>OU611797.1:10002500-11460883 GCA_914767645.1 Hydraecia micacea
GTCATGAAAATACCTAAATAAATGACAAGTAGATTTACTAGCAACTTAATGTGTATAACGCAAAACGTTGTTTGATGGCGATGACGTAGGAGCGTATTTCCCGTGGCAGTTTATGAAATATGACATGTTCGAGTACATTATGACTTGTGCTAAAAGTGCATGACAAATATGTAAAAAAACTTATTATTTTAACCTCTGTCTGCGTGAATCTTACTTACTTCTTAGTCTTTTGATCTTACCTATTTATCAAGCAAGTAGCTTAACTTGATAAATAGGTAACTTGCTCATGCTTCTAACCGTCTCCTGACTTCAAGAGCCGTAACGATGAACAGGACACACTGATTTATCAACTGTCCATAAGATATACTCTGTTTTATTCGCATTCTTGCTCCTACTACGAAAACCGTATCGCGTTTTACGAAAATCGTACTTATCGAGTTCTGCGAAAACAATTTCGAGTTCTTCGAAAACCTGTAGTACGGCCCCCTCTCCCTCCGTCATAAGTAATTGTTTTTGCGGCTAATTCTTTCTGTTCCCATTTCTTTGGGGGACGAACCACTCGAAATTACATTTTTATTTGGTTAAACCGGCTCGGGGTGACGCGATTGCTTTTTGATAAGTCAATTCTATTTTAAAGGGTTTTTTTAATAGTTTCCTTTTACCTACGGAAATGTTTGCTATTGTGTAGCGAAAAAGTAAAATTATTATTTTTCTATGTGTTGTTTTGTCATGTTTTCTATATTTTACACATCACTCTAGATTATATGCAAGTGAATGGTTTTACATCGGTCTTCTACATTTAGTATTAAACATACTAAGTACATTTATTTGCTTATCATAATATGTCGCCATGTACCACAGTGTCAAATTTTGGCAAAGATGCTAAACTAAATCGGGTAGTCTTGTCGCCAAACACTGATTTATACTAATATTGATGATTTTATTTTTTTGTATTAAATGGACATCGGTTAAAATGTTCACTTCGTCATCATCATCATCATCATCTCAGCCGATAGACGTCCGTTGCTGGACATAGGCTTCCCCCAAGCACTGCCACTTCGACCGGCTCACTTATTTCTCTTTAATTTTCACTTACCTATAATTATCTTTGTCAACAGCGGACTCACTCCTAGGCTCAGGGTCTGACGAAGAGGAGGAGGATGAATCCAGAGCTGCCAACAACTCCAGTAGTCCTGCACATGCGCCTCATCCTGCGTTGCACTCCGAACTATCGCACAATGGTGATACGAAGCCGCATGATGACTCGGAAGACCAGGTTGGTAGAATTAAACTTGTAATAAAGGCTGTAGTTTGTTGTAGCCTCCAATCCTAAATTAACGCAAGAAGGACTTGGTTCTTGGAGATAATGTTATCCTAAGTCCTCGACTTACCTATGGTGCGCAATGGGCTGCAGAGAGCACCTGTGTTAGAATGAAACACTACATATTTAAATTATTAGTAACATCAATCAGAAGTCTACCATTGAAACGATATTACTAGGTTACTTATTCATTTGTTGTTTCCACGATAATAAACGATCTCGCTGTTTTATAATATTAGATTCAAATCAAACTTCGTTTATATTTCTAACATAAATAGACCATCCCAACTGTACAATTACGAAGCCCGTTCACATAGTCGCATTCAGTTGTTTTTCTTCACACCCCAGGGTTCGCTCGATGGAGACCCGGAAACCAGAGACTCCCAAGCCGAGAACAAGTCCCCGGACGATGGCAATGGGGGCTCCAAACGACGGGGGCCAAGGACCACGATAAAGGCGAAGCAACTGGAAATCTTGAAGTCGGCTTTTTCTCAGACGCCGAAGCCGACGAGGCATATAAGAGAACAGCTGGCGAAGGAGACGGGTTTACCCATGAGGGTCATACAGGTCAGTGGTTGGTTTGTTTTTTTTTTTTTTTTACAGGAATATCGACGCGCAAACTGAAACCATGAATTCAGCACGTGATTCTAGACGCCCTAGCGTAGAAAATGTTTATCAGTCATCAAAAAAAAATATCTGCTGTTTCATAAAAAAGTGGATAAAATATATGGCAGAGCAAAATTTATTTTTAATAACGGACGAAAAATTTCAACGCAGAGGGGGCTCAGAATCGTGTACTGAATCCATTGCAACAGTTGGGCGTCGATGTCACTGCCATGCAGTATTGGCAAGAATGACACCATAGAAGTTAACGTGATTGCGGGAGAAAAGACAAAGCTGATGATGATGACGAAACTGTAGTCTCAAAACTTGAGGAAGAAGACAAAGTTGTAGAGCTAAATTTCATAACCGTTTTAAAAGATAAACAAACAATAGTAGATGCGCTTTACGCTAGCTTTACGAAAGCTGCCGCGACAGTTGCGTCAAATCGCTTGACAAAAGATTCCATTAGTGCATCCACTGGCTTCTATCAACTTTATATAGGCCAACGAAAATTGACAGAACACGGGGGGCTAACGTTTTTGTCACTGAGAATCCAAATTAGTAGTGCAGTTACTAGTCACGAGGAGAGCCACATGCCTTTATATATTCAATACGTTATCTGTGCATTCAAAAACCTTTGCACTCTTCGAACAAAAAAAAAAGTTCAATCAATTTTCACCATTGGAATGAACAAATCGATTTTTTAAATTTCTATGAAATTCTATAGAAAACTACATATACCTACCAGTGATGACATTTAGTGACTTTTAAATTAAGTATGAAATGAATTATATTGTCAATTGAAGAATTAGATTAATTTCCAGAATTCGTTTTACAAAAGAAATAAAAGATGCAAGTAGTCAATAAATTAAACTTATTCTTATGACAGATTAACGGAAGAAGTGCTAAAAACGCAAGAAAAATCTAATTTGTATTTAAAAAACTATGATATATATAAAGATTAAAAACAAAATTTTATCAATAAAAAAATAATGCGTATTAATGACAAAGTCCCAGAGTTCGGCATAAAATTGATTTATTCAAAAAACCTCTACTTATTCATCACGCACCTTCATACGGTAACCGTTACAAATGGCCGATCCTCCATCATGGCGGCCCATCGGTACCTACGTTCGCAAATTGAATATCGCGCTCGCATCCGTCCAGGAACGCAGTGTCGACGTGACAAATATCCTAATTAACGAACACACTCTATCAGAAATATTGTGACGCTGAGTTTCTGAAAATAAATTCAATTCTTGTTTAGAATTTATATTTTTATCGATGGCCTGTATCATGTTCATAATAAGAATGTTATTCATCCGTAACCAGTGTCAAATGTTCATTCTTTTGCAAAAGATGATTATGTTGAAATTGAGATAAATGGTTGACAACATAATTTGGATATCAAAATTTGTGTTGAAATAAAATGAATATAAAAAAAATTATATTGTTTGGAGCAAAAAATATCCAGTTACTAAGTAGTTGTTTCTTTAAATATTTTAACAAACAAAAAATAAATAGTTAAAATATAGAAGAAATAGTGGCACTAGAAGTTCATCGGCAAATTCGACAATATTTGAAGCATTCCGAGTAATCCGCGTTGCAAATTTTGATCCATTTGCATCTGAGTCAGCCGTAACGAGTCTGTTCGCAGAACTCATAATCAATCTTACCTTCCATGGTTCCTCACCCACATCTAATTTGGTAACATTCCCGAAATCCTAACCTGATCTAACACATGGAATCACGCGATTCTCCACACCGTCAGCAACAGATGTCTGTGCAGAGATCCGTCCGTCTGTCCGTCACGCTTTTTGCGCTCCTTCCTCTTTGTTTCAGTTTTTGTAGCTGTCGGTACCGAAATAAAAAACCCTTACTTTTTACCACCGTCTAGCGGACTGTTTGTAAACGTAGTGGGTACTGAACTATCAATTTCGTCACCGGTAGTGAAGTAATTAATGAAATTCGAAAAAATTTGGCCGCCTTCACCACAGATGTTGCAAAAAATGCACTTCGTAACTCTGAAATTATCGTCTATGCGAAAGCAAAAACAATGGTTAGATCTTTTTGATTATGAAGAGAGCATTTTTTTGCATTTGTGTTTTTTGTGGAAGGTAATTAAAAGCAATAAATTAACTAATGTTACCATTAAAATGAATGACTTCATTAAGCTTCTATTGTGTTAAAAATATACTCAACTAAATCTATGTTACATAATTGGGAACAAAAAACTGAACAATCTTCCAGTTCCGCACTGTAAGTATTAATTTCGTAGAAAGAGAGAGTTCAGATTTATCCATCCGTAAACTGACAAATATGTGTAAAAATATTTACAACGCCGAGAATTCGAGTGAGCAATATTTTTCTCGAACAAAAACAATGTCAAGTATGTTAAGTGGGATCATAAACAACATTTTTTTGTCGTCGCTCGTCAGTCGAGCCAGATCGCGCGTGTCAAATGTTTGCCACCGCCACCACATGTGCTAGAGCGGCATAACTGTAAAATGACTTTTTGTAAACGGGATTTAACTAGTTAACACCGGTGCGGGTGAAATTCACCGTTTGAAGAAACCGCTTCCAACATTTTTTTGAAGTAAAATCAATTTTCTACTGAATTTATTAGTCATTGACATTTCATCAATTTTGAAATTATACAGAAAACACAGTGAAATGAGGTAATTTACAGGAAAAATGAACATCTAATGGGTTCCACCTTTTTGCTTACGAAAAACTGATTGGATAGTTAAACGCTTTCTCAGGCTTTGTAAAATTATTAATGCTGTATTAGCTATAAATATTTAATGTATAGGCAACAATTTCATCAACCTTAAATACCTTGGTATTTTATTATCAAATAAAGTTGAAGGTACCTAAGTACTTACATTATAGCTGAGACTTTCTTCCTTATACCTACACATTTATCCCATGTAAAGATGATTCTCAGACCTCGGTCGTTATACCTACCACATTCCTGAGATTCTCAGTGGATCTCAAAGTATTCTCTATTATCTAGCATGTACCAATCATCATTTGTCACACTATCACCCATGTGTTTATTAAAAGATCTGGCTGTAAGACCACAGCCTAACCTAAAATAAATAATAGGTATCTCACGCATGTTTTAGAACCGCAAAATTATCATAAAGCAGACATTACGGCACCAGGAATGCAGGAAGGGACATCAAAATAACAGGCAACCAATCCTGCTGCCACTCTACCTCGACGTCAGTGTCATCCAACCGCGAAACGAGAAAAAAAAGTGGAGATATTTTAATAAGTTCATATATTGTAATTTCTTTAGCGTGACGGCCCTGTCGGCGCCCGACGCGCCCTTATTGGCTCATATTTTATTTTGACAGCTCGTATAGTTAGTGTCTAACTAGGGTTGTCAGTGAGTCTACATTAATTAACACAGTTTTCACATTTTTTCCCTATAATATGTAAGTATCTAGTAAAACGTGTAGTAATTGAATTGGCATTTATTTGAATTTATTGCGAGATAACTTTACTCTGTTACTTTTTATTTCATAACTAGCTACGCCCGCGGTTTTACCCGCAAAAGTCTTGATCCCGATGTTATTATCGGGAAAAATGTTTGTCCTAATCCAGGTCATGGTCTACCCATGTGCCAAATTTCATCCAAATCCGTTCAGCCGTTTTAGCGTGAAAGCGTAACATACAAACATACATAAAATAAAATCTTCTCTCTTTCTAATATTAGTTTAAATTTTTAATTTTCTCTGTAACTAACTTAGTAAAACGATCTGTAAGTATCCTTTTTTATGAAATCATAAACAAAATGAAAATAAGTTCGGTTTCATAATTGCTGTCTGTCAAAGATTTAATTTTTTACTTACTACCAACCCTATGCACAAACATAGTGTTTCTATTTAGAATTGCTTAATTAAAATATAAGTACTAATCTCACTACTCACTACTATTTCAAAGGACGTAGGTACCTACCTACCTACTTAATTTTTTTGGTATCGGTATGTGCTCTCTATTTTTACATTTATTTTATTTCAGTACGTAGGTACAGCTGTGTCGTATGTCTTGCCATCATTAAAAACCCACAATTCTTCAATATTATTATTAAATTTTTATATTTATTTATTCTGAAGCACTCGTATTTTTTGTTAAAGTACCTGATGTTATTTAACAATAATCAATCAACATGTCAAAGAATCATTTTTCATTTCGCGCCAAAATTTGGTCGATGACATTTCGCATTATAAAGGCGACCACACACGTAACGCCACTTGAAAAAAAAAACCCAAAGTAGGGATCAGGAATAAATTAATCCAACGACTTTGTAAATGTCATTGGCGTATAGTTACATTTTACAAATTATTACCTTATTACTCAAGAAATATTCACCACGCGCGTTGCGTATTAGCATTATTTTATAATTTTGTACAAGATCATTAATCATTATTAACACAGTATTCATTGAGACAATTATTGCCGCACTATTAATTGTGATGGAGTGATACAAAAATTGATATAGTTATTGATAATTTGCGCATAATTACTTGACAAATGACATTAAAAACGACTTACATTGTTCAAACTGTAAATTAATGTTAATATTACTACTACCTATAAATTATTCTGCAGGTCTGTTTTCCATTACAGCCTCCAAGCAACAACGCCTCTGCAGTATCTAAACGCAAACCCGTTGGTTTCTAGTTAATCACAAGCATTTTATTATTGGTGGACGGCCATCGAGAAAGTAATTCCCACACGGAAGCTCGTGTCACTGGTTGATTGATAGCGGGCGCGATAAAAACAGTTTGTCAGCGAGTCGCGAACACGTTATTATGTCACCACTGGCTACTGACGTGACGCATCCTGATTAATGTGTGTCGTGTTGTGTGTGGCAGCCTTAATGCGCTCGCGTCTATGGTCATTAATGGCGCGCGTTGTCCGCGGTCAGGATTCCACCACGTCAAGCTCACGATTAGGAATTTATAAGGCAAAAAATCTATATTTTGTCTGAGTTGTAATACGCCCATCCTCGAGGGCTTTAGATAAAGTCCAGATTACCATCGCAAGCTCATTGACCTAACGTTAATTTCCATGGTTCTTGTAAAGGCTGGGTGTTTAAGAAATTCTACGCTCGCCAGTAACTGTAGAACAGTGGTATCCCAGTGGTAATGGCCCCGACTTACGAGTTGTAGGTCGTGGTTTACCCAGACAGGCGCTTTACTTTGTGTAAACAATTTCATCACCACTGCTCTCAACACGGTGAAGGAAAATATTGTGAGGAAACCGGCATGTCCTAGAACCAAACATTCAAAGGCATGTGACATCTGCCAACCCGCACTGGGCCTGTGTGGTGGATTACGGCCTACTCCCTCTCACCGAGAGGAGGCCTGTGTCTCAGCAGAGAACATTAGATATAGTCTGATTATGCAGTAGAAGATATCGAATGAAGATTTGTTTTTTTTTTAAACTAGTCTATCTATAGCTGTCTAAAAATCCGAAAACGTCTCATTTTTAAAATATTCAATAAATCATTTTAGTCCATCCCTGTCTTCAAGCCTATTCCATCAAAAATTATGGCTTATTAAAAAAAATAAGCGCCGGAGTTCTCCACGATTCCAACTTTTTCATTAGATTTGAATATTCAAAGTGTAATTTTAAGAAAATGGCGGTTCTAGAAAGACGTTCCAAATTCAAAATGACGACGCCAATCTCTTCTTACTTTTTTATTTTATTTTAAATATGACTTCAGTCAATTATAAAGAAGAAATCCAAGGAAACGTCAGTGTCGAAATCAGAGTTGAATGAGCCATACTTCGGCGGTCGCACGGCCATATCTCATGTTTTAATATCCGTCGGCTACTTTGAACTGCCCCAAATACTATAACATGCACGAGTTACGAGGCAAACGGGTAAACGCCTGTGTGACCGCGGCTTTACTGCCGAGCTAACCCGATCCCAGACGATGTTTTACGACAGATTGTTCAGTCTTTTTAATTGATTGGCTGTTCTATAATTTATCTGTGCTTACAAAGAGCTCGGTACCGCCCTTGTACCGACTGACGTTTGCTTGGCAGATGTGTTCAACATAATGCTTTGCGACATTCAAGTGAAAAACGTTTTGTCGTAAATCAATTTTCTTTATTTTTGCTTCCCATGTTTTGAATAAAATAATAGCTTTGTGCTGTGTAAAAGCACTATCTACAAAGCCAACATTTATTTCTAGCCGTTTGTATGCATTTCTTCTCTGTCGGTATGCTAAAATAAGCATATTTTAAACATAAACGTGTTCTTTTTCCGAAAATTCAATGAAATCCTTACTTAACTGCCTTTGATCTTTACTTAACTTCCGTTAATGCGCATGATTCACAAATTCCCAATTTTCCTTCATAAGTGAGTGTAACTTGGGATTAAAAAATGAGAAAGGTTTTTAAAGAAGTCGCGGTACATGCCGCGAATGTCGTTCCACGTAAAATGTATTCGGCTAACGATCGCGTTTGGCGCATACGACACGCCGCCGTCAAATCCTCACTTTATCTAAAAACGAGGACGCTAATGCAATAAATTAGTAATTTTAATCGTTATTATTAAAACAACGGTGTGGAATAAGCATGAGGTAACAATAAAATATCTATTTTATTTACAACGTTATAACGTGTCAATTCTCGTAAAAATGTCGGTGGTACGGCGCGTAGCGGGATTTGCATCAAGAGATGACGTTTACTGTGCTTATTGTGCATAAACGCCATGAAAGTTCGTGCCTCCATCTTGTGGCCGCGGTGTTATGGCCGATTGCGTTAAGAAACAACCCAGAAATTGTTTTTTACGGAATTAAAGTTCGCTGCGGTGACTTTATTTATTATTATGTTTTACTAGTAACGTTGTTTTGGTTTGTTAATGAAAGTGTTGTACAATATTGTATTTTATAGTTATTCGTTTGAGTGTCCTCCATTTTTTTATTATTATTATGGCTTATAAATAAAACGGTAGCTGAGTATTAAAGATACGGAATTTATGAATACTTAGCTGTGTAACACACTTTGTGTAAAAAGCCATATAACAATAACTAAAAGGCTATAAAGGCACCGATGTTATGATTTATGATGTCGAAGACAGAAGCACCTTACATTGTGTCGGTACAGCAGGTGCGGCCCAACAAAGAACTGCATCGAAACCAATAAATTATTAATTATGAAAAAAGGCCAATAGGTACACTTGCGAAATATTATCAAAAAAATTAAGAAAAAATTCAAGAGCGGCGCCAAAAACTCCTTTGTCTAGGAGACGTCCTGCGGGCACACTGTGCGGCAATGGACAAAGGGAAGTAAAGTTGCCGACGCGGCGCGCACACTGGGACAAAGGGGCACCCCGTCAAGACAAAAAATGACATCATTTATTTTATTGCCCCGAGTGAGAATGTGGCACATTAATATTGCGTAGGCCTTAATGTTCGATCGCCCTAGGCCGGTCATCACTCAATATGGCTCTTGTCTATAAAATAATAGTAGAAACGTGTTTTTCGAATATCGGACGATGTGTGTCACAAATCATTAGTAAATTATCCCGAAATAATATTTACAACTCCGTATCGTACCTACGAGTATATGATAATCATAAGCGTTTTAAATTCGCGGTTGTTTCAATATTTTTTTAATTTTTATGGTATCTAGACTGGGTGATATTAAGTTGTAAAAATTTTAGCTTATTTTGCGTTGTAAATCATTTAAGCGGATATTTTTATAGGGGGTCAATTAACGGACGTAAGATGCATTAATATTCATAATTATTTAAACTGTTTTACAAAATAGATACGATGGAACAATCGCATGTCAAGTAAAAAAAATTGCATAAATTGCTAATTGCTAGGAGGATCATTATAAACTTTCAACTCTTTAATTATGGTCTCTCCCAATGTCTTAATATCAAAATATCGATGGATAGTAATTGAAAATATGATTCATTGCTATCAGGGACGCCCCAAATCGAACATCAGTTACATCTCAATTCGCTAATATTATACCTACTTAGGTACCAACAGTTGCAGGGTTGTCGCAATTGGTCGCCATAATCCGAAATATGCTATAGTTAGATACAATTAGTGTTAAATCTTGATTGACTCGATTCGTGATATTTCTTTCCATTAATTATTTTGATTCATAAACTTAGGTGAGTCTTATCTATACTAATAATAAACTGAAGAGTGTGTTTGTTTGAAAGCGCTAATCTCTGAAACTACCGGTCAGATTTGAAAAAATATTTTTGCACCTGATAGCCCAATTCTTGAGGAAGGCTATAGACTACCCATAGAGCCGACCAAAAACAAAAAAAAAAAAACAAAATTACCGATGAGCGAAAACGAAGTGGTAATAGTGCGAGCAGGCGATGCAATGCAACGGGTCTGGTCCGAGAAACAAACAATTTCACGCGGACGACGTCGCGGGCAGAAGCTAGTTACATACTTAATAATAGTATACCTACTTACTTCTCTATAAAAATGTGGTTGTTTGCCTCAGCTTTAACTAAGCGTAACTAACTAACTTTTGCTAAGCGTACTAATACAGACGAGCCTTTAGTGTTTACCGACATAATGTGCGTTAACTTAAGTAAAGCTCCATAAAGCTCTAAATGCATAAAAAGCAATAAAAACAAATGAAGATCTTTGTGGACCTCTTACAAAACAAAGACAGCCCTATCTGAGTGTAAACACGATATGCGCGTACGCAGCGATCCATCACTACGAGCTACGACTACATTGATTTATGACGAAACGCCGCCATGTTCCCATAGTAGCCGAGTTATAGCAAATTAATTATAGGCTTCTTGATCATCGCAAGGATCAAAGTTTTACAAAAATATTGTGAGACGAAGAATATTCACAAAAAGTGCAAAGATGATTATTATGAGTAACGGCACTGCAACTGGTTAGGTACATTAAAGTGTCTGTTTAATTTTAGACATTAGCATCAAAAAGCTAGGGTAGTAATTACTTGTATAAATGTTCCCATAGTAAAGGATAATGCTGGACTGAATCAAGACACTTAACCAGAAGAAATTATTCTCAAAGACCGCGGTGACACCCGCGATCTTCCTTAAGGCACTATTATAGGACCAAATCCATCAATCGCGTGAAACATGACACAATTCTCAACAGCAATAACTGCCCTAGAAAGCAATTGTTGCGTGTTGAAAAAAAAAATTCTTTTGTACAGTTCGTTGACCGTTTTTATGAGTTTCAGACAATTTTTTCATCTCAGCTGATGCTCCAGCACGTAATGAAGTTTACAGTGAATGCATTTGTTGACGTGACAATATTGGCTTCGACACGGGTCACTTATCGTTGTTGCACTCTGTTTTTGCAAGCAGAAAGGACTTTTTATTCTAGACTAAATTGATATCTCATTTAGAAGCTATTTCGTTTAAGTATTGCACCAGTAACTCTTTGGAGTGACTGTTTTGTGATTTGAAGTGTGTTTGATAGTATCGAACGCTTCCGACGATTCGACATGGCGCTATTTCGTAATTTTACCAGCATTTCCCTCCGTAGCCGTCTCGCACTGTCGCCCTCCGAGGTCATCTGTCGATTCCGCGTTATGACGTCCGAATCCTCTCAATGTGACCTCTACACTCTTCACTTCCTAGCTGACTATTCCGTGTACAATCACTATTGTGGTCAGTGAAGGTAATTGATAAACCATAGATTTGGTTTTTAGGTAGTGTCTCTGTCAAGGCTAGATATAATTCTCTAAATCAATTTCTCTTAGTCTGCAGATTCTGGCTTATGATTTTGGGTCTACATTCACTCTATTAAGGTTATTCAACTGACACGACCAAGACGTAGAAGTGACTAACATAGCAGACAGAGCTAAGTCTCAATTAAGTCCTATTTATACATGTGGCACATATATTGATGGTGTCTATATTGTTTCAATAACCAATAGGTACTTAGATTCCAAATTATAGCAATTAATGGTTTTCGTTAAGTCTTCTGATATCTTTGCCTGCCTTTGTGAAGTGTATCGTACTTTGTTGTCTACTCCATTTTTGCATACAAATTGTGCAACCAAAAATATACCAACCTAGGCTATGTCAGTATATACGGGTAGTTAACTACGTCACGTTCTGTCTCGATTACTCACGATCAGTATTTGCTAATGTTGGTTCAAGTTGACATATTACCGGTTTGCATAACGCCTTATTTATTTTAGATTGTTTACGAACGTATTGGTTTCAACCACTCTGACCACTAAGCGTGGCTGTCCTATCATTCGTGTGATAGGTAGGTAGCCATTAGGTATATTGCCTATAGTCTGCTTCTATACATATTATAATAAATAAAAGAAGCTTTTCGTGGCTGTCTGTGTGACCGCGTTATTCTTCTCAACTTCTAAAACGGATTTTGATGCGGTTCTCACCTTCATGTAGAGAATTTATTGCGGAAAGTTTATGTGTACATTAATATTCAACTTACATTTATTAAAGAAATCTCGACGTTTATTCAAGTCGTAAAAACTGTGCGAAGCAGGGACGGGTCGCTAGTCTCTTATATTATATTCTAAGTCAATTTGATAAATTCTTTCTTCGGAAGATTGTTTTGGTGTCTAATAAAAGTAATCGATTCCTTTAAAAAATTCTCCTTTTCTAAAAAATAACATCTCATATAGAAGCTTCAAATGGAAATATTTCTACCACGTTCCATAGTAAGTACCAACACCTCAAAATCGCATTTTTATTGTTGTAACACAGCAAAACGATAGCTTATCTGAGGCCGTTAAATATAAAACCTACAACTCTAAAACGAACTAAGATAAGGCCTCCATCTTGAGAAGCGTGACCAATAGCACGAGCGTACGTTATCAGAACAGTAACTGATAACAGTTTGATTTATACATTCTCAATGGTGATTGGTGGAACGGTTACACACTCCTGCGCCGTTTATCAGAAATTAAAAATGGAATCTTGTTAGTGAGAGAAATGGGTCGTGTTTTATGCGATCGTGATGCACATTAACCGATTTCGCATTAAGAGCCTGAATGTCCTTCGACTGAAATGTTTAATGATGAGAGTATGATAAGTTTCGAGCCTTTACCTTTCAACAGGATTACATTATATTAAAAACTATAATATTTACCTAATACGTAAGTTAACAGACTCAAAATAATACTGATAATAATATGTAGTACACATGTATATAAAAATTTGTCCGCATACCTGTCAACAGGAAAAGTGCCCAAAAGGCTGGCAGCATTGCCAAATTGTACGGCGATGCTGATTTTTTTGCCAAAAAATTGGCCAGCTCTCTGGTCTCTGGTCTGGTGTGGGCATCGGATTGTAAATTGAAATTCTGTTGACTATCATCTTAGCATACTTTATACCAAACGCTTTCCCAGCAAATAACTAGGTGTACCACATCTGCCTAGATATTGGTCATAAAACAAATTTATTTAAAAAGCGTAAATTAGAATAAAATATACTTAAAGAAAACACTCAAATCAAAAGCACGTGACAAAGCTAAATAAATCGTGCAAGTATAAAAATAACCACATCAACGACGACACACAAATAACACAACAAGCAGTTAATGTACATATTTTGAGAACATCTAATTAACTAAAATAAGACAAGTCACAAATTGGTGCCGCTGAAAATGATTGCTGACACGGTAAATTTAGCGTTGTGAACATCGAGAACACACTGTTCTAAGTTTTTTAAATTAAATAAATCTGTCAAAGGAAACGGATTGGCGGGAAAGATTGACATTTTAATTTTTTTTTATACTATGCAGTCCTGATATTTTAAACTAGGACATAAAATATTGAAAGAAATTCATAAATTCAACAGTATAGCTTTTCAAATATTTAGTTAAAGGTTATATATAGCATTATTATTGGCCCCGATCACGATTTCGTAATGTCTAACATCAGTCTAGAACGCAATTTTTATCGCTTATATTGACCGTGAAAACAGAAAAAGTAGGTTAGTATTAAAATTCAACAATTCCAAATTGTGCCCAAGCATGCCAAATTTAAGAGATTGGCTTTGAACTATTTTCAAGAGTTATGGAAAAGGAAAAATACTTCGGATAATTTTTGAAATTCAATGCTAATAACAACATCCTGTCCAATTTACATCTGTAGCGCCTATAAAACAAGTAAGAGTTTCTCGTGTTGTTCAATTTCGCGTGGAAACAATTTACTTTTACCTCGGCGAGCGCCACGCCAATTGGTTGTAGATGGTGCATGAGGTGCGCGCGCCCTGTGGTCGCCTCTTCACAGACGCCATATTCTTTTTGTTTCTTTTTTCAAAATTTCAACGTCTGCGTTTGTTTTTACCCTGTGGCACGCTTCCGACATTTTTATTACCGACCGTAACTCCAAAATTGATATCGAATTACCAATACATCATTTCCTCTTGTAATATGCTAAAATAAAAACTATAACGAAAATACACGATAATGAATTATCGAACAAATTGCGGCCGTCCTCATCAATATTCCGCGAGTACCCGCAAGGGTGCCCAAAATTCGCGTTTACGTCCCACATGGCGCATGACACGATAAAGTTTATGGCGGAACGAAAAACGAAAACAAAATACGGTCAGCACAACTGTTCGTGTATTATTGTTGGGTAGATTGTGTCGCGCCCTGTAGGGAGCCGACCGCCCGCCGCGCGGCTCTCAACGCTCTAAGCCCAAATTACTAGTTCAGCTCACTCGCTAGATTACACATCCGATTCTAGGTATTGCGCCGTGTCGCAACTAGTCGTAAGCTTAAGCCTAAATTGGGTTTGCTTTCATATATCTATGATTTGCGGTGCTGAATACCTATGTAAGAAGATTAATTTGACCCACCTGTATTATTCGGAATGTTGGCTGCTAGAGTCAGACAAAATTGAATCGGAATAAATAGTGTATGGAGGATAAGTGTGTTGGTATGAGATTGGCAAATTATTTTCGTGGCGGCTGCTGTAGTTTTTTGTTTCGGGTTTTGTTCGGTACTGTCGACTCATTAGCACTGGGGGGCGCCTCAGCCGCAGGTAGGCTCGACGCTCCGCCGTTATTTATATTGGGGGCGAACAGAACAATGTCCAGGCCGATCACTTATTAATCATCTCTTTATTCAAGCCGGCTGGGTGATTCTGCCTGTTGTGATGCTAACACAATAGAATATATAGATCAAGTTACAAGCAATAGATAATGTTTGGTGAAGCGACAGAAGAGTATCTTATAGTTTTGCTGAACAGCTGTTGGAATATATTTGGTGTTAAATATTAAAAAATAAGCTATTATTATTTATTATCCTCATATAGTAGAGAGATTTTGAAAATTATGTAAATCTTTTTACGGATCTAGTTCATAGAAATCATAGAACAAGTTTGTAATTTTATTAATGACCGTGCGAAGAAATACTATAAGATGTGGGACCTTAGCCTCCACTATGAAAAGCGATTGACACTATCTCATAATATTTGTCGTTCTTATTAGAAGCACAATCACTGAACATTATGCCCACATTCTTCAGGAGAGTAAACAAGACACGCTAAGGTGCATTACGCGTCCATATATTAAACACGGGGTTTGCAAAAACATCACGTACGTGCCGGAGGCGTTATATACAGACTATACAGTTAATCCATGTTTATACCTCGGTAGTTAATACTAAGATTTTACGAGTTTCTAAGGCGTCGGGGTTAGGATAAGAGAATGGCCTCTCACAGCGGTGGACGTATGAAATATAGTGTTTAACACCACGCGGCATGTTCGGCGGACGCCCCGCAGCGTGAGACAGTCCCGAGCGCCCGATCAACATCGTCACCCTACGCGATCACAAAGCTCCTTTATATTCCTTCAGACTTTCTTTCTCAAAACTGCTATAAAATCTAAGCCTTTATGAACTTTGTCATTATTGTTGAGCTACCATAATTCTTAATTTTATCGCTTAAAGGTATAATTTGCAAGACCTTTAATATTCTAAATAGTTTAAACTTAAAAGCATTTAATAATGAGTCATGTTTTAGTTGGTGAATATTCATATGAATTGTGATACCATGTTCTTCATATAGAATAAGAACAAGAGGCGATCTATTTTCTTTGTTCCTTCGGCAGTAGGTAAATACTAACAATCAAATTTATTTTATAACTGGTTTAAGACGTCATCTAAATATACGAAACCACTCAAAATCAAATTCTTAACATACTATACCTGGTCTGCTGAAGTGAACAGAGATAGGTGCTGTGCCTTATAAAGACTGGTATCATAAGTCGTGAGGAAAATTAACTAAACAAAACTATACAATCGTCAAACTTGAACAAGGGATTAGCAATGGGAACCTGATAGAAACCCCTGACCACATCTAATAAGACAGGTTTTACGATTGGTATGACCGACACCTCATTGAAAATCGTTTAGGTACCGTCTTCTTCATGCTACTGTTATTTTATCAAGGTTCGAGTTTCCATTCACAACACCCATCATATATTATTATATTTTTATGGGTTGTAGGAACAATAATGGGGTGGCTGGTCTAATCACTTGGTTATGGCCACAGTTTTAATAGTACAAGTATTACGAAGTTTACATTTTTTAACGATAAAGGTTTTTTGTTCGGTTGATCTATTGGTGCGATTAAGTAATAAAGGCCAATAACGATAAGCTTGAACATTAACCAACGGAACAGGTCAATTTTGGATCAGCTGGGTTTGGTCGATCACACAAATTGCTGTTCTTACTTGAGTCTGTATGTGAACTTCAAAATGTAAAATTTTCCAGTGATTGTGTATTTGTACAAATCTGTAACAACAACCAAAAACCCAAAAACGCTCTGTAAACATAGGTATAATATGTTATTTTCAAAACTAATTCTTTGTTGGACTCGGATACTGTAAATTCCCCCGCTAAAACCACTTTTTAAATTATTTCCCCTTAGTTTCAGTTTTCATTATTCTACTACATCAATCTGTGTTTATTTTCACTTTTAATATCTGTAGCCGTTATATATTTTATAAGCAACAGTTTTGGAATTTACTCATATTCTGCATATCTTAAAGCAGCTATTTATCCACTTGATTGATTAGATCACCGACATTTATCGCTAACTGTACTATCATACCGGTGATTGTCTGAAGGCCGTTCGGACTTCTGACAAATGTTGAAATATTATTTATTGTGTTTGAATGTCACGTCAAAACCTAATAATAGCGATAGTTAATCAAAGAGACCAACATCTGATTACATTTATGCATGAACTAAATTATTGAAATGTGGATCATGTGCGAATTGCATTCTTATGGTAATATTTCACGCCGTTCTAAAATTTGCATTTTTATTATGAAAAATAAACTGTGTAATAGGTTAGAAGTTTTTTTTTGCAAGTTGCCATTGCTAGTGAGGGGATCCTCTAGCCTAATATTCATATATCTAAAATAATGTACAGAGTAGGTACTTATCTTTTAATAATTGTCGTAGAACTTCTCACAGGTTTATTCTCATAAAACTTCAAATTAAAATTCATTCAAGTATCTAAAACGGAAATAGAACAACCACTATTAGTGGGAAAGCAATAATTGCGTACTTTTAAATAATTCTCAATTTTAATTACAACACTTTTATGACGTGCTCTAAATGAATAACATAAATGTTTAAGCTTTTACGTTTATTGCCCGATAATCAATTTTACCACAGTTCTCTAGTAGTCTAGTAAATCATTGCTACCTCATAAAAGTAGGAAGGAAATTCGCATGAGTTCTCGTAAGTGATTTCTGTTTTCTAGTTCGAAGTATCGACGGAGTTACAGAGTGAGATCGATTTGCGTACCCGATGTTCTCGACTTGAACATTTTAACGACAAAAAATGACTTGCTACGTGATTATAGGTTGCCGGTATAATGTTGGTTGGTGGTCCGTTTAGAAGCCAAGCATTAAGGTGGCTTGAGAGAATATGGTGTACCTACCTGCCACGTTAATTTCCACTTTATTTTCTGCTGAACCTAGTGTCCGGTTTGCAATAGACCAGTTTCGTAAACCATCTAGATCTATTTATGTCAAAATGCTAATCATTGCTCCAATTTTCAGTCTAAATTAAGGAAATAAGTATCAGATTTATTATTTTAATAAAAATGATCTTATATAAATTATAGAGTTAATAGACAGATCTATAGCCAAAATTCATTTTGATTTACTATGTTCATTAATCAATAGTTTATGTAAGAATTGGATCAGGTTGTGAATGTGATTTCTGTGCAAATGGCGTGCGTGGGCTGGGGAGCGGCGCGATCAAAGAGTGCGCCCGCGCAGCGGGGCTAGCGCGCGTGAGCCTTTACAATAACGCTCTTGTTTTCTTCATGTGTTTTTTTCTTATTATTTTTTTAAGGTGCCATGTTACGCAAATGCAGTACATCCTATAGTTTACCGTTCGTTTCATAACGTTTTATTGTCATTGTTAAACGGCAATTTATAGTAAAGATGTGCTAGGCACAGTTGGAAGCCGCTATAAACAATTTTAGATATTATTTACAGCGATATTATTTTAAACGCTGATAAATAAAATTGTAATGCCTACATGAGGTTAAAATATTCCTAAATTTAATTAAATTACAGTTAATATAATGCAAACAACAGCTTTAATCTACGAAAATCGACGTTAAACAAATGTAATTACCAAACTAAGAAATAGTTTTAATTGCTTGTTAAATGGACCGCGAATTAACGAATCACATCAACTAGTTAACGAGTTACTTATTTAATCTATTTGTGTGACTGTTACATCACTAGTTAATCAAATGATGACTTTACGCCCTTGGGAATCTAATTGAAAAATTGAAAGCATCACTTTCAGAAGGCAGGTGTAAGAACAGCGACGTTTTAGTACTTAATTGAATTAACGCTTTTATGTTTGGAATAATTTTACGACACTCAAACAAGCCAAGAGAGGTTAAGAAAATAATATTTTATAAACCAGCCGCTGGTCCCATAATTTTTATTACTTTTTTATTCACTGAACTCGTTATAATTGGCACTGGATACGCTGTGTGCCTACTGTGCCTAGTGTAAAAATTTGCAGAATGATCCTAGCATTATTTGCTTAGAGTGGCTCTCTAGCCATGTTTGAAAACAGTTCATTAAGTTTTCAGTAAGTTTTTAATACTATCATAATTATAATTGCTTGCGTGCATGGTAATAGCTATAAATGCTATCTGAAGTAAAACAGCCACCTAGAGCTGTTTTGTTTGACGGTCTATGAAACAGACCGATACAGAATGTTGTTTAGTGCAGGTTTACCGGCTAATAACAGAAAAATTGCTTTCCAAAGACATCAAGAGACTGGTGTTCTTTGGCATAGATTACTAAGGGGTCGCAGTTTTTTTAAATACGTGTTAACTGCACATTCCCTCTCAGTGCTTCCCAATTTCTACAACCAGGGGTCACTCAGCGGCCTTCATGTCAAACCGTGTCAATGCCACGCAATATTTAGGCGCGGCTCACACTGAATGCGGAGCGAATATAATGGCGAGCACACACGACACGTAATCGCCGCGACGCGCGATCTCGCCGTTACACAAGTTACAGATTAGTGACGCGGCTAGCACGCGACGGATAACGCGCCATGAACGCAACAAGACAGCTTCATTTTTTAAAACTATTTAAAAGCAGAAAAACGCTGGAAAATAGTTAATTGTCAGATTAGATGCGATGATTGCTTAATCTTAGTTTGCTAAACGATCGGTTAATTGCATGATTAGACCTAAGTCAATTGGTTTTTCTGCCGGCAGCTTCCACGTATTTCGATCTTTGATTTAAATGAAACAATAAAATTCCAAGTATATTACCTACGAGGACTTTGCCCAATGCAAATACTGCTCATAAAATTGTGGATGGAAGTACCTTAGTCATTGGCATAACAAATACACGTCGACCACAAATGCGGTCAGACACTAAAGTTTTATTTCGCGACAAGAGGAACGGTTCTCATGGCTATTTTTCGTCTTTTCTTTAATAAACATTTATTGTTATTATAGTTTACGACGACGTGGCAACTATTGCTGTTATTTCAACGCTCGTTGAAGGACTTTGTCAGTTTATGATTCGTGCATAACTAAGTTTAATGAAAATTGTTGTAACTTTCGAAAGAAACGAAAGTTGTCTAACTTTAGTATTGCGTTTATGTCTTTTCTTCTTAGGACTTGAAATTTTAATTTCAATAATTTGTCATCATCATCTTTCTAGCGTGTTCTCTAATTCTTTAGAATCTTCTTTTCGTCTCGTGTAGCCAATTTATGAATACTTAGACTGAAACTTTTTTAATTTACCATCCTCTTTTTCCCAACAGGTGTGGTTCCAAAACAAGCGGTCGAAAGAGCGCCGTCTGAAGCAGCTGACCTCAATGGGGCGGGGCCCGTTTTTCGGGTCGTCCCGCAAGATGAGGGGGTTCCCCATGAACCTATCTCCGGGGGGGCTGGAGGAAGGCCCACCGGGGTTTCCTTACTTCGCGACAGCGGATGGCAAGTTCGAGTTTGGCTATGGCCCGCCGTTCCACCATGATGCGCCGTTCTTCCACCCGCCGCCGGCGATGCCCTTCAATCAGCCAGGTTGGTAGACTTTTCGAAATAGGCAAACACACATGGATGCCTGAAACCATTAATTTGTAAGTAACGCTACAAGGTTTGTTTATCGAGTGGCCAAAATCGGGACTAACACCGCCATCCCGTTTTGTCAATACAATTTCTGCGACAATTTTACAAATCTTTTCCAACAACTCCTTCTAAATGTCATTCAGGCGTCAAGAGATCCTTGAAGCACTCTAATTTTGGCAATTTTTATCTAAAATAATCGTCTAAACAGACACCATATTTTTGCTAAACAACCAAAGACAGGAGCAATTCTTGAACACCATTAAACAGTTTCAAAGTCAAGCTCGATTTCAAATTCTTATTATTTCAAAGTGCTGCGCACGTATCTTGTTCGCAATTTTCGAATCAGGGCCAAGTTCAGCCATAATGGTTTGTTCAAACGAAACTCTGCAGACGCGAGTTTACGAAGACGCGTGAATACTGACAATTAACAATTTTATGTGTCTTTTGTGCGATTATAGAACTGTTTTTGTGTTGCTTATGTAATGTGTGCGTTTTTGTGATGACCTTCAGTTATTTAATTCATTGTCCCAAGATTTTCTTAAAGCTTTAAACAAATTAATGACTTGATGCCTGCCTGAAAAACACGCGGAATAGTTTTAGAGCCTTAAGATTATTCAGGAACCTCAAATTAAAGTATTCTAAAATTTACTAAAATCTTCTCCTCAAAACAAGGAAACTGGCAATTATTAAAATTCAAGCTCAAATCCATTTACATATTTAGCTTCCACATTGTTCAAAAACATACAAGTAATATATTCACATCTATTTAATAAAATTAATCAATATAACATCCCCATGAAACAATGTACCAGGCGCTTAGTAACGGAAGCAGGTCGTTTCGCAGGCATGGAGACTCTTCCTGGCGGGGAGTTTCCCGAGCAGTTCCCGCCTCCGGACCACCTCGTGCTCCCTCGGCCATCTTCGCCCGAGTTCACCTTCGGGGACGGGCCGCCCCCTTTACATCCCGAGGGTCTGGTATGGTAGCTCAAGCCGGAGCCGCGGGACTACCACGACTGATGCGGCTCGACAGGCTACAAAGTGGACTTTAGCAGTGTTATTCATTAACAGTTGCGATTGGTGAAGTTAAGAAAGACGCAGTGTTTATGTGATTTTAGTTTCTGTGAACGTTAAGGAGTTTCCCGCTTGCTTCAGGTTAGTTTTCGATGTTATTGGAAGAACCGGTTTGTTTTCTGTTGCAGTGATTTGGTGCTATAAAGGTTAATTTGTCGATGTATTCTGATCAAGGCAATTTGTTTTAATTCTGATCCGGTATCAATGTTGCCAGAAGTCTTTTAATTTATGTGGTGTGATTATGACGATTGTTTTAATCGTCAGAAAATTGTTGTTAATACCCAGAAATGACCTTTTCAAAAGACAGGTCTATAAATCTGTGGAACATAAAACCACTTCTTTTTGCTTACCGGAAAAATTAGATGAAAACATTGTTAACACTAATTCCGATTAGTTTCGCATAAATCATGGAGAATAAATCTTTGCTTTTATATCCTTTTAGTTAATACTTAATAATAAAATAATCAATCTATTTGTGAATAAGCCAGGCACTGTGAATATTAAGAATATTATGTACAGATAGCTATTGTAATAGATAATTTATTAAGTTACATAGAAAGAATAATTTATTTACAATGGGTTACATAAGCATAATTTATATAAGAGTAATTTTGGTTCCTATACTAAGATAGACACATTTTGAGCATTTTTTTTGTATATTTATTATTAATTGATATCTTACCCGTTACTTAAGTACAATCTGTTAGAGTATAATCTTAATATTGTAAATAATCGATCTGTATATATTAATGTATTGTCTAAGAAATATGTACTTAATTAGGTACTAAATGTAAGTATCATTGTACTTTTAGCTAACCATTATAGTTTTGTTTCAATATAAATTTAAAAATCAATCACAGATACGAAGAAATTTCATTATTTTTGCAAAAATCTTGTTATTCGTACAGATTTTTTCTTTTTTTTCTGTCTAATCAAATATTCAGAAACATTTGGCACAATTTTTAACAATTTAAAATATAAAACCAGTATTTTTAAAGTAAACAAAAGCTGAAATTACTGTAAATTCGACCACAGAAGAAAAAAACTTCCGATTTTGATCATAATTTGTAGCAAACTCCATTTTAATGTTTCACTTACTCAAGAATTCCCACATTAAAATTAGCTTTTCAAAAGAAACACTGTAAATAACACACACGAGGTATTTTTCGAAAAGAATTTCCATACGTTTTAAGAGAACATCGTGTTTTAAGCAAATAAAACCATTTCATTTATGTTTGGAGTCACGAACAGTCATAATCATAAGCGTACATAAAACAATTGAAAATAATAGTATATGTTATCTAAAGTCGTGTCTTCGAAGTAAACAAAAAAGTTTATTAAGTAAAGTGTACCAAGTAAAGTCGTAGTTGAAACAACTAAGTATTTAGGCCCTGAAAACAAGAAAAAGTTAAGAAAACTACATACATACCTACTCTATTGCGTGCTTGTGACGTATATATTCCCCCCAACTTGTTATTTTTTGTGTTTGTGTTGTTTCTCTACGTCATGTTTAAAACGCTAATAAACTTATTTTCTTTATTTTTTTCTCTAAATTGTAAGTACAGTCGCCAGCACATCAAGCTACTACAATCTGTCAAATTTCTTTGATAGATTTTCAACTTTATTGCTAAAGTATAAGGTTCAAATTTGAATGGGAAAATTTGACAGTTTCGGGTAGTTTGATGTGCTGGCGTCTGTACCTCCAGAGCATGAGAGGCCTGATGAAAAGGGTTCTTCATACATTACCATAGGGGTTTTTTTGTATTTCAAGTCACATGGAGCGGACTTTATTTTTCTGTATTCAAATAGCTACTCATTATATCATTCGGAAGAAAACTAGGCATGGTTGGGCATAGATTTCTCTTATGCTCTTCAATCATAGTTTTTTTTTGTACTTCAAATTGTGTTCTTTTTATTCAATGCATCATGGATTCTTTGTTCGTGGCTCCAATCATAATAAAAGATGAGTTAACAGGATCAGTAATGTAAGTATGTATGTACTTTAAACTAAGTGTTAATATTTGGTACATACTGTTGTCTATCTGTATTTAGCACATACACAAAAGTATAATGGAATTGTCTGTAAGAATAAAATCTATTCGAAAATATAAAACGTTTTATTTATAAAACAACCTTTATTTATCTAGAACATCGCTACGTCAACATTATTGGCTTTATACTTCAAAGTCTGCCCAAATAATATCTCCGTGAAATCTAAACTTCCTACTAATATTATAACCGCGAAAGTTTGTGAGGATTGATGGATGTTTGTTACTAAAAGAGTACGTTACACAAAAACTTAACAGTACGGATTTCGATGTGGCACACATATAGTTTATAACCAGAACTAACACATAGAACTTTTTATCCCGATATTCCCACGGGATCTAAACTTATGCGGGTGAAACCGCGGGGCGCTACTAATATTATAAATTCGAAAGTAACACTGTCTGTCTGTCAGTCTGTCTGTATGTTACCTTTTCACGCCTAAACAGCTAAACCGATTATAGAGATAGTTTGAGTCCCGGGAAAGGACATAGGATAGTTTTTATCCCGATATTCCCACGGGATCGAAACCGCGGGGCGCTGCTAGTAATAATATTATAAAGAGAAAATATCTGATTTTTTGTATGTTTGTTTGTTACACTTTCACGCTAACACAGCTGAACAGAATTAGATAAAATTAGCCACATGTGTAGAACATGACCTGGATTAGGACATAGGATACTTTTTATCCCGATATTCTTACGGGATCGAGACTTATGCCGGTGAAACCGCGGGCGCAGTTAGTAAAAAGTATATTTACTACTGAACTGCCTAGAAAAATACCGGTATTCAGCTGCATCTGGTAAGACTAGAAGCAGACCCAGACACAGTTGGGAAAAGGCTAAATAGAAGAAGATGCCTTGAGTGCGAATGATGAGCCTGGGTAATGCCCAGGTAGGGCAAGGTGTTATTTGGTTTTTCCATGAGAATTTCTCACATAGTAATGCATACAGCTCAACGAACAAACCTTTGTTCTTGTACCTAAAAGTCTGCAATCAATCTGCCTACCAACTACGCTGTAATCGGCTTCCAGTCTAACCGGATGCAGCAGAATACGGATGGAGCGACTGCCTATCTGGCCTCCACAATCCAGTTACTGGCAACACGATACCCTGGTTGTCAAACCTTCGGGCTTCTGACTATCCGTAACTGCTGTAATAGATCTACAAATAACAACCGGGACCAACAGCTAAAAGTGCTTTCCGAGGCAAGGAGGGGTCTCGCTATGTAATGGATTGTCACCCATCCACGTACCAACCTCATCAAGCGTTGCTTAACCTCGAAGATCGACCCGTGCGGCTGTTATTATTTAGCCACGGGCTGTCTGTACCTAAAAGTCTGCAGTATACACTTATTAAATCAATTTGACAGGTGATATAAATGAATCAAGTTTGTATAATCAAGTTATA
Source organism: Hydraecia micacea (assembly GCA_914767645.1). NCBI lineage: Eukaryota > Metazoa > Arthropoda > Insecta > Lepidoptera > Noctuidae > Hydraecia > Hydraecia micacea. The sequence goes on from OU611797.1 coordinate 10,027,562, forward strand.
TATTACCTTTTTTATTTTTATTACCTACAGTTTGTTTGACTGACAAATTGAGTGTAAATGACACCGATAAATGGCCGACCACTGAGTGCTAAGTGAAAAGGTTTGTATTCATTTATGAGAACATAATGGTTACTCTGCCATTCTTTTATTTTATTTATTTAGTGCACACAAAAGATATTAACAAAATACATGAATACAGACAACACAAGGTGCCACTTTAAACAAAAAAAAAAACTGAAATAAAGTGACACTATGACTATGACACATTTTAAATCAAATAACGGACATAAGTACATAGTGCGGTGTGCGTCTCAAAGTTACACCAAATAAAAATAATAAAATCCTAAATAAATAGATATTTATTTCCAGTTTTACAATTTACATTCACCACTTGGTATAATATGATACATGCATACATTTTTGCCCATCCTCCTTTGTCATATAAATTGTAGGTTCATCAGAGTTATAAACTTCTGACACCAAAGCTAAGACTAAACTTCAAAATTCTTCTTATTAAATGAGAGTCGAGCTCAAAAAAATATGTCAGGCAAATATACCTGACGCTGATATTCTGCTGGATCCCTGCAGTGGCAGACGGACGTCCAGCAGACACGGTCGGATATTTGGTTAAACATACATTTTGATAGTAACTACCTTACTGCTTTGATAAAATTATGTCTTTATCTGCACATGGCGTATAGAAGTTTTAATCTGACGCCCAGAATTTTCATTGGCATAAGAAACTAATTCGCGACGTAAAGGTTAAGCCTGGCTCCTAAATCCTGAAATAAAGAGTTTGACATACGAATCGTTAAGTACCTATATTCCTAACGAGTTTTAAAGAAAAGGGCGAAACGAACACACAAAAATCGTGTTCATGGAGCTGTCAGTGTGAATATTTCACTACAATGATGATTATGACAGCTCTTGAACGCGGTTTAGATGTGCTGATCGCGATCAGTTTCATTGATGAATCCGCCCTTAGAAGCTATGGAAAATATGGTGCGCTTTTGCCGAAGGAGAGAATCTTAGGTATACCTACGAGAAAATTAATTTTATACCACTATTATTGTAAAATCAGCACCGAATATGGTCTGTTTTGTTGTCATGGCATAATTATTAGAAGCTATTACTTGGTTCTTATCTACATTCTGTGACAAAATCATTATCTTTTAATTAAAACGTAGACCAAAACCAAATAAAAACGCCCGCAGACGGGTAATTCCTATGAAAACTCATAGAAATTGTTCTATTAGAATCGCTTCGCACTGCTGCGTTGTGCCTGTCTTCGAGAGTCTTATCTTTTGCTTTGTAGAGCGACGTAAAAGTACGTTATTACAGATAAGCCTAGGAAATATTAAACACATATTTACTACTTTAGCAAACACATAGGTAAGCTCGGAAGGAAATGAGTTCTAGAAGTAATCAGTGCAAAATATTTAAAATAATAAGCGATAAAGAATATTCTAAGAATATTCAACTGTTATGTAGAATTGCAGCGGTGCCATCAGTAGGACATTCAAAAGTAGGAAAAATAAAACAATATTATACGAGTAATAGCACAGAAGGAGTATTTTATGGATAGGTACTGTACAGGTTTTAGCCTTATGGTATATGCAACCTTACCATGCAACCTTCCTGGATATTTTTTAAGTTGATGACATGTTCTATGAGATAAAAACTATTTCATATTTAGAACTCAGCTTGAACAGCTGACCGCGCGCGTTATGATGTAAAAATGTAGATTCAACTACCTATTAGGAATAACATAATCAGCCTATACTTAATGTTCCCACTGCTGGGACACAGGCCTCCTCTCAGTAAGAGGGAGTGGGCTGTAAAACACGCGAGCCTAGCGCGGGTGGTGGATGAGGTACCAACTCTAGGAATAATTATTCTACAGTGAAATACACCTTTCATTGATTACTCCGATAATATAAGGGCGTGAAGCTTTTATAGTACAGACGCCAGCGCATCAAGCTACCCGAAACTGTAAAATTTTCACAATCAACTTTGAACCTTATGCTTTAGCGATAAAGTTGAAAATCTATTAAAGAAATTTGACAGATTGTAGTAGCTTGATGTGCTGGCGTCTATACCTAGTTATGTCCCCTTATGGAAACTAGGAGCGCTGTTTAGGATTCTGCCCCTAATACACAGTCGAGTTCTTCTTTACAAAAAATACATATATACCTACCTAATTATTGTACCACCCAATTACATCCACTTCTAAAAACATTGCAGCCAGTACAACAAAACATTCCATTTCATTCTCTCACGTTATACAATTTACTCGTATCAAACGTGGAATCGTGTGGAATCTACCCAGCCAGATATAACCGCGAGAAGGTAAGCACCCCCACATTGTCCTACCTACCCTCATACCTACCGTTCACACATAAAGGAAAATTGGAATTTGCGCGGGGGCTTGGGGCTCGTTTGAACGACTGTGCTCGTTTGAAACAGGCGCGCGTTCGCACGACCAAATTAAGCCGCGACCGCGGAGTACCGAGTCGTAATTGGAACCGTTGTGTTTGCTTGATCCGAGCCTATTATCTCCCGGGATTGGAGCAGGGCTAGGTCCCGATTATTAGGTATGTGGATTGGTAATGCTAATTTTCGGTATTGAATTTTGGGATTGGTAGTTTAAATGGAATGGTGTTTAAAATGGAATTGCATTGGTAATTTTAGGTCTTCTTTCAAAGTCCATGAGAAATATAATTCATTGCATGGTTTAAACCCAGGATTAAGGGAATAATGATGATGGTTGAGCCCAGAACATTAAAAATAGGTAGAAAGCTAGTACCTTATTACAAAATATACTACTACTATTGTTTACATTTTAGGTAATTTGAAATTTCATGTGTATAGCTATTATTTAGATATTATGTGTTTTTTAAGTTTATATGTAGACATTTGTATAGGTATAATATTCTATCTATTAAGGCACTCTCATTTCTAATTTAGACGGAACGGGGACAACGGGCATAATTTGAAAAATATATATTACAATAAATTAACGGGGACAACGGGAAGTAATTTTAATAATTTTATAAAATTCCCGTTGTCCCCGTACGCTGTCCCCGTTAACGGGGACAACGGGAAGTAATTTTAATTATTTTATTAAATTCCCGTTGTCCCCGTTAACGGGGACAACGATCACGGGGACAACGGGAATGCACGGGTATAAGACAACTCTAGATATTGAAGTCCACGAGATAAACCCTAACTTGGCCAAAGGCACTGCATGTGGCGTTCTGTAGTTTCTGCCTGGGAAGAAATCGTGAGTTTACGTATGTGTACTAGCTTCTGCTCGCGACCTTCACAAAGAACACACCCTCCAAATTGCATCTCTCTAGGACTAGCGGTTTAGGCTGTGCATTGATATATCAGTCTCTATGTTCTAGTAATTTTTTTCCTCAGCACGAGAACCTAAATTATTTGGCTTTCAACCGTTTAAAAAACAACCTCTAGAGCAGTAGAGCTTATAGTGTACAGCTCGCCCCGGGGACGTACTACCACCATTCCTATTTCTCCCGGTAAGCAGCTTCGCTGTATGTTGGTTTGAAGGGTTTGGTTGCCGGGTGTAATTACTGGCACATAAGACATTCCAACTTGTGTTAAGGCGACACTAGTGCAGACAGCTAATTTATGTTCTTTAGTAACCTGACTTGACACTTTATTGATTTTATTTTTTTATTGAAAGTAAGTGTGTGTGTATTAAGTAAGTGGCTAAGTAATTACAGCCGCACGGGTCGATCAATCAGGTTAAGCTATGCTTGCCGCGGTTGGCCCGTGGATGGGTGACCATCTTTACATACCGAGACCCCTCCGTGCCTCGGAAAGCACGTTAAGCCGTTGGTCCCGGCTGTCATTCGTAGATTTTTGACAGTCGTTACGGGTCGTCAGAAGACCGAAAGTCTGACAACCAGTCTTACCAAGGGGTTTCGTATTACCCAGTAACAGACTAGGTTGTGGAGGTCAGATAGGCAGTCGCTCCATGTAAAATACTGAGCTGTATCCGGTTAGACTGGAAGCCGACCCCAACATAGTTGGGAAAAGGCTAGGCAGATGATGATGAACGATACAACGTTACAACCTTCCTCACTCTCGCAAATGTCCTAACGAAACACGTTTGAAAATAAACGTTAATAGTTAATAGTGTGGGCCCTTCAGTATCGTACGTCTAACTATAGTGCAGTAGGCGACGGGTGAGTGTGACCAATGCAGATTGATTGAACATCGGCCGGCCCGCGCTGTCGCTACCTAGTCGAGAATCAATACGTATGAGCGAGTAGGTGGGTGAGTTGTGAAAGTGAGTATTTTGTAATGTTATGTAATTAATAATGAAGGTTTTATGTGATCGTAATTTTCTTACGAGCGCGATTCGTATTTGTAAGGTCTAGAGTAGGGTCGACACTAGTGCCGATTCTGTTATTCACAAACTAAACTAAATTTAAGTTAAAGGACAGAAGATAAATTTTAATTTAGTCCTGTCAAATTAATGATATTTTAAGTTAAAACAGAAAGTTCCAAATTACAAGATAGGTATTATCAACAACTTCAGAAACCCATCGATACCCATTAATATATAGGAGCATCAAACACAGTAGGTAAGCAACATTGACCCTCGGACCCCAAACGAACAGTACACACAATACTTCTACTCGTAACTGTCCGTTAATTAGTACTATTGTTACTCGTACCAACACACCCCCTACTTTATGTATATAGAGCACGCTATCCCACCCACTCTAGAAAATGTAGACAGTAGAAACTCACTAGGTATGTCTTCTTGTTAATTAGTAATTTAAGAACCCAAAGGAATTAATTATTTTAGCATTTTAGGCCAGAACTCAGGGGCTCTTGTCTCGATTGAGAAAAAATAGAAAGAAATAGGAAAACATGTTTATTTTTCACAGAAACATGTGAATACATTAAAAAAATAAAAACTTTTTTCAAAAAACGAAATTGCGGAACCAACGACACCGACTTCCGAAATTAAAGTTATTTATAACATTGTAGTGTTTGTTTTTGGAATCGGTTGGTTTTTTTGTAAAAAAGTTTTTATTTTTAACTTTTTAGTTGTACCTACCCCACACAAATTCAATTAACATTAGTGCATTGAAGAATTGAAGACACCGACTAGAAGAATCATTAAAATTCGAATAGAAATGTACGGTGATGCAGTACATTTATGCATATAAATTCGTACATAAGAATAAATACTTGATGTATTATATACTAAAACCTTCCTAAAAGTATGTAGATCACATTAATGAAATAATAATCAAATTTTCTTCATTATTTTTTGAGAAAATCGCGGACATACAAACATACATACGTACATACGGAAAGATAATTAACTCGAATAATAAAGAAAAATAAAAACAAAATAGGTCTGAAGGAAAGTAGGTACGTAGCTTACCTACGATTTATGATTTTAGTATCCGAACCTACATTACTCGACTGGCCCTTTTTTTTTAAGAGTAAATCTTGAAAATGTCAACAAGTTCTATTAAGAACTGGGGTATGCATTTTCCAGGATTTTTTGCGATTGTATACATCATTGACTTGTATAGATATTACTATTTATTGGTATACATAAATATAATTCTATCAACGTCTCTAGTCAGCCTTCAGAATACCCTTTATTAGCTGTACAGTCTATCAAAAAGTACTCTGTGATTAGGTACAAGTGGTTATCGTATTACGACAGCGGCTCCCCCATATAAATATACAAAAAAAACAGTCACCTGACATCATCTGTCATCAGAAGACAGCCGCCACGCAACCATCGACGCGACGCTCTGCTAGTGACTGTCACCAGCCAGTGTGAGTCACTCTTATCCGACCTTTTTGGTGGTCCCAGTAACTTCGTAACAAAACTATAGGCCGATCGCTTAACTGAGACGTTGCTTGAGGTAGCAGAGGGGTGGCGAGAGGGGTGTGGTGACGTGCGTTCTAGAGCTCAGTGATTCGTCAATTTGTGACAACTATCACCCTTCCCGCACCACGTAGCTACCTCAGGCAACGTCTCAGTTAAGCGGTCAGCCTTATAGACGGCGCCGCTTGCTGCGCCATCATCCAATACTTTTATCTCACGAAGCGATAGGTACAGATGCCAGCACATCAACCTACTACAATCTGTCAAATTTCTTTAATAGATTTTCAACTTTATCGGTAAAGCATAAGGTTCAATGTTGATTGGGAAAATTTGACAGTTTGGGTAGCTTGATGTGCTGGCGTCTGTACTTTACTTGTGTTTTCCAAGTGTTCAAACACGCTGTGAATTTGTGTGTATGCGTGGGAGCTCTCGGCACCGTCCGTGCAATACTATACTTATTAAAGGTTCATGAATAGGAAAATGTTTCAAATTCCATCGTGTTTAACCGCCCCAAGTCTCCGGTCAGTGGTAGTTTTATGTTTAATCAGATTAGGCGACATTTGACAGCCTATTATACTTGTTCACTATTTATTTCGGCCATAAAAGTTATTAAGTTTGCTCGAGTTTATGATGAGTTTCGCTACTGGATAGTTTGTTTGTTTCAAGCAATAATCATAAAGATTATTATTATAGATAGAGCGGATGGATTGTTTGGGTGTTTATTTCTTTGTTATGGAATAGTGTTAATGTAATACAAAATTAGGTTCTTCTATAGTTTTGATGAGTTTTTGTTGACTGAGAATCGTAACGCAATCGTTGTATGTTGCAAGTTTTTTGGTTAATTTCCCACTGAGTTTTGAAGAAGATAAAGTGATATTTCAGATACGTATTCAAATTTATCCTAAACTGGAGTGGCTGGGTCAGACTGGATGCGAAGTACAGGGTGTTGAGGCGTAGCCTGGGAAAACACTTTGTCTAGCCGTGTACTGCTATGGGCTCAGTTGATTGATTGATAGATTGATCCAATTTTTCCTAAGGTAGTCTGTTAGTCTGGCATGGTAAATGCAGTTCATAAACATACTTTCTGACATGAAATCAATCATATGTGTCAAGCGTACACTTGAGTTCTCAACTCTGCAGCCAAACTTTCTGGCTGTCATCTTTCACCATGGCATTCTCAGTTCGTTTATTATGTAACTAATTATAACACTAGGAATGAAAATTCGTACACCTTGATTTTTAATGATCGTAAGAGATAAAACAATAATAGTAATAAGATCAAATAAATCTAAATATCGTGTGGTATTATCCTCTCTTTATCCATATCATTCCCTAGCTCACACGTGCTCACGCTGACATTTGCGTGTGCGCACAACATCGCTCACCGTGTGATCTCGCCGCCACACCGCACTGCACGCTCCCTACCGATTTACCTAAATGTCACCATACATACAATTTACTGGCTTTTAACCACATTATAGAAGATTAAAAAATTTAAGGTAAAAATATGGTGTTTGTGAAAGTTTTATGGAGTTCCCACGTAGTATTGCTAATCATAAATATTGGTTTGTAACTTTGTTAGTGGTGGATACTAATTGTAATGTAATAAATCATTCGATTATAAATGTTATAACTGCCTCGTTGGTTTAGTGGTCGCAGGCGCTACTGCTGAGCATGAAGTTCTAGACTCGATTCCCAGGTCGGGAAAAGGGAGACTCCGGGATGCTACTGAGAAATTCCAGATGGATAGATAAACCAATAACACTTTACCCGACCCGGGAACCCAGGAACCACCATTAATAAAAGTACCTAGTGCGCAACCTCTATAGTGTAGCCTCATTAATCCACTCTCAAAACCTCTAATAAAATATTTATTCTTTGCCCTAAAAATCTAGAAAAAATATATGTTTACGTATCAAATAGGTACTACATTTTTGTAAAGGCGAATTTAAATTTTGGGGCCCTTACGTGAAGATTCTAAATGTGGGCAGTCATCCTGATGTCAGAATTACTGACCATTTTTTAAATTCATTTTCTCAGTTATTAATAAGGTATCAATTATTTAAAGAAAGGTATCAAATAGTAGCAAATAGGTATTAGATTTTAGTAATATTTTAAAGCTGAATGGTCATTTTGGCCAGACATTCTGATGTTCACAACTTATTCGCATAATCCTTCCAATTGAAGAAGGCATAACCGTTACTTATTCACGACACGTCGTGTTCTACAAACATAGATAAGTATAACATATAATAGCATAATCAGCCTATAATGTTCCCACTGGTTGGACACAGGCCTCCTCTCGGTGAGAGGGAGTGGGCCGTAATACCACGCGGGCCCAGTGCGGATTAGTAGATGTGACATGTCTTCGAATGTTTGGTTCTAAGACATGCCGGTTTCCTCACAATATTTTCCTTCACACTTTGAGAACAATGGTGATGAATTTTATTTATTTACACAAAGTGAAGCGCCTACCTGGGTTCGAACCCACGACCTACGACTCGTAAATCGGGGGCTGTTACCACTGGGCCAGAACTGCTCCAGCGCAGTAGTTGGATATGTAAAAATACCCTTAACGAAACCGAGAGTCACTTGTTCTTCCTGTAAGTTTTTTTTGTACTACCTGGGTACCTCGTGGTCACGATGTTCCAACTTTTTTGACGGGGACAAGTTTTAAACGTTATAACTTAATACTCCCACAATCTCTGTACCGTTGCATACACCCATAAGCACAATATTTTGTATGCGTTACGTTACGCACTACAGTGAATCGAATTTTCAGAGCAAAAATAAAAGTCGTTTCCCAGAAATTATTTTTGCACAAAGTTTCTTAGTTTCATATTCAGAATGCGTATGACGGCTTCGTGATGGGTCCTTTAACACCCTGTATAGGTTATCAACATAACGTTGTGTGCTTACATGCATAGGTTATCAAGAATAGTTGCCGACATGTCCAGCTAGGGGGGACGTTTTATGATACTTGAGGATATCATCTAATCATAAAATAACGAGTAACGACCCCACTGAGCTGTATGAAAAGCTGTCAGCCGTGAGTGTAATTTATGAAGCGTGGGTTTTGTATAAAAAATATTCTCTTTTTTCGAACCCGTTCTTGGTCATCGAAATAATTAAAGAAGGCCATTAGCCATTGTGTCAGTGTTTAAACAGTTGACTCAGTTTGGAATCTTGAATGGAAGTTTGTTTCTCCATCTCTAGCTCATACTTTGATTTTAATGATAGTATAATTTATTTTTGTTCATTTTGTTTTGTACTGTGTTCTTCTACTAATCCACTCACTTTAATTTTTACAATATTTAACACTACTATTTATTAAATGACTAACAAATAAAATAAAAAAGGACACTTAGGCGTCGAAGTACTCGTCCGCATCGCTGTCATTTGGAAACGTACCGATAAGACTGGCAGCATTGCCAGGTTGAATGGCAATGCTACATCTTTGGCCAAAGATCGACCCAGCCCTCTGGACGCGTGAAGTGTCGACCAGTCAGCGAGAAAGGAGATGCGCACTCGGGCCCCATGACCCGAGCGTTCCGACCCCAAACGGCTAAAAGCTGTAGTTACCCATAAGGTTAGGCGGTATTTGCGCCGCTTGAGGTTCTCAGCAACTCACAATTTTATTATTATTTTTAATCTAATTGTGTGATAATGATTACACCGCTTCGTGCCTCGGAGAGCACGTTAAGCCGTTGGTCCCGGCTGTCATTCGTAGATCTTTAAAAGTCGTTACGGGTAGTCAGAAGCCCAAAAACCTGACAAACAGTCTTACCAAGGGGTGTCGAGTTACCCAGTAACTCGGTTGTGGAGATCAGATAGGTATTTGCTCCATGTAAAATACTGGTAATATTGGACTGGAAGCTGACCCCAACATAATTGGGAAAAGGCTAGGGGAAAGGTAGGTGGGAAAGGTAGATTGATTGTGTGATAAAGATGCTACCTGATCTGCGTAGGCAGATAAATGAGTAGTCATTTATCTACTGCAGTTTTAAGCTAGACAAGTGCTTCCTTGAAGCAACAAATCTCTACAAGAGACAGTTGCAGTACAGTTTTCATGGCCTGAATCCGATGGATTAGCGAGATTTAAAAAAAAGCAAGAATAGCGCGGTGGAGTTTCTTGCCCATTCTTCTCCATACGAAAACTACCTTTTGGAGGGGCGACTAGAATCAATTTACTTTTTACGTTTAAAAGTGCCTTTTATGTGCCTATTTGAAATAAATGCTTTGACTTTGACTTTGAAGAGGTCTTTTTGCTACATAAAAAAAACGAGAATACCCTAATAGAAAATGTTCATGGTTTTTCTTCATAGATAGATATAGAAAACTCTTTATTATGTACACCGTATAAGTTAAAGATATAATGCGGTAATTAATCTTTATCTATTTCTAGTTACTCATAATAAAGCTGAAGGGTTTATTTGTTTGTTTGAACGCGATAATCTCTAAAACTAAAACTCGGATTTGAAAATTCTTTTTGCATTTCATAGCCCAATTACTGAGGAATGTTATAGGCTAATTAACATCACGCTGCGACAGTTAGGAGCCGAGCAAAATTTAAAAAACTCAGAAAGAATGCCAACAGAAAACCAAGTAATAGCGCGGACGTGCGATGAGATGCGAGTGATGCGACGCGGTGGGTTAGGGGCACAGAACAGATAAAAGAAGTAGGGGCCAAAATTACACGCGGACGAAGACGCGGGCAGAAGCTAGTCACCCACGTTCTTTACCCGGTTTCTGAATTTTAACCACGGAACCCTAACAAACAGGTGTCCGTTCGTATCTAGTTGACATTTCCGTGCTTTGCCATCATTAGCCATTAGGGGAAGCCTTATCAAATTATAAATGCCAAAACGTACCGCATTACCATCACTCTTATTACCATGATAATAAAGACTATTATCATTTACAATTCTGTTATAAGTTAATATATCTTTTCATGATAGTAATAAGGTTGATTTTTGATTAATTGTGCGAGGTTGTTTGTGTTTAATATTAAAGTGTTGACATTAATAGTGTATCGCACAGTTCTGCTTTATTATTTGTCCTGTTTAATTAAGTATTTGTTAATTAAGTGGGTGTTTATGGCGTGTACGTAGGGGACTGGGGACGTGTATCCCATATTTAAAAGTTTTATTTATGGGGTTTTCTTGTTTAAAACTTTATTATGGTCAATCATCATATAATTATTGCCAACGGCTGTTTTTCAAGTCTTTGCTGAGTTAACTCTGCGCCATGGACTGTGTCCTAGTTGTCATTTACCTATACTAGGGTTTCCTTAGACTACGGTGACCCCACATAGCGTCCGCAAATTACCATTGAATGACGTCACTGAGAGCAGTGGTGGCCCAGTGGTAACGGACACGATTTACGAGTTGTAGGTCGTAGGTTCGAACCTAGACAGGCACTTTACTTTGTGTAAATTATTTCATAACCACTGCTCACAAAACGGTGAAGGAAAACATTGTGAGGAAACCGGCATGTCCTAGAACCAAAAAAACGACAAGACATGTGACATCCACCAACCGGCACTGGGCCTGCGTGGTGGTTTACGGCCCACTCCCTCTCACTGAGAGGAGGCCTGTGTCCCAGCAGTGGGAACATTATAGGCTGATTATGATGATGATGATGACGTCACTTGAACGTTATTTATGAAAGTAAGTTGGTGAGTTTCCCTAGAGAGCGTTTTTTGACACCGTAAAGTCGAACCTCGCTGAAATTATTTTCATGACAGCCATCAGTGCGGCCGTTATGTGACGGCCATCGCTGACGTTAGGAAATTAAGACCACAATTCTCGATAGTTCTCAGGTCATGCATCGGTTCAAATGCCTTCATGCAGTACTGAACTTCGCCCGTCTCGTCTTCCAATTTTGGCAGTCATTTTGATCTGCCAGCCTTTGGGGCACTTTATCTGCTGATTTCTAGAAAACTTGTTTTGAATGAAGTGATTAGGATGACTAATAACACTTGATTAATTATCGTGAAAGGAACAAGTCTACAATCAAATCATAGAAGTAAATTAGTTTACCAGCCTGTGGAAAAGCTATTTCTGTCTTTGTGTCGAGTTGTTTGTATATATAAAAAAAAAAAAAAAATGTTGGTATCAAAGCTATTTTAATAAAACCCGAAATTAAGTTGCTCCCAAAAAGAAGCAAAACTTGAAAAAAAGCAATATTTCATGCTGTACACACCTAGTTTCACCTGTCCGAAATTATACTCGAAAAATGCCACAGAAATAATATTAATTATTCTTTTTTTATCTGTGGCCCACAGAAAATGTTTACGGCAGAAATTATTTGGTGTTTAGCCGCGAGAGGGCGTGGCTGTGCATGATTAATATATTTCTATGGAAAAACATTATAATGAGCTCGCTGGCCATATCGTTGTTTTTGGGTCCTCGCTTTTGAAGACGGTTCGGTATTTTTTATGTGGAATAAAGGGTTTCGGTGATTTTGTTTTATATACCTACTATGCATATTCAAAATAATATTTTGGATTAAGTTTTGATGGCCTAGTTGAAGGCCTCGCCTCTCATACACGAAGTTTTAGGTTTAAATCCGGGAACTAATGTGACTTTTTCAAAACGTCTTTACTACAGTAATAGGCTGACTAATTATATCTTTTATAAGTTTTGCTAATACGAGAAGCTTCGAAAGTCATCAATCAGTGTTACACCTATTGTTGGTGAGCGGTGTTCTTAATTTGTTTCTTATCATTTTATATTACCTTTTTGAAACCTTATGAATCGTCGTTTCAAAATGTTTCATTTCTAGTCTACCTAGCCTGCCCTCTGTGTCCCAAAACATGCAGTCCAAGTGACACCGCTGTGGAATGGCGAAGTTTTGGGCCAACAAGGTTTCATAAGATTCTGTCGTGCTAGCGATACCAAGGAGAAGACTACTTATTGGTAAGCCTGAGTTTAGAACATTGTTTTACAAGTTTATTTATTTCTTCGTAATCATTGGCATCTATATAAATAAAATTCAATATCCTGACTGACTGATATATCAACGCACAGCCTAAACCGCTGGTCCTAGAGACATGTAATTTGGATGGCGTTTTCTTTGTGAAGAGTAGGTATCCACTAAGATAGGGTTTTTCGAAATTCCACCCCTAAAAGGGTAAATAGGGGGAGGGTGAAATTTCACGCGGACGAAGTCGCGGGCAGATGCTAGTGTTATGATAAAAAAAAAAAACAATTAATCAATCTTAAACCTAGCCTTTTCACAACTAAGTACGTTGGGCTCGACTTCCAGTTTAACTGGAAGCCCCCTTGGTAAGCTGTCATGATTTTTATGCCTACATAAATAGCAAGTGCCTAGGTGCCACAGAGCTTCTTGAAATTTATAATACCAGCAGCAGCTCACAACTTTCGACCCAAAGTTTTAAATCCTTTCAATATAAAATGTTTATAGTCTAAGCTAGTATCCTATAAAGCTGCAGAACGCATGCAGTGGGTTTTATGTGCCATAGCTTTATTTATAGGCAAATAGGTAGGTTCTAGGAGGACCTTAACACTCTTTTTTAAGACTCCCTGGGAAAAGTAAATACCTACGTTAAAGAGTGAAATATAAATATACCCACATAATTATATAACTTACAAGCTAACCGTTTTAAAATATTAATAATACAGGGTTGCAGGGACATCGACGCGCAAACTGTAACTATAAAAAAGAAATTAAAAAAATATATTATTTAATAACACTACTACTACTAATTTTACGTTTTTTTTTATTATTTAATAAAATTAAATTAGTAGAAATTTTTCGTCGGTTATCTAAAAAATTTGCTGTTTCATAGAAAAGTGCAATACCTACCTACGCGGTCAAAATGTATGGAAGAGCATTTTTTTATTTTTGTAACCGACTTTCTCAACGCAGGGTGGTTCAGAATCATATACTGAATCCATGGTTCCTAACAGCAGGTTTCGCGTCGATGTCCACCCGATGGACGCCCTGTATGTATACCTACATGCGTAAAAAAGGGGGGAAGGAATCATAGGGCATCAAAATATAAGTAGGTATCTGAAAAATAGTAGAACACGCAGCAATTTTGAAAATCACGATGATAATTTTTATTTTTAGTTACTTAGTAAGTAACGTTTCAAATAATCCTCAAAAAACTTAATGAAAACCTAAAACTTAGTCCAAAATCATTTTTACTTACATTCGGAATGGGTTTTAAAAAACGATATTTCATATTGGTTTTTTGCGCGCCATCAGAGGGGACACGCCCACGGACGCTGGGAATTTGCATTCAGCTTAATCTGTCATTGTCTGGAATGCTTGGCAAAAACGAGTATGAATACTGCTTTAGTTTTTTTTTTCGTTTAAAAAAAGAAGTATCTTGTTCATTAATTGTTGGGAACTTTCTTGGGCTTTGTTGAGATCTTCCTAGTGTTTATGATTTTTGTCGAGTAGTTTTGTGCTTTGTTTGTTTTGATTTAGCGGTAAATGTGGAAAATTCTGAGGAGTACATTTAATTGCAAGTGAAACCATGGTGTGTATAGCATAGCATAATCAGCCTATAATGTGCCCACAGCTGGAACACAGGTCTTCTCTGTGAGGGGGAGTGGGCCGTAATCCGCCACGCGGGCCCAGTGCGAGTTGATAGCTAGATGTCACATGTGTCCGAATTTTTGGTTCTAAGGTCATGCTTCCTCACGATGTTTTGATATGTGTTAAAATTTGTCAAATTTTAAAGCGACAAAAAGAAGATGTATTAAATTTATTGAGGCAGCGCAGCGTGAGGTATACGAAATGATATGACAAGAAAGGAGGTGATTACCGAGATCATGACTAATAGAGGAGTACCTATAGGTATGGAAGAAAAGGACATGTTGCCCCGACTCCAAATAAATTGGGATAAAAGCAGGAGAATGTTGATGAGCTTTACGGGGATAGTAGTAAGTGGGTATCGAGGATAACAGCCCAGAGTCCTCTGGCTGGACCTACTTTAGTATCATCACTAAACAAGCATCTACTTCGCATCTGACTCATAAATATACATAACATACATACATAATCAGCCTATAATGTTCCCACTGCTGGGACACAGGCCTCCTCTCAGTGAGAAGGAGTGGGCCGTAATCCACCACGCGGGCCCAGTGCGGGTTGGCAGATGTCACATGTTTTCGAATTTTTGGTTCTAAGACATGCCGGTTTCCTCACGATGTTTTCGTTCACCGTTTTGAGAGCAGTGGTGATGAAATAATTTACACAAGGTAAAGCGCCTGTCTGGATTCGAACCTACGACCTACAACTCGTAAGTCGCGGCCGTTACCACTTGGCCAAATATATCTAAGTTCAATGAACCTCAAAAAATTCGGAATATCGGCGATATCAATCGACCACACCCACAATTCTTAACAAGCAAGGTAGGTAGGTACCTAAGTAGATACCTACCTAAGTATATACCTACTCTCTGATCTCAGTATTTCCCAGATTAATATGGAAATTACATATTTCGTACACTACGATTCTTATCTCCAACTACTGGTTTGGAGAATGTTCTCCATTTAATCGTAGACGAGCTATTACTCTCAAGTATAGGTACTGTTAATTGGTTCAACGACTGGCGGTCATAAATTTTAGTCATCTGTCAGTCAAATGAGACCCACGGACCGTTAGTGCGTGTGTCCATTGTCGCTCACAATACGATTTTGTCGGATGAATACTCGTAACTGTTGATTGATGATTCTCACTCGTTCTTTTCCACTGTGATTTGAGCTTTCTTCGGTTCTGCTGCAGTACTTTAATCTGGTTTTAGCCTTCCCAAGATATTGTGTACTATGCCTTCAACAGTGTCTACTATTTCAGTTTTCAGCCAATAGTTTAGTTTATAGTTGTACTGAAAAAGTAATTAACCGACGCGGCCGAAGACAGAATGCGTTTTGACACCTATCACTTTCATACAAACGAATACGTGTTTTGTGAATTTGATCTTTATTAGCTACTATATTGTCGTACTGATGGCCGGTTTGTAATCGTTTTACTGGATAAGTAGCTACCTAAGCTTTTACTTCTAGTTGCTCTGGCTTTTTATCTGGATTATAATCTTCATGATGATTGGCTTAGTAAGGAAAAAAATATATACTCTTGTCTAAAAAGTCAGTATCGTCGATATCATACCTACTTCTAAAACTCGTGCTGGACATAGGTACTATGCAAGAAAATCTGTTAACAATGAAAAACTTTATGGGGACTTCAACTATACCTTCTAACTTTGATTAAGGAAGAAAATTCCATTAATTAAATAACGGATGTTCAAACAATGGAAACAGACACACCAGCGAATAAAAAAAAGCTCTTAATATTCATATTGCCGCTGCGCCTGCGGCGACTTCGCGAAATTATAACAAAATAAAAACTAAACCTCGCCGCGATTTATAATGTAAAAGGGACAAAATAATATTCACCGGCCAGTCTCGACCTCTAACAGAGAATAAAGAATTCAGAAAGACAGGTCTTGTTAAATTGGTTAAGTGTGAAAAACAATGCTTTGAAACGTGTCGAGGTAGCGAAATATATATGTTCGTATGTCATTAGCATATAGGGACAGACGTACCGTAAACAAGATATGTAAATGATATAAGATACTTGAACCATCGCCGCCTTGTAATGATTATTACATCTGAGCAGAGATTTTTTGTACAAATCACAAGCTTGGTTGTGAAATCAACGAGTTGTACTTGGTGATTTTGATTTAAGGTACAAAAATCTTGGAGGTATTTTTGTGGGAGAATTTAGGGTTTCTTGCGCCTGCTTTATTATCGTAAGTTTCGGGTGTAGATATAATGAAAATTATGTCCATAATGATGAAATTGGTTTCAGCCATTTATACACCTGCAACACCAAGGAGATTGCTGATTGATATTTTACACTTTTTAAAGACAAAGTTCGTGTCCGTAATATCAGAAACCACTAGATACTTTCGCCCAGATGAGCTCCTCCACATTGCGATTGACTGCTGATTTCTATTATTTATTTATTTATATATACTTTATTGTACACCAGAAAATACATGAATGTTAAAAAATTACAGGTGCATCTATTGTGCAGTGGTGGCCCAGTGGAAACTGTTGCGACTTAGGAGTTGTAGGTTGCGAGACGTGGTAGGTTCGCACCCAGACAGGCACTTTACTTTGTGAGAATTATTTAATCACCACTACTCCCAAAACGGTTCACCGTTTTGGGAGTAGTGGTGATTAAATAATTCTAATATAATAGTGGTGGCCGGTGCGTAGCGGTAGCCGTGGCCGTGAGGAAACCGGCATGTCCTTGAACCAAAAATTCGAAGAGATGTGACATCTACCAACCCGACTGAGCGGCGTAATGGATTACGGTCCATTCCCTCCCACGGAGAGGAGGCTTGTGTTTCAGCAGTGGGAACGTTATACGCTTATTATGCTGCTATCTATTTGGTTAAAAACATAACTCGGTTGACTTTTTATTTATACATCATAATAATTAGATTTTAATTATTTTTAAATAGAAAATGTCACAAAAAGTATTCTAACTTTTTCTCTAAGGAGGTAGGACATAGAACACCATCAATATGAGCTTTATATGAGCTTTATTTCAAAAGTTTTTTAACATATCCGAACTTAGGCCGGGTGCTAAGGCGTGCGTGCCTCAAGCGAGGGCGGGCTGGCTTCCATATAATATGCACTGTAGTCTACCTGATAATGTGAGGTTCTCGCTCACAGCCCGAGGGAATATCTTTATGCCACTGAGGGAAACAAAAAGTCTGACGGAAAATATTGGAAGAAAAACTCTTTGAAACGCTTTTTACTCGACTACAGTGGACTCCAAATGGGTGTAATAGTTTTTGTTGGTATGTAGCAGATCGTTAGAATTTTTGAAGATTAAATTTCAGTGAATTCTTTAGAAAAAAAATCCTACAAACAGCAAGTAGCAGTGTAGCAGAAGTAACAGCATCTAAATGTCCCAAAAAGCAGAAATCTTCCTCCTAACATCACCGAGCTTAGGCCGGGTGCTAAGGCACGCACGTGCCTCAAGCGGGGGCGGGCTGGCTTCCTTATAATATGCACTGTAGTCTACCTGATAATGTGAAGTCCTCGCTCACAGCCTGAGGCAGCATCTTTTATGCCACTGAGGGAAACAGGCTAAGTTTCCACCATTGATTTGAAATTTTTACACTTAATTTACGCACCATGTTTTGCGTCTGTCATCAGATCGTTATATAGCGTCATCATTTCATTTTCAAGAGAACAACACAGTTGTGCATGATTATAACAGTAGGTGGATAGAAAATCGTTAAAGATTATACTTACTGTTTGAAGGCACTTGAAGGCAGCAAAATTTAATTGGATCTTAGTAATAACTCCGTGTAACGAGATTTAACAAGTACAGCACTTGTAGCATTAATATATCCTGAATCAGTTTTAAGCGTTGCAGGTTCTTTAAGGCAGCAGCTATAAGGCCAGGTGCTAAGGCGTGCGTGCCTCAAGCGAGGGCGGGCTGGCTTCCTTATAATATTCACTCAATCACTGCAGCCCACCAGGTAATGCAAGGTTCTCGCTCACAGCCCGAGGTAGCATCGTTATGCTACCGAGGTAAACACAACCTGCAATTTTAAGGAAAAATATTTTTTCACCGAGGGAAACGTAACCTCTAATTAAGTAAAATAAAAACCTTCTTGAAACGGTTTTTTAACAAAGATGTGCCTTTAATATTTCTGCATAGTCTAGCGGCCTTCAAGTTGATATTATACAAGATTTAAATAGCAAACACCACATGAAAAAAAGTGAAGGAGGACATCTCGTACTGACGTCATTTCGAAAAGCCCGTTACTTCACGAAAATCTTACTTTGCACCAACAGCTATAAGGCCAGGTGCTGAGGCGTGCGTGCCTCAAGCGAGGGCGGGCTGGCTTCCATATAATATTCACTCATTCACTGCAGTCCACCAGATAATGCAAGGTTCTCGCTCACAGCCCGAGGCAGCATCGTTATGCTACCGAGGGAAACTAAACCTGCAATTTTAAGGAAAAAATATTTAGTTATGCAAATTGTTTTGTTTTGACGGAATAATGCTGGGTTTTTTGAGAGTTATAGGTTAGGATTTAGGTGTTAAAGGATTGCAGATTTTTTTGTATGCATCGATAATTTGTTAAAGATACCAAATCAGTCAGCCTATTTACTTAAGTAGGTTCTACACTTATAAGAAGATGCAACTACGAGGACAGATTATTCATTCATTCATAGAATTTAATTCACGACGTTTCTGTCTGGTACTTTCCTTTCTTTTATTTTTTTTTTTCTATTATTTTAACATCTCTCGTAGCAGCAAATTAAAAGAAAACCTTGGGAAATTTTGCTCTATCTGTAACTCATTTGAAAGAATAACATCTATTTAAAGTACAAATTAATATTGTAATCGAAGACGGTAACCTCGCTACTTCTTGAGTAGTACAGACGCCAGCACATCAAGCTACTACAATCTGTCAAATTTCTTTAATAGATTTTCAACTTTATCACTAAAGCATAAGGTTAAAATTTGATTGGGAAAATTTGACAGTTTTGGGTAGCTTGATGTGCTGGCGTCTGTACAATCCCTCGCTGAAGGCAATATGAACACACCCTTTAATGTAGACGTCAGATTTTTACTGCCAATACCTTTAGGAAATTTAGAAATACATAGGTTATTTTCGGGTTCTGCACAGCATGCCTTCTTCCTCCTTACATCTGTATCAACCGTCATTTTACTTGGTATTCTTCTCCCTTCTAGCCAAATCATCTATATACAACGTGGCGCTACAATGGTGACATTAATTTAACACACATATACGTTTTCACATTTTGGTTTCATGAAGAAATTATATTTCCATTAAACGTTATTATTTACGGATTTATTTAAAATTTTAGAAAATAGCATCTTAGAGCAATATATGTCACGGATCATAACATCGCATCAATGAAATTAAAACGAATAAACAATACTATTAGGATGAAACAAATGCAAAGAGTAGGCGAATTGAAGTAAAGAGGATGTCTCTTTCCTTCAATTTCTTTCCTTTGTCGGCGAGCGGCGCAAGCGACGCGTACCCTCCCCTTCCACCCGCCGCGCCGCCGCCGCACCGAAATTGAATTCTTTTTTATTTGCTTTTCTAGTGCTAGCCAAAGACTACAGTATAATATAGGGTAGTGCTAGCCGAAACCGTGTCCTTGACACACTTCTTTACACTAGTGCGCATAATTACGTCGTCTAATATTTTTGTGAATGTTTCCGCGAAAAAGACGCTTACCTATTGTTTTTTTTTTTTGTATTTAGGGTAGTAATTAGATTATGGTACTGCGATAAAGACGCTTTGCTTTATTTTCTTTTTCTAAGCTAGTAGGTACGTTTATATCTTTTGCGATACGGACGCTTTTATTTTTGTGTTATTAGTGCTTGTGTAAACTTGTGATCGTGATGGCAAATACACAACCGAACTACCTACACAGCAGCTGAATATACGGAGATGATCGTAATTTACGGAGAATGTCATCAATCGCGAAAGACAAATAAAAGCAGTGATTAGTGATGACAGTTATCACTAATAGTAACAAGAGAGGGTGATATGATAAGTGTTTGATTAAGCACCCCCGCTGTAGGTACCACTTGTGCCGCTCGGTTTCTTTGATAAATACCGTCAAAGAATCGGACCGATCACGAGTAGATACAAGACGCGTTGCGCGGTTGCCAGCGCGCGAAGCGACGCGTTGCCGCTCAGAGTTAACGTAAGCGAGCTAGGTAAGTAATTTCATGAATTAATTTTTGCAAGGGTGACCCCAGTTTTAGTTACTTTTTTATTATTTAGTTTGTTTGAAAACATTTTTTTTTCAGTTTATGAATTATTTTAACCTATCAATATTTATATGATTAATGGGCACTAACCCTACCCGTGTGTTAAATTAATGTCACCATTGTAGCGCCCCTTTGTATATAAAATTCAAACTCCTGACTGACTGATATATCAACGCACACCGCTGGTCCTAGAGACATGAAATTTGGAGGGTGTGCTCTTTGTGAAGCGTACGTATCCACTAAGAAAGGGTTTTTCGAAATTCCACCCCTAAGAGGGTGAATGGGGGAGGGTGAAATTTCAGCGGACGAAGTCGCGGGCAGAAGCTAGTCTTTAATATAAACCGTCCATCTTTTTTTGTTCTTCCGCTACCCTTAGGTAGGTATCAATCAACTTAGTCTATCGCAGTTCACTGCTGGGAATATTTATGCGTCTGCCGGGCTGGCCCATAATATATTGTTTTCCGCCTTCCTCATACAGTCCGTCCCAGCCACCTTTTAAAGGTATCGGTCAGTCTAGCTGGGGCGCGTTCCACACTACGCTTTCCGATACGCGCATATATAGGTACCTATACCCATCCACATATTCAAATCTCTCTATTTCCTCACGAATGACAGCCGTAGAAACCCCTGCATTTTTTAGATTGTTTTCACTTCATTTCAAGACTTCAATGATATTGCGTCTATCTGAAATGGGTTTCATATACTTTATCTTATTCATGACATGAAACGTTGTGTTGAGAGTTCCAAGCTAAATACCTGCGGGGCAATTACGTAACACATAAACAATTGCAATGCCTTTCATTTCGTCAGTCAACTACTATTTATTTACAAAATTTAAAAGCTCACAGTCTTTAAATAGTTATAATCTCTCTTACCGCTCTCTTTCTCTCTCTCTCTTACACACGCTGTCTACATCTCTTTTCATCTACTTTCCTATCGCAGGTATGCTGGAAGAGATTTTTTTAGAAATAAGCTACACCTTTGTACGTATTTTTTTTTCTGTTCATTTCTTCTTGTTCATTTATATATGTGCATAAATGGTTAAATAAGTAAATAAATAATATTTACAGATATATAAAAAAGGAGGGGAAAGAATATTAGGGCACCAAAAAAATTTGACAGGTCGACAACATTCAATGCGTTATTTTCATTGTTGAGCAGACGAATTTTTCAAACATATGAAGCAATGTATTAGGAATTTCCATCAAAATCCTTCGGATTGTGAAAGAAAGTGTGTTACGCAATAGGGATCAAAAGCTAGGCTATATGCATGGATTAGCATACATTTGCTTCTATTACT
Organism: Hydraecia micacea; assembly: GCA_914767645.1. NCBI lineage: Eukaryota > Metazoa > Arthropoda > Insecta > Lepidoptera > Noctuidae > Hydraecia > Hydraecia micacea. The sequence goes on from OU611797.1 coordinate 10,049,572, forward strand.
TGGACTATCTGCAGTTTTCTATTATTATCTAGAAATTATACAATAACATTGCATTGCATTATTTTATCTGTTTCCTTTTTAACCGAAGACGTAGCTAAATTGTTTCTGCCTAATTGCATTATTTGCATTTTTATATAACTTATAACTAACTCCAATTTTGATGTCATTATCATATCGTTAGATGAAAGAAATATGACCGGTCACATTCTGTTTTGCATTATAATTATGTAAATTTGATACGGTTGCGAATCATGTTTCTATCAACATACTACTTGATACTGACCTGGAAATTGCAAAAAATTTAAGAAAAATTGAATCTCGCTGGCGAATAAATTAGTACTTAGCGATACTTAGCTTAAAAATTCAATGATTTTATTACGGTAAGTTAAACATTCTACGCAGAATAATCTTATTTGATTTTTCGCAAAATAATGCACTTATCTGGTGCAGAGGTAAAAAGTATAACCTTTTACAGAAGAGGGTTTAGCACTAAACACACACTACATCCTTTTTTTATTTTTTCACTACATCCTACAATCACATATTGAGAACCGAACTATCAGTTCTCACCTCATTAAAGTCTTTGTCAGCATTAACATCAACTGATTGAAAAATTTAATTAATGAAACACTAATATTGTCGATCTTAATGGACTCTATATTAGGTTGTTAAAGACTCATTTCAAGGTTTACTTTGAAAAATAATACGCCAATTATTTTTCAATTGGCTTTTTAGAAAACAATATTAAAAAAATAACACTTGAGTATTTCATGTAACCTGGGTTCCACTACTGTCATTTCAGCGCCCTGAACCACAAAACTTTACAATAACAATTTACATAGTTACTACCACCAACTGTAACAAAAGGCCAGTCAGTTAAAAAGTAGGCTCTTTTATTTTAAAAAAAGTGCATTATTAGAAGCGCAAAAAGTTTTTGGAGGTTCATTAATTTCAAAAGGTGTCCATCATTAGCAGGTCAATTAGTTTTTGAAGGATGAGTTAAATATTTCACTTTATTAAATCAATCTTACTTCTTCACATATATTTTTTCTCCAAATAAATTCAGACATGCTTTCTTACGATTAATTAAACTGCTCCCTAAGGGGATAAAAGATAGACGTAGTTCATAATGCTACAATATTTTTTTTTTTTGGTTTCGGGCCCGTACGAAATTATCCATTGTCCTTTGTAAATCTTAAAAGTATACTACAAAACACTGAGCCACATGAATGAAACGGAAAATCTTACAAATATGTAAATTGTAGTGACAGTCTAAAATTTATATGTTTGTAATTTCTGTGTTACGTAATATTTTCTACAATTTAACAAGTTGTAGAACTGTAGACTTGTAAAGTTTTGTGCTATAAACTATAATTATTCTTCATCTTCCTTTTTCAGTTGGACTATTATTGAGTTGTGAACTGTTGTGAAGTTCTTTTAGGGACCATATTATACACCGAACATGGTAGCAATATACCTCTGACAAAACGAGTTTATTTAGGCAGTAAGTTTTCTTTACATAAAATCACGCCTTTTTTCCCAGGGAGGTAGGCAGAACCTATAGAACGCCAACTGCTACGATCCTAACATACCCATTTTGCTTCGTTTACGTTCATACATCTGAGTCATACAAGCACTGGTTTTCGAGGGTACTGAAGCCTCGAAATCCATTAAAACTATTTCCCTTTCTCTCTCTGTCTCTTTCTATTACATAAATGAAAAGCAGCATGGAGGGGGCATAACGCTTTTTCGTTACGTGACGAACTCTCCCATTTTAGTCCTACCGCAAGCTCCGTAAAAGAACTTCGTTCCATTACTCAAAACCGCCAGACAGTTATAAAGTCATGTAGCCTGTTTTCCCTTTAAGTATCATCAAATCATATACATAATATTATCATCAGTTATGTATATATATAGAATAACTACATCAGAAAACTTTCCTTCCTACGGTAAGGAAGGAACGTTTTCTGATGCATATACACAGGTACCTACCTATACACACACTAAAATACGATAGACGTACATTAAAAGCTCCATTCAATTGGATGTTAAACAAGTTTGTCATCATAACCGTTTTCTTCTCACGATCACAGAACCCCAAACCGAGTACATATCTCAAAAAATATATAAGCTACCTCTTGCCCAACCTACATGGATATTTTTTGTGGGTTCCCACCGACGCCGCCCAAAAACCGCTGGTCATCATCTGCTTTCATTTCTTTTTAAATGTGTTCGAATTTTAAATTTTAATCACAGACTAATCTTCTGTTTCTATAGACTGTTTTTTGTTTGTTTATTTGTGTTAGTAATAGTTTATGGTATAGACTCCTGTGTCTAAGAAGTTTGCTGAAATTGTCTATGATGAGAACTGTGTGATACGGTAGCGTTGATGAAAAACTCATTTAGTTTTTTGTGGGTACTTGCACGGTAGCTTTGTATTGGTACTGATTGTTTTGTTAAATACTTAGATAGGGGTCATGAGTATCAAGAATTATACAAACAACCTTGTGGACATTACGAAATATTGAATCGTATTGCCATTTCGCCTACAGAGGCCCACACATAATTATAGCCTCCCGACCATAGAAATGTAAAAAACAATGCAACTGCTCACAAAATGAAGTTAAAGTACAGGGGAGCTATACTGGTAGATTCCCTTCTTGAAAAACAAATATGACTTTTGAGGCTTTCCATTTCAGCACTAAACGGAAAACGAAATAGACCCCTAGGTAGCTACAGTCGACCACTAATATTTAGTCAAATTCAAAAGCAGTTTTCTAGTGGAATAAGGATGGCAATTTTGAGAATAGATCTATTCATTATGAATTCCAAAAAATCTACGTTCATAACAATATAAAATTACGGTCAATGCAGTAGGTTCCAAACTTACCTGTAGCCCTTCTTTTTGCGTCGGGGGTATACAGCTTCACTCTTTGGGACCATTATCTATGGCTTTTGATATATTTAGCATACCGACCTACTTATTAATTAACCAATTTATATAAAATAAACTGTCCAGTAAACGATCCCATATGTTTCACCCACATATCTGTAGGCAGGCAGCGCCGCCCCATATAATTATAGCATGGAGTGCTGCTGACGCCCCCACGCCTTCCGAAGCATCACGCTTCAATGATAAATATCTTTCTACGATTATAAGTTCCACTTCTTAATGAAATCAAGAGTTAAGCTTTGTAATAATTAATGGCTACGTTGAGAAAGATAAAAAATGAAGTTCCTTGACTTAGCACACGAGGTTGTCGTCATGTGGGACGTGGACTCTGCAATCATTGTACCGATAATCGTTACAATAAATGGCCGAACACCGGAGAGCCTCGACCAACACCTCAGGAAGCTCTCATTGCGCGGCAGGGTCAAGGGCTTGATTCAGAAAGTAGTACTCCTAGTCAAGGCACGCATAGTGTGGTGGGTCCTCTCCCTAGAGCCTTGACCACCGACAGCTTGGACCGTGTTCCTGATGCCGATGGGCCACTACCTTTTATATTTTTTGTAAAAATATTTAAAAATACATTTATGTGTGAAAAGAAATAAACGATAATAGCTACGTTAAATGTCCATGTCTTTTCGTGCATTGAAACCCCCACTGGGCCTCATGGCTTTTCCGCAGGCTTTACGAGAACTATTCAGGTCTACGAGAACTATTAACTTTATTGTTATTTTTTAAATACAGCCAAGAAAATTAATTGTGAAGCAAATTTTGATACCCTACATCAATTTGCCTTGTTATAGCCATTTCTTACAATCGTCAAATTATGACAGTTATGATTTGTATAAACAGACAATTAAAGTGCGTAATCAATTTGCTGAGTAAAAGATTTCCCTGACTTTACATCACCCCATTTTGATAGGGGTTCGTGCTAAAGGATAGAGGCCCAACTTTCGCCAAACTGTAAGGGTAATAACTGTTGTTTAACAATCGAAGACAACTCAACCTATAATGAATGATAATACCTACAGCATCATCTAACCAAAAATTCACAAAAAACATTACAAGCTTTTATTTAGATACTGCGGACCTCGACCAAGGTAACATCCTGTACGTTTTCTATTTTGACCAATACTTATATAGGTACACCTATATAGCGAGGGGAGAGACGGGCACCCATTTACATAAACCTTAGGTACCAGATGACAGTCCAAACCTACAGGCTCTCTAATAGATAGCTACCACTTCTTACCCAATATATCATGATCTGAGAAACTGAGGCAGCCGGTCTGCTCGAGTCGGCAGGAAGAACCCGCCCCGCCTAATTATAGCCTGTAGACGGTCATACGCCCACCAGAACCGAGCTGGTGCAACCGTGGGAGCGGTCAGCTAAATATATGGTGCTGCCTCGATGTGGACCATGATTTATTGTAGATAGACTTTTTGATAGTGAGGTTTAAGGAGCGTGGTTTACTTCGATGAGCAGTGCAAATGTGTAGTACATTAATTTGCACCTACCTCTATAGGGAAAATTTAAAAATAGTTTCAGAATCAGAAATCATTTATTTGCCAAGAATGTAGGTAATAAAACATAGTTTTGATGGCGTAAAAAAGAAAAACAATTGGATCCAGTACATCCTACCGTATGACATGCAACAAAAATATCATAAGTATTGCAAATCTATCTTAATCAATAATTGTCAGGTAATCAGTGTTTTATGTCATTTATTCTTAAGCACTTTTCCATAAGAGATTGTTGTTATGGTAAAAATCTAATTTAGAAGATGTATTAATGATTCTAATGATTATGATTTTGTAAATACGTACCTGTTATAGTCGCGAATCAAATTTTGATCAAGATAAAACCTGACACTGACCTGGAAATTGAAAAAAATGTAAGAAAAATTGAATTTCGCGGTCTCCCACTGCGCATTCACCTTAAATCAAATTTAATAAATTGAAATATTATTGAGCAATTTCATAGGGTGTTATCATTAAACAATTCACTGACAGCGTAATAGCATTTTTCATCTACCTATTAGTTTCGTTAATTTCTTTTTGAGAAAATGAGTTTTATCATTTTTAATTTCGATAGGCATTTTATTGTAAATAACTGGTCCCATATGCATAATATTCTTTCTTAATAATGCAGTTTTGAAACTATTTATTGTCCAAATTAACCTACTAATGGGTGTATATGGATTCACCTCTGCCCTGCCTGACCCTTTGCGGAAACAAGGCGTGATGTTATGTTATGTTTTAATACAGTAAGCAGGTTCACAGTTCACCAAGCTGAGAGGACATGAGTACTCGTATATAGCTTAAAGTACAGACGCCAGCACTTCAAGCTACTACAATCTGTCAAATTTCTTTAATAGATTTTCAACTTTATCGCTAAAGCATAAGGTTCTAAGTAGATTGGGAAAATTTGACAGTTTCGGGTAGCTTGATGTGCTGGCGTCTGTACAGTGGGGGACATAAGTGGAGTAGCAAATTCACAAAGCAATAGATTGACACTTTGGTTTTACTTACGACCTTCTTTTAATGAGTCATTTCTCTACTATAGACACACACACTCACATTCATTTGCAACTGATTGTATTTCATAAATTCAACCGGTACGGTATATGGCATGATAGCCTAGCGGTTATCATATCTGGGTAAGTGCGTTCTGCGTAGCGATGCGTGAGTTCAAATCTCACGCGCGATGATAGTTTTTTTAATGTTTTAATAACTACTTTGAATAATCACGCTTTTGACTATAAGTCTTGTGCGCTTAATTCGTAAAACTTTATGATTATACCCACAGATATCTAAATAAATAAATTATAAGGTAGACACAGTTAAGTTATACGAGTCATTCACCGCGATTAAATAGAACGTTGTTGGTTGGTTGTTTATTGTGGGATAGCGACGTGTGTCTGTGTTCTATCTATTAGCCGTGTTGTAGTTCCTTTTAAAATACAGAATATTGAAACGAAAGCGAATTATGATTGCGCTGCATAAAAGTGGACTTAATATAACACAAATATCTTATGAAACCGAACTGAATGTGAGTATTATAAATATGTTTTAATTATTTTTTCAAACATTTATTTTATTAAAATAGAACTGCTGATTTTTGTAGTTATTTTTTTGAAACGTATTATAAGGTCTAAATAGATGAAAAAATTATAATTTCGAAGTCCTAGATTTTAAATGATGATTATTATAGTTATATGTAACATTTCTATTTTCATTATAATTTTGTTTCTAAATCGTAGGTAATACTTACTTATTCGTATTTTGCTAGTAGCCTAAGAGTACTTCTTTTTTGTTTTAGAGAAATTACCTTCTGTGAGTCGGAGGGTCACTCAATAAGGAAGAGGGTAGCCTTGCCAGTCGAAAGCGACTGGTTATATACCAACGAGATATATTGCCGAATTATTATTCGACACGTCTATACGAACCGTTCGCCGTGCAAACGAAAACCAGCTCAAAAACCATAGTTGATTGAAAATCATAAACAAGAACGTTTACATTTTGCGATACAGCGATGGAAAGCAAGGAATTAGAAAATAAAAAAATATATATTAAATAAAAAATTGTAAATAATAATAATAAAATTATATTGTAGCATATTCGTAATAAGGATTATTTTGAGGTTTAGTTTCAATCTTCTTTTCGTAATGAAAATGAATACTTAAGCTATAACCACAATAAGTCCTAAACTAGAAATTTATTTATACTTTATAAAATTATAACGAATAAACATTTTGTAATCACTTATAAAAGATTTTTATTCTTAACCCCATATTTCACTAACTATATAATAATAAAAACAATTATTACATTATTATTCCCGTTTATTAATTTATCGAATAATAAAAGAACAGATGAAGATAATTGTTGAAAAGAAAAAAAAAAAACTCATGTCGAGATTGGAACCTAGAACCTAGTGTTTCTTTATCCTATACGTTACACTATGAGCTATTTGAACTTATTAAAACGTTGTCAATTTTAGCAATCCTATGAACCGCCCAAGGTCATACGTAATTAGAAAGTGATATGTTTTTGTTTCGCTCGACACCAGTGTATAAATTCTGAGGTATGCGTTCTGTGTTCATACACTTATACACACATATTAGGTACGGTTACGGCTTGTACTGCGCGTTCACAGCAAAACAATCCTTACCGTGCTACTGCACTTATGACCGTAATAGTACATACAGAGGGGAGGCCAGTAAGTCCCACTGCTGGGGGAACATTATAGGCTGATTATGATTATGCTCTAAGGCCACGTTACGTTCATGGGTTATCGTAAATAACTCGGAAATACCTTACCATTACCTATAGCAAGGTTTTAAAGTATTAATTGCTAGTGAGCTTCAAACTAGACAGTTATAGCGGTTTCGCACTACATCCGATCCGAATCCGAGAAACGCCGGTCCGAAGTGACCATTGTCCTGTTTGTATGAGGGGTTGCGCACTAGATCCAGACAAATAAGACTATGGACTATTTCTCGGATTCGGATCGGACGTAGTGCGAAACCGCCCTTAGTCTGTCAGTTAGTATCTAGGGGCTCGACAGTTATAGTCTGTGTCTAATTTTTGAAAAACTTTCAATATTTCCTATGAGGTAAGTAGGTACCTACCCTACCGAAGCTCGTACCTTTTTAGGGGCGCCAAATTTAATCCCATTTGTCAGTACAGTTACAATCTCAGATGAATTCTGTAATCCGGTTACAAATTAAAGTTAAATGTTTAAGAAAAATCAAGGCAAAAAGTTCAAACCATCAAAATGTCAAAAGTTTAATGTACCGCAAAATACTTAAATAAGTATATCTGTGAAATTAATTCCATTTTAAAACCTAAAGACCTAGCATTCAAAATAGGCATCCTGCGGTTCTTGCTATTTTCGCGGCTATCAAAAAGTATTCAACTTGACTTAGTTTCTACAAAAACTGATAATAATGTCTAGAATTTCTCTATTCAAAACAAAATTCGGCAATTCGATTTGAAATCATTTAAAATTATTGTTGATAATACAAATTAGAACACCGTTTTTCTATTTTCAAACATTTTAAATCTCGAGTTCTTTCCATTTACGTTTGAAATTATTTATTTGCTTATTGCGAGAGAGAGTTTAGCAGCTGACTTCACTTCAATAAAACATCTAAAACTAAACCACGAATGTGAAGCCACGGCCTGACCATCATCAAGTGTTCGCAGTCATTAAAGAGCGATAAACAGAAATGCTTTCCGTACATTCCTAGCAGTCTATTGTTTCGTTTGGAAGGTAGTTTTTAATTGCCACCATTAAATGCAGGCTTGGCCAACTAAAGGCCGGTTACACTATCAACTTTATGGGACACACTACTGCTCAAAAGTTTGCAGTGAGTTGATAGCTGAACGTTTGAACGTTCTTTCATAATAAATTCTGAGAAAGATACTACTCGTATTTTTTCCTATAACGTTTTATTGGTTTGACTAATATGGAGAGAAAGAGTTGACGCCAGTTGCAGTTATCTGTGAAGTTTTCAAATTGCAAAATATTCGTAGGTCTACCTTTTGAACTGGAAACCAGTGAACTGTCCATAATGTCAAGCCCTAGGCATCAAGTGGAATTACAGCTCACTTCGCCTGAGTTTTCAGCGTGAGATTTTTACAGAATTGGACTTTTTGCGATGCCTGCATTTTATGTTAAAAACTGTAGAATTAGAGTCACCAATAAGATGTTGTATTAATTATAAGTAAAAATGTTTGCATGACGAGTGGGAGAATGTACCTGCAACCAGTTTTGTTTTTTGTAACAACTCACTTGCATATCTGTAAAAAGCTCACCGTGAAAACTAACGTGAAGTGAGCTGTCAATAGTGTCAATCCGCAGCATTAGGTAGAATGACAGCTCACTGGAAACTCATTTCATCTTAGTTTTCACGGTGAGATTTTTACAGAAAAGACTGGCTGTAAGTATACCTACGCAAATAACATCGCCATCCTATGAAAATAATAATTTTCTATTGTATTGTATTCTATTCTATGGTAAGTACTAGAGTACTACCTAAGTCCGCTTGCTAATTTATCTTTCTGACAGGTTTCATGTAAATAAATTAGAAAAACTACCCACAAAACAAACACACAGAACTGACAAACAACTTAGTTTAAAATCCCAAGAGTTTCATGTGTTACCGGCCTTAAAATTAGCACCATGTTTTACGCTAAGAATAATAACATAAATCATATCTACGTGCCTCACCTCCGCCATCTTGAATTACCGACTAATATTGAATATTTTTACGCCATTTTCACCGTGTAATTATAATAAACACCCATATTACTATCCCTGGTTGATTTCTGTGGAGATTAAGATAGTTCATGAGAAATTTCATATTAAAGAATAGCTTCGGTTGCTAAAATAAGTCTTGAGGAAACCATGGAGGCGGAGTTATTTTAAAAATGAATACCTATTTCTTGTAAAATAATGTTAAGGATCTACGAGTCTTAGTATTACTTAGTATTTTAGTAAGAGGACGAAGGCCTGGTGTCCGTAAGTCCACGTCAAAGTGCGTATTTTGCGTACGGGTGGGAAAACCGATCGTTTTATTCATTTTCATTCTCAAGGAAGACATGCAAACGTCTTGGTGTCACTGACAATCTCACGGAATCTACAAGTCTTTTGTAAAGCAATTTGATCTTTTGCTCGGGATTCGTATAAAACTTCTTAAGACCAAAAACTTGGTGCTGATTGAAACTTTCATCATCAGCCTATAGCAGTCCACTGCTGGACATAGGCCTCTCCTATTGCACGCCATTCAACTCGATTTTCGGCAACTCTCATCCAGCTGCTACCAGCCAGCCTGCGAAGATCGTCGCTCCACCTTGCCTGAGGGCGTCCCACGTTACGTTTACCGATTCGCGGTCTCCACTCAAGAACAAGTCTACCCCAGCGGTCATCGATTCTACGGCTAATATGGCCGGCCCATTGCCACTTCAGCTTGCTTATTCTGTGAGCTATGTCGACAACTTTGGTTCTCTGCCGGATCACCTCGTTGCGGATTCGATCCCTCAGAGAGACCCCAAGCATAGCCCGTTCCATTGAAACTTTAACGTTACGCATTTATTGCACTGGAAATTCTGAGCAACCACTCTTAATCTGTCACAAAACTACATCGCTTTAACCTCTGAAGACAATGGAAAAAGATATAAGCCTTAGCTACCAAGTGGCTGACCAACTCCGATAAAAATCTCTACCTAAATCAAAATCAAAATATTTTTATTTGACATAAACCAACATGGGCACTTATGAAACGTCAGAAGCTAGGTGCACGGTTCCAATTGGTCGTTTCCTATAGAGAAGAACCGGCAAGAAACTCCATGGTTACTCTTTTAAAAAATAATTGGCTTTTACAATGTTTTCAAGTTACAGTAGGTATGGGAGGACAACGTAGGTAAGCCTGTCAACAAGTACCAGGTACTTGATACAATAAAAAATGGTCTACAGATCTAAAGTCTACAAGGCTTACAAAGTCCTCACATTTACAAAATAAGAATGTATCAAAAGGATAAATAAAATATAAAAAACTACTAAAACCAAGAGATATGATTGCCATTTCAACTAATAAATAGGTGAAAAATTAAAATTGTCTGTATATAATGTCAAATAATAAAAAGATTATGTCAAAGAAGTATGTACAAATAAAAAATAAACATCGTAATTTGAGAACAGTTAATAGACATTTACGTAGTTATGCCGTTAATGAGGTGCCAGGGAAGCCACATGTGCAGAAGGAATTATTGCCAAACTACCTTGTCTTCAACGTAGTCTTTCTACTTTTGCTACCTAATGGTTGGTCAATCTCAATATCAGCGTAATAAAAGCCAATTCTACAGCCACATCACGACCTCATCTACCGTAGAGACATACCACATAAAGTAGCCCCACATTGCCCCGACATCGGCGAGTGTAGCCCGCGCCTGCGCTTGGGCAAGAAGCCGCGGTACCCCGTAATTACGGCCAGCGCGCCTGCCGCCCATGTACGCACGGCCTATCTCTTTTATTTTTTATATATATTTTTTTCTTTTTCCTACATTACACACCGCTTCACGTTTTACGAACGTGTGGGTATTCTGTTTTCAAATAATTATTTCTTGTGTAGGTAACCACTAAGTTACGAGTCGTCTGCGACGTTTCGGCCTTAACATTATTTACATATGGATTTTAGGTTAGGAAAGGAAAATGAAAAGTTACAGATCCCAATGACTACCAATTTACATGTTACGCCTTGATGAGTATTAATATTTATATGCATAGACCCAAGGAGAAGAGCCTTAAGTAAAATTGAACAGAAAGAAACAAAGCTTTGTTTCTTTCTGTTCAATTTTAAAAGAAAAACAAATGAATATTTATAATTTTCCGACTTAACTCCATAAAATTATAATTCTTTAAATACATACTTATTTGTTACGCTCGTGAATCACATTTTTTTCAACATGCAACCTGACACTGACCTGCGACTTGCAAAAAACGTAAGAAAAATTGAATTAAATGGACATTCCAGATTATCGTTTGAATTTTCAGCCCCGATTTCCTCAACTTTGTAAGCATTAAAAAAAAACAAGTACAGAACAGAAAACAGGAGCCTAGGGATGGGAACCGGCCGACTCACTCGAAACCCTTCACACGCCCTATACGTAATTAAAACAATAAAAAAACTTCATGAATGGGTATGCGGCATATAGGCTTATGTTTATTAAAATCTTGCCCGGGATCGCTTCCCGTCCAAACATGATTTATGTGAAGTAGAAGCGAGTCGAGCCGCCTCCATTCATTTGTTTTTTAACATCGACTTACGCGTTGTTTTATTCCCTTTCAGATAGGCTTGATTAGTTTTAGCTCCGATTAATCGACTAAGGTCTCTCTGGTTCTTTGTTTTTTTTTAAGTTCATGGGATTAGTCTGTGTTGGGCGCGCCTTATGATTTGTGACAGCATGTTATTGTTTTTTCATTACGTTTCGTTTGTTGAGTGTAATTCGGAATTACAATAACTTTTATGGAGACAGGAGAAGTTAATCGGTGAATTTCTTTCATTGATAAGAGATTTTACTTATAAATCGACTATTAGGTAAGTACCTTTTTTGGTAATGTTATTTCGTTTTTTAGCTAATATTTTGGTCATCTATTTTTGATTTGCTTGTATTTGAAATTAATTTGTCAATGTAATAGCATAATATCACGCCTGTAGACTAAGGGTTGGGCTGAGGTGTATTTATAGTACACCAACATTTCGCCAGTTATGTTAAACTCCCATGTTGGCGAGCGTATTTGCCATCAATCGGGCACAAATCCAAACTCCGGGCTGCTACTGAGAAATTCCTAATGGAAAAACCCAACAACACTGCTCGACCTGTCGAATCGAACGTGGGACTTCATGCTCGGCAGTACCGCATGCAACCACTGTTACAGAGGGGATGTCGACTTTTCAATAATCTTATTCCAATTCTAGCTTCTGCCTGAGATTTCGTCCGTGTGAAATGTCTTATTCCTCCGACCCACCCCGTCGCATTGCATCGCCCACTTGCGCTACTAGGTACTTTGTTTTCGCTTAGCGTTCTTTCCGACTGTTTTTCTTTTTGCTTGGCTCCTAAGTGACGTAACGTGATGATAAATAACCTACAGCCTTTCTCAAGGATTAATCTAATAAATGGAAAAAGATTTTTTTGAAATCCGTCTGGTGGATCCAGAGTTTAGCGCTTTCAAACAAACCGTTCAGCTTTATTATTATCTAGTATAGATAGCTCTTTTGTACGGAGTGGTCTGTGGCTAAATAAGAAGGTCGATCGATCAGGTTAAGCTACGCTTGCCGCGGTTGGTTTGTGGATGGGTGATCATCTTTACATACCGAGACCCCTCCGTGCCTCGGAAAGCACGTTAAGCCGTTGGTACCGGCTGTCATTCGTGGATCTTTGACAGTCGTTACGGGTAGTCAGAAGCCTGAAAGTCTGACAACCAGTTTTACCAAGGGGTATCGTATTACCCAGTAACTGGGTTGTGGAGGTCAGATATGCAGTCGCTTCATGTAAAATACTGGTATTCAGCTGCATCCGGTTAGACTGGAAGCCGACCCCAACATAGTTGGGAAAAGGCTAGGCAGATGATGAGATGATAGCTCTTTTGTAGTCACAAAACTGGTTAGTCAACCACTATCCTCCATACGAACATATATCTACATACATAGTTCCAATATCAAACTATTTCGATAAAACCACAAACTTATAGGCACGCAGACATAGTAGATTAGATGTCATCAGCACGCGGCACAAATCTCAATCTCATTAATGTGTCGAAACAATGCGGTAATTAGCCAACTTAATTACCAGATGGATATGGCAGTTAGGTTTACCACAATACTGATAATAGTTTATAGACTGAAGATAAATCTTTTCGAAGCAAAATGTTTGGAAGGAAACGAATTAGCCATAGAAATTGGATTGTACAGACGCCAGCACATCAAGCTACCCGAAACTGTCAAATTTTACCAATCAACTTTGAACTTTATTCTTTAGAGATAAAGTTGATAATCTATTAAAGAAATTTGACAGATTGTAGTAGCTTGATGTGCTGGCGTCGTTTTAAAATTAATAAGCGTCCTTTTGCCTTTCTGACGTTTTTTCACAGTTGCTCCGTACTAAGCTAGGGTACCTCGAAAAAACGGGTTAGGTTAGTTTAGAGCTGTGACTAACTACACGCGAGCCAAATTATTCGCAGTAAATAAGCTAGGACACCCGAACCGAATGCATGGGTTAGGTTAGTACTAGACGAACAGCGCGCGAGCCGGGCGAGCGCTACATCCAAGTTGGTCGTAGAACAGTTACGAGGCTATTTAGTGTTTTTTTAGAACCCCAAAATAGGCATTATTGAGGTCCACAAAAAGAGGCGCAATCATTATAATTAGAGTGTTCAATAATATTTTTAAGAGCGCAAAATGGGAATTATTAGAGGTTTAAAGTTGGATGAGTGTATATGTCATTTTTTCACAATCCCTTTCTTTTGAAGGGACGAAAGAAGGGAAGGGCTTTGGAAGGACGGTTTTTTAATACCTACTCTTGCTAAAATGTCGAAGTGAGTCAGCATAGGTAGAGGTGCATAAGTTTCGAGAAGGTTGCATCGTTTTTCATATTCAGCCTACATCCTTAGGGGCGTTTTCACTTGATAACATCAAAATGTAAAATAATGCAATAAAAATCGACCCACGTTCACTTTTATAAAGGTAAATTTATTCACAAAATACCGACGCGTGGTCGAGGCGTGAATTTGCGATGATTTTTCAAAAACTCTTTAGTACTGAGATGGAATAATAAAACTGTTCTTGCGGTCTGACTTTAACTGTCAACTCTTTGGTTTTTTTCCCATGATATTTGTGACGGTGAAGCTCAAAGCTTGTGGTCGGGGACCACATCACTCGTGGCCGCGTTCAGACAAATTCATACCCCATAAAATTGACGCGACGCTCGCTGGTACACCACCATTTTGTTTTTGTTTTGGAGAAAAAAGGCCGAATGTAAATGAGGTTTTCTTGAAAGAGGTGAGATATAAGTGTTGCTTAGGTTACCTTATCTTGTCTCATTTTTTAGAGAGAAAGAAAGGTAGATGTCGCAAGGCTTCAGAAATGATATTCATTAATTTTTATGGGGACTACATGACTACGTGACTGTGTTTAAGCCGTTGGCCCTGGCTGTCATTCGTGGATCTTTGACAGTCGTTACGGATAGTCAGAAGCCCGAAAGTCTGACAACCAGTCTTACGAAGGGGTATCGTATTACCCAGTAACTGGGTTGTGGAGGTCAGGTGGGCAGTCGCTTCATGTAAAATACTGGTATTCAGCTGCATTCGGTTAGACTGGAAGCAGACCCCAACATAGTTGGGAAAAGGCTATGCAGATGATGACTCTTGTTCCATTTGGACATAAATGCTGTCCAATATTCTCATCAAAGGATAGGGTCTTAGCCCACCAGCACCCTAACTATATAAAACACTTTTAATCACAATGTAAGGGTTTTGAACGAAATTCCAAATCCGTTATTGCTTTATGGGTTTGAAAAATTAGTCTGCTCAACAATGTAAATACTTAACGCAATGTCTGAACTGCCAAAATGAAAGGTATTGCGATCAATTTTCATTTCTTATTGGTTATGCAATTAACCCGCGGTTTGTGTTCACAGATAAGTTCTTCAAAAGGAGCCCTCGAACCCATGATTATTCCACATTTACCATGCCGATGGCTAAACCGGGTGTTGGTGTCATCTGACATCACAGCTGCGCAGGCGCCCGGCAGACGATCACTGCCAATTTTGAAATTGGAACGTTTACTATTTTCAAACAAAAAACTGGCCACACAGAAATTAACTCTACCCTTCCTGTTTTAAGATTTAAAACTTATAATTTTATAAGCTGTGCCATTTTCCAAATTTAGAATGAATGTGACGTAACTCTTGAAAGCTATCGATAAATTATAGTTCTTATTCATTTGTCGATAAGGTGGGTTTTTCTTTGAAGTATTTTTTCTATTGTTTCGGTCGGTCGACTATAATGACATAATGGGTCGCGGGTTCGATCCGGCGCAATTACGCGGCACACGATCGATTATTGTGATCAATACAGGGGTTAGACGGCGGTTCGCTGCCAATTTTACATCTTTTTTATATAATTTTGTTACAAACAATGTAGCTGTGATCTTTCATCGATAACGTCTATCGACCTACAGAGCTAAGCATTATTTTTATGTACCTAAGTAGGTGTATTTAATGGATGCACTCCTGGGAAAAGGCGTCCCTCCTCTCCTTAAATATTTCGCGAGCCCACGCGTCCTCCTACCAGTTTTGACGGAACCTATCCAGCTTCTCCCGCCATCTCCTACGTGGTCTGTCACTATATTTTACCCAACTATAATAAATCCTAATTAAATATTTATGAGTAATGTCTTTTCTAATGGCCAAGGAAACAGATGACAGGTAAAAATTATCACGACTAATTTTCAAATTAAATATGATTTATAAATCAGCCATATTAGTTTACACCAGTTTTTTGCCTTGACATTATAATTAGCATATTAAAAGTAGATCAACACAATTTTTCATTCAATACAATTAATAAATCGATATCCGTTATCAAATACAATAACTAATTTAACAATATCGATAACAATACAGGCGCATCACTACATTATCGACCGATCATCGACTCGGTCGCCGACACGGATCGACAATTTCGTAAATTGTGCACCGATTAGCGACCGATTACGACCATTACCGACAGACGGACACCCGATCCGGCCGCACCGATTAAAATAATCGGTAAACGATAAAAACCGATAAAATAATCCCATGTTTTGTCTGTAGCCGGTTTTTTTTAATGTAAGTATAAGCTGCGCGTGCGTGAGTTGAGACTAACCTAGCGTTTTGTCTAGCTTCTAGAATTAGTTTTTTTTTGCCTCTAAATTGAATATCTTAATAGTTATTTTGCTAAGGTATTTTTATAGTGTGTCTAAATCTACTAAAACGTTACTAAAAACTTGACGGAAGGCGCCATCACATCGGTATTAATTTATTTTGGTAACGTTGGAAGACCACAGTTTTTGTTGTTGCTATGAAAAACAGTTAAAAGTAAGTATTTAATTTCGGATGGTAATTTTTCTCTGCGTGTAGATTACATTCTAAAATAAAGTTTGCATAAATTACAAAATCTTGCAAAAATTATCTTGTTGTTATTGATTTTTATTGTTGCAATATGAGTTTCTATTCATCCTTGTAAGTAATTACAAGTCCTATAAACGAGGTATAATCTTTGCACTAAAATACATTTCCCAGGTTCCACTTTCCTGCGGGGTAATTGCGTAACACACTATCAGTAGCAATGGGTTTCGTTTTGACAGTGCAACAACATTCATTGCGTTATTTACGTTGTTGAGCAGACACATTTTTCAAACATATGAAGCAATGGATTTCAGAATGATTCAGATTGAGATTGATAGTGTGTTACGCAATTAGGGTTCTTATCATTCACCATAACTATTTCACCATCATTGAAGGTTCTTAAAAGGTAGGTACTAGCGACCAATCCGTTTTTTCGACTTGACATAACATCAAGATTTATGCTTTTACTAGCAGCGCCCCGCGGTTTCACCCGTATATATTTCGAAAGCCACGTGGCGCCATCTATTATCATAATAACGTTATTGTTGCCAATTATTTTTAAAAGAGTAACCATGGAGTTTCTTGCCGGTTCTTCTCCATAGGAAACGACCAATTGGAACCGTGCACCTAGCTTCTGACGTTTCATAAGTGCCCATGTTGGTTTATGTGAAATAAAAATATTTTGATTTGATTTGATTTGGTTGTTTTCCTCGGGAACAGCACTTTTTTTCCGGATGATAGGTACCCTATGTCCGTTTCTGTACACCTGACAACGTATATGCAAAATTTCAGGATGATCGGTTCAGTGGTCTAGGCGTGAAAAGGTACAGACAGACGCCAGCACATCAAGCTACCCGAAACTGTACAATTTTCCAATCAACTTTGAACCTTATGCTTTAGCGATAAAGTTGAAAATCGATTAAATAAATTTTACAGTTTGTAGTAGCTTGATATGCTGGCGTCTGTACAAACAAACAAACTTACTTTCGCATTTATAATATTAGTTAGGATTTTATTTTTATACCAGCCTAGAGCAGTGGTGACCGTGACTCACGAGTACGACTCGTGTAGGTTTTATTTATTTATTTATTTATAGGAGAACCAACAGTTATAACAGAAGGATAACAATTGTATATGAGACATAAAGCCAATTACAGGTCCTCACGGGTAAAAACAGAAAAAAAGTAGTAGAAATCTTAGGAAAGCTTTATAGGTACATAAACCTTCCGGATTCATTTCTTTAAGTGATGATGAAAAACATCATCTATTACACAAGTGGCTTAGAACAAAAATGCGGTCACACAGACTTGAAAAGCGAGCAAATAATATGTAGATAGAGATAGGCCTCCTGATTTAAATTAAAACCAGCCAGTGTTACACATTATTCCATCTAATCTCGAAACCACTTTTCGTCCTCATGGAACATCATAGTCCCTTATGTACAGTCAACAAAAGAGATAAGTATGCAGGACCGTCGGTTATACTTGAAGTTTAGTAAGAAACCGATGGATGTTGTCGACTGAAATTTAATTTGATAAATGAGCTGTTTGTTTTCTATTAGGTAATAAAATTAAATTTTATTCGAGAACATCCTTCGGTTTCTTACTAAACTTCAACTATATCCAACGATCCTGCATACTTATCTCTTTTGTTGACTGTAACTAATCAGCGTGGTAATTGCGTAATTAAATAACAGTAGGAATGGCTTTCATTTTGACAGTTCAACAACATTCATTGCGTTATTTATGTAGTTGAGCAGACAAATTTTTCGAACATAAGAAGCAATGGATTAGCAATATCCTTCAAAATAATTATTTAGACTGATGGAAAGTGTGTCACGCAATTAGGGTGTAGTGCAGGAGTCGTACTGCTATAGCCACTCATATATGTGTATACATATTTACAGTGCTGCAAGGATCTTTTAGCTCTAGAATGACATTGACGGGGGCGTTAATGGCAAACATTATTGTGAAAATGTATTTAAAAAAAAGCGTGTTAAAAAGATGGCGGCGGCGTTAGTTCCGATTTTGGCCACGCGCCAAAAGATCCTTGTACAGCTATACTTGCTATTTTAATTTTGCTAATAAGACCCACAGGCGGCCGACTATTCTATTGGAATTTTGACCAACTTTTCTTTTGTGAAATTCTTATGACATAGATCTAATAAAAGAACAAGATTGTCTTTGCTATTGGGTTTTTGAGTGGTGGAAGTACAGACGCCAGCACATCAAGCTGCTACAATCTGTCAAATTTATTTAAAAGATTTTCAACTTTATTGCTAAAGCATAAGGTTCAAAGTTGATTGGGAAAATTTGACAGTTTCGGGTAGGTTGATGTGCTGGCGTCTGTACAACAGCACACCAGAGGGCCTAGACGAAGGGATATTCTATCAGTGATAACGATGATGGAAAACAGGAAAAGTCTAAATGAATTAGAGTGACATAAGCTACAGACAAGTTTATCTCAATCCTGTTGTAAGTCTTTGTAGTAATACGAAACGCTTTGAAAGCAATTGCCACGCAACGATACCCTCAGTTCACTTTTTATTTAGCAATCATCAACTCGATCAACTGCAATTGCTAGCCAGACATAGTCCTCTCCGAAGTTGCTCCACAAGTTCAACACAGCTATAAACAATAACACAGGTACATTAACTCCACCTAATATCACCCGCATGACCAAAATCCAATCAAAAACCTAGCATAAACCTCTATTTGACGAGAAGAATGGCTCATAAGAGAAGTTTATTAAAGCTAGGGACATTGGGGACCAGGACAGGACCGCCTAGTTATCAGCCGTCTAAAGGTACATTGCGCGGGTCTCTCCAAAGACACGTCAAAGCCTATCCTAATTTAAACAGGGCTGTTTACGTCCCCGGGGCTTCGGTCACGACGAGCCGTCGAGTAGGGGTCCAGTGGTAGCGAGGAAGTAAGTGAAATCGAAAGGAATGACTGGTTTTTAGAGTGAATGACTCAATTTTTGTAAAAAACGTTTCTTTTGAAGGAATTGTAAGTTATTAATGCCCAGAAAATCGCAAAAAGGGGATCAAAGCCAGAAGCAGAAGTATTTTAGCTGTTTTAAAACAAAAGATTTACAGATTTAATTAAATTATGAAAATATGCAATGGAGCGATATCATTCAATTTAAGAAATTTGCATGACCGGCGATCTAGCGTGGTTTTATTTATTTTAGGCCCATACGCATACGGCGCATGTTTTAAATTCGTTTATAGCATTATGTGACCCGGACATAAAATCACGGATTTCTGTGACCGAAGCAGTTCATTTTGACATTGGAAATGTCTTTTCGTTCGCTCCAGTATAGGCTCAGATTTCACGAAAAAGTGCGATCCCTTTATATCTCGAAGAGTTATGAAGATATGATATTCAAAAAAGGCTCAAAAGACGCGTATTCATAAAAGCTGTAAGGTGCAAAAATAATTATTTGAGAAAGTCAAAAACAAAAAAGTTATGGCCGAAATAGTGAAAAAAAAAATACTAATTTTTGATTTTGGCACTCGATATTTTGGAAACGAAGAATGACATCAAAATTTTGAGAAAAACTCCTCTGGACAATTTAGTCAGCTACAATTTGAACTTAAAACAAAGACAATCGGGTTAAGGGTTTGCCGTGTAGCCTGGCCTACCCTTTTTGAAAAAAGTCAGAATGACATTATCATTCAACGTTGTAGTTTTATTTTGTAACATTTTCCTTATCCCAACTTTCTCGTCGCTCAGCGACAGTATTTTTTCTAATTCCGTAGATTCATTTCCAATGTAGTCGTGAGAGGCACGAAATCTGTGAATTTTTTACATAGAAAAGGGTTTAGGTCACACGAGCTATAAAATAATACACGACACTGAAGAAGTTTACTGCAATGTGTAATGTCCTATTAGCCCTAAAATAATTTAGTGATTTGTGGGGCAAGGGCCTTAAAAAAGTTATGATGACTTCGTTGTAATTTGTAATCATAGTCTGGAATTAAGTACACTAGGATAACACTAGAATAAGAAAAATACGTGTGGCACTCGGGGACTGCCGCGGTAAAGCTATTGCATAGCAACGCACACAAACACCGTGCCGAAGTCTGCCGAACTGATATATTTCGGCATGATTAAATTAAAAATTCAACAAAAACCGGAATGTTTCGAGTTTAACAATAGAATTTGTGACAATTTGTTTGACAGATAATAGTATTGCCATTATAAGAAACCAGCAAAATGGTTGTGGACTAGACTCGCTTGACAGACTCTACGACGCGACGTTAGACGATGCTTAGGTTTATTTTCGTTACGGAATTTCTTCATTCGGTCGCCGCGCTCAAAGCCCAAGATAAAAGCTATGCAATAGCTTAAAATACCTATAGAAGAAAAATATTCAATTTTTAGATCTCCAGGCCGCTGTCACTGAAACCAGACCTCTCTCCGAACTCATTTCAGGGCTGAGCGCGCACCCACCGCCCTGCCCCTACCACACAACCGCACTTTATAAATATTGTACTCTCACTCAATAACGACGCGCCGTGACAACCCTTGATGTGCCTCAGCGTTTACACTAGTAGGTAATGTAAAGACAAGAGGAATTATTTTAATTTTGGGGATGGATTCATTGCTAGCGGTATAGTACTGGTGTTTCACCAGAAAAGCCTTTTTTAGAAAGTGCGATCAAGGAACCTTTTCAGATCTATACAAGTCAGTTTGTATGCTGAATGGTTTGGGGTATATAGGATAATACTGAGACCAAAACTGATTCGAACTACTGCAAGAGTTGTCTCTCTCCACTTGGTTCACAAATCATTTAGTTGTTCCGAAGGGTCTCATGCATTGCCTTGTCATTTCATCACCAGGCACACAAAGTCAGTCCACCACAGTACAACTATCTATGTAGCCATATGGTGCTACTTTTTCACAAAAGAGCTACAAACATCATCGCAAATTACAAAGTTCCTTTCGAGTGTCACAATACGAATATTAGATACTTTTAATTTGGAATAACTAACTTCACGTGTATCAAACTTACCATTTTAAATCGTGGTGGTCTTTATTATTAGATGGCGCAGCAAGTTCCGCCGTCTATATTTGTTACGAAGTAACTGGAATCACCGAAAAGGTCGGATAAGAGTGACACTGGCTGGTCACAGTCATTCTAACAGAGCGTCGCATCGATGGTTGCGTGGCGGCTGTCTTCTGATGACAGATGATGTCAGGGGAGCAGCTATCGTACCACGTCTACGACGAACTGCTATATTCCGGTACAATCCGATATTGATGCTGCTCATCAACTAAAACAATTACCACTTCTGGTTATAAGTTATCCTGTGCAGTTAAATTTTATCACATATTAGATACTTATACCTTGAACATCTAAAATAATGTGTGTAGAAACGTTCACTTAAAATCGTGATCTAAAAAATACAACATCAAAGCGAGCAAATAGAAAGTGAGTGGCTATTCATGACGGTAGGCGTGGCCTGATGTTATTATTGGGCCAATCCATTGTGACACCGTGATACTGTACAGCCTACTGTAATAACTAGATGAGTTCTAAGAAACAGATCTAGTTGATAGATGAATCTTTGTAAGGAAGTAATTCCGGGAATAGAAGACGATTTCACGAAGATATTTTAGTTTAGTCAAAGAAGTAGGTTCATAGGGAGTTGAGTTGTGTTGTGTGAAAATCCAACTAAGAACTTAACAAGCTCAACTTCTGTTATGCTTCATTAGAATCATGGCAGATGTTGCAGCTGTCCTGGTGTGCCAGATCGTGAGCCATGAACGTGATAATAACGACGAGGACCTCGCAATGGAATCCACGAGCCTAGTGATCGTATTGTAGATCTCAACGTTTTGTCAAGTTGTAAGAACTGTGCGAAGCAGGGGTGGGTCGCTAGTATTTTAATAAAAATAAGTGTGCAAACTAAGTTGGCACGTACGACAAATGCTGCGGTCGAACTGCGCTTTATCGCTGTTCGTGAATTAGGTGGCGATGTAATACATATTGTTGGGTAAGCAAAAAGTCCGCGGTAAGCGCAAGCGCATTATTGTAAAACCACAGACTAGTCTGCGCTGTGCTTTGTAAAGAATTGCAAAGTGCATTTTTAGTAGGAACACTTTCACTTTGTTTTTTTTTTCTTTATAAGGATTTTACATAAGCATAATCAGCCTACAACGTTCTCAGTGCTGGGACACAGGCTTCTGTGAGAGAGAGGGGGTCATAATCCAGCACGCGGGCCCAGTGCGGTTTGGTGGAAGTCACACGTGGTCCTACTATTTTGTCCTACTGAAGTTTTGAAACTAAAATGTACCTCCTGTATAAAGAAATTGACTGGATAGGTGTGGGGTGTGTCTCAGTTTCAGTCTTCATAAGTATTATTATAATATTCTTAGCGAGTCGACATCACTTTTAGTACATACTTCTTTTTAAAAATGTCGTTGATGACATTTACTTGTTTTTGCCAAATATCCTATGTCTATTATGTCATTATAATTTATCTAAAAAATGACCGGCTGTTTTATTAACACGATGAAACTGACCAGTGATACGCGGACTCAATAAGTAGACCACATAATAATAATATATAGAAACTAATCATTTTGTTAATTATTTCTGCAACTGCTTTATATTTTTATTGCTAATAATTCCATACTTATTCAAGTTGCACGAGTCACGACAAAGTCCTAGTAATTAAACTTAGTTATTCGCGTGTTCAAAACTAAAAGTTACATAAAAATAATTATTATGAGCATTTATAAGTTACAATATTTTCATTCGTGATCTCAAAATCGTAGGTTTTATGTAACAGCGTCCAACGGGCCAACCGTCTCGTTTTGTTTATTTACTATGGTCGGACTTTTAATTAGCTGCAGTAAAATGACACTTCTTACTATCATTTCGTGGAAAAATGTTGCCACACTATCTCTAGTAGTGATGTAATTAAAACGCAATGAAACATCATTTTAATTTAGATATTCGAAATTTACCAATTTTTATTTAACCGTAAACAAGCAAATATTCTTTGTATAGATCGGATATGTATATGTAGTTTCAAATCAGCGTAAATACATGGTTTACTAAAGATTTTTTTTTTAAATCCTACTAAGTATTATTTATAAGTTTTCATTACGAATAATGTTTACTATACAGGGTTATTTGCAACACACCAAAAACCTCAAACATAATAATATTTAAAAGAAATGTTTGTAATTAGAATTAATGCGTTTTTTAAATCCAATCCGATAACTTATGTGATGACAAAACAATAATTAAGCATTACCAATTTTTTTTATTATAAACTTTTTTTTATTATTTTCTTTATATTTAAGTTAGACGTGTAAAGCTATGTTTTAAGTTATTTTTTAAGTTTGACATTAATTAGGTAATACATTAATTGAGACTGAAATTATAAATTTATATTAATCTTAATTTTATTACAAATATGATCCTCTAATAATATTATCCTCTTTTGTAAAACTAATTTAACATTGAATGTTAATTGAATGAATCGATTCTTTTATCACGTCAGTATTTATTAAATTTCGTTAAAACGTGGTAACACATAAGCTGTCATTTTACTGCAGCTAGTTGACTGTAGCTCCAGCCCGCGGCTTCACCCGCGTGGATGTCGGAAATTATCCCACGGGAACGTGCTACCAGGACAAAAAGTAGCCTATATGTTACTCCACAGCATCAGCTATCTGCCATGGAAAGTCCCGTCGCCGTCGGTTCAGTCGTTTCGGAGATTAGCCGGAACCAATAGGCAGACAAACATAAATAGATTTTTTTTTGTTGTAAGTAGTGTATATACTTTTATATGCATTTAGTAAAAACCTATTTTAATATTACAAACAGACACTTAAATTTTAATATAATTAAAATAATTAATATTTTTTTTTATAGAATTAAAATAAATAAATTAAAAATTTATTGATTTGTATAGATTTAACGGCTCAGGATAGCCTTTACCAGAAGTGGTCATCGTATTAGTGGTTCAGCAGCTTCAATATCATCAGGATTGTACCGGATTGTAGCAGCTCTTCGTGGACGCGGTACAACAGCGGGTCCCCTGACATCATAGAGTAAGTAATGTTCATTATAATATGTAAGAAGAGACGGGAGTCCCATAGAAAAAGATGAAAAACGGCGCTTGTATGAAACTTGCACTAAAACTGAATACCAACATAGCAAAAATGACACAGACTATGCACAGACTGCAGATATTAAAGCGAGACAGCGATAGCCGCCATTATGTTTAGTGCACGTTTCATAGTTTCTTTTTTATTAGACAGTTGCGTCAGACTGCCTCACAGCATCTGTCTGTCATCAGAAGACAGCCGCCACGCAACCACCGACGCTCTGCTAGAGTGACTGTCACCAGCCAGTGTCACTCTTATTCGACCTTTTTGGTGATTCCAGTTACTTCGTAGCGAAACCAGACGGCGCCACTTGCTGCGCTGCCATACCTATATTACCACAACATCGTAGGTACAGACACCAGCACATCAAGCTACTACAATCTGTCAAATTTCTTTAATAGAATTTCAACTTTATCGCTAAAGCATTAGGTTCAAATTTGATTGGGAAAATTTGACAGTTTCGGGCAGCTTGATGTGCTGGCGTCTGTACTTATAAGTAACAACGTATAATTGGACAACCGTTCCGTTTCATTTATTTGTTTATTGGTTAACAATTCGAACTTAACCACAAAAGCTGAATGCAACACTTTTCTGCAACAAATTGGAAAATCCCCAAAAAAAAAACAACCTTTTGCGTAGATATTGTCTAAAAGACGCAACGAAAACCTTCTATTGATCTTATACAAAAAAATGTCTTTTGATGCCAGAATTTGATATTAAAAGTTGTTTAAAAGCCTATTGAAGATAGATTAGGTATCTAATGTTACTTTTTACGTCCGGTTTAAAAGTTTTTGTTAGCAATCCGTTACGTTTTACATTTAGTTTAAATTAAATTGAGTTACACTTGACTATACGCAACTTATGGCTATGAGAAATGCGTCCCTACCCGTTTTTCTTCACAGTTTTGTCTGTCAATCAATCAATAAACTCAGCCTATTGCAGTCCACTGCTGGACATAGGCCTCACCCAGGCTGCACCACAACACCATGTACTCCGCCTTCCGCATCCAGTCTGTCCCACCTTTTTTAGGTCGTTTTTTCTGTGCAATAGAACAATAATTGTCGAAAAGCTTTGTTTTCGGAGCCCCACCTCGCCGTGTCGCAACTCGCAAGCGCAATCGATGTCGCGACATTTTTCACTTCTGCAAACCGCGGGGTGTTATTAGCGTCGATTACAGTGAAGCAAGTCTCTGAGGGTTGAATCAACCCCCTGCCGGGTCTCCAATATACACACATGCTGCAAAATTTAGATTATTTTAGAGTTACAAAATGGAATGTCTGTACTTGGCAATTTTGTTAGTTTAGAATGTAATGAAGTTGTAAAGGGCTGTATCTTAGATACTTCGAGTTATTTCATGTAGGGCTTTTCTTCTACGTCTATCCTCCTGAATGGAATTGTTCATAATAGGTCTACGCTAGCTTATGAATGGATACAGTTGTAACTTTAAGGGCGGTTTCGCACTACGTCCGATCCGAATCCGAGAAATGCCGGTCCGAAGTGACCGTAGTGTTATTTGTATGATTTGTTTGGTTGCGCACTACATCCGAACTCTATCCGTCAGAATTTAGAACAATTTTCAATTCGGATTGATTTCTCGGATTCGGATCGGATGTAGTGCTAAACCGCTCTAAGGGAGATAAACGTTTGCTAGAGATACTTTATCTATATGATAATAATGCAAATATTAGGTCCTTACATAATATGAAATTGGCGTTTTATATGGAAAATAATCATTTATCTTTATTGAGTTGTTTCTGCAGTGGTGAGATTCGTATTCGAAAATAACGTGATATTCTGTTTTCCATATTCTGAACAGAATAGTGTCAATAAAAATCAAATGACGCGAAAACAAATGAATCACTAAATTCAAAACACAAATACACAAGCCTAATTTGGAATTCTTAACCAAACGCCATATTGGAGATCAAAGTGGCCAGTTCGACAAAACGCTAATTTCGTAAAGACCTAATATTAGCGAGCTAAGCTATTACACTATGCTTTTATACAATAGATTGTATATATGACTGGCCTGGCAATATGTGACTAGACTGGCCAGTCACAAAACTAAACAATGTAAAAGAAATTCAAAACTATTAACACCGGTCACTGGTCAATTTTCTGCTGACCAATTTAAAAACAGAACCACACCAATTTTAATTTAAGAACAACTGTTTTATACCATAATAAATACAAATTATCTATCCCATAGTTTTTATTATAAATGGGAATAATCGTATCGATTGAGCAACAAAAAAAGCAATGATGCGACTCGAGCGGGCTATAATAACATAATATGAGCAATTTGAACGATTAGCATCTACCGGAAGTTGTTCGCAGGAAGCGTTGTGGGCAGGCGCGGGCGCATACTATGAAAAAACTGGGCATTTTGGAACATCGTTTAGTGTTTACTCCCTGCTTTGTTTGTGGTTTTATATCGTGTGTTTTGGTAATTTTGTAACGTAAGTGTTTGTGTATGTTGTTATTTTTACACGACTGCCCAAAAAAAGAAGTTATTTATAAAGGAGTTTTTTTTAGGAGTTGTTTTTTTGTAAAAGGAAAAATGTACGCCATCGTCGTCGGCACCAGCAAGGATGTTTCAGGTTCATTGTAATTTTACGCTCAGCACAAGTACTTATGTAATCAGCGGTTCTCCTCTACATATATTATACGCACAGCCAAAGTGTGGAACTCTCTGCCAGCATCTGTGTTCCCTACCACATTTATCCTTTCGTCTGTCATCCAAAATTTTCTTTTCCTCTTCTGTGTTTTCTGATTATTTTCTTCTTCTTCAAATGCAATAGCCAACAATACTACGTCAACTTCAACCATTTTTGAAAATTAGAACACTTCAACACGGTAGGAATGAAACTATTTGAGGCGCAGTCGCAGAAACGGATACGTTCGCAAGCGACGGTATGGAGCCGATCGTCGCCGCAACCGTTCGTATCCTTTCCGATCTGATACGGTGCGAGCCGTTTGGTGGAAATCATCCTTTAAAAGTGCTTATCAGCACTTCACAGTACCTACAACGTGCAACGCTTTGAAATGGACAACTCACTGATTGACCGACGCAATACCTTGACAATTCAAAAGTGCCTGTAGGTAATTGGTTTATTTGAAATAAATAGTTTGAGTTTGAATGCCAGAAGCCCTTCCTACCGATTTACTCTAGAATCTAGATGATAATATTAATAGCTGTATTTTTAATTGGTCTCATTACCGTTTCACACCTTTAGTAGACTTGACTTTTAGTTAATTGTTCTGTTAATGTAATTGTAGCGTTAATTATAACAATATGAGATCTTATCTATGTATTAAATAGTGTAGTGGTACGCACGACGACACATCAAGCTATACATAAACAGTATAAGCTGACTTCTCATTGTACGAAATACCTAAACAATGCGAGGTCAGCTAAAACTGGAAATGTATAGCTTGTCTGTAACTACTACAGTTTTTAAGCGTTTCATAAATCGCTATTTATCTAACGGCGTAGGATAACCTTTGTCGCAATCCCCTCTCAGCAACAATCAATGTCAAAAACTTGTCAAAAATGTAGGGATTTTAGAGGTATTTTTGACAGATTGAGACTGAGATCAGACTGTGAGCATTTTTAAAATTACGAGAATTGCCCCTCTGGATTGTGCCGAAATATAGCAGTTCGTAGTAGACGTGGTACGACAGCGGCTCCCCTGACATCATCTGTCGTCAAAAAACAGCCGCCACGCAACCATCGATGCGACGCTCTGCTAGAGTGACGTCACCAGCCAGCGTCACTCTTATCCGACCTTTTCGGTGGTTCCAGTAACTTCGTACCAAAACTAGACGGCGCCATATTAAACGGTTGTTTTATTAGGTACTTAGTAAATATTTAAGAATTTAACCTTAATGGTTAATTAATAAAGAATTAAATTTTCCAAAAAAATAAGTCTCTTTAAATTTTTGTTTATAAAACAGGTACTTAGGTACTTAGCTTAAGCACTTCCTACCAGAAATAAGTATTTGTATTAAAGGTGATTTTGAAACAAAAATTAAGAAAACATGCCGATTTTTTGTAATCATTTACCTAATTAATCACGGAAGCTATAAAAAGTGTGTATATTTCGAGTGCGTGACAAAAACACGAGCGATACACTTGCGTGCATAATCGTTGGACAGCGCACGTGGTGTGTTACACTGGCGGCCAATTTAACGATACATTAATTCGTGGAGCAGTGAACAAACGATGAAGTATTAACACATGAGTACACATACACTGATAAACATGATACGGTGTACGTGTGTAGAATCCGAAATGTTTTTTTTTTATTATTCTTCATATTTTCACGCATTTTATGTCTTATTAACTAAAGTGATAAAGCGTTCAACAATTTTTCAAAGGTTAAGTGCTTCATTGTCATATTTGTTGACGCCATCATTTGTGAGAAAATCCTGAGATCAGTTGAAACAGGAATGTTTGTAACAAAAACTGTTATAGAAAGAAGTCTCATTCTGGTAGTAGTACCAGGTTGCTTTGCATAATTGCGCACCACTACTTTGTGTAATAAAAATCTGTATTTTTTTTTCCAGAGAAGATAAAAATATATACACTAAACTATTAAAATTAAAATATAATATCCTACCTTAACTAAAGACAAACTTAAATATGGCGTCGTAAAATTCTTCCGCATCGCTGTCAAAAATTAAATAGTTAATGCCACAAGCAATCAACTGCAGCTTAACGTCAAACAATAACACAAGCGCTAACGACCGTGAAGATTAAAACAATAAAGTCCACGATCACGTCCATAATCCAAGTTTTACATTACTAATCCTATCAAAAAACCTGCTCTACGTTTACCAGCACTATAACATCATCTTCATCGCTTCGTTTCCCACAGTAACCGAGAAAATGCATTCATTTTGTGCTATCCATGTCCAATTTTATCCAATTTTTAATGGCGCTACCGCGGCGGAGCGGCCAATATCGCAAATTATAGTGTTCACAGATTACGTCGGGAGTTACCTACGTGACGGGCGGTGCCTGCGAGTGGCCGCCAGTGTACACGATAACCTGTACACTGAGTGAACATGTCTTATAGTGTAAGTACTGCGCTTCCGCGTCGATATGAGAAAATATGGAAAGTAAATTCTTAAAAATAAACGTGGGTGGATTATTCGCTCCTGCAGTGTAATCGTGGTTCGTATGGATTATGTTGGTCGGTATCGCAAGTTGAAGTGTACAAAGCTTATATTATATGTAAATAGGTATTTTGCATTAGCGTTAATAATGAAGAAACTTGCGGGAAATAACTTTAAAACAGCAGGGTAATTGCGTAACTACACACACACACTACACACACACACACACACACACACACACACACTACACTATCAGTAGCAATGGGTATCAATTTGACAGTTCAACAATATTCATTGCGTTAGTTGCGTTGTTGAGCAGACACATTTTTCGAACATATGGAGCAATGGATTATAAATATGCTTCAAAATGATTCAAATTGAGAGTAATAGTTCGTTACGCAGGATTCAGAAGTAATTAGGCGGTCTTCATTTGTTATCGTGCAGTGCACGCAGCTGGTGCCGAGTCAATTACAAATATGTAAGTAAACAAATTGGAGACTTACATCGGTCCATTAAAAATTAAGTCGTGACACTCGTGACCGCTTTAATAGGTACAGTCACCAAAAGAGATAAGAAACCTGATCGGGTGCCGATTTAATTAGATTGTTTCACCGCTAGTGCCAAAACGTAAGTATCTATTAGGAAATATATTTTTTGGGACAGGCAGGAAATAGTACAATAAGCAAATAAAAACTAATACCTAATTAATTGATAAAAATAACAAAATTAAATCCTAATTTAACTAAAACTATATAGGAACTAAAATATAGCGTCGTCGAAAAATTGATCCGCATCGCTGTCGACTTGATGTACCCAAGAGACTGGCGGCATTACCACGTTGTATGGCAATGCTTAGCCTTTGCCCAAGGTAAAAGCCAGCCCTTGGGTCAAAGGAAGTGGTTGATCGCCGCCGCTAGTAGGTAGATAGTTGGTAGGTAAGTACTGATAAGTAACCAGGGTCGTCGGATATAATTGAAATGTAGTAAGAAACTGAGGGATGTTTTTGAATAAAACTTAATTTGATAGATTAACTTTATGTCTTCTATTATTTAAACTAGATTTTAGTCGAAAACATCCATCGGTTTCGGAGGTTCGAGGAGGAAAAGAGAGATTGTCACCCAAGGTACAGAAAATAATCGAATGAAATAATTGACGGAAAGAAAGTCTCGATCCGGTGGGAATATTGGTATAAAAAGTATCTTGTCCTAATCCAGGTCATGATCTACCCATGTGCCAAATTTCACACGTTCACAACGTTCAGCCGTTTTAGAGTGAAACCGGTACTTACAAACAAACATTAAAAAAATCAAATCTTTTAAGTTTAAAAAATTACGACTATGCTCCTACCTACAATTCAATCATAGATAATTATCTAAGGTTCATAAATTTCCCTTCTACCCTCACAACACCAGTACCAATCTGTGCCAGTACCCTCATTTCGAATCTGTTCTGTAATCAAGCGTGGTCCATCGCAGGCGCAGCACGTGCTCTGAGAATTACGCGAACCAGCGGCTTGATCGCCGCCGCTAATGTACTAACACGTGAAATTGATGTAAAAAAGTGGGGGTGGGTATGCGCTTCTTGGTTATTTGTGCCTGTGTTTTGTTTAATTCAGTTGGTAAGTCGTTTAGAATATCTATATTATACTAATACTAATAATAAAGCTGAAGTAAATATTTGTTTGTTTGAAGGCGCTAATCTCTGAAACTACCAGTCGGTTTTTTCTTTTTTTTTTTGTATATGATAGCTTAATTCTTGAGGAAGGCTATAGGCTATTTCACGCTAGGACCCTTAGGAGCCGAACTAAAAGAAAAAAAGTCAGAAAGCGAAAACGAAGTTTTCGAAATTCGAAGACATGTGACATCTGCCAACCCGCACTGGGCCCGTGTGGTGGATTACGGCCTACTCCCTCTCACTGAGAGGAGGCCTGAGTCCCAGAAGTGGGAACATTATAGGCTGATTATGTATGAAAACGAAGTCGCAGGAGCAATACATCTGGGGACGTTTAAGGATGACAGCGATGCGGACGAGTACTTTAACGTCTTTTTTTTTTTTTTGTTGCGCGGTACTAATCCTCATGGACTTCCTCCATCGTGGGGGGACAGAGGGGCATGCCGGACTTTTACCGGCTAAAACCACCGCGGTGTTCCACCTCTACCTATGGCCGGGGTTGCGGGATTCGCATTATAAGCATTCACCGCTCCCCCGACAGGTCCTTTTGTTTTTGTATTTATTTTATAGTTAGTCATTTAATTTAGTATCTAGTAAAAAAAAATAGTTGTGTTACATATTGTATAAGATATGTAAGTAAACTAATTAAAAACTTGTTATTGATCAACAACTAATTTAAATATCTAATAACATTTTTTTTGCTGCGTCTTATTCCGACATGTGACGAAACTCTCAAAAGAGAACGAGGCATCGATTTTTTTAAACTTGCATTGCAGTTGTAAAATTATACATATATAAATAAAAACATTTTAAATAACAACAACAACATTCGATTATTATACCACACACTTTACAGCTTTAAAAAGTAGGACGTTGTCACAATAACCCAGTCAAAAACCAAAGTCTGTTACATCAACTAAAGAACGTATGCGCAAAAAATGACATTGACTGGTCAGAACCTTCAACCTTTTGCTTAAAAACAAAAGGATTAAATACTCTTGCGCAAGTTCGGTCAGCCATGTTGAGTGATGTGACAGGACATGCGCATAAGCTCCGATGTTTATTTTATAACTGGTGGCGCCAGACAGATATTGTCTTGTACAATTGGCACTTTTTTTTTTGTTGGAAAACCTTTATGGATATGTCCTAAGAAAAGAAATAGTTTTAATGGACTCTTATAGGTTTAAACCAGCTTATCTGAACTGCGCCTCCTATTTTCTTTTTTGACCAATTTCTTAGTATATTCTTAGTAACACACTGACATTAACAAAACGGTGAAGTTTCATGCCCATTCTTGTCCATACGAAACTACCTTCTGGAACGGGAGACTAAAATCAATTCTATTTTATTGTAAATTTTGACGTTCAAGTGCCTTTTGTGTCTATTTGAAATATATGCTTTGACTTTGAATGCCTTTCAATGACAATTCCACAACATGCAAAACCAATTTGGATGTTGTTTTACAGGAAATGCAGCATAAAGGGCAAAAATACACTCTGGGGTCCATTCTTCTATACTTTTTACCGTGTTCTATACTCCATCTGAACTTATACTGTTCCTCCTTTATTCATAAACGTTGTTTAAAGTTAAGAAGTCATTAGCGACTGTTTAACCACACATTTTTGACGTCACTTGATTTCAATCACCGTTTATAAATAAACCCCTACTTGTCTACGAATTCAAAATATGTTGATGCAAATGAAAATAGTAGTTTTAAAGCTACTCTATCAAACGAGTACCTACATACATCTTAAATCCATAAAATCTTTTGTTTAGGCGCACTCCGCCGTTAGACTTCTAATTTCTCACACATAATCATCAATACCATTTCTAAAATAAAGAAAGGGTACATTTTCTCACATTAACAGTAGCTTATCGTCAGTAATATCGGTATTACAATTCACCCCATCATAGTTAGCGAGGCACAATTTGTCATTTTTGACGTGTCGACGCGACGGTGCATTGCGCAAGGGCAGTTTGTTCGACGTAATCATTTAGTAAGAGAATGTTTATTTCTACTAATAAATTAATAGTACTAAACGCTTGCTTAGCCTAACTTGTGTATTAAAATAATAATTTAATTTTATGAGTAATATTTAGCATTAAAAATAGGCTCACCCCTAGCCCAAAATATAATTCACCACTGGTGGATATGATAAACACCTCTGCCTACCTCTTTGGGAATTACAGGCGTGATGTTATACGTTTCATAACTTTTTTAAATTATGATTTTTTACTTTCTATACTTACTAAACATACCTAACGTTCAATTATCAACGATTTAAGAGGCCTTTTACAAAAATGCGCGTAATTGCATGATTTCCTCGTCGAAATTGAATACTATTCGTTGGTTGGTATAAATTACAATTAATTGGTAAAGATAGTTCGTTTTCTCTTCTACAATAATAATAAAGCGATTTTTTTTTATTATTTATTTAGAAATATCGTTCTCCTGGCGCATGTGTCAAAACTCATGGAGAGCTGATTTGAGAGCCCTAATTTGCAGATTCTGTTGAATATAATCCATCAAAACAATTTTTCATATACTTTTATAATATTAGAATACATTATTGTTATATGCCTTATAAATAAAGAACAAACGGCTGGACCTAAATCAATTTTCTACTGGCAACAAGTCTGAATATCTCCGAACTTCTACATCATTTGCACGTACTATTTATACCAAAATAGTCTCCAATAATTGTAAAAACAATATCAAATTAAGAAAAAATGATACTTTGATTTTTTAATAAAGAAAATAAAAGTACTATAAATTTCACTTCTCCGGCGATGCGCGCTCGCCCTGGCTGGAGGCCTTAATTTATTGAGGCATCCACGTCAGGCAATCCCGGTTAAGCAGACGACAAACTCATAGGTTGAACTGCGAGATGTCATTTATAAACAAAAAGAAAAGATGCGCGCTCAGTATGTACCAAAATGTAAGAGGGCTCTTAACTCGATTTATAAGTACTGCAAATTCTATATATTATTTATTCCAAAATCATAAAGTATATTGTAACCGGATGCGGTTGCACTTATATATACCACATAAATAACACAAAAGGCCAAAATCAGAAATTAATAAATAAAATAATAAAACTGAAATAATTTATGACTATTATTCCTAAAAAAAGCTTTCAAATTAATATTTTAACATCATCATAAAGTAAACCAGTTCCCTGTACTACCACACTTTAATTCTTTCTATTCCATAATCTTTAATTACCCATAATGTATGAGCGTTGCTGATCGATTCGATGCGCCTGCGTGGAAGCGCAAACGCTGCGCCTGCGCACGTCACGTGACTAACGCGTGGCTTACGTAGGTACGCCACCATAAAAGGAATCTATTTAGAAGGTTCACTCGAGGCGAGAAAAAAATGAGCAACACTCGCACATTAAAGAGTCAGGACCTTCTATTGGCTTTTATAGCTTTTATGAGTATAATAGTTATCATGTCATCTTGCAATATACAAACGTATCATCTCATTTAAAAATGATCTATAAAATCTGTAAACTAATTTAACTTTAAGCTGTAATTTGTGGTATGAGAAAAATAAAATCTATTCTATACTATATAAAATTATCTATTGAAACTACTAGCGATCTGCCCCAGCTTTGCACGGTTCTTACGGTGTGATAAAACATGGAAATTTCTTTATTATGCATAAGATTAACAAATGAGCCTTCCGGAATAAATTCTCTTAATGATGGTGAAAAGAAAACCGCATCAAAATCCGTTGCTTAGTTTAGAAATTATACTCGTATATAATAGAAAATATATATAATAGGTATGTATAGATGACAAAAAATTTGATTTCAATAATTATAAAAACGCCAAGTAAGGACTTCGCGTTTTCGGCGACAGAGAGACACGCGTCGTAGCAAAATTTCAAGTACTATAAGCGCGTAACACGGCTACGAAATTGCGTAGCAAATGCTAGTGGTCGCTACGCAATTGCGTAGGCCTTCGATACTTCTACATTTCGTTCACTATAACTTTTGAGCCTAAACCTTTATAAACCTTCTGCAGTTATATTGCTAATGTTAATACGTAACACCCCATGTCTACAGAGGTTCGGATTGATCTGAATTTGAGTATTTTATGATGATTACGAACTAATCCTGTTTGCAAATCAGCTTTACTTGGTGTGAATTTTAGAAAAAAAGCTTGTTGACACTTTTTTTGATCTGGGAAAGTAAAATATATACCTACTATAGTTTGTAAGCTGGTTGTAATGGCTCCAATGTTTACACGATGGCCCTCGATGTTTAAATTTGAATGAATGACATTTTGATTATGATGGGAATAAACCATAGATATCCGTGATAAACGGTTGTGATTTTGAATGAAAAGGAAAAATAATTTTTATGTTTAAAAAAAATTGTTTCTGATTATTTATATAGAACCAATTTTATTTGTTCTTATTAGAAGATTGTTTTGGATAGTCTCATTCACATTGCACAAATTATGAAACTTATAAAAGCGGCGCCGGCGCAAAAGTGTAAGTGTGCATCGATATATCAAGACATTTACTCGGAGTTAGAACCTGAAAAATTGTTCATGCTTTGCTGAAATACTGTTCAATATTAGTTGTTTACATTACTGATTTACGTTTTAGTTGCATAAGAAGAAGAAAAAAAATTAAAAGAATCTACCAACTTACGTAACAATTTATTTATGCTTATATGTAATTAGATATATATTATATTCATAGTTTTAAAAGTTTATGCGTATCTTTATATTTAAAATATTTATTCCTTAATGTTCATGATTGCACCTACCACTGTTTGTCTCTGCATCACCCAAAGGTTGACTGGTAGAAAATGCCTATGGCATTAAGTCCGCCTCTGTACATTTGTGCTTAAAGTATTAAATAAATAACAAATATCACTAGTTTCATAACAAAGTGTTAATATGTCCGCCATTCAATGAAAGTTGGCGTCAATCCGTTGAATAAATTGATGTTAGTCAATTAGCTGAAACAGGCGGAGTGAGCCGAAGTGAGCCGAAGTGAGCCGGAGTGAGCCGAGTACCCTGACCACCAAACAAAGGCTCAGCGACCCCCCGGAAGCATTGAGTTGTACCAGCCCCGGGTTACGACTTGGATGTACCGGTGCAACATAAAAGCAGAGAGCGTGTTTGTATGGGATACGTTGGTACATAACTACTCACATTTTCTTTTTTAATTGTTCCTTTTTGTGCCAATAAAATCTCAAAATGAAAAGGAAAAAATATATAAACCAGATACTTTATATTAGATACCGCCATTGTTTTTGTTTTAATGAAAAGATGAAAATGTTGTGCTAACTTGGAAGTTACTGGTGTTATTACGACTTGCAAAATTGACAGAAAATCTATTTATTTTCAAACTAATATCGGGATAAAAAAAACTACCCTATGTCCTTTCCCGGGACCCAAACTATCTCTATACAAAATTTCACCTAAATCGGTTCAGCGGTTTAAGTGTGAAGAGGTAACAGACAGACAGACACACTTTCGCATTTATAATATTAGTATGGATACTCGCAGGTTTCTGCGAGGAGTTCTGTTGACTACTGAGGCAGTAATGTTGCCGAATAAGTAAATGTTTACCAACTTAATAAAAAAATATACTTCTTCTTTCGTACTATTACTTGGGCCACTAGGTCCAACGCCTGATTGGGACGTGGCCAGTTTCTAAGATGGCTACGACAAATACGGCATCAAAGATATGCTAATAAAATTATTTTAAATCGCGCTATTCCCTCAACTTGGAGCACTCACACACGGTCTACCGCCCCATCCTTGCGTTGGTTGCGTGAAATGTAAAATTTTTGCTATTCATTGCGGGTTCGAGCTGTTTTTCTGACACTCGCGCCTATCCTACGGGCACCAGCCCTTTATTAGGGGACGATAATATGTACACTTGCATAGAAAACTGCAACGCTTGATAATCTATTTTTGTTTCGCGCAAAAAGGTAGGTTTTTTTTAACTTTCTTGCTTTTAATATTCCGGCAGTTAAATGTAAAAGTGACTTTTCCTACCACCTTGTACCTTTATAATAGGAAATACATAGATAAAACTTATTTTAAAACGAAATAGTTTTATAAAAGAATAACAAAAAACGTACGTGTGGCACCTCTAATATTAATTTGAAATCTTAATAAAGACATAAAAATTGTAACACATCCATCCATTATGTTTGTTAATTAATTATTTAAATAATAAGCAAGTAATCTTGAACTCCCACGCTTCACAACTCTATCGCCATATCAAGAAATAATTATCTTGATTTAGACATTAACCTGATTTTATATTAACAAAAGGCCTTTTTAGGAAATGTTAGTAATAATAGGTGTCATAGTTTATTTCTATTAGTGGCAATTTAGGTATAATAATAACGAAAATAATGTAATTTAATTTATAACTTAATTAAAAAATCGAATCGGGGTATCGTCGTCATCAAACTGAGCTCTATTTGATTGTGCAAGAAACAGAAAAACATTGTAAACTTACGCAATTCACTAGGTATTTAGATAGTAGTGGCAAAGAGTAGCGTACCAGTAATATAAATATAATTTGCAGATACAGAAACTAACAAATCAAACAACATGGGCTTAACTTTTTATGCTTCAACTTTTTCGACATCGAGTTTTGTTTTGGTCGCTATTTTAACAGGACCCCGTGATCCTTATCTCAAAAGTCCTCGTAACACTTCTGTCAGCAATAGTACTTGTACTAAGATGCAAGAACTGCGCATTGCGAGCATTCCGGGCGAGTTTCAACAAATTGTGCCTGCATGCCTCGGGGGCGACCATGGGGTAACCCTATGTTGTGATTGTAGTAATAATAATTAGTTCAAGTGATGAGTACTTATTTTGTAAGGGAGTGTTTGGGAAGAGCAGACATAATTTTATAAATATTTTACTTGCCAGTAAACTTAAACAGTTAGGCATGTAGGTACCGTGTTCAGCGGGATAATTGCATAAAACGCTAACAGTAGCAATAGCTTTCATTTTGACAATTCAACAACATTCTTTGCTTTATTTAGGTACGTTGTTGAGCCAAACAAATTTTTCAAACATATGAAGCAATGAATTAGTAATATCCTTAAAAATGATTCAGATTGTTATTGATAGTGTATTAAGCAGTAAGGCGCAGGAAAGATATAATGCTAAAATAATTTCAGAGGCTCAAATAATCTCTTTATTGCGCACAAAAGAAAATATATGTAACCTAATAATTATTTTGACGCAGCCAGGCTGCGGACGCTAGTAGTTCTACATCGGGTCTATGTAGGGGTCGGAAAAAGCGTCCGTGAAGCTCCTTACTCTGCCATACCTCCATGCGATCGTTAGTGTCAAGCTCTACTGGCTTGCGCCAGTTCTCTTTAGCCAAGGAGAGCGGGGTTGAGGCCCATGTCCACCGCGACTACATCTCGATGCATCCCCACGTTGGTTTCTAGGAAATATTCCTTGAGACGGCATATCTCGCGATTATGGAGGGTCTTAGCGTTTAAAAAGCCTCGACCTCCACACTTTCGATACGATACTTCTGATCGACACACGACATTAGTCTTTAACGACTGCTGCACCTAATGTCAGTATTTAAACAGTCCATGATTACTACTTATATACGTGTGTAGAAATAACGGCTTTCTTATCTAGATAATACCTCTACATTCCAAGCTAACTTCTTAATAATCGACATGCCATGAAATCGTCTCAATATTCTACACTTTACCTACTAACAGCATATATAGCTATTCACAACCACTCGATACGCTTCCGCACCGTATCGAACATCAATCAATGTTATCGTAGGAATCCTCTAAATGCAGTTCACAAGTCCAAAACCTGAAAATTTTCGGCACTCTTGGAGTGCCATTGTTTTTTTTTACTTACCTAGTTTACACTGTCTCACTGCTGAGCAAAGACCTCCCCCAAATCCTTCCAGGCATCTGTTTAGGGTTCCGTATCTCAAAAGGAAAAACGGAACCCTTATAAGACCACTTCGTTGTCCGTCAATCTGTCCGTCGGTCAAGACCCTTTTTCTCAGGAACGCGTGGAGTTATCAAGTTGAAATTAATATCAAATACTCAAGGCTGCACTCCCTTGAAGAAGTGAAAAAATCAAACTTCTAAGTGAACGCAATCAAAAGGTACGGGTGTTTATGTTCCGGAATCAAAACCTATAGGGTACTTCCCGTTGATCTACCATCATGAAATTTGGCAAGAAGCAATTACATGTAGCACACGTTATGGAAAAAATCCGAAAACCGTAAAGGGGTTTGAGTAATTTTGTATGAACCAGTGGCATGATTTTTTTTTTGAGCGGCCACGTAGTTTATTGTTGCTAACGTCTAGTGGTATATATAATAATAATGACTCGTGAAAGAATTTTGCCCTAAGTAATATCGGAGCTGAAATATATGATATCGAAGTAGGTAGAATTTCAACATCATGTCGTCGAAATAAAGACGGAACCCCGTATATGCATTGTGAACAAATACAGCACGTATGACACAATACATACATTCATAAACTTACGCATGTTATTGGAGGAGTATGTATGGCATTATTATAAAATAATTAAATAAAAAACAATAATACTACAAAATCACTATATTTTTACACAAACTTTAATTATTTAAAACATTTAAACGACTTGTCGGGTGTTTTTAACCGACTTCAAAAAAGTTGGTTCTGTATTTGACCCGTATGTATGTTTGTAAGTCCGCGATTTTCTCAAAAACTAATGAAGTAATTTCGAATTTTGTTTTTTAAGTAATTCTTTCATTGTGATCTACATACTTTCAGGAAGGTTTTAGTATATAATACATTAGTTAATTATTCTTATGTACGAAGTTATATGCATAAATGTGGGTACTGCATCGGAACGAGGAGATCGGTGCTTTTGGTGGGCTCATGGGCGGCTTTTTTGTTGTTGTTTATCGCTAATCACGAGTTATATAAATAGAAGTAAAACTACAATGTAATGATGAAATAGACACCATTTAAAGCAAATGGCGATTTGATTTTATAGATTTTTCACATTAAATATCTCGGCTTCGATGGAAGTGGGAAAGTAACGTTCATAGAAAAAAATTAATGTCTTAATGTGTTCTCTTTAACGAAACACTTTTCATAAGTGGCCGCGTATTTAAAAAATCATGCCACTTTTACTCAAACCCTTTTGTAGTTACATTACAAAAATAAAAAGTTCCCGAGATAAACTATTTACATACTTACCTACAAATTTGTACGGAACCCTCGATGCGCGAGTCCGACTCGCACTTGACCAACCCTTGTGGTAGGTACGCGTCTAGGTAGTCTCGCCACCTCATCCTGGGCCGGCCTCGGTGGCGGTGGCGCCGTCCAGCCTCATGGCACCCACCTGCACCGTGTGGAAACTGTTGCCCAGCGATCACTGTGCATGCGGCTGACGTGACCCTCCCAATCTCATTTCAGCTTGACAGCCTTTTTACTCAGTTGATTTACAAAAAAATCAACATCATGAAGAAAACTTAAACCATTTTATTGTTATCCACACTGTATACTAGTAAGGAAAGAATTGAAATAATTAAAAGCCAATTTGCCAACACCCCGAGTCGCAATAACTTCCCAAGTTCCCATACAAATCGCCACGCGACAGCTTTCGTTACGGGTATGCATAGTTATCAAATATAGAGAACAACCACTAAATCTCATCTACAAGGCAAATTCAACCTTATCTACCTTAAAATTCTGTTGTTTTTTGGTTGTAGGCAACTGGAGAATTGAAGAAAATAAGCATAAAATAGATAAATAAGATTTAACATGGGTGTAGAATCGTATGTATTTCAGGGGCGTGTTCGGCGCGTGCGCATAGTTAGGCGAGTTTTCCCGTGACTGTTTCAATTATAGCAAATTGGATGTTAGTCGGATTTGGATGTTAGTGGCTGTAGCTAAATGTTATGATCCGGTTACAGATTGTAAGAAGGATAACATCAGAATTTTAGTGTCGAATTTTATTCAATTAACTTATGCCTGCGGCTTCGCCCGCGTCAATCAACCAAACAATCAACTCAGCCTATCGCAGTCCACTACTGGACATAGGCGTCTCCCAGGCTGTGCTACAACACCCTGTCCTCTGCCTTCCGCATCCAGTCCGCCCGCGTGGATGTCAGAAGATATACCATTTATTCATAAAACTCTATTGATTTACACGGCGCACGCCAGTAAAACTCCTGACATCTCCAACAATCATCGTCATATTTCAGCCAATGTACACAAAACCGTAATGAATTTTACACTCAAGCCTTCCTCACTAATCACTCCGTTCATTAATAACCCGAAAACCGTATGAAAATCCGTCCGGTAGTTTTTGAGTTTATCGCATTCAGACAGACAGTCGTACCCAAGACTATTTTCGGGCGTTGTTAAGTTGGCTCCTAAGTATATTAACCAGATTCGGGGGAAAATCTCTTATTGACTCGAATAACTGCAATCAGACAGACATTTTATTTAGATACAGTTATGTTAAACGATATTCTAGACATCGGATTGCCTGTATAATCAGCCTTTAAATTTCCCACTGCTGGGACACAGGCCTCCTCTCAGTGAGAAGGAGTGAGCCGTAATCCACCACGCGGATCCAGTGCGGTATGGCAGATGTCGCATGATTGTCTTCGAATTTTTGGTTCTAGGACTTGCCAATTTCCTCACGATGTTTTCCTTTCCGTTTTGAGAACAGTGGTGATGAAAATTATTTGCACAAAGTAAAGCGCCTGTCTGGGTTTGAACCTACGACGTGGTAACGTAAGTCGTGGCCGCTACCACAGAGTCAACACTGCTCCTGCCTGCCGGACTGACTGTAAAATAACAGTATTAAATTAACTATGTGTCCATCACGTGACAAATGGCTCGGACGGCTCAAAGTACTCTCCAAAACCATTTTAAATCTAGGCATTGTAAGAAAATCGTGCATCGGGAATAATGCAACAACTTTCACCACTAACATAGTTAATACACTCCACACAATTCGGTCGCCCGCACCCACATCCACGTTCCCAATAAAACGTCCACAAAGCGGCGTTTACGAAATAATTATTAACAGAAAAACCACAAAAAACTCTTCGAAATTAGTTCCCGATGACAGTCAAAAATATATGTATATTTTTTTGTAGGTTATGTTTATAAAAAACGATGGTCGAAGCGCCATGGTCGACGCGCGGTCCCTTTTCGCCCAGCAGGACATCGCCCGTTCCGACTTTTGGTACTAAATTTCTGTGTGGCATATTTATTCGGTCCTAAGATTATTTTCTACTAGGATTTTTTGATAATCGGGGTCTCTAACGAATAATGAATTACGTTCGCGCATAGAAACAGGACTGTAAAGGACATGGGTGACAATTGGGACCGTTTTTGTCGTTCATTTCGTTGATAACCATCTCGGTCGTGTTGTTAATAAAAGCGATTAGAAGGTAACTATTGCTTTAAAGTGTCGATGTTTCTCACGTTTTTGCTGTTAAACTA
Organism: Hydraecia micacea; assembly: GCA_914767645.1. Taxonomy (NCBI): domain Eukaryota; kingdom Metazoa; phylum Arthropoda; class Insecta; order Lepidoptera; family Noctuidae; genus Hydraecia; species Hydraecia micacea. The sequence continues at coordinate 10,092,612 of OU611797.1, forward strand.
CGATTTTTTTTAAATGAATACATGTAACAGTTTGCGCGCAGATACCATCCTGTATTATTATATGCCTGATTTTTTCCACTACAAACTTGAACCTCGAACTTTCTTTCAACACTGTTGCTAAGTAAAATATAAGTCCTTAGAAGTTACTAAAGTTATTTGTTTAGATCGTGATCGTTTGATAGCAAGAAGAAATAGAGAGAGAGAGAGAGAGAAAGAGAAGGAGAATATATGGTTTCAATACAAGTGAGTGATAACAATTGAATTGAATTAACTTACTTCAGTCCGTTCACTGCAGTTAGTTTACCTCTGAAGGCCAATTCTCGTACTTTAAAACGTTAAATATCTAGTTGCAGTCTCATCTCGGCAACCAACAAACGGCAACAACTTGTCAATATTGTATGGAAATTAAAGGTATTTTTGACAGATTGAGACGGAGATCAGAATGTGAACGTTCTTAAAATTACGAGAATTGCCCCTCAGATCTTTCATCACTGTCAAAATCACAATGATCTTTATTATTGTTGCAATAAGGTTGCTATTCGGTTGCTGCTATCAAAGGTAAAGTAACTGTGAACGGAGTTTACTTTGTCTCTTTTTTTTCGCGTGTTTCAGTGACAAAAAAGAAACAAATTTTCTTTTTCTTTACCTATTCCTCCATAAACCGTTAAAATAACAAACTACCGTCATAAAAATTACCCCTAATGTCTGGCAGAGCATCAATAATTATCATTGGTCCAGAGCATCATCCATCAATGACTTGCGTGATGGATGGTGGCACTGCGTCGCTTGACCCCGCGCGGACATTACTTCTTCGTGGAGGATGTAATTATGGGGATGTTGGTGTTTTTGAGTGTTTTAAGTATGGGTGTTATTATAGTACGAGAGCCCATAGAAATAAATAAAATTCGTTTAAATGTCCAAAGATAGCATTTGCTATTTTTTTTTCTTTAGCTATTTTAGTAATGAGGAAATATTGAAAATAAATCAAAATAAAATCGAAAAAAAAATAATATTTGATCAATATTTTTGCCTTACCTACCGTTTACTAAGTACTAAAACCGTATAAAGTAAATAGATTTGGTCATTCCTGAACCCAACAATCCTAATTTCAGAAATCTTCCGCGTCACGACTGGCCTGACCCATTTGCAAATGAGTATGTAAAAAAAAAAAAACGAACTGCTTTTTGCAATCTGTCTGATTTTCAGAATGTAGTTGACGGATAGATTTAAGATACCAAAAACAAAATTTTCCGACACCAGTAGTGTCCCACGTACCCTTAAAATGTTTGAAAACAATTTTTGGTAACCTCAGCAGCCATACAAAAGATAAAAAAAGAAAATCAACCAGTTAAAATTTGAGACAGGTTGGTTAAATTTTTTGACATTTTTGTACATGCGCTCAGGCCACATAACCAAACAAACTTTTTCGTAACAAAATGACAAAACCTATGTACATTTTTAAAAGCTTTTATTTAACTTGTTAATATCAGACATATTGTGATTAAACCGTGTGCCATTGTTTTATGACATAGCAGAAATGGGCCCCCATAAAACTGTGACATTTCTGACCAGTACTGCCCATCGAGTCAAAGAAATCAGAATAATATTCTAATGATTTTATGCGGCATTGGCCGTAAAACGATGCTATATAGTTTTGGTTGTGGGCTCTCGTACCATTAGTAACTTTGTTAAACTGAAACTTTCAAAATCAGCGATAAAGTATAACATAATTTGTCCAACACTTAATACATAATAGCATAAAGTGTAAACTACACTTAAAAAGCACATTAACATAAACGTTTCACGTTAAAAAGTCCCATAAGATAAATATAAAAAGTAAACACTTTCAAAACACGTCGTACGATGTGTAAAACGTCATAATATTATTCTAACGTGACAATAAAGTCACGAAATAAGCACGTACAAACTAATATCGAATGAAAAATATTTGATTGGCCTTAGGTATAATGAAGAGCAGTGGTGGCCCAGTGGAACGGCCGCCACTTACCTACGAATTTGTAGGTCGTGGTTTCGAACTCGGCACTTTACTTTGTGTAAATTATTTCATTATTTCTCTAAAAACGGTGAAGGAAAACATCGTGAGGAAACCGGCGTGTCCTAGAACCAAAAATTCGAAGACATTTGACTTCTACCAACCCGCACAAGGCCCGCGTGGTGGATTACGGACCACTCCCTCCCACCGAGAGGAGGCCTGTGTCCCAGCAGTGGGAACATTATAGGCTGATTATGTATGTAAGGAGTTTCGTTCCAAAAATAAGGTCGGTCGATTAAACTATAAAATGAATAAGTAGTCAATTAAACAGTTGTTCATATCCAGTGCCTATGTCATAGTACGAAACAGAATAAGTACCGTAGCTAGGTTCAATGGGATTTTTACTTCCTTAAATGCTTTTTCTAAGCCTTATGTCCTTATGGCTTAGCTTTAAGCCGTAAGGGGTCGAAGCACTCGGGTCATGGGGCCCGAGAGCGCGTCTTTTTAAGGAAATTTCTCGTTGACTAGTCGACACTTCACGTGACCAGCATAGCTATTCACAAACACTCGATACGTTTGAACTTCAATCATTGTTATCGTAGGAGTCTTCTAAACGCTGTTCACAAGTCCAAAAACCCGAAAGTTTTGTTAGTTTAAATCAAATAGACGCCCGCTATTCTTCCAACAGCTATTTGCTGTCGGGGGCAAGTCTAATCAGGTTATCGAAATGTGTCATTTTCGATACGATAGCCTGTCGTATGGTTGTGAATAGCTATGCAGAAGGCGGCTCGTTCTTTAGCCAAAGAATTAGCGTTGCCATTTAACGCGTAGCAACGCTGCCAGTTTGCCTGCTTAAATTTTTACGCAGGAGGGTCCAGAATCTTGTAAAGACGCCAGCACATCAAGCTACTACAATCCGTCCAATGTCTTTAATAGATTTTCAACATTATCGCTAAAGAATAAGGTTCAAAGTTGATTGGATAAATTTGACAGTTTCGGGTAGCTTGATGGGCTGGCGTCTGTATTAAATCCATGGTAACAGGTTGCGCATCAGTGTCCCTAATACCATGTATTATGGTCTGTAAGAATAAAATATTCACGAACTACTTAACTTTGTAACAAGCGCTACTAAGTTTATCATGAATTTAGTTTAGTAAATTAACTTATAATATTATATTATGAAGTTTAGGACCTTTTTGTAGTCTTCATCTTTTTATTTGTTAGAATCTAGAACTGTCATTCCTAGTCTGTCATCAACCTTTACTTGTGCTACATGACATTGCTTCTTGCCAAATTTCATGATTCAAGGGATGTCTGCTTCAAGAGATTGCAGCTTTCAGTATTTGATATTAATTTCAACTTGATAACTCCACGCGTTCCTGAGAAAAAGGGTCTTGACCGACGGACAGACAGGCGGACAACGAAGTGATTTTATAAGGGTTCTGTTTTTCCTTTTGAGGAACGCAACTCTAAAAATAGCTGCTTCATACATTTGGATCGCATAGGTATAGCACTTTTCTATGAAACAACAGATTTTCTCTTTGATAACCGACGAATAATTTCTACGGTACAGACGCCAGCACATCAAGCTACTACAATCTGTCAAATTTCTTTAATAGATTTTCAACTTTATCGCTAGAGTATAAGGTTCAAATTTGATTGGGAAAATTTGACAGTTTCGGGTAGCTTGATGTACTGGCGTCTGTACGTCTAGAATCATGAGCTGAATTCATAGTTTCAGTTTGCGCGTGGATGTCCTGCCAGCCTGTATTATTAAAAAAATCATTCGTCTACAATGTTTCATTTCATCTACGGAACGACTGGTACCTAAGTCGAACGATCCGTTAATTGGAATCTTTAGGAACAAGCCTAAGGCACCTGTCCCACCTTCAACGAGGAAGCGACTAGCTATCAAAGATTTTCTCGCTCGTGAAATATACAACGGATTGTAGGTCCCGTGTAAGTAAAAGCTAAGAGATACATAAGGTGTGCCCTAATTTAAGGGTATGGTAGAGACCATCAAACTGAACAACATTCTCCATGGGACCAACATCGAAATCGTGAAAAAATAATCAGCCGTCCCATATTGGGTCGACTAGGTATTGAACTTTTGTATGGGACAGTTGATATTTTTTTGGTAGGTACACCCTGTATATGAATAGTTGATCACTGACTATTCACACCGTCGCGTCGGCGAGTACTCGTTAGTTACAGTGACAAGAGCTTTCTAAGAGAAGAGTCGCTCAGCGATGCTCGCTGGGCGGGCAGAACACTCGCTGAGAGACTCACGCTTAGTAAATACAGACGCCAGCACATCAAGCTACCCGAACCTGTCAAATTTTCCCAATCAACTTTGAACCTTATTCTTCAGCGATAAAGTTGAAAATCTATTAAATAAATTTGACAGATTGTAGTAGGTTGATGTGCTGGCGTCTGTACATACGCGTACTAGCAAGTAATCTCTCGTCACGGTCGCGCACTCGCTACTCGTTTTAAGGCGCTACCTCGAAAATCTAAAATCCTCGAAAACCTGCTAAGCGAGCGAAAGTGATGCAATTACTTTTGAAACGGAAAAGCAGAGTGATGGCTATAATGTGCATGCACTCGGAATAAAACGACGTATGTGCCAAAACGAATTTACTTATTTTTTAACAAAATAAATTAATTAAATTTAAAACTACTTTGAGTGAACTTTGATAATTATGATAAATTTTTAAAGTAAATTCCATTGAATAAAGCGTTACGCCGTGATGTCGAAAAAAGTAAAAAATAAGATATAACGTTGCAATTTTATTGTATCGAGAAAAATTCATTGAATCTTGTATTCCTTTTACATGATACTAGACCAAAGAGTCAAAAAACATACACCAAAATGTTAAATCCCTACTCCACATACTTAACAAGTTACACGAAATAGAAAAACCAATTTTTTTTTCAATATATCACCTTAAGTTACTAGCTCTACTCGCTTCTCGTTAATCGCCAGCGGTAGGACAGGTGCCTTAAATATCACACTAAGGAACATAAGTTTTACAGAGTAATTCTCGCCTAGTCGTAAAATTTGTAGTCTTTGAAGCTCCGCGTCATGTTACCTCTACTGCTCATGTAGATAATGACTCTAAGCTCAGCTTAAAATATAACTTACGACACTTTGAAGGTTCGTCTAGTCTAGCCATTTCCCAACTATGTAGTAGTGTGCACGGACAATTTTGAAGTCGGACTTTGACAGAAGATGTGCACGCTCTACGAACTTTCGGCTCCACTAATTCTGCTGTCACTAGACGCGGCGATTTCGTGCTCTGTCCTAAGCAGAAACTCCAACAGTTTCAATTGCCAAAGGCCACGATCACTTATAACAATACCTAATTATTTTCTACCTATCTTTTCATTGGGTTTGTCACCAAAACACAAACAAAAATCAAACTTTCTCGCGCCTGTTCATCGATACTTACCTATAGAATATAATTTTGATACAATATTTTGTTTTCCATTGGTAGGTACCTAGGCTAAGCTAGGTAGGTACTGTAGAGGCTATCTATGAAGCCTTGCCTCTTTTTGGGACAGGCTGGTTATAATTGAGGGCGTGTTCCATTAGAACGTTCAAGCGTGATTGAAATATTCTTTTAGTGTTATTGCTTGTCATATAGAAATTGCTAGGTTCAAGATAATAATGTAAAGTCATCATACAAATATATGCTTTTTAAAGCTTAACGCTTTTTAATTATTTATCCAAAGCACACATCTTAGCTACGACCCCCACAGTACCTACCTACCTACTACGCTTTGGAATGGCTAGCTAGCTTCATCTTTCCAACGCACCGACCCCTTAACGATTCAATAGTACGAGTAGAAGTATCTTAGGTGCCCAGCAATTTTTTTGTCTCTGTCGCTGTTTCCTCGCCGAGATTTGGACGATGCGCACACGGGAGCGACAATAACCCTACTTTTTCGTCAATTTTTGCCGCATTCATCAACATGGATTTCGAAGAGACGTCTGTATCTGTGCATTTGTTCTAAGAAACTGGCTGGCCAGCAACTTTTTTTTCGTCGTGCGCACACTTGCGTTGCAACCAATAGAAATGATCTATGATTGCAACCAATAGACGGGCGACAGTTGCGTCGCCGGCCTGTCTCCAAGCCCGCTGACAAAAATGTCTCCCAGCTGTCTACCATACGCGCACTTTCATACAAACCCGTGGACTTTATGTGAGAGACAAATTAGTTGCGGACACAAAAGTTGTTTGGCGGCAAAAATAAGTAGGTACTTACTTACATTGTTAATGTATCTAGTTCTGAAAAATAGTGAAAATATTCTCACAGGAACTAAAAAAAACCAATAGGAAAATCTAATTTTCAATTCATAATTTATAGTAAACTAGCTGCGCCCCACGGTTTCACCCGCGTAAGTTTCGAGTTTCTAATATAATTCAATCATGATTCGAATGTCACGTGGCGCCATCTATTATCATAATAATGTTATTGTAGTTTTCCTCGGGAACAGCACTTTTTTTTCGGGATGAAAGGTACCCTATGTCTGTTTCTGTACACCTGACAACGTATATGCAAAATTTCAGGACGATCGGTTCAGTGGTTTAGGCGTGAACAGGTAACAAACAAACTTACTTTCGCATTTATACTATTAGTTAGGATTATTATATTATTATAGTAAATACATAATTATTTGCCATATTTTGTACCAAAGAATGGCCAAACAGACAACAGTAATGTTTCAAATAAGACAAAGGCTAGATGAACTCTAAATTGAAACGGAGCATCGCAAGGTAGGAAGATAAATGAAAGAGTATCATCAATCTTATTTGTTTCGGTCTTGAAGCAGCATCGTCCCGTAGGTGCGAGGTTGTGAGGGAACTGGCTGTCATCAAAAATATACACATAGTATAATTATGTTGGTACAGGATACCTACTCAAAAGCTTTGTTGTTGTAATCGGTGGCAGAAAGCATTAAAAACGTCTAGTAATAGAATCTATATCTTTATCTATACTAATATTATAAAGAGGTAAAGTTTGTGAGGTTGTAGAGGGTAATCTATGGAACTGCCAGTCGGATTTGAAAAATTATTTTTACATTTGATAGCCCAATAATTGAGGAATGCTATAGGCTATTTAACATCACGCTATGTCTCTTAGGAGCCGAGCGAAAAAGTGATAGCGCGGGCAGGTGATGCGATGCGACGACGGTAGAAGTTAGCTCGGAGATTTAGACGAAAACAAACATTAGGTACTTAAAATAAATGTTCTTGTATATCGATTTTATTCAATTTCGAGCGGCCATTGTTGTTTACATCTTTGGCAAATTTAGCGCGGCCGGACCTTAAATAGGTATATTCTAGCAAACAAATCATTCATTCATCCAGACCCGCACCCTGATTGCGTAACACACTATCAATGTCAATCTGACTGAATCATTATGATATTGCTAATCCATTGCTCTATATGTTCGAAAACTTTGTCTACTCAACAACGTAAATAACGCAATGAGTGTTGTTGAACTGTCAAAATGACAGCCGTTCCTACTGTTAATGTATTACACAACTACCCCACTAGACAACTAAGTATCTGTCAGCTCAGCAGCACTGCCAACTCATCATCCTCCTAGCCTTTTCCCAACAATGTTGGGTTCGGCTTCCAGTTTTGCTAGATGAAAGATAATATATGTATAGATGTAACTGAATATAGGTATAAATACAGGGTGTATTTTACATGGACTGACTGCCTATCAGACCTTCACAATCTAGTTACTGGGTAACACGATACCCCTATGCTCCGATAACATTATTAAGTCCCAGTTACAATTGATCAAGGCAACTCATCTTACATACATCGTAACACACTCTAAAATCTCCCCAACCTCACACATACTCCCAAACAACATTACAGTTATCAAACCTCTTTCGAACATAACCACATAACGGCCTCTTTTAATTTCGGAACATTACCTATCTGACTAAAGGTTGCCATCACAAAAAATAACCCATAAATTAAATAATTTATTCCCAAAGCGGACGGTTTAACGTGGCTTGTGTAATATTATAATGGATACAGGTTCTTTGGTGAGCGCCGCTTCCTAGCTATTAAATAGCCTAGATAGTAAATGTCATTGTAAACTAAACTAAATATGCTCATTTTGAATGCTTCATCGGTGACCATAGAGTGGCGGAGGCCGTGAGACGGGGTTTGCGTGTTGTGAATAATGGACGACCATGTTGTTGTTTTGTGTGTCTTGTCGTGTTTGTATTTTCCTGGTGTTTTTATCTAGCGCAAGAGTTCAGGGCTTCACTTTGTTTGCACACATTTTTTTTTTTGCCAATATAGAATTATTTGATACTTATGATTACATATGACGTGTCCTTTGGAAGGCGTACAATTGGCCGAAGCCAATTCGCAGAGGCCCCATAGACAATTTTAAATGGAATGAGGCACCAACCAACGATTATCCCTTCGTGGAATAAAATTGACGCCTTACAAATTCAGTGTGGAAGAACTGTCAAAAATTCAAAACTTCTTTTATCTGTTCTGTGATTATCCCTGTAGGCACTGTGCAAGTGCACTTAAGGACAACCCCCGGTTGGTGCAGGACTATTGCAGAACATGGAATCATTTGGCTATGGGTTGGGGGTGGTAAAGTGCATAATAGAGATAGATACCTGTTATTATTTGATATACTGGTTTGTTCAGTGTTTTTGAGTTTAAGTCCTTAATGTTTTTTTTTTGTGCCTGTTATTCACCCGATGGAGGCTTTTAATAAATTATTACTCATCCATAGTATTTACAACTATAATCCAGACAAAAGGACAAAATTCTTCGATACTATTTTATTATTTGTATAGATACAGATAAATAAAACAATGGAATAGGTAGGTAAAATGTGTATTAAATATATTATATAAATGCATAATACTTATCTACTACAATAATATTTATTTTATAATGAATTAGGTACATCGATTGCATAGCAAAAAAAAACTCGCAAATTTTCAAAATCTATAATATTATAGAGGACACCATGTCAATTACTTACACACGGCTACACATCAAGTTATACATAACCAGTCTAACCTGACTTTTGATTGTACGAAAACCCTATACAATGCGAGGTCAGCTAAAACTGGAAATGTATAGCTTGATGTGTAGCCGTGTGTACTAAGTTACAAAAAAACTGTATCTATTTTTAAACCGCCTCGTTAGGCCCAAGATTTTTTTTCTTTATGAATAAAAAAGATCATAGAAAACAGCTCTTTTTTAGTACTGAGAACTCAGCATTAAGCTCTCGCAGACAGGCGCGACGCGATGGTGTAGCGCGAGTCTGGTAGAACAATTTTCATAAAGTTTTCATAAAAATTGTTCTATTAAAGTCGCGTCACGTCAGTCTGCGGAGCTTTTAAACCAACTCACTGAGAGAGATCTCATTTCATTATTCATACCACGATTCAAGTAGCTATTCCCTTAATTACCTGGTTATTATCAAAAATCCCCTGAGGCATCGTTTCGTAACAATAGCTTTAAATATTTGTGTTGCTAATAGAGAAATGTTTGAACTAATTACTTGTATCAACTTGGGAATGTAGATTGTTGTTAAAGCCAATGCGTGGGTAATAGAGTGGCATCTTCTATTCTATTTATTAACGGTGCAGGATAGCCTTTGCTAGAAGTGGTCATCAAGTGGTCAACACACACACACGCACACACACTGCTCTCCGCTCTCTGCCGCTCTCTGTACCGTCCCTATTAGGGATGACGACTAACTTTTTTTTCTTCGTCTATCAGATAGACTATTAAAAAGTATTGGGCACATATTTTTTATTTTTTCACATAATCAAAACATTACAGAGATATATTGATTTGAAATGTCGCATGACGTCACGTTTTGGTACAATTTTTACCTAAACGTGACGTCACAGCCCAAACTTTGACACGCTTTATCTTTGTAATGTTTTGGTTGATTGACACAAGAAAAAATATGTGTCCATTATTTTTTGATAATCTAACTGACGGACTAAATAGAATTTCGTTTACTTTACCCCGTCGTCATCCCTATTCTCTAACAGTACAGAGAGCTCGCTGCACTTACACACGCATTCACGGCGTGTTTGTACATTTGATAACTACAAGTAAAGCGCGCGTCGCTTCGTGAAATATAAAAAATACTGTAACAATTTAATCTGAACAGGGTTTGTTTACACTTGCATCGGATAGATACTATTAGAACAGAGTAAAATTAGTTTACAAATTGACTATGAAACTGGAGACTTTTGAGTAGCGTCGTGGACGATGACGATCATCATCAGGGTCATCACTCATCATTATCACCACCACTCATCATCATCAGCATGAGTCACCAACATAGTCTAGTAGCCAAATGCTAGATCTGGAACTTAACTATTTAATTTCCTTTTTTTTGAGTTTGCTGTAGCTTAGATAACCTGGATTGTGGAAGTTTAAAATAGTGTCTATGTGGTTTCCTGCCCCTTCTTCTTCATAGAGTTCTACGTTTTGGAATGGGGAACTAGGTTCAACTTTCTAACTGAAAGACTCCTTAAGATTTCAAAAGTGTCTGTAAATGGTTTAATTGAAATAAATGCTTTGTCTTTGGTCTTTATCTGTGTCATTGGTTTTTTTTTTTTGTCTCGTTTTCTATTGGGTATTTATGAACATGAAATTACAGTATATTGGGTAACTCTCAAATTTTCAGATCATCAAGTGTCTTCGGACTCAAAATTATTATCTCACTAGAATTGGTTAAGTCTTGTTGAGGTGCCGTTGGTCCAGGTGGTCCCTTGGCACGAGATATTTTAGCACGCGGTATTTCGGCACGCGGTACCTTGGCCATCCGTACTTTGGGATGCGGTACCTCGGCACGTGGTACTTCGGCACGCGGTATTTCGGCACGCGGTATTTCGGCACGCGGTATTTCGGCACGCGGTACCTCGGACATCCGTACTTCGGGATGCGGTACCTCGGCACGCGGTACTTCGGTACGCGGTACTTCGGGCCGCTGTACCTCTTCATTATTCTTTAAATTAGCTATCGAACGGGTACTTTCAGGTATATAGGGTGCACCAGTATAAATATAGCTAACTTGCGACTTATAACAAACTACACAATTTTCTTTTTTTTCTGGATCCGCATTTTCCGTGTGTAACTCAAGGTCCTTTGGTACATTTAATGGCACTTCCATTTCAGGTATTTGTACATCCTTCTGATTGTCTAGTTTATCATTTTCCTGCGTTTTTTGTGATTCCTCATCTAATTTGTTTTCTTGCTTGTTGTTCGGTGATCCATCTTGTGCCTCTATAGTCAGAGTGTTATTTCTATCAGAAATATCATCTAAATTATCGAGTTCTTCTTTGGTTATCAGTAGATTATCTGGATTAGGATCGGGCTTTGGATCATTCCATAACTCAGGTTCAACTTTAACGCACATCTCAGGGTCTAAATCAGCTGGTAAAATACCTTTACTTTCTCTAACTTTACTTTTATTTTCTTTAGAATGTTCTGGTTTATTTGTTAGTTGTGATTCTACTTCTTCACTGTTTCCTTCTGAGCTCTTATCTTCGATTTTTTCTGAGTCTTTTTTTGTGTAATCCCAATATGTTTCTTCATCTGCTTCAGGGATAGGCCCCCACTCATGTCCCTGGTACAGATAAGATTTGCCTCTTCTACCTCGAAATCCGAGTCTCGCTGCCTCCTCATGTAGTTTATTCTTTCGAGGCACGTCGTTCAACCTTGCCATAACCAGTAGAGATTGTTCCTGACAAAAACATGAAAGCATTTGAAGTTAGTCTGCCTCATTCACTAACACATCGTCTTCACATATAATTTAATGTATACAAAATTGTAAAACATTTCAAATTAATGACTATGGAGCTTCTTGCCCATACGAACTTCCATTCTTCTCCATCCAAAATTACCTTTAGAAAATTCGCCTAAAACCAATTCTCTTTTCTTGTAAATATTAACGTTTTAATGGCCTACTTAAAATAAATTATTTAACTTTGACTATGAATAGGAAAAAAGATAGAAAACAAGAGAAGTGCGAAAGCATGTGAATCTTAAAGCATGTCCTAATATTTTGACTGATTTATATTTTCTAAAACAGTAGGTAACAGTATAGTCTAGACCCGTCGAATTTCGGCCGATGAGTCCGATGACGTCCAACGACTTAACAGACCTTAGTTCGAAAACAGGATCGATTAGCACCAAAAAAGTTTTTGTATAAATGGCCCATTTTCTTGCTGACTGTGCAATTTTTTCAAAGACTGTGAATGCTTAGCAAAATTTCTCAAAAAGTTAAGGACAGTCTCTTAAGACCGTTTTCCTGCAGCTATAACGGTTAAAGTACCAGCGCTTACTACCGCGTCACAAAAATCCACCCTATATAATTGTATACTCACGACGCAATCCATAAATCCAAGGAGCCGATTGTCTCCGGTCTGCTTCAACCGAATATCACGAGGAGTAATCTTCTGTCCTTCTATTGCTACAAACATAGAAACGTTTACTATATCATTTGTAAAACTCGGTACAGGTGCTGCGCGGTGCAGGAGGGGTGATAGTTGTCACAAGTTGACGAATCACAGAGCTCTCCCATCACGTCACCACACCCCTCCCGCACCACGCTGATACCTCAGGCAACGGCTCAGTTAAGCGGTCGCCCTATAAACTTTGACATCTATGTTTTTGAACATACCAAATACCGCCACATGAGGATGCTACTGTTTGGTTCTGACAATCTCTTATTTTCTTTGCCACCCAAGGAATGGAGTGGCTTTGTATTGTTACCAATTAAAACACTATTATTACCAATAACCACACAGTAAGTACTAAACAGCAGCACGCGGCAACGCAGAAAACCTTAGAGGAGATGTTGGGAGGAACTTGACTATTTTCTCAAAGCTTGGCCAAACAGAGTGAACTCGACCCTTCTCTCAAAGATTGGCTAAATAGAGCGAATTCGACTCTTCCCTCAAAGATTGGCCAAATAGAGCGAATTCGACCCTTCTCTCAAAGATTGGCCAAATACAGCGAACTCGATCGTACTCTCAAAGATTGGCCAAATAGAGCGAATTCGACTCTTCCCTCAAAGATGATCCAAATAAAGCTGTAGGTAGGGATATAAGTTTGGTAAGCTTATCAATAATAATTACGTTTCGCGACAGGGTATAGCCAGTACTCCCCCCGGTCGCCTCGTTCCACCAGTAAGCTTATATAATGTCCATTATCCTCCATTAATAACTGACGGGCTGACCACATGACGGGTAAGACAACATTCCCCTCAAATAATCTTTTCAAACGTCTGGTATGCTGAAAAATATTAAATTATTCAACTTCTCCTATAATACAGGGGGACAGGAACATAGACTCGCAACCTGTTACCATGAATTCAGTACATGATTCTGAATAACCTGAATTAAAATTATTCGTAAATATAAAAAAAAAACATACTGTTCCATACATTTTGACCGCGTAGTATTGCACTTTTCTATAAAACAGCAGATTTATTTTAGATAGTCGACGAAAATTTCGACGCTAGGCACGTCTAGAATCATGTGATATGAATTCGTGGTTAGCCGTGGGCAAAAGCTAGCAAAAATAAAAACTAAAAAGAAAGAAATGAAAAAGTATTTATTGCGACTCGTACAGGAAGAAAAAAGAAAAGAAAAAATAAAAAAGGAAAAGAGTAATACTTACGTTAGCCGAAGGATAAGTAAAAATAAAAGTGGTGTGTGATCTGAATGGCGCCCAGTAGTAGAACACAAACCATCTCTCTCGAAGAACGGATAAAGGATTGAACCTGCCAAACTTGGAGAATTCCGAACAATTAGTATGATCATCGAAGCCCATCCCAGAAGGACCTTGCTTCACTTTAACTCTTTTACTAACAGCAGAAACTAAATATGCTATAACTATCAGTATGAATGTTAACTTAACCCGCGAAAATATTTCGGTAAATAACATTTTCCAAAATTTATTTAAAAAAAACTAAATTAAAAATTTTGTCCTTAGTTTAATTAGTTAGTTAAATTTTGTTCTAAATTTCTTAGTCTTAGTTTAATTTTGTGCAAAATTTTCTTGCGACGTGAATCAACGTTTTCGTGAAAACTAAATGGCTCTGCCACTAACAATCGCTCTTTATACTCAGTATGGAGGATGTTTAATTGTCATTTGTTTGTTAATTTCTGGAATGTGTTGCATTTTTTAACATCTGTTCGAAGAATTCGGTACACAAAGAACATCATTGTCTTTTTGAAGAAATTATTAGTGAACATGATAAAATAGAATGTAATATACGCTTTATTATGTACACCATATGAACTACGTGAATAAATGTTGAAATTACACAAAGGGTTTAGGTATCAGTTTTTGTTAATCTTTCTCTATAACTTTTAAAATATACGTTCACAAAATTTTATTATTTTAAAAGCTAGCAAGCAAATTGACCACCAGTTTAAATAAATAAGTATTTATGTTCAATGATGATGCGTGGGAGTCCCAATGCCTTAGGCTTAGGCTTCTCGGCACGCTCGTTCCATCATATGATAGACCTCGTCCATCGCTTTCCATCAGGCGTGATCGAGATCAAGAGTGGGCCCATTCAGAAATAAAGAAAAAATCACAACTGTCAACTGACGGTTGTTTGAAATGGCTATAACACGGATAATTGACGTAATTTCATCGTAATTTCCAGACTATACTTAAATATCGAAGAAAAATTATGAGGTGATGAATTATCTATACAATACAAATAAATAAAATTGTAATTGTGTTTGTGTTGTTGTAATTTGTTTGTTTGTAATATCAAAATTCGTCGTTAAGTGTTTCGTATTAGTAAACTTACGGGGACGTGTTATTCGATGTTACACTTTTCTAAGTCACGTAACACACCCCAAAATAACAGATCCACGGGGTAGCTATAAACAATATAATATTTTTTTTAAGTTTGGATGTCTGTCCAGTTGACCAAAGAAAAATAAAGAAAATTTGGTCAACTGGACCCGCGGGTCCAGTTCAAGTGGGTCCATTTGACCAAAGATTCTTTCAACATAAATCTCGGACTTTCACTGGCAGATAACTGATGTTATAGGGAGTAAGTTAGGCTTTTATTCTAGAAGCAGAATTAAGGTTCCAGTACCCGAAATTCTAATTTTAAATCAAATTATGATGTTATTTTAACAATAATTTTATTGCCGGAAAAGGGGGTAAGGCTGGCCATACACGGACTGCTCCAGGAGTAAGCCAGCACATACACTGCTCGTGCAGTCAAATTCAACCGCTTGAAGCTGCCATTGATACCTGCCTGCTTGCTGCTGCAGCAATCGGTATCAACTGCTCTGCGGTTTTTATTGCCGGCCATAACACACGCGTCGTGGAATGAAGAGCGCGGGCGGAGGTAACTGCGCGAGAGCAGTCGACAGCTCGAGCAATCAGTGCAATCAGTGTATGCCTTGCCTGGCGACTGCTTGACCGCACGATGAAATTTCACCGCGCTGCCGACCGCCCGAAGCAGTCGCGACTGCTCGAGCGGTTCCGTGTATGTGTGTACGTAGAAGAATGTATTTTGCTATGCAGTCGCAGCTTAAAGCAGTCAACACTGGCTGCTTCAAGCTGTCCGTGTACGGCCGGCCTTAGATACAAAGTTGAAACCAATTCTGCCTATTCTCCGTAAGTAATTCTCTTTTGGAGAGTGATTGCGTAAGAATTTAAACCAATTGCACCCAAATAGCGCAACACACTTTCAACCCCAATCTGAATAATTTTGAAGGATATTGCTTATCCACTGCTTCACATATCCGAAAAATGTGTCTGCTCAACAACGTTAATAACACATTGAATGTTGTTCATCTGTCAAAATGAAAGCCATTGCTACTGTCAGTGTGTTACACAATAACCCCGCTGAACAGGGTTGGTTAAAGGTACGAGTTCGTAGACGACCGCAGACAGCAGCAGCAGACGATGTGTCGCTACGACACTACTGGTTTGTATGTATTTATACCTTCCGCAGCTAGCGACACGTCGCCCGACTACACGTCGCACAGCCGCAGACGTCGTGTCGCCCGACCGCAGATCAGTAGTGTCACCAACGCTGGAGCAGTTGGGTTCAAAATCATGACTGCAGCGACACGACATGTCGCAACGTCACGTCGTCTGCTGCTGCTGTCTGCGGTCGGCTACGAACTCGTACCATAAAACTTTCATCACACTTTTGGAACAGACCATAGATAAAATAGTTATTGTTGAAGCTAACTCAAAACCACTTATCCGCATAGCTATTCACAACCATACGAAAGTTTGTCGAATTGAAAATCGCACTATTTCAATAACTAATTTGCTTTGCCCCCAACAACAAATAGCTGTCAGTGGGGGTCGTCTATTTGATTTAAACTGACAAAATTTTCGAGTTTTTGATTTGGGAACAGACTTTGGTAACATTAATATTGATTTCTGGTTCAGCACGGAAGTGTATCGAACGGGTGTGAATAGCTACGCTGAACTTGACCGAATTTATAAATATGGTACTTTTTTGTAAAAAGAGTCATCGAAATCAATCGGCGAGGTAAATAATTATCGCTGAACATAGGTATTTTTTTTTAATCCTAGGAATTGAGAACCTCCTTTTTGCAGTCGGTTAAAAATCTAGTATTTAGTTCTCAGCTCAATCCCACTGACCGACGGGCGGCCTCGGCTCGTTGATAACAATAAATTTCTCGTCATCGTTCCTTCTCTTTGCTTCCTTTATCACTTCTATTCTGTCTCTTTCCGCCTTAAAATCTCTCCAAACTGGTCTCCCGGATCCTACAAATTTAATTGTGGCTGCTTCGGCCAGCATTTCTGAGGCATCAGTTGGTTCATTCCCTGATACGGCCATGACTGTTGCGTAGCGGTGTTCACAATACGTCATGACCAAATATGGATCTTCTATCTTTATTCGTAATGACAACGAAGGCACTTTCATATCGGCTGTAAAAGGTTAGGTACGTCAGTGGAGAAGTGAATAATATAATTAAATATCTTATTCTTATAAACAGCGTGGCAGGGATATCGATGCGCAATTTGTTAACATGGATTCAGTGTACACCCCTGTGTTGAAATTTTTCGTAATATCCTACCAATAGTGTTTGGGCGAGGCAGACGTAATTTATGACCTGTTAACACATAGCATACATAGGATTTTTATCTCAGTAGTACTCGTACATTCCCGTGTGATAATTTCGGGCAAAAGCTAGTGCCTAAATAAATTGCACTGCAGTGTTGGATTTTCAACGCTCGGATCAGCGCGGAGAGTTGTAAATTCAACATTGCAGTGCAATATATTTCAACAATGCACATTTTTAAGCATTACATTTTAGTGCTGTCTAGTGTCAGCAAAAACGCGCATAAGCCCGAGCTTCATAGGCATCCAAATATGTGCTGACGATCAAGAGAAGTATAATTATTATAGATCTATAAGAACAGTCAACAAAAGAGATGCAAGATCGTCGGATATAGTTGAAGTTTAGTAAGCAACCGATGGATGTTTTCGAATAAAATTTAATTTTATTAATAGAAAACACACAGCTCATTTATCAAATTAAATTTCAGTCGACAACATCCATCGGTTTCTTAGTAAACTTCAACTATATCCGACGATCCCGCATACTTATGTATTTTGTTGACTGTATTAATAATAAAGCTAAAGAGTATGTATGTTTGATCGCGCTAATCTCTGGAACGACCAGTCGGATTCCAAATTCTTTTTGCATTTGATAACCCAAGGCTGTAGGATATTTAACATCAGACTAGGACCCTCAGGAGCCGAGCAATAAGATAGAAAGAAAACGAGGTAATAGTGCGATGGGATGGGTCGGGGGAAGAAGAAATTTCACGCGGACGAACGCGAGCAGAAGCTAGTTATTGTACAGGCGCCAGCACATCAACCTACTACAATCTGTCAAATTTCTTTAATAAATTTTCAACTTTATCGTTAAAGAATAAGGTTCAAAGTTGATTGGGAAAATTTTACAGTTTCGGGTAGCTTGATGTGCTGGCGTCTGTATAAAGAGGTTAGAACTCACGTGTGATAGTGTCCGGTACATCGTGTTTCGCTATAACATCGAACAAGCCCTTCTTGTCGGCTGCAATCAGCAGCGCCTCACGTATTCCTCTCATTAAAAGTTTAGTTTTGCTCCAATCAACAGTTTTATTCAACATTTTGCCGTATTTTGCATGATATTCATTAACCAGCTGCAACAGAAATCATGCCCCATACATAATCAGCCTATAATGTTCCCACTGCAACTACTGGGACAGAGGCCTCCTCTCTGTAAGGGAGAGTGGGCCGTAATCCGCCACGCGGGCCCAGTGCGGGTTGGTGGATGCGACATATCTTCGAATTTTTGGTTCTAGGTCATGCCGGTTTCCTCACGATGTTTTCCTTCACCGTTTTAATCATCATTTTCATGGCCCACAAAAGGTCTTAAAATGATAAGTCTTCAAAACAAATTATAGTTACAACCCTAATCAAAAAAATTAATTGACAATACCCGGCTGTTGGTACACGTAGGTCCTGACAAAAAAGACATGCTTGAAACATGCTTAAAAAAAGCATTTTATTTTATTTTATTATTTTTAGAAAACTTACAGCTAATATCAAACACAATAGTTACTAAGTTTTTAACATGATGATGGCCAATTACAAGTTTTCACACATAGAATAACAATTAACTATGTACTAGGTAGCAGACAGTGTTACTTTCGCATACTTCATATTCGTATATAATGCAAGGGCTATGTTATCTTGTCGAAGCTTGTCATGCTTGTAAGTATGCTTAAAACTAGCATGCTCTGCAGTAGTTCACATTTGCTAGAAATAAGCAAGCAAAATTTAAGCATACCCATAAATAAACGTGCTCAAAGCAAACAATTTCACACATGCTATTTAAGCACTCGCTCTCGGCTTTTGTTTTTTGAGCATACTCTAAAAATAAGCATGCTCATTACTAGCAATGTTTCGACACACATGCTCCTAAGTCGCAATTGCTCAATAATGGCATGCTTTCGTACTAGTAATGAGCATGTGCCTTAAGGGGACTGCATGACCTAAAGCGCGGTCACTGTCGGACTGCATAGAAAAGAAAGAGAAGCACGATGACACAACGCTGGTAATTTATTGCAAAATATGAACCAATTATCTATTTACAAAAAATCTATTGTTTGGAGTAAAAAATTAAAACACCTAGTGCTTTGGTATGGTGCTTGTAGAATAATCTGACAAAAAATCTGAATAATTGTATGTATACGAGTATTAGTATGGGTTTTATTGTTTAAAGAAAGTTTTTAGAGGTATCTTCATGATTTTTACCCGACTGCGGCGAAGCCCAAAAAGAGGGTTATGTATTTTTTTCTGTCGTATCAATTTAGTTGCATTATTTTTTACCCGACTGCGGCGAAGCCCAAAAGAAGGGTTATGTGTTAGACCTGTATGTATGTATGTCCGTTTCTTTGTTCCCTCGTAACTCCTAAACGAATGAACGGATTTGGATAAAATACGTCTTTAGATTTGTCTTGGTGGTGCGAGTGTCACTGGCTACATGAAAATCAAAAACAAAGTAAAATGGCAGATTTGGAGTGCCAAATTGTGGCGTTCGAATTTTTTTTTTCATCTATTACCATCGGGTGGGATATCAAAATGAAGGGTTGTAAAAGGTGATTTAAAAAATATATACAACTTATATGCTTAAAAGTAATTCGAAGTGACAAAAAGAAATAAAAAAATAAAATAAAAGCTTTCACTTTTGTAAACTAAAAAGCTGGAAATAAAAAAACCTAAAAAACCCGACTGCGGTAAAAATTTTAAGTTAAAAAAAACGGAAAAGCTAAAAACAAGCCCATTTTAAAATAAATAAAAGTTGGAAGCAGGCGGAACCCATTCCATTTTTATTATATTTTCAAACTCAAATGGGTCCCGCCTGCTTCCAACTTTTATTTATTTTAAAATAGGCTTGTTTTTAGCTTTCCGTTTTTTTTAACTTGACATTTTTACCGCATTCGGGTTTTTTAGTTTTTTTAATTACTTTTTTTTTAACACACTATCTACCTAGAATATATTCTGAAGAATATCATACATTTTTCTGATTTTATTTACTGTAGTCGATCATATACTTTTAGTGCTTCTAAACCTTGCGTTTTTTTGCGTTTAGGTCCTGTAATCCCCTTAATAGAGCGACGGCAACCGATGCGTAGGTATCTGTGTAGGTATATATATACCTAATGTCTCAGTATATCATTCTGCAGTCAGAGGTCGAACACGCCTTAAGATGTCTAAAGGATAGAACATCTCCTGGTAAAGATGGAATTCTCGCTGAGGTACTTAAAAACCTAGATTCCAAAGGTGTAAAGCAGATTCTAGGGATATGCAATTCCATTTGGAAAACCAGGAGATGGCCTGAAGAGTGGACAGAGTCCGTGTTTGTTCCACTTCATTAATAAGGCTCTACCAAAGACTGCAGCAACTACAGGACCTTGGCACTTATTCCACATCAGCAAGATACCCCTATACATCATAACCAACAGGCTGAAACACTTTCTCGATCCACAAATTCCAAAAGAACAAGCAGGTTTTTTTAAAGCACGCGGGAACAAATACTGAATGTTCGCCAAAGCATAGAAAAGAGCTGGGAATTTAACAGCCCTGTGTTGTTGTGTTTCATTGATTACACCAAAGCCTTTGATTGTGTGCAGTGGGATAAGCTGTGGAAGGTTTTAAAAGACATGGGTATGGCTCAACATCTTATTGATTTAGTCCGATGCCTCTACATCAGCAACCGCTATTTCGTCAAAATAGACACCGACAGTTCAAATGTGATCTCCATCAAGAAAGGCATTAGACAGGGATGCATCCTCTCACCTCTGCTCTTCAATGTGTATGGAGAGTATATTATTCGGAAAACTCTTGAGGGCTGGGAAAAGGGATTTGCTGTTGGGGGAAAGCGCATCTCCAATCTGTGTTACGCTGACGACACCGTTCTCCTTGCTACAACATTTGACGACATGAAGGAGATACTGCATAAATTGGAGGTGGAAAGTGGCAAATTAGGGCTTGCTATAAATCGGCAGAAAACCAAGCTTATGATGATAGATCGTGCGGGAATGCTATCGGGCACCTATGACATACAAGGCATCGATACTGTGGACAGTTTCATTTCTCTGGGCTCTAACATTAATAATGAAGGCAGCTGCGTCCCAGAAATAAAACGATGGATAGCCATGGCTAAAGATGTTATGACACGCCTCCAGAACATCTGGAAAAATTGTTCTATAAGTTATAAAACTAAAGCCCGTTTGGTCCGAGCATTAGTTTTCCCGATTTTATAAATGCATTCAAAATGTGGTGCTGGAGGCGGATGCTCTGAATACCATGGACAGCCAAACGCACAAATGTGTCCATCCTTTCCCAACTCGATGTCAAGACTCGATTGTCTACAATAATGCCTACCTACAGCGTATTCTGACCTATTTCGGCCTCATAATGCTATGGGGAGATAGCAGCTTTGAAAATCTGGTTATTGTTGGCAATACCGAAGGAAAGAGAACGCGAGGCCGGTCGGGCGGTCGCCAACACGATGGTCCGCCCAAGTAAAAGAAGCTACGTGAGCTACGTCCTTAAGCAATTTTCAGCAGATGGTGATGGCAACTTTGGACCGGAGTAGATGGAGGCAGATTATCCGGTTAAAAGGGTCCAGTGACCATGATCCTCAGTAATGAGGGACCGATTGAAGAAGAGAATATATATATAATAATAATAATAATAATAATTTATTTATTTCAGACCATTGATCCATATAGTGTTAGTAAAATCTTAACCTATTGTTAGTACCTACATAAAAAGCTTAAATTAATTTGCGACATGCACGCCAGTACGCACATGCCTAGCTGCCCAGTGCCTAATGAAAGGCCCGTCAATTTTGTCCGCCAGTGTAGCCAGTATGTTGTTGTATATATACCACCCTATGGCTGGGACATCGACACACAACCTGTTACCATAGATTCAGTACATGATTCTGAACCCCCTTGAAATTTTTCGTCGGTTATAAAAAATCTCTCCCATACATTTTAATCGCGTAGGTATTGCACTTTTCTATGAAACAGTAATATTAAAAACAAAATATACTCTTTCTTTTGTGGTGCGCGGTGGAAATCCTCTTGGACTTCCTCCATCGTGGGGGTGACAGAGCAGCATGCCGGGACTCTTACCGGCTAAAACCACCGCGGTGTTCAACCTCTGGCTATGGCAGGGAGTGCGGGATTCGCATAAGCATTCACCGCTTCCCGGGAGTCTAAAATCATGTGCTGAATGGTTTCAGTTTGTGTATAATACATATATATACTAGTATTTTGTAATGTCACTTGACATACTTTAAAGCTAGTTACACCACAACTCACCTTATTGGTTGGATACTCAAAAGTATGTTCTATTGCATCGTCAATTTGCATATCATCCCAAATAAAGAACGGAGTCCATTTCAAATTCACAACATCTTTAGGAGAAAACACTGCTCCAACAGCAAACTCGTTGCAAGTGGTCCAGTTCGTAGGCTCCTCTGGTCGATCGGCAGCTAACTGGAACGAATTTTTTGAAAAGAACTGCTTCTTTCCAACCATTATTGACGATGGTGGCAGTATGGGGGCGCCAATTAGAGGTTTCTTTTTCGGAATATATTGGTGCTTGGGAGGCAACATTGCATTTCTGCCTTGTATCGTCGGCAGATCATACCATTTCAAATTTGTCTGATTGGTCTTCTCCTCTGGAAATATAAACCTTTCTAACAGCATTTCGTCTTTAGGGCTGGGGTTTCTGAACATTTTTGGTATAGCGGGATTCAAAAAAACAATGTTTGAACTTTTAGCTTTCTGCAGCATTTCTAACGCTTCTCTTCCGTTTTTCGGCCTTTTCATACTGAGTTCTAAAATATCTTGTGGCTGTTTTTTTGATGAAAAGGGGTCTCCGAAGCCTTCTTGAGTGATATGTCCAAAGGGCACAGGTTCCCCGAAGTGTGGTTTAATATTCTTTTCCTTGAACATGTCATAGTTGCCAAAATCGATCCCTTCCCCAGTCTTAGCAAAAACGAAGACAAAAACGCACAACGAAACGCGCATTTTTTTCTGAATTGTAATGAAACGAAACAATAAAATTTCTTTTATAGGATTGATCGAAGACGCAGGAGTGCTCAACAATTTTCTAACATTTCATTTTATCTATAATACAACCTATATTACAGATAAAGTTTTACACCAGGGGGGCAGTTCTCATAATTTTATGAACGTTCACAGTTTGATCTCAATCTGTCAGAAATACCTCTCATTCCCCTGCATTTTTGACATGGCAAGTTTTTGACATTGATTGTCGCTGAGATGAGATTGTGACTAGATTTTGAACGTTTTTAATTACGGAAATTGGCCTCCAGTTTTTATTAAGAGTTACCTTGACTAATGTACTGTGTTCCTTCTTGTTTCAACTATGCAGTTGTTCTAAGGTGTATAGAAGGCCCACTGACCTTGTGCATGTGGGCGGAGCCAAACGCCCTACTCCCGAATACGTAATACGCGCGCGGTGGCGCACTACACTAAAACTAAGATCAAAGAATATGCAGAGACGCAGACATGCCGCACGTAGGTCGCTATTTTTGCCTACGATTCCAGAAGGGAATAACGGATGCAAGGCTGATATATTTTGTATAGATAGATACTTATTACGTTTTATTAAATTAAAAAAAAATCATTAAATACATTTCGAAAAGTCAATAAACCAATAATAATTAAAAATTCAAGTATAATAAATTATAAATGTCGTCATGCGGGTGCACGGAGCGGGCGCCCGCGTGGCGTGCTGTTTTCTATTATCATCCTTAGAGCAGCGCTGCTTGAGGCGGGCGGGGCTCCCGTCGCATGCGGCATAATAGGAAACAGCACGTCAAGGTACAAGTCCGGGATGGGCTGCAGACTGCAACCGCAGGGCTGCCTGCGGTTGCGGTTGCTTCTATTCCTAGCGCGGTGGCATGCCGCGGCTGCACAATGCATAGAAATAGAACCATGCCTCAGTCACACCAATACCTTCGTACGAGACAGAATGTCGGACAACACTACCGATAGTCGAAATTTTTAACAGACTTCAAAAAAGGAGGTTCTGTATTCGACCCGTATGTATGTATGTATGTATGTTTGTATGTCCGCGATTTCCTCAAAAACTAATGAACCAATTTTGATAATTCTTTCACTAATGTGATCTACATACTTTCAGGAAGGTTTTAGTATATAATAAATTATATAATTATTCTTATGTACGATGTTATATGCATAAATGCACTGCATCTCCGGCATTTCTATGCGAATTTTGATGATTCTTCTAGTCGGTGTCTTCAATTCCTCAATGCACTAGTGTTATTTGAATTTGTGTGGAGTAGGTACAACTAAAAAGTGAAAAATAAAAACTTTTTTACAAAAAAAACAACCGACTTCAAAAAAAACTACAAAGTGATAAATAACTTTAATTTCGGAAGTCGGTGTCAAAAAACGAAAATGCGGAACCAACGACACCGACTTCCGAAATTAAAGTTATTTATCACTTTGTAGTTTTTTTTGAAGTCGGTTGTTTTATTTGTTATTTAACAATTTATGTGGTCCGGCCGCCAGGCAGTGCTCTCTGGCCGCGCCACCTCAAACTAAATAGAGTATAATGAACTATTAATAAATCAATATCACGAAAAAAACTACCTAAAGAGTACCTTGCATACGAAAAATATGGTCCAATAAACTCCTTTAGTTAAGGAGTTATTGGTCGTAGGGTGTGGTCCGGCTGGAAGGTATACTCTGCAGCAAGCCAATTTTGCAATATTTAATATTAACTATCCATAAATCAATTTATATAATAGTACCTTTTCTCTACTCTTCGTTGATATTTTTTTCTCTCAAGAAACTATTCATTTTGATTAATTAATCTTTAAAGTATGTGGCGCGGCTAGGGAGAATTACTTTCAGCAAATATAACGAAATATGCTTTATTTCTTTATGCCAACGAAAACTGCATAATAAGTACTTTATAAAAAGACCTGGACATCACCTGTAAACTTTTATTTTTATTACCAACAATGATTTTGAAAAAGGTGCACTTTTTGGTTTTTGTTTACCTACCTACCTACCTTTTTTCTGGTGTACAATAAAGTATATATAAATAAATAATAAATAAATAATAGGTAGTTAATTTGACGAAGTAAGTGAACATTTTGGTTTAAAATAAACAATAAGTATACGAAAAACAAATATATATTTTCATAATCAAATACTTATAAACAATAAAAAATTGTTAATACAATAGGTTTTATAAATTGCGGAACTTAGTATGCAATTTGTATTACAAGTTAATAGAATAAGCGTTACAATGTATGTATCACACAATCTGTCAAATTTCTTTAATAAATTTTCAACTTTATTGCTAAAGCATAAGGTTCAAAGTTGATTGGGAAAATTTGACAGTTTCGGGTAGCTTGATGTGCTGGCGTCTGTACTTGTAAACAAATTATTAACTACACATTGAATGATTTATTAATATTTGAAATTTGATTTAGGCGTTGATTTAAATGACATTCCAGACACTATGACATTACAAGGAAAATTATTTACACTGTTGTCAGTGATTGAGTATTTACCAAATATTCGCCATTACGTCGCTCACTGCAAGCGTCTGGATGATACTTGGGAAACATGATGATTTAAGTACTAAAGTTACAAGGACTAAAAACCAGCAAATTAATGTTCATTGTATTTTATACGCAAAATTGTAAATTATAACTTATTTTTATTATCAAAATGTTTATTTTTAATTTAGGCCTTGCATTTTAAAGTTGGAAAATAACTTCAAAACTCGCTTTATTTGTAATACTGATTGACTATATTTTTATTAATACTCGGTTTTGGTACACTCTTTTTTTCAATGTTATTTCTTGTTTAAAGGGTTAAATGCTTAAATTCAATCTATTGACTTTAGTTTGTTATATAAAACACTTTTCCGTCTTTTATAATACCTTGTATTAACAATTGTTAATATTTGATTATGAAAATATATTTGTTAAAAGATGGCGGCTGCGAAAATATTCGAATTTTTCGTCACGGGTGTCGTTTTCATAGTTTTCGATGGTGAAGTCAAAATGAAAATCCAAGATTGCGGCTGCGAAAATATTCGAATTTTTCGTCATCATGGGTGTCGTTTTCATAGTTTTCGAAATTTTGTTTTTGGTTAAAATCATACGTGAGAAGTCTTTCTTGACTTGCTTTGCCTTGGCATTTTTACTTATTTACAAATTATCTTATATTTACCTACACAATATACAATATAAACAAAAACAGTATTTAGAAATGGCACCACTAATAAGTAAAGCGTCCACGCGCACAATAGAAATGGGCCCTCCGCAGCGAGCTAGTCTATAAACGCACACTGATACAATTCGTTCGTAAATATTTGCACTAACACAAACAAACGCGCGTAGTCGTTCGATAGCCGGGGCGGAGCAGCGAGCGACACAGCCATCCCGTCTCAATGCTAAAGCACGACTGCCGCCCGCGCCCGCGCAGAGCACGTCTGTACCTCTATCTCAAAGTTGGACATTTTCTTTGAAAATGTTGATTGATTTACAAAAGCTGTTTCATGTATGTAGTACCTCTAACCATAATTTTTTTAGTGTAAAAAGATTTCCAAACATCAAAGCCGTTTAGAAGTAGTAGGGAATATTAGCCAAAAATAGCGGTTTGGTAAATATTTTTTTAAGGCAAAAGTATTAGCCATACGAAAAAATCCTGTTTCAGAAATGTTGTACATGAATCTATAGCAAACATATATTTTTTTCAGAACTTCTAACCAAGCCGTTAATGAGAAATAGGCTTCATAAAGTGACCGTGTTACGGTACTAAACGAGAGTAAGGCCCTTCATAACTTATGAATTTTAATTAACAAAAAAAAATTGTAAACACCTTACTTATTTAATTTCGTTTATTTTTGTTAACAAAATAAGGGGGGAGAGCAGTGGTGGCCAAGCGGTAACGGCCGCGACTTACGAGTTCTAAGTCGTAGGTTCGAATCCAGACAGGCGCTTTACTTTGTGTAAATTATTTCATCACCACTGCTCTCAAAACGGTGAAGGAAAACACCGGGAGGAAACCGGCATGTCCTAGAACCAATAATTCAAAGACATGTGACATCTACCAACCCGCACTGGGCCCGCGTGGTGGATTACGGTCCACTCCCTCTCACTGAGATGAGGCCTGTGTCCCAGCAGTGGGAACATTATAGGCTGATTATGTATGTTATGTTATGTAAGGGGCTCGTGGCTAAATGATAACAACCGCACGGGTCGATCGAAAGTTAAGCTAAGCTTACCGCGGTTGGTTCGTGAATGGGTGACCATTCATTACATACTTATAAAGACCCCTCTGGGTAGTCAGAACCCTAAAAGTCTTACAACCAGTCCTACCAAGGGGTTTTGTGTTACCCAGTAACTGGGCTGTGGAGATCAATTAGGCAGTCGCTCCATGTAAAATCCTGGTATTCAGCTGCATCCGGTTCGACTGGAAGCCATCCAACACAGTTGGGAAAAGGCTAGGCAGATTGATTGATTTTTACCAATAAGTAAAATGTTGGCGACTTCAGTATTTGTAAAACATGACATTTGACGCCCCTGGCTCGTTAGCTTCCGTATACAAACTGACACATTGTGTTTCTGTGTTTGACAAGACTGTCGTTTAGGTAAGTGTCAATAGCACACTATGGTGCCCGCACGGGACGTCGGGCAAAGTGTTACTGAGTTTTTCCATTGGGAATTTCTTAGTAATAGCCCGGAGTTTGGAAGTTGGCGGTGTGATACCTCCGTGCCTCGGAAAGCACGTTAAGCCGTTGGTCCTGCGCCTGATCTCTCTACGGTCGTGTCGGATTGCAGTCCCATCGGACAATGAGAGTGAGGGAACAGACGAATTTTGGCAAGAAGCAATGTCATGTAGCACAAGTAAAGAAAAAAATCCGAAAACCGTAGTTACATTACAATAAAAACCGGTCAAGTGCGAGTCAGACTCGCGCACCGAGGGCTCCGTACAAATTTGTAGGTACATACATAATATTATGTAAATACACTTCTGGACACATCAATTGGCCCACCTTAGAGTTTAGGTTTCGATGGCCCCTACCGAAATATGATTGCTAGATTGAACAAAAACTGTTGATGCAGTTTTAAACCTGATACATTTTACCATCTTTTTCGATCGTAGTATTATTTTAAATTTGAATTCAGAATACCATACGACATGGAGCTACGCCTAACAAGTCGGATATGCACCTTGTTAAAGGCAATTGATTTTTGAATAAAAAACATGTTTTATCAAATAAAGGTTTAATTTAATAACGCGTGTTGCCTCTATGGGCATCTACCACAGCTCTCATACGATTAGGCATAGAGTTTATCAACCGCTCTATGAAATTTTGAGGGATCATCTCCCATTCCTCTTCTATGGCAGTTTTCAACTCCTGCATCGTCTGGGCAACTGGCTGACGAGCCCTAACACGTCTTTTTAGCTCGTCCCACATGTGCTCAATGGGGTTCATGTCTGGGCTCCTGGCTGGCCAGTCCATAACTGTGATGTTCACATCCCGAAGATATTCCCTGACGATGCCGGCCGCATGGGCTCTTGCATTATCATGCATAAAAAGGAAATTTGGGCCCACATAGTCCGCGTATGGTATCACGTGAAGTTCTAAGCACTCACGAATGTACCTTTCAGCATTTAATGTTGGCAGCCGTGGTCCTGTAACAACCTCAAGTTGACTTTTGCCGCTCGCGGATATACCGCCCCAGACAGTCCATGAGCCACCGCCATAAGCAACCCTCTCTTCAAAGCAGCATTGTGCGAAACGCTCTCCCTTACGTCGGTAGACCTTCTTGCTTCCATCATTGCCATGTAACACAATTTTAGACTCATCAGAAAAGAGTACACGGCTCCAATCTTGCTGTGTCCAATTTAAATGACTGCGTGCGAAATGAAGGCGCGCTGTTCGGTGGGCTCGCGTTAGTTTGGGCCCATTAGCTGGCTTGTGTGGTACCATGTCGCGTTCTTTTAACCTTCTCCGAACAGTTCGAGCGCTCCGTGGAAGTCGCGAAGTTGGTTTTGTATCTCAATGGAGGTAAGGTGACGATTTCTCAAGCTGGTCGTCACGATGAATCGATCCTGCCTTTCAGTTGTGACCCGAGATCGTGGCCTTCCTTGGCGACGAACAAAGCCGCCAGTCTCTACGTACCTCCGATAAACATTTCGGACCGCAGATCGACTTAAATTAAGTTGAGCACTCACGTTTCTTTGGCTGTGTCCGGCCTGAATAAGTGCCACAGCTTGGGCGGCGACTTCAGGTGAAGTATCCATAGATTATTGATAGAACCTCACCTTAATGTTAAGAATAAGTAATGTTTGTTGCAAAACCAAAGATATCAATCACTTTTTCAAGAATTAAATCCAAGTAAACCAATAAAACCAAGTTTTCTTAGTATTCGATTGTTTGATATCAACAAACAGGCTCCAAATTGTCTTTTGTTTCTTTAAATTCTGTGTTCGAAATTCAAAAAAAGACTATTGAATGAAATTGTGAATGTGCCAGGTTCAAAACTGCATAAAAACTTTTTGCTCGACCTAATATAAAATTTTAGCTAGGACCAAACGAAACTGAAAATACAAGGTGGGCCAATAGATGTGTGTCCAGAAGTGTAGTTTTAAAATTATTGTTTTTGTATTGATTTTTTTCTAAAGTATTAAGGTCATCATCATCTGCGTTTTCCCAACAATGTTGGGGTCGGCTTCCAGTCTAACCGGATGCAGGTACCTAAATACCAGTATTTGACATGGAGTGACTGCCTATCTAACCTCTACAACCCAGTTACTGAGTAACACTAGGTATGTGAAGAGTATAGATTTTGCCGTGCGACCGGGCCGGATGGATGTCTGCCGCATGTCACATGACAAATGGTCCAAGAGAACCACTGATTGAGTCCCAATAAATGCACGACGCCATCGTGGCAGGCCGAAACGAAAATGGCGGGACGAGCTTGACTCCTACCGAAAGGACTGGACTAGCAAAAGACAGAATTGTATGGAAAAGGGACAGGGAGGCCTTTGCTCTGTAGTAATACAATACAGACTAGTTACATTATATTAGATTTTCCTTCCTTCAAAAGTATATAAACGGACATAGGGTACCTTTCATCCCGAAAAAAAAGTGCTGTTTCCGAGGAAAACAACAATAACGTTATTATGATAATAGATGGCGCCACGTGTCTATTACACACACGCACACATCACACTCACATTATTTAATTCTGAGGCGGTACGAAGTTCGCCGGGTCAGCTAGTTTCAAATAAATAGGCTAGATGAGCTTGGCGTTTCCTATCTGACTATTCTGAGAAGAAAGACCGAAACAAACTCACAGTCTCTTTTAAAGTCCAGACATAATCTTGGTCATATCATGTGAAAACCATGTAGATTGTTGTCAAAAATGGTATTTTGAGAAAGGCACACAGATTTGAGTTGCAGACCAGTCCAGTCAATGAAAAAATAAAAATAAAATATTTGATGTTACTATCAGTTTAATAATGATCTAATTCAAATTCATTTATATAACTTACACACAGTTCTTAACCAAACAAGTAAGTAAGTATCTATATTCTATTAACCTGGTAGGCCAATTTAATAAGCTTAAGCCAACTTATAAGCTACAAAAACTTTACAATGAGAAATGTATTAAAATATTATTCATGCCCTTACTAAAGTGCATTTCAACAAATTGTTCCTATGTTATAATGTTGGCTCCCCTGTCCTCCGCTAGGAGTATATGTGTTTTGTGCCCATGTCTGTCAAGATTACTATCTTGACAAAAAAAAAACAGAAAAATCCGCAGAATCGTCTTCCCATATCTACTGATATGGGAAGACGATTCTGCGGATTTTTTTAAAGATTTATAAGGTTTCTGTGTTAGAATCATGCCCAAAACATTAAGGAGTGGTGAAGAATAAGAAGTGGTATACATTGCTGCCAACATGACGGCAAAAGAAGTATTTATTGAAACGCACTCTATCCGTATTTGTCTAAATCTGTATATAGCTTAAAGGGGATGCGCTAAGATAGCCCGCGAAAATCAAAGGGCTTTGAAGACCTGGCAAACCTACCTGATCGCCATTTTGTATTTTTTTTTCACGTTGAAAAATATCAAAATAGCGGACAGGTAGATAAGGCAGGTTCCATATAAAAATCTTCAACCCCCTTTACTTACGTTTTTTGCAATTTGCAGGTCAGGTTATAAATGTTGATTAAAATATGATTCGCGACCGTAACATATATGACTTTACAGAATAATAATCATTAGAATCACCAGTACAACTTCTTGAGTTAGATTGGCCTCAAATGTCATGATTTCATGAAATAGTCATTTAATAAAGTGATATTAACTTAGTGAGTTGTATTGGTGATTTTTATGATTATAAGTAAGTAATTAATCCGTAATTATAAAGTTTTATAATGTTATTTAATATTAGCTAACATATATAAACTATAATAATATGTACATTTATATAAAAAAAATTAGAAAAATAATCATAGGGCATCAAAGAATTCGTCCGCATCGCTGTCAACAGGAACAGTGCCCAAAAGGGTGGCAGCATTGCCACGTTCTATGACAATGCTAATTCTTTGGCCAAGAAATAGGCCAGCCCTCTGGTCACGTGAAGTTAACCGCTTGGCGATATCTCGAAAAACCAAGTGGGCACTCGGACCCCATGGCCCTAGTGTTTCAACCCCAAACGGCTCGAACATATAACTATAACCCAATTAGGTTGCAATATTTTCGCCGTTTGAGGTTTTCTGCACCTGCAGCAGCCGTAATTATAAATAAATATTCGTTAGGTACGGCCGCGAATCATATTTAGATCAACATACAACCAGATACTGTGCAAATTGTAAAACACATACTGACGCTCTCGCCTTAAAACAAAGTAGTTTTCCGTGTCTCGTTTTTTCTGTCTGTGTATACGCTTAGTTCTATTTAACTACACAATATATTTTGGTGATTCGCGAAATATATAATTAACTTAGATATAACACAGAATCTCAACATGTTACCACATCTATAGATCACATCCATGAAAAGCAGCACCTTAATTGCGTAATGCACTATCAATCTCAATCTCAATCATTTAGAAAGATATTGCTAATCCATTGCTTCATATGTTCGAAAAATTTGTCTGCTCAACAACGTAAATAACGCAATGAATGTTGTTGAACCGTCAAATGAAAGCCATTGCTACAGATACAGTGTTACTACCCCGCAGGTCACTATACTAGAATAAATCAATGAAGTAAAGCTAATATCTCCTACTAGCTAAGGGTTAATCACAAGAACTGCAGATTATTGTTCTGGTGTATTATCTCTATATTTTCATCCTCATCATCGTCATCCATTTCATAGGCCTCTGGGGAAATGGTGGGAAGTGGGGGAATCGTCGCCGTATGGGTCCGTCCGAAGTCGCTCCAGAAGCCTAACCTCTGTGCCTCTTCAGCCAACTAGAAAAAAATACCAACAGTTATAAAAAGAAAAGTCCTTAAACTCATGTAACTAGAAACGAGTTTTATTTTTGCTGTGAAAAATCACAGTCTACGGCAGCGAGCAATGTAACACACGCAATAAATTGTGCTTTTGGGGGCATGCAACAAGTACAGAAGTAGTTGTGCAGCGGTGTAAATGTTGTTGGGTGCTGATGAGGTGCTGGTAGCGTGGTACCACGGAAGATGAAATAAAACGGCGGAAAAAATCGATTCACGTGTGTATTCAGCCAGTGTCACAGTTGGAATTTCAGTCTATCAAAAAGTACTCTGTGAGTTGGAAGGAGCGTGTTGCCACAGATAACATAATGAATTATGTTTTTAATGTTGGTGTTGCAATACTAAAATACCCAACAGAAAAAAAAGAAATTAACAAGTTGTGGTACAAGTGACGCTCGTATTTTTACAAGCGTTATATACTTACATGATCATGATTAGGCATCCTGTCGGTCGGCGCCAGGGCATAGCAAAGTCTATACTTGCAGTTTAAGATGCCCAAGTAGCCAGGATCTACTACCTTCAGGGCGAACAGCAGTAGTGGTGGTTGGGAAACTGTAACAATATATACAATAAGGTTGTTAAAAGCTTGTTATGAATAAGGTGTTAGTTGAAATCGAGTCTCCTGTGTGACAAAACTCGTGAAAATAGAATAAGAAATCAAGGATTTTGAAATGATGTCTGAGATTTTTTGAGGGTTGTAGAGATAGCGATAACGGCCAATGGTCTAAGCTCTAACAGAAAGGCTCTTAATCATCTTCTTCGTCGTGTATCGAAGTTATTTAAATTAGCTTAGACCACAGACAATTTTACCAGGTCAAGTGACATTCTATCAGCGATACCTAACGATGAAATATCTGAAGGCCAATTCTCGTAATTTAAATCGTTCAAAATCTAGTCGCAGTCTCATCTCGGCTACAAACAAATGTCAAAAACTTGTCAAAATGTAGGGAAATTAGAGGTATTTTTGACAGATTGAGACTGAGATCAGGAGGCCTACCATAAGCTCTTAACGCAATCCATTTTAGGACCTAAACTGAACTGTTCTTCTAATTCGTATCATGACGTCAGTTTAACGAGTTTAGGCCGTGCCATCTGCTGACAGCGATTGTCCCAAACTGAGTCGCAAGTTTTGGTTTCATTCATACTTGTTTGGTACCATGACATCCATAGAGCAGCTCAAGCGATGCAGTTTAGGAACCTAAACTGAAATGTCTTGTTTTTGAATCGTTTCTAATTAGCTCATGGTAGGCCACCAGACTGTGAACGTTTTTAAAATTACGAGTGCCCCTCTGGTACTTTTTGACAGGCCTACACTGTCCTCCCCCATACCCATTAACACTGTAATTTAAAAACATTGTAAAAGCCAATTATTTTTAAAAGTGTAACCGTGGAGTTTCTTGCCGGCTCTTCTCCATAGGAAACGATCAATTGGAACCGTGCACCTAGCTTCTGACGGTTCAGAAGTGCCGTTGCATAAGAGATTTATATGAAATAAAAACAACCGACTTCAAAAAAAAAACACTAGAATGTGAAAAATAACTTTAATTTCGGAAGTCGGTGTCGTTGGTTCCACATGTTTTTTTTTTGACACCGACTTCCGAATTTTTTTTGAAGTCGGTTGTTATTTTTGTAAAAAAAGATATATTTTTCACTTTTTAGTTGTACCTACCCCACAAAAATTCAATTAACACTAGTGCATTGAAGAATTGAAGACACCGACTAGAAGAATCATCAAAATTCGAATAGAAATGCCGGAGATGCAGTACCTACATTTATGTATATAACTTCGTACATAAAAATAATTACCTAATGTACTAAAACCTTCCTGAAAGTATTTAGATCACATTAATGCAAGAATTATCAAAATCGGTTCATTCGTTTTTGAGAAAATCGCGGACATAAATACATACTGGTCGAATACAGAACCTCCTTTTTTGAAGTCAGTTAATAAAAAGTATTGGATTGACATAACCTACCAAAATGCTTATGTCAGTCCTGTTGAAAGTTGTAGAATACTTACGAAACGCTTTAGAAGCGATTGTCATTTGTCTGGAGCTTCCAAGTGTGTCACGTAATTAGGGTGATGCGGTCCCACAGTCGCATTGTTATGTACTCATCCGAGTACCAATTACAAGTTAAATTATTTCATCACCCCTGGTCTCAAAACGGTAAAGGAAAACATCGTGAGGAACCGGTATGTCCTCGAAACAAAAATTCGAAGACATGTGACATCTACTACCACGCACTGGTCTCGCGTGGCGGATTATACGGCGCACTCCCTCTAACAGGGAGGAGGCCTCTGTCCCAGCAGTGTGAACATTAGAGGATGATTATACATCCGAATATCTCCATCTAACTAATTTGTATCTGCAGCGGCTCAACTAGCTTCGCAAATTCATTATCCGACATAAGTCACAGGAACTTACACCTGGTTTAGGAGTCAGAGTATTCAAATATTAACCTTTTTATTAAGCCTTTTATGTGGGGGGCTTGTGGCTAAGTAATAACAGACGCACGGGTCGATCGATCAAGTTAAGCTACGCTTGCCGCGGTTGGTCCGTGCATGGGTGACCATCTTTACATACCAAGACTCTGTACCACGGAAAGCACGTTAAGCCATTGGTCCCGGCTGTCTTCGTGAATCTTTGACAGTCGTTACGCAGAAGCCCGAAAATCTGACAACCAGTCTTACCAAGGGGTATAATTATACTATTCTAGATAGTTACTGGGTAATCGCAGTATCTGGGTTGTGGAGCTCAGATAGGCAGCCGCTCCATATAAAATACTGGTACTCAACTGCATCCGGTTAGACCAACCCCATCATAGTTGGGAAAAGGCTAGGCAGATAATGATTAAACCGTTTACGTTTAAGTCATAAGGAATAAGGATATTGTTAAAGGCTTTTTGGTGAAATAAAGAATTTGAATTAACATATAAGAGATACGTACACTCAAAAGCTAAGGTCGGAATTACTCGGAATATGCCAGTGGTACTGGTCTTGACGATCAGCGCGCTGAAGTCGATGGAACTCTCCATGAAGAGCACAGAGTTGGTCCAATTCACCGGGGGTTTCATCTCAGTATCCAACTCCACTCGAAATCGGTCGACTAGCTGGAAAAATAATTATTTGGTGATTAATGAGAGAAGCGAGATATCTAAACATATTATAAAACAAATTTTCGTTTCATATCTGTCTGTGAACGCGTTATTTTTCTAAACTACGCAACGGATTTTGATGCGGTTCATTTAGACTTAGAGAATTTATTCCGGAAGGTTTACGTGTATAATACATTAATATTCAATTTAGTTTAAGCGCAGAAATCTTGATGTTTTGACATGTCGCCATTGCACCCGTCGAAGCGGGGCTCGCTAGTTACATAATAATTAATAATTAGTGACGCAGTTACTGCTCTTTCTATTCAAGGCCAAGAACGTATCAGATTTTTTCACATTCTGACTAACGGTTTTATTCGGCCTTCGCCTTCCGCACTTGCTGTTTTAGCTGTCCACTGTACGATCCACTTGTGCAAGTGTGCCTGCGCAGGTCGACCCACATTTCTTATGTTCTAGGAACTGCACTAAAGACCAATTGCCATAATTACAAAAGTTCAAAATCTAATCGCAACGTCATTTCAGCGACAATCAATGTCAAAAACTTGTCAAAAATGTATGGAAATTTCAAGTATTTTTGATTTGACGGATTGCGACTGTGATCAGACCGTGAATGTTCTTAAAATTACGGAAATTGCACCTCAGGCCCATTCGAATACACGCTCTGCCGAACTATTCTAATTTCACCGTGAAATCTTAGGTGAAGTGAGCAAGAAGTGAGCTGTCATTCCACCCAAAGCTAGGGATAGACACTATTGACAGCTCACTTCAAGCACACTTCACTTAAGATTTCACGGTGAAATTAGAATAGTTCGGCAGAGCGTACTCTATAGATCAGCTAGTAAACCTCTCCGGCAGATCGCAACGTATAGGGGCCATCAGAAAACAATCTGAAACAAAATCTAACGTCACTATTCAGAAACGTAAAAAGTACCAACCACTTCAGACGGCACACTGAATTTTACGTTATAACTCTCTTCGAAGTGAGGGGTCCAGAAGTAGAAGATCTTCCAGTCAATGTCCAGCACACTCTTAGGGTCAAAAGTTGTGTTCTCCAGGAATTTCTGGCAAGAGGTATAGTTTTCAACATCAACTTCGCTGAGGTCCTTATTTCCAGCTGCACTTTCTTGTATCGACAGAGAAATGAGAATAAATATTAGAAACATGGCTAACATTTGCTTCAATCAAAAACCAAGTCTCCGGGCCAATGAATAATAATTTAATGTTTGGATTTATTTATTCACTTCAAAACTAATTTCACGATTACTTGTTATCACTTTTAAGTACAACCAAATTAACAAATTTTCTTTATTTTTTTCTGTAATTATTATTTGTGTATGTATTGTACGATCGATACACACTGAAGCCATACCTTTCGTGATCATTATTTATATAGCAGTCTTGTTATTGTTTACTGTAACAAATATTTCAATGTAAATGCAATATTATCTTTGTTTATTACTTCAGACATATTTTTGACAATTCTCTCAATATTAACGTTTGTTTTGCTGTTTTGAATATAATTTCCTTTATACATACCTACGTTATTAATTGTATCATCGCCTTTTCATTCCGTTATTTCATTATTGGTTTCTACTGATGGAGGTTTTTTTTAATACACAGTAGCCTTCATGAATTACATTCATTTTTGGTAATAACTTCGTGAATCGGATCTAGTCGAAATTGAAACTATTCAAACATGCCCGACATATATATGCACGTGAGTAATGCTGTGTTCCATCCTAAGCTCCTGGATGACATTTTGATCATCCTATAATCAAACTAAGTGAGATGGTAATTTTTGAATGCCCAATGGGAGCTGATTGGGCATAAAAAAATTACCATCTCACACCCTTTTTCTTTTATTTTTTATTATGTACTTGTATATAATATACTTATTTTAGTGTCAGCTTGTAAATTGTAATGAAGGCTTTTTGTTAGTCTTGTCGTTGTGAATAAATGTGAAGTGAGATGGTTAGCTTCGTATTTATTTATTAATCACGAAGTGATCGTGATCTTTATGTGAAAAGATTTTTTTTTAAAGTTACTTCAACATCTTATTTATTTAGAGAAAACTTACTACTGATTTAAATATTACTACTGTTAGCTTTTTAAATTATGTAAATATTGAAATCAGTAGTAAGTTTTCTCTAAATAAAAAAAATGTTGAAGTAACTTTGAAAATAAATTGTATTGTAATCAAAGGAAATTGTATTACACTTCTCTCTTAGAAAAAATATAGGCTCTTCATAAGAAGGATAACCGACTGTAATAAATCATAAATAATCTA
Source organism: Hydraecia micacea (assembly GCA_914767645.1). Taxonomy (NCBI): domain Eukaryota; kingdom Metazoa; phylum Arthropoda; class Insecta; order Lepidoptera; family Noctuidae; genus Hydraecia; species Hydraecia micacea. The sequence goes on from OU611797.1 coordinate 10,130,676, forward strand.
TTAGGAACATTGTGTTCTTGAGTGTTCCAATCATAATTCTCTTGCCTTTATCCCAATATATTTGGGGTTGGCGGAACATTTGGTTTTCTTCCATACTTCGACATCTCAGTAGTCAACCCCTTTCTTGCCAAGTCTTCTTTCACACAGTCACACATCGTTTCTTTGGTCATCATACTCAAAACTTTCCGCACGATCGAGTTTCTCAATCTTTTAGATAAATAATCAGTTATCAGAACTCGTATGTTCATCTATATATATATTATATAAAATTCAAAGTCCTAACTGACTGAGACATCAACGCACAGCCTAAACCGCTGGTCCTAGGGACATGAAATTTGGAGGGTGTGTTCTTTGTGAAGAGCAAGTATCCACTAAGAAAGTGTTTTTCGGAATTCCACCCCTAAGAGGGTGAATGGGGGGAGGGTGAAATTTCACGCGGACGAAGTCGCGGGCAGTAGCTAGTATTTCATATTATTTATGTACTTGCATTCCACAGTGTATTAATGAAAAGGAGTGTATTGAGGATGGTTGATACGGTAGAATGGAAGTAACAGGAAGAAACAAATGTGTTGTACCGACCCCAAGTAACATGAGACGAGGACAGGAAGATGATGATGTAGAAAAGGTAGAAAAATGACGCCAAGGTCAATCAAAAACCATGTGTCAGCATTAATTTATTCCTTAGGAACGATTTAATTCAAATTCTAATCAGACTGACAAGTATAGTGGCCAGGTCCGATGTCGAGGTTACTGACAATGCCGCCGATTTCTGCACGGTGCGGCATTTTATCCCTGCGGGCTGACAGCGTCGTCACGCCGGCGTGACAGTCGGCCATCAGGAGATACTTGCCTCGGTATATCAGTTTCAAATGGAACCTGAGTAACGGCACCGCCCGCTTCTCTGGTAATATACCTGATAATCCTGAAAAAATGTGCATAACATAAGTATAATCAGCCTATAAAACATTATAGGCTGATTATGCTTAACAGTGGGAGTTCCCACTTTAAGACAAAGGCCTCCTCTCTGTGGGAGGGAGTGGGCCGTAATCCACCACGCGGGCGCAGTGCGGGTTGGTGGATGTCACATCTTCCCGTCTTCACGATTTTGGTTCTAGGACATGTCGGTTTCCTCAGGAAGTTGTCCTTCACCATTTCGTGATCATGGTGATGAAATAATTTAAACAAAGTAAAGTGCCTGTCAGAATGCAGACCTATGACGCGCCTTACTCGCACGCTCTATATAAAGTAGTGCTATTTAGCTGCATCCGGTGGACTGGAAGGCGATTCTAACATGGTTGGAAAAAGGCTAGGCAGGTGATAATTGAGTTATTCCCATCACTGATGATGCTGAGCACTCCGTGGATCCTCCCCGCAGCTCCATGGTCAGATAGGCGAGACTGGTATTCAGCTGCATGCAGACTGGAAGCCGAACCCAATAGTTGGGAATAGGCTAGACAGATGATGAGTAACTTACTCCCAGCTTTCAAGACGTTGGGCACTCCATGGAACCCCCCCGCAGGTCCCTGGTCTGTAAAGAGTAGCAAATCGTGTCTTGCGCGACCCATTTTGACCAGCACCGTGGCAGCATCCCAGTTAGGGTCAGTTTCCAAGTACTCGTTCATGTCATTGTAGATGCGATTGATTATCTAAACAAAGAAATGATGATTGTGATGTAGATTAGCAATCAAAGATTAAAATAGGGCAACAAATCGAAAAGCCACTTCTAAATAGTAAAACTAGTTGCGGCTAGATCTCATGAAAACAGCATAATATAATTAGCATGACGCATGTAATCTCTGAAGGGATAGGCAGAAGTGTACCTATATTACAGCGTGAAAACATAGGTTTCTAAGTAACTTTGTAATATCGCCTGTGTGACGATAATTAGCCGACTATTTTTGCGAAATTAATAAAAACACTAATTTTCGGATTATTTTCTTAACAGCTTATGAAATTAACTAAAACAACAAAACCAAAGTCAAAGCATTTATTTCAAATAGGCACAAAAAAGCACTTTTAAAAGTCAACATTTGCAATAAAATAGAATTGATTCTAGTCGCCCCTTCCAAAAGGTAAATTATTTACCGTAAACCAATCTTGGACCTGAAGAATACAGTTATTCCCGTTGTCAACATTTTGTGACCATCAGTTTATTTTTAAGATCAATGATGTGTCAATAACACCATTTAATCTGCAAATAACACTAGATTTGGTTGATTTTGAAATAATTGGGGTAAATCATTAATGTAAACTAAAAAGAGGAATGGACCCAATATCGAACCTTGAGGAACGCCCGTTGCCATTTAAGACCCTAATGAGTTTCCGCCGATTACTTAAACTTTAACCTCTTATAACTTATAACTTATAACCATCTTTCAGGTATAATCTAAGTAAATCAAGAGCTATATTCCTAATCCCACAGTGCTATAGTTACAGTACAAGTGAATCATGGTTTAAGCAATCGAACGCCTTAGAGAGGTCGCAAAAGATTCCAATGGTATCTCGTGCTTCTTCCCAGACTGAAAACTAACCGCCGGCGTAGCATTCTTGAACGTCATATCCAAGCACTGGTTTTCTAAATCCATGTTCCATGAGTAGTAAATCCTCCAGGGTTTACCCAGCAACATTTTGACACCAAAATACGGGTCGCTTGATAACCTGGCGCACATCACCTGACCTTGCTGCGGGTCCTTCCCGAGAAAATGGATATTTTTCATTGACTGTTGTATCATTTGCTCTCCTGTCAAATGTTCTCCTGACACCATTGTCACTAACACTACTATGAGACGTACAAAACTCAGGAGTTCCATCGCGACACTACGATTCCATGTGAAATATTTCCCTTTATAAAGACTAACAATTAGAAATTGTTTCCACTATTTGATAATTTTTTCAATCAACATTTATATATGAGATCGGTATAATGTTTTGTAATGGATAACCACCTACTTGTTTATACAGATGATCACTTGCACACTCAAGTTGGTGCGACGTATTAGCGGATATTTAAGATTTACAGTGTTCGAAAGAACCGTCAAACATAGTATTGCATTGAAAGTGTTCAAATCTGCGGGAAAAATGATTGATGATTTTGAACATGAAACTATTACTGCCAACTTGACCAGTCCTGCACTTAAAATTACCTGAAAATAATGAGTCCCAAGTCCCATTATCTTTACAATATCACAAAAATTGCTCTGGGTTCTGAAAAATTGCAATAACTACCAGTAGCCAATACTAACCACCATCATATTATGAAACTTTATAGGCGGATGGATAATGTTTTGCTTCTATTCTTTCTGTTTTTGACGTGCATGTAAACAAAGTTGTAATAAGTGTTGTAATGACAGCTAGCTGGACCTTATACAATTCATAATTATTCATCCATTGTAAAAGACAGGGTGTTCTGTAAGACATCTCAGAAGTATGCAGTGACCTGTCGCTGCCGGCCGTGGTCGAGTCGATGGTTGGCAGCGAAGAGTCCTGGGACGCGGTGGTTTCCTTCTGCGAAACAGTCGTCTCGCAGAAGGAGGCTGCGGAAAGGGAGAGGGAGTTCTCATCCGCTCACCCGGCCCGCAGCAGGCGCACTGGGCGTCGGCGGAGGGCAGACAACGCCCTCTTCCAGCCCCCCTACCGAGTCCGTCGCCCCCCATACACTAGGACCCGAGGTGGCGGCGCGTAGTGTTCCACGCGCGCCCCTCTTAGACGTCGCGGGGGGAGTCAAACACCTCACTCGCCCTGACCCGAGGAGGCCCGCAGTAGCGGGCCGGCACCAGCCTGGGGTTGCAGAAGGATCGTACGTTCCCGCGACCCCCGGCGTAGGTGTGAGATGGAACACTGGGGTGGTTTTTAGTCAGTAAGAGTCTGACAGACCCCGCCGCCCGCCCCAGGGCGGCGGACATCCATGAGGATTTTCCATACCCGAAAACAAAAAAAAAAAAAAATGGTTAGGTTACTTTAAACCCTTTACACAGAAATAGGGGGCCCTGTCGACATAGGATGCAAGGGCGAGCGAAAGAAAGACAATACAAACACCTTTACCGTGCATCGAAATCGAGTAGTATCGCAATGAAAATCTTTCGCGGTAACGTGCATCGAAGTCAAGTAGTAATGCAGTGAAGATCTATCGCGGTAACGTGCATCGAAGTGAAGTGGCGTCGCAGAGACGGTCTTTCGCAGTAACGTGCATCGCAATTTTATCGATATTTTGCGCGTCAAAATTCCGTATTCTACTCGTATATTTGTCTTGCTGTTACACGGCGTTTTTATTTCGGAATTCTAATTAATCGGAATTCGTATTTTTGATGTATCGAATTATCATTAACTCGGACATTTTGTTATTCGATCTATTGAAACTCGGTATTTTGAGAATAGTAATTATAATTGAAATTCGTATCTGTGACTGTCGGAATATTTTTTTTCGTATTTATGTAGTGTACCCGTCATGAAGCTGGCAATGTTGAGTATCGAAATGAATAACGTTATTATATCGTTATACTAATAATATTGTTAGTAAACAGTTTAAGATTTCGTTCCGTATGTCAGTATCGTTATAGCCAAGGAATTCATTTGGTTACGATCCTGGTAGAACGGTACAAATTATCGGTGCCGGAACTACACGTAACGTTATTTTGAGTAACGTTTCGAATCCCTGGTTATAAGGATGGTTGACAGGAAAGAATGCAAGTAACAGGAAGACACAAACTTGTGCCGACCCCAGATAACATGGAACGAGGGCAGGAAGATGATGAATGTAGAGAAGTTAGGATAATGATACCAAGGCTAAACAAAAAGAAAAACAACGCGCCAGCATTAATTTATTCCTTATGAACGTTTTCATTCTTATTCTTATCAGATTGACAAGCGTTTTGGCCGGGTCCAAGGTCGAGGTTACTGACAACGCCGCCGATCTCTGCACGATACGGCAATTTATTCTTGCGGGCTGATAGCGTCGTCACGCCGATTTGACAGTCGGCCATCAGCAAGTACTTGCCTCCGTAGATCAGTTTCAAATGGAATCTGAGTAGCGGCACCGACGCCTTCGCTGGTACTATACCTGAAATTATGTGCATAACATAAGCATAATCAGCCAATAATGTTCCCACTGCTGGGACAAAGCCTCCTCTCTGTGAGAGGGAGTGGGCCGTAATCCACCATACTCATATTAAGCTTCATGCAGACTGGAAGCCGATTCCGAGCCTAGCCGACAGGTTGGGAAAAGACTAGGTAGATGATGAGTAACTTACTCCCATCTCTCATGACGTTGGGCACTCCTTGGAACCGCCCCGCAGCTCCCTGGTCGGCAAACAGTAGCATCTCGTGTTTTGCGCGACCCATTCTGACCAGCACCGTGGCAGCATCCCAATAAGGTTGAGTCTCCAAGTATTCGCTCATGTCATTGTAGATGCGATTAATTATCTAAACAAAGAAACGATGTGATGTAGTAAGAAGTCAAAGACGAAAGTAGGTCAACAAAGCGAAACGCCACTTCTAAATAGTAAAGGTATTGTGGCTAGATCTCGTGGAAATAACATAACGTAATTAACATCAAGCCTTTACAGGCGTGATGTTAATTATGTTATGTACACTTCAGCCACCACTTCTTCTTGAGTGGAGACCGCAAATCGGTAAACGTAACGTGGGACGCCCTCAGGCTAGTTGGAGCGACGATCTTCGCAGGATGGCTGGTAGCAGCTGGATGAGAGGTGCCGAAAATCGAGTTGAATGGCGTGCAATAGGAGAGGCCTATGTCCAGCAGTGGACTGCTATAGGCTGATGATGATGATGACACTTCTGCCTAACCGTTCAGTGATTAGTCCCTGAACGGTTAGGCAGAAGTGTACCTATCCTATAGTACACCAACATTTTGTGAAGAGACAATTGATTAATTTTTTCTAGCTCTAGGTCAGTGAGCTTACTTTTTCTCAGGCTCGCACGAATATAATGGTAATGATGAGAAATTACATTTATTTCTATAATTATGGTATTTTTAGTATTAATTAAATTTTTGTTAGCTTTTTAAACTATGTGAATAAATAAAGATTGACTTATTTAAACAATAAATCATAATAGTTTTCAATAATTTGGTTCATTATCTTATAAAACTAAACGAGTTCGGTATTTCCTAACCGACTACTGTTAGAAGAAAGACCGAAACAAACCCAAAAGTCACAGTCTATTGTAAAGTCCAGACATAGATAATGTTGGTCAGGGCCATACAGATTAATAATACGAATTATATCAGCCTTTAATCATACTTAGAAAAAAAAAATGAACTGTACGATTCTAGAAAGCATAAAATATTTATATGGCCATCTATGAATTAAAACATTATAGGTATTTCAAATATGGACAAAAAATATCCCAGTTGCAGCGTTGTTAGTCGACATGACGAAATCGTTCGATTTTGTGGATCACAGAATCTTGTAGGTAATTATATAATATATTATATCAATATCCTAAAATTCATTCAGTCATACCTAGTCAACAGAAAACAAATAGCAAAAATATGTCATAGAACTGAAACAGAAAAATCTAGGTATCGAAACACAGATTTATAAATGACGGCGTACCCCAGGGGAGTGTACTTGGTCCATTCTTATTCCTATCACACTCATTATAAAGGCGAAAGTTTGTGAGCGTGTGTGTGTTTATATGTTTGTTACTTCTTCACGCTCAAACGGTTGGACCAATTTTGATAAAATTTTGTATGGAGGTAGTTGACACCCTGGATTAACATATAGGCTTTTTATCCCGATATTCCCACGGGATCGATATTTATGCGGGTGGAACCGCGGGACGCAGCTAGTGTCATATAAATTATATTCCCAGAACCATAGAAGAAAGACCCCAAGGGGAGTCATAACTCTATTTGCCGATGACTGTACTACAATATTTATAGGAAAAAACTCAGAAATTATGAAATAATTAACAGTTTAGACTTAGTTATTCAATGGCTAATCGGTAACAACTTAAAAATTAATTTAGGAAAAATCTATATCGTGAATTTGAACCAGTGAACAAACTCTATTCATACAAATATTAATTATAAAGATAATACGATTGCTAAAATTGATAACATAACGTTTCTAGCCAATTATTTTAGTGACAGTCATAAAAACACAAAAAAAAAATCGGATAGAATATTATCCGATTGAATTTTATCCGATATGTTTTGTGCTTTTAACAGCTGATGGTATTAACTAAAAATAAAATGACTGAATGTAAACTAACCGCCGGCGTAGCATTCCTGAACGTCATATCCAAGCAATGGTTTTCTAAATCCATGTTCCATGTGTAGTAAATCCTCCAGGGTTTACCCAGCAACATTTCGACTCCAAAATACGGTTCCTTTGATAACCTGGCGCACATAACTTGACCATTCTGCGGGTCCACTTTCGCAAGATGGACATTTTTGAATGCTATGTCTTTGTTCTCTTCTCTTGACATACGTTCTCCTGACACCGTCGTCACTAAAACTACTATGATGCGTACAAACTTCAGGAGTTCCATCGCGACACTACGATTTCATGCAAAATATTTCCCTTTATAAAGACTAACAATGAGAAGTTGCTTTCAGTGTTTGTATAGCTTTTCCCAGGCTCAGTTGATTCAACATTTATCTATGAGATCAACGTGACAATGTTTTGCAATGGATATCCTGACCTACTTGTTTATGCAGATGGTCACTTTCACAATCAATTTGATGCGACGTAATAGCGGATATTTAACATTTACAGTGTTTGAATGAATCTTCAAACATAGAATTGAAAGTGTTAAATTCTGGGAGGCAAATGCACCGAATATTTGGCGAGAAGTGAAGTGTCAAGCGATTTTGAACCATGTGCAGTAAAACTATTTCTGTCAACTTAACTAGCCCTGCACTTAAATTTCCCTGAAAATAATAAGTCTTATCATTACAAACTCCAGTAAAAAAATATTTAATTTAGCAATTTATTTAGGGGTGATTTTTCCAACGCCAGATAATTTTATCGCGGGAATAATTTTAAATTTTTGACATTTCTTCGATACATAAACTGTCAGACGTCAATTTTATTCCACGAATAAAACTTATCTGTTTATTAACAAATCAGACCTTAATCAAATTAAATTGTTAAGTAAAGAATACTGGTCAAAATTGACCTTAAATTTTCATAACGCCCGGCGCTAAAGAAATTATCATGAGTAAAAAATAAATGTATATTTATTTTTTTTAGTTTCGATGGCTATCATGTAAATATTGCTATTTCTTTTTATGGTGTCCAATTTTTTTTTCGTTTAAAGTTGCAAATAAATACTTATATGTCTAGATTTAGCTATTAGTGAATAAATGTGATATTGCTACGAATTTCAGATAAGGAAAACATATATATTTCACTTTTATCTATATATTTTTTTAATGAGTCGAATCATGCATGCGTGCGTGAACATGCGCTTAATAATTGTGAAGAAATAACTTATAAAAAACAAAATCAAAATCGGTTCATCCGTTAGGGAGCTACGATGCCACAGACAGACAGACACACACACACACACACACAGACACGTCAAACTTATCGTTTTTGCGTCGGGTGTTAAAAACAGCAGAAATCAGAAAACTAGTAAATAAAATAGAAAACAACAAATGGCATTATCATATTGATTTTCAATATCTAATACAGTATTACCAAGTCTGCACGCAGGGTGACTAAAGCCGGGTACTCACTAGCGAGCCGTAACTGTAACCGTTGCATGTACTGTTACCAAGAAAACATAGTGTGTACGTGGTTCGCAAACCTGCCACCACACTAGAACCTTGTTACTGTATCAAGCATGTTACAGTTACAGCTCGCTAGTGAGTACCCGGCTTAAATGTGTCCTCGTGTCTAGCCCATCCCAACCCAAATAATAAACGATGCTAACGACGTGTGCGCAGCTACCTAGAGTTCTTCAGCCTTGTATAAGTACAAGAAAGTAGCTTATGGCGTTTCTTGCTTACAATATTCAATGACAGCTACGATAATAGAAGATAGAATAGAGGCTGCATTAATCAGTTTCACAAATATACTTACCTAATATACACTTGTGTGCAAATTCTATAAATTTTATAATGAAATATAAATACATTTTTAATATTTTTCCTGACAAAATATATGTAGCAATATTACAATGATAGCCACGATTTTGTGTAATGGTGACTACCAATTATTAATTTACTAAAAATATACTAAAATGTGAGATTAGTTTGTTTTCCGCCGGGCCTGAGTCAATTTAGTATGGGCCGTGACCCGTCTTCTATGTGTTCAAAAACATGCAGCCAAAGTGACAGTAGAATTGACGAAGTAATGAGCCAACAAAATTTAAGTAACTGTTGTGCCAGCGACACGAAGAAAAAGAAGAGACATTAAATAGTATCATCTGTAGGTACACGTGACTTATGCTACTCAACAAAACAGGTAGGTGTTACAACCAAGTGTGTGTTCCAAGTTATGAAATTATTTGTATTAAGGGCAGTGACGTAACAAAAATGTATTTCGTTTAATTTGTAATTTCTTTTAATTTATTGGGATTTCTTAATTAACACGACTTTCTTTGTATTTATTGGGTTTAATTACTTACAATGTATTTTAACTGTAACAGCCCTGTTGGTCTCGTGGTTGCAAATGCGACTGCTGAGCGTAGGGGCCTGGGTTCAATTCCCAGATCGCGCAATGATTTTCTCAGTAGCAGCCGGGGATTTGGAAGTCGGTGGTGTGATATATACTACTGCCTCGGAAAGGACGTAAAGCCGTTGGTCCTGCGCTTGATCTCTCCCCGGTCGTGTCGGATTGCCAATTGCCATCCCATCGGACTGTGAGAGTAACGGAATAGAAAGTGCGCCTGTGTTTGCGTACACACTCGGGTGCAGTCACGACCACTAATATGTCTACACTTGGCAACTTTCAATTGCGATTTTTTCGTGAAATAACGAATGCAACGTTGAAATACGACACTTTACATAAACCTATGGGTTCGAAAATACTATGTTTGTAATAACATAAACTTTAATTAAAAAATAAAGGAGATAATCGCCTATAAATAAAGCCAAGTGTATACATACTTATGCTCGTAACTCTGTGCTATAAAATCTCCTGCGTACCTGGCTAGTCTACGTTGAGACTATGACCGAAATAGGTCGGGAGGATTATTATTACCTGTAGTTGCAAAAATAGGTCCCTCTGAATCCATTCGTATAAATGACTAGCTTCTGCCCGCGACTTCGTCCGCGTGAAATTTCGGACCCCGACACATAGCGTCACATCCCATCGTTCGCCCGTGCTTTAGTTTTCGCTTAGCGTTCTTTCTGACCTTTTTCATTTTACTCTACTCCTAAGGGTCGTAGCGTGATTTTAAATAGCCTATGAGCTTCCTCAAAAAAACGAGTGTGCTTATGACCACACGACTGAAGTGAAACTTCAGTATTGCGTATTTGGCTATGAGACGAAGAGAGAAAGAAAATGTGCGCGCGCACTGCTGTCTCTTGCTTATATCCCCCACTCAACTCCCGTTCGCCTCGCCCGATCACACTTTTCGTAACGCTTACGTCACGCGTTCGCCAGCTTACTCCCCAAGTCAAGCGTGCGTAAAGAAGTTTCACTTCAATAATTGGGCTATCAAATACAAAAAAAAATCCGACGGGTATATATTATAATATGATAATGATATGATAATCAGCCTATAATGTTCCCACTGCTGGGACACAGGCCTCCTCTCGGTGAGAGGGACTGGGCCGTTATCTACCGCGGGCCCAGTGCGGGTTGGTAGATGTCACATGTCTTCGAATTTTTGGTTCTAGGACATGCCGGTTTCCTCACGTTGTTTTCCTTCACCGTTTTAATTGATTATATTATAATAATTATATTTTATTTTATATTATAGAAAACATGTGTAGGTACCTACATGAGTTGTTATTACAGATCAAAAGATTAGAAAGAAATGGAAGAGAAACTGTGATTTAATCCCTATAGAAGCCTTAACAATGGTTCTTATCGAAATATAGGTGGCACGGTCATCGAATGTTATTAAAATATAGTATACTTATAAAATAGTGTATAGTATAAATATTATAATGAACTAACAGTAGGACAATGCAATGGATAATTTTCTCTTAACGGAAATACCATTCTTTTAAAATGTCAATACGCTTCTTCGTTAGCGGGACATTGTCAATCTTAAGGCTTTTATATTTTTGAAATGCATACTTAGCCGCACGCCTTTTTGCTACGATCCTACCTACCGAAAGTAATAAAAAAATCGAAACTTTGTTTTTTCTATTTTTTTTTTTTAATATCTGAGTAGTAAAAAAAATATACACACATCAAAAGTGTCTAGGGATCAACATATATTTTTGCAATAACTTTTCTCCTGATTGATATTAATTAAAATTTTCTTTAAGGATTCATCAAATAAAGTGCTTTCGTTTGTCACAGTAACGATAAACCAAGTCACCTTTGCATTAATAAAGAAATTTGCCATTTTCCTAATAAAGGGATTTTTGACATTTGAACCACTAACACAAAAGTTCGAAAAAAAGACTGAAATAACAGTTTTCTTTAAAATTTTATTGGGTAACTTAAACAATTAATAATCCGTGTTTCTACCGCGAACACTAACAACACAAGAACATCGGTTTGGCATACTCAAAATGAGTTCATCCAAATCACGCTGTGGAATGGCAGCCCATGTTCGTTGCAACAACAAAAAAAGGTCTTCTTGCGACTGGATACCCTCCATATTCGGCAGAGCTCTTCTCTGTAGCATATCCCATGCATGCTCAATCGGGTTCAAGTCTGGCGACTGAGCAGGCCAGGGCAGGACATTGATGTTAGCTGCGGCGAGAGTCTGTCTTACAACTCTTGCGGTGTGCGGTCGTGCATTATCATGCATTAACTGAAATAAGGGACCGATTTGCACTTGTAGAGGAACGATGACGTCTAATACAATCGTCTCAGCATAAATTTGAGCGTTGAGGTTGCCTCTGATCCAAATCAACTCAGTTCTTCCGCCGATCCAAATACCCGCCCATACCATGATGGTTCCACCACTATAAGGATGGACTTCCTGGCAGGATTTTAATCGCTGTTGGCGTCCAGGGGTTCTCCAGTGTCGTATACGTCTTGTATCCGGTCTCATACCAAAACGAGACTCATCAGAAAAGCACACGAAACGCCATTGTTCTTCTGCCCAATTTCTGTGTTCAAGAGCCCATTGATATCGAATCCTACGATTGTGCATTGCTATAAGTGGTACCCGTAGCGGTCTTCGGGAATGAAGGTTCACTTCATGCAAGCGGTTTCTGACTGTTTGGTCGCTAATTAAGTTCCCTGAAGAGTGATGAAGCCTCACGGCTAACATCATGGCGGTTATTGTTGGAGCTCTTCGAGTTAAGATTTGAATGTATCGGTCTTGTCTCCGTGTGGTGCAGCGATACCGTCCTCCATGGCGCTCAGCCACGGTACCAGTGCTTCGGTAACGTGTCCAAAGTCGACTGATAACACTCTGACTTGTATTCAGAGCTAAAGCCACAGTACGTTGCCGGGAACCAGCTTCTATCATTCCCACGGCTCTGAGCATTTCTTCCCTGCTTAAATGACGTCGCCGCTCCATAATAACGTTGGTTTTAATCAGTAGTAGGGAAACAGTAGCACTAATAATGTCTTCAATGCGTTGTATGTTTTTATAGGGAAAATATTGACAGCTGATTTTCATCTTTTACTCGAATTTGATTCACAGTTCCTGATTCAAATTATGAAATGCACCAAAAAGGATCCATATAAATTTATAAAATCATAAATTTATTACAAAGCCACATCTCAATCTCAAGAAATCCGCATAAAAATGCTTGATCCCTAGACACTTTTGATGTGTGTACTTGTATCTGTATATAATTGAAAGAAAAATATAATTTGAACAATTATTTCCAGTCGTGTAACTTTTTATCTTAGACCTCGAATTCGTTTAAATATTATCTACTCGCGACCCGTCGTTGCTTCGACTTGACAAAACATGGAGATTTCTTTATTATTTGTAAGTTTAATATTAATGCAATATACATATAAATTTTCCGGAATAAATTCTCTAAACTATGGTGAAAACCGCATCAAGATCAGTTGCGTAGTTCAGAAGAACAATGTGGTCACACAGTCAGACACGAAGAGTGACTTTCATTTATAATATGTAATAACAACGCCAAACATTAAAAACCGACTCATAAAAAATATTGCCCATAAAAATATAGGCACATGAAATTCCTCGCGCAGGTCATCGCGTGTTCTGAGGCTCATTTGTTCTGCAGGAGGCGGTGCTGACCAGCCACCGATGCGTATCTCGGCATAGCTGGAATAGGTAGGCGGAATATCATTACGGAGCGTTTCCAGTCGTTTGTATAGTGACAGAATTCAAACCGTAATGACATGACTGCGCCGCCCATTCACGGTGATAGAAAAAAGTATTCGAATTTGAAAAAAAGTTTTGATTAGGATTTCTTTTTTTTTTGTTTTTAAACGGTTTTTTAGATAATTAATGTTGGCAGTGAATGTGGTTGGTAAAAAAAGAATTTGTTTAGTAGTAATTGAGTTCGAAAGTAGGTAGCAGTTGTAAAAATGTTGAGTTAAATTAATCGATCTCTGTAAGTAATTATTTAGGTATTACAATTTTGACAGATTTCTCGAGAATGATGACGTTAAATTAAATGTTTGTATCCCAGGACTCTATTAACTTTGGTTTCCAGGAAAGCGGTTCCGTCATATTATATAGGCCCTCATGACAATCTGTCATTTTCTGTTTTTTTTTTCCAGTATTTGACATCAAGGTATCAAAAAACGCAAAAATAGGCGTTTGCCGCCATCTGGACGTTTTGTCAGGTGTGAAGAGAGTGTGTTGTGTTCCGTGTTTTCTAAAGTAAATAATATTGCCATCATTATACCGAAAGTGATTAAAAGTGCTAGCAGGGATATACTCTTGAAGTTAAACGTCGCGCGCAGACTTACGAGTATCTTGAGCACACTCTACATTTAGACAGCCGTTATTGTGTGACCGTTCACTGCTTTCTTAGACTTTAGCTGTCCTAATATGTAGGTTGACATGTTTAATGTTTCTACAATGATTTATTTTCAAATTAACAAATGTCGTTATACACCACCATTCTCATTTGTCGTCATTATTTAAATAGCATTTCACGCTCTATTTTATTAATTACTAATTGCTGCACTATGAAATATCGTAGCAGTTATTAATCTATGAAGAAAAATATTGACAGTATATAGTGTTCAATTTTGTTTAAGTTTTATTGGATTTATTCTTTAGCTTCGAAATTTCCAGCAATTTAGAATACGACTTGTTGAAGTGTTCATACCTTAAAAATATTATAATGTTTTTATACGTTACTAGCTTCCGCCCGCGACTTCGTCCGCGTGACCGACTCACCCTGTCACATCGTATCGGCTGCCCGCGCTATTACTTCATTTTAGCTTAACGTTATCTCAGATTTTTTTCTTTTTACTCAGTTTAAGGGTCCTAGCGTGATGTTAATAGCCTATCCTCGAGATTTGGGCTATCAAATGCAAAAATATTTTTTCAAATTCGACTGGTAATTCCAAAGATTGGCGCGTTCAAACAAACTAAAACAAAGTCTTCAGCTTTATTATTAGTAAAGATATCTTGAGTGTTGATAGAATAGAATAGAATACTCTTTATTATGTACACCATATAAATTACAGACATAAATATAGAAACTTTACAATGGGTGACACAGTGGGCGGTCTTTTCGCTAAAAGCGATCTTTTAAAGACAACCTTTGGATGGATTAAAAAGAGGAAGGACAGACAAATACTGTATGTAGGTCACGGATATCTATGCTGTAGGTAGTCTGTGGTGTACCATTTACACAATACAATAAATACATACATAAAGTATATTATACTAATCTGATCTGATGCATGGAAGGATTTGGGGGCGGCCTTTGCTCAGTGGGACAGTGTAGGCTACATACAAAAAAATAAAATCTTTTATGTTTGGCTTGTCTTAGCTGAGCGCCTTGGAAGTCACCGATCGAAAATTATTATTTATATATCCCAAGGAATAACCTCAAAGCCATGCACCTGCACTTTGTTACGGGCAATACTGCCTATCTCCAGATCTACAGCACCTCTTACTCGCAGCACGCAGAAGGCGGAACTCACAAGCGAAGGGCGTCCCTGATTTATGGTTCTGCGCTGCGGAGGCACCTTCGCAAGAGAACCGGTCCACCGCTCGTGTTCTATGCTGCCCTAGTACTTGATTTAGACTAGGGGCCCTATGGTAGAATTTTACGTATTGCATATATCATAACATTATATATAATATTATAAAGATCAAAGATTTGAATTTTTGTATGTTTATTTGTTACGGTTTCACGCTAAAACGTCTGAACGGATTTGGATGAAATTTAACACATGGGTAGATCATGATCTGGAGAAGGACATAGGCTAGAAGGATTTCATCTATATAAATAAAACAATAGTCGTATTAGTTCCACCATATATAACTCAAGATCGGCTGGACCGATTTTTATTATCTTTGATTCGTTGGATTTGTCTCCGCCCCAAATAGCAGAATAACTATTACAACATTGGATAGATTCACGAAAAAAAAAAGATAATTAACTTTCTCGTACATTCGTTCTTATTGATTCTGTGGCGGCACGAAGTTCGCCGGGTCAGCTAGTTTTTAATAACTTGCAACGTTCAGATTTTAGGTAGCATAAATATTTTTCTAAACATAAGTACTCGAACTGATTTCATACCAATAGTTTTCAGTGTCCTATCATTATTTTCAGTTTAATTGCGATAATGCCTTTTGACTACATGCTTTTTGAAAGCTTCACTTGCCAAGTTACCAATAATTTCAGAAAATCGGCATTCCCATGTTAAGTTTAATTTAACTATTACCAAATAAAAGCTGTACCTTCATAGCATCAGCGCTGAAATGATTTCCTAAATTGGTTAAAGACTTTTATGGATTGATTATACTCGTATCTTCTATACATACATACATACAAATAAATAAAATTGAAGTGTCTGTTTGTAATCTCAAAATAACAGCTTTTTACTAAATGCATATGAAAGGTATATAATTTTACCAAAAAAAAAAAATTACATTTTTGTCTGTCTGTCTATCTGTTTGTTCCGGCTAATCTCCGAAACTGCTGGACCGACTTTGACGGTACTTACACTGGCAGGCAGCTGATGTTATAAGTAGTAAATTAGACTACTTTTATTTTAGAATAAAAAATAGGGCTCCGCGCAAAATAAATGCCAAGAAATCCAATTTGTTTCTCCAGCTAGTTTTATTATAAAATATCACATAATAACACTCCCTTTGCGAAAATTAAATGACAATCTCCGTCATTCTTCCTCCATCAACATGACAATTTCCACCCCACATCTGATGCCATAGGAACACATGTAAACAGAACAGAACAAGAATGGCACCGCAGAATCGATTAGCGGTTCAAAAGCAGGACAGACCCCAGTCAGGTGAGGCGACGTGAACGCCGCCTGTCACGCGCACCACCACGCCAGAGGCGCACAACACTATGGGGACGCAGGGATGCCACTTCCCCGTTCCTAGGGAGCAGGAATATATGTATAGCCCAAGGATAAAATTTTCATAAAATATTTTAACCCTGTCTGTTTTTATTACATCATGGGAACACAGAGCTGGAACTATTTTTTTTCTAGGCTCTTCCTTTATTTTTGTGTTACTTTCACTACTTGATGTTCAAATGGTTGCTTGCGCTTCCAATTGTTTATTCCCAAATACGAATGTAAGGATAATAACCACGCCATATCATATATCATCAAGTATCACTTAGGTTAGTTACAGTCTCCCCAGGGATGTGCCTTACAGGCGTTGCACGGGGGGGTTCCGGAATTGGTCTTTTAAGGCATCTCCCCGACCAAAACGCCGCGCAAGCCCTATTTGCTGATGCACCGGGGTGATTTTAGTGAGGTAAAAATCCCACACTCCCCGACCTTTCTCCCCGGAGGTTGGGCGCCTTTTGAAGGTTTCCCCCCAAGAACAAAAAAAAAACGAAAAAAAAAAAAGGTACTCTCAGGGGAAGCACTTGACTTCGGCCCGTGTTACTCTAAATAAACTGCAGATCAGTACCGAGATACGAGATAAAAATGTATACCAACAAATAATAATAGGTATCAGTGGCGAAGGTACCATACAACTCGATTCCCACCGGCTTCCCTTCGAAAGTTCTGAACATAACAACTCTATAGTCAATTCATCATTGAAATTTTCTTTTGGAATTTTCTTTGCTCCGGCTTATCTCTGTCATAAATCCACCCTTCGCCACTGATAGGTATAGCAATTATGTATGTCCTATGGTTAGTAGAGCGTCTTAGCTGTGGACATACATAATTACCATATTGTAATTATGTATGTCCACAGCTAAGACGCTCTACCAAGTATGGGGATGGATGGTTCGACCCCTTATCTTAAAATTCTCAACAGCAACATTCATTTGCTATCAAGATAGTAATATCCAAAACTGCCAACACTTTTGGACACTTCTAAATACCTACATAATTATGTTGTTGATGTGTTACTCTTCGATACCATCAAATCGCATCAATTCATTCTCTAATTATATAATTACTAGCTTTTGCCCGCGACTTCGTCCGCGTATATGTCGGTTATCGCGGACGCAGACGAAGTCGAAGTCGAATAAAAAGTAGCCTATGTCCTTTGTTGGGGTTCACACTTACCCTGTACCAAATTTCACACAAATCGGTTCAGTAGTTTAGGCGTGAAGAAAAGACAGACAGACAGAGTTACTTTCGCATTTATAATATTAGTTAGGATAGAAGAGCCTTTGTAGACTCGCGACAGTCCTCTCTGTTAGTAATAAAAGTATTTAATATCACTTATTATTCCCATACAATTATTTCCTTAGTCTAGCAACCCTAAACCGGTTGGAGGTGGTTCGATCGAGTTCTCGTGACGTCACTCGAGGGCTCGGAATGGATATAAATTGGCGTGGCTCGATATTAATGGTTCCGAAGAGTCTTACTGTTCCTGACTTACCTATTGTGGCTAGTGGCTACTGTATCCGATGATTGACTTCTGATCTTGTGTTGAAGTAGTCAATGAGTGGAGAAAAATTAGGAGTACCTAAGTTTGGTATTTGTTGAATAATAAGTTTAACGAAAGAAAATGATAAGTAACATCATGGGAAATAAATGATTGAGGTCCGATAAATTGTTTAGAAAACCGATGCTTACGATCCATGAAGATTAGGTACCTACGTAATTTTATAACAAGCGCCTTCTCATATGTATTTTTACCCGACTACGTCGAAGCAAAAAGGAGGGTTATAATTTTGACCGGTATGTATGTATGTTCATCTGTTCCCTCATAACTTCAAAAGTGCTTATAATAATTTGACAAATGAGGTATCGTTAGAAGCGTCTTGACCGTCCGCTGGTTATAGACTATGTGACGTCACACTAAATTCAATATGGCGCCCTCTAGAGTACATAAAGTTCTACATAAAGTAATAAATTTAAAAATAAATATTTTTGGATGGTGGCTTGTGGGGTATCAAATGAAAGGGCTTAATTAGCACATTTCAAAATATCAATATTACTGAAATAAACCCCAAAATAATTAAACAAAAAATAGTTTAAAAACTAAATCCCGACTACTGAAAAGGATCCGATGAAACAAGAAAGTACATTCCCGTGGTCGCATGCTACCATGGCTTATTTGTACATATGTTAGTACAACGGGAAGGTACTTTCTTGTTTCATCCTTTTCAGTAGTCGGGTTTTAGTTTTTAAACTTTTTAAATAATTCTCTTTTTTCTGAACCAACGGCTGACCGTAGTCGCGTCGTTAACGATTGTACCTGAAGTTTTCTCGTATTCTCGTTTCATTTAGGCCAAATTATCTGAAACGGAACAATCTAATTTTAACTTATTTTTTTTTATTTTGATGTTATTTTAAAAAAATACTAATAACTTATTATACGTGTTAAAGTCGTGTGTTTTAATTTTTATTTTGCTACAAAATAGTCTTAACCGATCTTTTTGAAAAGTCGGTTTAAAAAAAAAATATTAGACTGGCCACAGTTATCATATAAGAAAACCATCTGTTGGAAGACATTCTGGTGACCCACCGCAACTACCAAATAGCATGACCGTTTGGCTGAAGTCACACTGTTTCAAAGCGCCGATCAAAATGAAATACGTAAAACAATAGGAATAATGAAGAGAAAAATCCAGTCCTACCCGCATTTCCCAACCTTTAATTCCGCACCCACATTATTGGCCGCAATAAAGAGCCTTCCAATCTGGACCACGAGCATCCAATCAAGTATCTACCGCAGCCGAAAATAACATACGTACCTACCTACTAGTGAAACTGATATCACTTTCTCTGCGACTTTTCCTTTCTATCCCGAATAAGTTAGGAAAACATTTTCGCCTGTGTAGTTTCGTACCCTCCCATAATCCTCTACCTGCAGAGATATACCCGTACTTACCCCGCGCGGGCACTATCATCCATACCTACAGAGCGCGACACAACACTAAGTGTCGTATCTACAACCTATTAACGAAGAAAAACCTACTTTGTCGGTTAAAGAATAAAGTTTGAATTCAAACGTAACGGTCGCGCCGTTACGTTGTTGATTTATGATTGGTTCTCCCCCCACCATCGTGTCTCTCGCCCTGCCTCATGCATTTAAATTGCTTCATTACAGAATCTAGACGCCGGGGTGTAGGGTTGCCTGTTGGGAAAAATGTTGCCAACTTTATTTTTGCGGATTGTGTTGTTATTTATTTAGTTTAGTATTTGGAAAATAATGAGGTTTTGTTTTAGTTCTCCTGTTTGCACTCGGGTGTGATAATGAAGCGAATGTAACTGGAAAAGGGTTGCTCCATATACAAGGACTGTTTACTATTTTGCTTGGCAATGATCCTTCCACTAGCTGGACCTAGGTGCCTTTAAATTTTACCAAGAGATTTTCTCACGAGGAAGGCCCGCCCAGAAATGATGTTTGGAGAATTTTCTTAAGGACACTACAAAATAATTATAAACACTTTATCCTCTCACTCAGAATTATTGCAGCATTCCTTTAGAAAACACGTGGATCGACATCATCTACAAAAAAAACACCTTGTCAGGGATAAAAATAAATGACTTGTATTTCTGTAAGTAGGTTTATACAGACACTTTTACACGAGAACAATATTTTCAAAACTAGATGAAGTCGATGTTTCCTATCAGGATACTCTGGGAAGAAAGGCCGAAACAAACTAAGGGGTCACAGTCTCTTTTAAAGACCAGACATTATTTTGGTCAGACCATGTAGATCGACGGACGGCCGATGGGACCGAAACTGCAGCGGCGACCGCGTACCGGAAGACGTAGCGTTGGAAGGCCTCCCACAAGGTACACCGACGACCTTGTGAAGGCCGCAGGAACCCGTTGGATGCGAGAAGCACAGAACCGGTCGAAGTGGAGGTGCTTGGGGGAGCCCTATGTCCAGCAGTGGACGTCTTTCGGCCGAAATGATGATGATGATGATGTAGATCATAGGTTCTCAAAATTGTTTTGCCCACCGCCCACTTTCAGTTTTTATTTTCTAGAGCCCAATTTTTCTTACTTACCATCCACCCCGAATCTAAAACAGCAATTGCCACGATTTTATTTAAACGTGTAATATTATATAGTCGATCTTCTACTGCCACCTGTAAGTCTCAAACACCCACGACAGGGCGTTATCGCCCACGTTGAGAACCTATGACGTAAATTGTCTGAAATGGTATTTTGAAGAAAGAACACAATACCTTTCACCTCTGACAACATTTACCCATCTATTCTGCTCCATCAATCTTCATTCCTACAATAGCCTTCAGCCACTGACTTCAGGTCCCCTGTACCACGTCACACAGCCTCACGAGGCAGCCCTAGGGAGCGGGTGGGCCGTATCTGCCCGCCGATCATTAGTTCCAGAGTGGCCAGGGTAAAATTTTGCATGCTACTGATATTTCGCCAGCGAAGCAACTCTTGTATTACTTTGATAATGTTTTTGGGATTGGAGCACTTGATTTTTTTATATTGGTTGTAGTAAAGTGGTTAAGAGAAATAAGGCTCGATTCAGATGTTATTGCGAGGAGAGTAACGACGCCAGCACGTCAAGCTACCCGAAACTGTAAAATTTTCCCAATGAACCTTGAACCTTATGCTGTAGCGATAAAGTTGAAAATCTATTAAAGAAATATGGCAGGTTGTAGTAGCTTGATGTGCTGACGTCTGTACATACAATGCCCTCCTAAAGTTGACATTTTCCACTTCAGCTGTGGTGGCACACCACATTATGATTTAAAATTCTTGTTCCAAATGTTTGAACTGTACACTATAACGTTTTGAAGTGAAAACTTCTTTAGACGCGTTGGGCATTTTTTGAGATGGAAAAAAACATTGAATTCGCGCCACTGTTACCGTAACCGACACCGCTTCGGATGTGTTCGGCTGTCCTCGCGATGTACTCGGTTTTAATGAATATCCGATATGTCAGTGAGTGATGGCAAAGTATTCTGTTTGTGTTTTGTTTATAAGACGATTAAAAAAATATACACGTAATTGTTCAAGTTTTCACTTCTGTCGGCACTCCCTAAGTGCCACTTTTTTATTGACTAATTCAACAATATCCTTATCATAAAAAATAATCAAGTAATCCCTCAGTATTTTTATTATCTATACTAATATTATAAAGAGGTAAAATTGTTTGTAAGTTTGTAAGTTTGTATGTAGGGGGTAATCTCCGGAAGTAGTGAACCAATTTTAAAAATTCTTTCACTGGTAGAAAGCTACATTATTCGGGAGTGCTATAGGCTATAAATTATAAAGATATCATGCATATTAGCCGAACTATCTCAATTTTTGTCTAGCCAGGCGGAAAAAAATAGCTCTTACAACAGAGTTATTTGCATGCGCTGCCTTAACAGTTGTATATAATTGAAAACAATGTATGGCAACCTGGTCCGCTTTGAATAGTTCTACAAAAAAGTCCGGGACACCATATTTCTATCTTTTATATTTTAGCAGATATAGTAGCTTTTATGTGTTAAAAAAAGTATTTTTCGACGTACTTACCTTTGGACGATTTTTTAAACAACAAAATATTAAACCTTATCGAAAAAAATATTATTATGATCACAAGAACATCGTAGAGATACGATTTGCCCAAAACAGTATGTCAATTGGTTAAATAGTTTCGAAGATAATATAAAATTACTAAATCGGAAAATGCCGCCGTCCATTCACGAACCGCATTAGAACATGCTTTGTACGGACGTTTTATCCATTTACCCATAGATGGCGTTGTGCATAATGACCCTCTCCAGTTATTATTTAACTTTCGTCGTTAGGTAGGTGAGTTGTACGCACTAAGTAGTTGGTTGGATGTTGTTGGTCTTTAAAATTGTTTTGGTTGCTCGGTTTCTTAAAACACAAATACTACTTCGTTCTCATTCTTCGAGTTCGAAGCTGTGGTATTTCTGTTTTTGGGATATCGGACAGTTTCAGCGATTGTTTATCATGCCTAAAAGGAAATCACAACTTTCCCGTCAGACATCCCAGACAAGAGCAGCTCGAGTACGCCGTACGGAAGAGTCTGCTCTTGAAAATCATCAGCGCCTCTCGAGGAATAGAGAAAATATTTCGCAAGCACGCGCTGGGGAATCTAGCGTCTCAGTGATTTAAGGCAGCATGTCTCTGGAACAAGGGATAGGGAGTCTACCGCTGAGCACTCGCAGCGGCTCGCTAGGCAAACTGTGAGAACATCGCAGGCCCGTGCTCGGGAATCTAGCGCTGAACGTGCGCAGCGTCTCAGTTATTTAAGGCAGTATGTCTCTGCAACAAGGGATACGGAGTCTAGCGCTGAGCGCTCGCAGCGGCTCGCTAGCCAAACTGTGAGAACATCGCAGGCCCGTGCTCGGGAATCTAGCGCTGAACTTGCGCAGCGTCTCAGTGATTTAAGGCAGCATGTCTCTGCAACAACGGATAGGGAGTCTAGCGCTGAGCGCTCGCAGAGGCTCGCTAGCCAAAGCGCGAGAACATCGCAGGACCGAACCACACTCATAATTTCATCACAAGTTAAAATGTTTACCGCCCAACGAAGTGGGCACGGGTCAGCTAGTAAATAATAATATGGTATCACAGTGAAGTGGAAAATGAAAATGTCAACTAACTTTTGGAAGCTACTTACGTACTGTAGGATATCTATTCAGCAGCAACTGGTAGGACGTAGGATCAGCAGCCCATCCAAACATGGCTGGAAAAAACTACACGATTGTGAAAAAAAAATAAAAATAAACCGCGGAGTATGACTGATATCAGAAGGCCAATAACAGTAATTGCAATCTCATCTCAGCGAGAATCAATGTCAAAAACTTGTCAAAAATGTAGGGAAATTAGAGGTATTTTTGACAGATTGAGCCTGAGATCAGACTGTGAACGTTCTTAAACTTACTAGAATTGCCCCTCAGATATGCTTGGGTCACAATTCACATGAACTATATAGGTAGGTACATCGTTTGAAGCTTCTTAAAAAATCGAACATCTTAGAACACAAGATAAACCTTTGTGCCAAATACTTAGCTTAGCATAATAGCGATGCGTCAGTCAGTGAGTTAGTTGTGGGTATTTATTTAGCTCGTATGTGGAAGATTACTAAACACTAGAAGGCGGCTTGTGGCTAAATAATATCAGCCGCACGGATCGATCTTTAAGGTTAAGCAACGTTTGCCGAGGTCGATCCGTGGATGGGTGACCATCCATAACATACCGAGTCCCCTCGGTGTCTCGGAAAGCACGTTAAACCGTTAGTCCCAGCTGTCATTCGTAAATCTTTGACAGTCGTCAGAAACCCGAAAGTCTGACAACCAGTCTTGCCAAGGGTAAGTAGGTATATACTTATCGTGTTACACAGTAACTGTGTCGTGGAGGTCAGATAGACAGTCGCTCCATGTTAAATACTAGTATTCAGCTGCATCCGGTTAGACTGGAAGCCGACCCCAACATAGTTGGGAAAAGGCTAGGGAGATTGATTGTTAAAGATAACTAAATGCGAACTTCGGATATTGTATATTGTTACAGGTTAGTTGCCTATTTCAGCCAAGTAATAAATGTTCATCAATGACAGTAGTAAGCACACAGTCGAAACGAATTTTAAATATTTAATTAACGATTTTCTCGTTAATTATCGACAAAATGACGAAGAACGCGGTATTATAAATATTGATTGTAATTTTGACAGACTGAGACAGATTACAACGCCAATGTTCTTAAAAATACGAGAATTGCCCCTCAGAGAATAAGGTATATTGTACTGACTGGTGTTAAACCCTTGCAGCAATGAAGTCCTAAACATCGAGGAATTAAAGTTTTGAAGACTAGATCGCACCCCTGAAACTTCAACTCATGAAAAATCCTGAAAACCAGTGCCAAAAATATTGCATTACAGCAAATCTCTTTACTATATTATATCCCATGTAACATTATCCCATCGACAATCGTATTTCATTTCCGACGCAAGAATTAATATATCCCATGATCCTGGCAGTCCACCCATACATCCGCATGGATCCCGCCCATCTTTACAATAATCAAAATAATATTATTTAACAACAACATTTTTTTCCGAACGCAGCTGTATCCATTTAGCCGCCAAACGTCAACAATTTGCCTATTTTACTTTTACCGCCAATCAGCGCAAAGTATTGCCACAATGCAAAAATCAGGTATCAATACCGCTACTTAAAGGCCATCCAATCAAGAAAGGTGTCACATTACGACACTCTATTGTATCGTTCGAATCTGTGTTTACAAACACAACAAGGGCTTGTCATAATCTGTTTTTGGATGTGTCCTTTTCTATTTTTCGGTCTGGCAACTTTTGGCGTGAATGTTTTTTTTTTTAGTTGAACAAAGCATGGTGGAGGTATGGATTTCGACGCCTTATTGTTGGTTTAACCGTGTATTGAATAGGTTTCATGGAAAGCGAAGGTAAGTCGTACTTATGTTGATCGGCTGATAATTCTTTAGTGGTGGTCTTGTGACTGATAGTTGACAGTCGAGGGGGCTGCGGGTTCCAAAAATTTCGATTTCAATGAAACAGAAATTCGAATAGTGTTTGTCCTTGTCAAGCCTTTCTGTTTACTTTTTGGATGAAACGGACCGCGAATGATTTGAGCAGAAGGTAAGTCAGCAAAATAAGCGCTAGTGTTTTTTTTTTACATTTTTTAACGGGCAATGTTTTGGTTTAAATTGTTTTAAATGACTTGCATTGCGCTTATAATCGTTATGGACGGTACAGTTGCGTAACAGTGTTTTAAGTAGCAGAGTACAATTATTTTGAATGTAAATTCTTTATACCCTTTAGTTCCACATCAAGTATAATTTCACAGTGCTTCATTCGAATATAATATAGTAAGTTGGTACCTACTATCAAAATATCTTACAACGCAGAATCGCCGTCAGTTTCCTCAACAACAAAAAAAAAAGTAATCTCGAATTTTACACCTCCCCGGTCAGTCGGGCAAAAACTTTACAAAACAAACAATACATTTATACAACAATTACATTACAAACGCGAAACCTCAAGCGTCAAATGCCGAACTTTGGATTACAAATATCCACCACCACCTTCCAACATCCTACCAAACTTTGAGACCTTCAAAACAGAGTTCAAAGTCGTGGAACTTTTATTTCACCAGCTACGTGTTTAACTTTGCAAAAAACACGAAAGCGGCGAAGCGTGAACGCTTGTGCAGGACAGAGGGGTCTGTCGGTTTATTTTTTCCTTAATCCTAACCGGGATTAGGTTAAAGCCCTTTTGATTGGCAGCCGCCGTCAGATGCAGGAGACGTCGGAGGTGCATCGTGAGCCAGGAGTTTAGCGGAGTCTGGGACAGTAGGTATGTACTTTTAAGACGAAGAAAAATATTGGATGTGAGATATTTTTATGTGAGAACGAAGACGTGGGTTTTTGCTATAGATAACTGATAGGACATCAATTTATCTGTGGGTTTGGTCAGATGCTTTTACCATATTTGATTGATTTAAGTTAAATTAAGGGAACCTCCACCCTTTGAGCTAAAACTTAGAAACTACGAAGGTAAAGATGTTAACTCCGCTAGCATTTCTAGGACCTGCACCCTAATAGCCTAACACACTATAGCCTGAATCATTTTGAAGGATATTGCTATTCCATTGATTCATATGTTCGATAAATGTGTCTGCACAGCAATTTAATAACGCAATGAATGTTGTTGAACTGTCAAATTGAAACCCATTGCTACTGATAGTGTGTTGCGCAACTACCTACCTCGCTGCAATTTCGGTAGAGTAAGGAGACTGTTGTTACTTAGTGGCTTCCGAACCACCAGTGGTACCTTTGGTGTTGCAAATCGTGATTTTATATTTCAGAGGGCCAGTTCGACACTATAGCAACTCATTATGCCTTCAACAGTAGACTATATAATGTCGGGTAAAGGACCGAACTCGTCATGAACTGCAGCAATCATTTTACAATTAGAACCAGAACTGCATGGCCATTACATTCCGTGCCGTCAATCAATGTTATCGAAGGAGTCCTCGAAACGCTGTTCACAAATCAGAAACCCGAAAATGTTGACTGTTTAAACCGAATAGACGATGGCTATTCCTCCGACAGGTATATGCTATCGGGACTAGGCAAATCAGAGTACCTAAAATGTGTCATTTTAGATTCGGAAGCCAGTCAAATAGTTTTGAATAGCTATTCTGGTCCGCATTACCTACTTCAGCAACTTTATTTTTTGATCACTCATAGGATAATGTAATCAGACAAGTATCATCCAGCTGCAGCCATTTTACCATCATCTTTATTCCATATTTAAGTACCTACCTA
Organism: Hydraecia micacea; assembly: GCA_914767645.1. Lineage (NCBI taxonomy): Eukaryota > Metazoa > Arthropoda > Insecta > Lepidoptera > Noctuidae > Hydraecia > Hydraecia micacea. The sequence continues at coordinate 10,157,642 of OU611797.1, forward strand.
TCACATTTCGCGTGCTCCCGCCACTCACACTAATCGCATCTTATAACTTACCACTAACTACTTACCATACAACCTTGAACACCACTTAGTTGACGAGCGAGCTGCGCAGGCGACTGAGTGACATTCGTCACGGCGCGGGCGCAGTTCTCACGAGCTACCCGGCTACCCGTGTTGTTCATAGGGATTAGCGTGTATGTTACAGGGCTGCTACTTAGGTGCTAATTGATTTATTGAATATTTATCATATTATAAGACTAATCTCTTTATGAGCAGTTGTGAAAGTAACAGTGATTTTCTAGTAGTTTAAGGCATTATTCAAAATACGGATAACGTCAGTGTCAAAACTGTAATGTCACTTGATATTATCTCAGAAACTGGAAAAGTTAAACAGGCGCCATTTGAACCGGAATACTTAGATGGAAATCAATAGTCTTTAGAATGATAATTTAATATACGTCTAGCTCAGATGTTACTGAAAAAATTTTTTCCAGGAAAGCCAGGAAAAGGTGGTCTTTTGAAAGGCCCGACGTTAGGGGTCGTATGCATGTCGTACGAATGCATTTTTGGGTCTTTTAAAAGGCCCGTCGCAGTATCTTGGTTAGACATAAACATTCCATATTCAAACTTAATAGCTTTAGAGCCAAGTAAGTATTTTATGTCATTCATAAATACAAAAAATATTCTGACTAAATAGACAGAGGGTGTAATGCAAAAAACTGTTTACCAGGTTACAATTGACAATAGAAATGGATATTTTTTCAAAAGAACCGTTCGCTGAGTCCCTACATTAAAAGCAACAACTACTTACTTATAATCACACAAAGCATGGTGTCAGTGTCAGCCCTACGTAACGTGTCAGAGTTGGTCGACAGTGACAATTCATTCAGACCAGCCTACCTGCGCGCGCGCCTAATCCAAGTGACATACGAGACGTGTACCACAGAGCAGAAGATTTCTTGATGATGTTGGAAATTGTACCTATACTGGAGAAACCTCTATGAGTAAATGTAATTACTTCGGTAACTAATCATGTTAAGTTTGATGTATAAAAAGAAATGAACGAACCAAAAGAAAAGACAGGGGTTAATAAGTGTTTTAGTCGTTGTCATTACCAGTGCTGTGTGTACAATGGTAGGATTTCCCTCAGGATTGCCACAACAACAGCTGGTCCTAAGTTTCCCTCATCCAGCGGATTCCCACGACCTTTACCAGGTCGTTCCACCTTGCTAGGAGCCTACCTGGTACTTTTTCGGCCCCAGCGGCCGTCAGTTCGCTCCATTCGTACTTATTTCTAGTAGTCATTTTGAAAAACGTCAATCAATACAAACACGGGAGTTTCTAAATATGTTTTGATTTATCTGGGAAGCGCTATCATGAGCTCAAGCAAGCTTCTGCTCTTATATCAATCTGAAACACCAGCCCAAAATCTTTTCTACCATCTCTGTTTTCCAACTAATCTATGTGATTAGCGTCGGGCTGACGATTTAAAGCATTTATAGGTCTGTATTGATCAGTGAGTGGATTTATTAGGGGCTCGGATCGAGACGGATTGTCTCTGGCTCCCACGATGATAACATTTATTATTTTATTGTTATTGACATTTGACTACTTCAGTCGGTTTATTGTTGCTGCTGTAAATTCCTTTAAAGTTCTTGTTTGGGATTGTAGAAATGTGGACTTTCGTGTGGAGAACTGTTGTTTTTATTGTTAATGGCATTGTAGATTCTTGCTGAACAGTCTTCAGTTGTGTTATGTTCTAGTACTGTTATATATTCTGTGGTTGTGCTTTTAACACTGCCGTTCACCCTATGCAAACTTAATTGTGACTGTTGCTGAAGTTAAGGAAATCATAGAAAAGTCCCGATATGCCTTTTGAGTCGTAATTACCCAATACCAAACCTCGAAATTTGAATAAGTAAGTATAATTGGAACTAATAGACAAGTTTCTAATCAGATTCTAACCAACCCAATTTTCAGAGTTATCTTTCTGAATCTACTTATTATACCCAGCGTTTTTTTCTCATCTAAAGTTGGTAAAGCTCAAGTAAACAACCTCAAACATGAATGATGCAATGATCATCATAAACCGGAAGCTGCTACAATGGGTGCATCACTCGAAATTAGTGCACATCAACATACAACCGACAGATTACTGAGCTTCCCAAACTTTAATCATACGAAACTTTAGTGTACGCACTTGGCTTGAAAAACGCGACGAGCAGCCGGTCCAGAAATGCTACATAAAGTGGCACATTATTTTGACATTACATTACTAACAAATTGTATATAAAAGTGGCAGTTTTCAAGTCTAGTAAAGAAGTACGCATTCGCAACTAATATAACGGCATCCTTAACCAAATCGAATTTAGTTCACATGAATTTAGAATAGTAAATTGTAAGGAAACTATTTTTTAAATTATTGTCTTCAGAATTAAATATAAAAATCAAATTTAATCTGGATGATATCGTTGATAAAGGAACCTAAAAGGAGTTTGAGACTTCCTAGAGTCAATATTTCACCAAACATAGCCATCAAGCCAAGGCTAGGGAAGCAAACATTGCTTCAAACCAAACGCGTCGTCTATACCGTGCAGTACGTAGGCACTCAAAAGATGCCAATCTCGGCGGATGCATCGACTTATATGGTCCATCGTCACATAATCGCGTTTTTGTATTTAAATGTCCGCGATTTGAATACAATGTCCGTGCAGCTACCGAGATCGATCCCACAGTCGCACTGTAATGGGCTGGGCGAGACAAACCACTTAAAATGTTATAAAGCAAAAAGAAACTCTATCCTTCCTACGTAAAATACAATTTTCTTTGGCAAATTGTGAGTGGTTGGGATGTTTTTGGCCCGGGAGCTTGAGGTTTGGGGTGGACAAAAATTTTCACACCATTGAAGACGTTGATTGTTCTCTTAAAGTCAATAAGTCAGTGAAAAGATAAAGGAGTCACTTTCGTAGAATTGTGAAAGGATTTCATGGACTTACTGCACCTATTTAAAAGAAAAAAAAAACTATGGGCACTTTAAGGACCAGAAAAAACATGTCAAAAATATCATTTCAATGATGATTCATCTTTAAGTGAACTTAAAAACGATACAGCTTAAGGAAAATTAACTCCACTACCTTATGATATTGTTAAGAATAACAAAACAAAAACGTACGAGTATACCTAAAATAATTATACTTCACAACATAATTGCATTCTGACGCCCACGCCACGCCGTAATTCCAGAAATTGATTCTGACGTAAACCTTTGGAAGGACACGAGCCACAATTTACAAAAAAATACTTGAACCCCGATATTATCGTAACAGCCTCAATTTCGAACACAAAAATTATGTCATTGAAAAAAAAAAAAACTTTCAAAATGCGTTTTTAAAATCGACCTCACACATTTAAGGGTTGTTTCCCAAAAATCCACGGGGATTCTTAAAAAATGAATTTGAATACAGTAGTCTCTGGCGAGGTGTTGTTGGACAGTTTTTTTTTTCGAATGTGTCACAGATCTTTATCAGAAGGACGGATTTAACAACCTCGTAAGCGCGGTCGCGTCAACTTTTTTATTTTACTTTTTTTTGTCTTACGCGTCAAGCCAGTCACGTCGAATTAGACAAATCCTTTTAGGTGAACATTGATTCCTGTGGGTGAGAACTTTTTTCTTTTAGCATTCTTGTTGGGTATTTTGAATTTTGTCGAACATCCTCGTATACGAAAAAATAATACTAATAAGTATTATTTTTTCGTATACGAGGATGTTCATGTTCAATTGCTTTCTAACGAGAATTACCTTTTGTGAAATTAAATTCTTGAATCATCTTCATATCATCACGCTTGTAATTCCCGAAGGGTTAGGTAGAGGTGTACCTATAGTACACCCACATTTCGCCAAATATTGTAATAGAAGGGCGAGCCTACTGCCATCAACCGGGCACAAATCCAGACTCCGGGCTGCTATTGACAAATTCTAGATGGAAAACCCAATAACACTTTGCCCTGCCCGAGAATAGAACCCAGGAGGCCTACCACAAGCTCTTAACGCGATCCATTTTAGGACCTAAACTGAACTGTTCTTCTAATTCGTACCATGACGTCAGTTTAACGATTCAGTTTAGGCCGTGCCATCTGCTGACAGCGATTGTCCCAAACCGAGTCGCAAGTTTTGGTTTCATTCATACTTGTTTGGTACCATGACGTCCATAGAGCTGCTCAAGCGATGCAGTTTAGGAACCTAAACTGAAATGTCTTTATTTTGAATCGTTTTTAATTAGATCATGGTAGCCAGCCACCGCCGTTCAGCCGTAGCGCTTGCGACTAGACCAACAAGACAGTCAAAGTCTTGAAACGTCTGTGAATGGCGATTATTTGTGATGTAGTCAACATGATTGTAACCTTTATCATAAAACTCTTATATGTTTCAAAACTCAAAAACATACAAGTGCCTCCGGACACTAGAAAATCTGCCAAACACTTGCACAGACAATTATCACCCAAAACTATTCGCATAACTACATTAAATCCCATTAATCAAGTGCTCGAAACAAGTAAAGCATCCTTTTCTGTCAGTGCTCGACATTCGAGCACATTAATTTGTCAATGGAAACAAGCGATTATTTGAGGATGAACCCCAGCAAGTGACACAAAAGAATCGTTTTAATTCAAAGCCCCACTACTGACTGACAAATTGTATCAACTGTTAAATTCAATTAGATGGTTTAAGATTTATAATTTATGGTTTCAATGCAGGTGGGGAAAATTACTTGGAGTGGAATGCAGTAAACGAAGAAAAACTAGTGTGAGAAGAAGCAACAAACATGATGACATTTTTTTTGCCGTAAATGGAAATCTGGATAGCCTCATCCAGGATCTCAGATAGATCAGGACATAAAAAGATAGCAATTATCTTCTTCTTCATGTCGCTAGCACGACTGTATTTTAAATCTTGTTTTCTAGAAACTTTGCCACTAGCCATAGCACTTATGAAAGAGGAGTATAACTGAAAATAGCAAAGGACAGCTAAGATACATACAGGTAAAACCATTTCTTGATTGACATACCTATTTTAGTAACTTATACTTACCTATGCTATTTTATAATGACCCAAATCCGGAGATCCGTTAAAATTTTACGCGTTCATTGCAATAAATTACTTTTTAAGCGTATCAACGGCAACATTAATATGAATGAACACGGAAGATTAGATTGTTGACTTTTCTTCAGGTTTTGATTTCAGGATTGAAGCTCAAACTTGTCTTTTTTCTTCGCAAAGAAAATGGTATAGCTATTGTATGTGTAATCAATACACGATCATTATTTGAAAACCATTTGACCCCAAACAATACTACCAAATCTGTTCCTCCTGAGACCAGTAAAAACAAATGTTCAATTCATTGTGAGCCATCATCAATAATTCTGGATGCTCCCCTAATCTTGCTGAATCTAATCGTACATCATCCGCGTCGCATCTGCGTGTTTAGAACGACGCTTATAAAGTCGCCAGTGTGTTCCAACAGGGCAGTTGCTACCCTCGGCTTTGGGACAAATATAGGGGAGTGTCAGTGGTTATGACAGGAACGCAGCGTTTTACATTGGGTCTCTATCTCTTCAAGTCTCTAAGTCTTTGAACATTGCGAGTGTAGTTTCTTTGTTGTATCAGAGTAGTAAAATAGAATTTGAATTTAAATGCAATGCCATTTCAGTTAAAATGCATTTTAGATCACTCCCTGTTTGAGTCTTACGCTGTACTAAGCACTTTTTATGGCGAATTCGTACAAGAAATCAATGTGTTAATTTTTTTTTTTTTAATTTATGTTTTTCGATCGTCTCACGCTATCACAGTCCGCTGCTAGACACAGGCTACGCTACAACAGCCGCATCATCGCCTTCTGCACCAGCTGTCTTTTTAAGTCTTCGCTCCATCTCTCTACTCCCTTACGCGTTTGTGAATATGTCGAAATATTACCTTACATTCCTTTCCAATAAGATGTATAAAATTTACCTTCATCGTGCGCTACCAAAATACTTCCCCGTATATTTTCATCACAGCGGGTCTCAAGAGAGATGGGAGAATTAAATGACAATTTTAACACAGCCCTGAACTCGTAAAACATTCATCAATTTCGCAAATGGTGTTTAAATACATATGTGACTGGTTTGCTTTATTTTAGTTTATATTCTGTATTGTTATCGGGATAATCCGTTGCGAGGAGTGAGACAGATATTGTAGAGACCAATCCTACATAATTCGTGGTACGAATGGCTACGATCAAGATAATTGCTATGGTAGAAGCACAAGCATAATCAGCATATAATGTTCCCACTGCTGGGACACAGGCCTCCTCTCGTCGAGAGGGAGTGGGCTATAATCCAAGTACTAGTCATAATACGAGTATATCAAGTCTTCGAATTTTTGAACCTAGGACATGCCGATTTCTTCACGATGTTCTCCATTACCATTTTGAGAGCAGTAGTGATGAACTTATTTACACAAAGTAAAGCACCTGGCTGGGTTTAAACCCACGACCTACAACTTCTAAGTCGGGGCCGTTACCACTGGGCCACCAGTGCTCTCTCTATGGTAGAAGATTTCCATCATATTTTTAGAAGGTACAGACGCCAGCACATCAAGCTACTACAATCTGTCTAATTTCTTTAATAGATTTTCAACTTTATCGCTAAAGCATTAGGTTCAATGTTGATTGGGAAAATTTGACAGTTTCGGGTAGCTAGATGTGCTAGCGTCTGTACTACAGGTATAACTCTACCTAACCCTTGGGGAAAACAGGCGTGATGTTATGTTTTGTTACAAATCGATCATGAAAAAAACGGAAGATTAAAGTGCAAACTTTTTCTACAAGAAACAAAAAAAGGTGCCAAAAAGTTTGTCGACAGATTTTTTCATAACAACCTCAATCGGCAAGTTAAAAAAATATATCAAAACTGACAGGGAAAAAATGGTCCTTTAATACGGGGGCGCTAACCCTTCGCTTATAATAGCTAAAAAGACCGGTCCCATCAAAATTGTCGGTGTTAAAATACACCCCATTGTGGAACACTACGGCTTCTTAGCCCCAAACTAAATAGACAATTTGGAAGCCCAAATTGTATTTATAGTCTTTTTTGTTGTCAATCGAGTTTTTGTATTCCTTTTTACACAATTAAAAAAAGAGGTTTGATCAATTCTGCTTTTGTGAAATGGAAACCAATTTAATATGTACGGACGAAGTAGGTAATGTTGAACAGACTACTTAAAATTGGATGGACGACTTCAATGGCTTACAATGGATAGTTCGCAATATAATAGCGGAAATTGTTGCAACAATGACGTCATAGGTGGCCAGAAAATGTTGTGCCTTTAAATGACGGGAATCTGACTGTAGCTATTGAGTTGATCGATTTGAGAATATAGTCATCTATGTATTAAATTTCGTGCGATAACCTAAGCATCACATTTTATAAAATGCTCATTGTTCCTCAGCTGAATAAACATCATTGAAACAACTTGCGTATTGATTAAAAGTTCTGACTGACCATGACCCTAGGACTGAGAAATTTTCGGTCTCTATATCAAGTGGCGTGCAATTTGAGACGCCTATCTCCAGGACTGCTGTAGGCTGATGATGATATCAAGTGGCCTCAAATCTGAAGCCAAACAATAATAAAGATTAAATTCATGACGAGAACAGTGAACGGTTAGAGAAGAGTTATTGTTTTCAATAGGTATACTTTCCTGCACCATAACAAAAATAAGATTCATGGCAATTGTTGCACTATTGTGTATGCTCTGTGGACAGTGTTAAATCTTATATTTAGAGTCTAGAAATCTTTATCCTCTCACTACCTGTTACAATACAGCGTAAAATAATCCAAACGCTTTGACCTCTAAATTATAAACAATATTTCTTTCTGTAAATTAGTAACACTTTTTACACGACAAAGTTTTATTTAAATTATTTTTTAAATTAGATGATTTTGGAGTTTCCAAAACGACTACTCTGAGAAGAAAGACCGAAACAAACTGAGACGTCACAGTTATTTTGGTCAGGCAATATGAGAACCATGCAGATTAGTGTAACCTCCACCCAAAATCATAACCGATGAACAACCCACTAAACATGTACGACTCCTGCAAACAACACCAGTTGTACAAGGACGTAATCCAACAACACAACACAACAGGACAACATATCGGTATCATCGCAACAGTTGTCTATGGTCGCCGTGGGGTACTTCAAGAGATGAGTCCGTATGGCGAGGGACGAAACCGATTTCATTATGGTTATCTATGGCGATTAATTTTGGTCTGTTGAGGGTTTTTGTTGTGGAAGCACTCTTAATTTATCGTTTAGTTGTCCGTATGTGATGGATTCGATGTAGGTTACTTCAATTGACAATGAATTGGTTGCTTCCAAAAGATGTATTTCTGGTTTTATTCATTGAACACATAATTGAATTGAACATATCTGTAGATATATCAACATGATACAAGTACGAAAATAATCAAGAAGAATCAAGTCAATAGACTACCTGATGAAAAGGAAACCTGCTTATGCGTCGTGAGGCCGTAGAGGAAAAGTTGAAAGGTTTCATAACGCCGAAAATTTGTTCAGTGAAAAAGAATTGAGAGACGTAGAAAGCCTCACAATGCTTACGCGAAATGTGTGGCGCTCGAATGACGTTGACAGGAAGCGCTGTTTGTAAACATTTGTGCACTTGTTTTGTGAAATGTCACTTGAAAAGTATTCAAACAACCAAGATGTCGGCGTTAGTTCCTAGAACTAGTGCCCTAAATTTTTCCTTCTCGTTAATTTAAAATCTTGATCCATCATCTTTAGTTGCAGGTAATTCTTAACTCTTGCCAACCAACACCTTCAAGACAACAGATTTACAAAATTCTACGACGACAAAGTTCTTCAGGGCAATGAACCCATAGTTTTATTGAGCCAACTTCCTCACTATAGACATATACAACATTCTGATAAACAAAAACTAAAGCAAATTAAAGAAAGAAAAAAAAACAAATTTAAAATTTCGAATCCGCGCGAATCCCCTTGCGATTGGTGCAAAGATAAACCAATGGAAGGGGGTGGCATTGTTACAATATCTGCCAGTATCACGATAACGCTCGAAGGGTGCAGGCGACTCTGACGTGCATAGATAAGCTGTAATGCTTCTCGTATCACAGCAAGGGTGCTTGTTGACTTTATGGCATACTAAATTTAGGAAAGAGGCATTTAAATTTGAATAATAGCTCCGTCACTTAATCTAAGTCTGTTAAGTTTTTTTAGTCTCCCTTCTAACGAGGTTGCTATCGCTTCTAGCTCATTTGCATACCACTGTCTATGCGTCAATCACACAAATGAATCGTCGATTGATTGATTGATGATCGCCGATGAGCGTTCATTCACTCGTTCAACTGGTTTACTCACTACTTTTTTACTATTGACCTTAACTGATGAAATGGTGATATGATGAAGTTTAGAAATGTTTTCTAGTGTTCTATGGTGCCGCAATTATTGTTTATGCGATGAAGGTGCATTTGATTTGATAGATTGCGTTGTAAGTAATGCTGATGAATTAAAGCTTGGATTATGAAATTATTGTAACTGTATTTAGTGAGATCTTTTTAATTTTACATACAGGTAAAACCATAGGTATACCTACTGCATAAAACAGATAAGTCATTAAGCAAAGGTTTTGGAACATGGACATTTGAGGGGGCCGCATGGGTCGGCCGAAGGTACGGTTGCTGCGATCGGTTCGTGGATGGGCAACCATCCATAACATATCGAGAACCCTCCGTGCCTTGTAAAGCGCGTTAAGCCGTTGGTCCCGGCTGTCATTCATAGATCTTTGACAGTCGTTACGGGTTGTCAGAGGGCGAAAGTCTGACAACCAGTCTTACGAAGGGGTATCGTGTTACCCAGTTACTCGGTTGTGGAGGTCAGATAGAGGCAGTTGCTTCATGTAAAATACTGGTATTCAGCTGCATCCGATTAGACTGGAAGTCGACCTCAACATAGTTGGGGAAAGGCTAGGCATATTGAATTTAGTGAGATGTTTTCAAGAGCCAAAAGCAAAGTTTTTGGAACATGGACATTTGAAGAGATGTTTAGTGCATTTTAGTAAGTCAGTACGAAAAAACCTAGATTTTGTAAGCATTATTTTTAAGAAATACGTACCTACTGGCTACTTATGTATCATAATAATATAATAATTCATTTTCGAGGCAAACAACACTGCTACCTTTTTTCTGACATCTCAGAGTTAAAATGGAATGAATAAAATTCTGATTAGAATACAGTTTCGATTCAAATATCTCAAGATATCGTAAGTAAACCTGCCAAAACCTATATCAAAAGTAAGAACAGGATTAGAACTCCCTTAGAACTTATTTCTTTTCTGAACCGTGTGGGTCTATTAAGAATTACACTACAGAAAACAGTTACGAATAGTCCCAGTAATTAGCCACAAAACAGCTCATCATATCCGCAATATCATAGGTAATTTCACCACTAACTGAGTTAAACTAAACTGAGGGACGCGACCCCATGCCATAAATCCATAGAGAACATTAAAACACCGCCCATTACACGAAGGAATTGCCCCAAAATGCCTCAAACATGTGTTCTATGGCGACCTGTCATCGGGGTTGCCAGCACAATGGGTAGAATTATATTTTTTTGTGTTGGCAACACGACGACAGACGCGCGCCGCGGGATGCCGCCACGCCCTACCTTGTTGCCGATTTGTTTAGAACACTATTCATTTGTGGATTCATGAAGAGAGTAGACAAATGTGCTGTTCAGCTTATTGACTGTTGATTGCTTTTGCCTCTCTGAGGCAGAATGAAATAAAGGAATAATATAACTACACTAAGGTAAGTACTATCATTTAACGACGTTCGACGTTGTGGCGACATCTACAATTTATGAACGTTGGTAGGCGAAAAAACAGCTTAATGTTAACTTGGAACAATGCCACTTTATTAAATCTAAAGCAGTAGATATTTTCAGCCACGTTAAACATTGGACAGAAAAATAAATTGTTACTAAGAACTCAGCAGAAAAGCAGTTCAAAGTTTATTGCTTTTCTTCGGGCATCAAATTCTGTAATCTTCCAGTAGAATATTTGGATATCAACTTGACGTGTGGACTTAACCCTCTGCATTTCCTCTATGACCAATATTTCTAACTAGGCGTAGTCCTCGCTACACGCAGTCGCTACACAAGGGTAGCATTTTGTGCACCACATCACAATAATTAGCCCCTTTACTAATAGTGGGCCAAGCTGTAATCTGTGGTACTTAGTGCACTTAATGATAGAGGTACCTACGAGGTATGCCACTAAAAGGTTAATTAGTTGTGATTTTTTAACCGACTTCAAAGAGGAGGTTCTGTATTCGACCCGTATGTATGTTTGTATGCCCGCGATTTTCTCAAAAACTAATGAACCAATTTTAATAATTCTTTCACTAATGTGATCTACATACTTAGGTACTTTCAGGAGGGTTTTAGTATTATAATACATTAGGTAATTATTCTTATGTACGAAAACGGCGCAAATATAACAACCTTTTTGGGAGTTATATGTTTGAGCCGTTTGGGGTTGAAACTCTAGGGCCTTGGGGCCCGAGTGCTCATCGAATGTTTCGAGACATCGCCAAGCGGTTGGTTGACTCTACACGTGACCAGAGGGCTGGCCTATTTTTAGCCCAAAGAATAAGCATTGCCATCCAACGTGGTAATGCTGCCAGCCTTTTGGGCACTTATCCCATTGACAGCGATGCGGACGAATTTTTTGATGCCCTATAAGCTCTTGTCTTTTTTTTTTCCCTTTTTTTTATACACTTGTATATAATATATATATTTTACATTGTAAAATACTTCTTGTACGAAGTTATATGTATACATAAATGTACTGCATCTCCGGCATTTCTATGCGAATTTTGATGATTCTTCTAGTCGGTGTCTTCAATTCTTCAATGCATTGTAGTGTTTTTTTGAAGTCGGTTTTTTTTTGTATTTATATTTTTTTATAATGTTTTAATGTTTATTTCTCTTATAAAAATCAGCCTACAATGTTCCCACTGCTGGGGCACAGACCTCTATGAGAGGGAGAAGGCTATAATCTACCACATGGGCCCAGTGTGGATTGGCAGATGTCATAGTCCTAGAATTTTCTAGATTTTTCACGATGTTTTCCTTCACAGTTTTGAGAGCAGTGGTAATGAATTTTATACAAAGTAAAGTGCCTGCTTGCGTTCGATCTCACGACCTACTACTCGTGAGTTCGAAATCAAGCAGTAGGTACTCTTTGGATGTAGGTATGAAAATACCTACCTAATAATAGTTATACCTAATAGAATAAGGTATATTTTGAGACGTACCTAGGTAAAACACATATAGCTCTAGAGCTATGTGTGCTACAAGGAGGAAGTCATCGCAAGAGTACCTACGACGGATTGTGCATAATATATTGTGCAAGCCATGCTTTTGTATTTACCTAACAGACAAATTTATGTATCCATCTAATAGATAACATATCACCCATACATTCGTCCTCTAAACCTTTTTAAGGTAAGGAATTCTTCGTGGGTATACTCCACCTGGGGATGCCGAAAGCATTGACCTATAGTCTTAGCGGAAAAACCTCACGGTAAGGAAGCCTAGGTAACATAAGTGTTGTTTCAATAAGCGATGGGTATGGCTATTACAGATGATTAAGACTCCTGCCGTTCAAACTAGGAAAATCCTGTATCTTGAAGGCCATGGTGTTTCTCCAAACTGTGGGGACGCTGAATTTGCGCTCTTTCGCCCGATAGCTTTGACCTTTAGTGGTGTCTTAATACTTAAGGACTGAAACCTATGCACTGTGCAGTATATTCCACATATGTGAAATCAAAAATAAACCAATATTTAATAATCATAATCTCCATGGGACACAACTCCTCCTCATTCTCCCCTAACTCGATAAATGAGTGTTACTTGTTGAGTATTAAACTTTAAACGCACTCGACACCTCTTGACCAAATAGAATTTACTTCGGTAATCGCTCTCCGTTTCAAGTAGACAGTTGTCAATCATGCGGACTGTACTCTGTGCAAACTGCTGCGCATTGTGTCGATGGGGTTGATTCATTTAAGATGTTTTTTTGCGAATATACCGGGTGTGTTACCATGGATTCAGCACATGATTCTGAATGCCCTGCGTTGAAATTTATCGTCGATATTATAAAAAAAAATAGCTCTACCATACATTTTGACCGAGTAGATATTGCACTTTTCTATGAAACAGCAGATTTTTTTTTAAAGTGAAGACTTCTTTAGGCGCGTTGGACATTTTTTGAGATGGGAAAAAACCACTGAATTTGCTCCACTGTTACCGTAACGATACCGCTTCGGATGTGTTCGGCTGTCCTCGGGATGTAGGTACCCGGTTTTAATGTATATCCGATACTAGCACTTTGCCCGCGACTTCGTCCGCGTGAATTTCGTACTTTCCTCTAAAAATTTAAAAAATGTATGTTTATGATCTTTATCATTTATTTAGATAAATAAGTATTCAGGCCAATTTTTAAGTTTATAGATCAAACGAATCAGATTTTTCAAATAAACTGTATCCCGCTTTTCATCCCCACAGGGGTGGAATTTAAAAAAATTGTTTGGGGTTGTTCATAACTTGACTCAAAGACCCATACCGATTTTCGAGTTAATGGAACCAAGCAGTAAAATCCACCCCTCAAACTTTATTACCCTTTTCCACCTTGGTGAGAGTCGATTTTTGAAAAACCCTAAAACACACACCTACTTTTATTATTTGTTTTAATAGTACCGAGTTTCGAGTTAATCCGACAGCGGGTTACGTATTTTTCTAACCTATTATTAACGTTGTCACCCCCTAAATCCTCTAAGAGGGGTTTTTTTAAAGTAAAAGTGAGATTCTTTATTATTTACTGAGACAAATATTGCCAAGTTTCAAGTTTATTAACCAAATTAATAAGATTTTTCATATAAACTGTATCCCCTCTTTTTATCCCCATTAGGGGTGCACTTTTGAAAAATCCTCTGGGATGTTTCTATAACTTACTAAACTTAAAGATTATTTATACCAATTTTAATGTAATAAACTACCTACTCCCCTGTGAAGTTGACTCTCTCTCTTTATCCCGTTAGGAGTAGATTTTTTAAAAAACCTGATAAACTTTCAAGTAGGTATTATTTATTTTGGTCTTACATACTGAGTTTCGAGTTAATTGGACCACGCGTTAAAATTCTTCCATATAAAATTCGACACCCCCAATCTCCCTTTAGTTTCAAGTTTATTCCAGTTTATAAACAAATGAATAAGATTTTTCATATAACTGTATCCCGCTTTTCACCCCCACAGGGGTGCAATTTCGAAAAATCGTTTGGGACGTGTTCATTACTTGACTCGAAGATTTATTTATTACAATTTTCGAGTTAATCAAGCCACGCAGTAAAATCCTCCCATGTAAAATTAACTACCCCTTTTCACCCCGTTAGGGATAGATTTTTGAAAAACACTGATACACGTTGTTCTTTATTTTTGGTCTTAATTATAAACACTGAGTTTCGAGTTAATCAGACCGCGCGTTAAAATTCCTCCATACAAATTTTGACACCCCCCAATACCCCTTTAGGGGGTAGTTTAGAAAAACAAAAAAATGCCAAACTTCATAATTTACTTAGACAAGTATTCGTGGCAAGTTTCAAGTTCATTAACTCAAGGAATAAGATTTTTCATACAAACAAAATCCATCCTTTTCACCCCTTTAAAGGTTGAATTTCCAAAAACCCCTTCTTAGTGCTCCCCTACATTATAATAGGAAGCCGTGTGCAAAATTTCACATTCCTAGCCCCAGTAGTTTCGGCTGTACGTTGATATGTCAGTCAGTCAGTTCTCCTTTTATATATATAGATGTCAGTGAGTGATGGCAAAGTATTCTGTTTGTGTTTTGTTTTCACTTCTGTCGGCACTCCCGGAGTGCCACTGTTTTTTTTTTTTTGATAACCGAATAAAAGTTTCTACACTAGGGGGTCTAGAATCATGTGCTTGCAATTCATTGTTTCAGTAGGCGCGTCGATGTACCTACTATAGCGAATAATTTACTGTATATGGCGAGTTTTTTTCTGAAATTTAAAAATACTCTCAACATTCTTCAAGCTTCCTCACGTTGACTGCCAGACAACAAACACAATAGAAAATCTATTGTTCGCGGTCACCGGTGACCGCGGTGGCAGTCAATGCCTTAAAGATGCAATCAAGTACCTATTCTATTATTTTTGCTTGCTGCATAGATTTTTAGGTGTTTTTAACAGTAGGTCAAAGAGGTTCCAATACATAGGTACTATGCACATAGCAGCATAGAGATGGTCATAAGGCAGAGATTAGATCTATATAGATCTATGCTGATCCTTTAGGAAATATTTTGTAAATTGTGAACTTTTTAACTATAATTTTGATTACTACATGTTTGATTCCTATTGCAAAAATAATAAAAAAATGTGCAAAGTGTAACAGCTGTGTGGCGCATACGCATGGTGAGAGGCGCGTGCGCCGGCAATATGGTGACGCGCCGGGCGGTATAGCCACAGGCGATTTAGGGTTGAACTATTAATAGGAAAAAAATGTTGCCAAAATATTGTAGCACAGTCTTCCAAAAAAAAAGAACCTGAACTCTATGATGAACTCTGACATTACCCGAATGGGCAAAGTGGAATAATCCAACTAAAAGCGAAAAACTTTTGAACTACTTACCTTTCTTTGATTGTACAGACGCCAGCAGATCAAGCTACCCGAAACTGTCTTATTTTCCCAATCAACTTTGAACCTTATGCTTTAGCGTTAAAGTCGAAAACTTGACAGATTGTAGTAGCTTGATGTGCTGGCGTCTGTACATATATGTCGTATTAAAATATACCAATACAGACACAATGTATTCGCCCACGGAATCTGCTATAACCTAACTTACACCCTAATTGCATAACACACTATCAATCTCAATCTGAATCATTTTGAAGGATATTGCTAATCCATTGTTTTATATGTTCGGAAAAAATTTCTGCTCAACAACGTACCTAAATAACGCAATGAATGTTCTTGAACTTTCAAAATGAAAGCCATTGCTACTGATAGTGTGTTACGCAATTACCCCGCTAAACAAACTGACTACTTACGTAATGGTCTAATTTGCACTTTAATAGAGTTTTGGTAAATCGGTAAGTATAATTAGGTAGTCTGCAGTGAAGTTTAAGCATCTACCAGAATTCGTTAGATCATCGATCTCAGTGATTCTGTAGGCCTACAGGTTTGTTAAAACGTGTGTAGGCTTCCAGAAGTTTTCCAACGCGTTTCTTTCGTTGCACGCGAACTATCGATTTTCCTATAAACCCCTGGACGTGCTCTATACGACTGCCGTAAAAGCTCGTTCAAATAGAACACGTAAAACGAAACGCACACGACATTTCACCCTACGGAACCCTAAAAATATAAACTCAAACGCTTTTCTTGTTAAAAATTTTGTAACATTGCAGAGACAAAAGCCGCCCGGTGGGACGAACACTCGGCAAACGCGCAAAATGCTCTGCAAACTTTGCACAGTGGGCTGCCGTAGCTCCCGGCCAAAATATTGTTGAGAGGACTTCAACAGGCTCGCACTGTGCCTGATAATTTTTATAATATTCTTCTGTTGAGAGGTTCCAAGTTTTTAGAGTAGGTAGTGTGTTTTGGAACTTGAAAATATTTTAATCTAAATGGTACCTACCTATTCTATTTAATAGTTACATTTTTTATTGTACTCGTATTGTCTAATTTGTTAATTTATAAGTGACTAGCTTCTGCCCGCGACTTCCGTCTACCTGGAAGTCAACTATACCATAAATAAAACATAAGCATCCTATGGCACTCGGCAATAGTGCACTTTCTATCATTGAAAGATTTTTAGAATCGGATCAGTATTTCCGAAGAAGAATACCTCCTACAAACAAACATACAATTTTACGTCTTTATAATTATGTATTTGATAGCGAGTCACATTTTTCTACTGCAGAGAGCATAATTATAAATTAATACATATAACAAGTCCTGACTCACTCACTTACCTACTTGACTCATCAAAGTTCAGCTCAAACCCTAACCGTTAGCACCTACTATTAGTTATTAAATGCCCTAACCGAGAAAACTCTTCCACAGAGGTTCCCTTTATGATGTAGACAAGGCGACGTGCGTCGCAATAACGTCATTCGATATAGCGGTTTTCGACTTAATGTGTTTTCGAACTGGCGTACCACTCTTAATTTTTTTCGAAATAGCGTGCGTCGCAATAACGTCATTCGAATCCTCATATCACTCCCGAAACATAACCTGTATTTGGGATCGCGCAGTCGGGTAATAAGGCCGTATTTTCGAAATTCCCATGGATAAAAGTGAATTATATGAATTTATAACGGGAACCTTGTGAAAGCCGGGAAAGATAAGCAAATTAAATATCTTGACTTAGCTCGTGAGGTTGTCGACATGTGGGATGTGGACTCAGCGATCTTTGTGCCGATAGTCGTGACAGCCTAGCCAATGGCTTAATAACCAAAAGCCTCCACCAACACCTAAGGAGGCTCTCGTTGGGCAGCTGGATCAAGGGCTTGATTCAGAAAGCGGTATTTCTGGACACGGCCTGCATTGTTAGGAGGTTCCTCCCTCCCTCTGGAGGCCTACTTAGATCCTGTTCCCGATACTGGTGGGCTACTATTTTTGTATATTGTGAAATATTTTTTATATTCTAAAATTTAAAAATATGTATTGTATGTTCATTAATTAAATAAAGGAGATAATATTCGTTTATTGGGAAAAAAACAAATACAGTCAAAGAAAACTCGGGACTTCTAGTCGCTGGCAAAGTGCTAGTTTTCATGTAATTTGAAGGGGTAAGTATATTCAAAGATACTTCAGAGAAATATCTGTCTATTGACCAATTACATCAAAGGAAGGTGGTGAAATAGAGCATACTGATTTAGCCAATTAATAAGGGTTCATTAATATTCTAACGATAGCCCATCAGCCCAATCCATTTAGCAGATTACACTGGCGGTAATTGAATATTTTGGGACTACATCAGAATTAAGGTAAGTGTAGATACCTACTTATATTATGAATAAACTTTTAGACTGAGAAAAATAACATGTCTAACACATATAATTTATTCTTTCGTAAGTACAGACGCCAGCACATCAAGCTACTCCAATCTGTAAAATTGATTTAATAGATTTTCAACTTTATCGCTAAAGTATATGGTTCAGAGTTGATTGAGAAAATTTGACAATTTCGGGTAGCTTGATGTGCTGGCGTCTGTACAAAGCAATTAGACAAACAAGTAGTTACAAACTTGAATTTAATAAAAAAGTTCCACCCTTCACTCTAGGCGACTCCTAATTATTATTGGGAAATACTTCCTTAAATTTTAAGACAAAACAGCACTGTAATTGCGTAATTTTACTCTGAATTATTTTAAAGAATATTGCTAATACATTGCTTCATATGTTCGAAAAATTTGTCTCCGCAACAACGTAAATAACGCAATGAATGTTGTTGAACTGTCAAAGTGAAAGCCATTCACTGTTAGTGTGTTACGCAATTACCTCGCAGGGTCCTAAAGCATATAATTATCATATAAAATCTTGGCAATGCTTCTGTTATTATAAATAAATAAATAAAAAGATAGAGCTACTAATTCATTGATTATAAAAATTAAAATGCGATCATACACAATGCGTAGTGAAGCTTATGGAAATATCTACACAAATGAAGGGAGAGTCCGTGCAAACAAGGACTCTTCCCCGCTAAAATCATACTTAGATTATCCTAATATCGTTTTCGGCAAGTACCGGCCAGGAACTACGAAAGTACTCAACATTGGATTCGGTAAAAAAACGACGAAATTTTCAAGAAAATATCTACATTACATTTTCCCTTTATATTAATTCCGTAGCTCCTTTTTTGAAAAGCTTTATTAAGTGAATGGGTCACAAATATCTTAGATGTTTTTCTTATAGTTATAATTATAATCATCTGCTAAATACTGCATTGGCTAGCAAGAGGCATTGATGGACGAGCGTGTAAACATACACATACGTAAGTCCACTTTTCTCAAATAATACGCGGAAATTAAAACTAAGTAGTACCTAGCCAGAACTTTTTTGTCAAATACAATTACTTCTCAAAATCAATAATTTTTCCCGCGTTAAAGTGTTCATTTGTTTTTTTTTTTTCAATAAACAGCTTTATATTTGCAAGCCAGTTCGAAATTTAAATAAAACCTTTGATAAGTTACCTCCTTGGTTGCCATGTTTCGGAGTAAAAGATCGATATATTTTTTTAAATTACTCGACAGATAGGAGTTTACTATGTAAGTAATTTATTTGGCCGCTAAACCACGACAGATATGGATTTTCGTTTCGTGTGGTGGTTTTCGTGGAAGTTGTACGCCTGTACAGCAATTTCGATTTATCTCGAAGAAGTTTGTCAAAATAAAGCTCAAATTTCCAAGCATGTTTGAGAAAAGTGTATTTTCTTTTCCTTTTTTCTTTCTTTCATCGTAGAAAAATGAAATACTAACACCTATTGTAGAAAATGATATTCTATAAAGAATATGTTAGCTGCTATTGTGATTGTGACTACCAGAATACTGGAGCCTTAACAATGGAAGCAATTTGCTTCTAGTTAGTGCATTCACGACCTACTCAATTTATTATCATATTAAAAGGTTTTCTACTTATACAGCATGTTTCAGATACATCTGGTCATATTTAAGGGAGTGGGTCAGACCATCAAACTGCACAACATTCTCCGTAGGACCATAATCGTAATCGCGAAAAAATAATCAGCCGTTCCATACATTTAACTCGAGTAGGTATTAAAGTTTTGTATGGAGCAGTTGATCATTCATGTTGATAATTTTTTCGCGATTACGATGTTGGTCCCATGGAGGAAGTTGTTCAGTTTGATGGTCTGTCCGACACCCTTCAATAGAACCACACCTTTCTGATACATGCTGTATATGTACCTACATGAAATGTAGTTATATGCTACCTCATTTAGTAGTAAAATATAAAAGCAATAGACATTAATCAATTGATATCAAAAACTTGATGATGCACCTCGATATTTTAATATTTATTGCCGATTCTTATCGTAAAATTGATTTTAACAATCCAATTAGTAGAAATATAAAATAAAACCAGTTGCCGGCAGTAATCAAGAATTCAATTAATTGAATCTCTAATTTTTGTTAATCAATTTAATGACTCCTAATAGAACTAGTAATGTTGTTCTAGTGATGGATTTTCTTTACCGTTTCTCTTGTAATATGATGTGTGAAATTGCCACCTGCTTAATCAATGTAATCAATCATATAATTTTATATTCGTTGTCTTACGCCTTCTTAATTAATATTTTGGCAAATTAATTTAAGAGTAATTTGTTTAAATTATTTGTATCCTAGTTAGGAAGCCCAAAATAGATTTGATTTCTTTTTAATTTTGTCTATACGTGATCAAATCTATTAACAAATTATAATGACTTCTGGGTTAGGCTCGAGTGTAGAGTATAATAATGAATTTAAAATCAATAGGAATCACGAGATTTTTTGCATTGTTGAGAAACGAGCTGTGAAAAGTAAAAATTTATAGAAAATACCCCGATTTCGACCCGAAAAGAAATTAAGTATGCCATATCTCCTAGCAAAATCATATATTTTTGTAAAATAAAATCATTTCACGTAGTCACTACACGTTGGAGGAACCCAACCTAGCGTATCTAATCGCGATTATTCCTTACTCCATGGTTCCATGGCGTCAGTGATCACCCCCATGAATACATGATCAGGTGGTCCCGACTCGGTGGCGCGGGAAATACCTCATCTATATGCAAGGGTCAAACAGTTATAATATTTGCAAAAATATACGCCTATACAACCCTTCGAGGCTACGAACTAGTCAGCATTGTGTTTTTTTTTATTTTGCTGCGCTGAGTAAGATTTTTATCTTTAATGTTAGAAGCAATTTAATTAAATTCGTATGCTGTGTAGATCTAGTAGCCGTATCGTGACTGCAAGCATTTTTACAGAAGGCTTTTCATTAATAATTCACGTCCTAATAGAAGAACTAAGACCCAGACAGAAGCAGCTCAGCTCATAGAACACATTCAATACGGAAACGAGCGACCCATAATGATGACCCTTCAAAAGCATTTAATATTGTTGTAAATAGGCAAAGACAAATAAATAAAGTTCAAAGTTACATGTATACAAATTGGGTAAAAAAACTGTTGTATAATTAACTCATCTTTATTTAAAAGCAGGCTTAAATAAAGTGACGCAGACGTGCAGCCAATAAAATAGGCTTCCTCAAGGCAGTGTGCTGGGACCAAAGTTATAAAAAATTAACCCGAACAAAAGTTATACTTAGCTCAGGTTTCAGAAAAATATATATAAATAGAACTATATATGTATACTGATGTTGTAACTAATCACATAAAAACCCCAACTAAAACCAATTTTATTAGCAACATAATACATTTAATCCAAAAATCACGTATAAATCTGTTAACCAAAATATACCAACAATCGAACCCCAAGGATCGGGGACAAAGCTAATAATTAGATCCGACCGTTTTTGGCGGATTTTACGTAAAAC
This sequence comes from Hydraecia micacea, assembly GCA_914767645.1. Lineage (NCBI taxonomy): Eukaryota > Metazoa > Arthropoda > Insecta > Lepidoptera > Noctuidae > Hydraecia > Hydraecia micacea. Next base: position 10,179,354 of record OU611797.1, read on the forward strand.
TGTACTCGACACAAAGGAAACTCAATACCGACGTCAAAAAATCACTGTAATTTCGCACTTGGGACCGCCCCACACCAGAAAACTTAATCAGGATGAAGGGAGTTATATTTCTGTTTCCGATACGATATACTATAGCGTTTGAACACAGATTATCCAATCAGTTAAGATAAAGGACACGCTTTTTACTTGGCAGACATCTTGTTTAGAATTAACCGCCAAAATTTGACAGTTGCAATTTGACATTTGCGTTGCAGGAATAGAGTTGTGTTTTGTTTTTCTGGGTGCATTCAAGGGAAACATTTCTAAAGTTGTCTATTCACAGGGATGTCGTATGCAGGAGAGGCGCGCGTGGCGGTCACGTGATCGAGATTAGGCGGCGCATTCATGTCGCGCGCACAAAAGCGCGGGTCGCGGGCGAGACGTCAATTGTGTGCGGATTGGGGGAGGAAATTCGCCTAAGTTCGGTCGGATTTGAATTATAAATGCGAAATTCTACACTATTTGCATATCCCACGGGTGTAGGACGTGTATTTTTACGATCAAAACGACACCTTTTTATGTCACATCAACGAATTTGAATAAATTAAGCAAATTATAAATCGTAAACCTAGAACATTCTGTACGTAATTGCCATTAATATAGATAACATATACCTGTCAATATTTAGTAGTTTATTGGATACTTAATTAATGATTGGCAAAACAACTTTTAGATCCTGTTATCTATGACTAATAAATATCTATTTCTTTATCGGATTAAATGCGTGTCTATCTAACTAGTTTATATTGAACTAATGATACAGCTGACCTGGCATTTAACCTTTCCAGGTTAAATATAGCATCATTAGATACTTCGTACTTTACTAACCTAGGTTTGAAATAAAATTTTGACGAAGTAGGTACTAAAAAGACAGCAAGAAAAACCTTCCGGTACTATGCAGGCTTTATTAGGTATCTCACTACCTACTTGTAGAATAAGAACTATATAAGTAAGAAGATGCAAATTAAAACTAATAACATAACACATACAGAAAGATCACGCCTTCCCCGATGAGTTACGCAGAGGTGTTCCTATAAGTATACTCACATTTCCCCAGTCATCTTTAAGTCCCTTGAACCTAATAGGGGGCGAGCCTATTGCCATCAACCGGGCAAAAATCTAGACTCCGGGCAGACTGAGAAATTCCAGATGGACAAACCCAATAACACTATGCCCGACCGAAATATAAACAAAAATAACTGTGTAAAACCCTGCCGATAAACATAAAAACCCATAACAACACGACGCAATCAAATTCTTAAATTCCACCCACTCAGTAGACAATGACAACTGAAAGTATCATCAAACAGTGTCGGTAAACAGAGTTAAAAACAAACGACGGGTAAACAAAGACGACACCAGTGTGCAAACACTTGCTACCATCGGTACATCGATTTAGGAACACGTTGACGTCAGGAGTACCGAGGGAGGACAAATAAATCAGAATAGATCGCGCTTGGGGGCGAGTTCCCGGGAGACCAGAACCGTGGCTAGAGTTATGAAGGTGAGGAGATGGTAATAAAAGTCTTTGGACGCGGTCGTCGTTGGGTTGGTCGGTGGTTTTATTGCTAAAAGCCTGACGGGCAATTTCCGTATTTTTAAGAACTTTCGCATTCAAATCTCAGTTTCAATCTATCAAAAATACCTCTAGTTTTACCTGTCCCAAATTAAATATTTTTCTCTCTATTCTTCTTAAATTCCCTCAGCCCTCGTCCTTTCCTTTTCCTTCTATCTTCCTTATTCACCTCTTTTTTTTTACAAATTTTAATTTTCTTTGAGGTGAGATAGAGATTTGGTTTGATTTTTTTTTTAATAACAGAAATTGGTTTTCTAGACTCTTTGTCCGGGTTGACTCGTCAAGCAGCTGAATTAAAGCTGGTCCAAAGTTACCACAATGCTATCTTGGAGGATCATGATACATGTTTAGGGGATTCTTCTTCATGAAAATCTGAACACTGGAAGCTTGAACTGCTCCCGATGCCAGTGCCAGGGACTATTACTATTATTTGTACCATAATAAACTTGTTATAGATAACTAAACATAATGCGAACTACGTAACACACTGACGTCATGCAAATCCTGCATCGCACAAGCAGAGTTTACCGCACAAGTCCGCACAACTAGCATATATACAACGTCCCGACATCGATCGTCGCGTCGGGCAGTTGCCCACCAGCCACAACACCCGTTTGGTCGGAGGATCCTCCCTTTTCTATGGAGGATGAGTGAACTTTATACACCTTGTTGTTCCTAATACCTCTATACTAGAACTAGTATAGCTAAACTGTTCCACAAATAAACATGCCATATCCATTCCAATTCCCTTGCTGTAGGTTCTATGGTGAATGTGCGGTCTTCTGGGACAGAGGACGCATATTGCACTCATTTCATTATGTACACACGACAGCCGCGATCTGGGGACAATCTATGTACCTAATGTCCACAGCTCGAAATGTGGTGATAGAATTTATAATAATTTGTGAATTCTGGAAAAAATGAAATTATACATTTTTATATTCCATCGTTGTCCAACGTAATTCGACCATCGACGTTCCATTGTTATTTTTGACGTTAAATGTCGAATAGGTTCCAATTATGATGAAATGACTTATTTATTAACAGGGTCAACCTTTTAAAAGGTTTTTATGTTCTCTTACAAGTCGCAGACCTAATCTATTCTACCAAACATGTATGTATCTTCGAGATTCAGAACATTTTCGTGAGCTTCCATTAGATAATTTATAAATTACAAAAATCTACCACTTAATTTTTTTTTTTTTTAATAATGATCCTGTTTTTTATCCTTAAATAAAGTTGTAGGTATTTGTTATTACGTACACCTTTAAAATCCTATTTTTCAAAACATTAACCATAGTTAAATCAGTGCGTCCACAAATAATGCGTAGCTACGCACACAAAACCCAACTACTTAATATTTACCGAATAAAATGAATTGTCCCAAAATTAAATGTGACCGTCGGCGTCGCTTGGGAGTACCTTCTGGGCCAACTAGGCTTGTTAATGGCAACTAGTTTAGTTAAGGGTAGCCACCCTTGCTGCTCTGCTACCCTGGTGAGTTGGTGACAGACGACACCTTGTGACGGTAGCCATTGTAGTCAAATGTTTTGACAGCGCGTGTTAGCTTTCAAATTAGTTGATTTGAAATATTGTTGTGTCTAAAAGCAGACAGCAAAATATCTCAAATACCTTTTGTTTTCGCAACTGTCAGATATTTATGCTTCCAGTGGGATATCAAATATTTTTGCAATATGAGAAAACTCGAAACAAATATCGTCAGGTTTTTATGCTGCCAAAGCGATGTCACATATTTTGTTAAGAATGTGATACAAGTTATACGAGGTACAAAATATAGGATACCGCATCGGTTTCAGAAATATGTGTATATTTCTGAAACCAATGCGGTATTCTCACTTTTGATGATTCTTCGATGTCACGTATTTGTGCCACTTCTTATATATTCCACCTATGGTCAGATATATTTGCTGTGTTCTTGAGAACAGATATTTATGAATTAGTCATTAAATAATATTCATAATCATAGTAATACATTTATGCTCGTTACTGTATCGGCCTGCATACCAAACTAAGTACTGTCTTCATATTATCATTTTACTTTTATCTTTTTGATATTTTCGGCCCAAACTCTTACTTCCATCACAACATGATACTTACGCCTACCATTTCTACCGTTGCCACAGAAAGAAAACAGATTTCCCAATGAATCTTCACCATATTTACTCATCGGCGCGCACTTATGATAAAGGGTGTAATGTATTATTTACAGCGGGGTGTGAGGGAGGGTAGAGGGGTGAGAGGCTGTTCGTTACCCGGTTCACTGGGCCATAATAACTTCAGGGAATACCCGGCTCCGAGCTACTAACACCCGTCGGTAGGATCTACGACCGGTTGTAGTGCGACGTTGGAATTGTAAGTGGCTCATTGCACTGGACCCCATTACCTACCTACAATTTTATGTGTGTAAAAAAAAGTTATATGTTGGGATTACTAAGTCACCAATATTTTACTGCTACTTAAGTAATCTTAACAACTATGAAAACTACCCTCAAATAAACTGTACATACCCGTATGGTCAGTTTGACAAAAAGGTTCCAAGAGGAAAACTAACAAAAATATTTGTTAAAATAAGATTAAAAACGGAAAAGTGTTTTCGAGAAAACTAAGTACTGCTTATTAAATGTGTCAGATTTAAATTGAGCTATAAGCAGCTTTGTTCAGAATAAACGAATGCAAAACAGTGAAGGAAAACATCGTGAGGAAATCGTTCTAGAACCGAAAATTCGAAAACGTGACATTTACCAACCCGCACTGTGCCCGCGTGGTTGTTTACAGCCCACTCCGTCTCACAGAGAGGAGGCCTGTGTCCCAGCAGTGGGAACATTATAGGCTGATCATGCACCTTCGTTCAAAATACTCTAACCCCGAGTCCTTACCAAAGTGATCACTTGACGCAACCGATCGGTTGCGTCAACACACGATAATCGCGTCGCCTGTTCGCGCGACGACACTGCCTAAACTTGCACCCTCTTCGTCCGCACAGATATTAATATGTTATAATTTTGCCGCCACATCCATCACGCACGCCAGGACACATGTCGCGATTACAGCTCTCTGCTCACCTCCCATTCGTTCGCTTATCATAACTCATTCTCATTCAATGCCGCTGAACTTTTATTATGTTGCCTTTCAATCTTGAAGCTGAAATGTTTTACCTAATCGTTAAAAGGAAATTCGTATGTACCTAAGTCAGTGAAGATTTTTGACAGAAGTTATGGAGATGCGTTTTTATGGTTCAACCGGTTGAATGCCGTGATTACATGAACAATTAAAAAGTCGTTGTTATAACTGCCATAATTGTAGAGCACCTTAAACCGACCTACTTATTACATATTTACATGTAGTGTGTTGTCTCAAACGGTTGGTTAACGTAACATACGTACCTACGTACTTCAAATAATAACGATTAGATACGTATCTGATTAGATACGTACTCTTTATTATTTGACGTACGGCAAGGTCACAATAAATTTCGTTTTTTTTTTACAAGGAATAAAATAAAAAATCTCTTTTTCGATATTCAATCCTTTGATTGTTGCCGACTTCATTCACAACTTCCATTATTTGTCGATTTATTAGTTTTTTTTAGGTACAGACGCCAGCACATGAAGCTACCCGAAACTGTCAAATTTTCCCAATCAACTTTGAACCTTGTGCTTTAGTGATAAAGTTGAAAATCTATTAAAGAAATTTGACAAATTAATACCTAGCTATTCATTTTATTAAGTTTTACGTGTACCAATTTTATTACAAGTTATAACTACAGTCCTTTCAGTTCCAGAACCACAACACACCGCACCACACCATACCACTCCGCACAACACCACACCACACTGCTTAACTAGTAGGTACTCAATAATAAGTCAAATTTTGTATTTTTTTTTTCCCCTTTATTTTGGTTCACTCTGTTCTCCTACCAAAGGTTAAAAAATAATTTGTTTATCTTAAGACTCAATCATTGTTCCTGGTAATCTGTGTGACAGGTTTTTCCTAGTGCAGATACCAGTCTCCCACAAAGGATTTATCAGATAAATAGTGTCTTCATATTTTTAAGGCGCCTTTGTGGAAGAGAAATAATTGTTTATTATTATATTATTATTATAGTTATCTTTCTTCAGACAGTAGCAACATACGTAGTATCTCTAAGTAGTCTGTGGTAGCAACCCAACAGCAAGTCTATTAAAACTACATTATAGATCACTGTAATTTTGACAGTGATGAAAAATTTGATGTTTATCTGTGACAGGACTGCCTGTGTACAACAACTACTACTATGATATAACAGCGGGCCCTATCAGAATACCAGCGCCAGCGCTGCGACATTTATTTTTTAAATTTCGCAGCATCATGCTGAGATAGGAGCCTTTTGGCGTCGTATAGGACTTTCTATTTCATTTTTCTCTTTGTTAGGTACTTTTTTTTATTTTTGACTGTGTGAAGTTTAGTTTGTGATCTTTCTGTACGAGTCGCAATAAATACTTTTTCTTTGTTACTAGGTAAACCTCTGCGTAACGTTTCGGCGTATACAGGCGTGAAGTGACACGATGTCATAAGCGCCTACTTATGAATTTGACCAGCACCCTAATTTCGTAACACACCATCAATCACAATCTGAATCATTTTGAAGGATATTACTAATGGGCGTTTTTCAAATTTGTTGACCATTGCCAAAACATAATGTCCACTGATTTATCAATTAACTTATTAAATAATTATTAGTCAAAATATCATGTTTAAAATGGCAATCGATAGCACATTTCAAGAAAAGTAAATTAAAACAGAAAAATAATTTAAAATATACACTCAATTTAAAAAAATAATAATAAGTATGTACAGACGCCAGCACATCAACCTACTACAATCTGTCAGATTTCTGTAATAGATTTTCAACTTTATCGCTAAAGCATAAGGTTCAATGTTGATTGGGAAAATTTGACAGTTAGGTGTAGGTTGATGTGCTGGCGTCTGTACTTAATGCTACCCCAATTTCACGATGTCCCATGCATACTTTCCTAACTTTGAAGCAAATATTCACATCATACTCATATTAAAATCACTAGGCTCGTGGTAAAACAATATGACATTATGTTTTTTATGTCTTTTAACTGGTTGTTATATCAAAATAATAAAATTATATAATAAAAGTGTTACTAACTGGAACTACAGTGCTCTATACAAACTCATTTTTTGGCTCAACTACTTGTTCAATTACAAAACAATTGGTATTTTCAAAAAGCTCATTTAATAAGCTATCCAAAAATTAAAAATAAAATACAAAATTATTAAAAAAAAAATAGCGTTCCGGTTAGTAACGGTCAACAAATTTGAAAAACGCCCTAATACATTGCTTCATATGTTCGAAAAATTTATTTGCTCAACAACGTAAATAACGCAATGAATGTTGTTGAACTGTCAAAATGAAAGCCATTGCTAACATACCTAACTGTGTCACGCAGTTACCCCGCTGAATTTTAAATAAATCTATTCCCAAATCAAAACGAAATCTAATCAATCATTAAACGCTAAACCAAAGCCTACACGAGTATTACTAATTACGTCATGTTAACACCGTTATTTCTCGTATTGTTATTTATTCAGCTAGGTCTGTGTAAACCACAGGTTTTCGAGGAACGCTGTGCGTGACGGCAGACGCGGTTGACGTGTCGCGTGCACGCCACTCAGTGTAGCCCTGGCCTTAGGGACGGATAGCAGGGAAATACTATACTTAATAGGTAAAATACAGAACATAAAAAATAGCACTAAATACAGAAATAGTAGTTCTGTAATTATTTAGTGCTATTTGGTGCTAGATAAAATAAGAATCTCGGAAAATACTGGGCCTCTTGTGCGGGCCTTTCCGAAAAGAGTTTCAAAGTTTACCAGTCAGGTAGGTTCTTACATTCAACCTTACCAAAGACAAAATTGGTTGTCTGTAAAGTCGGTTTACAGACGATAATTTTACGCGATAACGTCATAAGAAAACATCAGATAGATGCGTCACAAGCCGAACGCTTAGGCCGATCGTGCCTCTCTATCGCTTGTTCCGCGCTCTCGCTTGCACACTCGGCTCAGGCAGAACGTGACAATGAGTCATGCTTTTTCGTGCGTGCAGCCGGCGTTCATCGATTTATAAGACGTTATCACGTCAAAAAAACAATATAGGTACAAATGCGCAAGAGCATTTGTAGCTATATTGTTTTGGAATAATATAGGGGATCTAACCACGTTTATTTTTATAGCCTACTTGAGATATATATTCATAATTATTAGCAATGATAAAGGCTATGGCACACATCAGGGAGGTTCTGAAGCTTCGTCGCCGGCCCATACACGGACGCGGGACGTGTGTGAACAAGTTTATATAAAATGCACACAACGAATTAAATAGTGTCCCGAGAGTTCTTGCCCGTTCTTCTCCATAGGAACCTACTACGCTTTGGAATGGACAACTAGCTTAATTTTTCTGACTGACTCCTTAACAGTATACCACCACCACCAGTGTAGTAGTGTAAATGGTTTCATTCAAATAAATAAAATTGAGTTTGAGTTTGATTTCTTAAATCTATGATTGATTCAGGGTAAGGAGGTGTTACCTCTTAAAACCAAACTTATTACTATGTCCCGACAGCCCCAATTTATCTGCTGACGCTACCGCTACCTTCACGACAGTACACAAGGCAGCTGCCAGACGCCCGTCAACGTCAGCGGCGCGCGAATCAGTGGTTAGCATGGCGTGCGGGCGCCGATCGATATCTACCCTCCAACTCACCTGATATCAGCTAAACCGGGAAATCTATCTCAACTAGGTTGTGGTCGACACGTGTTTTTTAGCATACCACGTATTCCACGTAAACTCGGGGCTGTAGGTACCTAATTAGCCTATTTTGTCTTACAATGACCAATCATCCTGTGGGATAATGGCGTAACACACTAACAGTAGCAATGGGGCTTGTCGATTAGTAATAACAGCCGCACGGGTCGATCGATCAGGTTAAGCCACGCTTGCCGCGGTTGGTCCGTGGATGGGTGACCATCTTTACATACCAAGACTCTCCGTGCCTCGGAAAGCACGTTAAGCCGTTGGTCCCGGCTGTCATTCGTGGAACTTTGACAGTCGCTACGGGTCGTCAGAAGCCCGAAAATCTGATAACCAGTCTTACCAGGGGCTTTGTTTTCCATAGGTAAAAGTAGATCTAATAACTTATAGTATTTTACAACATATAATCGATATCGTTTACCACATCACTATTTTCTGAGTGAATAACAATATTTCCCTACCACCAGACCGACCGTGCTGCCCTCACCCGGTCGCAGTAAGCATACTCGGCGAAAAGTTACGCAAAGTACCCACATTTTAGAATTAGAATTTCTTTGCTTTAACTCATCGATGATAAATGTTAAATCTAAGTTATATCACAGTATTGTAATGTGCTTGTGCTCCAAATAGTCTTTGTATTATTTGAGTGCATTACCTTTAGTAGATAAACAATAGTGGTATGCGTTTAAAGTCAGTGCTAAGACTTTTGTGCTTTTTTAATAGTAAGTACTTAGTAGTGTGTTCGTTTATAGAATAGTAAAATATTAAACTCAGTGTAAAATGTTTGTAAAGGTAAGTTAGCCTAAGAACTTGTTATGTAGGTATATGGTTGTACACAATTAGATGATCTTATTGTTGCACTTTGTGTAATAAAAACTTTTTAAATCTATCAATCAAGTAGCTGGGTTGTGGAGGTCAGATAGGCAGTCGCTCCATGTAAAATACTGGTATTCAGCTGCATCCGGTTAGACTGGAAGCCGACCCCAACATAGTTGGGAAAAGGCTAGGCAGATGATGAGGTAGTCTGCTTCAAAAGTATTTGATAAGTACAAATATATAAACAAATAGATCAGACAACATACCTGTAGAATATGTTTTTCATTTGACAATTGAGATTTTTAAAAACAATTATTTCAAAATGTTATTCAAACAACAATTTGTTGCAAATCGGAGGCGGTGAAATATCAAGTTGCATCCTTCTAAATGTGTTAGGTACTAATTCCCTTTAGTTGAGTGATGCGTAAGTAAGTATAATTAACCTTAAAACTGAAGGTTTGTTACACTTTCCTCGGCTAGGTACCTACTTTTGGAACAGACATTAGGTACTAGAATTACCACAGAACAGATAAAGAGGTTAGAAGGGCCTTGTGGGCGGGGCAGGCGCGCCGCACGTTTGAGCAGACACTCAAATGTCGACCGAAATTTGATTCACCCGCTCACAATCGCTTTCTTGTTGTAACAGCGTCCGAAGTTCCGCGGAAAAAAACAATTATGCCGTCTTGCGCTATTATAACGTGTCGAAAAAGAAGCCAGGAGTGTAATGTAGCCCGAGGAGGGATTTCTTTTCACCGGTAAGTCCAAAAACATTAAAATACGAGTGATATTTGTAATTATTAAAAAAGTATTATGTAGTTTGTAGACAAAAACGATAAAATCGCATTTAGGTGCAAAATTATACATTGCTTGCAATACATGGGTACGATCTTGCACGACGTGAGCGATTGCGCAATGTATTGCGTTCCCTGCGATCGTCGCGTGCGTCGAGCCAAAGCTTGAATTCTGCGAAATCTATGCGTATCGATAGTGTTGTACCAAATTGTAAACAATGTCGATATTAAGTATGTGTGTACGAATGATTATTTTCAGTAATATGTATTATAATTAAAATAACTTTGTTTATTAACATTAATTATTGTTTATTGTGGATTATTAATTTAGTACTTACCTAACTTAATGGGTTTTTCGTCTAAAATTTGAATTGAGGTTAGCAATTTATGATGCAAACATTAATTTTTTTTTAGGTTTCCAACAGATCCAGCTACAAGAAAACTGTGGATTGAGGCAACTGGTAGAATTGAATGGATACCTACTAAATGTAGCACAATTTGTTCGCAACATTTTACAGAAAACGATTATGTAATAAAACATTCAGGGAAAAGATACTTAAAATCAGGAGCTCACTTACTGTAACCCAAATAATTGTTCAATATTAAAATATTTAAATTTCGCGGCAGTATCGGATGCTGCCCCTTAATTTTTGACATTATTATTTATTATTTATTTAGGAAGTCCACATTATTCGTACCGTACCCGCAACTTAAAAGATCGCAAAACTTTAATTAACAAAACTACAGTAATTTTATCGATATCATTGATCGACCTTTTGGTCGCCGTAACATACATGAGAAATAAATTGCTGTGTGCGTGTACATCAAACGCAGTGTTTGCGTTAGTGTGACAACCAATAGCAAACACGCGATCTAAGTGCATGTGGTTTATTTGTGTGCGTAATGCGCGTACGTATTGATCTCTTGCTTGTAGTGGAGTGAAAGAGTGGGAGACATGCGGCGACACGCGTTCTAATACAAATCGGGAACTATTTCCTTTCTAACCTCTTTTATCTGTTCTGTGAGAATTACAATAATTTTCCAATCACGGCTCGCTGCAATAAAAATGCAAATGATACCAAAGGTCGACCTAACCCCTGTGTACCGCCTCTATAAAACTGTAGCATTATGTCCACGCCAACAAGTATGTAATTCACTTTCTGTTGCGGCCAATTGCTGGAGGGGTGTATCTAAATCGCCTCGCCATCTGTCAATGTTTTTCTTTGGTACAGAGATGCTGTGGTATTTGTATTGTGATGTTTTTAAGGGTAGGTTGTTCATTGATAACGTAATAAGAAAAATAGCAAAGAAATTGGGTACCTTGGTACCTATACAGGGTGGCAGGGCATCGACGCACAACTTGTTACCGTGGAGTCAGTAGATTATTCTGGACCTTTTGTTTTATATTTCTACTAGCTGCGCCCCGCGGTTTCACCCGCATAAGTGTCGATCCCGTGGGAATATCGAGATAAAAATATACTGAATACATACATAATATGTTAATCCAGGGTGTCAGCTACCTCCATACAAAATTTTATCAAAATTGGTCCAGCCGTTTGAGCGTGAAGAAGTGACAAACATGTAAACACACACACAAACTTTCGCCTTTATAATATTAGTGTGATGTAAATAGCGTGTCTCTAACCCTAGAAAGCGTTACTGTAATGACTACTGAAATATATCTAATAAGAAATGTGTTAAAAAATAATAAACAATGTACGGAACCACATACCTACAGTAGACACAAATTGACCTACTTATCACTAAAAAGGACTTTCCTTACTAAAAGCAGCGTCCACAAATTAACCCAGATTTATGAAAACGTTTTTTCTGTGTCAGCTTCTCTTTCGCCCTCGAGCCGAGTTTGCACTTCAGCGCAGGTTCATTTGCAATTGAAGTCACAACCTCTCGCCTAAAAAAAAACAAGAAAAAAAGCGCGCACCACGTACTTATTTGACAAATCCCCGCGGGCGGCCGAACACAAACCTTCTATGGTTATCTCATTCACGCTTCAGTGTTTACGCATCTTCCCTTCCACTCCCACGCACTGATTGCTTTAGGTTCTTTCTCAGAGACGCTCCACCCGCGCCACGTTTATTTTTCATTTCTTAGGGAGCGAAGAAAATAATTTTCCGTGAGCTTTGAACCCGCGGCGAGGGAAAAATGGGAAATTTGGAAAATGTAATTGGATTCTGGACTAATCTCGACGCCTCTCGTATTTTATAAGAGGGGAGTGCGTGTTGAAATAGAAATAGGTACCGTCTTACGTACCTACGTATTATGTAGGTAGGTATATAAGAGCTTCTCCGTAAATTATTATTGGAGTGCGTATTCAGTATTTTTTCAAGCGCTGAAAATCATATTGTAAATCTTCGCTCCATTCCTCGCTGGCATTTCATAAATTACCATCATGAACCATGATGCTAATGGAGAAGTTCCTAAAATTGAATCCTTACAATCTACAGTTCTACCTAGCAATATATTACCAGAATAAAACACCGTGCGATTTTTTACGGAAAATACCTAAAAACGCATACTTAGACGTGTTCCTTGCTTTGCGTTTTTTTTTTTTTTTTATCTCTACATTTATTAGGTACTTTCAGGTTTGTCCGTACTGGGTCCGTAGGGAGCAGTCGTAGATTATCCGACCAGTGGTAACGGCCGCGACTTACAAGTTGTAGGTCGTAGGTTCGAACCCAGATAGGCGCTTTACTTTGTGTAAATTATTTCATCACCATTGCTCGGTGAAGGAAAACATCGTGAGGCATCTGTCAATGTCTGAGAACCAAAAAACCGAAGACATGTGACCTCTACCAATCGCACTGGGCCAGTGTGGTGGATTACGGCCCACTCCCTCTCACAGAGAGGAGGGTTTTGTCCCAGCAGTGGGAACGTTATAGGCTGATTATGCTTCTAAGTACTGACCCATTTTATGGGACCTTCCTGTTCCTACGTATAGGTAGGTAGGTACTAATTACAAAGTGAATTTTTCAAGTAGTCAATCAAAGATCAGGAAATAAGATTGAAATTAATGAAGTGTTATTTGTCGGAGCGATTTTGATAAAAACTAAAACTGCACCATTAATTTTTTCTTTAAGGGGCTTACAGGACCTAAACGCAAAAAACGCAAGTTTTAGAAACAATAAAAGTATATGATCGACTACAGTAAAAAAAAATAAAAAAAATATATGATATTCTTCAGGATAAATGCTAGGAAGATAGTGTGTTGAAAACATAATACAACTTATTTGGTACGATAGAAAAAAATCATGAAGATACCTCTAAAAACTTTTTTGTTACAACAAAATTCATACTAATATAAGTACATACTTACAATCATTATGATTTTTTGTCAGATTATTCTACAAGCAACATACTAAAACTATAGTGTTTTCGTTTTTTTGTCCAAACACTAGATTTTTCGTAAATCGATAATTGCTTCATATTTTGCAATAAATTACCAGCGTTGTGGCATCGCGCTTCTCTTTCTTTTCTATGCAGTCCGACAAAGACCGCGCTTTATGTCATGTAGTCCTCTTAATAAACAGCTCTTGTGTGATTATCCCGGCACGGCACACTGTAACGCAATGTAGCCTAGCACTCCTAGCAGGGTTATCTAAACCCCACCATTTTTAAATACGGCTTGCTCTAGATATTAAGTATTCAACCCCAGGCCTGCGTGCCACCAGTTGGCCGCCAACGTATTTAAGTGGCCCGCTAAAAGATGTCCGTGACCACCACCGCCGCCCCAGCAACGTAAATCGCTTCCATATTTAGGCGGTTTAGAAGATGTACACTCGTGCACATAAATTTATGGATGTCGGAATTGTAATAAACAGTCCAATATCTATAATTTATATAGGTACAAACTGTGTACCTAGGTACAGACGCCAGCACATCAACCTACACCTAACTGTCAAATTTTCCCAATCAACATTGAACCTTATGCTTTAGCGATAAAGTTGAAAATCTATTACAGAAATCTGACAGATTGTAGTAGGTTGATGTGCTGGCGTCTGTACATATTAAGAAAAAAAATAACCTATCGTTAGCTACCCATGGCCTGTGATACCTTTGTTAATGACGTGGGTAGGTAGGTACTCGTATAATTATTTTTCTGTATTCTAAGTACCTACTTTCAGTGTTGTTATATAAATATAATTAAAGAGCGATATTTATTTCTTATTTATTTCTTTCGTACATATTTAGCGTTGCTGCAAGCCGTACATACCTAAGTATTAAAAACCTAATTTACTGCAGTAACAATATGTTGCTAATAACGTAAGTACAGGGTGGGCCAAAAGGTTTTGCAAATAGCAAAACTGAATATCTCGAAAACCGTTTGACAGAAAGGCGCGCGGTTGGCGGGAAAACGATGAAGCGGTTCACGGAACAATAGCGTGCTTTTCGTTTTTTTTTTTTTTTTACAAAAACAACGGTTCCTACGTTACTGTACGACGCCTGTTTAGAATTGAACACGGATTACGCCGTGTAAGTGAGTGTCCAAGTGTTAATTTAATCAAAGCTTGGATCGAGAAGTTCGGGCAAACTGGTTTCACAACGAATATTAAACAAACAGGGCGACCACGTTCAAGAAGAAGCAATGAAAACATTCAGCTGGTTGAAATTTCCGTAAGGAACGATCCAGAATCATCTACGCGTTAGAGTTCGGCGGTTCTGACAATACTTAGAACTAGTCTGTGGCAAATTTTGCATCTGGACCTTAAACTGCACCCATACAGGCTTCAAATTGTGCAGGAGATGAAACCAAAAGATTACAAACATGCCATACGTCAAACGTGACTATACCGATAGTCAAAGAAATGTTTCCGAACAAACTGATTTCTCCCAGAGGTGATATCCCATGATCTCCGAGGAACCCAGACCTTACACTTTGTGATTTTTTCTTGTGGGGATACCTGAAAAGTCGAGTCTACCATAATAAACCGACGACAATATCAAAATTAACACAAAACATCCATGAGGGGATAGTCGCGATTCCCCGTAGCATGTGTCAGCGAGTTTTCCAAAATTTGCGTAGCCGATTGCAGGAGTGCCAATGACGAGACGGAGCACATGTCGACGATGTTATTTTTAAGAAATAAATTGCATTAGATGTTTGTTACGTTGAATAAATTATCAACAAAGTAACATTTGTGCTTTTATTTTTATTCATGTTTCAAAAGTGCAAAACTTTTTGGCCCATCCTGTATAAAAGCCGACATCCATAAATTTATGTGCACGAGTGTACGTCATCTCATAAACAGCTCAATACCAGTGACAACTTAATTTGGTCGGGTTATACGCGGAAATTTAGTATGGAAATGGAAAAGTAATGAAAGCTAATTTCTCTAAAAATATAACACTTAGGAATCTGAATTTTTGGTCGCTATAACTTCTTTATGGGTACTAATTTTTGTATAAATTTGGGAAGAAATCACGGAGTTTTTAATAGGGAAATCTTGAAATGAAAATTTTGCACCGTGACCACCGCAGGACCACCTTCAAAGTCGATTTTCTCGTAAACTACTGGAGTACTAATGTTGAATTTTGAGTACTAATTTTATCTTGCAGGGTACTAATTTTCTATGTAGGTTTGAGGAAAGCGACAAGCTTCTCAATCTTGGATCAACATTCAAAATCGTGGTCCTGCTGAACGATTGCGCGAAAGTTATCATCGTTGATTTCTCGGTAAATACAAATGTTTCAGTTCTGTTTTTTTCACGAAATGAATTACATTTATGGGTACTAATTATTTGTATACTTAGAATAGCTGTAGCATGCCCCCCTTTTTCGGCGCTCAGCTGAAGGGAGCGTGACTACCGCAGGACCACCTTCAAAGTCGATTTTCTCGAAAACTACTAAGGTACCTATTTTTTTGTTAGAGTACTAATTAGTACCAATTGAGTACTACATATTCACCAAACATGGAAGCGATTGGCGTTGGTGGGGTGGCGGTGGTCACGGACATTTATTTATAATAGCTGTAGCATGCCCCTTTTGTCGGCGCTCATGGTGGTCCTGCTGAAGGGAGCGTGACTACCGCCGGCCGGACCAGTCGATTTTCTCGAAAACTACTAAGGTACCAATTTTTTTGTTCGAGTACTATTTAGTACAGTCGCCATCAGATATATTGTAGCAGACAAGGTGACCAAATACTTCTGAACAATTTAAAATGTCAATAAGTTCCATCCACTACAAGTTACCATTAATATCTGAGCATTCATTACTTATTAATATCTGAGCAGATGCTTGTCAATAATTTCTGTACAAACAACTAACCAAAAATATCTGAACACTTACAACGTCAAGTGTATCTACGCAGACAAACACTGAGCTTACCTAATTCGTTACTGCGTGGTATAAAGGACGAACCAAAAACGACTATTTAGGACACACCCTGTATATTGTATTTAAAGTAAAGTTGGAAGCATTTCCTATTGCAATTTTTCCTCAACTGCTCAGATATCTAAGACTACCCCATCTGCGTAGATACACTTGACGTTATAATAATTGTAAGTGTTCAGATATTTTTGATTCGTTGTTTGTATAGAAATTATTGACAAGCATCTGCTCAGATATTAATGAAGTAATGAATGTTCAGATATTAATGGTAACTTGTAGTGTATGGAACTTATTGACATTTTTAATTGTTCAGAAGTATTTGGTCACCTTGTCTGCTACAATATATCTGATGGCGACTGTACCAATTGAGTACTAATTATTTACGAAATATGTAAGCGATTGGCGTTGGGTGGGGTGGCGGTAGTCACGGACATCACGGAGGGGCAAGCATGCCGCCTGCATGGTCGAGCAGTCAAAAAATTTTGCTCGACCATACGAGAGCATTTTGCAGTTCGGTGTGCGAGGACCGTTAGTGTTCGAAAGCGCTATTGCTAAGCTCATGCTCAGCGGTAGCGCTTGGTCCGGTGTTCTATTCCCAGGTCGGTCAATGTTTATAGGGATTTTCCATTTCTCAGTAGCAGCCAGGAGTCTGGATTTGTGCCAGGTTGATGGCAATTAGGCTTGTTACATGGGATAAACAGTGGGTAGACTATTGGTAAAGACGCCAGCACAGCAAGTTTCTACAAACTGCCAAATTTCTTTAATAGATTTTCAATTCTATCGCTTGAGCATAAGGTTCGAAGTTGATTGGGAAAATTTGACAGTTTCGGGTAGCTTAATGTGCTGGCGTCTGTGAATACATCTTACCCTTAGGGGAATAAAGGCATTATGTTATGCAAATAATATAAGGATTTAAAAGTATAAAAATAAAACACAATAAATACTTCATTGTAAATATTAATTTCCAATATTACTTTATGCTTATGGTAACCAATGATACAATGTTACTTTCCGTGAACGCGGTACGTCGCGTAATATCGCTATACATAAACCTAGCCATTGGCATGTAATATCACCGTGACTGCCAACGACGACGCCCATGCGAGACATATAAAAATGCTATCTCATATTGATCAACTCTCGCATAAAGGCAGCTTACAAAACTAGATAATATCTATCTTATAATTAACGTTCAAAAATCACTCATCAATTTGTTTTTTTTTTTTTTTTCAAAGTCTGTAAATTTTGATGAACATAGATGTCACAAGTATATTTTTTATAAACAATTTTTTTTTCTATATACCTAATTGTCTATAACAGAGGCACGCAATGCTTAGAATCTAGCTCGATATTGTGGAGCTCACGGTTCCAAGTAAAAATGTTACTCGATAACAAACTTACTCTAACATGTAGTCCGTGGAGTTTGTAGCACTCGTCAAATTTTATCGCCGCTCTATTGACACCAGTATTACATAAGACGGGTCTATTCAAGCCCTCACGGGCTGGAAAGGACTATAATATAACTATTATAAATCTTTGCACATTATCTGATAAGTAAAACGTATTTCTCAACTAAGTCACACGGATATTATACTGGCATCGTTCACAAAATTTGACAAGTGTGTACGCAAACTTTCTTAGTAATTACGCTATAAGGTCATTATTTCTCCTAAACTAATACTATAGGCGGCCCGCCGACCTCGCTTACAGTGACCAGAGTCGGTTATCTTACACACTAACGTATGACATAACTGTTTCTCTTATTATGTACAGGCTCTGGAAGTAAACAGATATGTCACCCCATTTTTTAATTTAAAATAATGATAAAATCTTGAATTTCTTTACATTTGGTGCCCATTAACATCTGTATATATTTATTTAAATTGCCTCTGTACAATATTGTCTTTCCTTATTATAATTTAATGTTAGTAAATTAAAAAATGGAGTTCTTTGGAGCGAAAATTTGAGATGTTTGTTCCGTAACTTTATGGTATGGGGGCCAGCTGCGAGGTAAGTCGCACGTCTTAATCAAAAGCTATTTGGATAAAAGCATGTTTAATGAGTGAAACAGCGAGAGAATTGACTATGTGATATTAA
This sequence comes from Hydraecia micacea, assembly GCA_914767645.1. Classification (NCBI taxonomy): domain Eukaryota; kingdom Metazoa; phylum Arthropoda; class Insecta; order Lepidoptera; family Noctuidae; genus Hydraecia; species Hydraecia micacea. The sequence continues at coordinate 10,197,856 of OU611797.1, forward strand.
AGATGTCTCTATGAAAAAGATAGTCGGACAAGTCTACATGATGCAGACATACCAAAATGCTACTAATTTGATAGACTATCGGGGTACATAGGACATCTCCACGCCAGTCACAAAGTCCACATTTTATAATACTTTCACATAAATCGACCGATGTCACAGAACTTACAGCTTAAACCTACAAAAGACTAGAACTAAAAAATACAACCTAAGCAATTTTGAATTGTCATGTAACTAAAACTTAGCTTTCTTTAGGAATATTACTGTTTAATAAATAAAATTAAAATGCTATTTACAACGAAAATATTGCGGTAAATATGATCATACATACATAAATTTACTGTATTAGGCTGCAATATCACACTAACTTTAACAATAGCTACACAATCTGTGCTTCACATTGTATATCTATTGTGTAGTAACAATACAAAGTTAATAAAAATATACTTTCACGCTAGAGTTAAGTGTGACATTGCAAAATGCTATTTTACAAGTTTCAACAATAATTTCAGAATTTTCAGTCAATATTTTAAAATGGGAGCCTCTTGTGGTCCAAATGGTCTTCAACTAAAAGAGTTACAAACGTAAACCTAATAATAAAATATAATACCGATGCAACAGCATGCAATAAAATTAATATTATATAACTATAATATATTTTATTTGATTGTGCAGTGATAAATGTGCTTTCTCATATAGAAACTATATGTTGGCACAAGTCATTGTTTTGCAGAATTGAAATTACAAATTATAACTGATTAATTTTGAACTTTTCTTTTTATGATTTAATTTTGAGTACTTTTCTTATAACCAAATGTCTTTCCTAATAATATTTTTCCTAATCAGAAATCGTATCACGTTAATAATAGTACCAGGGTAGGCATCAAGTCTTTGCATAATTATCTACATTAGGTTGTAGAAACTGTGTGTTGATAGCATAGTTTGATATGTTGTGCGAGAGATAACTAGTATAAAATCTTCAAGAAACTAACATTATTTATGTTTAATTTCACACTGTTAACATTCTAGAAAACAAACACCAAATCTTAGGACAAATGCCGATTAGAATTAAGTACTCGAGAAGCTGTCATGAAAGAAGAAGACAATGTTGTTTGCGGGTTATTTCTAGGGTCGATGATGTAGAACTAGACTAGAATGTGCTAACTTAAAATATCAACAACGTGTAGCCAACGTGTCGCGTGGCAACCGAACTGTACGTGGTATGCGACCAACACACCGTCACTCACTATATATCACTGTTCAGGCAGCGTCCGTCTGCGCGGGCTCGGGCTCGGGCTCCGGCGAGGCGCCCTCGTCCTCGGATCAGGTCTTCCGCAACTCCACCAGCTTCACGTCCTTAACGTGCAGGTTGTGCTTCGATTTGGCCGCGAATTTGATGACCGCCTGCGTTGAGACGAGAGGCACATGTCGGAGATCCAGTCTGTTGAGAAAAATATAAATTCAGGTCAGTCTCTGTGGTATTTTATACAAATAACTGTTTCTGTTGAGATTCGCAGATAACGGACAGCCCAAAGAATTGTCAAACATAATCGCTAATGGGCGGGGTATATTGCTCGCAGAACGAATGGCTGGTCGGGTGCTCTAAATTGCTATGCGTCGTGTCCGATCTCACTCGCATATCGGCGCGGCGCAGCAAAGGTAAACTTCAACAGGGTGGACCGACAACTTGGTGAAGATCGCGCGAATCCGCAGGATGCTAGAGGCACAGGACAGGGTTGTGGCGATGTTTATTTTATTTGTATTCAAAAGGAACAACAAACAGCTACAATATGAAACATAGAAATAGGATGGGAGGGCTTTGTCCAACAATGGGTAGTGGTGGCTTATGTCAAACATAATTAGCTACATGGCACAGTGTGTTAAAAAGCCCGATTTTGTTGCATGCCCTTTTTATTACAGAAATCGATAGTATTTATCATTTTAGGCACTACAGTCAAAGTCGATACGACTAGTAGATTATTTTTTAAAAAATCTCAAAGTTCCTGTATAACCGGGTCATGAAAATAATAAAAAAAATTATATAAAAAAAACCAGCCTACATATTTATATTTCCATTATAACTACTAATTAAACTTATAATACCTAACTATCTGACAAATTTTCGTGTCTGTATTGCAAATAGATCGCGAAATATTAATATTTTTATGTTTTTTACTTTTTATTTAATTTCTTGGCAATAATGCGGTATTAGATAGAGATATTTGACCAGCCGATTGTCTACATGTATGTCTATCGACAATATTAAAACCACAATCTAATTCAGCGTTATTTAGAAGTTATGAGAATTTTTCTATTTTGGCTAGGGTTGTCTCATTCGAAAATATCAAGTTTTATCCGGGTTGCAAAAACTACAAATATTTACAAAAAACTAAAAAATTATAAATCTTGGTTTTCATTTTGAATGATTAAAGTCTCATCATGTTCAGGGAATGACGAATGATCATCCACTAAATCATTTTCAACATTAACTGGTTTCAGCATACTTAAAGCTACTGCTGGTAATGGGATCCTCTTTGCACTTTTATTTCTGTCGTTCGTTACCCACCCTGAGTCTTCAAAGTGTTCTGTCTAACGTGCCTATAATTTTGCTGGCTAACTGGTCCTTTAAACCGGAACACAATAGTGCAACACTACTGTTTGGTGGCAGAAATAGACAAGTCGGTGGTACCCACCCAGGCGGACTTAGTAAAAGAATCAAAGAATAAGAGTGTATAGTTTCAGTTATTGGTAAATGCACATATAAAGATAATTAATCGATAATGGTGCCGATTCTCTTGTCACAAATGCCTCTAAACTAGACTAAAAATCACGAAAATTTAGTTTATTCCTGTCAAACGACGATTTCCTATTCTGAAATTGACTAAAGTGACACAACTTAACTATATTTTAGTTTGACAGCACTAAGATGGCACTGAGTTATTTAATCTATTGAACATGGCAATTTTGCTATTCTGAATTACACGTTTTTCACCTAAAATTTAGATTGTTTAACTAAATCTGACTATTTTTAATCGCGATTAAAAAGGTGTGGAATAAAATTAGTTGTCGTTGAACAAAAAAATGAATAGAAAGTCACACCAACACCTCGACTTCAGATGCAAAAACGGTACAGTATTTTTTTTTTCTTTTGCTTATATCTCGAAAATGGTGTGTCCTATCGCAAAAATAATGAAAATTTCGACCCCCTTTATATAACCCATAAACCCCCCTAAAACAACATGTAGGTAATAATTTTTCATATTTTCCATACAAAAAGTGAAAAATTCCTTAAAAAACACGCCAAGGCTGCCCCTGCCCGCCTGCGGCTCTAATAAAAAAATCACGGGTAGGGCAAACAAGTACCACGTGTCGACGAGTCGCAATTGTCAAATTCGATTTTAGTTTTGTCAAAATTATTTTTAAATTTAGAGAATTTTTCATGCAGTATGTAAGATTCTCATAGCAAAAAGTGAGGAATTTTAGTGATAGTTTAGTTAGTTTAGTTCGGTGTACAAGAGAATCGGCACCAATATATACGACTTCTTTCAGCTATAACTCAAAATTAAAAAAATATTAAATTTAAATTTCTGGATAAAGTGACAACCCTAGTACAAAAAAATCCGGATATAACTCAAAATTCTCATAACTTCTAAATAACGCTGAATTAGATTGTGGTTTTAATATTATCGATAGGCATACATATAGACAATCGGCTGGTCAAATATCTCTATCTAATACCGCATTATTGCCAAGAAATTAAATAAAAAGTAAAAAACATAAAAATATTAATATTTCGCGATCTATTTGCAATACAGACACGAAAACTTGTCAGATAGTTAGGTAATATAAGTTTAATTAGTAGTTATAATGGAAATATAAATATGTAGGCTGGTTTTTTTTATATAATTTTTTTTATTATTTTCATGACCCGGTTATACAGGAACTTTGAGATTTTTTTAAAAATAATCTACTAGTCGTATCGATGCCGGACTTTGACTGTAGTGCCTAAAATGATAAATACTATCGATTTCTGTAATAAAAAGGGCATGCAACAAAATCGGGCTTTCTAACACACTGTGCATGGTCGTGCATTATAAGGAGACTTGTTCAAACTTGAGACGAGATTGAATATGATTCTCACCGCACGAGGTTGGGGCAGCGCGCCAGATGGTCGAGCGCGGCCTCGGTGAGCAGCCGGCAGCCCGCCAGCGACAGGCGCGCCAGCCCGTGGTGCGCCAGCTGCGCCGCGCCCGCGTCCGTCAGCCGCGCGCACGACGACGCGTCCAGCTCCACTAGCTTTGGTAGTGCCTGGAACAATATCAGACATTTTATATATTATACTAAGGACCCGTCCCTGCGTCACAAGATTTCAAGGTTTTATACAGCTTTAAAACATTTTTTACTTTAATAGTAACGCATAATCGTTGTGGGTAGTCAGAAGCCCGAAAGTCTGACTACCAGTTTTACCAATGGTCATTGTTTTACCCAGTAACTGGTTTGTGGAGATCAGATAGGCAGGCGCTACATGTGAAATACTGGTATTCCTCTGCATCCGGTTAGAGAGGAAGCCGATCCCAATATAGGTGGGAAAAGGCTAGATAGATTGATTGTAATGTTAGCAAGAGCACGTTACCTGCACGACGTAGCGCATGGCGACGTCGGTGATGTCGGTGCCGGGCAGGCGCAGCACGGCCAGCGCGGCCAGGCGCGAGGGCTCGGCGCGCGTGGTGTTGCCGCCGCCGGGCCGCGAGCTCTCGGGCGGCGCCAGCACGCCGCGCAGCTTGGCGTCGTCGAGCGCGCGCGCGAACGACAGGTCCAGCGCCGTCAGCGGCGGGCACGCCCCGCTGCGCAGCGCCAGCGCGGCCTCGGCGGGCGAGCCGGCCAGCGACAGCGAGCGCAGCGCCGGCAGCCGCGCCAGCAGCCTGCGGGGAAATACACATCCGCATGTTAGCTCTTTACGTTCATGAACATTTTATGACACGAGCATTCTGTCGTGATGTTACCATAACTTCACGCCCTCTTTCCAATTTCCCATTTAATAATACCATTGGCGAAATCACTGATGGTGGGCTCTAATAATTTACGAAGTTGACAACTATCTGAGAAGTTGCCAACTTTTAGAATACACCTTGAAGAAATCACTAATACCATTGCATGTTCCTAACTTCTAATCCTGTCACCATTAGAAGACACACTATCCTTATAACTTGTATAATTACCATGCTAGTTGCCTCCTAGCGAGATGGCACCACTCGAGCCCCAGTGACAACGGTTGTCGCCTGGCGATGCCGGCCAGTTGAGCGGCCGAAACGCGCACTTGCACGAATGACATGCTGCGCCACAGAGAGGGATCCATCTGGAAATACAACGTAAATATTATGATGTGGTCAACATTTCCCACATCAGACCGGAACCGTTATTTTTTTCTTTCGGCCGAAATCGAAAACGAAATTCGGTCTGCTTTGCATTTTCAGATGAAAACCGAAAACAATTGCATACCCATTGTAGTGTTAATATTTTATATTTAACCGATTAAACTTAAATCACAACTTTATAATTTTTGATGCGAGAAACAGCATTTTTTCTACATTTTCAGTTATTGTGCTTTTGGTTGTACGATTATTTCCCCTCCTTTTATATACTTGTACATATTATTATTATTTTAAGACTGTTAGCTTTTAAATATACATAAATAGTATAAAAAAATATATTCATTAATTAAAAATGTTCTTTTTCCGGCCGAAAACGGAAAACTGTCAACAACAGAAATATGCATTTTCGCTTATTTGTAAGCGTAAACACAATAATTTTCGGAAGCTGTGTCGCTAAGCATATACACCATAAAAAACCGTTTTACTTCGCGTGCACCCACTTAATCTTATATTATTATAAACAGTTATAAATTACTTACAGAGTACTCGGCCCAAGCCTTGCAGACGAGCGCGCAGGTGGCCAGCTCGTGCGGCGTGAGCTTGGCGAACACGCACAGCATGGCCTCGCGGTCCAGCCACGGCGAGCCGGCCGGGTTGCACACCGCGCTCAGTGATGGCGCGGGCCGGATTGGGTACATCGGCTTCTTCATAATCTGCGGGCGGATATCAGAGATTAAGACAAGGCTAGGAAATTTAGTGGGCGAATCGCGTCTACAAGGAACTGCAGCACGATGGACAAGCAGCACGATGGACTGACGACTTAATAATTGAGTCGGTAATCTATACTATTATTATCAGCCATTTCTGTCCCACTGCAGGGCAAAGGCCTCCCTTCCCTCCTTCCATTTATCTCTATCCAGTGCTGTTACACGCCAATCCTTTTGGAAAGAGTCGAGTTCGTCCCGCCATCTCATTCTGGGCCTGGTAATCTATACTAACATAATAAAATATGAGGCTGTGTAAAATGGGTATCTTTGGAACTATTGATCCGATTTCGAAAATTCTTTCACTAATGGGAAGCTAAAGTATTGGTGTATGTCATAGGACATTTTATGTTAAAACAAGAAATTTTACGCGGATGAAGTCGCGGACAGTAAACCATATAATAATTAACCAGGCAACCTTACTATCAACCATTACGGGAATTGGATGTTTATAGGTATGACATACTCACGCGATCAATCAAGTCCCTTATGTATGTCATTATTCAGGTAAACGCGGGGTCATTTGTTCGGAAAACCCGAAGGGGCGACGCGACGACGCATTCGTGTTTACCAAACAGTCTGCGACGATCGCTTACTATTCGGGGAATGGGGATTAAGGGGATGATAGTTTGTATGTAAGTTCGCCATTTTTGCCGATGGGATATCCCGTCGGGCACACGGCTTGTTATTTAATAGTAGTTATCATTTCCGACTAACTTTCCTCACCTTAGCGGAGTGGTGTGTGAGCTGCAGCGCGAGATGTGCCCGCAGCGCCTGCTTTTTGGGCGCCTCGTCCTCGTCGCTGGCGCGGCGCTTCTTAATAGCCGGCTCCCAGCCCTCACCCTCTCCAACAGGGTTGCCTTCTTCCTCGCGCTTTATTTCTGTAAAATAAGATATATGGCGATTAATTACACTATCGTGAGAAAAATAGTACATCCTTCAGCCCAGAATTTGACATCCATCAACACGCACTGTGCCATTGTGGTGGATTATTGGGGTCACAGAGATGAAGCCTGAGTCGCAGCATCTCTTATAAATAAATGCATTTGATTTGATTTTAATCAAGAAAATTAACAAGTTTTCTAAACAAAAGCATAATATGAAACTTTTGCCTCCCCTATAACCAATCGATCAGCTGATCGCTCAATTCGTATTGTTTTTAGTATCAGCTGTTGAAAGATCGTGATTTTTAAGTGGAACTTTAATAATACTTTCACTATTGTAAAAGGCGACGAAGGGATTACGTCAGGAGAATTTTTACTATATAGAGTCAAAGATATAATAACAAAACAAAATACAGCAGACACTAATCCATTTACCAGGCTAATATTTCGTCAAGATTATTAAAATTGTAGCCATAACTTTCGGCCTATTTATTTGTTTGGCCTATATTCAGCAGCGGACGTTTACTGAATGATGGCATGTATTTACCGTCCTCAGACTTGATATGTGGAACTTCATTCTTGCCTTCGTTATCGGAGCCGGCTTCTGATTTGATTTGCGACTGGGATGTCGGTGCTGACGCCTTATTCTGAAAACATTAATAACGGTCATAAGTAATTTGTAAGTGTATAAAGGTGTATATTATACATTATTTCGAAACAAGGAAACTTGGCGAGCCAACAAAACAAGAATCAATGGATCGTAACCATATCCTATCTTTATCTCACTTTTGGAAATCTGTTTCAGATTAATGGAAGACACCAGCTGTCCCAACGCCCGACTATTAGCAACGAAAAGCGAGTAGAGCTAGCAACTAGAATTGCCTTTTATCAGGTCTTGTCGCTGCGACAAGTTAGCGGAGAGAGAGTTCTCGACGACAGTGTGAACAGTTAGCGGTCAACTATTAATTTTATGCATCTCTTTTACTGACACGTGACTCAAGCGAGAAAATAGTCAATTACTAGTCGGCGGAGCAAACCCTTAATAAGATAAATAGTTTTGTTATGGTTTTACCTGTATGCCATGACTGATTTGTCCGACGTCGGAGCCGACACTCATTCGCCTGAGGTCCGATGACTTCTGACGGGCCCGGAAGTGGCGAGGCTGAAATAAATACAATGTTCTTTATATTTTCGTGCTTTAGCTGTCCTCGCCCGTGTTTGGTACACGGCTTATAGTAAACCATGCAATTATAGATACGACATCTTATAAATAAATCCATAAAAAAAAAAAAACGATTTGGCTTTTGTTTCCTCTGTTGGTTGCATATTTGCTATAGATCCTATCCATAGCCAAAATGACTTCAAATTTAATAATTGTGATTTATTATCAACGCTTCGGTAAAAGACGGTCTTCCTACCTTGTAATCATGGTTGAGCCCCATGGTGGTGCAGGTAGGGCACTCCCAGGAGTTGGGCAGGTCCTCATTGATCTGTCCGCCGGGCGGCACGCAGGCCGGGTGCACGATACTGTAGCACACCGAGCACTCGCGCAGAGATGACGGTCCGTTACGACCTGCAGAAGACTAGTCTTAGTATGTTGTGGAAAAACGTCTTCGTAATACGTTTGCCCATGTTCGGACGGACGTAAAAATATCGCGGCGGGATATTATGACGAGGCTAGTTGACTTTGATGCCATCATGCGCAAGCGATATGCGTCTATGCAGCGGCCTTTCAGGGGTAGTCCTACCAACATATTTGCTACACTGGCAGACAAAATTGATGGGCCATTTATTAGACATTGGTCGGGTAGACATGTGTGTCGAAAATGATATTATTAAATTATTATTTACTAACAATTAGGCTAAGGTGATACTAACACTATATGGATTTTTGGTCTGAAGTAAAGAATTTGATTGATTATTGCGCACTGGATTTTCAACTGTCGGCGCTAAACAGTGCGTTGAAAACCCAGGCAGTTAATTGGTTTTTCGCAACCCAATAATATACTAATATCTGGTAAAAAATTACATATTGTCTTCTCATTTGTATTTGATATGATTTGTATTGTTTTATTATTTCTCTTTAGTTTTCCTGTAGGTAGAAGGTCAAACAAATACCTATGGTTTTCTAGATATCCTTACTTCTTTGACGAAGATAGCAAGGAAATAAACAACTTTTGTTTGATGGCCTATAGTGTATTGAGTTCTTTGACTATTATAGGGTGTCGTTTTCAGCGAAAAGCAACGTCCCACCATGAAAAAATGTCACGAGCATACTTTGTAGCTTTTCATGGGACATTTCTTTAGAAATAGGGCTGATATTACCGAGAGAGATTACTTACCATTGTTACCTTTAGCTTGCGGCGCCACAGGCGTCTGCATCCAGCCGTCAAGATGGCATACTGCACATGATGCTGTAACTGGTAGCATGGGCTGTAAAATAGAACAAAATAATTTGTATGTACCACAAGAATTTATTGCTCTTTTTAAGGTTTTTTTTATTTCTTATATCTGTAAAAGTTGTGCGAGGCCTGTCAGTGCTAGCAAGTCATCGCCTGTTGGCTTTATTTTTTAAACTGAGCTTCGGTATATCGTTCAGTTTTATCGTAAAGGATAGTCTAGTTGGGTGTTTAGCATTCACGCACGAAAATATAGTGAAACAAAATGAAGTTTATTTTATTTAGTTGTATTACCCCTGATGAATAATAAAGAATGTTACCTGTAGGCACTGTCGCATGACACAGGTCTGCTTGGCGCGGCCCATTCCGCCAAACTTGACCATGTCGTGGCAGAACACGCATTCGCCGCAGTCCGTGCGCTGGCACGCCTCGCACTTCTTACATCTGAAATTATTTACAATTAAGTTACGTATTTATATCGATATATTGTAAAACCTATCAAAATTGGACCTATTTGCACTTAAACTGGTATCATGTTTATGTTAGTGTAAATTAGGTGAGTTTTCAGAATGCTTGGTTCTACTGAAAATTACGTAAAAGTATTGGATACTAAGTGCGCCCCGTGGTTTCATCCGCATAAGTCTTGATCCCGTAGGAATAAAAGTATCTTTTGTCCTAATTCAGGTAATGTTTACCCATGTACCAAATAACACCGAAATCAGTTGAGCCGCTTGAGCGAGGCTCCTAGGTACGTACCGCGTGCGTCTCCTGCGCGGCGCGCTGTTGGCGTGCTCGGGGCGCGCGCGCGCCGGCCCGCCGCGGTGCAGCCCGCCGCGCCCGCCGCGCCCGCTGGACTGGCGCCGCTCTGTAGACACCACGTCGTCGGGACCTGTAAGCAATGCAATAATATTAATAGCAATGCAATATTATTAATAGCAATGCACTAAAGCCGCGTATTATTTATAAACAATGTCTAGGCACGCTTTCTATGAATATGGAACAGTAACAAAGTAAAAGTTCTCATCCCGCTACAGGAGCACGGCTATTAATTATATGCCTGCCTCAAAATTTGGTCCTTCGAGCCGGATTTCGAACGGCACCCTCAAATTAACTCATACACTATCTAGATGGCGGGATGTCAGATTCTACTTATAGCAAAATCAACTCCAATAATCACTGAGATACTATTTCGAAGCAAAAGGAGTATGTAAGGCTCTTGTAGCAGGAGGCGCTCTCTGCAGTTTCTACCAACCCCCTGAGAAGAGACGTGCGTTTATGTATGTACGTAAACTATTTCAATAGATAAATTCTTCTTCCAAACGATTACACAAAGTTGATACCAGCTTTGATAATACAAAGCCATCGGAATATTACATAACTGAGTTTAGTAAATAAGAATAGCTTCAATAAATATATAAAATGCTGCTGATGTTTCTAAGTTTGCCCTGTATTTATTATTTGGAGTAAAATAAAGTATTTCATAAATAAATAATAATATATATTTTTCTGCCTACCTTTGAGAACTGGCACGCCAGTGACAGCCAGATGCTGTTTATCATGCCTGTGCTGCTCCACAAGCGTGCGCACATCCTTGACCAGCGCGATCGGGTCGGACAGCAGTTCCGGCACCGACTTGCGAGCGGCTGGCAGTTGGTGGAGATACATCACTATTGCCTATGGAAATGAAGGATAAGGTATTATAAAAAGTAATTTGTCTTCGATGTTTCTAGTAAGATACTAATGAATGCTCAAAGAACTGCGAGGTAGTTGCGTAACACGCTATCAGTAGCAATGGCTTTCATTTTGACAGTTCAACAACTTTCATTGCATTCTTTACGTTGTTGAGCAGACAATTTTTTCGGACATATGGAGCAATGGATTAGCAATAACCTTCAAAATGATTCAGTTTATGACTGATAGTGTGTCTTCACAAGTTGGAAGAGACCTATGTATGTATTTCCAGTAGTGTATTGCTATAGGCTGAGTTGAAGATGCTATTTTTATTTGAAGCAACTTATTCCATTCAGTACGCCCGAGTATCGTATTTAATTTTAAATTAGAAAAAAAATGTTCCCGCGTTTTACGTTTTGAGAAAAATCGGCGTAAAGGTTTCTTTTGGTGTTTTACTAAATATTATCTATACAAACTTCCACTTCATGTGATATCCGCGTATCTCCTTGAAGAACGGATATTCGAAATTGTACATGTTGTCTGTGCACTCTGTTCTGAATAAATGTATTTTCTTTCTTTGTAATATGTGATGTATCTCACCTTGAGGCCATGCAGCTCGTTCTGCGTGAGGTGCACGTGCTCCTTGGGCGCGGCGAGCGCAGACTGTCCCTCGGGCGCGAGGTGCGAGCGGCCCAGCAGAGCCATCACATAGCGGTCCAGGACGTACCACAGCATCTCAGTGAAGAATGGGTAGCGGAACTTTTGTGGCACCTGGAATCGGAGGACGAAATGCAAATTATAATTTTTACATATTGGTGGTAATTATCAGTAAAAAGTGCATTGTAGATAGGCTATTAGTATAGCAATATCACGACGATTTATGGGTGAGATCTATGTCCAGTAGACTTCTTTTAGTTGAAAAGATAATGAATAGGCTGCTAGTCAGAGAAAGGCCTTACAAATAGCTAGAACGGCACCTCTGCTGAAATAGACTAGAAAATCTAGAAGTCTTAAATATTGAGTCAATATTAATACGAAATTTCACAGAAAATTTCCTGAAGGTGATGCTCATTATATTGTTTACTTAAATTATAATAAACCTCATCTCACCTTAGTAACATCTTCAACTTGAGCAATCTTCAGTTGCTTTTCAATACCGAACTGGTGCAAGAAGTTGCCGCCGAAAACCAAGGAGTCGCTTGGTGTGTACACAGCGTGGATCCAGCCGGTCGGGATGAAGAATGTGTGGCCAGCTTGCAGCTGAAATGTTAGGAATAATACACAAATATTATTGCACCTATACTAATATTATAAATGCAAAAATAACTATCTGTTTGTCTGTTGCTTTTCAAGCCTGAAAGGCTGAACGGATTTGAATAACCATCACATGTGTAAGGAAGAACATAGGATGCCATTTATCCAGGTAGTACGTTCGTTAGTGGGATAATTTTGGCCATCACGCGGGCGTAGCCGCGAGCTAAAGCTAGTACTTACATACTTAATCATAATTTTCGAATGAGTAAATGTTACGTTTGTCATATCACCACTATTCTCCGTCCTCAAAGAAGTACCTTTTAATGTTTCTTTCGATATTTATTTTATGAACAAACATACAACAACAAAAAATACTGAGAATCCTGTGAAAATAACAAAGAAAAATATAAAGATTTATGGCTTTTTCGGGCAAACCGACATACTAAATCTCGTGTATATTTCGCAGTATTTTGCACGCGAGACTTCATTAGAAACTAAATTCATAATATTAACAGGTCAAGATCCGCGCGTCGCCTGTCGGCGAAGAAACAATAGAAAATCAATTGTGTCTCATTAGCGGAGCTTGACAGATTAAACCTGTAATATTCCCACTGCTGAAACTTAAGCCTCCACTCTGTCTCAGGGAGTGGGTAAACCGCTACGCGAGACCGTGTAGGTTTGCCTTTTAAATTCAGTTAGCAGAAATTAATCCATATACTCGCCTCCTTCTACATGGGACTTACACATAACTCGCGAAATGTGGGTGTATACCACTGCCTTACCCTTAAATGTCATCGATTTGGTACCCTACTAGTGTTGTTCTACCAGGGTTTTCAAATCTTTTTCTCCTTTTTTTTTTTTTTTTTTTTTTTTTGGATGGGAAATCATCTAATGACTCCTCCCGCTCTGGGTGGAGCGGAAGGGAGTGTCAGACTCTTACTGACTAAAACCCACCCGTGTTCCTTCCTTAGCCCTTTATGTTCCGGGGCAGCGGTAACCCTTTCGGACGATCCCGCTACCCCGGCAGGCTTCGGCCCTGGCGGGCCCCTTCCTTTATGCTGACATCTCTTTGAGGCGCGCGTGGAACACATACGCGCCGTCCGGCACGGGCCTGGTCCTGATCGGACGGAGAGCTATCTTTTTCTCCTTGATTAGCGAAACAGTAAAATTATAAAATTATAAAGATATAAAACAATCACTGTTCATTTACGATATAATTTACGAGTTCCGACCATATTTTTATGAAGCTATTAAGAGCACGATTGCTGTGTGAAACCGCCGTCGCTGCGAACGTGGTGACCGCGTCACGGAATCACACGTCCACGTTTTATTAGTATTTTAGTTATCGACTAACAATCGTATTTATTTAGTTAATCCGTACAGACGAATATTACGCCGTTTACCTTCCGTCTGTAACCCAAAATAACCCTCTATTTAGTTCAGTACAGATCTAAACTAATATTATAAGGGAAAAGATTTAATGTTTTTTTGTTACGCATTCACGCTAAAGCGGCTGAACGGATTTGGACGAAATTAGACACATGATTAGATCATAACCTGGATTTGGATTTACCCTGATATTCCCACAGGATCGAGACTTATGCGAGTGAAACCGCAGGGCGCAGCGAGTGTAATAATATTAATTATTATAGTTACATTAGCTGTAATACTCACATGAACTCGAATGCACTTCTCGACCGTGTCGCCAAAGAAGACATCGGACTGTTTGCCAGAGAGCACCCACTTTTCATACAGCTGCAAGTTCTTCTCAGTTGGCGGGATCAGCCAGAATACTTTGGCGCCTGAAATATGAAAGAAACCATCGAAAAACTCCTTTTTACCGAAGTAATGGAGAGAAAACCACAATAGCATAAAATATAAATAATAAAATCACGCCTGTATTCCTCAAAGTTAAGGCGCAGAGGTGTATATTGGGCGACTGGTAATTAGTTACCGATACATAAACACAATGACAGTACTCAACACCTTTCCCATAGAAACTATTTTTTTAATTTACACATGCGCATGACCTTGAAATGAATGAAAAAGAATAATGCATGGTAAAAGTGGAATAGTTTTGTTTGTAAATAACTAAATTAAATTACAGCTTATTCTTGTTAGGTACCTACTCAATATTGTACCGTTGCGCCTTGTCACGCGCTTCATAAATTAAAAAAGAAACATTTGGGAAATTTGATTAATATGACGAGTACAAGTTGTGTTTAAGAATTGGTCCCTAATTACCAGTCACCCTATATAGTACACTTATTTCACAAAAACACGATAGGTGTAGTTTAAAACATTTACTATAAACAAAATAGGTCATCATGTTTAATCAAAGCTATAACAGTAACTTCTATGCTTCGTATGCTACAATGTTATGTTAAAACAACTTACCTCGCAAAATATGGTACCAAACGGAGGTACCTCCGAAATCAATGTGGAAATCTGTGTAACAACCCTTGACTGACATGAGACAGTATTTCTGCACTTTTGGGTACATCATATCATCCAGAGCGTTTGTTGATTCAGTCTGAGGAAGTAATTAAAAACTTTATTAAATACAACTCATATTATATGTATGTACCGACGAAACACTAAGCTATAGATTACCAGTATTTAAACTGACCTCGCATTCTATAGGGGTTCCGTTCAATGAGTGGTCAACTTATACTGGAAATGTATAGCTTGATTATGTCGTCATGTGTACTACGCATATCAGTCAGTGTACGATACATTGTAAGTTTTAATACTAGGAACTTGGCCAAATAGACGTTTATTATATTGTTATGAAAAATAAAACCTTGAATGTGTTATGATTTTATGAATTTTGTTGAGTCTACTACGTTTTAGAGTAATAGTTGAATGTCTAATAACGCCCGCTGTGAATCTAAAAGGCGTTACAAATGCGTTCTAATTTAAATTCAAAATATTGTATTTCAATAAAATGCATGGGCACTTATAAAACGTCAGAAGCCAGGTGCACGGTTCCAATTAGTCGTTTCCAATGGAGAATAATCGGCAAGAAACTCCACGGTTACTCTTTTAAAAACAAATTGTCTTTTGCAATGTTTTGAAATTGCACTGTTAGTAGGTATGGGAAAACTGCGTAGGCCTGTCAACAAGCCTGTCATTCTGAAATGATTGTAAGTACTTGGATCTAAATAAATGTTCCGACATCGTCGTGCTCGCGTGCGGATAGACCGTGTAATACTTAGGTCGTGTCGTGCGTATTCGTGCGTGACACGTAAGTATATTTCAAACCCATTCATAAACTATTATAATTAGGATTAAAGATACAAGAAATAGCCGTAACTCTTCAAAGCAACCTTTACAATGGTTAGTTACAATTTCCTTTGTCTTATTTGTTTGTTTTGTTTATGCTTACTTTTACGCAGTTCAAGGGCAAAGGTCATAGGGGCGGGGGTGAATGTAGCCGAATTCACCCGGT
This sequence comes from Hydraecia micacea, assembly GCA_914767645.1. Taxonomy (NCBI): domain Eukaryota; kingdom Metazoa; phylum Arthropoda; class Insecta; order Lepidoptera; family Noctuidae; genus Hydraecia; species Hydraecia micacea. The sequence continues at coordinate 10,213,648 of OU611797.1, forward strand.
CACCCGAAATAATCCGACCTCTCACGATCTCAAACGAGTCCGTTCCGCCCAAGTCAGCATATTTTCCGCCCGATATTTTCAGCGTAGGAAAGTCTTGCAAAATATTATTTTCCTTTATCAGATCGCGTAGTAAACTTTTTTTTTTTAGCTATTTCAGTGAATTTTGCTTGTAAAACCAACTTTGTTGAGTATTGTCTTTGGTTTTTATAGAATAGAATACTCTTTATTTCTTACAAAGCGCGCGGTGCGTCAACAGTGCGGCGTCAGTACCGCGAACGCTCGACAACCCGCACCGCGAGGTTTGTATGATAAAAAACGACCGTCCGTGCACCATACGACAAACGCACCGCTTCGGCACTGCAGAGATCCGACACAAAACGTCTAAATTGAAAGAGCCCTAATGGCGCGGGAGGGCGATGCGATGGGGTGGGAAGGGGGAACAATAAATTTTACGCGGACGAAGTCGCGGGCAGAAGCTAGTGTTTAATAAAGTCCTTTGCTTAACAACGTAAATAACGCAATGAACGTGACAGAACTGTCAAAATGAAAGAAATATTCGATCAATTGTCATGTTAAGCGTGTTACGCAATTACCCCGCAAACCTATTTCGCAATGTTTTTTTAAAGTACTTAGTTCAAAGTTTTGGAGCAACACTTTACCTGCTGATCCTTAAGATGTCTTGGCCACACGGTATCCACCCAGTCGATGAGACGCACGATGCGAGGCGCCTGCACGTAGTTCTCGAGCCGAGTGTGCGAGAACTCCAGTGAGATCACGTTGAGCAGACGCTCCTTGTTGGGATCGTCGTAGTAGCGCTGCCAGTCCTGGGTGATGAGAGATTATACGTGTAAATGTTGGTTCAGAACTTGCTAAATTATTGCTGTTGTGAATTGTCACGTATCCTCATAAAACAATACTACATCGTTCGTTAAAATTACAGTTTCTCTTGAATTCCAGCTCTTTGAACATTGTCATTGCTTTTACCATGTCAACTAGTCGGGTATCTATTCAATGCTTGCATTGCAGTATCATTAGGAGGGGGAATATAGTAAAATCGCCTATCTTCAATTTGATTTTTCATGAAATTGATAAATTTATTATTAATAACTATCATGATGAAATGAAAATTGTAGGTACTCAATAATCCTACTAATAGAATAAACGCAAAAATTTGTGAGGATGGATGGACAGATGGATGTTTGTTACTCTTTCAGCGAAAAGCGATAAAAGTTGCCTGATTTCGCTCAGTTTCCAGGATTTACAAAATATTTTTCATCCCATATCAAGCACATAAGCAGTAATCACGGTAATTCACACTTAATTAATCGTTATGAGGTGCTAATAATCCATGTGATCATGAAAGCCTATTCATTAAAGGGTTATTGATCTCTTATTAGGTAATCGTAATTGAGGAAAACTGACAATCTGACTATACTAATATTATAATACGCGAAAGTTTATGAGGATTGATGGATGGATGATTGATTATTATTACTCTTTCACGCAAAACCTACTGATCGGATTTTGATGAAACTTTACAGTAATAGGTATGGCTGACACTGTGATCATGCACGGTGTAATATAAACGGCTTCATACAAAATGTATGTAACGTTTCAAATCCGTGCCCCGTCCGGGCCACGTACACGGCACGGCCCGGTCTAATATAAATCATCCCTTTGAATACTTTTAATATATAGTTTGTTCCCGATGGGATAACTACTACCGACCAACACGCGGACGAAGCCGCGAGCAAAAGATAAGTTTTCTTCTTTAAATAATAAATGGTTCATGAAAACAGTCAAGGACTCGATTGCGGTTAGAGTTAGACTCAGCATTAGTTTTGTCACAACTTTGCAAAGATTCACATCTTTAAACGTTCTATGAATTTTAATTAATGAAATAAATTTAAGACCTCGCTGGGCCCGCGTGATGGATGACCCACTCCCTCTCACATAGCTAAGGCCTGCGTCTCAGCAGTGGGATATTATAGGCTGTTCATGTTACCTATGTAAGTAACTAAAGATTCACATCTTAAAACATTGTATGAATTTTAATTGAATAAATAAATGAATTCCTCACTGGCCACCGTAATGGATAACTTATCTATCACGTGGGCCAAGTGAGGATTTAATTCCTATCCTGGATAACCAATTCAAAGAGGAGGGCCAACGTCCCAGAATGTGGAACGTTATAGGTTGTTTATGTAGCGTTGTTATCATCATCATAATTTCAGCTCGGATTCGCCCACTGGCTGGGTATAGGCCTCCCCTTTTCTGCCATACTTCCCAGTTTTGTGCGTCTTTCATCCAGGTGTTACTCGCGACTTTGGACTATATCGTCAACCCAGCGCGCTTTTGGAAGGCCCTGGTTTCTTTGGCCTAAGTAATTTTATAGATGTAAATAAATCAAAATCTCTTACAAATATTTAAACGAGTTCACCATAATTATGAACGGTTTAATCAACAAACTTAAAAACAATTAATTACATGTCAATGTATCTCGCATTCCGATTTGATATCACACCCACATCATCTATATTTAGCCGGTCCGACTATAAAACCGCAAGCCGGGACGCTGACGGTAACAAATTATCCGTAATGTGCGCAAACTCTTATCACATACAGAGGTGTGTCTTGAATTTGATAAGGAGCCACGCGAAATGATTTATTAGATCTATGAATCGCTGCAAAATTATTTATTTGATTTATTCGTTTAATCAATGCTGGATAAGATATTTACATAAGATATTTTTACTTTCTTGATGCATATTAACTAGGTAATTAGTTGTTTAAACACTGCTTTATTATTTTTAGATAATGCTATTCCCCATTAGTAGATAATGGGGAATGACTCATATATTTAAACGCGTTTGCCTTGTGTAGCAAGGTAGCAAGCAAAACATCTTTTCTTTAGCAAATTTTTGGGCGTGGAAGAGCAGCTGGATAATTGCGTAACACACTAACAGTAGCAATGGCTTTCATTTTGACAGTTCAAAAACATTCATTGTGTTATTTACGTTGTTGAGCAGACAAAATTTTCGAACATAAAAATCAATGGATTAGCAATATATTTTATCTTTTAAAATGATTCAGATTGAGATTGATAATATGTTACGCAATTAGGGTGCAGGGCAGCCACTTGAGAGGTTCAATTTCATAAATTACAATACAAAAAGTAAATATTTTGTTTAGTGACTAGTAGATTTGAACTGTGAATAGTAGATTTTCTCGCAATCGAAGAGTTATGCACTCTGCTTTTCACTTCGATTGCGAGAAAATGAAACAGCCATATAAAGTATATAATTAATTAAAAATGTTCCAAAGTTGAAGAAGAGCATAGCTAATTCCCGCCACGAAACTGTTTAATTTTTTTTTTTAATTTTCAACATGTGTCATTCGATACTGCCAAGTCATAAAAACGTTTCTTTGCATTTTTAAATAATAAATTACAACTATTTTATCTAATTTTATTAAATTAACTATAGAAAATAGTATGGAAGTGGTATTCATTAAAGCAAATGAAATTAATAACGACTAATCTGCGATGTTTTATGGTGCGTGTGGCTGTTGGGCCTGATTATCTTAGTCGTAGAAAAAAAAATTTAATGCACTAGAACATAAAAAACGACTTTATGTCGCCTACGCACAACATAAAAACGAACTTTTAGAGCATGAGAAGTGAAAAAGTAATTTAAGTGTTGTAGTCAACTTTTTTGAACAGACGCCAGCCCATCAAGCTACTACAATCTGTCAAATTTCTTTAATAGATTTTCAACTTTATCGCTAAAACATAAGGTTCAAAGTTGATTGGGAAAATTTGATCGTTTCGAGTAGTTTGATGTGCTGACGTCTGTACAATTATACTCCGTACAATCTACTACACTAAACATATCAAGTGGTGAGCTTATTTTTATGGCCTTTCATGAGTTTCTCTGGACCAGTTGGATAAGTTCTGTTAGTGGCTGTTTCTTGTATTCTTTGAAGAGCTTACTGTGAGTAAGTAGCGATAATGCGTGACGCAAAAATGGTCAGTAGTTTTAAGTTTGTATCTTATCTCGAGTAGACTTTGGAGTACTTATGTTATAGCAATTTTCTTTACAACTTTGGACACACTTACACCCCGATTTATGAGTAATAAGGAAATCTGTAAGTCAGTATAATTTTAGAAATTTATCAATTTACCGCCCTTATGGGTTAATAACATCTCTGAGAACTCTAATTTAGACCTCGACATAACATTAAACAGAATTCACTACAGACATTGTGAGTGGAAAAAGAAACAGTAATGCGAAAACGGCAATACAGTATACAGGGTGTAATTGAATTCATGAGCATCCTTTTAAAAAAATCAGCTGTTCCCTACATTTTGACGAGTTTATGTTCGTATAACTCGTCAAAATGTAGGGAACAGCTGATTTTTTTTTTCGCGATTTCAGGTTTGGTCCCATAGTAAAAGTTGTTCATAATGATGATTACAATGACCCCTTAAAAGGATGCTCATGAATTCAATTACACCCTGTATATCAGTTATACTCAAAGTGTGCTCCGCGGATCTCTAGGGCTCCGCAAACCATCTGCGCTGTGGGGGCTCCGCAAAAATACTGGTTATAATGAAAATAAAATACTAAAAGACCTGAAGTATGTCGAACGAGATTTATTAATAATTTTTAGAAATTACATCTTTCAGACAAAGCATGGAATCAATGGTCAAACCAATACCTCTGCAGAATTGGTTTATTTTGTTTTTTTTTTGGTGCAATAACCGTGCTGAATATAAAGCTTGCCACAAAGACCCTGAATGTAAAGATGGTCACCCATCCACGGACCAACCGCGGCAAGCGTAGCTTAACCTGATCGATCGACCTGTCTCGTTATTACTTAGCCACAAGTAATATGATTATTAATAAAGAATACACATAAAACCAGTTTTTGATTATTATAGGGCACCGTCAAATATTTCGTTTTCGAAAAGGGTGCCGTCGCCAAAAATGTTTGAGAGTCGCTGGGTCTTATGAATTGTATTATTCAATCTCTTGACTCCAGGCCGGCGTTAGGCCTTGTGTAAACAATGCGTAGATACGACAATCGACGATGCGATTACCGCCGTCAACTCTAGATAGTGATTGATGACCGATTTGAAAATGAATTATGTGGTTATAGTAAAATATTACAATTAGTGCTGTTGGCTATCGCCGTTTATAGATAAATATGTCATGCTATGACATAAATGTCGCGTTTGTGTAGAGACGAATAACAGAGATATTTTAGTAAATAGATGATATACCTATGATAGACCTAAATGTGATAGGAGGACCGGAAACTATAGTAGTGTTAACTGCCTAAGCGAGGACTCAAACCCTCATGTCACGCGCAGCTGCAACCGTCACTCGTTAGCATAAAGGTCGGTTCAGATTAGCCTAAACTAGCGAATGCACATTCTATCCGGATTACCAAATGCTCTAATTGAAAAAACTTTATTACAAAAAAAAGTGGCACTCCGGGAGTGCCGACAGAAGTAAAATACTTTACCATCACTCACTGACATATCGGAAAAACATTAAAACCGAGTACATCCCGGGGACAGCCGAACACATCCGAATGAACCGCGGTGTCGGTAACAGTGTCGCGAGTTCAATGGTTTTTACCCATCTCAAAAAATGCCTAACGAGCCTAAAGAAGTTCACTAAAAAAAAACGAATTCAAGAAAACACTACTTCTAGTTTTTTTTAAGTTGTTTTTTAGTAGTTTGTAATTAAGTGAAAAATATCTTTAAATTCGGAAGTACGTAGGTTTTTTTTTTTTTGTAATTAGTAAAGTTTATTTTTCACTTTTTTGTGATACGGTCTACCCCACACAAATTAGTATACCTTCACTTGCTAAGTAAATAACAGTGACAGAAAGTTATTATAACATCATTAACATACACAAAGTGGGAAAAATAGGTATTATTGAAGTTAATTAGCTTCAATAATACGTATTTTTTCGATTTGGTCAAGATAAGTAGTTTTTGAGTTCAAAAACCACTCATCAGAACTTGACCAAATCGGTCTATAAATGACGAAAAGTTCTGAGAAAAAAAACCTCCGCCTTTTTTTTAAATGTTTTAAAAGAGATAAGTAGAGCATTCATTCGTTGATGTCTCATACTAGAACAGGGATGGCGAACCAATGGCACGCGCATTCGGTGTCAAAAAACGAAAATGTGGAACCAACGACACCGACTTCCGAAATTAAAGTATCATTTTGTAGTGATTTTTTTTTAAGTCGGTAGTTTTTTGTAAAAAGCTTTTATTTTTTATTTTAGTAATACATTAAACGGTTTATGTTAACATTACTGTATATAATAATAAAGGTCATGAAAGTTTACAGTTGCCAATAAAGAGTATTATTGTGTAAATACGTTTTTTTTTTAGACAAGATTGTTTACTGGCACGTCATGGTCAGAGTAAATATTTAATTGGAAAAATTGCCACGAAGGTGCATAGAGGTTCGCCATCCCTGTACTAGAATGTCAAGAAAATAATGCTCTTGTTTATGTTCGTTTGTTCTCTACACCCATCTGAAGAATACGGTTAGTAGGGTAAAATTATAAAATTAAGTAAGGTTAGGAGAATATTGCTGAAGTATAATAAGTTGTTTAAATAACAAAATCTGTACATAAAATTTAAGTGTATGTTTGTAATGTCAAAATAACAGCATTTTACTAAATGCTTATGAAAGTGTACTATACGGTATTTATAACAAAACAACTCAATTGTTTGTCTGTCTGTTTGTTTGTTCCGGCTAATCTCCGAAACAGCTGGACCAATTTTGATGAAATTTGGTATGGGGATATTTTGAACGCTAGGGAAGGACATAGGCTACTTTTTATCGACGTACCGTGCGGGGGAAGCCGCAGGTGGAAGCTACTAACAAAATATTTTATGGATGTGTAAAAGCGCGACATTCTCGCTGCGCTGTTTATTTTATGCAGGTCCCTACGGCACGATTGTTAAAGTCGCAGTATAATGGTTTATTCATGAAAGAGCCTCGAAAATAATGAAAACATTCGACGACTTTTATTTATTTTCGTTCACGCTTCATAATATTTTATAAGCTACTGTGGTTATGATATTATTGAATATCTTTTCTAGGTCAATAGTCTTGGGATAAGATTGGTGTAGGTAAGTTCTAAGTTATTTTCAAAACTCGAGACGTAATCTATTTGTATGTACTTACTTAATATTTCTACTTTTATCTCTGCCACATATTTGGATAGATAACCTGTCTCCATAATAACAGGTCAACGATACCCAAAACCAGAATGAATTTTGTTTTACTAACAGGTAACAAAATGATCGTTTTCTGACATTTGTTTAAACGGTATTTGTTAGGGTTTAAGGTTTAATAACTGAGAGTAATATTCAAAGTGTCATGACAAGAAGGTTTGAGGAAAACGCAAAACGGTTTCACGGTTCATCCTGCCTGTCTAAGTTTTAGGAAACATTCTTATTTTCAGTTAATTATTTCGGAATAGATAACTCAGACTTGTTAAGTAAATTTCTGGTTTGTCTGAATTTCAAAAAGAATTGCATCACAGGCGTGGGTATCACGTCACGTGTCACAGGCGCTTTCGAAAAAATGTTTCAAGCATTAGCTTTTCAAAGCTAACTAGCATATACTTTAGGGTTTGTGCTGGAAACCCTAAAATATATGCTGGATGATTGCAATTTTATTCCTAGTTTTCTGATGGTTTTAAAGTTGATGCCTAAATGGGAACGATCGGAAATACGTAAGGCTACGAAGGTGGCTTGCTTAGTGCCTAGAGCCTAGCGAGTTTACCTAGCGAAGGGAAACAAATGCTCTTGAACTTTCGCAACTGTTCGCACTGCGCGCTTGATGCCTTCGCTAGGCGCCAAGCGTGTATCGAAGGAAGTTCAAGACACTAGGGGCTCTAGGCGCTAACCAAACCACCTGTCAGTGCGTACGTACTCTAAAAGAATAGAATCACAACCATCTGCAACCGTGCTTATACATTATTAGATTTATTTTCGAGATTATAATATAGTTTATGCTATAAACTATTGATAACTTGGTCATGCAGTCTTACCTTCATATTCATCTCGATGTTCTTCTGTGTGTTGACATCCATGACATCGAGCATGCGACGCGATCCGACGCACATCCTCACATCGTTGACCGTGAAGTTGCTGGTCGGGACCCTGCAACAAAACAAAAATGTTGTAGCACTCTACTTTTTGTTTTTGGTTCATGCCAACTTCACCAGGGGTATCCTAACTAATATTATAAATGCAAAAATAAGTTTGTTTGTTACCTTTACACGCCTAAACCACAGAACCGATCATCCTGAAATTTTGCATATACGTTGTCAGGATTACAGAAACGGACATAGGGTACCTTTCATCCCGAAAAAAAGTGCTGTTCCCGTGGAAAACAACAATAACTTTATTATGATAATAGATTGCGCCACGTGTCTATTGAACATTGTCACATTATTTAATTCTGAGGCGGTACGAAGTTCGCCGGGTCAGCTAGTATTTAATAAAACGGAGAGGCGACAGGTGATATTCTAAAATTTTCAGTTTTTTTCTAGTGCATTATAAATCAACACCTGTCGTTAAAATGTGTAAATTTTTAACAGACCAAAAAGGCATTTTTTTCATGTGTGTTTGTTACGTCGATTTCTCCGTGATTACTGGGCAGATTTACGTGATTCTTTTTTATTTGGAAGGAGACGTCCGCGCTTTATTCCCATTTCAATTTTATTAACTTTGCTTGAATAAGGTTGGTGATAGGTACGCAAAAAACAATAAAACCAAAGCCAGCGATTTCCGAAACTTTGTTTTTAACTTTGTAGCGACTTTGTAGGTTTTTTTTTTATTCTTTTTTTTTTGAAATATGTCGCATTGTCCCCAGGTCGACGGTCTATCTCAGTAGGTTGCGTTACCCACATACAGCTTTAACTTTAGTAGATTGCCGCAATCTTTACCAGGTGGTCGATCCACCTTCTTCGAGAACTTGTCCACGCTGGTTCTAAGAGTCAAATATTCAATTCCTCGACCTTCGTTAGTCGTTATAGCGGTGTTTGGGAGAGGCCTATTTCCAGCTTCAGCCGAGATGATGATATTTACATAACATCAAGCCTGTAATCCCCGATAGATTAGGCAAAGGTGTATCTATAATACACCCATAGCCACATATTACGTGCCATAGCCCTTTATAATATAAATATATATATTTATATATATTTTTATTTATTTATATATATATATATATATTTAATCATTACTTGGGTATAGAAACTTACAATACTATACAAAATGTGATGTTACTATGTTAATATTCTTTTAGTAGATTTATAAGGTTGATGGCGCAGGCTGTGCGTGTTGATCTGCGCTGTAACTTGAGGCACAAAACTCATATTTTGCTCAACCCGCTTCTTTCGGCTCTCAGCAGAATTTACTATATTATATTTTATATGGTGGCAATATTGCTTTTTTATTTGAAACTAACAACAAGAATATACTGAAGTACCTTACTCGAAATAATAGTATCAAGTTCTGGGAAGCACTTCTGAAGCTTCAGGGGAAACTTTTGAGAGTTTCGTAAGGCAGCTTTCGCTGTAAAAACGCAACTTGAACCGAGTTGTTTACTTTATTGATCCGCCCTTGAAGCTATGAAACGCAAGATGTAACTGACATAACCACGAATTCTACAGATTGCCTCTTCTGTTGTAATAATTTATTTCGTTTATTTTTTATTGTTGATGTCTGCCTCGTTGGTCTAGTGGTCGTAAGCGCTACTGCTGAGCATGTGGTCCTGGGTTCGATTCCCGGGGCGGGTAGTGTTATTGGGGTTTTTCCATCGGGAATTTCTCAGTAGCAGCTCGAGAGGATTTGTGCTCGGTTGATGGCAAAGGGCTCGCCTCCTATTACATGGGACTTAAACATAACTGCAGGCGAACAGTGCATGTACTATAGGTTAGGTACACCTCTGTCTACCCCTTCGGGGGATAAAGGTGTGATGCTGTGCGTTATTTTTAAGTTTGGTAGTTATTTCGCCGATTTACCTGCGGTGTTCCGATTCGTTTAATTAAACTTTTGCATTCGGATATTCTTAAATGAATGTACTTACGGAACTTGTTTGTAGCAAAGAATACAAAACAATTAAAACCCGAACCAAAATAAGTCTCGAAACCACTTTTAAACCTTCTAACATTTTTCAATTTCGGATTGGGAACCTTATACTTACGAAGATTTCTTATCCTATCGACCTCATAAAAGAAACCCTAAACAGTCACTTTATGTATCTGAAACGTAACGTTACGTTTTTACATTCTTAGGCCTATTTCTGTACAGCAGATTGAATAGAAAACTTAGTAAGTACCGTCAAACGGGGTGAAAAGGGATGCAAGGGAAAATCGGGACATTGAAATAATATAATTATTTTGTTGCTGAAAAAGGTTTATGTGTTTACTGTATATTATAATTATGTATTATTATATATTATAATTAATGATTAAGTGCCTTTGTTGGCAACCTATACCTGAACTCTTAGCTTTGCAAGTTCCGCAGTAGCAAAGGTTGTAAAAGTCTAACCGAGAAAGCTAAAGGCTATCAAAATACTCCTGGCTATTGATAGTGACCTTTATTAGACCTAAAACATATTTTAGTTCGGTCTAGGGTTACCAACCATCGGGATTTGTCCTATCGAAGGAAGGAGATTTTGTAGCAAATGGAAAGAAAAATAGATGTTGCGCCAACCCCAAATAAGAATGATGAGGGCAAGAGAATGATGATGAAATAGCTACTGAAAAAAAAAAGGTTCAAAAGTAAAATGTCTTTACTTTTTTTCAAAAGTCGGGCTAAAGTATAGGACTTTTAAATTTCGAATTGATAACCCTAGTACGGTCTCCCGAGCCAACGCACCTTTTCCCAGTATCGCGTTTCATCTGAACTGAAAGGAAACCTTTTGCGTTAGCAATTCTTAGGAGATATTATGCAAATTGTGAGAATATCTCCTCTGAATGGTAACAGGTTTCATAGAGTTTTCACCATTGAACAGATGATTGGATTCATGAGAATATGGTGAAAGGAGATGAATTTATCCGGGGTTTTCACAAAGCATACTTTTGATTCGACATCATACTTTTGAGAGCAGTGGTGACCCATTGTTAACGGCCCAGATTTACGAATTGTAAGGTTCGAACCCAGGCAAGCGCTTTACTTTATAGGCTGATTATGCATACTTTTGATTCAATTATTACATAGAGTCAGAGATTAAAAAAAATTGAGATGTTTTGCTGTGGAGTTCTTTGCGACTTTTCGGCGCTTTATACCATTTCAAGAACTAGGAACTGTTCTTCTTACAGAGCCGATGGCAACAGGCTGATTATGAATGGGGGGAGGGTCTTCGTAACTTTGACATTCAAAAAGTGCAGATTCATAGCCCCATTTGAATAAATGAATTCAACCAGTTTCGGTATGAGCCAGAACATTAAGTTTCACTTGGACCAAGCCTCGGGCCTCGGGGATAACAAGGCTTTATTGGCAGTTGCTCGCTCTCTCAGCAGATGAAGTTTTGAAGGTGTCAATAGCCTGGATTTGTAAGGTTGTCCGGTCCCGTTCGAACTTCTCCGTTGTGCCACTTGTGCCTAACTTAATAGTAGTTGAGACGAAAGCAAATCATCGTACGATTATTTGCTTAGGAACGCGGTCAGTACTATTGGAAAAAAGTAAGCATTTACACAATATCAACAACAATCAAACAATAAAAATCAACGTTCAATTCGGTTTTTCGATTTCCGTAGCCAATTGGCTAAAACGGAACCCTTATAATCTCGTCATTTCCTGTCGTCGTCTGTCAGTCTGTCCGGATGTAGCACAGCCATTTTACTCAAACACTATTGTGCCTATATCGAAGAAAATTGGAGAGGTGTAAGTATTCTGTGCAAAAAAAACATTGTTTGATTGACGATTAAAAAACCAAAACTAACGTAATGAATTTAACTAACGAATGACGATTGAATTAGTTTTTGTTTTCAATTTTGATAGAGATTTGTAATGTCAAGGAAAATGCAAAAAAAGACTATAATTAAACAAATGGTTTATTATTTTAGTAGGTGCGCCCTGCGGTTTCACCCGCATAAGTTTCGATGCCGTGGGAATATCGGGATAAAAAGAATCATAAGTGTGTTAATCCAGGGTGTCAACTACCTCCATACCAAATTTTATTAAAATTGGTCCAACCGTTTGTGCGTGAAGAAGTAACAAACATACAAACACTCGAAAAACTTTCGCCTTCATAATATTAGTGTGATAATGTGATTACATATTGTGCAAATAACAAGTCTTATTATGTTTATATGGGTTACTTGTAATTCGACGTATATCCGTCAGGAGCTGATAGGGGGGGCTAAAATGCAACAAATTGAACCCCCCATAATTATGTATGGCCCAAATTCAATAGTTTTCGAGATATTTGAATTTTTTTTAAGAATTACCGAAACAAGGGATAAAAAATAATTCAACACACATAAACGTGTGTGGTATTGTTAGATGCCATAATTATCGATAATGAGATGAGTGTATTGGAGAGAAATTGTAAAGTTACATTATACACGAGTTTTATAAAGACAAAAAACTATTTATCTTTGAATACTGACACTAACTAAAGCTAGCCTAGATCGTAGTCTTTCATTAGAATACGTTCAGAGACATTTCTATAGAAAGAATTTCAACATGCATCATGCACACGTTTTCCTGAAGTATCCCTCTTGTAAACATGTCGACGAGAGTATTTTCTATCTTACATTGCACTCGGGATTTTCCAATAACTTATATGTCATCTGGATACCAGATGGAACGTCATTGGAAATAATATCCTTTTGTAAATAGATTTCTTTTAAAAGATTCTGTGAGTACTGTGGGTTGAATTTTGAAAACCTCATACGAATTAAGATGTTGATATAATTATTACAAATAGTCCTTTTTCCGATGGCAAAGGAATTTCTCAGAAGCAGCCCAGTCTGGATTTATGCCCGGTTGATGGAAATAGACTCGCCCCTTATTACATGGGACTTAAAACATAACTGATAAAATGTGGGTGTACTATACAACTCTAACATCCGCTTCGAGGATTACAGGCTTGATGTTGTAGTTACATCAAAAAGTTCAAGGTAAAAATCTGCACCTTTCGTGGAATATTTACGGAAGTAGTTTCCATGCTGGAATAGTTTTCTTTTCATACATAAAACTCACAGAGTTAAGCTTACACCGACGATCCTTACACGAAATAGTGCTTCAGAAAAGCAATAAAGATTACGTAACAGATAGCAAAATGGAACGTGTAAGTAAAATTACATTTTTGCTTGCGTAAACTTATCTTTGTACTATTTTATGCATAAAATATCACTGTATTATAAATTTCTATCGCCTACAATAAAAGTAGGGTATAAAATAAGGAACAACCGTGAAACATGATACTTATTTGGGGTTATTGTAAACTCGCCACAACGAAAATTCGCCACATTTAAAAATATTGGTTAACTTGCCACAGTGACAAAATAATTCACAATAGGTATAGTAAACTCGTCACAGGTACGTCAAACTTGTTTTGAATGTACCGACAGCAACTACATTAGTGTTTAGTAAAAGTAATGTAGTTTCAGAATAAAGAAAAAGAAGAAAACGATTTTATGTAACAATCAGTTTAATTGAAAGTAAAAGGCGTGATTATATAGATAGATCAGTTTAATTGGATAAATCATAGATTTAAAAAGGTTTAACTATGTTTTAAAATAGGAATTAGTAACGAAAATAACTAACTTTGGCTTAATTACAAATCACAGCATTTTGTATTACACAATCAAACTTACAACTACATTGGTACATAATATAAAATGTAGAGACATCTTTAAACACAGTAAAAAAATCATTATATGTATATATTAAAAAAAAATCACAGTATTATTTAACAGGTCCGACATATAAGTTTAAAATATTTAACTTTGGCTTAATTAAAAATCACAGTCAAACTTACTATTACAATAAGAAGAAAACACACTATTTAGTTTAATATCACAGTATTGATAAAATTGTACATCAGTAGGTATTATGTAATCAATTGGCATATTATTACAATTGTTGCAATGCAGCTATTTTTGCTATTACTTCTGCTAGAGGCATATTATCATAATTGTCAGCGATGGCTTTTAATTTTTTATCGTATGCAATTGACCGACACGTTCTCATATTAAGCGGTATTTTAAAACTTATTCTTTTTAATTTCCAATCCATAATATACTCGGCTTCTTTTTTTAGGACGTCAAGAAAATGAAGTAAATTAGGTTTCTTTTTTCCCCATGTTATTATTAAGGCGTTTATGCCATGCTTCTGCAGAATTCAGCTGTTCCCTACATTTATGTTCGTATAACTCGTCAAAATGTAGGGAACAGCTGATTTTTTTTTTGCAATTTCAAGTTTGGTCCCATAGTAAAAGTTGTTTGTTATCATGAGTACAATCACGTGTTTAAGTATCGGTCACTAATTACCAGTCACCCTATATAAACGCTATTACTCACTACACTAGTATGTATTATTAAACACTACTACTTCGTTTGCTATCGGTACTTTTAAAGCTGTGGCAAGTTTTCGTGAGACAGATAAGACTGTGGCGAATTTACTATAATTTTTACTTGTGGCAAATTTTCATTATGGCGAGTTTACAATAACCCCTTATTTGACATTCCTTAGCCTGATGCCAATATTGAAAATATGAGCCCAGAATGTTCCCACTGGTGGGACACAGGTTCTCTGAGAGAGGGAGTGGGCTGTAACCTACGCGTGCCCAGTGCGGGTTGGTAGGTGTTACATGTCATCGAATTTTAGGTTCTAGGACACGCCAGTTTCCTCACGATGTTTTCCTTCATTGTTTTGAGAGCAGTGGTGATGAAATAATTTACATAAAATAAAGCGCCTGTCTGGCAAAATATGTTTTGTTTATATTGAGCTTTTTATAGAGTAATAAATTAATACATTATTAATTACGCGACTAAAGTTTTAACGAATTAATTAAAATTGAACTTTTAAAGGACTATCATGTGAAATCGTTACACTATGCTACTTAGCATGCAAATCACGTTTAATGGCGATCCAGCCAGCTAGTGTCGTTAACAACGACAGCAAAATAGGCGAACGAGGTCCGAACTTTGCGCTTTTTTATGTTATTTATAGTTTTACGCTAGTGTTAACCTCCCTTGGGTACGGAATGTACGGATAGACAGAAATTGTTTGTATTTAGAACTGGCAATACTTGGAAAGCACGATAGAGATGCTAATTTATAATAAGTTGGATGTCTAGCATTCGCCCTACGCACGCGCACTGCGACTCGTTCCACGCGGGCAAGGCATCTAACAAATTTTGGAAACTTAATAAATAATATACCAAACGTGTATAAACACTATCTATAACACTCTTTAGGTACATTTTTCTATAGATCTTCCTCTAAACAGCACCCTAGCCTTACTGACTGAAGCTTGGTAAAGATAAACATAATTATATAACAAGTTTTCTTTGTGTTCAACAAAGTTCCTACAACAAAATTTTTGGCTTCCGAGTATTTAATAACCGCGTGAACGATACGCAAAACAATTATCATTAGGTATCTGAAAACGTTATATAAATAACTAGCTACACAAAAGAAAGTCATATTACAGAAATACTCGGGTTCTATTGACACAATTCGGCCTGAAACGACCTAAAATAAGCTTATCAGAAGGCGTTCTCATTCAAGGAAGAACAATATAAACAATACATTACTTACATGTTATTTTTATTCTGCTACAGCGGTTTCGATACGGCGCGGCGGCCTGCCACAAAAGTGATAGCAATCTATTCCCCTGATCGCACTCGTAATGTGAATATTATTATAGGCACCGGCGATTCGTAATCGATTTGTTTCTCTCACAATCTATTATCGACCACACTCTACAATTGTGTAGGTAATAATATAATAATACAGTAGAACGCCAATTGATATTTTATTTAAATGTATTCGTTCGTTTCATTTCATCGGAAATATAATGGATAAGCTTACTTAGGTATAATCAAGTATAATGAAGAAATTTTTATAGGAATACGTGAACGAAAAGAAATCTAAACATATTGATTATTATCATTATTTCATTGATTATTATATATTTTTTACTTGTAGCGGCGACCACTAAACCAACGAGGTCCCTAGGTCCCCTGAGGAGAGTCCCTGTACCTATTTGTTTCAGTGTAAAGCTTAAACTACAAGAACGGCTGTCCTGCGGAGCCACCAATAATTTTAATTTGTTTGTGAATTAATGATAAATTAAAAAGGCGAATGTAACAAAAAATAAGTGTTAAATGCTTAGGACGTTCCTGGAATAGATTAGGGCTCTACCAAAGAGGTCAGACAAATCCACTTTTTTACCACGTCAACGTGATAAAAACGTAAGAGATAAGAGATCCCAGTCTGGCGATATTTTTTGTAAGTCTTGTAAAAACACCGCAGGATACCGACTTAGCACTCAGGCAGGCCGGTATTACACAATGACAATCAAGTTATTCGTCAAAATACTTTGTCAAAGAATTTTCAAGGGTACGGACGAGACTTTTTTTAAACATGTTTTTAACCCTACTTTATTTACGTCGAGGTTCGTTTAGAAACCAGATCTGGTACAAAACAACTAACAACATATTTAGTGATCTCTTTCAGGGTTCCCTGCTCGAACAAGATTTAATAGGTACCTACTGACTCCCTATTTAATGGTGCAGATACAGTTATCGAAAGTTGGTATTTGTTATGTAGGTACGTAACGTAGGGACATAAGTGAAACTACTGACAGCTAAAAGCACATTATTAACTATTTATTTAATTCTCAGGTTAGAGCATGGCAGGGACGCAGCCCATGCACACATACACAATGTTGACACACACATATACTTAAAACAGTATTCGAACTTTTTGTCTCTCGTCAACTGACTAACGGACAATTTATTGAATTTTATGGTCTGTTCTACTCTGTTTGAGCCTTGAGGAAACCGGCATGTCCTAGAATAAAAAAATCGAAGACATTTATGACATCTACCAACCCGCACTCGCACACAGAGAGGAGGCCTGGTGTCCCAGCAGTGGGAACATTATAAACTAATTATGCTGTGGATACTAATTAAATTAGCAGTGCCACTTACACATTGAGTGCTTTGATTTGATCATTTGAATAAGTACCTACGTACTTAAACCCGAAATTGCAATTCTAAATCATCTTAACTATATTTTTAATAGGTTTACTTTCATAACCTCAATTTGAGTCGATAATTTTTAAATTACAATTTAATAAAAAGAGATATTCGTTGAACCCTTCTAAATACTGAAGAATGTATTAGTATTAGTTGGTAAATATTCCCTATAATGAGTAATTGCATAAGAATTTAAGGTTTGTGTACAGTCACCAAAATGCTACCAGGGTCGTCGGGTATAGTTGAAGTTTAGTAAGAAACCGACGGATGTTCACGAATGAAATTTAACTGTTTGTTTTCTACTAATTAAATTACATTTTATTCGAAAGCATCCATCGGTTTCTTACTAAACATCAACTTTAGCCGACGACCGTGGTTACTTATCTCCTTTGGTGATCGTACACTTTCATGTCATCAGAAGGCAATTCCCGTAATTAAAAGCGTTCAAAATCTCATCTCAGCGACAATTAATGTCAAAAACTTGTCAAAAATGTAGTGAATTTGTACTTTTGACAGATTAAGCGAGATCAGACTGAAAATTCTTAAAATTACGAGAATTGCCCCTCAGATATCAAACTTTTTTTTAAATGTAGCGACTCACAAGATTAATAGAAACCTAGTAGGTAAGATAAGTTCCAATCGCCCAGTAATTGAGGACGCATACGATCGTGAGATAATACAAGGTACCGAGATAAAAACACTTGGTGCATCGACTTTACGACTTAGTTCAACAAAACAATAAATTATTAAAACCTGTTGAGGGAAATGTTTGAGCTTTACTTTGGCGTGTTTTACGTTAATTGGATGACTTGTATTTCATCTCTGGATGTAGGATGTGGTTTGAAAACAAAGGGTGAACTACAAAAGTAAGGTATCTTAAACCTCTGTTCGCTATATTAACATAATTATTTTGATTTAGAATGGTTGCTCTACACATTGTCATTTCGAAAGATGTGCATGTAAGGAAAAAAAACCCTTTGTAAAATTTCTATACATATTTTTCAATAAGTTATATGGTGTACCTACTATACATAATAAAGAGTATTCTAAGGTAGAGCTGTAGAACTCGTTACAAAACATGTTTCCGTTACGTTAGAGTTCTTTTAAAAAGCTTCCTCATCTAACAATACAGAGCTTTTTTTATAATCTGGGTGCTACAATAAAAACTACCTGCCTAAACCAAGACAAAATTCTAAGATTATATTTGTTTGGTGAAATCAAACAAGATTAAAAATGAGTGGCACGCGAAGTTAGTTATACATAGATAGCCTGAACAGTTTTCCTAGAGTTTTTCATGGAAACAAAACGGTGCGACCCGACCATAGACAATAGCATGTAGTTCACACTCATATTTATGGCATGACTGCGGATCAACGCGTAGAATCAAACTAGGTTAGTGTTAGTGAAGTCCCGATACGTGATAGCTGCTACTCGTGGTATCACTGTAATTATTTCCGTCTGTCATACGTATCATATCGTATCGTATACGTAATAGGTAACATGATGGTAACTTGCGTTAGTCAATTACGCACTCCGTTAGTCCACAGTTCCACACTCGCCATTTAAAGTGCACTAAAGCTCATGGTATCGTCTGTAAGCGTGCCAATGCATAAGTTTTATTATTTTAAAAGTGTTAGTGAGTTTCCTATTATTACAAGATGTGTGGCAAATGTTACTTTGAAACTCTGCATTGTCTATGATGACCATTTATAATAATGCCTCCCGCCCGAGTTCCCGACGTTATGTACAGCAGGTGTACTTTCGTAGTTCAATAACCACAGCTTGATGATAATATTTCAGTATCAATGAAGGGGCGACCCTATCGTTATCTTTCGCCACAATACGTAATACCTACGACCAATATTTCCGGCATTATAAATTCCAGTATTTTTAACATATTATATTTGCCTAATATTTGGTATTCAGATTCTACAGTACTAGCCACTACGAGATCAAGGGTGTGCACATTCTACACCAAAATAAAGATGATGAATTAAACTAATCCCACCTGGCAATTGGCCGAAAATAATGATAAAAAAAAATTACAAAGATACAGAGCTGCATAGACTGAAAAGTATAAAATTCATAAGTAAACCTTTTAGGAGAAAGGTGCATGAGGTATCAATATCACATTTGAGTACATAAAATTCCTAAATTAAAAACAAAAGAAAAATTCAAGTACATACCTGAGTCCCAATCCAAGTTTCTCCTTAAACAGCAGCGGAGTAGTAAACCCATTCTTCTGTAGATATGACACGGTCAAGTCTGTTCCGTGCATATCCAGCACTGCACCGGAATGCTCGAATCTCGGGCTCTCCAGCTTGTCAGCCAGAGAGAAGCCCCGGCCACCTTCAGCCTCATCATCACCCAGGGCCCACTCATCGGAATAAAGCTTGCGTTGTTTGCGTTCACGCTAGGGAGAAGACAAGATATGTTTACTTCTCTATCTTTGATGGAATATTATTTAAAGAATACAGTTTCCCAAGGTTCTAAGTGCTTACTTTGGGTTTGCTGTTTACTGACATTATTGCTGACCTATTGTTTTCTCAATGATGTGGCAACTGAAATGTGTTTATGTTAGAGAAGAACTGTTGTGCAATAGTTCTGATTACTGTGTCAATTGTTATGCTAATATTTAAACCTTGTCAGGAATTAAAAAAAAAAGTGAAAACAGGTTACATAACTTCTTCTGACAGCTGTACTGGATGCTCTATTTTATTCTGTACCTTTAGCTAGTGTGTAAGGCTATAAATTACTATTCAAACAAAACTGAACTTACTATAAAATAATGGCTTTTGCTGTATAAAAATGTAGGCAGCAAATTTCCTAACCTAATCTAATCTCGAATTAACAATTAACATTAATTACATTGGTATAGTAAACACCATGAAATATTAGGTTGCTTGGATAAAAATATTTCAATGTTATTGTACATATTTTATGTTAGCCTTATCCCTAAAATTTGCTCAGCTAGAAAAGTTGACAATACGGCACACTGAAGTGATTAGTGACTTTCACTTTTTAATTTTAACACCTTTTGTGACAACTTTTGTGGTTGAATTTTCTTTATCGTTTTCCGATCGCGTACAAAAAATGCATCTGCAAGACTGTTTAGCGTCTCGCGTTACGAAGTAGGTTATTTTTTTCCAGCCAAGGCCATTGAATGAAACGCAAGTAAAAGAATAAGTGAACCTAACTTATAATAATAAAACTTTTGATGCGAGGGCTGTTTGCGGTCTCGGCGTAACAAAGAGCGGTCGGACGCTCGACAGTCGTGCCGTATCCTATTTAAATCAATATGCAAGTGTTTTAGACGATAGACTCTCGCCCAGCGTGTAATTGTTCGACGGAAGATTAGTCAAGTAATAAAGTAGATTGCTCGCGAGCAGCAAGCGGGCTCGGGCTCGACGTGTGGCCGCAGCGCAGCGCGCACGCCCCTGGCCGCCTGCTCTCCGCCAGCCCGCGGGAGGGAAACGCCTTCGACACTCTGTCCCTACCTACCAGATGCCCACAATGCCTCGTGCGCCGAAGACGTCGCTGGCGCGCGCAATTTATTGTCACGTCGCTCATTATGATCGCCGCTGAATCGCAATGCCGCTTATGCCGCGATCTCCGGAACTATTATAGATTTTGACACCATCTCGCATGCGCGAATGCATACGGCCGCCGCGTTTTAAACTCGGCCGCGGCGTGATCACAAAAAACTGAGTCCGATGACCCTCAATGACTATCATCACACACAAAAACCACATTCACAAAAAGATTCGTATCGTCATCCCGTAACTTTCGTAAATCGATACACGATGCAGCGATGCACCATTTCATGTTTACGTGATCCCAGATAAAGCCACCATGGCGTCACCCGGGACTAAATACGTAAAAATCTAACAATAAACACTCACCAGCTGTCTTGGAACTTGTTTTTTAGCATTCGGCAGTGTTTCCGACATGTTTATGTTAGTCAGAAACACTGCACCACGAAATTAACACTATTTTACGTAAATATTTTACACGGAGCACGAGAAAAAGTAACGCAATCCACCATTTGCAATAGTCGACACTGCTGCCAACCGTGCGGCGAGCAATCACTCCGGTAAACTACTGGAGGTTGGTACGACGTGAAATGCCCTATTGGTTTATTTATGAAACAAGATGGCGGGAGTGTTCAAAACATCGCAAAATCATTGTGTTTTAGCTAAAATCTTGTTAATATATTAATAAGTGTAAAAGTATTTCGATTTGACTTGTTTCCTTACAAAACTAAAAGTAATACAAAAACGATGCAGCATTGTGCAAATAATTTAATTAAGAGAAACATAGATAGAGCAACAATTTACTAGTCACAGCCCAACTCAGCCCAAGTCATTAGACTTAGGTCAATTGACTACATTATTATAATTTATAAAATAAAATAAGTGCGAACCTCATCATTCAAAAATATTTAATTCACTTTAAATTAATATATAAATAGACATACTACGTTTTTTAAATTAATTTATACTACGCTGTGGATGTACGCTGGGCCGAAGGGTCGGTCGGGTCGGCTGCTAATGGCTGTTGTTGACTGATTGTTACTCCTAAAACTCATGATCAATTCATGAATGCCGCATCTTTCTGGGGGCTGTACGCGTACTGAGTCTATCAAAAAGTACTCTGTGGCGTACGGGTTGTACAGTGTACATAGTGTTTTAGTGGTTAATTAGATCACAGGAAAACAGAGTTCTGTTTGAGTTGTTCTCAGATTCTATTCATTATAAATTGTGTAGTGTGGTGATTTAACGCGATAAAACTAGAACAATATATTAAAAATATTTTATATACTCGTTTTATATACGTACACTGCATGAACTTTTACAATATTTTTCATTTTTCATGAAGGTGAAATGAAAATATTTATTTACGGTTGGCGGAAACATCGAGCGGAAGTAGCACAGGTCTGCAGAAATTAAGGATATTAGAAGTGTAGAGCTAGAGAGGTCATCATAATAAAAATTATTCGGAGTCATAATGTATTCCGGGTTCCCTTCATGGAACTTTTATAATTATTTTAGCTTTCACATAGGTACTGCATTTTATGCAAGTACAGAATGACCAGTATACTTCATCGACAGTTAAATAAAGAAATAAAAGTAAATGAACGAACATTTTAGTTGTAATTTTTCTTGGCATGCTCGTATGCAGAGCGGCTATGAAGTGTCAAGATATGCTGGACGGTGGACAGTTCCTGCTTCCTTTACAGTTCATATTACTTGATAATGTGTTTGCTCACAAAACTTCACTTTGCTGTGCCTTTTACCATTTTGTGAAGCATCGTCGGGCTCATTGCGTAGGTTCCTCGGACCAATAAGAAAGTACAATTTTTACTGGTCTAAGGCAATGACGTTTTGGTCTAAGGTAGGTTCTTTCAAGATATTATTGAAAGTGATTAAAAATATGAATAAATTCATTTTAAATTATTAATACTACAAAATTGTTTTATTTCAATTATTTTTTTGTTAATAATAAGATTTTTTTATTATAAATAATATTATTTTAATAGATAACATCGTGATTTTTACCTCTTCGGATGATACTTTAAAATACTGTCGTGATTCGTGAAATTACATAATAAAAGGTGTAGAAAAAACTGATATGATCCAATTAAAAGGCCATATGTGCGTAGGTACCTAGCTACATGATCATTATTATAGTAAAGTATAACTACTAAGTAAATAAAGAAAAATCTTAGTATTGTGATGTAAAAGGAAGTCGGAAATCATGTTTGCCTACCTTATCAGCACTAGAAAAGTTCTATTTCGGCTCTGGTATCAAATTACAAGAGCAATTAATTTTTTTCTCACTTTAAAAACGTTGGAAATGACCTCCTTTATCTCCCTATTTCGTTTGATCCACGACTTTTTGACCACCCTGTATAAATGAAAATGAAATGCTGTTCGTTGGTAAGCGCGTCAATTTAGAACGGCTGGAACGATTCGTGTATTTTTCGTTTTAAAATGTGACAGTCGTAACAGTGCGGATTTTTTGGAAAGAAAAATTGGAAAAAATTTCTAATTCAGGAAAAACAGAACGTCCTTTATTCTTTGGTATTTTTGTATGAATTATTGTAATTTGGACAGGACAACGTCCGTAGCGTTAGCTAGTATTAACAAAATGACATTGTTTAGATTCTATTTTAGAATTTAGAACCTATTATCAAACCGGTTATTGTGCTGGTATTAAATTTTTTACCATCATCCGTTTATTTATTGATAACAATAGTACCTACTGAAAAGCCAGTATCCAGTCACAGTAACTTTTCCTAACTAGGTACCTATGTTGGGGTCGGCTTCGAGTTTGACAGGATGCAGCTGAATACAAGTAATTTACAAAGAGCGAAATCCTATTTGGCCTCGACAACCCAGGTAACACGATACCTCTTGGTAAGACTGGTGGACCGAACTGGCGCTAGGTACATACTACCGATTTCAGGATATACCGGTCTATTCTGTAAAAATCTTACCATGAAAATTTAGGTGATGTGAGCTGTCAATAGTGTATATCCATAGCTTCAGGTGGAATGACAGCTCACTTCACCTAAGTTGTCACGGTGACATTTTTACAGAATAGATTAGCCGTAGTCTAAGCACTGTAGGGGACTACTAATTGGCCTAAATACATTTTCTTGCGTTCGTGTATTTACTAGGCGCCTGTAGCAACACGGGGATGATAAGGTAATCGTAAACATGTAGGCGCTTAAAAAAATATTACCACAATGTCATATTTACTTAATGGCTATGTATAATACAGGATGGCAGGATCATTGACGCGCAAACTGTAACTATATGGATTTAGCACAATGACATTATCCCAGACCCTCTAGCGTAGAAATGTTTGATTTTATAACACAAAAAATTTCAAAGCAGAAGGGTTCCGAATCATGCATAGTATATGAAAGAAGGAATCATGTTACATGTACTGAATCCAAGGTAACGGGTTGCGCGTCGATGTCCCGCCTGCCACCCTGTTTGGAGGGTCAAATTAACTAAGATAGCGAAACTTCAGAGACGTGTTGGGTATCGATGTCTAATGAAGAAAAAACATCTTAAACTCAATTTCCATTAACTTCACTACCAGCGCCCGTTGACCCCGTCATCAGCTGTAGTTACTTGAAATTAGACACACATAACATCACGCCTGTAATCCCCGAAGGGTTTAACAGAGCTGTACCTATAGTACAGAAGAGAGCGTAGTAGTAGGTATAGTGTAGTGGTATTTATGAATTTAGAAAATCTTTATTTTATTGTTACTTATTAGATAAATCGTTCAAGTCTATGGACTTTCGTCGGCTAATTAAACTTGACTCCGTTCTTAAACTGAGAACCTAGCCTCCGTCACATTCGTGTATTGCCCATGGTCCACCCGCCTAGTTCACCTAAGGTCCGACCGCGGCAGATTTGCCAAAGATGTAAACAACAATGGCCACTCGAAATTGAATAAAATCGATAAACAAGAGTATTTATTTTAAGTAATGTTTGTTTTCGTCTAGCTAGCTCGGAGATTTAGTCCACCAGAAAGTCCATAATATTATGTTTTCTAGATTCGTGACACCAAGCTAGCCAGAGAAGCCAAGCTTCAATCTGAGTAAAG
Source organism: Hydraecia micacea (assembly GCA_914767645.1). NCBI lineage: Eukaryota > Metazoa > Arthropoda > Insecta > Lepidoptera > Noctuidae > Hydraecia > Hydraecia micacea. Next base: position 10,238,541 of record OU611797.1, read on the forward strand.
GTGCATAATGAAACAAACAAAAATTTAATAAATAAGAATATTTAATAGGTACTTGATAATTATAGGTGCATATCGTTAGCTACATATTCATATAAAACATAAGTAAATAAGGCTTAATTTTAGTTGTACAAAATATGACAAATATAACAAACATTTAAGGAGGAATCTTGGCTATTAACTTTTGGGTATAAAATAAAATGCTGAAAACAATTTTGCAACTTATTATAATTATAATATTGTATAAAAAAGTAGGTAGGTATGTATTGTACGAGGTGGAGACTACAATACAACAATCACTTAGACTGGCGTATATCTAATGACGTTCCCAATCTACATAGGAAAATTCAATCAAATATATCGTATAGTTAGTCACTATAGCTAGTCAAAGATTGGTAAAACCCATAGTCAGCCCGTCACTAATATTTAGTTTTTTTTTTAATTTCGAAGCTATTTTGATTTATTTGATAGTTCCAAAATACTCTTTTTTTCTTTCTATAACAGTAAGAATTATCCAGGTATGTTACTTACATAAAAAATATACATTTTTAAGAAATCTTACTTTGAAAAGTCTTACTTAAATCCTAAATCAAAATACTACCTTCTTTACAATTTGTCCACCACCATTATTTCATGCAATTTACGTTGACAAAGGAATTATAGTTCTTTGTTTTCGGTTAGTCTATTGCTTTCACAATAGAGAAAACAAACACCTTGATACAATCTTGACCTACCCAATAAATTAAGTATTAACAAATAAGGGCACATCATTTTGTTGATTCACAACACAGATGTTAGAGAACTTTTACTCATTTCACAGAAATCGAATTCCCATCTCTCAAAGTAATTCTGTAATACTTCATAACTAAGTCTTCAATCACATGCTCGCAGTCCACCGCTCCATTTTCTTCCAAATACTCAGTGTGACCTCTAAGCCAATCTAAATACAACTTTAAATACCTATCGTTAGGGTCTATATCAGTGTGCCCCAAGCAGAATATTCTGTAGGCATCTTCGCCATATTTTCCGATACCATATAAGTCATTTGCTCTGCGCCATTTTGAAGAAACAAACTGATAACTAAGCTTCCATATCATATGACCCCTTTTCCTTAATCCCAGGTTATCAAAAAATCTTTCTAAACATACTGGAGTGTCGTTTAAAACGTGATAAGGTGTTGGATACTCCTCGAAAAAGGTCTTCATGTAGGGCCTGGCAGTTTTACCCGAAGTTTTCGTTAGGAATATTGTTGCTATTAACATCGCCCAGGGGTTCGAGGAGAACTCTTCTTCAACTACATAGTGTGGCGATACGGGCATTTTTCGTGGAGTGATGTTGAAAAAAGGTTGTATTACTATAGGTTCTCGTTCCTCTATGGTTAGTTGTGACAGACTGAGTTCATCGGACTCTATAGAGGCTTGACTCAGATCTTGGGAGGAATCCAATGATGTGGTAGGTGAGAAAGGCAGCTGTAGTATTCGAGGACTTACAGCAGTTAGATTTTCCTCTTCATTGAAGAATCTGCTGATACAATCCGAGTCTTCCATGATTCTGTAAAGAAGGAAACAAGAGTTACAATCGAAATCAGGCTATTTGTTTAATTCAGTGTAATTTTCAGAAAATGAAGTAAATATTGCGATGATCGTAAAAAAAAAACGGTGAGGTACCTAATTGCGTAACACACTAACAGTAGCAATGGCTTTCATTGCGTTATTTACGTTGTTGAGCAGACAAACTCAAACATTTATGAAGCAATGGACTAGCAATATCCTTCAAAATGATGCAGATTGTGATTGAAAATGTGTTACGCAATCAGGGGTGTGTATGGTGCATTACATAACTTTACAAATAACGTTTCCAAATCAACATTATTCTAAGCAGACATTATGACTGAAACCCACACAGTGTAGCTAATGAGTTTATGAGCCGAATCCTCAACTTGAGTTAAAGTAACAAACAAGGTTTAGTCACAAGAACTAAGTAAGTACCTGTGTTGTTTTGTTAATTATAATGAATGGAGCGTTCACATTGAGGTTTGTTAGAGGAATGATTTTTTAATAATCATAGAAGGGCATTATTATTATAAAATATGTGTGTAAGTTGTAAAATTATCAGTTTGGTTGGTGGTTTGAATGTTTAAAACAGTTAACATGTTGTTAACTCCTCTAAAATGTAACTATCCTCGGTTCGTAAGAGTTCCTTAACACTTTCGACTCCACCCACTTTTCATAGAGCTCATACGCCATGCCGCCATACATATTGCAAATGGACCCTCCAGGAGGGTCACCGGCATTACGTTTGCGCTAAAGTGAACCCTCGAGGAGGGTCGTCGGCATTAGGTTTGAAACCGTATTATAAAACATTGTAAAAAGAAGTAAAATTGTGTTTCCAGAACGTCTTGTCGCTATATTTAGTATCTCCGAGGGTATTTACATGTACTAGTGGGGTGGAGACGTGAAATATAAAAAAATAAAAAAAATAAGAAAGTATAATCGCTCGCTTTGATTCCGAGACAGGGGTATCCAACCTCTTCTGACATTTTCATGCATGTAATAATTTTTTATTTTATCACTGAACAACAAACAAATTATATTAGTTGTTTTTTATGTTATCAAAACGTAATTATTTTGTAACAACTTATTAACGTTTAGCGTTCTATTATTTACTTGACGTTCATGATTCACTCTGGAATTATCTACTTTCAGTCGTTATTCTTATAATCTTAATTGAGAAAGTAGGTACGTATAAAATAATTACGAAAAAACTCCGATTGAGATAAGAACGGATTTATGTCATAACTACCTACTTTTATCTGTAGCTTCGCTCCCGTGCTTCTTTTGCCGCTCATTACCTTAAGTTACTCCAGCTATAAACTATGTCTATAAACATCACGTCACCGCGTCATACCGTTGGTAGCATCATTACGTGAACGAAGAGAGACAGAAATTATACACTCCCTATTGGTGTAATACATATACAATATACCTATTGGTGTGATACATATACGCGAACCCGAAAACGCATACTTATCCATGTATATACATGGATCAGTATGCGTTTTGGGGTTCGTAAGGTTATGTATTATTACATCAGGCATTTGTTTGTGTGGCTGTTAATTTTCCCTCAGATGTTACAGAACCTTTCTTTCTTATATCTCTATGAATATCACTATAGAGTAGGTTCGTTTTACGGTTTTCTAATTTTTAACAGTAAAACGAATCTTATAATTTTTAAGCTATCAGAAGGAGACGAAGTAATATACTGTTCAGAAACTATTGAACTAAATAAAATTAAAGAAAATCTAAGTCCTATATATGTTTATGTAACTTTTATTTAGTTTTCAAAGTAGGTATCAAAGGAAAAGTTTGTTTAAAAAAACGTATATTTTATTATAGATATTTAGTGGGTAAGTAAAGGTTACAAATGGTATGTTTGAAAATTAAAAAAAAAAAAATATTTAACTTGTTAATCACGCAAAATGCTTTGTGTAATTGCATGGAAAGCTGTAGGTAGGTACCTACGCAAAATACTGGCTCTTTCCAACACTATTTTTTTCCTACTGATCTTATGGCGATGAGCTATTCTGCCAGAATAAATATTATAATTTAGATGATTGCTGTCAGAAACCATAGAGGACAAAAATCATTACCATACGACTTGTACCTATGTTACGAAGTATGTTCCTGAAATAAGCAGCTGTTACAATAGAACGGACAGACAGACAAACGAATTCGCACTATGGGTGTTCTTTTTTACCATTTTGATACGGAACCCTGAAAAGCTTCTATTTTTAAACTCATCCTCGTAATTTATAATCTCAAAATAAATATTTTTATTTATAGTGAATATTTGTAACAGTAAAATGGTTTACCACCCCTGAAATACGCGCCAATTATTTAAAAAAATAAAAATGCTGGTATTTGAAAACCAACGAATATACTAATAAATCTTGTTAAAATATACGACTAATTTTATTTTCATAGTTTATAATGCTGTATTCGCTAAGAAAAACGTACATTTAAAATGAGCCCTCCGCGAGGGCTCCCGGCATCCCATTAGGGATTTGAGTGAACCCTCCAGGAGGGCTCCCGGCACTGAACGTGTTAATAACGATTTTATGTTGTGCCTGTAATTACAGTGTGCTGACAGAAAGTGTAAGTTTAACTTGCCATATCAACCAACTTTTATTTTTAACAACTATTTTTTTGCAACTTTTGTTTTTGGAAGATGGTTGTTTCTTTTTTTTTTTGCAATTTTTATTTTATTTTTCTCTTTAAGTATAATAATTGTGGTGTCTACCTCACATACGTTCGTATACCACTGCTTGCTATGTAAACAACAGTGACAGGAACTTATATTAACATCATTAATATACACAAAGTGGATTAAATACGTATTATTGAAACGAACCCAAAAACTACAAAAGCAAAGTTAATCAAATTTATATGAGACCACCCCGCGAGCTTCCTTTACCAAATGAAAAAATAGTTTTCAAAATCGGTTCACATTTGTTGAAAATATCGACCATACATAAAAAATACATACAGACGAACATACAATCTCCTCCTTTTTTGCAGTCGGTAAAAAAATACAAAAGGCATCAAAGAAATAAAAAAGAAAAATATTTCTAACATTCATGTTTCGATAAGGTTAAATAGCGTCTAATGTAAACGCACCTTAAAAAGGTCAAGCGAGAGAGGCTGATTAGGCGTGAAATATTGCCGTGAAAAAATATTTTTTGTTAACAAGTTTGTCATTCAAAATATTTCCGAGTAAAGTTAATACTTCATGCTCATTGCATATTGTATTATGTATTGAAGAATGTTTTTGTTTCTGTTAGCTCGTAATAACAGCAAAATTAATTTAAAATGGGTAGATAATTTGTTACTTATTCATGTTTGAATTTAAGTACCTACTATGTACTTAAATAAACTAAATCGAGACCTTATATTTGTAGAAAGTTTATGGCTTGGCTAATATACCTACTATCTTGATTAGCTTTCTTTTGAATAAATATTGTTTTGCATAGTTACTGTCACTTTAATTCATGCATAAGAGAGAAGCGGACCTATAAAGATGGCACTCCAAGCGAAATAAGCTTCCAACTGTATTGAACAGCTTCCGCGAAATCTAGGACAACCATAGAGGACAACATTCACAATACACTTCTGAATCTATCCTATAATTGAATACAGACGTAATAGCTATATTGTACCTGTTAACTACATAATTATTATGATAGCTATGTTTTACTAGGATTATGTGTCAAGTTTATTTTTTAACAAGTCTGAATTTAGCTGATCTTAATGACACTGGAAGTAGCAACATTAACTACAGAATAAACGAAAAATAGAGGCTTTATTCTCTAGAGAGATGGTTTAAACAAGTTGATATAAAATTATATATGTAGTTTCCAGCACACAGATGAAAATAACAAAGACCTTTATTTCAGGAGTCGGGTTCGGGGCTGGTTAAATGAATCTACATAGTTCACTTCCGTTGAAATTTAATCATACAGTTTCATTCAATCATACCTACGCTTAATGTTCAGAACACTGCGTCTATGTGTATTGGTGAAAGCTAGCGTTTCATTCGTGCTTTGGAAACAGACGGTGCCTAATTTGATCTCTAGTTTTAATTTGTTGTTGATCAATGTTGGAGATTTAAACAATGTTTTGTAACTTGCCTTACTTGCCTATGTATAGCAGTGTTCATAATCTCAGGTAATTTCATCCATTCCATCGCCACTTAATCAGTTATCTACCTACTTTAGTCAAATGTATTCTAAGTTAATTTTTTAATTACCATTTGGACCGACGACCTTGTGAAGACCGCAGGAACCCGTGGGATGCGAGAAGCACAGAACCGGTCGAAGTGGAGGTGCTTGGGGGAGGCCTATGTCCAGCAGTGGATGTCTTTCGGCTGAATGATGATGGGTTTGGGTGAGGTGGCAGTTTTTTCAGGGTAAAACTAATTTGCATATATAGACTAATTGTTTACCATAATAACTTTGCGAATAGAGTAAACCTAGATTTACCTGAAGTTAAATAAAGCCATAAAAGTTACAATAATCCTACGCAGAATCATAAGGTTTTCTGTTTGTTTACTGCTTTTCATCCCACGCTAGTCTTACTATATCTTACTTATTATATATCGATATCTTTTTATTAATGTGAGTGGAAACGCCGTCAGGGGACTCCTAGAAGGGATAAAGAGCGCACTTCCCTTGGTATGCATATCTACTGGCGTAGGGCTGAGTCTCAACAGATCGCACACGACGCTGCTCTACCGAGCAAAACACCCCGCCAGGAACGGAAGTCCTCTACAGACCATTCCCAGTTTCCCAGCCCCGACATCGAAATGAGGTAAATAATAATAAAATTGCAAGGAGGGGACATAATGCTTTTTCGTTACGTGATGATTTATACCAGTTTACTCCTATCGCAAGCTGCGCTAAAGGACTTCGTTCCAAAAACGATATATTATATCGGCGCGCTGAGAAGATGAATTAAATTCTGAAGGAGTTTCTCACTTAATCAAAGTAATCTTTATCCCGATACTTAAACTTAGTTACTTCTGTTGTTCTTAGTTTTTAAAATCAATCAGTGTTAGAGGAATGTACTTCGATTCGCCTTTTGAAGTAATACTTGCAACTCCAGTAAGAGGATTAGATTCAAGGAAACGGTGCTTCAATATGCTTGCACGCTTGAATGTTGCTTTGATCCATGATCTGCGTAGGTATGTTGTAAATGGAGCGCCATTTCCAGGCGCAAGGATATCAGAAATTATCCCACGGGAACGAGCTACTGGGACAAAAAGTAGCCTATGGCCATCTATCTCCTTGGCAAATTTTATCGAAATACGTTCAGTGGTTTAGGCGTGAAAAGGTAACGCACAGACAGAGTTACTTTCGAATTTATAATATTCAGTATGGATTGAACTGATATCTATGCTTTTTCAAAATATTTACATTTGTTTTGAAGTTATTTAGAGTGAAACCCGATAAAACCTATTTGGTATGGGAAGGTTTGTTTTTAAGGATTGTTGGAGGAATTTTATTATTCTATGATTGACCATTCGGCAAGCAAGGAAAAGAAAGGTCTTCATCAACCACATATAACATAGTCGAAAAACTGGGCTATTACCAGTATAGCCCAGTTCTTGGATAAAATAATGATAACAAGAACGAAATTAGATCTAGGTTTATGACACTAGGAGTCTAAAAGTCTAAAACCGAAGGCCAGCAGAAACCAGCATCCGAATTGCGTAACACACTATCAATCGGAATCTGAATCATTTTGAAGAAAATTGCTATTCTATTGCTTCATAAGTTCGAAAAATTTGTCTGCTCAACACGTAAATAACGCAATGAATGTTGTTGAACTGTCAAAATGAAACCGATTCCGATTGATAGTGTTACGCAATTGCCCCTCTGATAATGCAAGAAATCATTCCAACACATGACAATATTGAAGCAAGCAAACTACACTGATAGATAGCTCCACTTGTCATGTTAACAAATACTGACACGAACAGAGATAAATACACCAACCAAGAACGTTGGCGTTGGCGACAAACGTTCGAATTGATGTTAACAGGTTGGCCAGCCAATCTGGGCCAACGTTCCGAGCGAAGTTCATACACGATTTATAGTGCTATAGAGCGCCCTTTTTCTATGCAATGACCTTCTTTTTTAGATGAGTTCGCTCCTGAACTTTCTATACTTAGTAGTTTTAAGTATTGAATTCTCTATGAATTTCAAATATGGTTGCTTGTTCACTTTGTTGTTTTAACAAAATTAGTACATATACGCTAGTCTCTTAGTGTTAGCGCAGACAGAGAGGAGCGCAGCGGAGAGGATTTTATTAACGCAATTGAAAATAAAATTTTAAATTATTACAATAAAGTGCATAATTACTACTAACAAAACTATTAGACCTCCGTGCTGCACCAGGCCAGCGGGGAAATTGCGTAACACACTAGTACGAATAGCTTTCATTCCACAGTTCAACAACATTCATTGGTTTATTCACGTTGTTGAAAAATTTTTTGAACATGGAATGGAACATTAGGAAGTGGTCAAGGGCGGGCGTTTTGGGGGACTGTACTCGTATTATGTAATTTTGACGTGTCAAAAAGTGCTGATTCTCAGCCTAGTTTGAATAAATTACTTTTGATTTTGATTTTAACAGTAAGTAGCACCATCCAACTGTAATGTGGTCTTCAGATGATAGTAGTCTATGATTTCTTTGTAGAAGACACTTCTTCTGATCCCTCATAGTCAAAGCAAAGCGTACCGTAGGGCGCACATACATGATAACACTTTGACCTTTAGCTGCACCCTAATTGCGTAACAGACTATCAATCACAATCTGAAACATTTTTAAAGATATTGCCAATCCATTGCTTCATAATTATTATGTTCGAAAAATTTGTCAGCTCAACAACGTAAATAACGCAATGAATGTTGTTGAACTGTCAAAATGAAAGACATTGTTACTGATAGTGTGTTACGCAATTACCCCGCTGGACCTCATGCGCAGCAGTAGCGCTTGCGTCCACTAGACCAACTCTTTAGAAGGTGGTAAATACATCAAATTCTACTGAGTTAACCCACAACTTGTTCACAGAAAGCATTAAATAAAGATGAGCATCCACAACTTTAGATCACTGTGAAAGTCTCATTACTGTCGGTCAGTGATTCTTAAGTGATGCGCGTACGCAAGATAAGAAACTGTTGTAGGTATTGCAGTGTTTTTATTAGCACTAAAGTCAACAACATGTTAGAAGTGTAGGAGTTATTGCCAGTGTTGTGTGTGGAATAAAAACAGCAGGCAACTAACAATGGTTGAAAAAGTTTAACAAAAGCATGCTGGCAATGAAAGAGAATAATTAACTAGGCGCTACAGATTGTTAGGTATCTTTTCTGTGCCCGCGACTTCGTTCGCATGCTTGTCGGAAAACAAATTGGAACGCCAACGATTTCATGGGTTTAATTTTTTTGCGCGGAACCCTAATTGTTTATCTAAAATAAAAGTAATTATAAGCCTAAGTCACTCCTTATAACATCAGCTATCTGCCAGTCAAAATCGGTCCAGCCGTTTCGTAGATTAGCCGGACGGAACCAACAGATAGACAGAAAGACAAAAATTTTAAAAATTGTTTTTTTTTGTTATACCGTACCTATAATGTATACTTTCATATGTATTTAGTAAAAAGCTCTTATTTTGATATTACAAAGTTACAAACAGACCCATGAAGTTTATTTATTTGTAAGTACAAGTATATTGTAGCGTTCGCAAATAATTAAATGGTGATTCTATTCATTGCAGTATTTTTTGCATGTGTGCAGTATGGTGCAGGTATATAAACAGCCTTTCAATTAAAATCAAATCATCCGATCGGATACAATCCCCAACTTGTTTATATTTTCCTTATTTATTATGAATTATTTACACATATAACAGCACACAACGCATAATTAATAATGTTTGCACAAAATCATTTTCCCGCTTTTTTTACGAATTTTCTCGGCGGGAAAACTCCAAACGTGCTTTGTTGTCTGCTCAATTATCTGTGATCGTAATTGTTGACCATGTTCTGTTACTTGTAAGTCAGTTGTAATTATAGATAATAAATTATATCATCGTTAACGGCTACAATACATCGGTACGGTCTACACGTTTACGTGATTTTCACAAACTTTTCGCCTGCCATTTTGAAATCAGTTACCTACATTGTAGGTACGTACTAATTCTATTAGCTTGATAAGATTAGCTACACAATGTTGTAGCACAAGTTGACAGGGTTTATTTACTTCTTAAAAGTTTTGTATTATAAAGTAGCATTTTCCCAACTTTTCTTATAAATCTTTTATTTTGAATAAGTATCTTTTTAGGTTAAATGTTGTTATTTTTATTAAGGTTTCTGTACCCAAAGTGTACAACGGCAACCTATTACTAAGTTTCCGCTGTCCATCCGACTGTCTGTCTGTCAGCGCCTCAGCGGGCATATATATCATAAACCGTAATAGGTATATTTGTAGACAGTTGAAATTTTTAGTGTGAATTTCTTTTGCCGCTTTAACAAAAAATAATAACAATTAAAGAGGGACTCCATACAAGAAGCGTGTTTTTTCGGCGTTTTTTGCCTTGTGGTACGGAACCCTTCGTGTATAAGTCCGACTCGCTCTTGGCCGGTTTTTTATTGAAAGTTTGAAATCAATGTCATCAATCAATCAAAGCGTGATCATAATGGCATACCAAAGCTATAACACCAGCGGGGCAATTGCGTAACACATTATCAACCGGAATCGGTTTCATTTTGACAGTTCAACAACGTTCATCGCGTTATTTACGTGTTGAGCAGACAAATGTTTCGAACTTAAGAAGCAATGGATTAGCAATTTGCTTCAAAATGAATCAGATTCCGATTGATAGTGTGTTACGCAAGGCTGACAATAATCAGGCGAAGATTATTTATTACTAACACATAAAGGGAAAATCTCTTGTATTTTTTATCACAGTCATAACCTCATCAATAAAGACAATTAAATAATTATAATGTGTTCGTAAGTACCTACCTTGTCGTTGATTGACAACTGATAGAATAATGATTGAATGCACATCATCATTATTATGTAAATGTGGTAATAAAGTATTTGGTGCCTTCAATGCAACCTTTATGAATCACAGTAATATTATAAAGTCGAAAGTTTGTGTGTGTATTTATATATTTGTTATTTCTTCACGCTCAAACGACTGGACCAATTTTGATAAAATTTTGTATGGAGGTAGCTGACGCCCCGGATTAACATATAGGCTACTGTTTATCCCGATATTCCCACGGGATCGACCCTTACGCGGGTGAAACCGCGGGTCGCAGCTAGTATTTTGTGAAGTTGATGGCATAATTAGGAGACAAACATAAATTTATACAGGGTCAAATCAAATTAGCTAGAGAAACTCCGCAGACGTGGTGGGTATTGATACGATAAAACGAAATAGATATTAATCTGATGATGTTCTTTTTTGGAGTCGTTACTTGAAGTATGAGTTGAGAAAATCTGTTTTCTTTTGTTTTATCGTGTTGAGATGTTGATACATAGGTATAGACCTACCCATCACGTTTGTGAAAGATACACAAAATAAAAACTGATTTTAAAACTGATATTTATAACGAGTAACTACACTAATACATACATACATTGCAACTTAAACAAAAGCTTGTAAAATAAACAGCGCGCTTAAACCATTCAAAACAGAAATGCAAATGTAAAATATAAACTGAAAATTTTCTATGAATTAATCAACAACAACTACAACATATTGAAATCCACTAGTCACAGATACATATATAGGGTGACTGGTAATTAGTGACCGATACTTAAACACGTGATTTTACTCATGATAACAAACAACTTCTAGGTACTATGGGACCAAACCTGATATCGCGAAAAAAAAAAATCTGCTGTTCCCTACATTTATGTTCGTATAACTCGTCAAAATGTAGGGAATAGCTGATTTTTTTTTCGCTATTTCAGGTTTGGTTCCATAGTAAAAGTTGTTCGTTATCATGAGTACCTACAATCACGTGTTTAAGTATCGGTCACTAATTACCAGTCACCCTATATATAATCAACCAATGAAATCATACAAAAGAACAAGTCAACGTCAAGGTACTACATCTGTATTTCATTATATTCCCAGAATTACGAGTATATGAAATTACAATTATCATGAAAACCTTTGCAACGGGATTCCAGCTCCGAGTCCCAGTTACGTTTTCCACGAATTTGCTCTCGCTGTCGGATGATATTGAAGCCTACCTAACTCAAAGGCTATATACTATAACCATATTCTCTTTGACTCTCTACATCAAACTGAATGGGTTCGAGGATTTTATAATTATCTTTCGTTACTGATGAAAAGCGCTATTCGACTTGCATTTCAAATTACTGTTTTCCATGGAAACACCAAATTACTTATTTATTTTATTTAGATAATTAAAACGGTTTAAAACCAATTACAGTAATTAAATACAAAAAAGACACACACAAAAGAAACATAAAAGATTAAATATAAAATCATCAAGTAAGAAAAAATAAAGTTAACAAACACTAAACTTTCATACATCCCTCTCACAGGACTTCTGACATGCCGACAAAATCTTCGTCCACTCGTCCACAAACAGATCGTTTGTTGGATTAGAGTCCATGGCAAGAGATCATTAAGTGCGGCCAGAGTACGTGGTACTGGGGACTTAGCACGCGCAACCGTGCGACATGAAGGCACAGCAAACAGCCTGTGCCAGCCTTATTTGGTGTTTAAGAACCTACCTACGAATGTGTTCATAATTTGTAGCAATCCAGAATTTACTCGATCCAAGTAGAGATAAACCATTCTCAAAATGCACGCCCCTCCACTAAAATTTCTATACAAACATTTGAAATGTACGCAACAAGCATTGGCGGGGCGTTCATTTTTAAAATGGTTTATCTCTACCTATGCCTTATGTAATTCGATTCGATTCGACTGTCCATCAACATCATCTGCCTAGCCTTTTCCCAACTATGTTGGGGTCGGCTTCCAGGCTAACCGGATGCAGCTGAATACCAATATTTTACATGGAGCGACTGCCTATCTGACCTCCACAACCCAGTTACTGGGTAATACGATACCCCTTGGTAAGACTGATTGTCAGACTTTCGGGCTTCTGACGACCCGTAACGACTGTAAAAGATTCGATTCGACTGTCCATAAATATTTCATAAGCCTAACTAAACCACAGATTACTGAATAGTTACTACGTAAACTAAACCTCGTCCAAGTACCAAGAAAATATTTTTTTTGCAAAAAATGCTGCCCATAATAGGCAAAACAACAATAGATATAGGCATTATTACATAAGCATAGACAGTCTAAGAACTCGCCTATCCCAAATACATCAGTCTAAAGGTCACCATTCACATTCGGGTTTATCCGATCCACTCTGACATGCTTGATAAAACTTGTGCAGACTAACAAATCAACTACTTAATCAAAGAATAGAATACTCGTTATCTATATATATAAAAGGAGAACTGACTGACTGACATATCAACGCACAGCCCAAACCGCTGGGTCTAGAGATTCCAAATTTGGCACGTACGTTCCTTATGAGGTCTAGGGGTGCACTAAGAAAGGATTTTTCAAAATTCATCCCCTAAGGGGGTGAATGGGGGGGGTGAAATTTCACGCGGACGAAGTCGCGGGAAGAAGCTAGTTACATAATAATATCTATCCCATCATCATCTGCCTAGCCTTTTCCCAACTATGTTGGGGTCGGCTTCCAGTCTAACCGGATGCAGCTGAATATCAGTATTTTACATGAAGCGACTGCCTATCTGACCTCCACAACCCAGTTACTGGGTAATACGATACCCCTTGGTAAGATTGGTTGTCAGACATTCGGGCTTTTGACTACCCGTAACGACTGTCAAAGATCCGCGAATGACAGCTGGGACCAACGGCTTAACGTGCTTTCCGAGGCATTATATATATATCTATCTATATCCATATCCATACTAATATTATAAATTCGAAAGTAACTCTGTCTGTCTGTATGTTACCTTTTCACGCCTAACTACTGAACGGATTTCGATAAAATTTGGTAGAGAGATAGATTGCATCCCGTAGAAGGACATAGGATAGTTTTTATCCCGATATTCCCACGGCATCGACACTTATGCGGGTGAAACCGCGGGGCGCAGCTAGTATATAAATAAAACAAAGTCTGATTAGTTACAGCAGACGGATTTTTATGACTTTTGATATGTTAGATTTGCCTCCGCTCCGAATAGCAGAAAGAAATTAAGACATGGAAAAAATTCACGAAAAAAAAATTTAAGATAATTCATTTTCTCATACTTTTTTGATGATTTTGAGGCGGTACGAAGTTTGCCGGGTCAGCTAGTATCACATAAATTACAGATATGTGTAGAAAAACACATCGGCCTAATATATTTTTTTAAATTTCTTCTTATGAGTGAAAAGTTACAGCTCTCAAAATGCACTCCCTACAACATTTTCTAGTGTTTGAGCTGGGATGGAACAGTGGCGCAACTTTTCCGTAATGTTTTTTCGATCCGTCAAAAGTGTGAAAGAGGGATTATATGATGAAGACGAAGCTGTATCGTCCTCTGCATAAATCAAATTATGTAATATGTTTATAGAGCATCACAAACGTTGGGCGAAAACGGTGAACGAGATGCAATACAATGTTGCTTATAACCCACTTATACACAGGATCAGGCAGACTGCTAAAGCAATGGCGGGATAAGTTGGACAGATTTACTACAAACTGGACAACAATAGCGCAAAATCGAGCAGCACCCTAATTAAACAAAAACAAAAATTGTCTGCTCAACAACGTAAATAGCGTAATTAATGTTTTTGAACTGTCAACCTAAAAGCCATTGCTACTGTTATGTTACAATTACCCCGCAGTTGAGGAAACAAAGAGGTGCCTAGCCTAGCTGTGGGATGATAGCACTGGCTAACAGTAAACATGTACCGCACCCCAACTTAGTCCCTATTACATGCAGACAAGACGCAGAACGGTATACAGGCACACCTATATAACATAATCATAATATACACGTGCGGTTATACATGCATCATAGCCAGTTAGCCACCTTAATTTAATGAACGCCAGGCTCCGATCAATTTGTTGGAAGGTCAGTGTTTGCAATAGGTACGTGTTTATGTTTGTTTTATGATGCCTCCTGTATCTGCCTCTACTTGTAATACTAGCAATTTCGTTTGCATAGCGTAATCTATTTAGCATATTTACGTTCAATATTTTGATATAGAAATTCCTACCTCTAATAAATAATTTAGTAAGTAGGTACTGCCGCTCTCATCAGTCGGCTGTTAGGTTAGCGTATTACGTTGCGGTGTCATAAGTAGTGAACACGAATCCTCATGTTTCAGATACCCCAGTCGACGACCAAGCACCACGGCCGCCGTGGGGCGAATGCCGGGAAAGGTAATGAAAGGAAAGGAACAACATTCTCTCCTCTACCAACATCACGAGAGCGGGAGTTTCTGCGCATGCTCGCTGAAGAGTTGAAGACATCCGCTTTCCACAGTTTGTCGAGTGAGGCACGAGGGCAAGAGGGAGTTAGTTGATTTAATCAGCCATTCAAACCGCACGCTTCACGAAACAAGATGTTGGACGCGTCTTTATATGCTCTTGGTCTTTTAGGTTAGAGAAGTAAATTGCGTCATAACAAATAAGAATAATCGGCGCCATTCAAACTCAAACTAACCAAATTGACAATTCAAAAGTGCCTGTAATTACAGGCACTTTTGAATTGTCAAGGGGTCGGTCAGTCAGAAAGATGAAGCTAGTTGCCCATTCCAAAGCGTAGGTACTTATGGAGAAGAACGGGCAAGAAACTCCATGGACACTCTTATAAATCAAAATAATATGTTTACAGTCTTGATTACATCATTCATGTTAAAAATTATGCATGTGAGAACGATGCAGAACGTTAAAAGCGTCCATAATGAAAACACGAGAGAAAAAAAAAGCAATTCAAATATTAAATTAAATTAAAATAAGCCATGGCAGCAAAGAGATGACCAGTCCCCACTGACGGCGCCCGTTCACGAACATGACGCATATGTATTAGCACTTAGCACCATTCAGCTCAACCATTTTGAAGGGAGCTAAATGATCCAACACATGCGCCACCATCAGCGAGACATTTGAGTGAGCATGACATACTCTCAGCTGCCAGAGCACATTCAAGTCAATGAAAGACGTACCCAGTAAATGGTAGCTTTATAGTATGTACATAGTACTTACACATGTGCTATGTAATTATACAATACTAGGAAATTGAATTTATTTCAAAATCTTCAGCAGCTCCAACAGTATTTTCCAATGCTAATCAATTTATTTGTGCGTCCTTATGGAGCAGGACCAGCATTTAGCCAAGCATTCTTATCAGTGATGTAATCCCCCAATTTATAATATGCTTGGCTGCATAGTGTGCGTTTTATACAAGATTTAAATTTCGTTTCATTTAGTTGAAGTATGTGGGTAGGTATTTTATTGTAACATTTTAAACAGTAGCCCATGAATGATGAGTCTACTTTAGCCAGCCTGAAACCTGGTTGAACTATTTCTAGTGATATAATTGTGTCTTTCACATCTTTTACTAAAAAGATGTAGATTTTTCCTTACGTACATGATATTTTCATAGATATATTGACAAGGTACCGTCATGATGTTAATATCTTTAAACAGTTCCCTTAGAGAGTCACGCCTGCGGAGATTATATATGGCTCTGATAGCTCTTTTCTGCAGAATAAAAATAGACTCAATGTCTGCATTTTTGAAATATTGGGCCCATAGCATATATCTATGATTGGGCCAGATAGAAAGTAGGAATGGACTTTTTGATTTTAAATATAGGATGATAAATAATGCTTTCCATCATGCCGAAATAAATGTGTGGAAAACCCCAAGATGCGATCTAGCTTAATTTTTAATCAAAACAGGATACACATTTTGTGTAAAAAACATATTTCTGAATATTTGATTAGGACATTTTTATAAGAGTAAGGTTTTAAAATATATAAGGCGCCATATTTTCTAGTTATGATAATGATTCAGGTCGTAATCATTATTAAGAAACTAAGTAGTTATAATAATAATCGTTTATTTTGAAATCATAAAATGCAATTTGTTAGTAATTGATACACAACTTGAACACTAGTGATAAATAACAAAACATACATTTGCCATTTTGGATCTTTCTGTATTTTGTGACAATAATGTCAAATTAATTCATAGTTTTCAGCTCCCCCTTCATTTCGAAATGAGTAAGTACAGTAGGTATTTGTTTTTATTTTCCTATAAGTACATCAAATTGCAAGTCGTGTAAGTTTTTATGGAACTCGTCAAAGGTTTTTTACTGACCTATCCACTAAAAGGTACGATGTCTACTTAATGTTTAATGATGCGTAAGTTCTTATATAATTTATAATTATCAATTCTAGTTATACTTGTATTTTTTGCGGGTAACTTGAATGAACCAAGAATTCTTAGTAAGTACTTAATAGGTAGGTGTTTATTTTATCTAATTCAAAAGAGATACTTACGATGGGTGCGTGTTGCGACCATGCAAAGACTCCGCAGACAGGCGCAATGCGACATAGTAGAACAATTTCTAATTTTCTATGAAAACTTAAGGGATCTCCCCCACAGGCGTGTTATTATCGGTCGATAATTAAATCGGATGAGTTATTGCTGTAATGCGTCCCGATTTCAGCTGCGTTTTTATCGTCCGATATTTCTAACGTGTGCGTGTAGGCCCGGCGCCCATTATCGGCATCGGCAAGGAAAAGGATCCTTCGGCATCCTTCATGCAAGCGCACACTATCGGCAATTATGCTTTGGCATGCTGCAACGTTCTTAGGGATGACGAGGCGTCCTTAAGGATGCCGCACCGTCCTAATGAAAACTATCCCCCGAGTGTTGCCTCGGCGCCGGCGGCGTACCGAAGGTTGCCGAAGGATGCCGAAGCATCCCGAAGCATTCTCAAGGCTGCCGATACACCAGCCTCAAGCATACCGAAGCGGTATTTTTGTTATTACGACCACATATCACGGAAATTTCTACTTTATTGCCATTATGTTATAGTATATTGCTATTTGCCACCTAAAATCCTCAGTCGTACCGATGCCGATAATGGGCGCCGGGCCTAACCTACACTACAGGCCGGTCCGCACTACACGTTACTACGTTAATAACGCAGGTGTATGTAAGATCCGATACAAAATGTTCTAAGAAATCATATCGGAACATCGCAGGACGGAGGAACGCAAGCGTCCTACTTCTATTGCGTCGTTATTATCGCAGCAGTGTGTAATTTCGTGGCCGTCCTAATACAAAATGTACTGAAAACAGATATTGCAATAAGCATCCGATATTATCGACCGATAATAACGCGCCTGTGCGGGAGAGCCTTCATGGAAATTGTTCTATTAGTCGTGTTGCGCCTGTCTGCGGGAGCCTCAACACGTACTAATAAAACGTGTACAGGTATGACTGTACATATTTCAAAGTCGGTTCAAGAACAGTTAAGTACTGAAGTAAAAACAAGTACCTAAACATAAGATACAAGTGCACATGTTATTATTGGCCATGACTTGTAGGAAACTGACGAGGTTTCTTTAGATTCTCTATGGTTAAAGTTACAATGCATGATCAATACTTCGTTCTTTCAAAGGAAATTCAAAGGCTTTTAAGTGCCTTCTATCTACTGATCTTTATAAAATTTTAAGTAAGTACTTTGTAAATCAATGTGGAAGAGTATTAGGTAGTCATTCTACGAACTCTGTAGCAACAGTGGCAAAAAAAATAACCATTCTGCCTACCATTCTGGCAGCTCTAGTTACACTCATAACGTTGTGAAAACAACTAGCAGGTGTTCGGAATCCGGGAAAGTAAAGTTTAATTACTGGACACGGGACAAGATACTAAATTCCAGGACATTCCCGGATGTCCCGGCCATCTGGCAATCCTACTTCTAACTCATCATCTGCCTAGCCTTTCCCAACGCTGTTGAGGTCGGTTTCTAGTCTAACCGGATGCAGCTGAATACCAGTATTTAAAACAGAGCGACTGCCTATCAGAGGGGCAATACTCGTAATTTTAAGAACGTTCACAGTTTGATCTCAGTCTCAATCTGTCAAAAATACCTCTAATTTCCCTACATTTTGACAAGTTTTTGACATTTCTTTGTCGCCGAGATGAGACTGCGACTAGATTTTGAACGTTTTAAATTACGAGAATTGACCTTCTGATCTCCACAACCCAGTTAATGGGTAGGTGACACAATACCTCGATACCATGACATGCAGCAATAGTACCTAAACTTGGTAAGTAAAAAAAAAAACAAGGTGGCAGGGACATCGACATGCAACCTATAACCATGAATTCAGCACATGATACTAGCCCTGTGGGAAATATTTCGTTATTTAAAAAAAAATGCTGTTCCATACATTTTGACCACATAGGTACTTCACTCACTCACGCTCGTAGGTCACTTTTCTATGAAACAGCAGACTGAAAATAACATTATTAAACTGTTCCACCGAACCGCACGTTACAAAATTTTGTTTCAGTGCGGTTAGTGGAAGTGCTCAGGTGCGGTTCGTCCAAGTGCGGTTCAAATCAGTGCTCTGAATGGAATACCTCAATTTTTTTGATAGCCGATGTATAAGACGCAGGGGGATTCAGAATCATGTACTGAATCCATGATAACAGGTTGCGCGGCGTTGTCCCTGCCACCCTGTATAAGCCAGTCGGCAGGGGGGATCCAGAGTGCGAGGGAGGTCTTCATTCGTAGAGGCTATTTTAAATACACCCCAGATAGCATAGAGCCATATTTAATGATGCTAGAAATAACTTGTTTTTAGCTGTAACATTGCTAGCTTACGCCCACTGGAAGAGTGAACATTTTAGCATAGCCTCAATGGCCCCCTATGCACTAGTGCGTTCGCCGGAGATTCAGCTCTTTCCACTGCCTTCCCTAAGCGAAGTGTCTATCAGAATCACCAAATGAAAAACTCAATAAGGGGGGTCATTTTCGGAATTTATTACAAGATTATTTCAATCACAAACAAAAACCAAAACTTGATAAGGATTCTAAACATCCAAAAACCAAAAATCCTTTGTCGGTGTGATTAATATGTACCTATATCCATGCCAAATTATAGCTTTAGGACGGCCGGACATGGCGAAATTATAAGGGTCCCTTGTTGACTACGGAACCCTAAAAAAGTAACTTATGGGGCCACAGGATGCCTCTCAAACGTTTAAAAAAAAAAGCGTAAAAATGAAAAAATTGGTTTTCCACAGTCAAAATTCAGGAGGAGACCGTCGATTAATCATACGTGATTAATAAGATAACAATGTCGAATGAAGTTTATTATCAAAGCCCGAATGAAAAAAATAAATAAGAAGGTTCATTTTTTGTCACGTTTTCTGTCTTGTTAGTAAGTACCTAAAGGTGGTTGTCATAATTAGCAATGCTGAGAGGAATGTGTGTAGGCAAGCTGAATGTTGATCTTCCCAAGTTAGATGTAAAAGTCTGCGCTGGGAACGAGTTATTCAATGTCTAGCTCGCTACACAGCGGCTAACAACCTTTTACACAAGGGAAAATATGCATGCGAGTGATCTTGGAATGTAGATAGTTTCTTTTTGTTAATAGGTAGGACGTACGTACAATCGAAAAAGCAATTTAGTATACAGGCAGCCAACTTGCAACTACTTTTAAACAATGGTTTAAGTGTGCTGAGTAGTCAATTCTTTTATACCATAGGATGCCATAAGCTGAAAAAGTTATAACGCACAAAATAAAACTAAATATCGGCAGTGTAGTGGAAAGATGAATATTTATGCCTGTATACCAAACAGCTTGTTCAACCATACTTGACTTTAAACTCTCGTGGCTAAAAGTTAACAGCCACATGAGTCGATCTTCAGGGTTAAGCTACGCTGGCCGCGGTCGGTCCGTGGATGGGTGACCATCCATCACAAATGGATACCCCTCCGTGCCTCGCAAAGCACGTTAAGTCGTTGATCCCGGCTGTCATTCGTAGATCTTCGACAGTCGTTATGGGTAGTTGGAAGCCCTATCAAAAGTCTGGCCACCAGCCTTCCAAGGGGTATCGTGTAAAATCGTGTTACTCAGTAACTGAGTTGTGGAAGTCGGATAGGCAGTCGCTCCATGTAAAATACTGGTGTTCAGCTGTATCCGGTTACACTGGAAACCGACCTCAAGAAAGTTGAAAAAAGGCTAGGCAAAAAAAAGTTTTTGAGCATTTCGAGCCGTCTTCAAAAGACTTACCTTAGCTTACCTACCTTACTTACCTTTCGACTGTGACCCCGCTTTTTTATGTCATCAGTTTCCCTCTCGGTGGGGAAAGGCTTCCTCCATCTCCATCTAAATCTGTCTATCATCATCTTCGTGCCCTAATACCAATTTATTTTGGGTCGGTGAAGCATGGCTTCTTCGTCCATACACCTCTATTAGACGTCACTCAGTAGTCACCACAATTCTAGCCATACGTTTCACACAATCCATCGGTTCTCTTAATCTTCCTCAACCATCCGTAATCATACTGAAAACTTTCCTGACGACGTGTCTCCCATTCCTCTGCATCATGCTCACGGACATGCCAATGGACCCATACTAAGACAACCAAATAAACCTCTGTGCCCTTAAAAAAAGGTAAATAAAGTACTGAACAGCCTGAGAGACGCGCCATTGCTTTTAAATTGGTGTAAGATGTTATAAAAGGTTACATAGGTATTAAAAAAACGTAAAAAATAAATAACATGGCCATGGCATTGACCTTCCTCGCTGTCGACGTCACAGGCGACCGTCACACGTTTGTCATTCATTTGTTTTTGTTTTCATCACAACATCACTTTTAAGCGGGGTTTACATTATGAAATTAGTGTCGTGAAACAGCGGGCAATTGCGTAACAAAAGTAGGAATGGCTTTGATTTTGACAGTTCAACAATATTCATTGCGTTACTTACGTTGTCGAATTTTTCGAAATTCATTCATTCATTCATATCAAGCAATGGATTAGCAATATCCTTCAAAATGATTCAAATTGTGATTGACAGTGAGTTACGCAATTAGGGTGCAGATGTACTATTCTGTAAGAAATCTCACCGTGATAACTTAGGTGAAGTGAGCTGTAATTCCACCTGATGCTAGGGATTGACACTATTGACAGCTCACTTTAAGCTCACTTCACCTAGGTTTTCACGGTGAGATTTTTTACAGAATAGCACAACAGGTGTGAGTTACCGTAGCTTTAGGCCGAAACAGAACAGTCAAGCAGCTACTGCTTCACGAGACTGGTTTCATATGTAATGTAAATAAATTGAGTTTTGAATGGCTAAAACTGAAAATGCAGTAGAGGGCTCTACAGAAGGCTCTAAGTACGTAATTCGCACTGATACCTTTTGTAGGTTACTCTTCAAATACTTACCCTATTCAAGATAACAACTGTTTCAATAATTAATGTTTGTAAAACAATGTAATACCTATTTATTTATCCATAGTAATGTTAGTACGGAGTTGTGTAACTAATCATGGAACGGTAGGTACTCGGTAGACATCAACCATTTTCCTTTTGTATAACATCAATTAACGTAATTGATTGACGTGCCTATGTACCGAGATCGGAGATAAACAAACCTTTTTGGTTTCTCTGAAGATGATGAGACGATGCGCAAAGAAACAGGAAAGACCCGGCAAAACGTGACTTCTTGCATTATTAGTCTAACACTTAAAACGCGGTAACCAATTATAGTATCCATAGAGAATTTTTTACTTGGAAAACCTTTGTAATAATTGTACAAAAGAAGTGTGAAAACCTATGTGAAGTTTCAATCATCAGATTCGAAGAAAATCCGGAGCACCTGTTGGGCAAACATCTGAGTCGACAAACAACACCGATCAAATAAAGCAACAAATTATTTCTATTGTTTCCAATCCGCTTTTCCGCGTGAATGCTACCTCGATTAATCGATATTAATCGCGTGAGAGTTCGCGTCCACATGGCATGCTTTTTCTTCGGCTGTGCCGCTAGAAAATACAACCACTTGCTTTATTGCGAGCGGCTGCATCGTCGCGGCAGCACGCACGTCGGTCTCCGCCTCCTCGCGCTTTATCCAACGCCGTAAAATCGAGAAAAAAAATAAAAACAAAATACTGCCGATAGCATCGATAAATTGATTCGATTCGCTCCGACCGGCGGACGACAGAGAAGTTTTGAAAAAGGAACACTGTTTACAAAACGCTTTCCTCAATTTGCGTTCGGTTCGCGAGTGAATTGAACATCGAGTTGGTTTGAAACTATATCGAGTGTATAGTTGTGTACGAAATCGATTTGTTTGACGGAAGCGCGGTCGTCCCTGGACTGAACTTGTGCCACGCTTCTGGAAGGTCAAGGAACACAGGTGGCGGACAGTTACTCATGCGTCGATCGATATGATCGCAAGCAGCTATTTGTCTAATGCACCGAATGGTAAGCTATTAAATAATGTCTCAATATTTTCATTTGTATTAGTTTTATTATGATAGCAACACTTATTGAATGTTGATAATCTAATCGTAGTGATTGAACATCTGCTCTAAACTAAACTGTGGTCAGATGTAGTTCCTTTGTCCACTAATAACAAACTATAATAAAATGTTTATAACCTGTTCAATGCCACGGGCATGTAATAATTTATTATAATAATAACCGCAGCTAAGTAAAATTCTCTGCACTTAAAAACAGTAGGTACAGACATTATTATGCATAACTTATCATACGTTTTCTTTAAACTTCGTTAACAATTACACACATACTTATTGAATAATAATTATAACATTATAACATAAATGAGATGAGCTGGAGCTGGAGTCTTTAAAGGATTGGCCCACAATCGCAGTAGATCTAGAAAAGTGGAGAGGGAAGGGAGGGCAGCCCTGCAGTGGGAAAACACAGGCTTCTAATAAATAATAATATAAATTATATTTTTCATAATGTGGAGATATAAACAAGGTAGTTAAACTGGTTTAAAAACCACTTATTGATTTGTTGATAACATCATTTTATTCTTTTTGTTACGTATGAGCATCTTCGTCACGATCAAGACTAGGCAAAAGCTTTATTATCTGTCACTTATGATTGTTATTTATTATCATACCACTGTCTACAGGATCATTAATCATGTTAGTGGCCCAATCAATACCAATCTATGCATAACAACAATGTTTATATATCTCCCTATGAGCTCCAATATACGTGTACTTCCTTTCGTACACTTATCCCTAAAGAAACATATATTTATGGAGGAATCCACATAATTATGAAAATAATTCAGTGTGACTATCTCAATTAAGAATGAAGTTACCGTGCAATTTCCTTCGTTATAGTTTTTGCTACATTAACTGTAACTAATTAGGAGACTCACACAAGAGTTTTTACGAATGAAGGACCTATGGGTAATGGTTGAGGTGCAAAGGCATAAGATACTGAGAGCTTCACAAGCCAATTGCCATCCAATAAACAACTCTCTTTTCAATGTTAGTTGTTCTTCTACAAGTACTTTTTCAAGTTTCCAATCTTAGAAAACTTTGAATGAACTAACAGCGTTGACAGCTGAATTTTGTATAGAAAGTCTATATATTCTTAACACTGTACTCCCACCCATAGTACAAGTTATAGTTCAAGCTATGAAAAATCGTCTGTATAGGGATTTCCTGCATTATAAGTGCTCAAGCAGGCATTTCCGTTTAAACTTTAACTTAATAAGTACGACCATGACTTGTAACATGTTATAATGTCAGTCAAGCCAGTCCGAGCCATTGTTTTTGTTGAGACCTTTTCCTAAGGCCCTGATTTATATCGATTAGATGGCGTTGCCTTACATTATCTGAGTACTATTAATTCTTGTAGAAGGTGCTATAGAAATATGCAGGTAACTTTAGTTTTTCAATCAAAGGTCTTCCACTTTTTGTGTTGCTATGCTCTAAATGTTCCAGGGTGTGTTTTATGAACGAAGCGTGGATAAGAATATGGAATTGGTCAATCATTGATACAAATAGAAGTTAAGCCACGTTATGATGTTGAAAAACTGTTTCTGCATTCAAAAGTTATAGATGCTTGTAGGAGAGAGATCTACGTAAGCGAAGCCGTAATGAATGTAATAATGACTGGTCTACAAATCAATGCTAATTTGTACACTTCAAAGAACACGGATTTGATGGGTAGATTGATTTGTTTCGCAATATATGAGCAAGAATCCTAAACAGGTTTAGTAAATAATCATTCTCGTTTTCAAACTGATCACTTCGGACAGGCAGCGCTTTCTACAAACTGATGTGAGCATGTCTCTCAACATGAGAATAATTTCACATAGAGCAGTCAACGGTGTGCAAAAGCTACGATATCACTGTAGCTCTTGAAAGAAAGAAAGAAAATATATGCTTCATAGCACGAAAGTGTGCCTCTTGCTAGCTCTGGCTTCAGCCAGAGACGTATACTAATATTACAAAGAGGTAAAATTTGTGAATTTGTATGCAGGGGTCTTCGGAACCACTAATCAGATTTCAAAAATTCTTTCACTACTGGAAAGCTACAGTATTGCCGAGTGTCATAGGATATATTGTATGTTAAAACAAGAAATTTCACGCGGGCGAAGTCGCTGGCAGAAACTAGAAGAGTATCCAAGTCCCCTAGTAGTTGTTGTCTATCGTCGTTAAAGATCTTGAAAGCATTATACACCTAATAGATAAATTACATTCAAAGCACGTGCGAGTTTCCTCAACATATTTTCTATTAATCTTTAATTGCGAACGTGGTCGTAAAACCGTTGAAGTCTCATCTCGTCCTATAAATCCAACCACAGAGCAGTTACAACTTCATACATTATAATAAAATGCTTAAAGGCAGTCGGAGGGGCTTGTGGCTAAGTAATAACAGCCGCACGTGTCGATCGATCTGGTTAAGCTACGCTTGCCGCGGTCGGTACGTGGATGGGTGACCATCTCTAAATACCTACCAAGACCCTTCCGTGTCTCCGAAAACACGTTAAGCCGTTGGTCCCGGCTGTCATTCGTGGATCTTGGGTAGTCGTTACGGATCGTCAGAAGCCCGAAACTCTGACAACCAGTTTAACCAAGGGGTATCGTATTACCCAGTAACTGGGTTGTGGAGGTCAGATAGGCAGTCGCTTCATGTAAAATACTAGTATTCAGCTGCATCCGGTTAGACTGGGAGCCATCTGGGAGCCGACCACAACATAGTTAGGAAAAGGCTAGGCAGATGATGATGAATGTTTTACAGCAATAACAGCTATAACAGGTTTAGATGAAATTAATAATTGATTGAATATACGATACGATATGATACACACACGATATACACACTACAGTCTATTCAAATCCTTGTTTCCATTTGATGTTAGAAATTGAGTAAAATCCAGAATTACTTCTTAGTACCTATTGAAAAGTCATAAACAGATTGAAATTGTAGAGCAAAATTAACTCTATGTGTTAAAAACTTTAATACCTACAGGTATTAAGGTTTTTTTTCGTAAAAACATATTTGTTTAAGTATCTACATGTTTAGAAATTAAATCGCGAACGCAGTATACAGGGTGTTCGGCAGAACGTTGAACACACGAATATGGCAGATAGATGGGGTCGTCTGCTACCTCCCCAGCCCAAAAAAAATTACTCAGGCCCCATAGTTTTTTTTTAATTTTTTTTTATTAACGAAATTCATGAGTTTTAAAGGCGTATAACTTTATGTAGGATAGACGAAACTGGCAACACTTTGTTTTTGTTTTTGTCTCGACTATTGGTAGATTCATCTAAAATTGTTGTTTGGTGAACTAGACAAAAAGTTATAAGCCATCAAACATTACAAAAAGGGTTAAAACGTGATTTTGAGCTTTACTTTGCATTGCATTAAAAAAAAACTAAAAGTGATTGAAGACTTAGGATTTCATCGAAACATCCTTGGTGTATGGCCTTTCGAACGGTATGTAATTTGTCGAATTAAAAAAAAAAAATAAAAAAAAAAAAAAAAAAAAAAATTTTTTTTTTGTGCTGGGTAGGTAGCAGACGACCCCACCTATCTGCCATTTTCGTGTGTTCAACGTTCTGCCGAACACCCTGTATACGATACGATTATCCTTAACCTTTATTAGACCCTTGTTTTAAAAGATGTCTACGAAGATATCGGTCATGTTTAATGTACAAAATTTTACAATCAGGAAGTCTTGCAGAGTTATATCGTCAGGGTCACGAGACGGAAACTGTTTTCGATTGATTTTTGACAAGATAACAGCACAATAAGACAAGAATTTACGAGATACTCTACGAGTTTTGGTAATTAAGTTTTTTTTTCTGCTAAATGTTAGGCAATCATAATTAGTGACCTTGTTGTCAAAATCATAATGCGTAACGTACAGGATCCTAAGTTTTTTACTGACTCGGGGGTTTTGTGAACTAATGAATAAAGCGTGAAAAAAAGCTAGTCTTTATCTCGGGTCATCGAAGACATTATACAAGTTAGGCACAAAAAACGAAGGGGCACCGACACTCCTCTTTCTCGGCACTTAGCTGTAGCAAAAAGTTGCGCTAACCATCAAGTTTTCTTGTGAATTAGAGACGTTGATTTTGCGCATTAAATCAATAATGATGTAACTAATGCCGTTACCAAAATCCATGTGAATAACAAATTAATTGGATTGACTCTTGAAATAAAATTGAAAAGAAAAAAAAAGAAAAGAATTCTGCTCTTGTCGCAATCAAAGCAAAAAATAAGTTATGGGTACGTTTGAATGAAAATTACCTTTAAGTACCAGACTTGACATTAACATCGATACAGCCAACATTTCCGCAGTAATAACGTTTACTTACAATAGTATATAATCTATAAACAAGCAATAAACTGATTTACCTACATCACTATAGGAATATTAAAATATTGTAAACAGCGTTGAACTCATTGAGCCTTGTCCGACAGTACGTCTCACGGTTGATGGCTTTCACACTTCCGCAGATGCTCGGCTATATAGCCGTTATTATATGCTCTGAAGAGATTTGTAATAGTGGCAATTTCAATGACTTTATAAGTATTAAAAAAAAATCCGTCGAATACATACATTCCGCCTTTTTTGAAGTCAGTTAATTACAAGCAGTAGATATGTTATGGGCCAAGTGATTAATCGTGCAGTATTCATAATGCCCGGGCAATATGAATAATGCCCAATAAGAGCGGGCAATGTGATTATAACCAATCAATTTATCACATTGCCCGGGCATTATGAATAATGCCCAGTGCCTATTGGGCAGAGTGATGTAAAGCATGTTTAATACTTTCAAATGAATACTTAGTTAGATAGACCGAGAGAGAGACCTCAAAAAACATAAAAGTTGCTTAAAAGGCGTAGTAGGAGCCCCGCTTCGCGGGGCTCTAGGGTCTAAAAAAAAAATAACCACGAAGGGGATGGCGGGGTCTGTTCGCTCGCTTCGCTCGCTCACTAGACCCCGCCATCCCCTTCTAACCTAAACTGTCCGAGTCGGGGTGCCCCAAGTCCCGAGCTCGCTTCGCTCGCTCTTGCATCCTAAGTTGTCATTACTAATGTGTTATTTTGTATATTATGTTGGTTTAGTGTGTAGTGGGTGTGGAGCCCAGTAGTTTTCACTAAGTGCTTGAAACTTAATAAAATCAAATATGCATAAAAAAATTTTTGTTTCCGGCCCCGCACCGCAGCGCACCACGTAAAAATTTACCTATTAATCACATTGCCCGATCATCATGTAGCCATATTCATAATGCCCGGGCAATGTGATAAATAGGTGAGTTTAGATTGTAATTAATCACTTGGCCCGATATGGCTGGGCATTATTCATACTGCCCTGGCATTATGAATACTGCCCGCATTAATCACTTGGCCCATAACAGATACACAAAATGTGTTAAAAAGGAAAGGTTTTAGATACGCACTGTTTATATAACGGCCGCTACAAATGGCGACATTAATTAAGCACCCGTAAGGCTAGTGGCCAGTAATCATAAAAATTATCATCATCATCTGCCTAGCCTTTTCCCAACTATGTTGGGGTCGGCTTCCAGTCTAACCGGATGCAGCTGAATACCAGTATTTTACATGGAGCGACTGCCTATCTGACCTCCACAACCCAGTTACTGGGTCATAAAAATTATAACAACATAAAATATCTAATAATTATTTTATGTTGTTTGTTTTATTTTTTTAATCACGGGTTATTCGAGATTTGAAAACAACCGCCTGCGCCGCTTGCCGACATGGCTCTCTCTTTCTTTCAATTCGCCTGCTCTTTGCACGTTATTCGTTTTAATTTCATTGATGCGATGTTATGATCCGTGACCCCGGCAAATGACCCCTGCGCTACAGTTCTTTATTTAAGTACAGGTTGCTCCAAGATGCTATAAAATATTAAAGGAAGGCCTTCCTTACAGGATTTAATAATATTGAGGCACAGTAAACCAGTTAAAAACTCAAAACGGTGAAGGAAAACATCGTGGGGAGACCGGCATTTCCTAGAACCAAAAATTCGAAGACATGTGACATCTGCCAACTCGCACTGGGCCCACGTGGTGGATTACGGCCCACTCCCTCTCACTGAGAGGAGGCCTGTGTCCCAGCCCAGCAGTGGGAACATTATAGGCTGATTATGTATGTTATGTAAACCAGTTAAAACAAGAGTAGCTAAGAAGTCATAGTTTGTGTTTTTAATATATAAATCCTAATGCGAACATAAGCAATAATTCTTTGTAATCCACTTCTGTTTAAGTTGTCACTGACATCAGTCACAAAAACATGCTCAATAAGCAAAACTTAAAACAAAATACCTATACAAAATCACAAAAAAACATCTCGTAATATCGTCATGTTTCAACCGAGACAGCGCCATGTCATCAGAGGGACAATTCTCGTAATTTTAAGAACGTTCACAGTCCGATCTCAGTCTCAATCTGTCAAAAATACCTCTAATTTCCCTACATTTTTGACAAGTTTTAGATATTGATTGTTGCTGAGATGAGATTGGGACTAGATTTTGAACGTTTTTAATTACGAGAATTGGTCTTCAGGTAACTGCGCGATCGTTATGAGGATCATCATCATTAGACCATGTGATGTGTGTCAACGAACGGAAACAACAAACATCTGTAGCTATCGCCAACTTTCCAGTTAATTAACCTGTCAATCCAGTGGCAAAAATTTTTTAGACAAAATCAACTCGAACTATGTTGGGGTCGGCTTCCAGTCTAACCGGATGCTGCTGAATACCAGTATTTTACATAGAGCGACTGCTTATCTGACCACCACACTCCGTTACCAGGTAACACGATAGTCGACACCCCTAAGACTGGTTTTTAGACTTTTGGGCTTCTAACTATACCGTAACGACTATCAAAGATATACGAATGACACCCAGGACCAACATGCTTTCCGAGGCACGGAGGAGTCGCGAAATGTAATGGATGACCACCCATCCACGAACCTATCGCAGCAAGCATAGAACCTTCTATCGGCCCGTGTGGCTGTTATTATTTAGCTACGAGCCTCCTAGCAAGAATATCATAGATTTAATCATTGCAGTGCCAGCAGGCTCTTCCGATACATATCAACGATTGCCTTTTAGGTAAACACGGAACTAGAAGGGCCGATCATTTGTAGACGTATTCGATAACAGCGAATAGGCACGGAACTAAAATTGTATCGATAACTAAACGCGTAAAGCGTAATCGATTCTGAGCTGAGCACGAGACGATATTGTAGTTCCGCAACACTACTCACCCAGTTTAAATTAAAGATATCTTTACAATGGCGTAAAATTAACGGCAAAAACTTAAGCAAGTACGCATGACATACGTTTTGAAAACGTGCCTCATCAAGTCAACGTCAACCACAATATGTATAATCCTGACCAAGATTCTACTACAGCTGACGAGGACCACTAATGATACCTATAACATTTTTAGATCATTTTGCTGTTCGATAGATTCACACATTGTAAAAATCCTCGAGATGATAATATTATGTGCATTGTATGGTGTACATTTATGATTATTTTGTGTATAAACTAGGTTAAGTACAAAATAAAACATTCAGAAACTAAGCAATTTCGGAGTAGGTACCACCTTCAATCCGATAAATTAGAATTGATGAAAACCAAGGAAACGGGATATATGAAAGATGCTATAGCTAAAAAGGGTCTCCCCCTTTTCACTTAGATGACCAATAGAGATGTATGAACGTAAGAAAGGCATGCTGCGCCCTCCCCTAGTTTATTGGATTAGAGACAGGACAATTGATGAAAAAACTGAAAACTTCAAACCGTATCCATACTGAGCCATTTCTTATATAGACTTTTCATGAAAATTACAAGGATGTTGTGTATCACGTACCAAATACTATGTGTTTCCATAACAGCTCATTCAGGTGCGATATGAATAACTTTTGAAACGACTTATATATTTTTCTATACTGTTTTTATTTTTCTGTTCCGGCAAAAATAGCACATTGTGAAATTGCCGTTTCCTGTGAATTTATTTATGAAAATAATATTTAATAGTGAATATGTTAAAGACGTTAATTTTAGAGTCAAGTCATAAAATAAATTGGCATTTCGACTTCACTTCGGAATCTCTTCAAGACAGATATTATGGAAAAGTGTCTTGATTCATTGATTTATCTGTATGTGATGTTGTGTTTTTATGCCTTCCTTTTGACTGTTACTCTTCTCCTTCTTCTTTTTGAGAGCAGTGGTGGTCCAGTGGTAACGGCCGCGATTTACGAGTTATAGGTCGTAGGTTCAAACCCAAAAAGGCGTTTTACTTTGTGTAAATAATTTCATCACCACTGCTCTCAAAACGGTGAAGGAAATCATCGTAAGGCAATCGACTGGTCCTAGAACCAAAAAGTCGAAGACATGTGACATTTACTAACCCGCATTGGGCCCGCGTGGTGGATTACGGCCCACTACCTCTCACAGAGAGAGGAGGCCTGTGTCCTAGCAGTGGGAATATTAAAGGTTGATTATGCTTGACTCTTCCGCACATTCTGAACTTTTAAGAAGCGAAGTAGTAGCATGGATGTTGCCTCTATAATTATCATCTCTATTTTGCTTTTTTACATACATATCCTATGCTCAGAGACAAACCATTTGTCTCTCTTTGTTGGATCGCGAAACAATGAGATTAAAAACGAATGAGTTGTGATTATATCTTATTTTATAAAACTCTCTTCCATTGAATAATGGGCGCATTTATATTACCTTAATGATAATATTATACGCTGTTCAATGAAACTATCTTAGTAAGTATCTTTACCGTTATAAATCATAAGTCTCAACAATAATTACAATAATTGATACAAAATGTGTGAATATAAACAAGTATGCGAGCTTACTAATGTATTCTTCTGAACACGTTAATATAGTTTGCTTATGATGAAGTCCATAATGGTATTTATATTGGAATCGTGACTAATTAACATATTCGATTCGCGCCATTCATTATAAACATCTTATTTTCAAGCTAATTCCAAGTAACTGTTGTAACCAATGGGTTCTTTAATATAATATTCTTTGGACTATGACATGGCGTATTGCCATGTCGAAGTCTATATGAACATTGTTTTCGGTAAGGTATTCTATCGTCTCATCTATTTATAATGGTTGAACATTACACGATTTGGATGTTATATTCTTATAAATAAAACCATAACAAGTTTTTGCTAACACTTTTAATGGTTTTTTGCTGGATTTGTAATATTTTTATCCTGAGAGCGCACGATTTAAAGCTAAACCGGAATATAGTTAGAGACAGGAATGTTTCTAAACACGTGAGTGAAAAGATACGCATTATTTTTAGCCTTTTTTGCTAGTAGTGGATGACCTTCATGGCAGGTAAGACCTGGATAAGACTCACAAGACTATGGGAGTTAGCACAAAAGGGAAGATTCATACTCAGCAGTGGGTTATCAATTATGATAACGTGGCATTTCTACAGTTGCCTTTAATGAAACTTGTAGAAGTTATTTTATGAGATAATCCGCCAATTGAGTGATGTTTGAGGTTTCACCCAGGTGGGCCAAGTTAATTTTAGAAGTTTGGACGCAAATGTTTTCTGTCCTAATGACATTAAACAATAAAAACTACAACAGACGTTGGAGACTTCCGACGTACACTGGATTTACTTTTATATTTCTAAATTCAAGAAAACTATAAAATCAAAGGAAGTAAAACGCAAGTTCTCGATACCAGGAATGCAGAACTACGCTGGAAGTTTCAATCATGGCAATTGGATCGTCCAATCAATCAAGCAATCTGGGTCGTCAATTAAAGCACGGAACATTAACTAGGCAGATTACACTTGACCTTTGTATTGCAGAATTATGAGTACATATCGCATTACTTCTTGTATATCATGATTAGTATTTCTTTTGCACGTAGCAGTTGTTGGTGTTAAATGCTGTTTTTTGGGTCTCTTACATCCTTAGGTACACACACAAATCTCTGCGTAACCCTTTGGGGAATGCAGGCGACATGTGTTATGTTTAATTTGTTAGCAGAAAGCTTACAAAGCAACCTGATATTTAATACACATTAGCGTCAATATTTCCCTAGCATATCTATTTAGCATAGATTAATATTTTTTCAAGCTCACTATGCTAGGCTTCCTCCTAATCCGCTCTTTTCGTAGGTCGAGATTGTTTGGTCGTGATAATTTTTCGATGCGGAATCTATATTTTTAGTAAAGTTTCTTAGTAAAGTTCTCCAAAATGCTATTGTAATTTGTGTTTTGTATACTAATTCGTTAGGGTCACTTGCCAAACTTGAATACAATATCGATGCAGAATAGGAAGAAGTTGCATTCATTTGATTCATTCAATGTTAATAAGTGGGCAAGGACAGATGCATCACTGTGCTAGTGTCTCTGCATATTAGGTAAGTGATATAATTCATAAATATAGTCGGTGTATGTGTATCTCGCATAAATAATAACATATAAATAGAAAGATCCTCCAAACACCTATGAATATTAACGACTTTTCGGACAAAACACAGAGTTGACCGAGTTTTCTATTTTAACTGTATCAACGTCTGTCACACGGTAAAGAACTACTTTCATTTAGTAATGATTGCCTTCACCCATGGCATTTCAATGTTCTTTATCTATTACTTAATGAATAACTCCACTTGTTCCAATTCCAAAAGTTATACAAGTTGTAAATTCTTCCACCTTTCTACTATTTTCTTTAGCCTCTAAAGTCTGAATTCAAACCTCTATACTTCATTCTGTACGTACTCATTGTTGTGGGTACATATAGGGTACAGTAGGGTCAGCAAACCATCAAGATCGTCGGTTGTGCCAGTCTGCGAGGGGGAGCATAATAATATCATAGCGGTTGCATTGACACCATTACATTTCCGGATAAGTGCAGTAGTCTATAGATAGATTGATAAATACGACGAATACTGTTCGGTGTATCATTTTACAGTGATAACAAAATAATATTTCCATACATAATCAGCCTATAATGTTCCCACTACTGGGACACAGGCCTCCTCTCTGTGAGAAGTAGGCCCTAATCCACCACGCGGGCCCAGTGCAGGTTGGTAGACGTCACATGTCTTCGAATTTTTGGTTCTAGGACATGCCGGTTTCTTCGCGATGATTTCCTTCATTGTTTTGAGAGCAGTGGTGATGACATAATTTACACAAAGTAAAGCACCTGTTTGGGGTTGGAACCTACGACCCTCGTAAGTCGCGGCCGTTACCACTGCGCCACCACTGCTCACTATATATGAAGCTTCATTGAATTTGTGCCTCTCAAAGAAAGAGGAGGCCTGTTTCTTAGCAATGGGATCATAGTCTGATTATGTGTTGAACGACGATATTGCTTGGAAGGAAATGAACTCTGAAATGACGGCCAATGGAAACGTATCTTAGGACGAAAAAGACGTGCAGTGCCAAATTGGGATAAGAGCAGGAAGATGATGATTACAAGAATATGGATTAATTGGGATAACAAAACGACTGAAGTCCAAACATAAACTTTTGCTCGTCTAACGAGGGACATTACAGACGCTTAATTCATAAAGGAGTGTTGTGTGTTGATTTACCGCTTTTCAAAACTCATTATAAGTAGGTACTTATATCTAATACTACGACATTTGCAAGTCTTGCATTTTTTTTTCTGTTAGTCTATCATCACAACAGTATAATTTGCGAGCAAATCTAAAATCTAGCTAATCAAAAAACTCAGTACAAAATTGTCTTAAATAAAGCAAAAATAGCACATAATGACATGATAGACGGGTTCAATGTGTTGTTACGTTCCTATTAATTAGTATTCTGCATGCTTCCGTGGCGTCGCCATGTAATTATGACTCATTTCCTCCGTTATGATTATACTTTTGCAAAATAATAAACAATTTTCGTTCAGCTTAAGATAATGAATCTTTTTCATCTCATGTTTAATGGAACCGTACTTGTTATTCGGACTTTGGACTTTCAGCGTCACTAAGGAAAAGAGTTTGAATTTGAGCTGCGAATAAACAATTGGGCATGGACAAGTCACCGATGCAGCATTATTAAAAGTAATTTATTAAAATTAGGCTGAGAATCAGCACTTTTGAACTTCAAAATTACGATAGTGGCCCAAAGCGCCCGTCCTTCACCACTTCCTAGTGCTTTTGCTGGGAAGAAGAAGTGGCGCAACAAACTCCCCAGCAGCACAGCAGTCTGTTCAGTTAGAAAAACTTGCTTCTATAGAATAGTAGGCATGCAAAGTAATTAACATTACGAGACACGGAACATTAAATTAAATTATCATTATCATCATTTATTACAATTACTACCTGCGCCCCGCGGTTTCACCCGCGTAAATGTCGATCCCGTGAGAATAGCAGGATAAAAAGTATCCTATGTGTTATTCTGATATATAAGCTATATTACTGTAAAGTTTCATCAAAATCCGTTCATTAGTTTTTGCGTGAAAGAGTAACAAACATCCTCACAAACATTCGCATTTAAAATATTGGGTGCGTCTCATAACGTATAAACTCATTTGGTCTAATTTCATTTTATTATCGTTCATAAGATATAATCAACGTGAGATATACCAACTGTAGATATAATTTCTTTACATATAACATTTATTTATTCTAAAACTTAAGTAGTATAACGTTGTTTGATATAACGTTTATGTAATCGAAAATCATTTGGTCTAACGTTTAATATGTATATTATTTATTTAATCGAAAATCATTAGGTCTAACGTTTAATATAAGTATATAAAAAACGTCATTATGGTACCCCGACTCAGAGTACCCCGACTCGGATAGGTTAGGTTAGAAGGCTAAGGCGGGAGCGCAGCGGAGCGGAGCTCCCGCCTTAGCCTTCGTGGTTATTTTTTTTTAAACCACCCAGAAATAGGAGCCCCGCGAAGCGGGGCTCCGTCGACCTATCTTAGCGCAGGTGGTAATCAGTTACTAGTTATGTTTAATATCTACTTAGGTTACTATTACCTATAACTACGATAGAACTTACAAAGAATAAAACAAAGAAAAAATACTTTTAAATATTTATTAAATAAATAATAATTCATCATATTAGTCTAAATAAGTTTTATATCTTTTGAGTGGTATGTCAAACGATTTTATATTGAATGTATGTTATGCTTATAAAAATTAGTTATTATAAAATTATATCAATCGTTCATTATATTAACTAATCGCTATATTAAATAAAATTATAGGTTCCGTTGTTATATGTTGTTAATATTAGAGATTTTGTTGTTATATCATCTATTACTTACCCTATAATATTAGTAGGATTTGCATATGTCAGCCATTCTTTAGTTGTCCTACACCGACACCCTAATTGCGTAACACACTATCAATCTCAATCTGAATCATTTTGAAGGATAAGTATTGCTAATCCATTGCTTCATATATGTTCGAAAAATACGTCTGCCCAACAACAGAAAACAACGCAATGAATGTTGTTGAACTGTCAAAGTACCATTGGTACTGATAGTGCGTTACGCAATTACCCCGCAGTTAACAAATTCAACAGCATTACCCTTAATGTAGAACTTACCTATATCAAGTGACATAATATTTGTCCAGTAGGTACTTCTTATGACTCTTTAAATCAACAAACTCCTACAAGTGTGACTTACTGTTAAAGGTTTCCTACACAAACAGTAGTGTGCCGCGATTTTTCCAGTTCACCTTAAATAATTTTTTCGTAGAAGAAGTACTAATGATTGGTTACATCGTTCGACAAAACATTAAATTCGGTGAAACCTAATTTATGCTCACAACAGCTGTATGTTAATTTTATAAGTTAACTTTATAGGTACCTATGTCTTAATTATACGGGAAGGAGCCAAGTCTACGTAATTTTTTTGTCGTCATGACGTTCAGAATAGACACGTCGGACTCTACTCTTGGTTTAAAGCTCCGTAGTTAGGTATATTATGGTTATTAACTTTAACTTAATGTCCAAGGTTTTTTTTTTAACTTTAATGTACTTAATCAAAATGTTTCTGTGTTTTCCAACAGTTAGATTTAGAAGCTAAGAGTCTTTAGAGTCCTAAATAGAGGAGCAGTCTCCACGTAATTTTTTTTTGTTGCCATCATGATGCTTCAAAATAGCGCTGGACTTTGCTCCTTGTAAGCTTTGTTGTTTAATTATTAAGTTTAATGTATAAGGTTCAAGAGAACCTTCGCAAGAAACGCAGATTCTAATAATTGATTAATTAAAGCTATGAAGCTATCAATTATTAGAATCTGCGTTTTTCCCGCAGTCAAAAAGAGGAGTAACGTCCTCACGTAATTTTTTTGTTAGGATGATGCTTCAAAATTGACGTGTAGACTTTGTATTAACTGACTCACTTTGTGTACTGACTTCGTGTTTTGACTATTTAGTTTCTTGTTCACTGTTTCAAATTTTCTAATTTATTTATTAATCACAATTTTGACAAGAATATAGTAGACGGTGACCCCCAACCAAACTAGGCATTCGTCTGTCTGTATCTTGGGAGTCAGATTTGCGACATTTTCAAAGTGTGGTACATAGTGATTATTGCAAGACATGGGAAACAAAAAACTAAATTTAAATAAAGTCCTAAATAAAATAAAAAACAAGAATGTTCAAAGGTTATATCTTGAACTTTAAGCCCAGATTCGGACGGACGCGTTTTTACTGCGGTGATTTTATTTCGCGCAATAGATTTTGAACGGACGGCTTAGCGACGAGTGTTTTTTGACGCACTGAAATGTGCTCTGTAGGATTCTAAATGATAGGCTCAACACCGTCAGTTGAAAATCCAGTTATTTTTACGTCCATCCGAAGTTCCAAACGTGGGTTTATTGTGGATATTTCAATTAGTAAGAATTAGAAACTTAATATTATGCGCTTTTCTACTAGCTGGATAAAGAGTCAGTTTCAAAGAGTTTCAAGAGCCAGTTTTTCCATTTTCCTGCAGATGGAGCAGGCTGTGTTTTCACCAGAGATAGGTAAGCGAGGATGCGTAGCGAGGGATGTGTGTAAAACTAACTAATACCAACGCTAAATTAGTTCAAGCTATAAAAATGAAGCGATGTTATTGGTTGGTTTCACACACATCCCTCGCGACGCATCCTCCCTCATCTCTCGTGGAAACGCAGCCTAATACACAGCCTTACACTTTTTCACATTTGTCTAGGAAAATTTTGTGACTTTACATGTACTTAGAGGTAATCTTCGGAACTACTGATTCGATTCCGAAAGTTACTGTATTGCCGAGTGACAAGAAGTTTCAGTCGGACGAAGTCGCGCGCAGAAGCTAGTTGTTGACTAAAGAGGCAAGGTTCCTCTCGCGTTTTTTATTATATTTTCCAGCTGGACCATAATACACCGATCTCTAATACTTTATCATATTGGTCCACAAATATGAGGGCTCGTGGCTAACTAAACACAGCCGCACGGATCGTACGATCAGGTTAAGCTACGCTTGCCGCGGTTAGTCCGTGGATGGGTGACCAGTTTTAGATACCGAGACCCTTCCGTAGGTTACGTTAAGCCGTTGGTCCCGGCTGTCATTCGCGGATCTTTGATAGGCGGTACAGGTCGTCAGAAGCCCGAAAATCTGACAACCATTCTTATCAAGAGTCTTCGTATTACCCAATAACTGGATTGTGGAGGTCAGATAGGCAGTCCCTCCATGTAAAATAATGGTACTCAGCTGCATCCGGTTAGACTGGAAGCCGACCCCAACATAATTGGGAAAAGGCAGAATGATAAATGAATAAAACCATTAAATCATTCACGCGTTCGTTTTTTCTGGTACCTGAAGTCGCCAGACACTCGTGACGGCAACATTACGTCAACAAGACGTGTGATGACTGATGACACAGTTAGCATAAAAAGTAGTACTCTTCAACTGCGTGGGAGCATCGTAATTAACGTGTAGTGTTTAGGTGTTCGCTACACAATGCCAAACTACCCACGTTTCAAACAAATCGTTTCTGAAGGTGTTAAAAACCGTGTGACACTACGACGAAATAAAACTGTTAAATAAATTACGTACAGCTAAGAAAAGACATTTTTAATGACGCAAAAAGTTAATAGTAAATCCTATTGTCTAAGTTTTATTATTTTGAGATGATGCAACACCAAATCGGACAAATGACGAATCACTCAATTTATTGTCAATAAAATCCCGCTTTACCCTTACGGGGCTAAGCAGTCAATCATGAATGACATAGTTTAAAATCGTTTTTTTTTTGTCATTTTGTTATACTATTTTGTATTTATGTTGTCTTGACGCGAACGAAGTTCTTTGCGGGCAGAAGTTAGTTATTGAATAATCTTCCAAAAACTTCTTTATTATTCGTGTTTAGTCTCCCAAGAACGTCCTCCCGAAGAATTAAAAAGTTGACATAAAGCTAGTGTGATGAACTGATGAACCATCTTCTATTAATAAAATTGTCTGCGAAATCTGTAATTGGCTTGTTTGGGCTCACGACCTCATAATCAGCCTTTATTGTTCCCACTGCTGGGACACAGGCCTCCTCTCGGTGAGAGAGAGTGGGCCGTAATGCACCGCGCGGGCCCTGTGCGGGTTGGTAGATGTCACATGTCTTGCCAAGCTGGACCTTCACCGTTTTGAGAGCAGTAGTGATGAAATAATTTACAAAGTAAAGCGCCTGTCTGGTTTCGAACGTACGACCTAACTCGTAAGTCGTGGCCGAGGGCTCACGACCTCCGTCACGGAAAAACAAAGAAACCCGATAATCCTAATCCTAACTAATATTATAAATGCGAAAGTAATTCTGTCTGTCTGTCTTTCTGTCTGTCTGTCTGTCTGTCTTTGCTTCACGCCTAAACTACTGAACCGATTTGTGTGAAATTTGGTACAGACATAGTTTGGAACTTGAGAAAGGACATAGGATAGTTTTTATTACAAAAGATAAAATAAAAAATAAAATTTATTCCGGACATACAGCGCCATCTATTGGTCAAGAGTCGGCATCAATTCAGTACTGAAAATTCATCGGAAAAATGTAAATAAATAGTAAAAAGGTATGAAAATATAATATAATACAACTTTTAGTA
Source organism: Hydraecia micacea (assembly GCA_914767645.1). Classification (NCBI taxonomy): domain Eukaryota; kingdom Metazoa; phylum Arthropoda; class Insecta; order Lepidoptera; family Noctuidae; genus Hydraecia; species Hydraecia micacea. The sequence goes on from OU611797.1 coordinate 10,278,784, forward strand.
CAAAGAAAATGCTCTAACGGAGTATAGATAATTCTATTAGTACTATAATGTCGAGTTGGTGATCGCGCAATGGTGTCGATCGTTACATGAGTTCGGTTCATGTTATTGTTTTAATTCATCGGAAAAAAGTGAATAAATAGTAAAAAGGTATGAAAAAAATAATATCAATATAATAAAACTTTTAGTACAAAGAAAATGCCCGAACGGAGTATAGATAAATAATCCGAGTTGTCACTATGCTCGATAGATGGCGTTGGGATCGAAATAGATCGCGCTATGGTTTCGTTACACGCATTTGGTTGGGTTCCACATTTCATTTTTGAAGAGATCCCGCGAGATCGGGAACTATGTGGGTAAAACCAAAAATCTGCCGGAAGTCACTATTCCACGCGAACGAAGTCGCGGGCAAAAGCTAGTAATTTATAAAACAAATCATGTTACCTTAAACGCAATGTATGCAAAATCGATTTAAGTTTTAATTAAAAAATACTTTCTTTCCCGAATCATAAAATAATGTGTGATTTTGTTACTATGCATGTGTGAAGGCGTAGAACTAACCTATTATAATTAATAGTTTATAATTTTGTAAAACTTAGGTTAGGTACCTATACCCTAAGTTTTGCAAAGTTGTTTGCAAAAGAACGTTTTCTTACACATAGTACACATTCACAGAAGACAGCCTGTTTTCTGTGGGGCAATCCTAAAGGCCCTCCGTCCCGACCCGACCCTCCGTCTGGGAAGAACGGAGGGTTATGTCGGACTCCTACCGACTAAAATCCCACGGTTTTCCACATCCTGAATTCCTGATCATGACACTAGGGCCCGGCACGATAATTGCGTAACACACTATCAATCACAATTTGAATCATTCTGAAGGATAATCCATTGCTTCATATTGTCGAAAAATGTACCTGCTCAACAACGTGAATAACGCAATGAATGTTGTTGAACTGTCAGATAAAAAACCATTCTTACTGTGTGTGAGTGTGACGCAATTACCACGTGGGAGATACTCGTACATTTGCGCACAACAGAAAACATCTTAGCCAACATTCAGATGCAAACAAATGCTAGTCACCGGTCGGTTTGTTATGTTGCCGGCCTCGTCTTAGATGCATTCTGTATGAGGCATACTCATTTTGATACAGTCTGTTTATCTCACGAAACGACGCGCGATTTACTTGTGTACCAAGTGTATAAACACGCTGTGAATGTGTGCGTGAAGACGAGCAGCGTCAGCACATACACGCACACAGACACACTCTTCCGGCTTTAGCTCCTGCGCACACGCACACAAATTCACAGCGTGTTTGTACTCTTGTTAACCACAAGTAAAGCGCACATCGCTTAGTGAGACAAAAATACTATAAGCTTTTAATCACAAACTCGAACAATCTAGGTCACAATACCAAAACCCAGCGAGCGAATTTGCCTTTAATGATTTTCAGAATAAGGATTATGTTTCTAGTCTTCCCCATCAGTTCTTACAATTTAATGTTAATATAGGGATAGAGCAGTGGTGGTGGTCGTGTATTCGAACCCAGGTTTATTTCATCACCACTGCTCTTAAAAACGGTGAAGGAAAACATCGTGAGGAAACCGTGTTTTAGAACCAAAAAATCATGACATCTACCAACCCGCACTGGGCCCGCGTGCTAGATTACAGCCCACTCCCTCTCACAGAGAGGAGGTCTTTGTCCCAGCAGTCGGAACGTTATAAGCTGATTATGCTAATGTTAATTTGTCACCAACTTCCCCTCTCTCTTATCGTGTCCATACCATGTAGCTATTAATAAATTTAGTCGCAAATCGATTCTCTATACATCGAAAAGCAATTGGTATGTGCATTAATCGATATCGTGCGGATCCGATTGCTTTTAGATTAACATAAACTTATCATAACATCACGCCTGTATTCCTCGAAGGGTAAAGCAGAGCAGTACCTATAGTACACCCACATTTCGCCAGTTAAGTATGTTTACGTCCCATGTAATAGGGGGCGAGCCTATTGTCATCAACCGGACACAAATCCAGACTTTTAGATTAAAGTTCAAAATATCGATATTCTGCCGGTGAGATGGGAGTTTTGATTATGTGAGATTAAAAAAACTGTCGATTTGGCCGCATATGACAAGATTTAACAATAAGTAATTTGATATAAGAAACCCCATGGCCACTCTTGGTAACTTTTTATGGTTTCAATAATGACGCTTCAAGCTGCCATCCATAAGCCAAATTCAACGTTTTTTACATCTGACTATGGCATTGTGTCTTGGGACTATAATAGATTTCGTATTTAAGTGACAAAATGTCTGCTAAAAACAAGTGTTTATTTATACTTATAAGCGGTATTTAATAGGCACTTTGCACTTTGTCATTAGGGAAAGAGCTAGCTAGAAACTTCATGGTTATTATTTTTTTGCGGTCATTTGATGCTTTGTTCTAATCGTACAATTACTAAGTAAAAACGTGAAGCGACGCCGGAGTGGTCTCTTGTGGAAAGTGCCAGGTGTCAGTTAGTAATGCAGCACCCCAATTGCGTAAGACACTATATCAATGTCAATCTGAATCATTTTGAAGGATATTGCTAATCCGTTGCTTCTTATGTTCGTAAAATATTCCTGCTCCACAACGTCAATCACGTAATGAATGTTGTTGAACTGTCAAAATGAAACCCATTGCTACTGATAGTGTGTTATGCAATTACCCCGCAGCATGAACTCTTTGAGTATGAAGAAGACCATTTTCATCTATCTATACTTAAAATAAAGCTGAAGAGTTTGTTTGCTTGTTTGAACGCGCTAATATCTGGAACTACGGATTTGAAAAACTAATTTTGCATTTGATAGCCCAGTTCTTGAGGAAAGCTAACACCTTAGAAGCAGACCAAAAAAAAGGAAAATGCGACGGGGTGGGTCGGGGTTACAAAAAATTTCACGCAGACGAAGCCGCGGGCAGAAGCCAGTCATAAGCATAAAGCATAAACTGTTTTCCCTCTAGGGCTGCGACGTGAGATAATTATTTCCAAAAATATACATATTATTAAATGCCTTCTTCTTAGCGTGTCAAAAATAACTCTGAAATCACGAAACAAAATCTGCTGTTTAATACAAAAGTTCAATACCTACTTGACCAAAATGTATGAAACAGCTGATTTTTTTTCGTGATATCAGAGTTGGTCCCATAGTGAAAGTTGTTCATATTCATGGGTAGAACAGCCTGTAAAAATTTGGAAGTGGTAAAAAAAAATCATCCTGCCTGTATAAGTACCTAAATATTTTTAAAATTTGTTTGGCCCAATATTCAGCAACGCGGATACCGTTCGCTGACGCAGCCATTAGGTCCTCGCGTGTGTAGGTGACAGGTCATGCGGTGCAAGATGGTAGGTTGAAGTTGTATTGAGTTTCATGTGATTGTCTGTGTAGAGAGAGAGACGCCGATACACACCGGATGTGTGAGCCTTCCATGAACCCCCCATTTGTGGAGGTTGTCCTTGCTGCGGCCTACTTGCCTACTTGTGTACGAAGTCTATTTAAGGTTTTCCAAGTAAGCCAAGGTAACCTGTGCCCGGATGGGAGACTATGATTAAATGCTATATTTGACAGACATTATGTAGACAAAAATAGAATGAGAAAGGCTGTTCATCTCTTCATCCCCTTTTCGTTGCGAAGGTACAGTACAGACGCTACCCGAAACTGTAAAATTTTCCCAATCAACTTTGAACCTTATAATTAAGCGATAAAGTTGACAATCTATTAAAGAAATTTGACAGATTGTAGTAGCTTGATGTGCTGGCGTATGTACATAACGTTACATGACATCACGCATTGTTTCCCCGAAGAGTTGGGCAGAAGTGTACCAATAGTACACTCACATATCGCCGGTTATGTTTAAGTCCCAACTCCCAAGTAATAGGGGGCGAGCCTATTGCCATCAACCGGGCACGAATTTAGACTCCGGGCTACTACTACTAAATTCGAGAAAGAAAAACTCAATAATCTTTGCCCGACCCGGGAACCGAAATCAGGACCTCATGCTCAGTTGTTTGGGCCCAGTAGATGGCCAGGTTTATTGCAGCGTCAGAGGCGTTGTTCACATCGTCAAGGGTGCAGGTGAACGGACATTTGGGACACTAGCAGATGATACAAAGTTTGTTCATCACGGTCACAAAGATAATAGTAAAAGTTCAAAAATAAAGACACGGAAGTCAGACACTTCACGCAATCGCAGCTCTAATATGGCCATTAATAATCAGATTAAAAGCTGCGAAAACATAAATAAATCGTCTAATAATCTACCAGGTAGCGATATATTTTCCTGTCGTAAATGGAATTTCGTGTAGTGGACCGTAGTCCATAATCTACTTACAGCGAGCAAATTGCCGCGCACCGTCCATATATTTAATCAAAACGTGCAACCAGCAAGAACGTGAAAATGTGAGGTCTATTATGAAAACACAGCTTACGAAGGAGTTTGACTGCCTTCGATGATGGATAGTTTCTTGCCGGCTCATCTACATAATGTATATATAGGAAACGACCAATTGAAATCGTGCACCAGCTTCTGAAGATTTATAAGTGCCCTTGTAGGTTTTTATGAAATAAAATGCTTAATTTGAATTTGAATGGACACAAATATAATCCTTTACAGTATTTTCCTACTAAGTTTTAGGTAGATGCCATTTCTGTACTCTAAATACGATGCAGCAGTTTCCAGTGTTTTCTATTGAGCGTCATCGCATGATGCTCTTCTAAACCTACAGTTTCTCAATAATCTGTTTGAAATCTTCTCTGAATAGAAAGGTAGAGGCAAGTATTTTTCCATAGCTACGAGTTAAACGATCACAGAGCCCACCCTCGGCTATCAAGTGTAAAACATGTTTGAAAAACACGCTAGAAATGTTAAACAATTGTTACATTTGAATACAGTTACTATTTACTCGTAACCTCTAACAGCTGCCGCGTATATGCACTATAAACTAGGTATTTGATGAACCAATCAATGTATTTATCGTATATTATGGATAGGGGATTGTTATTATAAATCACTCATTATCATCTGCCTGCTCTTGTCCTTTGTTACTTGGTGTCGGCGCAACACGTTTGCTTCTTCCATTCCCCCCCTATAATTCACTCCTTTTCTTTCATATCTTTCCTGACACTATCTATCCATCTTTCCTTTGGCCTACCTCTCCCCCTCCATCCATCCACATTTCTATTCATCAGTCTTTTAATCACATGCGTTTCATCCCTCTTCATCACATGCTCTTACCAAGACAAACGGTTCCCTTTCAACTTTTCTGTCACTAACTAGCACGTGACCACATCACACCACCATTTTTTTTGGTGCTCGGTGGAAATCCTCATGGGCTTCCTCCATCGTGGGGGTGGCAGAGGGGCATGCCGGACTCTTACCGGCTAATCCACCACCATGTGGCACCATGTCTATATCTGTATTCAATAAATTTTATAAATTAAAGTCGCTTTTCGTGTCTGTGTGACTGCGTTGTTTTTCTAAATTATGCAGTGGATTTTGATATGGTTTCACCATCACAGAATCTAGAAGAGAATTTATTCCGGAAGGTTACTAGTATTAAACTTACATATTCTAAAGGCGCGTATCGCAAGGGTTGGATCCAGGTGGTCTTGGAAAAGGATGCTTGTAAGGATTTGGGGGAGGCCTTTGCGCAGCAGTAGGACAGTGTAGGATACCATAAAAATATATATGAAAATATCTCGATGTTTTTTCCAGTCATAAAAACACTGCGAAATTGGGGCGAGTCGCCAGTTCAATTATAAATAATTATGAAAATAACTTCAACCCAGTCATTACATTACTCTAAAAAGGTATATCTCGCGAAGTCTACCTTCTCTGAAGCAGCAAACTACAGCCACAAGCAAACATATAATTAAACAAATAAGAAACATAATTTACTCGAAGTAACCTTATGGCCCTTATGGGTTTACCAACAACAATGATGAGATCATTCGATTACAAAGTAGGATATAGCCTAATTTTCTATTATTCATATTATGAGCCTGTGTTGTCCCTCGGCAGGGCAAAAGCCTCCCTTCCCTCTTTCCGCTTTTCCCGGTCTACTGTGATTATGGGTCAATCCTTTAAGGAGTCCAGCTCATCCCGCCATCTCTTTCTGGGCCTGCCGCGCAGTCGTTTCCTGCCATTTGGGAACCACTGAGCGGTGGCTTTTGCATATTGCTGCTCCGACATGCGACAGGTATGGCCAGCCCAGTTCCACTTTAGTCTAGCAGCTGTGCGGCCAGAGTCCGCTATTTGTGTTTTGGAACGAAGTATAGAGTTCTTAATGCGGTCTGTGAGTTTGACACCTGTATACTTCGTTCCATAGCCCGTTGGCAGACTCCAAGTGCGGAATTTTGACGTTTTGTAAGAGACCATGTTTAAGCTCCGTAGGTGAAGAATGCACAGGTCCATGAGCTTTCGTTTTAGTGAAAGCGGGAGAGGTCCTTTCATGAGATGTTTCATCGACCAATAGTTCTTCCAGGCGTTTTCTCTGCGTCGAGCGACTTCTTTGACAATACTTTAAGTACTTCCATATAATTTACTTATGCAACCATAATCCATATGGTATTTATGCAAGCATTTCATGCAAAATACTTAGTGCATCATTATTTTGCAATTATAATAAGAGTTCTCAAGAAAATTCATTATTAAATGTTAAACGGTTTTAATACAAACCGGTTTTAACAAGTATGTACAGACGCTAGCACATCAAGCTACTACAATCTGTCAAATTTATTTAATACATTTTCAACTTTATTGCTAAACCATAAGGTTCAAGGCCGATTGGGAAAATTTTACAGTTTCGGGTAGATTGATGTGCCGTTTGTGCTCACTAGTTCCTGAGCGAGTCGACAACTCCAGAAATATGTATTTATAAGTACTCCATTTTTTTTGGTAATAAAATAAAGGTAAACAAAAAAACCACGTAACGTGGTTAACTGACTAAACGTTATATCAGTCTATTCAGTTGTCATGCTACGTCACAGTTGTACTCTTCAATTTAGCCAAATTAACGAATTATAACGTTGCTGGTACGTGTAGTCGGTTAACCACGTCACGTGGTTTTTTTGTTTACATTTATTTTATTACCTAAACAAATGGAGTATAGGCAATTGGCATATTTTGAATTGTATGCAATAAAATATAGAAAAAAGGACACAGGCACAGAGTTAAATATTATTATAAAACGTGTACCTACTTTTTTCTTAACTTCATTGCATTATATTCATTGCCAAAAAATATTTTTTTTTACTGTGTCCAAAGCTTTTGTTTTAGACACAGATTTTAAGATTAATTCTATCACTTTTTATAACATCATAATAATTATGTGAGTATTTACTCACAATTATGTCATAATTAGTAATTATGCGGGGACCTTGGTAGGTAATGTATTAGTCTTCGAAGTACCTACCGACTTAGAACATAAATTATAGTTTACAGTAACCAATTTTATTGGCAACGCCGCCAATTCCTTGACCAAATTGAATGACACCTTTACTAATAGAAGGGACCGTCATACTAATTAACCTTCTTCATGTACAGACAACAAAAGAAATACGTAAACAGGCAGCTAACTCCTTTTTAATAGAGACTGACCGATAGTGAACTTTTATTTCGGCCGAAAACTGAAAACGAAACTTGTGCGTAACACACTAACAGTAGTAAAGGTTTTCATTTTGACAGTTCAACAACATTCATTGCGTTATTTCCGTTGTTGAGCAGACAAATTTTTCTAAAATATGAAGCAATGGATTAGCAATATTCTTCGAAATCATTCCGATTGTAATTGAAAGTGTGTTACACAATAAATTAGGGTGCTGGTTGGACTCTACTTTTTAAACCATGCTACGCACGTGCTCAGTGGTACTGAGCAAGTTGGTTAGTTGGTTGGTTGGGTATTCTTGACTGGTTACTAATCTCTTTTGAAGATTGTACAGTTGCAAGCAAAAGTGCCACGGCAATCAAAGGAGCATTGCTGTCCGTTTGAGACCGGTTTTTATTTTTAATTTTCAATTTTGTTTTCCTTCGGGCTAAAGCGCATCGACCACTGAAGTTATTTAACGTATTATACATACTACTGATACAACTCATATTTACCTAAATAATTGATATTTGACAGAAGATTGTTATCAGTGATTCGGGTTTCGGGTTTAAAAACTGGGTGTTGATTTTATCAATTTTAATTAATGAACAAAGTATTAATCCAAACAGAAATGTACGTTACAAGTATTATAAAATAATTTATGAATTATTAATGATTGTACAAGTACATATTTTTAGTGTTTACAATAAAATAACCACTACCTACGGAGAACTTTGTTGCTTACGTCATACAAGTTAAAATTAAAAATGTGTTTTGATCACTGTTTATTTATTTAGGTAAGTACTAATTTATTCATTTATTTAAGTCGTTATTTAATTTATTAGGGTCTTCAACAATGGGTACATTTTTGCTTTACAATTTGTACATTGCAAAATTAAGTCGGAGCGCCCCATTTTTAAAAAAAAGCACAGCAGGCACTCATTGTGCGCAGATAATAACACTATAAATTAATTAATACATGGTTCGAATTCGACTATTAGCTAATTTTATTAAAATTAATTACAAATACTGGTATTCAGCTGCATCCAGTTTGACTGGAAGCCGACCCCAACAATCAATCTGCCTAGCCTTTTCCCAACTATGTTGGGGTCGACTCCCAGTCTAACCAGATGCAGCTGATTAGCTGAATACCAGTATTTTGCATAGAGCGACTGCCTACCTGACCTCAACAACCCAGTAAGCCTTTTTTTTTTTTTTTTTGTTTCCGGGGTGGAAAATCCTCATGGATGTCCGCCGCCCTGGGGCGGGCGGCGGGGTCTGTCAGACTCTTACTGACTAAAAACCACCCCGGTGTTCCATCTCACACCTACGCCGGGGGTCGCGGGAACGTACGATCCTTCCGCAACCCCCGGCTAAACCCAGTAAGCCTACCCCAACATAGTTGGGAAAAAAGGCTAGGAAGATTGACAACGATTAAATGAAATAAGATTTTACATTTGATCATTTTGCTTGCAGAAGAACCTCCTATTAGAACTTCTTGGCCGATTACGTGGCACGTGGTATAACACACTATTGAGCAAATCAGGACAGTTCAAGAGAGCCTGTTACTAACTTCTTAACGAACACCAAATCTAGTGCCTTATGTTCCTGCGTTTCTCCAGCGACACCGTCTTTAAATACTAACCTGTCTTTATTGGTACGAGTTGAGCTTTTTGCCCATATTACTTATTATGCGTTAAGTAGATATGTTGATGCCATGCCATAAGAACACTTTTTGCAGCCGTTCAGATGCGCTTGATGTGCACCTTACACACTAGGTAACCAAACCACACTGTAATACTCTAGATGTCTTCTAACTAGCGAATTGTAGTTTTTGCATTTTCCCATAACGAAGCCAAGCATTTTTAGCTTTGATGTTTTTAATATACCTACTTAGTTTTGTCAATATGTTCGACAAAACTTAGCTTTTTATTGAACTGAAAGCCTAGGTCTCATATCGTTTCGACTTCCTCAAGCCAATCCATGATATTTTATTTTTCGAAAGTTTTATATAATGGCTTTTTTTGTTTCCAAGAATATCCTCCAAAACATCAGTAGTTATCTTTATTTATACATTTTTTTATTTCTTAGAATTATAGATGTCGGAATCAATAAAAACAAAACCATTACAAAAAGAGAACTGTGTCTACTGAATACTGATTGAATCATTAATAATATGTAGGTTTATTGTTTTCTAAGAAAACATTTGATTTTAATATTTAAAGACTGAAATTATTCAATGCAAAATATATTATTTAAATAATAATGTGAGCGTATCAGAGTGTACAATCAACAAAATAATCTAGTAGTAACTAAAAAGTATCTAGCTCCCCACAACGCGGCAAAGTTTGCTAGTTTGTTATGTGTGTAATCGTGCTTACACACCTAATCCTTTTGCTTACTGTACGTTCTAAGTTCAAATACAGACAGACATCCGTTACTGTGTCCAGCCAGCTATAATAACGCGGCAGGTTGGACCGGTCCGGTCTATCCACCAACCAAACGAACGTTCTCTGAGACTTTGAGCCAATAATGCGATTTTCTATCAACGTATAAATGGTCGTCTGTGATCGGACTGGTATTACGTACCTTTTTAACGGTTTTTCGGTGGGGTTACCAAAGAAACTGAATGTAAAAGTTTTTGATACTTAATTCAGTGAATTTTGTTGGATCATATCTTGCATAGTGACACTTTATCAACTACGCAAAGGAACGATAACGCAGTGGAAGTGGCGAAATTTTGGTCCAAAATTTTTATAACTGTCGTGTCAGCGACACGAAGGCACGACACTATGCAAAGGACAATGTTATGCCATTCCATACAAAAAAAAAAAAAACTTCCCTATTTCAGAAATCTCTTGTATGCAGCTTGTGTTAAGAACTAAGAACTTACCTAATTGCCATCGTAAAATTCTGCTTACTCTATTGACTGCCACGATAATTTGCATGCACATAAATAAATAAACATGTTTTAACGAGAATGTCCGTGCAAACTAAGAACTCCACCGAGCCATCGGCACATTATGCACGTTGCAACGGCACATAATCGTGAGTTGTTATTATAAATCACGTGTGACAGGCCAGCGCACGCGCATCGATATTAAAAAAGTTTAAATACTAAGGCAATGAATGACTGTACAGGCACAAAATATGTATTTTGTGGTACAGAGCAATGGGAAGACTATTTGCTATTTAAAGAGTCTTAAAATCTTCGTGGATCCATGGCCTCTGTTTGGGCAAGCAAGACGAATGATTAAGTCGAACATTGTTGACTAAAATCATCTGTCCTATCGAAGGGAAGCTCAAGGGCTCCAGGATGTTATGTCTGATGGAACGAGAACCGGTGGCCTTTCTTGCCCTGATGACACATTCCGGGGATTACACAAAAGAGTGTTGGATGCTGCCAGATTTTGGTATGCCAAAGGTCGCCAATCATCGATCGAAGGGCTATCCAGCGATAGCACTACACTAACACATAGGTTTATAGGGGCTTAGATTCCCAGCCAATTCAATCAATGGACTAATCCGTTGCCGGCAAAAGGCTAATCCGCGAAGTAATTGCGTAACACACTACCAGTAGCAATAGCTTTCACATTGACAGTTCAACAACATTCGTGCGTTATTTACTTTGTTGAGCAGACAAATTTTTCGAACACCAAAATTTTAGGAAGCAAAGCAATGGTTTAGGAATATCCTTCAAGATGATTCAGATTGTGATTGCATTGATAGCTTTTTTTTTGGATGGGAAATCAACCAATGACTCCTCCCGCTCTGGGAGTGTCAGACTCTTACTGACTAAAACCCACCCGTGTTCCTTCCTAAGCCCTTTATGTTCCGGGGCAGCGGTAACCCTTTCGGGCGATCCCGCTACCCTGGATTGATAGCTTGTCACGCAATGAGGGTGCCGATTGAATATGACATAGACACAGTAAACACAACTTAGTCACAGAACGTAATAACTATGCATTAGATAATTCTTGGTAGTATTCTATGACGTGTGTACGTCCTAATAAATCTAAAAGAAATCGAAGTACACAATAGGACATAAAACGAAGATTATGAAGTCAGTGCAGTTTGCGGTGGCGAATCACAAAAACTTATTAAAACAACAATAGTTTATAAGTCGTCCAATCATTGCATCGTCATAACCACTTGATTGATAATAATAATGCAAAATGAATGATATTTTTCTTGGAATATCAGATTATTTTTCTTCCCAGCTAAAACACTAGGAAGTGGTGAAGAGCAGGCGTTTTGTGAGCAGTCTTTTTCTGTAATTTCTGACGGCCTAAAAGTCTTGTCGGTCTATTCTGTTAAAATTAAACCGTGAAAACTTAGGTGAATATTGGTCAACAGTGCCAATCCCAAGGGATCCCCTTTTTTTCTTGATGCGCGGTGGAAATCGTCATGGACTTCCTCCATCGTGGGGGGGACAGAGGGGCATGCCGGACTCTTACCGGCTAAAACCATCGCGGTGTTCGGGTTCCACCTCTACCTATGGCCGGGAGTGCGGGATTCGCATAAGCATTCACCGCTCCCCCGACAGGCCTCGACCCGCTGTTCCTCAGCGGGTCCCAATCCCAAGGGATCCCTAGCATCAGGTGAAAGGACAGCTCACTTTAATATCACTTCACCTATGTTCTCACGGTGATATATTTACAGAATAGACCAGCTAGTTCTCAGCCGGATAACCGTTTTTAATCCAGATATTTACGGACGCTAGCACATCAAGCTACTATAAACAATCTGTCGAAATTCTTTAATAGATTTTCAACTTTATCGCTAAAGCATAAGGTTCAAGGTTGAATGGGAAAATTTAACAGTTTCTGGTAGCTTGATGTGCTGGCGTCTGTACGAAACTACCGTGTGATTTTGAAAATTAAAACAAGCATAAAAAAACCTTTTTCAATTTATAGGCGTCTTATTACTTTCCAAATGTCCATGTAATAACGTGTCTCTCATTAACACAGGACTAATATAATAATAATAAGGTAAGTACCTAGTACAAAAGGAAGAATGTGAAAAATGCAATTAATGGGGCCATCCTTTCGACACCGACCCCAACATAGTTGGGAAAAGGCTAGGCAGATAGATTGACGTTTTTACAGTAGTATGGCAGCCAATGCGAAAAAAGTAACGCCAGCTGCTACACTAAAAAAATGAGCGGCTAGACGCCCAGAGCCACAACATAATACAATATCTATAGCAGGCAGAATGAGAAAAATGCAGTTTATAATTACGCTAGTCTAGATCTAAGCTACAGTTCACATGCCGACAATACCTGGCGACAAGGAAACATACTCCGCTATCCGCGACAGAAACCATAGATAATAATAATCTATACTAATAATAAAATAAAATGAAGAGTTTGTTTGTTTGAACGCGCTAATCTTTGGATCTACCAGTCGGATTTAAAAAAAAATTGCCTTTGAAAGCCCAATTCTTGAGGAAGGATATAGGTTGTTTAACATCACGCTAGAACCTTCAGGTGCCGAGCAAACACAAAAAAGTCAGAAAGAACGTTAAGCGAAAACGGAGTAACAGGGCAGGCGATGCGATGCGACGGGATGGGTCGGAGAAACCAGAAATTTCACGCGGACGGAGTCGCGGGCTGAAGCCGTTAGAACCGCGCCTCAACTTAAAAATAGGACACTTAAATAATGTAAAACTAAACATTTGTATGTTTTCTTTTCCAGTTATTCCAAATTATAGAGCTTTTAGGAAAACCATTCAACTTTCTAACTAGAAATACCCAGGCTAGGCGGGCCCTGGCGACTATGGCTGAGGACTGGTTTTGCAGGTTCTTATGTGGTCTATCTTGCGTGCTAACTTTAAGCGATTCTATTTTTAGAGAAGCCATAATGCTCATAATGGAAGACAAGCCCGTCTATCTGCTAAGATAGTTGAAGCCAACTGTTTAACGTACAATTTAAAAAGATACAATGATTCACAGGCTTTCAATAGAAAACACCAAGAAAGTATTTTTGAAAATTCATTCCCTGAAGAGGGTTAATAGGGGATGAAAGTTTGTAGGTATGGAAATTCGTATATAATTTTTGCCGATGGAAAATGATATCGGGCATACGAAGTTCGTAGTAACTAAGTAGTAAGTTCGTATATCAAGGGATGAATTTTCAAAAATCTTTCCTTAGCACTCATTTTCCTTAGGTATAAGGACCTCTTGTGCAAAATCCATGCTTCTAGAGATTCTAAACCCAGCGCAGCGGTTTACGACGTGCGTTCTGCGTTGTCCGTCAGAGAATAAATTAATTTAAGATTTTTAGTAGATATATTTTTATTTTTCTCAATAACCTGTTTTTAAGACGTGTGTGTCTAAACAAGGAAGCTAAATCACACGTAACTGCGTTCGCGATTCAGTTTCCTAACATGTAAATAAATATTGTGTTTTTGGAAAAAGAACATAAACTTCATTTTGCGCTACAACTTCAAACATTTTTATGACTGTTTCAATAGTGCTAGTCGTTCTGAAATCAACTTAAAATCTACTGTTTTAAAGTTGATATTCGTTTAAGCGGAAAAAAAATCGAATCGTTGAATGAATCTAAATCGTTGGGTTATAACTTATAAGTAAATATCCTACGTACCTATATTTTTAGAAAAAAAATGTTCCAAAATACTAACCTAATATAATTATGCTCGCATAAGTTCGGTTCTAGCTTTTACTAACCGGTATCAGTAACGATGTATTTATCGATATTTATTGGCAGATAATTTATAAGCATAATATTTACATAAAACATTAGAAAAGGGCTATTATATAACCAGAAGCTCAATTATGATAGTGGTACTAGAAAGTAGCTCAGGGCTACTTTCATTGGCGACACTTTTCATAGAAAATCATTTTAGTAATACCTCATGATTGGGACGGGTGACGGCCGCGGCATAGACAAAATGGCGCGAACTTGCGGATCGCGGATATTATTGCAAATTGAATTGAGCATTTATAAATATACATACCTTGCATGATTGCTGCATTGTTTTTTTTTACATATAATCAATGATATTATAAATAATTTACTTATAATATCATTGCATATAATCATAACGTATTACGTTTTGGCTAGCATAACAAATAGAATTTACGCGATATCGTAATTCGTTTGACATAAACACACACTTTTAATTCTAACATGCATAAAATTCAATGTTGAGGCTGACAATTAATTATTTTAATGTAAGAGTTTTGATTTAATATTATAAATAGCAAAGCTAAAGTTTGTCAAAATCAGAGGGACGATTCTCGTTCACAGTCTAATGTCAGTCTCAATCTGTCAAAAATACCTCTAAAATCTCTGCAGTTTTTTAAAGTTTTTAACATTGGTGGTCACTGAGATGAGATTGAGACTAGAATTTAAATGTTTTTAAATACGAGAATTGGCCTTCAGTTCTAAATCTTAGCCATAAAAACGTTAGTTATATTACACTTATATTTTTGGGATTTCAATTTATTATAATCCCTTTATTTATAAACGTTGCTTAAAGTTAAGAGACATTGAAATGTAAAAAGTGTATGGATAAACAGTCCCTAACCATTACTTAACTTTAACCAATGTTTATAAATAAACCCCATTAAGAACAAATTGTTAACTCTTATTATTTTTCTGAAATCCATTTCTGTTCTATTTTTTTAAATAGGATACTTACTAGATTTATATAGATCCTATTGTCTATACTTCAATCTTCTATGCATTATTAATAAGACTGGCAACACAACATAGCATTAGCATTGACAATATGGACCTCTGCCAGCTATATGAGGTTGTCTGAACGAAGCAAAATTAAAATATAGTGTTACAGTATATCCTGATTGTATCCAGGATGCTCTAATAAGGAAATGTTGTCTAAAGAATATCCTCTTTTGCTTTATGCTCCAGAAATATATTAGTAGGTAGTCTCACATTCAGGCCGTCTAGGCTGACATTTTAACTGATAAACAGACCTACTACTTGCAAGTCAAAAATAATTCTGTATATTATGATTTCTTTTGTGTTATGAGTTTTAAGAAATATGTACTATTTCTCTTTTTGAATATTTACGTTTCTTTATGCTTATGTTCCTTAACAAATTCCCTGGACCCTAGTTAAACACCATTTTAGATTTTTAGTATTACTTGTAAAGTTGTAATTAAACATAACAAGATCAGATGTGAAATGAGTTGTATTGCTAAGAACATAGTAATAATTTATATTGCACAACTTTAAATAAAATGCGATGAAAACGTCATATTAGGAAACTTTACGAGTACTTATGCGAAAGTTTTTAATTTGTTGACAGAGATTATGAAAAACTTTTTACACAAACACTTTCAATGAAACAAAAATAAAAACTAAATGTGCCATTGTGCTCTGGTTTGAACGTTATTACGTTATAGACCACAATAAAGTAAATGGTAATCAAAATAACTTTATTTACTACTCACCGGCAAAGTTCCGGGCACACCGGCGCAGACGACACATTAAAAATCCACGACGAAATTCCAAGAAACTATAATTAGCTTTAAGTAGTAAACACAAACTTGTTTTCTAATCTATTTCAACTTTGATTTACATCTAATTATTGGCTCTTATTTGATTTAAAAAAAGCTAAGAGGAGACCTGTAAACATAACATACAATACAATTTGTTTGGTAAACAGCTGTTAGGTAGGTGACAGATGTCAAGTCAAATGTCACAGTCAACAACGGTTGAGATAATCGTTTACAAATGCTGTTTCGTATTTGATAGAACAAAAAATATTCAAGATGTTTGACTTTTCTGTCGCAAACCTGGGTCTATCATAAAACTATATGTTTATTTGATGAATTAAAAACATACGTAAACAAAAATAAAGGACTTTATCTCGTAGTTATTGTAAATTTTTTTATTGTTTTTATTTCAATTTTTACGGGCTTTAGCGAAACCAACTTTGTAAATACCGTTTTGTTACCTTTTTAATTCCGTTGATTTAGATACTAGGCATTTTAGTTTATAATTGACACTGGTAATAAAATGTTTATTATTTGTTTGTTGTTTATGTTTCAGAGAGTGAGCCGTGAATGTTATGATCATTGAAGAAGAATATGAAATTATTTAATTTCACGTTGTTGACTCCTAAACAAAATAAAAATGTGTTTTATTTTTTTTTCAGATTTAATCATCATGTTCTTCAAGTTTCCCCGATTATGATATTTCCTACAAGCAAGATGTTGGAAATACCAGATAATGTGAGTACCTTTTACTGCCTCCTATAACTTCTAGCAATAATCTATTTGATACTAGTATTGAGATATTACAAATTATACAGCATTGTTTATCGGGCACGCGCAATGACTGAGCATTTGGATTGAGCGATATGTGTGACGGGTTCGATTCCCGCACTAAACAAATATATTATGCCTACAGTAAGAAACAAATAGAACCCACTGGTATCAGTTTTTTTTATTTTATTTTATCAAGTGCCCTTGAGTGGTTGTAATAATAGTCACAAGTACATCTAACAGCTATCATTTCGCTATGTCTTTAATTGGAAGACATCCAATCACACTCACCTTAGTTCTCGATCGAATTTTATCGATTATTTTTATTCATGTGAATCTGAAAATGGTTACTTTTATAACAGTGTTTTGTTTTAATTAATTTACGGTGAGTTTAGCTATATTAATAATTAAGTTTTAACATGAAGCGGAATATAAGGGATATTTCTCTTAGATTTTTTATTATGGATTAGGACATAAATATAGATATATACTTACTTACCAGAAAATACTTGGCTTGTGGCTAAATAACAGCCGCACGGGTCGATCGATCATTACCACGGTTGGCCCGTGGATGGGTGACCATCTTTACATAACAAGACCCCTCCGTGCCTCGTAAAGCACGTTAAGCCTTAAGCCGTTGGTCCCGGCTGTCATTCGTGGATCTTTGACAATCGTTACGGGTCATCAGAAGCTAAAAAGTCTGACAACGAGTTTTACCAATTTAAGGGATTTACGTATTACCCAGTAACTGGGTTGTGGAGGTTAGATAAGCAGTCGCTCCATGAAAAATACTGGTACCTATTCAGCTGCATCAGGTTAGACTGGAAGCATACCCCAACATAGTTGATGCAAATGATGATACCATAAAATACTTAGGTGTTGATGCATGCGTGTTTATTTACCCGCAGTCCCGGTAACTAGGTCATCTTAGTGTTAGACGGACATCCTTTAGTTTTATACTAGCTGTTGTTGCCCGCGACTCCATCTGTATGTACTTTTTATTTCATAATTTTTTAAACCCACTCTCTATGATGAAAACTAGCCTATGTCTTTCTCCAAGTCCCAGGCTCGGTTCAGTAGCGATGGCGTAAAAAGGAGACAGACAGACAGTTACTTTTGCATAGACGTATAATATTAGGTAGTATAGATTAGGTACAGTACCTACCGTAGGAAGGTTATGTCTCTCTGTTTAGTTCATTAATTAGTAAGAAGACACAACCGGCCCGACCGGCCCGACCTCCGCCCTGTTAGTATTACTCATAGAAATGTAAATTCAAATATCTATGGTATTACCGCTCTCGAAACGGTGAAAGAAAACATCGTAAGGAAACCGGCATGTCCTAGAACCAAAAATTCGAAGACAATGTGACATCTACCAACCCGCACTGGGCCTGCGTGGTGGATTACGGCCCACTCCGTCAAAGTCAAAATCAAAATCATTTATTTCAATTAGGCACACTAAAGGCACTTTTCAACGTCAAAAATTATAGTAAAACGAATTGATTCTAGTCGCCCATTCCAAAAGGTAGTTTTCGAATGGAGAAGAATGGGCAAGAAACTCCACCGTTACTCTTTTAAAATGTTTTACAAGTTCTGTATAGGTACATTAATTATATAATTATATGTGAAGACGATGCATCTAGAATAAAAATTAGTCTGCCAACAAAAGGTAAAAAGAATTAAAAATAAAGCAATGACAGGTAAATCAATTACGTGATAGATACAGGCCTCCTCTCACAGAGAGGAGGCCTGTGTCCCAGGCAGCAGTGGGAACATTATAGGCTGATTATGATTATGATTACCGCTCTCGCCATCGACGCCAGAGTCCGTGCGCTTACGTCATCCGAGCGAAGACTCAAGTCAACTCTTACGGGTTGTAGACGCCTAAACTCTAATTTAAAATTATCATGGTTGGGAGCAATTAGCTCAGCCGTAACCAATTAGATATTTAACGAGATCTTTGGGAATACCTAATTGTGTATTTATTTTAATGAGTAGGAGCCTGTTTCCGGTTTATTAGCATAAATTTATCAAACAATGCTATCACTGTTCAAGACTTCGAGCAAGCGTAAATATTGACATATGCATTTAGCGAGCGTTTCATCTAATTTTTACTCATAACAGCACAGTAGATACCATAGAGTAGATACCTAACACCCTTTCAGGGCTGCCAATTCGCCATTGTTGATTTTATCGTAAAACTAAATGATACTCATATACAGCGTGTTCTAAAATCGTTGACAGATCCGAAAAGGTTCTGCATTATGCGTAGAATTTTTTTTTCCGGGGTGGAAAATTCTCATGGATGTCCTCCGCCCTGTGGCGGGCGGAGGGGTCTGCCAGACTCTTCCTGACTAAAACCACCCGGTGTTCCATCTCACACGTACCTACGCCGGGGATCGCGGGAAAGAGTCCGCGTATCACTGGTCAGTTTTAAATAGTGTTGTTGAATGTTACTTGTGATTTTTTTTATATTATTGGAACTTAGAACCGCGGGGTAATTGCGTGCAATGGCAATGGCTTTCATTTTGACAGTTCAACAACATTCATTGCGTTATTAAGTACGCTGTTAAGCAGACAAAAATTTTTCAACATTATTAGCAATGGATTAGCAATATTCTTCAAAAAGATTCAGATTGAGATTGATAGTGTGTTTTCGATCCAGCCTGTCCCTTGCTGCCCTATATCCCAGCGACGCTCTAAGCCGAAGTCCGTACCCCACAGGAGGTGAGGAGGTGGTGCCCATAGCGTATAGTCGCTTAGTTTGTCTCTCCAGAGAGGACTTAAAAAAACTTGAAAACCTCCGTGTTAATTTATTGAGGCATGTCAGGTTAAGCAGACGACAACCTCCTAGGATCGAACTGAGAGACGCCATTGAAAAAAAAAATTGACTGTGTGTTACGCAATTCGGCTGCCGAATAGATACTGAATTCCTCAAATCTGACCGGCAGCCTAATTGCGTAACACACTATCAGTAGTAATGGCTTTCATATTGACAGTTCAACAACATTCATTGCGTTATTTACGTTGCTAAAGCAGACAAATTTTTTGAACATAAGTATAAAGCAATGGATTAATTAGCATATCAATGAATTCAGATTGAGATTGATAGTGTGTTACGCAATTCGGGTGCCGAATAGATACTGAATTCCTCAAAGCTGACCGGGTCTTATTTAATATTTAATACACACTGTATATCTGTATGACAAATTACAACTACGATGATAGCACAAAGTGTGGAAAAATCATCACTACAGCAGTAAACAATTCCCACTGGTCTCATAAGTCACTGTTACTATATTTATTTGGTTGGTAATAGGGACATATAAACTTGTCAATTATCTAACGTTATAATGTATCAAAATATATCACCACTAGCAGCGCCCCGCGGTTTCAGCCGCGTAAGTTTCGAAAGACACGTGGCGCCATCTATTATCAAAATAACGTTATTGTTGTTTTCCTCGGGAACAGTAAACAGTAAACATTATGTACTAAGTACTTGAGGTACCTACCTCAAGTACTTAGTACATAATGTTTACGGCCATGGCAAAATTATATGGCTTTTGGTACCTACCAAAAGCCATATAATTTTACCATGGCCGTTTCAGCCCTGAAATTATCGTAAGACTAAGTATTCATTGGCTGCACAAGCATTAGCGTCGCTCGTTAAATCGCCTACAGTTTTGTAAATAACCCACACAGTATAAGATTAACATCGCGAACCGTTGCACGAAAACTTAACCACAGACAACTGTATTTTGCTTATTCGTAAGATTATTTTATTGACAATTAATTTAAACAGCCTTAAATTTTGATTTAATTAAATACTGTTGAGTGATGTGACTATTTTATAATCGCAAAAAGGAAAAAAGAAAGTTTGTTTTTCATGTGTGCTTTCGAACTGGCTGCTTCATAGGTAAGGGTGATTTACTTTTTTAAGTATATCAATTAATTTTCCATTGCTGGAGGCATATACTTTTTAATCTCAAATATTACGCGGATTCGAGATAATGAAAGTATGTGTGGAAAATTTCATTCAATCGCGGTTATCGCATACCTAAATATCCGCTTTTATGAAAACAGTTAAGAGTGGAAGGAAATCTACTTAGTCTTAACTGTAACAACGTGAACGATGACTCTCCATCATTGGGTTGCTTTAATGGCAGTGTCAATCATTTGCCCAGTTATGTAGGTAGGGTAAAATCAAAATTAATTTATTAAATTAGGCTGAGAATGCATCGAAGTATACTTAATAAAAAAATACTTCAATGTGAGAATGAGAACTTTTTGAACGTCAAAATAACATAGGACAGTCTCCCAAAACACCCGCCCTTCACCACTTCCTAGCGCTTTAGCTGGGAAGAAGAAGTGGCGCAATAAACACCCCAGGAGGCCTACCACAAGCTCTTAACGCGATCCATTTTAGGACCTAAACTGAACTGTTCTTCTAATTCGTACCATGACGTCAGTTTAACGATTCAGTTTAGGCCGTGCCATCTGCTGACAGCGATTGTCCCAAACTGAGTCGCAAGTTTTGGTTTCATTCATACTTGTTTGGTACCATGACGTCCATAGAGCAGCTCAAGCGATGCAGTTTAGGAACCTAAACTGAAATGTCTTGTTTTTGAATCGTTTTTAATTAGGTCATTGTAGGCCACCAGCAGTACAGTCTCAGAGTCTCTGTCTGTTAAGTTAGTTAGAAGAACACTCAGACCAACAAAAAAGAAGAACATGATTGTCTATGTGTATCCACACAACAGTTTCTTTCCAGTCTATCTACGTCTGAATTTTAATCTGATTAGATAACGCATCATAACATAACACAAGAGTTACCTATGTATTTGAATAAGCAAATAACTTTGAAATCCCTCGTGACACGTAATCAGGTCATGAATTACCATAAAATTGTCCAAAACAATTAAAATATTTACTTTTTAGTCACATGTTGAAAACTGCAAATATTTTTCAACACAATTTTAGTTGAAAAATATTTTTATTAGGACATCTTGTAAATTAAATAATTAAGTATGTTCTTTGTATGCAAACCTCTTTGGCAGGACAGTGGCGATGACCGTCATATCTTATTCATTGTTTTGTTTTGCTAATTATTTGTGACGTTAGTGCTTAATTAAGCGAATACCTAAGGTGTGGAATATGGATAGATTAAAATTGTATAATATACGAGTACTATAGTTTCCCGCAGAGATACGATTAGGGTCATCATTGTATTGTGGAATAGGCACGTCTTAATTACAGGAGAAATTTGAATTCTTCGTAACTAAATGATAACATCCGCACGGATCGATCGAAGGCTTGCCGCGGTCCGTTTCTGGATGGGTGATCATCCATTAATTATAGACCTCTTCGTACCTCGGAAAGTCTCGGCTATCATTCGTAGATCTTTGACAGTCGTTACTTACGGCTAGTCAGAAAACCATAGAAGCCCGAAAGTCTGACAACCAATCTTACCAAGGGGTATCGTATTACCCAGTAACTGGGTTGTGGAGGTCAGATAGGCAGCCGCTCCATGTAAAATACTGGTATTCGGCTGCATCCAGTTAGACTGGAAGCCGACCCCATCCCCAACTTAGTTGGGAAAAGGCTAGGCAGATGATGATGATGATGAGGCAGTCGCTGCATGCAAAATACCTACTGGTATTCAGCTGCATCCGGTAATACCGGAAGCCAAACCCAACTAAGTTGGGAAAAGGCGAGGCAGTTGATTGAGAAATTAAAGTATTTTATACGTGCTTTTTTAAAAAACTATCGTAGGTAGGTACTTATAACACTAGGAGCGGTGTCTGAGCGATGCACGATGGTATGTTGGTGACGCATTTACATAATCGATCTTAAAAAATACCTTATCCTTGCAATTTGTATGCTTCTTCTTTTTAGCGTGTCGATGGCAAAAATAGCACGAAAAATATATAGGTAGTAGGTATAGATTCTTAGATTTGTTTGGCCCAAAATTCAGCAACGCGGATACCGTTCGCTGACGTAACCGTTAGGTCCTCACGTGTGCAGGTGACAGGTCATGTGTGCTTATAAATTGTATCATTATCATTCAACTTACATCAAAGATTCTTAAGTTTATTTCTTAAGTTCACCGTGACCCAAGGGCTGGCTTTTACCTTGGCCAAAGGCTAAGCTTTGCCATACAACGTGGCAATGCCGCCAGTCTCTTGGGAACATTACCAGTCGACAGCGATGCGGATGAATTTTTCGACGCTATATTTTAGTTACTTACATCAATGTGATCATTAATCGTTCCTTTATGGAAAATCCAAACTTATCATCAGGATTTTCATTCTAGTTTCGTTGAGTCTTGTATCTTGTTTGTGTAGCAGTTTTATTGCAAGTACGTACAGCTGTAGTGACATTGGTTAAAGTAATATTTATACAGACAGTGGATAATCTACGAGATACGAAAAAACAAGGTCTATAGGTATTGCTTCAGGACAGGCCTACGATGAGAGATCTCCATTTCATCATTTACGGAATAATGGATGTCCTCGGCCATTTTTCTACCACGATTCTAACCTAACATAACTCCCAAAGGGTTCAGGGGTGGTACCTATAGTTCACCCAGGCCATCAACCGGGCACAAAGACTCCTGGCTGCTACTGAGAAATTTCTGATGGAAAACCCCAATAACACTTTGCCCCAGCTGAAATCGAACCCAAAACCCGTTTGCGATCACTAGAACAACAAAATTTTACATTGATTTATTTAGGTACACTAAACGAACAAGAACTAGGTACCTATCCTTTGTTGTGCACCATTTGTGCACCAATGTTTTCGTCGCGCCCGCTACCTGCCGTGGCTAAGGCCGTATTTACATTTACAATCATAAGAATTTCTTAAGTTTACCGAGTAAAAATCATTGTATGCATAATTTTTTGTTTTTTGTTGTCCCATGTGATTGCAACCTATTTAGATAGCATAAAATGTAGGTGAGCAAGTATTTGTCTTGCTCTGTCTGTACCTACTTACTTTAAGTTTAATGAACTATAACAAAAAGTGACACGGGTTCATCGGTCCGTGGATGGGTGACCATAATACATACATACCGAGACGAGAGACCCCCCCTATCTCGGAGAGCACGTTAAGTCGCTAGAAGCCTAAAGGTCTGACAACCAGTCTTACCAATGGGTATTAATCGGTTATTGATTTGTGGAGATCAGATAGCCAGTCTACTCCATGTAAAATAACTGGTATTCAGCTGCAATCGGTTAGACTGGAAGCTGACGCCAATGTATTTGGGAAAAGACTTGGCAGATTGAACAAAAAGTTCTCATACTCGTAGGTAATAATGTCGTTCATTATTTTTGTAAAATTGGTGCGGTAACGTGTTATCCTCGCTCCGGTTAAATAAAGGACCTATAGTCTTAATGTCACTTGACATTAACAATACACATTTAATTTAGCGGTCATAAAGATCTGTGACTGAAAAGGGTAAAAGTCAGATTAAACATTGACCCTGCATAATACCTATTAATGGTCTAGTGGTCGCTAGTAGGGTTACCACCCGTCCGGATTTGTCCGGACATGTCCGGACTTCTAGACTTTTGTACGGAATTTGTCCGGCTCTTTAATTTGTCCGGATATTTTGGCTTAGATGGAATACGAGTAATAAAACTTATAGTATAAGTAATACCAAATAAGTCTTTTAATATTTATTAACTTCTCATTCATCTAAAAACAAAATATAAGTACCTACTTCTTCAAACAAAATCAACTAGTTCAAACATAAATATTTTGTTCAAAATAAAAATAGTTTTATGTAAAATAATCAAACTTATCGCTAATTTCTGGTATAGGTATTATATTCATCCCCCCACCCCGCAACCTCCCTCCCCTCGCTAGCGTCTGCTACCATGCCTACCATACCACTGTAACTAAGCGGGTAATGTTTGGATTTTGTGACTAAAATGTCTGGAATTGGCGATTAACACACGGCACCGCGCACCGCCGCGGTAGGCGGTGAAGCGGATCTCATGTCGCATTGGCCTCTAATAAATCCGTAGATGCCTAACACACGTACACCGCCCAACCGCGCGGTCGAGCGGTGCTCTCACCGCCACCGCCCCCTCCGCGCTGCCGTCCGCGCGGTGGAGCGGCGCCTCACACACGGGGCGCCGCATAGCCGCGCGGATCATCGTGGGTGCAGGACGTGTTGCAAATCCATTCTTTCCAGTGTCTGTGATCAAACTGGTCAAAACCGTGTTAAATCGATCCGCGCGGACAGGCGCGTAAACCGCCTTACCGCGTGGGGCACCGCTACGAAATCCGCTTTACCGTCGCCGCTCTCCGCAGCGGTACGCGGTGCCGTGTGTTAATCGCCTAATTGAAATGTCAGACTTTTTGCCGGGACTTTTCAAATTTCTAAATGGTAACCCTAGTCGCAGGAGGAAACCGGCATGTCCTAGAACCAAAAATTCAACGACATTTGACATCTGCCAACCCGCACTGGGCCCGCGTGGTGGATTACGGCCCACTCCCTCTCACAGAGAGGAGGCCTGTGTCCCAGCAGTGGGAACATTATAGGCTGATTATGTTAACCCTAGTCGCAAGTGACTGCTGAGCATGAGGTCTGAGTTTGATACTCAAGTCGGGCCTAGTACTATAAGGAATTTCTCATTAGCGATGGTGGTTTGAATTTGTGCCTGGTAAGCAACAGGCTGAAATTGGTAAAGATACAGAGATGCCTATTGTTTGATCTCGCTTCATGTACGGTCACCAAAGGAGATAAGTAACCAGGGTCGATGGATATAGTTGAAGATTAGTAAGAAACCAAGGGATGTTTTCGAATGAAATTACATTAAATTAATAGAAAACAAACAGTTCATATATCAAGTTAAATTTCATTCAATAACATCCATCGGTTTCTTATTAAACTTCAACTATATCCGAGGACCGTGGTTACTTATCTCTTTTGGTGACTGTACGGACACAAATCCGAGCTATTGTTGAAAAGATAATTCTTCTTTTCATCTTATACTGTTTAGGCCCAGTAGGTCCTGGCTGTCATTCGTGGATCTTTGACAGTCGTTACGGGTAGTCAGAAGCCCGAAAGTCTGACAACCAGTCTTACCAAGGGGTATCGTATTACCCATTAACTGGGTTGTGGAGGTCAGATAGTCGCTCCATGTAAAATACTGGTATTCAGCTGCATCCAATTAAGACTGGATGCCGACTCCAACATACCTAGTTGGGAAAAGGCTAGCATCTGCCTAGGCAGATGATGACTGTTCCCAGCAGTAGGTAGCCACATTTATTGCGGCGTTAGAGGCGTTGTCCCATTTACATTTCTATGCGTTGTTCCGTCTATGATGCAGGTGAAACATAGAAATGTAAATTTCATATATCTATGAGGTGAACGGACATTTGGGGCACTCTAGCAAATGGTGCATAGTCTGTTCAGTAGCACCGCTCTCGCACTGGATGAATCGATAATGCCCCATTTCTCCAATATATCGCTCATTTGGAGAAACATCGACGTAACTGCCAATATTTTTTTTTAATTCTTTGTTTTCTTAACGTAAATACGCTTTCTAAGTGCTTTGGCATATTTACTTAGGTAACTCATTTTTGGAAAAAAAAAACATTTACGTCGATCTTTCTCCAAATTAGCGATATGTTTGCAGAAAATAGACACTGAAATTCACTGAATGAACAAAACATTGGCATTTACGATTTTTGGCAAACAATTTCCATTCTTTCCTATCGGGGTAACATTCACTATCGTAAATCGTAACAATAAGCCTTAGCTCGGGTTTTACAACACGTGAAATGTGAACGATAAAGTGTACACGTGATTAGTAAAGTTTACCTTTTGTAACCGAAGCAACTCTCACAAATATTTTCATTGATTCCGAAAAATTTCCCTAAAACGATTTCGTAGAAAAACGATGGCCGCACTTTTTTTCAGCTTAAAAAGCTATTTCTTAATCTGCTCCACGATTGGATCTTTGGGTGATTAGACAGTAAAAGTTCTCTGCAAGATGTAGGTTTTAAAGTTATTTTTCCAAGAAATAATATTTGTTGTGACGTTTGAAAACTAAACTGCGAACGGCATTGATGTAAAAATTACATCAATGGCGAACGGGGATTACATTTGAAATTCATTTTCACGCTATTTTCCAATAGCAGTAGACAAAAACTATAAAAGGCTACGTGCTACAATATTTACATACAAACTCCTTCTGCATATTTAGTAGGTTAGGTACTAGATCATTATTACAATATTGTTAACTCATCTCATGATGATGAGTCAGTTAAAAAACAAAGAGTACTTACTTTTTATAAGTTTCCAAAGTCCAAGTTAATATCAAAAGTTCATGGTTAATATCGGGTTTTCCTAAAATCGTCACTATCAGACTGGCCAGTGGACTTTGATTATTGTGATCATAATTGATATTTTTTTATATAAACACTGTTGACGTTTTAATACCTAATTCGGACCGTAGCATTATGCTGACCGATGGGCGTTTTGCGTGGATGTGACGCATATTTTCCCCCAACTTGTTCTTTTTTAACCGACTTTTAAAAAGGAGGAGTTTATCAATTCGATTGAATATTTTTTTTTTATGTTACTTCAGAACTCCGTTATTTATAAGCCGATTTGCAATATTCTTTTTTTATTTGAAAGGATATAGGTAGGTATTTTCAGGTTGGTTCCATAGAAATTTCATCTAAATCGGTTTAGTAGTTTGGTTTTTAAACCAAAATTATTAAATCGGTAGAAATAATCATGTTTTTGTATGTGTTACGCGATATCTCCGGCAACTGTAAATCGATTTAATTTTTTTTTTTAATCGATTGGGTATGCCTCAGGGCCTCAGGGGTGGTCCCATATAAATTTTTATTAACTTTGTTAGGGTAATTTTTGAGTTAGCTTCAATAATACGTATTTTTGGCACTTAGTTTATATTGATGATGATATAATAACTTCCTGTCACTGATATTTTTGTGGGGTAAGCTCAGACCAAATAAAAAAGTCTGTTTAAAAAAGGTTTTTTATTTGGTCTGAGTCTGAGAGGGTACTGTACAAAAATAAAAACTTTTTTACAAAAAAAAAACAACCGACTTCCAAAAAAGACACTGCAAAGTGAAAAATAACTTTAATTTCAGAAGTCGGTGGCAAACAAAGAAAATGCGAACCCAAGGACACCGACTGTCGAAATTAAAGTTATTTTTCACTTTGCAGTGTATTTTTTTGAAGTCGGTTGTTTTTTTTTCTTTAATGTGTTTTTGTGTTTGTGTCCTGCGTCATGTTTATCGCAAATACGTATCTACATGTATTTTCTTTTTACCTATTCTACGAACCTTATATGTTTTGTTGCGAAATCTATTTTTTTTAAAGAGATGATTATTATTGGTATAGAAACATACTTAGCTATTTGTTCTTCGAACTCAACTGATGGTTATTGTTTTTTTTTTATTCCGAGTAACTATAAAGCATGACAGCCACACAAAAACTGCCAAAAAGGAACGCGATGCGTAGTGCGTAGGTTATCTACATTTTCATACGGAACAAGTTTTGCAACATGACTTTAACTTTATTAACCTGGGGGGCCCGTGGGTAAATAATAACAGCCGCACAGGTCGATCGATCTGGTTAAGCTACGCTTGCCGCGGTCAGTCTGTGAATGGGTGACCGTCTTTACATACCGAGACCCCTCAGTGCCTCGGAAAGCACGTTAAACCGTTGGTCCCGGCTGTCATTCGTGGATCTTTGACAGTCGTTACGGGTAGTCAGAAGCCCGAAAGTTTAACAACCAGTCTTACCAAGGGGTATCGTTTTACCCAGTAACTCCCACAGGAGTCAAGCAGCCTGCTGTTTCGTCGATACGTGGCTTCCAGTGCCTTAGGCATTTCTGGGCACGCTCGTTACATCATAGACCTTATCCATCGCTTTCCATCAGGCGTGATCGAGGTCAAGAGCGTGCACATTCAGCAATAAAAAAACATAAAAAAAACTGGGTTGTGGAGGTCAGATAGACAGTCGTTCCGTGTAAAATACTGGTATTCAGCTGCATCCGGTTAGACTGGATGCCGACCCCAACATAACTACATTACTTAGTTGGGAAAAGGTTAGGCAGATAAAATAGAAAACTTGCAGAAGTGTTAACTACACTACTTTTGCATCGAAGCACTGGAACTTCGTCCGGTGCGACTTTCCAAGCCATAAATTGCCATTTCCGTTCTCGATCGTGTCTTCCGGAATGAATGGGCTTAACGGCTCTGAAGTTCTGAACGAGTATTTACCTATGTTTTATTTCAACTTTGAATTTATATCTGATTTTATGAAAGAAAGACAAAATTGTTTATTCTGCACAAACAAAACGCACATTACAAAAAAAAAAAGATATAAAATATACATATACAAAGTAGTCAAAAGCCTCGTACTCAAGCACATAAAAAGTTTAAATTTTGTCCATTGCTTGATTTTAGGGCCAAGAAAGCGCCCTAATTGCGTAGCACATTATTAATCACAATCTGAATCATTTTGAAGGATATCGCTAATCCATTGCTTCGCATGTTTGAAAAGTTTGTCTGCCCAACAACATAAATAACGCAATGAATAAGTATTGTTGAACTGTCAAAATGAAACCCATTCCTACTGATAGTGTGTTACGCAATTTACCGCAGGGATCAAAGACAACACACATACTCACTCTCATTCACTCTTTGATTTTTCCTTGTAGTAGGTAGGGAATGTGCGCTTTATAATTTCTAAATGAGGGTATAATCGTGGACGTCCACGTCACATCCATGAAATGTATGGAAATACCTACTTACGTGCACGTTATAGCGTTATCCCACGATAACGCTATAAAGTTCAAAAGTGTCTTCATATTATGTATTTCCTTTCCATATATTACTTCCCTGTCTTATCGTGATGCCGTGACGTGGATGGTGGACGTTCACGATAATATCGCTAAGTTAGACAAAGCGCACATTAGGTACAACCTAATTTATCTCACTTCATTACTTAGGCACGTTCATTTTCTTCTTCATGTTGCGAGTTTTCCCTATAAGGAAGTAAGTTTTTCATCAATCACAGATTGTTTTTATTTAATTGAAGGATAGATTCCTACTTTAGATACCTACCTACTTGATTACACGTGGAAATTCCGTGTGCAATATGATTTTTTCTAACTACCTAGGACCTAGGTAAATCTATACAATTTTGCAGAGTAGGGAAGTACCAGTTTTATTCAAATGTGGGTAGTAGTAGCTTCTTGCAATAGGTTTCATTTTGACAGTTTAACAATATTCATTGCGTTATTTATGTTGTTGAGCATTGAGCAGACACATTTTTTGAACATGAAAGATTAAATAATTCAGATAAAAGAAGTTTTATGTGTTCTGTGAGTAAGACCGTTGACATATTCTAATGGAGTCACGATTCTCAGCAATGAGAGAGCAGAGCGATTAAGCAGAGAGATAGGTATGCAGGTTTTACCGTAAATAGGAACGGTACAGCCTATACAGCCTACACTGCATCATGTGCTTTTAGGTATCAACCTACTCATCCAAGATGGCAAAATCTAGGACGCAATCTGCTTTGCATACGTTAGCACAAGTTCTAGTTTAGGTTATCACAATGAATTACCTAACCTACCTAATAAATACCAAATACTTAGCAAAAACAATGAATGAAAGGCAAATAACAGAAGGCTTACAAGGCAGATAAGAGCTCAGACCAAATGAAAAAGTCATGACATAGCGTGCAAAGCATGCCAAAACTACACCTCCGTTCTGTGCATACACGCTCACACGCACACATTTACAATCAAACTACACCTCACTAAGTGCCCACATGTTTACGAAACCGGCCTCACTTTACTGTTAACAGCCCTCTGTCTTGGTTTTTTATTTGGTCTGAGGATAAGAGTTGAATCACCGGGAGGAGATACCCTAGAGTGAACTTATTGGTGATGTACTTCAGATTGATCAGGTGCGGTAGTACTCGCAACCGGCGTGCGTGTATGACCAGTGAATGAACGTAAACGAACCAAAAGGATTGTAGCAGGTGGCGGTCTGTAATTCCTGCCTACCCCCATTTGAAGAAGGCGTGAGTAGAAAACCACCTCGTAATAGCAAAAAGTCATACTTACAAGCAATAAAAATAAACTGTGCAATTAATAATGTGTTTAATGATGAATGAAGAGAATGTCCAATGACTTCCGTAGGCAGACCTCTGACCGACTGGCGACAGAGTCGGCTTTCCTCCATGCATTGTGTATGCCGCTAGACTACTAACTCGGTAGTGACGCGTCGACCATTCGCGCGGGAACATCCCACTAGCCAAGAAACCCGGTTACTTACGTAGATTCCATCAAACAGATTCCGTCAGACCCGTCAGTACAATTACTTTATCTTTCTGAGGTCTTCCTCTTAACATTGGACGGAACAAGGGTCTTGGATGTTTCGACAGCTATTACTGAATAAATTACTTTTACTGAATAAAATTCGCTCAATGTATAATCTGGCTATAATGTTCCCACATCTGCGGCACAGGCCTCCTCTCAGTGAGAGGAGTAGGCCGTAATCCACCACGCGGGTCCAGTGCGTTTGAGAATTTTTGGTTTTAGAACCTGCCTATTTCTTCGATTGTTTTCTTTCACCGTTTTGAGAGCAGTGGTGATGAAATTATTTATACAAAGTAAAGCGCCTGTCTGGGTTCGAACCTACATCTACAAATCATAAGTGACACAACTGTTCCACTGTTTTCCACAAATATAACATCACTAAAAGCAAAATACCTCAGAGCAGGAAAGACTGGATAGTGCTACGTAGATTGAAACTAATAAAAAATGCAAAACATTATAATTATTATCCGATGATCTGTCCATCAAAAGTTCATTGTATTCTACTTGGCGGTTAAGCCTCGTGCCTAATCTAATCTTTAACAAAAAATAATTGAGTATTACAAGAATTACACAATAGATAATGATCACACTACAATTATAAGAATAATATTAACCATTACATAATTTTATTATATGCTAGGAACGTATCCATCATACAGGTAGGTGGTACCATAATCATTCTAATAGTGTCCCTACTGCTGGGACAGGGACACAGAACTCCACTCTTTGAGACGGAGTGCGCTGTAATTCACCACGCAGGCCTAGTGCCAGTTGATGGATGTCACATTATGTCTTTGAATTTTTGGTTCAAGGACATGCCGGTTTCCTCGCGATGTTTTCCTTCACCGTTTTGAGAGCAGTGGTGATGAAATTAAATACACAAAGTACGTAAAATGCTCTAAGGTCGGGGACGATACTACTGAGCCACAACCACCACTGCTCTCTTATTTAGGAACCCTTCTACTGGAATTCAAGATGGGCACCCTATGTAACGTTACTTAACCATAGACTTCTGATGATCACCTCTGTACTTAACAAAGGTAATTTATGTAGCAGGTCCATAGATATATGAGCAGGTCAATGGTAGAAGGTAATGATTATAATGATACCGACTTACGAGTAGTAGGTTGTGGGTTCAAACCCAGGCAGGTGCTATACTTTTTGAAAATAATTTCAGCACCACTACTCTTAAAACGGTGAAGGAAAACGTGAGGAAACCGGCATGTCCTAGAACCAAAAATTCGAAGACATGTGACATCTACTTACCAACCCGCACCCAGATAGTATTTTAAACTAAAATATTAAGTTTTCATACAACAATTTTATTGATGATGTGGTTTTCGACAAAGAAAAGACCTCTCGCTCCATGACTCAGCTCTGGAATCTGGAAGTAAAGAATGGGCAGATGCGTCACCAAATTGTATTGCGTCTGCGAACACCATAAATCCCTTTGAGTAGCGTCCCTCATTTTTTCAATGTCTCATTATGACCGTCCATGGCGAATGATTGGAGTCATCAATCCCTTTGAGTAGTGTCCCGTATTTCAATGTCTGCTTATAACCGTTCATTGTTGCTGTGCATGTGCTTTAATGGCATATTTTCAGCAGTGGCATATATGGAGAAACGATAATCACCACATGAACTACATGAGCAATTAAGCACGAGTAGGTACACGTTGCTAATTCCAGACTAAAACACACTAATTACAATGAAGAGTAACACTATAATTTGACCATGTAGATCGCATCTCTGCTTACGCCTCTGGGGGATTTCAGGCGTGACGATATATGCCTTATATCTGTAGTTCAAATTGAAATGCTAACGACCATACACAAGTAATCATTTCGAAGCGTGATTATTTAAAACGTCGATCTTCTACTAACGCGGAGTCAGTCAGCATTTCCCTGTTGGTGCGCATGCTCGTCACCTCGAAATGTCAATTTTTCCCGCCCTTTGGAACGCGGCGAATATCTATTTATTGTCTATGTGCACATTTCAAATTTACAAACGAACTCTTTAGTAACGTTAAAGAAAATCGACTATTTTAGAATTATTTAAGTGAAAGTGAATTATTAGATACGTTCTGTGATTTTAGTGAATTATGCAAATTATGTGAGATTTTAGTGCATTTATTTTTCAGTAGTTTCTTTCACCGGTACGAAATGAAGGAAAAGGTTATTGTATTTTTTTCAATTTTTATCTAGTTCAAAATAATCGTCATGATATTTTAAATTATTTTACGCATTAACACAGTTTTATTTCACTGCTAGACAACTAAAGGGCGACCGTCACCTGGAACGGTAATTTATTATTAATGACCCAACAGATTTAAAAGAGATATACCCTAAAATAGAACAAAAATTAATTAAAAGAAAATTACTTAGTTCGAATTTAAAATAATACACTTTTTTCACCTAAATACGTAGGTAATAAGATAAGAATCTCAACAAGCTCTGCGCAGTCTTGCCCTATGCAACGCGTGCGTGAATATAAAATGACTGATGTTGCTGAATGATGGCTAATAGTGTGCGTGCGCTCGGAATAAAACTATGTATGTGCCAAAACGAATTTACTCAATTTTTAACAAAATAAATGAATTAAATTTATAACTAATTTGAGTAAACTTTGATATTATAGTAATTCTCTATGTTTTAAAGCAAATTCCAACGCCGCGCGCCGCGATGTCGAATAAAGAAAAAAAATGATACTTATAACTTTGCATTTTTTTGTATCGAGAAAAATTCGATACAAAAAAGAGAGAGAATCGTGTATTCCTTTTACACGATACTAGACCAAAGAGTAAAAAAACATATAAGTACCAAAATGTTAAATCCCTATTCCACATTTTACAAGTTACACGAAATAGAAAAACCAAATTTTTTTCAACATAATTCCTTACTTAAGTACTTCAAACTAAAACTTAAACTTGATACACAGCCTTGAGCTCCAGATGGTGACGTAGACCTAAATATAAGCAAACTTCAAAACATAAAAATCCACGAATGAAACAAATTTTAGTAATGTTACCTCATATTACGTGTTCCTTAATAATTACCGTTTGTACAGACGCCAGCACATCAACCTACACCTAACTGTCAAATTTTCCCAATCAACATTGAACCTTATGCTTTAGCGATAAAGTTGAAAATCTATTACAGAAATCTGACAGATTGTAGTAGGTTGATGTGCTGGCGTCTGTACAATGATTTAAACTAATATTTGTTCGGTCTCGAGACTTCACAACTACTAGACAGATTCTAAGATTGTAATAAAGAGGTAAAACATGTGTTTGACAAACAACATCGTTATAATTTACAAACGAATGAAGTGCTGTGTTGTTATTATTATGAATGTTTGCTAGAAGATTTAATTAATTGTTACGACTGTCAGTGTCAACTCGGGAAAGTTTGTCTAGTCTAGGGCAATATAATAATTTTATTATTATGTTATGCCCTTGAAGACTGCTCAGAGCAAGGGCCAAGACTATAGACTACCTATATTATGGGCTAGACAAAGAGTCATCCTCAGCGATAATGTTGATAGAAAAGACAAAAATGTATTGGATTGACATAAGCTCCGGAAAGGCTTATGTCAATCGTGTTGAAAGTCTTTGTAGAAATGCGGCCTGGAGCTGGCCATGGTATTTCACAGCCCCCAGTACCGACGCCGGGATCACACATCGTGGTCAGGGGGGGGCCGAATTGTTGCCGAGTCCTCTATGAAGTACCGACTGGTGCTCGACAGCCGGTGGGACTTAGGCCCCCCACTTTCTTTCTAACTTGTATATGCACTCAGGTAGGCCGGTGAAGGTTTGCTATGCTATGCTAGTGATATCCTGGATGAACGAGACAATTCAGTCTCCTGACTGGCGGTTTTCTAGTGATATCCTTCGGCTACAAAGATAATTCAGCCTTTTGACGGAAGCGAAAGCGAAAGCTGCTAATATCGTATAGACATGACCGAAAGACTAGGCATGGCTTAGACCAGCACCCTAATTGCGTAACATATACTATCAATACAATCTGAATCATTTTGAAGGATATTGCTAATCCATTACTTCATCTGTTCGAAAAAATTGTCGGCTCAACTGCGTAAATACCTAATGCAATGAATGTTGTTGAACTGTCAAAATGAAACCCATTGCTACTGATAGTGTGTTACGCAATTACCCCGTAAATTATGTAAATTGCATCTAGTTGACGTAGCCACAAGCCCCTTGAAATCATCTGCTTACAAATAAACCCAATGAATATAATATACTTAGGCATAAAATCAGGAAAAGCCTAGGCTGAAGAAAAACGTAGGCATTGGCTACAATAATGTGCTAGTTTTCCTTTTCCATATAAATAATTATTAGAGGCCTGAGGAAAATGTATGTACTTAATTAATTACTTGTGAGCAATAATGATACGCGTTAGGCCTCACATACTTACATGTTTATTTAAATTAATGAAACCTTCGGAACTGTCATTTCCGCATGGTTCCATTACTAGGCAAATAATTATTATAAGTATTACTAGACTAACTTTCTATTTAATATGGGCGCTTTATCCCCCTTTTATGAAATACTAGCTGCGCCCGCGGTTTCACTCGCATACGTTTCGATCCCATGGGAATATCGGGATAAAAAGTCACACACTCACAAACTTTCGCCTTTATAATATTAGTGTGATATTTTCCTGAAATTCATCATCACAACATGTTTCATTACACTCATTAAAATGAAAACTGTTTGTTTCGGCAGTTCAAAGTCATAAAATTTATTTCAAATTGGCATATAAAAGGCACTTTTGAACGCCAAAATTTACAATAAAATGGAATTGATTCTAGTCGCCAAGTTATAGTCAAATCATTTATTTCAAGTAGGCCAAGCACATTTCAATGTCAAAAGGACATCATTCATTTTGGACCAAAAACTGAAAGTGCCGGCCAGGATAAAAATGTGTAATATTCGGATAGAACTCACAATTCCTATCATTTTTTACTACGACACCAAATCTGTGCGCCCTTTGGTTACGGTGTTAAACACTTTTAAAATACAATAAAAATGTTATTATGAAGTTGTTATTTTCATACATTTGATCATGTATATTTAATTATTCATACTGTGTATGTCCTTTTGATGTGCAATAAAATGAATTCTATTCTCTATTAAGAGAGTATTTTCATCATTGATACTCCACGCACCGCACAGGCACAGACAGAGCGTCACAATTCACAACAAGTCCAAACCTGTTTTAAGCAGGTACCTGGAAAATCACCGGTTTGTCCCTCCCCGCCGCCCGCAACTACTGTACCCCGCGTCACCCGTCTTTTGTTTTGTTCAGTTATCCATGCGACTCTTGTTACATCGGACGGCTAAATCGCGACTTGCACTCCTCAGTTAATATTGTTATTCTTGTTTGTTGTTATTTGTTTATAGTTATTTTTTGTTATTGTTATTGTTTTAACTGACGTTATGAGTGGACAATTGTGTATTTCGTGTCGTACGCCTGTCGGTAATCGTCGAAGTTATACTTGGACTTCCCGAGAATCACAGCATACGGATGTTGCACAGTTTGTTATTGAAGATCTATTAGTTCGACAGGTATGAATCATTATTATTTTATTTCATTTTATATACAGACCTTTACCTACCTAGAGTTTTATATGATTTTGACTAAGTCTTTATTTCATCATTTCCTTGTCTGTATACCAGTTTACCTGATGTCGGCGCAGTATGTTTTCTTTTTCCAAATAATTTGGTCACTTGCCATCAACTCATTCATTTTGACCATTTATTAGAATTATTTATTTCACACGTTTTTGTTTCTATATACATATAAGTACTCCTTTGTACTTAACTAATCATTGTATCACCTTGTATGTATATACCGTGAAATAGAACCCTTCTTGCTTAGGAAACAAAACGATTAGAATATCACGGCTCATGTATGTACATGTGCAACGAATAATACATGTTTCTTGTTTTACAGGAAGAACCTACAGAGGTTATTTGTCGACCCTGTTGGCAACGGGCTGAGCGTCGGTATCTCCGACACCAACGTGAAGTGGATCATGATGTTGCAGACGAAGAAGTCAACGCTGAACCTCATGCTTCACCAACCGTTTTACCCAATTTAAACCGAAGGCGATCACAGTTCCAACCCATGGCTGCGGATATGACAGATTTCAATGATTTTCCAACATTGACAGAAGAAGATTTAATATTATTCAGCCTTGGTGTATATCAGCTCAAACAAGCAAAAAGTTATTACGGAGAGCACCTTCAATCCGACGGAGTTTTTATCATTGAGCTCGGTGGTGGGATTCCTCTGGAAATAGTCAGGGAACTTGAAGGGGAAGACTTGTGGATTATAAGAGGACGAATACAATCCCGCCACATCCAAGCCAAAAAATATCATGTGTACATTGCACTAGATCGGGCAGCAAATGGTCGTCGAGCATTAGCTCATTATTATTGTACATGCAATATCGGCAAGAGGACCATTGGATGCTGCTCACATACCATGACCATAGTCTGGTACATGGGTTATGCTAGACATGACCCATACCTCACCCCACCTGCAATAGGATTACATGATGTATATGTTAGATTAGGACAAATATAAATGAATTTATACAATTTAATGTTGTTTCATTTTGCTCTTTTTTACCTAAATGAAAGGTACTGAATCTAAATGAGGTACTGTTGGTATTGTTGCTTGTTTTTTTTTTTCATATTTACTATATTTGACCAAATGTATTAAAATAACACACATCTTATAACATTTTATTTCACATTTTTTTTTAAAGCATGTAACAACATAACCATAGGGCGCACAGGTTTGGTGCCATAGTAAAAAATAATAGGAATTTGGTGATCTATCCGAATATTACGTTTTTTTTTTCTGGCCGGCACTTTCAGATTTGGCCCAAAAATGTATGAAACGTGAATGATGTCCTTTACAAGAAAATAGAATTGATTCTAGGCGTCCCTTCTAAAAGGTAGTTTCGTATAGAGAAGAATAGGCAAGAAACGCCAATCGGCTCCAGCGGGGTAATTACGTAACACACTATCAGTAGCAATGGGTTTCGTTTTGACAGTTCAACAACATTAATTGCGTTATTTACGTTGTTCACCAGACACATTTTTCGAACACATGAAGCAATGGATTAGCAATATCCTTCAAAATGATTCAGATTGAGATCGATAGTTTGTTACGCAATAGGGTGCAAGTTCGCATGTGGTACATATATGCCTCTGCCTACTTACTGTATATATTGATTTTTATTTTACACTATAAAACAACCTATTTGCCGAATGCCAACATTGCCAACCTATTAAACTTTTATGTACAGACGCCAGCACATCAAGCGACTACAATCTGTCGAATTTCTTTAATCAAATTTCAACTTTATCGCTAAAGCATAAGGTTCAAAGTTGATTGGGAAAATTTGACAGTTTCGGGTAGCTTGATGTGCTGGCCTCTGTACCCTAACATCTTGTACTTTATGATTTAATTTTTTATCCGAAAATAGGCGGACTAATAATTGAGATTAGAAGAAATTATTCTGATTCATCTGGATGGTTTTACCTGGTTTTACCAGATGTAAAAATTGGTCGTTTATGCACAGTCCATATTTTGCCCGCTTAGGGCATGCAAATTAGTTTGACCTACCTACTTACTTAGATACTTATTTTAGTAAAATTTACAACTATATAAAAAATAGTTTTCAGACAATATCATCAAGTTCTACCAGCTTGAAGTAAAGCGAATTATGCAAGGGCCTGTTGGTCTCAAAATATAGCGTGACCTCCACTGTTATTAAAAGAAATACTACGATACTACGGTCGGCAGGGTACTCACAACGACTAATGAGTAAACTCACCGTACCTACAATCTTGCCATCTTGCACCGTATTTAGTTAGACGTGGCGTTGCAATAATTACTATTTACTGGATATCGCCGCCATTGTGGGTCGGCGCGCGGGCGCAACACAACACAGTCACGTTAATTACTAACTTGTGTGACATGGATGATACCATATGGTTGCGATTGTAAGTACATCGCGAACTTGATGTCTGATGTGGAGATGACGTACAGATTAATTACTTTACAAGTTAGACAATTTGATGGATGCACTGCAGCTGTTTTGAAGAAGTGTTCGAAAAACTGAACGGAATTTATGTGCAGCCGTTGAGTTAGTGGTTTATTATAGATTACGTATGTGCACCATTGTATACTTGTTAATCCGGGTTTTGTATTTCCTCGAGACAAAAGTCTCTAATATTTAATTTCATCTATATTTAAGGTGACTGGTAATTAGTGACCGATACCTAAACACGTGATTGTACTCATGATAACAAACAACTTTTACTATGGGACCAAACCTGAAATCGCGAAAAAAAATCAGCTGTTCCCTACATTTTGACGAGTTATACGAACATAAATGTAGGGAACAGCTGATTTTTTTTTCGCGATATAGTAAAAGGTGAACGAAGTGTAGAAGCACAAAAAATATTTTATATCACATCTATTCAAAAAGAGCTAGTGTACCTATTCTTCGTAAACAGGGACTAAAAATCGTAATAGTTTACTCAAAATTGTATGTAACGTACACAAACTAGGTACACTAACTACGTAAACGTACTAGGTATTCTTTTTTTTTAACCTCGAGTGACGTACTTTGTATCCCTCGCTGCGCTCAGGAATTTAGAACCCCTCGCTGCGCTCGGGATTCTACTCTTAGACTCCTTCGCTCCGCTCTAGATTCAAAGAAACACTCTCGCCTTCAAAATAGTCGTTTGCTCCTTTGGCAAAAAATCTACTATTTTTTTGAAAAAAAAAATAAAAAATCTCTTTTTTTACATTCAATCCTATGATTGAAGCCGGCCGATGGCTTCAATCAAAGGATTGAATGTCGCTATGAATTCACTGATAATTCCACGCGTAGAGAAGGGGGTGCCTTTACGTTGATTTTTTCTACTAAGTATTTGTACATTTAGTCGTTTTTTTTTTAATAGTTTTGTTTGCTATAGGCCGTTCTCCTTTCACCTTTTATACCCTGTTTTTGCCCAGACGGTAAAAAAAGTCAGCCGTACCTATCGATCGATAGAACCTTGACCGTCACCGCAAATCATCAGATAATCTTAGCACTGATA
Source organism: Hydraecia micacea (assembly GCA_914767645.1). Classification (NCBI taxonomy): domain Eukaryota; kingdom Metazoa; phylum Arthropoda; class Insecta; order Lepidoptera; family Noctuidae; genus Hydraecia; species Hydraecia micacea. The sequence continues at coordinate 10,319,187 of OU611797.1, forward strand.
AATCGGATTATGTGGAACTATCTAATCCTTGACCTTACAACATACGACGTATTAACATTTTATTGAGGTAGTTCATGTTGCAGCTGACATGTAGATTATTTCCTCATAATCATTTTGCAAGCTAATTGTGTACCTAATTAATGCGCAACAAATTTTCGGCCAACGATTGAGATCAGTTTGCTTGTTAGTTTGTCCGTGGCTAAATAATAACAGCCGCACAGGTCGATCGATCAGGTTAAGCTACGCTTTCCGCGGTTGGTCTGTGGATGGGTGACCATCTTTACATACTGAGACGAGACCCCTCCGTGCCTCGGAAAGCACGTTAAGCCGTTGGTCCCGGCTGTCATTCGTGGATCTTTGACAGTCGTTACGGGTAGTCAGAAGCCCGAAAGTCTGACAACCAGTCTTACCTAGGGGTATCGTATTACCCAGTAACTGGGTTGTGGAGGTCAGATAGGCAGTCGCTCCATGTAAAATACTGGTATTCAGCTGCATCCGGTTAGACTGGAAGCCGACCCCAACATAGTTGGGAAAAGGCTAGGCAGATGATGATTGAGATTAGTTTGCTTTATTGCGATCGTAATTTGCTTTATTTTACGACTATCGTAAAACTTCATCGTGTGTATCGTGTTGTTGTGTTGTGCGTATGCGTAACTCCATTACTCCACTATCGTGTATTCGTGTCAAACAAACTGCAACCTCTTTGTGACGCGAAAGAGTGAATGATATGCGAGAAATTCTGCGGGGTAGGTATATATTTTAATACGCAGGAGACAGCTTGTGTGAGAACAAATGTTTATGTGTAAGGTTTTTTGTGTAATGTTTGGAAAAACACGCGCAGGCATTGACTTCGCGCAGGTGACACGGCTTTATTAGGCATTCTCATTATTCTTTTCTTTTGTACTCGGGTTATTTTTCATTTGTTTCCTGAACATCATGGAAATGTTCGAAAGAGCCGTAAATATGCAGCTAACAAAGGATAATAATATTAGTCCATGCTCAGTTCTGCACATCACATTATGCGGGGGCACGTATCTATGGCTGAAGTGTGGGATTGCATGAACATCCAGGGAAATACCCTATAGTCGCTGTTATCGTGTCGCTGTCGATAAGTTTTGTATAGAAATTGTAAATGCGACAAACCATAGAAGCGAATTATGAAACTTAACAATATCGTGACAAACATAATATTGGAAAAGCTCATCTACCCCCAAAAATTCGCAGAGCATAATAATAAGTACATTAATTTAATAGTTAAAAAGCCAATGGACTTACTTTTATTTTTTACTTTGGCTTTTTTAGTTTCTGGTGGCGGGAAACCATGTCTTCGCTTAGTCGAACTTTTGGCATTATCCTTATGCTAAAATTCAGACATTTATAATACGTGCATTTCAAGCCATACAGCTATAAGCTAACTTCTCAATGTACGAAAAGCTTATGCAATACGAGGTCAGCTAAAACTGGAAATGTATAGCTTATGATGTCGCCGTATGTACTAAGGGAATTTGTTAAACCTTGTCCAGTGTTTTGGATAACCGCTAATTTATATTTTTTCCGTTACATTCTTCATTCATAACATCACGCCTGTATTCCCCGGAGGTTTAGGCAGAGGTGTAACTACAGGTAGTAGGTACATAAGTACACCCACATTTCGCCATGTAATAGGGGGCGAGCCTATTGCCTTACCGAGTACCTACAATTACAGACTCCGGGCTGCTACTGAAAAAATCCAGAAGGAAAACCCAATAACACTTTGCCCGACTCAGGAATCGAACCCAGGACCTCATGCTCAGCAGCAGCGCTTGCGACCACTGGACCACCAACTTATTCATGTTTACCCTATTTAATTATATGTGCATGTACAGATACCAGCATATCAAGCTACTACAATCTGTAAAATTTTTCCAATCAACTTTGAACCTTATGCTTTAGCAATACAGTTAAAAATCTATTAAAGAAATTTAATTAACAGATTGTAGTAGCTTGATGTGCTGGCGTCTGTACCTATTTAAAATTAGTAGGTAGGTATTCGTACATTTCGTAGCTGCACTCCGGTCATGTGCACGCGCACTATAATTGTCCCCTTTGTGTGCACCATAATGTTCCACGTTCGTGTAGCCTCCCGTTATCAGATGAAGAAATAATAATTATTATTTAATTTCATACCGTGTCCGTGCATCATGGCGGAATGTATGAATCACCAATGTATGTCAGTCGTGCGCTGAAATTGTTTATGTGAAGACATCATTAAGATAAATGTCATAGTATTAGTTGCTAGGTATTTTAACATTAGCAGTTTGTCCGCGATGGTACCTACAGCTTGTGATAAAAATGTAATCCGCTGAAATAATTAAAAAGCTACGTGCCTACTTTCACATTTGCACAGTTGTAAGCAGTTGTTATATATCATGAGATAGTATGAGTAATTAGTCGGTTATTATGATACCTAGTTAAACAATTCTCATGAATATTTATGCATGTAAACAAATAAAACTCATTCCATCAAAATATGACAAAACAAAGAATACCTAAAACAATAGATAACGAACACGACATAAAGAAAATAATTAAAAGATACGGAGAAAAAAGATCATAAAGTATACCTAATTAGTAGTAGGTAATTATCGTATTAACGTATCCTCGTGGACATCCTTTTATCTTACTAAGTACTAGCTTCTACCCGCATCGCATCCATCGCATCGCCTGTCCGCGCTACTTCTGCCCGCTTTGCATCCAGCGCATCGCCTGTCCGCGCTACTTCTGCCCGCATTGCATCCATCGCATCGCCTGTCCGCGCTACTTCTACCCGCATTGCATCCATCGCATCGCCTGTCCGCGCTACTTCTGCCCGCTTTGCATCCATCGCATCGCCTGTCCGCGCTACTTCTGCCCGCATTGCATCCATCGCATCGCCAGTCCGCGCTGCTACTGCGTTTTCGCATAAGTAGTGTACCGTTCCTTCTTGCTCTTTTTCTTTTTGCTCGGCATCCAGAGCGTCCTAGCGTGATGTTAATATACTACAAGTATGGCCTTTCTCAAGAATTGGGCTATCAAATACCAGAGATTACTGCGTTGTCCAAACAAACAAACAAACTTTTCAGATTTATTATTAGTATCTAAGTATAGATGAAAACAACGATTTATATAGAAATACAAGCTGACTCGACAGACGTTGTCCTATCTATCCTTTCAATAACTCATACAACAATCCCACAGAAAAAAGGACGCTCAGTTTTTCCCGAATTCGAACATTTTCCGGGATTCTTTTTCAATTTTTCTTTCAACAAAAACTAATTCCGACTATTAGGAACATTTTAAAACAGAAAATAGCCAAATCGGTGCAGCCGTTATCAAGTGATGCGCTTACTAACGAACATAATTTTATTGATTAATTGTTAAATTAATTAATTTATATATATCGCTCATTTCGTGAAACATCGACGTAACTGCTACTTTTTTTTTACGTCTATGCTTTTCTTACGTAAATACGCTTTCTATGTGCTTTGGCATATTTAACTCATTTTTGAGAAAAAATACATTTACTTCGATGTTTCTCCAAATGAGCGATATGTAAGTAGATAGAAAAAAAGAAGAAAGGAAATACATTTATTTAGTACAGAGTGAAAGGCACGCAACACAAAATATTATACTACAAGGAAAAATTGAAAAAAAAAGAAAACAAATAAAGTGTGAAGTGACACATTATCAGGAAATTGTGCCTCGCGGCTGCGCCAAATAGGCCCAGTTCAGCAAAAATGCCAGACAATTACTGCTTGACGGTGGTTTTCACCTGGAACCTGAAGTGTGAGGTGTCGCCTACACGAGTTCAGCTGTTCACGTCCTACGACCGGTTTTCGCCTTTTAATTTTCTTGAAGCAAACCAATGCAAATCACGTAAGCTTTTATGTAAATAAAAGTAAAAAAAAATGGTTAAACCGTGTAGGTACCAATATAGTACACTTGCATTTTGTCCCAGGCTCTAGCAAATTTATTGAAATCGTCCATCTATACAAACAAACTAGGTAGGTACCGAAAATACAGGAGTGTGACAGTATCGTAACTTAGAAATCGAACTCAAGAACCAAAAAATATTATTAAGGCGACTACATGACCTAAAGCGCGGTCACTGTCGGACTGCATAGAAAAGAAAGAGAAGCGCGATGACACAACGGTGGTAATTTATTGCAAATATGAATAGCAATTATCTATTTACAAAAACTATTTAATAATAAATAATCCATCACTGAATGCAGTTTGGCATTAGACATTTAATGGTATATTTTTAATTGTAATTAAAATTGTTAATGAAGGGATAAACTGCTTTTAAAGAAAATTAAGAGGTGTATTTGAACATTATTTTGATGCATTAATGTATATTTATTTATGATTTCAGTTCCATCACTGTATTAAAGTAAGACTTGAAAATATCATAATTTTTTCTTTGGTCAAAAGTATTTACGGTTTAAGAGATACACTGCTTTAAAAAACCAACTATTTGACCGTTTTCGGAAACCTTCGCCTTAAAGAAAATGTTAGTTTTTCCTGAAAATAATGCTTCAAGGAGTCGTGTGTGAAAATAATACATTCATCTGTAGTCGTACGTCGACGCGCACGCGGTCTAATGTCAATGTCACTCGATAATCACCGGCTAAGCTGCTACAATAGGTGAAATTACAGTTTTCTAAGTATCATTTTCCCACAACCGCGCAGTGTCACGGCTCGATGACAACGCGTCAGCAACGTTTAACCATAGTTTAACATACGTTTAGTTCATGACATCATCAGAGAACGAACAGAACATTTATCATACAATTTGATCTTTGGCGGCTTTGTATGAATTATTTTCATAATAGGTGAATAACATTTGGAATCGTGCGTAATAGAGCTTGTGATTATTTTTTGATGGATTTATGAAACCAATTAAATAGCTGATTTTTTGACTTATTCTATGAACACTAGCTAGCATACCTACATCCTGCCTCATTTATGATTATTCACACTTTTTGTTTAACTTTTTGGTTCTGCACCACTCCTCATACTCCTCCACTATTTCTTCTATAACGAAACGGTTGTAATGGGACTACAATAATCGAAGTTTATCCCATACTAGCGGTATAAGCAGGGCCACTTCTTCTTTCGTCTCGTAATTGAATTGAGCAGAAGTTGATGCTGCACCCTAATTGCATAGCACAGTACCTACCTATAAATCACAGTCTGAATCATTTTGAAAGATTGCTAAACCATTGTTTCATATGTTCGAAAAATTGTCTGCTCGCCAACGTAAACAACGCAATGAATGTTGTTGAACTGTCAAAATAAAAGCGATTTTAAGCGATTCCTAGTGTCTAGTGTGTTACGCAGTTACGCAATTATCCCGCTAAACATGGCTTCAAAGTTACAAACGGACAACGTCTTGCGATTCCCGCGACCTTCACCAGGTCATCGATCCACCTTTTGTCCATCTTAAACCACGGATACTAACAACACATTCTAAATTCCAGATATCAGAAGCGAGCTTCGTAACGAGCGTCGAGGAGGCGGCCCGCGTCGACCAATGCACGCAGACGCCACCGAGCGGCAAGGCGCGCCCACGCACCCTGCAAAGGTACCACACATCAGACCACATCTACGAGAGATCTCACAGAACCTACCGCCTCAAGCACGAACCCAGGCCCAAGAGCCTGGGCCTCACTGACTCCTACCCATTCATTGCGAAGCCGCCCAGCTATGATTATCCAAAGTAAGGTTCAGAATTACAATTTTTAGGCTTATGTGACTAACTTTCGAGAGAGAACGTTGTCTGTGTTTATGTGTTGTGTTTTTAATTTTGTTTTGACAGTGCAATGCAGATTACGTTATTTAGTAAAACATAGTTCAAGTGCGTGAACTTTCAACAACAACAATAAGTAATTTTGTCTGTTTATGACAAACTCAATAGCTTCTATCGCCTTCAACCAATGGCCCCCAGCTCTGCTAAGTACAGCTTTATCCTGTACAGAAATTTTCTACAATTTGAAACGACCTCTATTTAAAGTGCACACAGATGTTTGCGGTCCTATTACTCCTTCGTCCAACGAGAATGTAAACACTAGCGCCTTCGTTTATTGATGGCAAAAATATGTAGGTATACATAGATAACGTTCTTACCTACTTAAGTGTATGCATTCGTGAAGTCAGTTACCGAAACGAACAATTGCTATTTTGGAAACGTGAATCAATTTAAAAAAAAACAAACCATGGTGTGTTTTAAAATATTTACATGAAAAAAATGTTTTTTCAGTTAACATTTCCGTTGAAAAAACTCAAAACGCAAGCTTTTATGTATTTATCAAGCAAGAGACGGTAGTTGAACACTAGTTAGTGACATCGTCTACCCGAGCGACGTTTAGATAAACTTAGTGCGCAAAAAAAGTTAGCAAGAACAGTGGTAAATCGTCAGTTAAAATATAATTTGGAACATTATTACAGCCATTATCTACATCTAGTGACGTCTTTAAGGTAATCTTTTCTATTTAATGCTATAAAGTCACAAAAAATATCTGACATAAGTGTTCAAAACGATTATATTGTGGCTGACGCGCAACAAAAACTTTTAAAAATTATAGTCAAACCACTGTCTACACAACAAAAAAAAAAAGAAAAATGGTCAGTTTTCTGAAATACTTCGACAGTCGTAGACAGGTACTGAATATTCTATTTCGGAATTTCCTTTGTACCGCTGTAAGTAATACCTACCACGGACCACCGCGTGAAAAGAAAATCCCATTGAAAATAGGATTTATTCCGGTCTGATCCCCTGAACCACCTCCTCCACCCCCCTCGATCCCCTGAGTTGTCGTAGCGTAGGTAGATACTTAGGTCCTAGAAAATGTTTTAAACATCACTTTGTGTGATCTTTGACATGTTTGAAGAACACGGTGAAAATGTTTCTTTTTATCCGGCTTCAAAAAAGGAGGTAAATACAAACAAACTCTTCGGCTTTATCATTAGTATATACACATAAATATAGGGTGACTGGTAATTAGTGACCGATAAGTACTTAAACACGTGATTGTACTCATGATATCAAACAACTTTTACTATGGGACCAAACCTGAAATCGCGAAAAAAAATCAGCTGTTCCCTACATTTATGTTCGTATAACTCGTCAAAATGTAGGGAACAGCTGATTTGAGCTGCTGAGGCATTTTGATCTGCGTTCACAGATTTTAACAAAAACTGACCGCATGTCGTTTTATCTGTACGCCACTGTAACCAAACAAGTCTTCAACACACTTTCTAACAACTAACTACTTTGTGACACTAACAATTAGTAGTACATTCAGGGAAAATTAATTTTTAAGCATATTGACACCCTACGTCAATTTGCCGTGTTATCACCATTTCAGACTACTGTCAAAGATTGACAGTTGTGATTTGAATACAGGGTGACAGGGACTTCGACGCGCAACCATGTTGCTATGGATTCAGTGCATGGATACGGATCTCCGAGCCTTTTTTTTCGTCGGCTATTAAAACAAAACTTTGTTGTTCCATACATTTTGACCACGTAGGCATTGCACTTTTCTATGAAACAGCAGATTTTTTTGATAACCGACGAATCATTTCTACGCTAGGGTATTTAGAATCATGCTGAAATAATGACTACAGTTTGCGCGTCGATGTCTTTGCCACCCTGTATGCAAACAATTTGAGTTCGTAGTCAATTTGCTTACCAATTAATTTCCCTGACACAGCTAATTTATTCCTCAACTTGTTCCCAGATTCAAGGTCAGCGTGACAGACAGTCCCACGATATCGGTGACCCCGCCCCACAGCTTAGAATACGTGTGTACGAAAGGCGGTACCAGTCCCAACGGCAGTGTCACCCCTAACGGGATGGTGTCCAATAAGTCAGCTGCCACAGTGTTGCTAAGCCCTGGCTACTTACAGGGCCACTGTCAATGTAACCAGTCTATTAAAGTAAGTTCAGAAGTAAGTACACCTAATCTGCATTCGCGATTTATTTGCCAAAAATGTAAACAAATATGAGTTTATGGAAAAATAACTTTAAATCCTACACAATAAAGTTCAGTTTACGCTACAACTTCAATGATTTTTTATAACTTTTACAATAGTGCTAGTCACTGTGAAATTAACTTAATTACCATTAAAATAAAGTTGATATTTGTTTAACTTGAAATAATATTCATTTGAAACATAAGTTTGAATAGACTACATTCATGCATCTTCTTCTTTCATCGAAGACCTCATCGATTGCTTTCTATCATGCAAGATCGAGTTCAAGAGCTGGTGCTCTTGCCCTTATTAGGTAACACACTTTCTATCACAATCTGAATCATTTTGAAAGATATTACTAATCTATTTCAATGTTCGAAAAAGTCTGCTCAATAACGTAAATAACACAATGAATGTTGTTGAACTCTCAAAATGATAGCCATTGCTACTGTTAGTGTGACGCAGCTACCCCGCAGGCAGGCCCATATGGCAACAAAAACTACTTTTATACAAAAAAAAACAACCAACTTCCAAATAAGACACTACAAAGTGAAAAATAACTTTAATTTCGAAAGTCGGTGTCGTTGAGTTCGCATTTTCGTTGTTTGCCACCGACTTCCGAAATTAAAGTTACCCGACTACGGCGAAGCAAAAAGGAGGGTTATTTTTCACCTTGTAGCATAGAAATGTAAAAAACAGCTTTGTAGCAGGGATTGAAAATGGTTCCAAAATACCTGTAAAATACCGGTATTTAGGGGTTCCGGTACATATACCGGAACAGGAACCAGAACCTAAATTGGAACCTATAAGAACCTTTATTTTGCCTGTTCCTGTTCCAAAATACCCGTATTTAGGGGTTCCGGTACCTATACCGGAACAGGAATCAGAAGAATCAGAACCTAAATTGGAACCTTTAAGGACCTTTATTTTACCGGTTCGTAAGCAAAGCGATTCCAAACTTGTTTGTAAAACATCACGAAGTCATCGTAAGCTTAACCTCTAATACTACGAACGAAGGTGAACTAAAAAAAGGCATGGTATGATAAGCACGCTCCGAAGCCCGAACACATCCCCTCTTCCGTAAGGAACCTTTAAATCGGGTGACAAGGAACCGGTATAATATCATCCGATTTAAAGGTTCTAGGAACCTGTATTTAGAACCGGTACATCGGAACCCAAACCGAAACCGATACCGGAACTGGAACCGTACAGAAAAGAGGAACCCTTATAGAACCTAAATGAAGAACCAGAACCGAAATTGGTACCGGTTTTCAAACACTGCTTTATAGTGTCTTATTTGGAAGTCGGTTGTTTTTTTTTTGTAAAAATGTTTTTATTTTTCACTTTTAAGTTGTACTTATACCCCACACAAATTCGTATAACACTACTTGCTATGTTGTAAATATCAGGAAGTTATATAACATCATCATTAAAATCTAAGTGGCAAAAATACGTATTATTGATAAGCTAACTTAAAAACTACCCAAGCAAAGTTAACTTGAGAACCTCCTCCTTTTTTGAAGTCGGTTATAAAACAAAAAAGGGAAACCCGAATCACCGAATGCTTCAGTCCAATTCAGTCCCAACCTCCCATTGGCTAGCGTACGAACTTTCAATAAGTCTTTCTCTTCGTAGGTATTAATGATGATGATAATTATTGTTTATTCAGAAGTTTCTTTATCAGGAAAAAGACGTTTGTTTTCATTAATTTTGATTTCACACAGGTGCAAAATTAATTTGAAATTACCGCAAGTTCACGCCAGATGTGCAAACACTGTAAAAAAACATTTCCGTCGTACCTGCTGAGTTGAAATTTGGAGAAAATAAACTTCATTTTCGTAAAATAACTACTGAATTTAACTAGAACTTGAGATAAATGGAAACCCAAATAAAAAGGGCGGGAAGGTGACCATCCACTTTCCCCCTACCAACAAAAGAACCATTAAACATTATCATACTAATTTCCTACTCCCTATTTCCAGAGTGTAAGCGAGGTAGCACTGACGATGCCTGTGTCTCCTGCCTGGAACGAGGAGCTGCCTCAGGGACCCGAGGGTCTCTCGTGGCGGAGACTTCACATGTCCCGTGCCAAATTGAAAGCCACTGCCACCACCTCGGAACTGCTGTCAGGTAAATAGACGCTAATTTAATACAGTACTGCCCCTGTTTCGCACGATTTTTACGATTTGACAAAACATTGAGTGAAACCATTCCCATAATAAAAGGCGATTGTTTAAAGAAGTTCACTTCTGATCTCCAGGTTGATCAATCTATGTTAGTTAAATATTAATGTAATAAACACATGAGCTGCTCTATGCAGTGGTGGCCCAATGGTAACGGCCATGATGACTTGTAGGTTCGAACCCAGACAGGCGCTTTACTTTTTGTAAATTATTTCATCACCACTGCTCTCAAAACGGCGAAGGAAAACATCTTGAGGAAACCGGCATGTCCTAGAACCAACAATTCGAAGACATGTGACGTCTACCAACCTGCACTGGACCCGCGGGCCGCGTGGTTGATTACAGCCAGCTCCCTTTCACCGAGAGTAGGTCTGTGTCCCAGCAGTGGGAACATTATAGGCTGGTTATGCTACACACATGAATGTTCCGGAATAAATTCTCTAAATGATAGTGAAAAGCGCAACAATATCCGTTGCGTAGTTTAGAAACAAATAATAATAATAATTTATAATTATGTAGGTATACATCTACCAACCCGCACTGAGCCCGTGTAGTGGATTATGGCCCACTCCCTCTTACAAAAAGGAGGCCGTGTGTCCCAGCAGTGGGAACATTATAGGCTGATTAGAAAGAAAACGTGATAACATAAATTGATGTTTTTTCCTTGTGCAAGCTGTATTTCCCGATTAGGTAGTTAAGGAATTTGAAAAGGGACTTGTTCAATTGTTTGATATGCAGTGCACGTTATCGAGGTCAACAAAGGATAATGTTACAATATGCGTTAGGTATAATGTATCTTACATGAATAGTTATCAATAATCAGAAGATAGAAGGGAATTTCTGCAAAGTTCCCACATAGGTACCATCGCGCGCACTGGTGGCGGACCACTTTTCAACTTTATGACCAAGGGCCATAAGGGTGAAAAGTGGTCGACCGCCATTGTCCACGGCTGTACCTAACATAAAAAGCACACAGGCCTCTTCGAGATTGTGCTATAATTTCTACCACGCGGGCCCAGTGCGGGTTGGTAGATGTCACATGTCTTCGAATTTTTTTTTTCTAGGACATGCCGGTTTACTCACGATGTTTTCCTTCACCGTTTTGAGAGCAGTGGTAATGAAATTATTTACACAAAATAAAGCCTGGGTTCGAACCGACAACCTACAACTCGTAAGTCGGGGCCCGTACATACCATGCATAAACTTAGGATACCCTCAGGTTAGGTAGTATCGAACTAGCGAATAAAGCTGACAAATGTTCTCCTTTCTCGAATGGAGCGGTGAATGAAGGCATATAATAATCTATCCGGGCAAATCCATTGTCAGGACACCTGAGAGTACCTAGTTAGTTACCTATATAACTAGTAACTACTGTAACTAGTGTTTTGCAAAAGTAGGTATGTTGGATTGGATGCAGCATGCAGCACAATTAAAATTTGAAAAGAAATCTGGTGACTTATTATGATTTTCCTCGTGTAAGCTGTATTTTCCGATGGGATTTGAAAAGGGACTTCTCTAACTGTTTTGTATGCAGTGCATGTTTTAGAGGTCGATGGAGGATGATGCCATTATACGATGCGTATTGTGTCGATAGTTATCCGAGAGTAATTTCATAGACTGTTTCCCCCTTTTTTCCAAATACGGTATGGTGGTTGCTATGCCAACCTCAGTTTGCAACCTCACATGAACGAAAACTTTCAAAAGAAACCAACACTAAGAAACACCTTCCAAATTCCAGGTTTCGCGATGGTAGCAATGGTGGAACTCCAGATCAACGAGCCGACGAACGTCCCCGAATGGCTGTTCGTGATGTTCGCAGTCTGCACGACGGTTCTCGTGGCCGTACATATCTTCGCGCTGATGATATCGACGTACTTGCTGCCGAATATTGATGCAGTCAGTAAGATGGAGATGCCCAGGGCGCCCGCGAGTGCGTTGAGAGACTCGCCTCATGAAAGGATGAGGGGATTCATAGAGCTGGCTTGGGCTTTTAGTACTGTATTAGGTAAGTGATGGAAGATAATCAGACTTCAGTAGGTAGGAAGAGTACCTATGTAGCAATCTCATCGGTCATACTTCCACATTGGGACTTTAATGCGTGTTCCGTTAAGGTTTCCATGACATCTTGATTTATAACTTTGTGAGTTTTGAGGAGCGACTATTAGGTTTTGCAGCAGCCACGTAAACGAATGCGTGCTCTTGTCCTTTTCGCATTTTAGGGGATCATCATATAATAAGTCTAATGTTTTTACTGCTGGGATACACGCCTCCTCTCCATAGGAGGGAGTGGGCCGTAGTCTACCACGCGGGCCGGAGGCTTTCGCTCATGCGTGAGATTCGGCCATCCTGACCGAGTTGAGGCGCTACCTCGAAAATCTAAAATCCTCGAAATCCTACTAAGCGAGCGAGTGATGCAATTACTTTTGAAACGCAAAAGAAGTGTGATGGCTATAATGTGGCTCGGAATAAAACGACGTACCTAGGTGCCAAAACGAATTTACTCATTTTTTAACAAAATAAATGAATTTAATTTAAAACTACTTTGAGTATAGGTACTTTGATATGATAATTCTCTATGTTTTAAAGTAAATTCCATTGGTTACGCCGTGATGTCGCAAAAAGTAAAAAATAGATATAACTCTGCAATTTTTTGTATCGAGAAAAATTCGTTGAATCGTGTATTCCTTTTACATGATACTAGACGGACTAGACCAAAGAGTCAAAAAACATTACCTATACCAAAATATTAGGTAAATAAATCCCTATTCCACATACTTAGCAAGTTACACGAAATAGAAAAACCACATTTTTTTCAATACATCACCTTAAGTAGACTAGCGAAAATCATTTATCTGTACCACGTTTTTTATAATTATGTTTTTTTCTATCCATTCCAGGTCTCTTCCTGTTCCTGGTAGAGATAGCGATCCTGTGCTGGGTGAAGTTCTGGGACTACTCGTTCGCGGCCGCCACCGCCGCCACAGTCATCGTTATACCAGGTACAGTGATACCACTTGTCTTTCTGTGAGTGCACATTCTGTCTCCTTGTCTATTTCTGTTGGTCTGTGTATCAGGTATGTTAATATAACTTCATTATCCATTTTGTATTACTTAACTAAACGTAGCTATCTATAGTCTATACCTGCTGCAGGCTGCTAGCACAGAAAATAAAACTGTACTGAAAAGTTTCTGTGCCTTACTTTATTTTTGGACCTCTAACTGCATGTAATTAGCATCTGTAGTTTTATATAACTTGTACTAACAACAATAAGACGGCATGCCGATCAATATAAAATTGATCCAAGATTTTTAACCGGGTTTAAAAAGGAGGAGGTTATTAATTCGACTGAATAGTTTTTTTTTTGTATGTTCAGCGATATCTTCGCCAAATTGTTAACTGATTTTGATGACTCTTTTTTCAAAGATTCCTTTAATTAAGATTTAAATTACTCTTCCATGATAATTTTAGTCATAGACAGAGATGTTGTAGGTAAATACCACGATTTTTCTGGGCCCTTGTTTTCTCCTATTACTTATCTACACTTTTCGTTTTTTCTCTCACGAATTTCTTCCTCGTGTTTGTTTTTTTTTTTGCCACCGAAGCGTCCCTTTGGCCACTTCCTTGACTTCCACATCTAACCATTCTATTTCTTTTACAGTATTAATCGTCTTCGTGGCGTTCGCGATTCACTTCTATCATTCTTTGGTGGTGCAGAAGTGCGAGACTTCGGACCAGGACATCGAACAGCTGGAAAGCATGAAGAGGGACCTGGATACTGCTACTGTCAAAGTTAATATGTTCTGAGCATGAGGCAACGGTGAAATAAGTCCATTGACAGCGGAAAATAAAAGACATTTTGATTGGGCAATGGGCTATTTCTGATTGACAGTTCAGGACCCTATTTGCATGGTGATATTTTGCCGTATTTTCTATTAGTGCCAATAAAATTATCGCCATGCTGTTGGATTGCGGTCAGAATAGTTATTTGAGTGACCGATGCCGATAAAAAGTGGCCATATTTGCGATAGCCTAGCTGACATTCCCGAAGATAATGCATGCTAAAAAGCCAGTAATCACTTTAAGTGTCATTGCCTAGGTACAGTTTTCTTATAATAATTTGTTCCCAGTGGTAAATGTCCTTGCGAATCTTTGATATTATAATCTTTTAAGCGTGTAGTCTCCCGAGATATCGAATATTATTAGGTATGTTACAAACGCAACGACTTTTAAAACGAATTAGATTCCGATATTTTAAGACTATGATGGCAAAACTATTCCTTATCATAACGACGCTATTTACTTGACAAGAAAAGTCTGAAATCCCTTTTGTGTAAAAGAAAGGTCTGGTACCTATTTTCTCTTTAAAGGGAAGAAGACCCTAAGTAGACGTGCGTACAGAAGAGTTTCCTGTGTTTGTCAAATCCACATAATTATTATTAGCAGTTGCAAGTGTTGTGACGTAAGTGCAAGACTACCCACACAAATTAGAAATCTTTTAAGTGCTAATTACGGATGAGGCATTGTGGACATGCTCTACGTGCATGATACACGTGTCATATAAAACGTTATAATTATCATAAACTTGTGAAATCTCTAAAATAAATAAGCGTAGGCACTTAAGCACATTACAAGTCTCAAAGACAATTTAATTATTATAAGAAATGTGTAAATATTTAAAAAGAGATGACTTAAAAGTCGTAGACTAAAAGATAACCTAGTTATTTATAAAACTATTGGGAGGGAGTGTTAAAATTATCAAAAGTACAATGAGATTTAAATTTCTACCTTATGTCAACGTCATAAGGTTCAAAATTGATGTGCTTTTGTTTTATTTTTTATATATTTAATGGTGCTGACTGTGTAACTGATATTCAGATTATTTTGTCAATAAAGATCTTATTTAAAACTAGGAACTTCAGTAATATAGTGTTGAAAATATATTAAAAAGATAGTTTTTTTTTTTATATTTCCACCAAAGAGTCTTCCAGATTTTTATGTAATGTACAATTAGAAAGACTGTAAGGGATGAATTTAAAAATAAAATATAATTTAAAATCATAAAATGTATGGACCAACATAGTGAATGTATACTTCGAGCTGTTGAACCAGTATTTAAAATGATGTGAATTTGTTAATATGAGTATTTTAAGAGATAAATAAATGAATTAAATATGTTGAAAACATTGTTTTGTTTTCACCAACATAGATGGCAAGTGCATGCATGGGCAAGGGTCGGTAACAACATCTACAACCATATGCATAGATATATAATGAAAGAAGTCTACAACAGTCCACTGCTGGACAAAACATCGAGGGACAAGTGACAATAAGTTAAATAAATTATTGTTGAAGTGCCAATAATTTATATCCATAATAAATAGGTAAGTAGTATAAAACAAAGTCGCCGAAATGTCTGTACGCGCATAACTTCCGAATGACTGCTTTTTTGTTGTGTTCGGTATTGCCAGGATAAGGTTTGTATGAAAGAAAATTTCGAAAATTCGAAAAAAAATTGCACCCGTGCGAAGCTGGGGCGGACCGCTAGTCTAAAGGCCTATTCAAACCTAAGCGATATTCGCTGCCGCTGTGGGCCGGTAAAGGCACATACCGCGCGGGTTTCGCTCAGGTATTTAGTATCAAGTTCCACGGCTCCGCGGCGGAACTTGTAGGTATCTCTACCCACAGCAGCGGCAGCGAATACCGCTTAAGTTTGAAGAGGCCTTAAGAATAAACCCGAGGTTGTGGGCTCAAATCCGGGCAATAACCAATGTGAGTTATTAAATTCATATACTTTCTGAGTTTATCTTGGACATCACTGACATCGGTGAAGGAAAACGTGAGGAAACCTGAACTTTATAGTTAATATAAGTCTTAAATTAAATATTAATGTAAGAAACACATGAGCATAGAACAGTGGTGGCCCAATGGCCACTACTTACGAGTTGTAGGTTGTAGGTTCGAACCCAGACAGGCGCGCTTTACTTTGTGTAAATTATTTCATCACCACTGCTCTCAAAACGGTGAAGGAAAACATCGTGAGGAAACCGGCATGTCCTAGAACCAAAAATTCGACGACGTGACATCTGCCAACCCGCATTGGGCCCGCGTGGTGGATTACAGCCCACTCCCTCTCACTGAGAGGAGGCCTGTGTCCCAGCAGTGGGAACATTATAGGCTGATTATGTTATGTTATGTAAGTCTGAAATCGTCAACCCGTCTTGAACAAGCTTGGTGATCAATGCTCGTGCCTTCTCTGTATAAGACGAGATCTTTGCCTTGCAGTGGGACAATAATAGGCTGATATTATTATTATAATAAAAATAAACTTCTGTCGATGTCGACACGTACTTATCCCATAAAAGTTAGGGAGGTAAAATGCCATTGACACGCTGGTTCAGTTAAGAGCTGGTAGGCGTTTCTATTTTTTATTAATGCTGTTGCAATACTTGAGCGAATTAGACCTGGATTTTTAAGGAATATACCAGAAACAGTTTGAAGATAATCTGTCAGGCCACGCATGTCTCTAAGCTCCTTCTGCCCTGCGGTTGTCATGTCTACACTACGTTTGCAGATTCCCAGTGAGCCCACAACTCAAGAATACATCTGCCACAATGGACATCGGCTCTCCAGATTATATGGCCACTTCAGCTTTTTTATCCTGTGGGCTATGTCGACGTGCATGGTTCTCGTCCAAGAGTCGATCCTCCTGATAAATTTCGAGCAATTTATGTAGCCAATTGTGGATTCAGATGCTACCTACTCATTTCGTGGACAAAGGGTTTTGGTAATCAGTATCAGCAAAAAAAATAAAAATAAACATAATTACCTTACATTTATTTCTAAAGACAAACAAGTACAAAATCTTCCATCCTTACACACACTTCTAGCGCAACTTACAAACCAGGCCTTAGAAAGTCCTTATCCAACATCAATGCTGCTCTAAATTCAACGCTACCCGGGCCCCGCAACTCTGTGGGGCCTCCAACTTTGTGAGGCCCGCAACTTCTGTGGGCCTTAAAATACGCCATTGGTTCAAAGCAACATTGATATTTGCCAATCATATCAATAGTATTATACAAAAACTAAACCTAAGAATACATTCAAAATTATATGGGATTGATATTACAGTGTTTTTCTTTTTAATATAAAGCAAAGTAAAATTACATATTTTAAACCTCATAATTATTATTTAAACTTGATAATATTGTAAGCCTTTGGCAGACGACGGACAGGCGTTGAACGTTTTTTAGTGAAAATGTTCGAAAAAGTATGTATGTGATATGATAATGTTCAGGGCTCATTCCTGCCATTTACTAAAGGTACACAATTATATTGATTTTTCGTAGATAATGGCGCCGATTCCCTTGTTCACAAACTAAATTTAAGTTCAGTGCATCTTCATCTTTCTATTTCATTAAGAAAAGAACAGAAGACATTTTTTAGCCTATACCGTCCCACTGCTGGGCAAAATTTACGTTAGGCGCTGATTAATTTGACAGGACTAAACTAAAAATTATCTTCTGTCCTTTTCTTAATTAAATAGAAAGAAAAGGATGCACTGAACTTAAATTTAGTTTAGTTTGTGAACAAGGGAATCGGCACCAATGTCTACATATTTTCATAGAAAGCTTTACATACATGCTTAATTTGTTTCAATTCAATTATTCAGAATATTCAAGATTAATTATACACAATTTAAAAGTTAGTACATTTAGCTACACAAATTCTAGAAAAGTAAATTGACGACAATCGCAAATGCACGTATTGTGTATTTTTCTTTACTTGTCTTATTTGGTACACCTCTGCCTAATCCTTCGGGTATTACAGGCTGATGTTGTCTTATTTTAAATTTAATACGGATTTATTGGTTTTGAGAAATTAAATAGTAAATTCGAAGCAGTTTTTAGGTGTTATTCAAAACTTAATCAAGTAATCACAACACTAGACGTCTTTCTATAAAGACTACGGCGCCTGGGACAGTAAGAAAATTTTCGCTAGAATAATTTTTCTGTTTTTAATATATTAAAAACAGAAAAAGACCCCTATTGAAATAAAAACATTAAGGTTTAGGGTTTTAGGCTATAGTAAAAATACGCACAAAGCATATTTTGTTCATATATTTTAATGTTATAAACGTTATGATTAGATATTGTCTTCTAATAAAGACGTGGCGTGGAGGGCACGGAAACGATTGTCTTTTATAGAAGACCGTGGCGCTCCAAAGGTTAAATTGCTTTTGTTTTTTTTTTCAAACCTTTAGACGTTCATACTTACTTGTGTAATAGGCTCAAAAACCATTTGCAAAATAGGTCAGGTAAAGAAAAATACACTGTATACAACTATACTTAAAGGTTCTACACTTATTAAAAAATGGGGCATTTTATTTGTGCACAATATATACTAAGTAAATAGAAAAACTTGGTTAGATTTTGTAATACATAACAAGACTATTAGGTGCGACATTACTACTGTATATAAACAACAAAATGGTAATCTACCTTTATTTTTTTAACATTTTATAGCTCTCAAATAGTACGAAGATATACCCAATATGTTCCTGTAAATATAATATCTGTAAGTATCATTCAAAAATATTACTACACAAACAAAGGAAACATTCATAATCTTGACAATAATTAGGGCAAAAAAATACCAAGCAAACTACTGCTACAGTTAGGGTTGCCAACTTTTTTTATATCAAAGATAGTATTTTCAAAGCCTTGCTCGTAAAAATATAGTAGACTGCGAAAAAATGAAAAAAATATAGTATGTATGTTTAAAAACATTTAATTTTTTAAATCTAACGGGTTTTTATCCATACTAATATGATAAATGCGAAAGTGTGTCTGTCTGTCTGTTACCTCTTCACGCTTAAACCGCTGTACCGATTTAGATGAAATTTGAGTTTGAGTCCCGGGAAAGGACATGGGATAGTTTATAACCGCGGAGCGCAGCTAGTTTTTTATAAATGTCAAAAAATTCTAAAACACATCTCGCCATTTTGTATTGAAATGAAAATTATAGTAGTTTCCCCCACTATATTTTTCTTTTAGAAATATAGTATTTAGGCCTGCATACACACGTGCGACGTGCGTCGACGAAAGAGGCGACTGCCGCAACATGCCACTAGTGTATTTGAGTACGGTGTCGCCGAGACGCGTCGACAGTTGCAGTTACCTCTGTCGTCGACGCATGTCGCTCGTGTGTGTGCACACTAATATAGCAGGATACTACATTATATAGTAGGGTTGGCAACCCTGGCTACAATGCAAAACATAGATACTTAACACATTAACATGATATCGACTTACATACAATCTTCATAAAGGTACACAGTGTCAGAGTCTTATACATATATATTACATCAGTATCACATCTCAACATCTTCTAATGACTGGTGGGCAGGAACTAGGAGTCCATTTCTCCTCGGCTGCTTTTCTGCATCCTTCTTTTCATCGTCTTTTAGGTTTGCTAGGATACTCTCTCTGGGCTTCCAAACTACTAAAGACATGTGGGGCTTCTCCAGTCTACAAAGAAGTGAGAGTGTTATGTCAATATTGTGAAACAACCTCATTAGTCGAGAGTGAAAGTGACTGCGGAAACCAGTTTTGACTTAGTACGATTTTGGTGAAATTCCATAGGAAACTGAGTTTCTATGATAGAGCGTTTGGATGCACGACTAGGGTTATCATCCAGACGGTTGATAACCGTCCCCGCCCCCCGTTCCCCGTCCGGGCTTTGTCCGGCATCGAGATGACTGTGTCCGGACTTTTTGAACGAAGGTTTTGTTAGAAAATAAAAAAAAGATGAATATTTACTGCTCTCAAAACGGTGAATGAAAACATCGTGAGGAAACCGGCATGTCCTAGAACCGAAAAATTCGAAGACACGTGGACATCGCCCCGCACTGGGCCCGCATGGTGGATTACGGCCCATTCTCTCTCACAGAGGGGGCCTGAACATTATAGGTTGATTATGTAATCATTACTGAACAATGAAAGGTCGGGACGTTTTTTTTGCAAATGTTTGTTTTTTTTTCAGGACTTTTCTAAAATTTTAACCCTACGCAAGACACGTCCAGATGTGCAAATGCAGCTGACGGCGCGGCGTCACGAAATACCACACATGAGCACAATTCACTCAAATTGCTTTAAACTCTCATGGAAATATACGTCTTATTTCTTGTGACATAAGTACGATATTGGATAGTTCGCGGTTCTTGCTAAAGTACCAAAATGCTAACACTCACCGCCGCCTTTATGTTTGGTTCAACATTTCAAGAGGTTATACATCTCAAAATAGTTTCACTTTTCGCAGCTATGTGCGCAGGAAACATTACAATTCGTTAATACAAAGTAGTAAAAAGTACCTACTAGCTTTTGTCTAAGAAACAATGAAAATTAAAGCTAATTATAAAAATGTGTCATAATATGAAACTGGAATGCAACCCAGTGAAACAATAGATTAATTATCTACTACTCACACCTTTATGTACTGTATTTTAGATAAGAGAAAAATCTAAGGATGAACTGAGTATAGTCATAGACAGTAAGTTTGTGGTTTATGGTTTTTTTTTCATAGCAAAGAGATTTCTTTCTACCTACATGAGATCTTTATTGAGCTAGTTCCTGATTATACTAGACATCTAAGACTTAGTGACCATGAGAATTTCAATACAATAGAGACAGGGTCAATTTGAACTAGTCTTTAGGTCAAGGTGAATGCAAAGGATATCATTGTTGAGTTGGATTTTGACTTTTTGAACTGTATGCAATCACTAAGATTTTTAAAAATGGTTACAATAAATTGCATAATTATGAATGCCTACTTGAACCTGCCTGCCAGCCTGCCTGCTCTACTAAATACTTTTTCTTTCTTTCTTTTACTCCATTTATTTAATTATTAAGTTGATAATATTTTGTTGAATTGTATGCAATCAGTAAGATTTTACAAAAAGTTTTAAAAAATTGCATACAACTAGCAACTCCATGAGGCTTTTGGAAGAGCCACTAATCAATCTGCCTAGCCTTTTCCCAACTATGTTGCGGTCAGCTTCCAGTCTGACCGGATGCAGCTGAATACCAACATTTTTACTTGGAGCAACTGCCCAAAAACAGCTATCCACGAACTGACCACGGCAAGCGTAGCTTAACATGTCGACTGCCAGACAGCAGAAAATCTATTGTTGATGGACACCGTGTGACCGCGGTGCAGTCAATGACTTAAACTTAGAAAGAAAGAAAATACGTTTAGTTGCAGCAAAAATGACGCATAAAAAAAACAAAATAACAATCAACCGGTCAATCTTCAATCGACCCGTGCTATTATTGTTATAATTAAACCTGGAAGGAAATACCACTAGTGCTGGCTGTTTAAATGCACATCAATTAGGTAAGGTGATTAACGCTCAAGCCATTTCAAAATGAATGTAGAATTAATGATCAAACAGATGACATTCTTAATCAATGCTGCTTTGCCTACGTAGTAACCTTTGGTCATACAAGACGGCAAAAATAGTCTCATATTTATTGGGGGAATGATATAAGACCGCCCATGTCACATCGTGTCACCCTATGTAAAATACATTCTATATTTATATCTGTAATTCATATGGTGTACATAATAATGAGTATTCTATCCTGTCTCACCTTTCAATAAGCGCTGCAGGCAACAGTGGTTCCTCCTGCAACTTCTTCAGCTCTTCGGACAAAACTATTGTGTGACCCTTCAGCTTCTCACTGACTGGCTCCATGCCTACATCCATGACTTCATCAGCGGCTAGTGAGTGTGGAGTGTATTCTGATGATATGTGCATGCTACTCATGTGAGCGGCCATTTTCTCTTCTGTTATTAGTTGCTTTGCAGGTCTGTAAGAAAAATAACCTATTATACATAGTGATCTATATTATGTGAAAGGGGTTGGTTTCCCCACTTAGTCCTTCAGGTGGACCATTGTACGTATCCCATCGCAGCCGTCAGTGGTTATTCCAACCAGCTCACATCCCTCCAGAAGTTGATAAGACCTCCTGGTCTATAGTATAGTGATATATGCAAAAGATCTTACATACATAATCAGCCTATAATGTTCCCACTGCTGGGACACAGGCCTCCTCTCAGTGAGAGGGAGTGGGCCGTAATCCAACATGCCGGCCCAGTGTCGGTTGGCAGATGTCACATGTCTTCGAATTTTTGGTTCTAGGACATGCCGGTTTCCTCACAATGTTTTCCTTCACCGTTTTGAGAGCAGCGGTGATGAAATAATTATTTGCACAAAGTAAAGCGCCTGTCTGGATTAGAACCTACGACTTACAGCTCTTAACTTGTGGCCGTTACCGCTTGGCCAACACTGCTCTCCAAAAGATCTTACATAAATATACTTAACATAAACTCATGCAATTGCACATGTATGACCAGATGTATAAAAGTAAATGAAGCAATAGGAGTATGTTAGGATTTTAGCAGGTGGCATTCTGTAGCTTCTGCCTACCCCCATAGGAAGAGGACAAAAGATCTTCTTACAAAAGAAATGCTCTTGACAAGGACATTTCTTATAAGTCTAGTGTGATGTAAACAGAACTACAAAACAAAATAGTGGGAAGGTCTATTTTTGTTTACAATGATAGTGTAAACAGCTATAGTAATTTTAGAAAGAAACTGAGGTGAAGAACATTCGTATAAAACAGGTTTTTCATCAAGCGGAAAGACCCTTGCTCTTTTGTACAGGTAGGTACAGTACATCTATGTATTTTGCAAAAGTGCCATGCAATATATAAAACCTTTTAAAAGTGTACTTACACAGCCGGTTCTACATCCAAACTCTTTCTCTTGCAGTGGATAACAGGGCTGATCTTCTGGTCCAATGCTGGATGCTGACCCGTGAACTGCACCAGTTGGGGCGGTGAAGACATGCCCCATGTCAGCCCCTGCACGTTCCACGGCGCCCCCGTAGGCGCAGGCATTGCGTGCGGCTCCGACATCCCGCGATTGAAAGGCATCGACGACGCCAGTGCTTGATGAGCAAACATTTGTTTCGCCAGTTCATCTGATTGATTATACGGAAAACCGGGATACCCATATATATCCATTTTCCCTGGAGTCAAAACTGTACAATCTCAACAAAAAAATCTCCGATTACCTGCACTTCCAGGAAGAGTTTTTACGTTTTTAATATCACTCGCACAACAACAAACTATCGACACAATTGACAGCTGACTTTTTAAATCATAAAGTAGACTGGTAGAAGATTCTTGAAAATTCTATCTTTCATGTAATACGCAGTTAGTCGATTTCCATATTCGCCTTCATTTATAGTACAGATGGATGTTAGATGGTTAGAGCTTCGCCCCGCAAACTTCAATATAACAACTAATCACTGCCTGAACTGCTTCACTTATTCTTTATTCTTCGTAGTGCAACTTAGCGCGCCAATACTGCATCACTAAGGGACCCTGATTGTTTTAACTGAAACACGACCCTTAGGTGGCCGGGATTGGTTACCTTGCTTTTGATTGATCGAAATATGTATAATAGAAAACTAAAATAAAACTTGAAAGGTAACGGCTACGGTCTTAGAGCATTTAGGTTAAATGCTCTAAGGCTACGGTACGAAATCTTATACAATCGACTAAAATAAAAACTGAAGAAATCTTTGCTTATTGGTTCCTCACTATTTGACAAGTAAACCACGAAGTCAAACAAAAAATTAAAAAATAATTTTGCGCCTTTCACTTTCGTGTTTATAATAAAAGCATATTTATTTTGTCAAATTATGTTCTCACTTTTTGTTAACTTTAATCAGTGAATGTTGTGTAAATAATTATAAACAATGCTGGTACTTGTTTAAGGAGGAGTGACCTAAAAACTTGCAAAATGGGCTTGGACTTTGATGTCTTTGAATTTTGCAAAAAACTGCGGCAAAACCGGCCTCCGCCGTATCAGTGTCCTTTAGAAAAGTGTGACAAGGTGTACAAGAGTTTATGCGGGCTACAGTATCACTTGGTTCATTATGATCACGATAACCCAACCCCGGCGACGCCAGCGGTAGCTAGTCATCGGAAGAAGGGTAGAGGCAGGGCGGCCGTGCCAACGGGTGACATCGCTCTTCAAAGTCCACCGAAAGAGGCTCTAACTTTCGCAGAAGCTCAAAAAGTAGTCCAGTTTGAGATAGATGGCAAAATCAGCAGAATTCCAATTGACCAGCCTTTACCAATTATGTCTCTGGAAGAATGGGAGAAGAAAAATGCTGAACTGGAGAAACCTTTGCCAATTGTGGAACCTCCAGCTGAACCTCATGTCAAATTACCTGAAGCATGCTTCAAGGTATGGTGCATTGATTTTTGTTTTAATAATGTTATTAATTTTTTTATTCCAAAGCCATGTTCCAAAGCCACAAAAAATTATGATTAAATGTCTCAATTTTACAGTATTTTTATTGGTAGAGACTTGTAGTTTTTATATCTGCTATGTAGAGCAAGATTTACTCATTTTAAATTGGCAGATGAATAATAATGGTGTGGATATTTTTATTAGCTTGTAAGTCTTCTACAATGAAGCTTAATTTGAAAGGCATATCTTATAACATAACATCACGCATTGTTTCAGTTAGTTTGTTGGCAGAGGTATATACCTCTGCCAACAAACTAACTATGGGCGCCTTCCGAATTGCGTTAAAAGCGATTATATCGCGAATCCGACCAAATTTAATAGTCACAAAATATAAGGGCTATTGAGTAATAATTGTGACATTGCGCGTTGGTCGAATTCGCGATATTATCGCTATTTTCGCAATTCGGAACGTAGGGTATGACTATATAGTCAACAAAAGAGATAAGTATTCAGAATCGTTGGATATAGTTGAAGTTTAGTAAGAAACTGAGGGATGGTGTCGACTGAAATTTAATTTGATAAATGAGCTGTTTGTTTTCTATTGATAAAATTAAATTTTACTCAAAAACGTCCATTGGTTTCTTACTAAACTTCTACTATATCCGATGATCCTGCATACTTATCTCTTTTGTTGACTGTACCTATAGTACAACCACATTTCGCAAGTTATGTTTAAAGTTCCATGTTGTAATAGGCGGCGAGTCTAGGCTATTTCAGGTATTTATTTATCCAAGTTTACATGCACAAAATTACAGATTAAAATCCCAAGGCATTGTACTGTGCAATTTACAAACTAAGATGTAACACAGTATGTACAAAAGTTGGTTAGGCAAAATAGAATTAAAAAGAATATGTCAACACATTATTTCTAGAGAGAGAGACCAGTAAATAACACCATGGCTCTCTGTTGTATTATTATTGTAGCCACAAACTGCTGATATATCAGGCTTAAAAAAATATTGGCCTATTTTAGGATTGTTTTCGGAAATAAAACTAGGAATTGGATTATCAGTCTGAACTGCTTTGCCAAGTCAAAGTTTTTTTTTCTTCTAAACCTTTCCTATATCTATCTGACTTCGGCTTAATCATCCTTGAAGACTTCAATTGAGAGTGTTTCTTAGTATTTCTCTTGGAACTGACTGTATCATGGGTATCCAATTGAAATACTTGAAAATATTAATGGGAATATTTCCCTGGTTTGAATGACTAAACTGCTGTCTAAGAAAAATACGTTTCTTATTTGACATTCTAAGAAATAACTAGGTCAACTCTAGGTAATTACTTTATCTATAGGAATATTTTGAAGCTGTAGCTTTAATTAATCTAGGAAAAAAGTAAGTATCTTAAACCTAGAGGAGATCATATTTCAACAGCAATTTTCATAGAGAGCTCATACACCTTCTGGGCCATCATTACTATTCGTTTTCAATTAAACAAAGTTCACTACTGGTTATCTAGCTATTAGAATATTTGGCTATGTTTATTGCACCCATTTCTCAATATTTAGTACCTCATACCTCAATCAATCTCCCTAGCCTTTTCCCAACTATGTTGGGTTTTGGTTTCCAGTGTAAACAGATGCAGCTACTATCTGATCTCAACCAGTTACTGGGTAATACGATAGCCCTTGGTAAGACTAGTTATCAGACTTCCTACAAAGACAATATCAAGGTATGGCTATGTATAATATGGGACATATTTATGTATATATTTATCTTTGCTCATATTATACACCACTCCTTAGTTTGTTGGCTATTATTTGACATAGTACATAGGATCATATAACTAGCTTCAAGCCCTCGGATGTAAAAGGACATACTACCATCTACTACTTGGCTAGACAGCTTAGAAATACCAAAGCAGAATCAGCAACATTCAGTGTATATTCAGTCATAACCTTTTTTGACAGTGGACCTCTAACTAATGGCGGGACCATTATTTGTTAAAATTAAGACTCTTGTATCTTTATCTTTACCTTTAATGAAGCAAATATCTCATAGCTTTGCACCTACCATATGGAAGTAACTATCACAGGTAGTAAAATTACTTTCCAAATCTATTTATATGCCCAGTTTGGCTAAAAAAATGCTACCATTGGTAAGTATAAAAATTTGTTTTTGTTTATAGGAACCAAGTATAAACTGGCCGACTAGCCATGGCTTTAACATCGTAAGACATGATGTTTCTTTTCTTTGTACCTGAAATGATATTTGCATCATATCTTTATGAGAAAACATTGCACTAATCCATCCATACTAATATTATAAATGCGAAAGTGTGTCTGTCTGTTACCTCTTCACGCTTAAACCGCTGAACCGATTTAGATGTACTTTGGTATAGGGATAGTTTGAGTCCCGGGAAAGGACATAGGATAGCTTTTATCCCGATATTCTCACGGGATCGACACTTATGCGGGTAAAACCGCGGGGCACTGCTAGTAATAAATCATTATACTTATCCAAGACCTAAATACATAATTCAACTTGTTAATGTGGCAAATAAATGATTCTGATCTACAAATTTCATAAACTTATTCAGGATTAGTACTGGTTAAAGCCACACACAAATTTAATGTGCTATCACAATCTTCATCCATACTAATATTATAAATTCGAAAGTAACTGTCTGTCTGTCTGTATGTTACCTTTTCACGCCTAAACCGCTGAACCGATTTGAATGAAATTTGGTATAGAGATAGCTTGAGTCCCAGGAAAGGAGATTTTCCCACGGGATCGAGACTTATGCGGGTGAAACCGCGGGCGCAGCTAGTTGATTCATAAATGAACATTGACAGATCGATGAATGTGATGACATACATAGTTAAACTCACACGTTTTCCCATGGTACGGGTAGTCAAACACTACACAAAGTCACCTATTACAATCCTTACTACACTCCTGTGAAGAGATTTAGTATACTTCCACTTCCAGCTTGTTGATGACTACAATGAGCGCGTATGTGACGCCCCAGCTCGCCCAAACGCCTACATTCGCTTCATAGAGAAATCTGCCGAAGAGTTGGACGGCGAGGTGGAATATGACGTGGATGAAGAGGATACTGCATGGCTCGCCATCATCAATAAGACGAGGACCAAGCAGAACTTGCCAGCAGTCACTGTTGATACGTTAGAACTGCTCATGGATAGATTGGAGAAGGAGTCTTATTTTCAAGTAAGTTGTGTACTCATAACGTATGTGAACTTTTTATACAGACAAGATCAATTCTTTTGTGAGGCAACACCATGCCGACCACCACCCTAATTGCATAACACTTCTAATCACAATCTGAATCATATTGAAGGATATTGCTAATCCATTGCTTCATGTGTTCGAAAAAATTTGTCTGCTCAAGAACGTAAATAACGCAATGAATGTTGTTGAACTGTCAAAATGAAAGCCATTGCTACAGATAGTGTCTTACGCAATTACCCCGCAGTAAGTCTATTTTGTGGTGAACACCTTAACCAATCATCATGGATAATTAAAACTTCTTAGTCATGGTGCAAGGCGGCAATTTCCCTTAAAGCCAGAATAATATCTAATTAATTATTCATTGTCAAATTATACAAATGAAATGCTATGGTAGACTCTTGTTTTTAGGGTTCCGTACCCAAAGAGTGCCAACGGAACCCTATTACTAAGCCTCCGCTGTCCATCCGTCCGTCTGTCAGCGGTCTGTATCTCATGAACTGTAATATAGACAGGGTAGTGGTAGACAGTTGAAATTTTCACAGTATTTCCATTGTCGCTATAACAACAAACAATAAAAATAAATTAAAGGGGGTCTCCATACTAGAAACGTGTGTTTTTCGGCGTCTTTGCCTTGTGATACGGAACCCTTCGTGTGCGAGTCCAACTCGCACTTGGCCGCTTTTTTATAACAAGCCTACAAGAGTTCACCTTCGCCATGTTTCTTTCGTAGGCATCCCAGAATGGCCAGCAGACAGCAGCCACAGTGGACGAGGATGCGGTGTGCTGCATTTGTATGGATGGCGAGTGTCAGAACACCAATGTGATTCTGTTCTGTGACATGTGCAACTTGGCTGTTCATCAGGACTGCTATGGGGTAAATCAATCTTCTTTTGTGTTACTTTATTCAAAGAGATACATCAGTAATCCATATTTTCTTCTAAAAATGTGTCTGTCATGTGTCGGCACAGGAAGAACATAAACTAAATAGAATGACACAAACATAAAAATAATTCAAGAAATAAAAATGGTACCTACTTACTTATATCATCATCATCATCTGCCTAGCCTTTTCCCAACTATGTTAGGGTCGGCTTCCAGTGTAACCTGATGCAGCAGAATACCAGTATTTTACATGGAGCGACTACCCATCTGACCTCCAGAACCCAGTTACTGGGTAATACGATACCCCTTGTCAGACTTTCGGTAATAGTGGTACTTATATAAAAAATAAAAAACAAAAGGTCTCGGGTATGATACGATAGTCAAAAAGCTGAAAGTATACTGTATTGATATCCCGAGTCGTACTCAGCGCTTCTCCTCCACTTTTATTATGCGCACAGCCAAAGTGTGGAACTCTCTGCCAGCGTCTGTGTTCCCTCCCACATTTAACCCGTCTGCCTTCAAATCAAGAGTGAACTTCGTTCCATCATAGACCTCATCTATCGCTTTCCATCACGCGTGAACGGGGTCAAGAGCACGCTCATTTAGCAATAAAAAAAAAATACAGTATTTGAAACTGCTTTTTTGTCGACAGCAAAAATATTCACAAATCTTTTTATTGTGGGTATAGGTTATGCCTACATGAACTGGTTACTGCAAATAAATCTACTCTCACCATATAAAATAATAGTAAAACAATGGCCGCCAAACTGAATCAGCTTTCGTAACGGCTGAGGGGATTCGAATGATTCTTGCCATGGGACAAAAAAATACAAACACATTTTGGGGCGCGGGCCTATCATCCTTGCCTCTGTCGTTCTCGGCCTCTCCCTGTAAAAGCTGCGTCTTTTATAATAATCATAAACCTGTTCTAGGTGCCCTACATACCTGAAGGGCAGTGGCTATGCAGACGATGTCTGCAATCACCCTCGCGTCTTGTCAATTGTGTACTGTGTCCTAACACTGGAGGTAAGTATTCGATAAGTAAAGGTAATATGTACCTTATAGATTGCGAATAAAGTTCATATTCGCTTTTGATCGTCTTTTATATATCTCGTCGTTGCCAAAGTAAACTGATCCTTATTTACTTATATTATTTGACTCAATATTGCTGTCATTAGGTGCATTCAAGCAGACTGATCAAGGCACGTGGGCGCACGTGGTGTGCGCGCTATGGATACCTGAAGTACGATTCGCTAACACAGTATTTTTGGAGCCGATAGGTGAGAATTTATATGACGCCATTATTCCCGCATTATGTTATTTTTAGGGTTCTGTACCTCAAAGGGAAAAACGAAACCCTTATAAGATCACTTCGTTGTCCGTCTGTCAAGACCCTTTTTCTCAGGAACGCGTTGAGTTATCAAGTTGAAATTAATATCGAATACTCAGGGCTGCAATCCCTTGAAGCAGTGAAAAATATCAAACTTCTAAGTCAACGCAATCAAAACCACTCGCAAGGGAATCATAGGGTACTTCCCGTTGACCTAGAAATTTAGCACGAAGCAGTGTCATGTAACGCAAGTAATTGAAAAAATCCGAAAACACGGGAAAAATATTCGAGACCGATTGCCGTGATAAACTATTTACATACCTACTTTGAACGGGGAACCCTCGGTGCGCGAGTCCGACTCGCACTTGACTGGTATTTTTATCTCAAAAATGTTTTGCAAAAGACCCAAGGTTTTTTCAAATCCAGTGATTTTTTTCAACCGACTTTAGACTTATCTGGAATATATGTGCAAGTATTTGCGCGAAAAATCTCGTTATTTGAGCAATACTAACTTAACCCAATTTCTATTGTGATAAAGTTAATTTTGTAAAAGCGAAATACGCGGAGAAAAGTGCCAGCATCAGATATTTCTTTAGGCTGATCTTCGGCTTTGGTTGCTCACAACTTAATTCTGTTTTTCATTGCCTCACAGATTCAATTGAGATGATTCCCCCAGCTCGATGGAAGCTTCAATGCATGGTGTGCAAACAACGTAGCGTCGGTGCGTGCATACAGTGCCACAAGACCAGCTGTTACTCAGCCTTCCATGTCACCTGCGCACAGCAGGCTGGGTGAGTCCTTTATTAATATCCAAAGGCGATTTTAATCTGTTTAGGTACTCTTCGGAAGGTGACTGCAAGGGGTCTCGACATGCCGCTGCGGTTTTAATGCCGTACGCGACGTCACAACTTTGACGGAAGCGGCATTTTTCTGCATTAGTCTGTTAGTGACAGACAGTGACGGCACAGCTGACTTACGGTCTGCGGTCGAGTCGCGACCGCAGACCGCAAACCAGCTGCTGTCTGTCAACCAGTCAGCGGCCGTCTGAGGTCTGTCACTGCCTGTTTCGGTTGCGGTCGGCTTCGGAAGAGCTCTTTTCATCATCATCCTTTCAGCCGAAAGACGTCCACTGCTGGACATAGGCCTCCCCCGAGCACCTCCACTTCGACCGGTTCTGTGCTTCTCGCATCCAACGGGTTCTAGAGAGCTCTTTTACTCTGGAGTAATTTGGAAAACAAACCAGCATTTTACGTTCAAATAACAAACACATAGGGAAGTGTGTGTCCGTTATAATAAACTAACCCCCTTACTAATAAACGTTGTATAGCGTCTGTATAGTTAACGCTGTTACGTCTGTCTTCTTCTTTCGATAGTCAAATTACTGACGACTGAAAGAGAGAAATCGGTGTGTAACTATTCATCTGATATAATACGTTTATCAGTAAGGGGTTTAATGTACTTATATTATTGTTTTATTTGGGGGTCGCCATCATACCTACGGGATGATGGCGACATAGAGCGCGAGCGCAGGGCGTTGGCGGTAAGGAGCAATATGATCGCCCGAAGGTTTGCTCGCTGCACGGCAGACGTTAAAGTCAGTTTAAGGCGTTCTGTCAGTCCTTCTACTCGAGCGGCCTGTGGGTGTCATATACGAGCCGAGCCTACAACGTCCTGCGCGTACAATACAACAACGCTTTCAGGATGCTGTTGCAGTTGCCGCGGCGTTGTAGTGCATCTGGAATGTTTGCTGCAGTTCACACGGATGGCTTTCACGCCATCATGCGTAAGAAAGCGGCTTCCTTGCTGCAACGCTTGCGTAACACTCGTAACAGTATCCTGAAAATGATTGCTGGCAGACCAGACTGCCCCATCCAGAGGCACTGGGTGGAAATAGCAATAGGTTTATAGGATGAAATTAAGGACGCGTTTACGAATCTGACAAAAGTAAGCAGTTTTTCGGTGCATTTTACGGCAAAATGATACGAAACCAAATGTAACTAATAATTACCACAAATAGATTACTCCTTCATCTTCAAATGGTAGCAAATTTTTATTCGAAAAGTTTGGTTTATAATATTGTAAAAAATAATTTCCGTTGCCTCTTCACACAAAATTTACGATATCGTGCTGACTTTAGGAACATTTTTCTTCTATTTAATAACATAAATTTATTTATTTAAAAATGTTTTATGTAAGCAGACATGTTAAACTCAAAAAGGTAGCAAAAAGAACTATCAAAATGTTACAAATAGACTCAGCAAAAAAATAAAAAACGAATCAAATTTTTCACATATTTAGCTGTAACATGTGAATCCTAATTCATTGAGTTAAGGGTTATTTTACTGGTCACTGTCTTGATTTATTGCACAAAAATTTGTAATGAAATATTAGTCTGCGCTCGGCCGCCGTCGTGAGTGGACTCTGTGTCGGTTGTAAGCAGCAGCTTGTGCTAGAAAAGATCGCTGTACGGATAGAAAATATTTGACATACCAAACTTGATACTTACTTCACGCATTCTGTATGACTACCCAACGAAAGATTTTATTCAGTCGTATATTTTTCTAGAAGTACTCGTAAGTATGGATTATTCATATTTCGTTTCGGACTTGATGGAGTCACCTGAAGGTGTACTTTGAAGACAGCTACAGGCTACTGGAACTAATAGACGAGCTGAGCTAGATGTACCGAGTTTGGGCTCGTTTTGTTAGTTATGTTGAGACCTTACCTCCGGACTTGATAAAATGACCTGCAGGTGTACTTCGAAGACTGCTACTGGAACTAATAGACGAGCTGAGCTAGGTGTGCCAAATTTGAACTCGTTTTGTTAGTTATGTTGAGACCTTACCTCCGGACTTGATAAAGTGACCTGCAGGTGTACTTCGAACACTGCTACTGGAACTAATAGACGAACTGAGCTAGGTGTGCCGAGTTTGGGCTCGTTTTGTTAGTTATGTTGAGACCTTACCTCCGGACTTGATAAAATGACCTGCAGGTGTACTTCGAAGACTGCTACTGGAACTAATAAACGAGCTGAGCTAGGTGTGCCAAATTTTAGCTCGTTTTGTTAATTATGTTGAGACCTTACCTCCGGACTTGATAAAGTGACCTGCAGGTGTTCTTCGAAGACTGCTACTGGAACTAATAGACGAGCTGAGCTAGATGTACCGAGTTTGGGCTCGTTTTGTTAGTTATGTTGAGACCTTACCTCCGGACTTGATAAAATGACCTGCAGGTGTACTTCGAAGACTGCTACTGGAACTAATAGACGAGCTGAGCTAGGTGTGCCAAATTTGAACTCGTTTTGTTAGTTATGTTGAGACCTTACCTCCGGACTTGATAAAGTGACCTGCAGGTGTACTTCGGACACTGCTACAGGAACTAATAGACGAACTGAGATAGGTGTGCCGAGTTTGGGCTCGTTTTGTTAGTTATGTTGAGACCTTACCTCTGGACTTGATAAAATGACCTGCAGGTGTACTTCGAAGACTGCTACTGGAACTAATAAACGAGCTGAGCTAGGTGTGCCAAATTTTAGCTCGTTTTGTTAATTATGTTGAGACCTTACCTCCGGACTTGATAAAGTGACCTGCAGGTGTTCTTCGAAGACTGCTACTGGAACTAATAGACGAGCTGAGCTAGGTGTGCCGAGTTTGGGCTCGTTTTGTTAGTTAGGTTGAGACCTTACCTCCGGACTTGATAAAATGACCTGCAGGTGTACTTCGAAGACTACTACAGGCTACTGGAACTAATAGACGAGCTGACCTAGATGTACCGAGTTTGGGCTCGTTTTGTTAGTTATGTTGAGACCTTACCTCCGGACTTGATAAAGCGACCTGCAGGTGTACTTCGAAGACTGCTACTGGAACTAATAGACGAACTGAGCTAGGTGTGCCGAGTTGATAGTTATGTTGAGACCTTACCTCCGGACTGAATGGAGTGACCTGCAAGTGTACTTTGCGAGTTTTTACGAGTAGAACTAGCTGATAAGAATGTGTATAGTTTTTACCTCTTATAACTCGATTGTGGTTTTAGGCCAAGCCCTAAGACGTTTGAGAAAAGCTCTCGTAAGAAACTTCATGCCGGTCTTCTCCCAGAATTGATCGATCCAAGATTTAAAAGAACTGCAAGAGCATTCTTCACATTGTCAATGTTTTTTTTTTGTTTTTTTTTTACTTATTTTTATTATTTCTTATCATTTACAGCTCCTAGTCCGGCTTAATACGTTATCCTAATTGCGATGGAATACATTTGGAATGGCGATCAATTTAAACCCTTCTAATTTGACAGTTCAACAATATCCATGGCGTTGTTTTTGTTGTTGTGCAAACAAATTTTTTAAATTTATGAAGCAATGAATATTGTTTAAGTATTGGTACTGTGTGCATTACAGTGTATGTGCCTAATAAACGTATTTTCTTTCTGGTTTTTGAGAACCTACTTGCATTTGATTCCATAGCAAATTTATTATATAAAATACGAAATAAAACGAATAAAAAAATTGGTTCATTAGTTTTTGAGAAAATCGCGGACATACAAACATACATACATACGGGTCGAATATAGAACCTCCTTTTTGAAGTCGGTTAATAAGCTTGTTTTAAATTATTTGCTTTCAATAAGCTCGTCCGCAAATTGTAAATACATAGGTACTTTGGCAAGTACTTTATTAATCACTGTCCAATGAAATTAAGAAAATAGCATAATTTTTTATGAACATTTCACATAACCAACAAACTTTTTGAAAACAAATCAACGCAAGCTTAAAAAAAAATACACGGCTAAAATTAAATAAATTTAGGCTCAAGTATCAGGTCGTGCCGGTTTACTCATAATTTCGCCGCTTCGCGCATGTCGCTGTGTGTGTGAGCCGTGCGCGTGTAGTAGTAAGACTCAATACCTAAAATTGAAGCGCGTCAATTCGTAAACGCGTCCTTAAGTACGTACTAACAACACTAACATAGCATATAAGCACAATCTGTTACTAACAACTAATAACTTATGGACTTAGGTCTGAAATAAAGATATTTTATTTATTATTTTATTATTTGCATTATTTTCGAGCTTTACTAATTGTTTATATAAATATTTTCATAAGTGTTTTTAATTAGACCACGCACCTCATTAGTTACTTACGACGACTCACCTATGTTACAATATAAGGATTTCCACGTTTTGTCACGATTTTTATGCGAGGAACGCACGGTTAAGATGTGCGTACTAAGCCGTGTGTTGGTTTCAGTCTGTACATGAAGATGGAGGCGGCGGGTGCGGGGCGCGACCCCAGCCAGCCGGTACAGGTCGCCAAGATGGCGTACTGCGATGCACATACTCCTGCGCATATATTACAGGTAATGTGTCATTAGAATTATTACTGGCTATAGGGACGGCTGACATGGGTAAAGAATTTGGCAAACACCATGTGATTAACCCCTATTATTATTAGCATGTCATAAATATAACGTATTTCATTTTTATCTATCGCGCTTCTTTAAGATATTCTCTGTAAATTGAGAGGTCTGGCTCTTGAGTTACACGAACTCCTAGTACAAACAGGCCTGATGGTCTAGTGGTTAGTGACCCTGACTGCTATGCCGGAGGTCGTGGGTTCGATTCCCACCCAGGACAAATGTTTGTGTGATGAGCACGATCATTTGTTCTGTGTCTGGTTGTAATTTATCTATAATATGTATGTATTTAGAAATATATAAGTATGTTTATCAGTTGTCTAGTACCCATAACACAAGCTCTGCTTAGCTTGGGACTAGATGGCGTTGTGTGATAGTTGTGGAATATTATTATTATTATTTTACATATCTCGGGACCATGGGGTCCCGGTCCTTTGGAAGGCGTACGAGGGGCCGAAGCCAACTCGCAGAGGCCCCTTAGGAAATTTTAATGAAATGCGGCACCATCCGACGATTATCCCTGTATGCACTATGCAAGTGCACCCAAGGATAACCCCCGGTTGGTGTAGGACTATTGTAGGATATGGAAAAATAAAAAGTTGGACTATGGGTTTGGGTAGCTGAAGTGGACTGGTTACCAAGAACTATGGAAGAACTATGACCCCTGCCTGATCAATGTTTTATATATACACGGATAAAATGGCAGGGGGTGACTTGCACACTCAATAATGGGCCCCCGGAAACGGTCGCTAGCACATAGTGACGTAGCGACAAGGGGGCAACAGGTCCTGAGGTGCTTATGAGGAGTGGAGAGGTATTCCACGGCTGTACACTGACGTTTGTGTCTTGATGTAAAAATAAATAAATGAGTTTTGTTTGTCTTTGTAAAGGGATAATTTATGGGTCAGAAAGTGACATTATACTTTTTTATTCCGGACAAATGTCCGAAATATTTACATACTAGCTGCTCCCCGCCGTTTCACCCGCATATGTGTCGATCACGTGGGAATATCGGGATAAAAAGTATCCGATGTGTTAATCTTAATTATAAACTATCTGTGTGCCATGTTTCATCCAAATCCGTTCAGCTTTTTGTGCGTGAAGAAGTAACAAACATACAAACACACACAAACTTTCGCCTTTATAATATTAGTGTGATTTCTGTTATGTGTTTCCCTATTTGCCAGGAGCGTCGAGCCCAAGAATCAGAAGGAGATACAAAATCAACCGACCTGACAGCGATTCGGCTGAAAGGCAGAGAGAAGATAAAACAAGTATGTGATGGAAAAAAAACTACCTCGTTAAAAGTACATGCACTTTTCTTTATTTTCTTCTAATTTTCCAGCAAATCAAAAATATTAACCCCCGAATACACTGAAGGGTGACTGTCCGATATTCTTAAAAGTCTTTATGCTTTACATAATCAGCCTATAATGTTCCGACTGCTGGGACACAGGCCTCCTCTCTTCGAGAGGGAGTGGACTGTAGTCTACCACGCGAGCCCAGTGCGGGTTGGTAGATGTCACATGTTTTCGAATTTTTGGTTCTAGGACATGCCGGTTTCCTCACGATGTTTTTCTTCACTGTTTTGAGAGCAGTGGCGATGAAATTATAAGTACACTGCCTGCCTGGGTTCGAACCCACTATCTGAGCAACCACTGCTCTCGTATGCTTTAATTCATCTTAAAGCTAAGCGCACATTACAGCCACATTGGGCTGTAGCTCATGGCATTCCAACAATACAAAAAAATCCAGTACTGCCTGCCTGTAATGAGTGACGGTTCGTACAAAATATACATACGTAAGTGATATAGGAGGACTTTTGCATGGCGCTGCGGTTCGCCCTAATGAGCGTTAACCCTAAAGTGAGAATGAGAAGTAACGGCGCGGCGGCGTCTTAACGTTGAACTAACATTTGAGTATTCGGTCGTAAAGCTGTGTTACCCTAAAAACATCGAACCGTCACATAGCGGCCGCTATCATAAAAATCCGTCATTTTCAACAATATTTTGACTTTATAAAGATACCCTTTAATAAATGGATAGCCTTCATTGTAGGACTGCTAATGTGCCACCGTTTTTTTAGGAGTTTTAGTTTTTTTTTTTTTTCACATGACACATCAATTTGTAAAATCCATCAAATCTTTCTCCATGTCTAAACCATCCATATTCCCCCAGGCTCGTCGCGTCTTAGCCCTCAAACGCACATGGGCCCCTGTGGTCCTGGTCCCCACATTGCCAGCGGACAGGGTCGCCGAGGTCGCTGCCCTGGCCCCTGGGGCACCTGCTGCGAGGGCGCAGCTTATGAAGAGATTGTTGGCTTACTGGACGCTGAAGAGACATAGCAGGAATGGGGTGCCGTTGTTGAGGAGGCTGCAGAGTCTTACGAGTCATCATGGTTAGTAACTTTAAAGACCATTATCGTATTTTAAAATTATGTCTTGTGAGATACAATAACCCCTTACTAATAAACGTTGTATAGCGTCTGTAACTTTATAGTTGTGTATAGTTTCTATATTTATGTCTGTAATTTATATGGTGTACATAATAAAGAGTATTCTATTCTATTCTATAGTTACTTACACAAAGCTTTGTCTTCTTCTTTCGAAAGTCAAATTACTGACGACTGAAAGAGAGAAATCGGTTTGTAACTATTCATCTGATATAAAACGTTTATCAGTAAGGGGGTTAATGTATATTATTGTTTTATTCGTATTATTTTCGAGCTTTTCCAATTGTTTATATAAGTGTTTTTAATTGGACCATGCACTTCATTGGTTACTTACGACGACTCATCTATTCTCTACTACATAGACTTCTAATTTCTATTACAATATCCGGATTTCCACGTTTTGTATCTAGACGTAAACAAAAAAAAAAACTGCAAATAAAAACAAATGAATAATTATGCGAAACTATCAGTAATAAAATA
This sequence comes from Hydraecia micacea, assembly GCA_914767645.1. NCBI lineage: Eukaryota > Metazoa > Arthropoda > Insecta > Lepidoptera > Noctuidae > Hydraecia > Hydraecia micacea. The sequence continues at coordinate 10,357,493 of OU611797.1, forward strand.
AAAAGTAATACAAAAATAATATATGCTTTTGTTCACAGGAACTCGAGGTATACAGGATGGCACGGTCAATGTAAGAGAGCTGTGCAACCAGCTCAAGTACTGGCAGAGGATACGACAGGACTTGGAGAGAGCAAGGTAAAATATTAGATGATTTATTTTCTTAACAATTTCTTTAACAGGCGGGTCTACTCAGATATACTCGTAGAATGATAGATTTCATACATAAACTATGCGCACACGTTTTGAACACGTTTGAAGCGGGAGTTTCACTTCTATACAAAGGTAATTGCTTTTTCATTCCTCATACTCGGAAAGTAGTGTTTGTTTGATTCGAATAGCGGGTGGAAGACGCTGCTTCCCACCTTTGGGCGGGAAAGACTGTAATTGCTTCCCTATCTAGGGCGGGAATGAATTTTAAAAATAGAATTGGTTAGGTAGTCAGCTTCGATTTTTTTTACATAATTAAGAAAAATGCTGCGGTCTTGTGAGTGCATAAACAGCCAATGTGAATTTAAAAAAAAAACCTATCAAGCGGGACGGCCCGCGGCGGTGGCGGTACGCGGTGTGTTCCATAGTTAAAATAGTACACAAATTGTTCTAACATCTCAATTAATTTTAAATAGGTCAAATCAATAAATATTTTAGAAAAACCACAATTTTTTACTTTCTTTATATTCGAAATGAAAAGTAGAGTGTTTAACACGGGTGAAAGTCATCAATACAGCTACTCTAGCCTTTTTATGATTGCTTACTTTTCTTGCCATCAGATTACTCTGCGAGCTAGTGCGCAAACGCGAGCGTCTAAAGGCGGAGTACACGCGCGTGTGGGAGCGCTGCGTGCTTCACTCGCTGCAGCCCGAACGTGCCGCGCTGCACAAGCTACTGCGCATGCTGAGGCAGAAGGATGCCAGCGATATATTCACTGAGCCGGTGGACCTGCAAGAGGTATGATGTCTAAGGAGTACTCAGGCGTCTTGATGCTATGTACTATACTAGCTGCAGCCAGCTGTCAAAAGAATCTGAAGTTTCCCACAATACTGTTAAACAGGTGCAGTTGGCGCCCAACGTGGGACTTATTTCTAACTATTCAAGTTTATTTTTTATGCAGTTCTCACGTTAGTTAAGTAATATTTCGCCCTATCCAAATGCCGCATATTTTAAATGGCGATAGTATATAATCTTTAAAATTGCTTTTATCAATTTAATTAATAAGCTAAGATCCAAATGTTTTATACACCACTGAAAACTGTCATATATTTCTCTGGCATCCTTAGAAAACCTCTCGTATTTAACATTTTCCTAATCTACGTTTAATCCTCTCAGGTACCAGACTACAGTACCATAGTGAAACACCCCATGGACCTGAGCACTATGGGCAAGAAGTTGGACCGCGGCGCGTACGCAACCATAGACGATATAGAGGCGGACTTCAAACTCATGATAGAGAACTGTCTCACTTATAATAATAAGGATACTGTGTTTTACAAGTAAGTGAATTGAAAGGATATCTTTTATTTATAAAAAGCGTCGACACCATGAACAATCAAATATTTTAGATTTAGTAAGATATTTTGGCTAAAAGTTTAACCGGGGCTTGTTCAAAGGTTGTGCGATGAATGTCTAGTGTGCCCTCTTATTTAGAGGTTTGAAAATGAGGGCTTTCCACTTGGCCTAATTTTCAAAAGAAGGAGGGAGGGAGGTAGGTGGCGTTCTGTAGTTTCTGCCTATCCCAAAGAGAAGAAGGCGTGAGTTTATGTATAGTAAAAGTGCGCAATGTGCTGCACACCCCACACTATTTCAAGTTAAACAAATATCAACTTTATTTCAATGACGATTAAGTTGATTTCAGAGTGACTAGCACTATTGAAAAAGTTATAAAAATGTTTGAAGTTGTAGCGTATGGGTCGAGCCACGACCACTTGAAAAATTCAGGTGAATTTTACGTCATGGTGTATTGGTATGTCATTAGTTCCCAGAATTCGATCCTTATTAACGACAGTATTGAATGGTGTAATAATAGTGTTTTTTTTTTTTTCAAAATCTACAGGTTCGATTCCTGGCTAGAAATTTTGAATTTTCAAAAATCCATTGATGCAGTTTTAGTTTTCATCAAAATCGAGCCCGGGACTTCTTTTCGCTATTCCTCATAGTTTCGGATCTGACCATCCACGCCTACTTGAAAAATTCACCTTGTATACTACTTTAGCAGAACTATTTTTTCCTACAAAGTTCCAAACACTCTAGGATAACTCGTCAGCGTTCTACCGCGATTTGGTGATACTAAATTCTGTTCATAAATGTTTCAGGGCCGGTGTAAAAATGCGTGAACAATGCATACCGCTATTCCGTCAAGCTCGACGGGACGTGCGCGAGGCTGGCTTACAGGCGCTGTGTGTGGCCACTGACGGCAGTCCGCGCGCGCCTGATAGCCCGCACCGAGCTGTGCCCAGTCCTAGGAGGAACAGGTGTGGATAGGTTCAGTACCGTCTTTACCATAAGGGCACACGGGGGCTGTGCCCAGAGCCCTCTACCCCACGGGGGCCCCGGAAGGCAGATATTACAACGCAAGCTACATTCAAAAGCGCATATTTTGACACTCGCAAGGGAATCAAAACCTATAGGGTACTTCCCGTTGACCTAGAATCATGAAATTTGGCAAAAAGCATGTAGCACAAGTAAAGGAATAAATCTGAAAACCGTAAATTTGTAGTTACATACCTACAAATTTGTACGGAACCCTCGGTGCGCGAGTCCGACTCGCACTTGACCGGTCTTTTTTACTTTCCAAAGGGGCCCCAAATTCTTGTGTGCCCAAGGGCCCCGGCCTGCCCTAAGACGGCGTTGGATAGGTTAACATAGCGGCTTGGACGGAAGTAGCCTCCTTCTGTGGGACCGTGTTGGTCAAGAAGGAGGCCGCCGAGCGGGATCGGGAGAGGGCTGATCCTGCTCGGAGAAGGAGGCGTCAGGTAGGCAAACGCCTTGGCGCCTAATACGCCGAAACCCGCTTACCAATCAAGGTAGGTGGACCTTTAGGCCGCGCTCACTTTGGATACGTTTTCGTACGAATTCCATTCGTGCAGAAACGTACGAACACGCACGAACATTCCCGACCTTCTGAGTACTATGAAAGCGCTCACACTGCACGCGAGTTAGTCGTACGTATACGTACGTGCAAGTCCGACGTCCGAAATCAATCCGAACTTGTTGGGATTTTATTACACGTTCGTGCGTTCATCATCAATAATGGATGTAGAAAAGTTAATTAACTTGGTTCACGGGCATAAATCTTTGTGGGATCAAAGTGATTCCAGTTATAGAATAAAGAATTATTATATAAAAATATATCGGAAAAGCATTTTTTTTACTTTCTTACCTTAAAGTGACAATTAATCGTTCTTCAGGTGATATTGTGTCGCGAAAGTTGCTGTATTTAGTCAGGTTAGGTCGTATTGCATTAAGAATGTACTCAAAAGTATCTCTCCCCATGCGTGTATAACCATGAAACAGTCTGGGGTCATTATACAAATTTTCCATAATGTGATGAAATTCACCGAATTCATCTCTTTTTAAAAATATTTCGCGCACCCATTCGGTTCTACGATAACGACGACGGCGTCGCAATCTATGGTTTAGAAGATGATTATCCAAAAGATAAATATTTTTCATCGCAGCAAAGATGACTTTACGTATGCGCTAACACCGGTACTCTGTCTATTTGACGGAGAAAAACGTATTCAGTGTGCGCACTCAATTCGTACGAACAGTGTTCATACGTTTACGTACGATATAATTCGCATCCAAAGTGAGCGCGGCCTTAGGGTCGCGGGCGCACAGACGGGGCTCTGTCCCCCCACCAAGTGACCCCAGGGAAGACGATGGCACAGTGGTCACGTGCTGCCGTGCATAGCGAGGCTCGGGGGGGGGGTCCCTTTACAGTCTCCCCTGGGAGCCTTACAGGCGTTGCTCGGTGGGGTTCCGAAATTGGTCTTTTAAGAGGAACCGGGCCCACCCCTATGTGCTGATGGTGATCACCGGGGTGGTTTTAGTGAGGTAAACACCCTACACTCCCCGACCTCCCCTCCCCGGAGGCTGGGTGCGTTTTGAAGGTTTCCCCTCGAAAACAAAGAAAAAAAAGGATAACAGCGGAAAGTCGCAGATTATCGCCATCGCGGCGCATTGGAGAACTGTCAAAACTCACGCTGCAATATTAACATAGTTGGGAAAAGGCTAGGCATATTGATTGACAAATACAGGGTCCAATTCAATTAGCTAGCGAAACTCCGCAGTCGTGATGGGTATCGAGATTTAAAAACGATAAAATAAGATGTATTGTTTTTTGGGTCAACGGCTATAATATGTGTGGTTACTTGAAACATCAGTTTTTGAAGTGAAAACTTCTTTAGGCGCGTTGGGCATATGAGATGGGAAAAACGATTAAACTCGCGCCACTGTTACCGTAATCGACACCACTTCGGATGTGTTCGGCTGTCCTCGGGATGTACTCGGTTTCAATGTATATCCGATATGTCAGTGAGTGATGGCAAAGTATTCTGTTTGAGTTTTGTTTTCACTTCTGTCGGCGCTCCTGGAGTGCCACTGTATTTTTTTTTTTGCAATCTTCACACAAGTGATGGGTATCGTTATTTAAACACGGTAAAACAAAAAAAAAAAATACAGATTTCCTCAACTCATAATTACACCACCAGCGATTGTTGACCTCAAAAAAAGCTATCATCTAATCAATTTTTTGTACCTATTTATTTATAATCATGTTTTGATTTCGATACCCATCACGCCTGTGGAGTTTCGCTAGCTAATTAAATTTTACCTTGTATGTAGTGCCTAGTGCCTTATTAAAATAAGGAACTTATTGATTTTACTTCCAACGGTTAGCATAAACAACCCCGTTAAAACACACCTGTATATTGAAACGTGTATCTGGTATGGTTCAGTATCGCCAGTCCGCGCCGCGCCAGTCCGCCTCGCCGCAGCGTGAGTCGAGCCGCCAGCCGGCCGCGCTCCAGCAGTGACAGTGAACGGGAGAGGACGCCAGGTAACTTCTATGATAATGACTATAGATTCATTCGACATTTTTAAGTGACGTTCACAATTTTCTATATGAGAACATGTCATCGTTTTCTTCAGTGCGAACAAGAAATATCGCTTCACGCCCTGTCCTGTCCTTTTAGCATGACAATAGCTCCATCTCTTTTTTTCGCACCGGAGAAAGTCTTTAGGATTTTTTAAATAATCAATTGAATATGTAACGTGTTGTGTTTATAGAGAGGCGTAAGGAACGCAGCGTCTCGAGGGCGCGCAGCGAGAGGCGGCAGTCCAACGCGATAAAAGACTCGGATGATGAAAATATCGCTGTAAGTATTACATTCCCATAAATCATGTTGCTCTTTTAATATATTCAGTGTAAATAAATCAGTCATCAACAGGAAGTTTGCCTGTACGATCGAGGAATAAAATTATCAGCTTTCAAATTCGTTTCCTTCTCATATTTTGTGTAAAAGTCTAAGGCTAATTATATGCCGAAGATGCCTCACTGCGATGCGATACCTTGCTACTTCGATGTCACCTCCAAGTAAAACAAATGCATGCTAATAGACACGCACGAACATGCCGAAGGGGCTGCTTGGGCGTTTACCTCGATGCATAGCATGTGAGTGTGTGAGAGAAAATGAAAGTCTCTAAAAACAATCGTGTTTGCCACGTGGCTGCGCTTTAAAGTTCCATTTTAGCATTAATGCCAGACAGATTCTGTCTGATGCTGGTTTTCTACTACAAAGAAAAAAGAAACAAATCAGCATTCATATTGAAAATAATATAAAAGCGTCGTCTTATGAAAATCAGTTTCATACAAACAAACAGAGATAAATAGAGTCCACTCTTGCATTTCAATTCTATTCTATATGGGATGTAACAACAGTACATTGATATGCCCAGTCGCACCGCGCCACGTCTCCCGCGGCGACTCCCGCGCCGCGCGCGCCGGGCTCGCGCGGCCGTGCGCGCGGCCGGGCGCGCGGGCGCGGCCGCCGAGGTGGACGCGGACGGGCCACTGCGCATGCGGACCGGGGCAGGGATAACGGTACGATACTCACTGAAATACATTAACTGCCTGTTTCTGAGGATTTTTAATAGTTTAATCTATTCTAAGGTGCTAAGAGATTGATATCTTATTTCTGTACACTGTTTAGGAAGAATTTTTGATTAAATTGATAACTTTGTCGAATGAACAACTATTCTAATTCTTACTAATTCGGCGGGGAAAAGAGTGCTTGCATACGTTTTGTATGGATTAACGTCAGGCCTGTCAGTGTACAACCCGATTCAAACTTTATGGCGGCTCTGAAGTGCGCTACTCGCTGCGCAGTACCTCAGGCCTCACCCCCACTGCCAAGTGAATTTGTTACTGCGCAGCGACTCGCCTCATGTTCTGAGCCGCCCTAAATTTTGAATCGTGCTGTACCGGAGCATGGTCTATGTAAAAAAAACATTGACTGGAACTGTGTAAAAAGAGCTTGAAACGTTGATTTTACTTTTACTTACCAGTTATATAAATAGCATTGTATTCTGTTATTTACAGGTTTATGGTGAATTTTTGCTTTCTTTCATTATGCTTTTTGGACTGTTCGACTTGACAGAACTTCGTCTAGTTGTTCATAGAACAACATCAATCTTACAAATATTTGAATTTATTTTATAACTACAGATACACCAACGTCTGGTTCCGAGACACCAGTGCCTCCAATACCAGTGGAACGCACCCTCAAACTGGCCACACCAGAGAAGTCACCGGTTAAACAACCAGAGACACCACCAAGTTAGTAAATAACCTCCTTTCATGTTCAGCGCGATTTGTTCAGGGTCCACCCTGACAGACCAATCTTCTCCATTGTCTATGATATTTTGACAGATCATAGCATTTTTATCTCATGAAAAACCACCTACTATTTTTTTATACATCATATTTGTTTTTATATAACATACTGTTTTTTTGTAAAACATCTGTTTTTTTTTTATATTAAACATGTTTTTTTATTTATGAACGGCGACGATACGCACATGGGTATGTGCGATATCAAAGCAAGACTTTTTATTTTTAATTTAAAACAAATACAGCCGTCGTTTTGATCACTCTTTTGTTATTTTGACGCGTACTATGTGTGGAGGTTTTTGTCATGTACTTTTTTTTACTTCGGTTTACACAGGTGATAGAAATGATACCGCTTCATAACTGACCTCGCTGCTATTAAAAATACTTGTAATAGGTGCGAATGTTGCCAGTTACAGGCCTGGGGCTCATGGGTGCACTTAGGAAGCCCACTCTGCTGGTGTCGCCATCTACCGTCGCAGCGCCACCCAAGAGCTTCGGCTCTGATGGTAATTATAAACTCTTTTCACACTTCAATTGGAAACTATACTATTATCAATTTATTATTGCAGAATAAAGACTTATTTTTACTTTGTTTTATTTGATTTTTGTAATTAAATCTGTAATAATTGATTTTGATAAGGCCTGAAATAAAATAATGTTTTGGCTGGTGATAACAAAAAAAAAAAATGTCCGACCCTATCGGCCATATTGAATGGAAACAAAATAAAAAGATTAATCATCATCTCAAGGTTGATGCAACTTTCTTTCGGTGGTTTTTAGCCCAAAATAACTTCTCTTTGCTATTTATTTTACTTTGAAAACATTACGAACAGCGTCGTTGCCGACATTATCAGCCAGTTTGGGTCGCTCCAGCTTAGAGCCTTCGCCAAAGAAGAAGGGTCGCGGCAGACCCCGGAAACAAGATAAGGACAAGTCCACATCCTCACCAGACCTGTTTAGGTACATTATATATGACGGAAATATCTGTGGACCTTGAAAAACCCCACTTTTTCGCCTGAAACCCGTTTTTAGTTCGTACAAAATAACACAAGTTTCAGTTCAGAATTAAAATAATGGCCCACAGGTATTTTTGTTGATTTTATTGCACGATTTTGAAATTGATCTCTAGCACAATTTTTGGAGTGGGAGAACGCTACTGAAGGCAAGAAAGTATGTAATCTAGGCTTTAGCGAATTAGATAGATTTTTGTACAAACAGTTTATTAAGAAATAAAAATATATTTCTAAGTACAAATGCTTCTATTTGATTGCAAATGTGGAATCATAGATTTCATGGAGAAGATTGTGTCTCTAAGCGGACCTTGGCAAAACCGCTTACGTTTTTGTATGGAAAAAAAAGCTTTGCACCGCTTATAATATGTATCAATATCGCTTGTTTTGAAAACGGTGCGCATGACACATAAGCCCACGTTTTACGGGCGTAAAATATCGCGGAGGCATTTTATCGCGTACTGGATTTTCAACTCTCAAGTGTCCGAGCATTGAGAATTCAACAGAGCGCATCCCAGTGCGTCGAAAAAACACACTGTTGGATTTTTAACTCTCGGCTCTATGCAGTGCGCGAAAAAAAAATCGCCTGGGCCTAAGCCTGGGCTAAGGGCTAAAGTTAAAGCTACTAAGTTTTTGATTGAATATATCCAAATGTTTCTCGGACATCTATTGAAGTTTGATTTGATAGGTGCAAAACTTTTTTGTACGAACTAACTCGCCGTAAGCAATATTTTAATGTGTTATTTACACGAGCAGAGTCCTTCGTCTGGAATAGGCGATTATCGAAAGAAAATTGTCCAGCTCGTCTATAGCCCGGCGTTTCTAAATTTGCCAAAGATGTAAACATCAATGGCCGCTCGAAATTCAATAAAATCGATATACAAGAACATTTATTTTAAGTAATGTTTGTTTTCGTCTAAATCTCCGAGCTAACTAGACTCTTGTATATCGATTTTTCGCTAGAGTCCATGTATATCGATTTTATTCAATTTCGAGCGGCCATTGTTGTTGACATCTTTGGTAAATTTAGAAACGCCGTATAATAAATTGTATTCGAGCTTTTTGTTTTTCGCTTGAGTTAAACACATTGGGAATGCGATAATTGACTGGCGAGTCTCGCCTATGAGTCGGCGCATGATTATTTTCTCGTGTAAATGATCCTTAATATAATCTGCGTCGAACATCAATGACGCTCTGAAAAAGTATGTATGTAAGATGTAATGAAATGGCGTAGTACAGACCGAGAAATTAATTGTTTATCCAATTGAACCACTACGTCAATTTAAGTTGGCTGTCAATACGCTAATCAGTTAATCTCTCTGACTTTACAACCGTACTAAAACTTTTGTACCGAATTTTAGGTAAGTAAGCGTGACCACAAAGGTGCAGTTTTCACGGGTTCGCGAATTCCAATAGCGTCATTCTTGTTTGACCAGCACTACTTGGCATGTTTTTTCTTATAATACAATGTAATTAATACCTTATGATGTGATCAGGTCGTCACAAAGCGGCGAAGGCAAGAGTATGTCGACGCCGGTTGCCGCGTCGTTCCTGCAATACCGCGGCCCGCCAGGCGAGGTCGGCTCTGACAGTGACCTTGCGCTCTCCAGGTAAACACTTACACTCATTCCCCCTTTTGCCGTCAGTCAGTACAATACAGTGCCCCTCGGAGAGCACGTCATGGAGAATAGAAGTAAGGAGAACTGACTCTGTTGTGAAAGTGTTTGTCAAACTGCGTTAAATTAGGGTGGCGCCACATTAGCATCAGGGTAAATTTCTCACAGCAGTGATCTTAGGTTATGTTTACAAAATTATTTTGGACTACGTAAATAGTTGAGGTTTGGTATACTGGGCTGTCACTAACTACTCCTAAAAATATTAAATTTTGTAACTAGGCATACTTCAATCCGTCAACAACTGCTACATTCATACCATATCCTTTGCCTACGCTAGCGCCATTGTGGTGGGTTTTTGAACTGTTATTTACTGCTTATAGCTGGACAGTTTTTCAACTTTCGCCCCATAAGGGACTAACCACACTTATTCAGCTCTGTTCAGCTTTTGTCCATGGAAAACAACGATTTTGTATGGAGTCCGTTCAGCTTCGAAGCCGCAAGTCTATTAATTAATATTGTGCAATCGATTTTAAGATTTGTGTTGACCAGGAGCGGCGACGGCAAAAACAAACGCGTAGCATTTTAAATTGTCGGGCACAAAACGGGCGAGAGAGGGGCCGGGCGATCCCGTACGAGATCCGTCACGGTCGCTCCGCCGCGGTTACTATCGTGCCCGTAGCTTAAATGTCGATCGTTCTATTAAATCAGTTACTCTTCACAGCTTACTGATAATATCTAATCATTACAGATCGTCGTCGAGCAGCTCGGCGTGGTCGCAGTCGTGCTCTTCGTGCACGCACTACGAAGACGAAGGCTCCCACCACTCCTGCTCTATGAGTTCTACTGACGGGTGAGTAATAATAATAATAAACCCCTCGTACGCCTTCCAAAGGACCGGGACCCCATGGTCCCGAGATATGTAAATCAAATATAATAATGTTTATTTGCCAAAAACAGTATTTATCCTTATAGTCTACATTAATAGCTAGGTTTACAAAAAAGAAAAAAATAAGACGCAAAGGAAGCAATTTGCTTATGAACTCCACACTAGGTCGAGCCTGTCTCGTGGCACAGCTCGTGTCGCAGTCGTGCTCGTCGTGCACGCACTACCAAAACGAGCGCTCCCAACACTCCTGCTCTATTAGCTCTATGGACGAATATAACTTTGTGAACCATTCTAATCACTCGCGAAAGCCAAATAACTGACATTTTTACATACAGGGTGGCAGGAACATCGATTCACAGCCTGTTACCATGGATTCAGTTATTCAGTACATGATTCTGCTAAATAAATCCCCCTGTGTTAAAATTTATCATCGATTATTTAAAAAAAAAAATTGCTGTTCCATACATTTTGACCGCGTAGAGGCGCAATTTTCTATGGAACAGCAGTCTTTTTTTTTTTTTGTAACTGACGAAAAATTTCTATGCTACTTCTAGAATTACGTGCCGACTTCATGGTTGCAGTGTGCGCGTCGATGGCCCTGCCACCCTGTATAATCGCTGACTAATTGAGCTAGCTTAATGAATTTATTATTTTCCGGGATGAAATACATCGACAATACAGCCTGATTCAAATTTTATGGCGGCTCTGAAGTGCGCTACCCGCTGCGCAGTACCTCACCCCTCACCCCCGCTGACACGTAAAGTGTTTATTGCGCAGCGACTCGCCTCATATTCCGAGCCGCCATACAGTCTGAATCGGGCTGCACCTTATATCACAGTAGATGATGATACAATATTTGACGCCTACTATCTCCCCCAGGTCTAGCTTCAACGAGGCGGCCGAGTCTGCGCGCTCGAGCAGCAGCGGCCCCGAGCAGCGCCGGCGCCGCTCGCGCCGCTCCACCGCGCACACCGACGTGTCCGACGCCGAGCCCGCCACGCCCGGGAAAGTGAGTTGTAGGGCTTTTGGAGCCTATTGTCTTGTTAGTCATGCTGAAGTAGGTAAATAAGAAGCGAAAGAAAATAAATAAGAAATAAAAACAAACCTCTCATGTTTGGTTGTAGAACCGTGGGTGTCGTAGGATGTCACTGAACATCGCAAAAAGAGTAGTCTACAAAATACTTCTGTCAAGAAGACGTATAAAAAGACCAATAAAGTCCATTACCGTGATGGTTAGGTATAACAAATAGCTATACTAAGTTCGCGATTTAGTTTCCAAACATGTAAACAAACCCCTTTAATCATAAATGTTGATTAAAGTTAAGTAGTGTTTAGCAACTGATTAACCAAATTTTTTTGATGTTTGAATGTCAATAAACTTCATTCGTTTATAAATAAACCCCAAAGTTGCATGGAGAAATAACTTTAGTACACACTCATCAAGTCTAGAAAGTAATATAATTTTATTAACCTAACATAAAGTTGATATTCGTTTAAATTCGAAATAACAACAATTTGGAACAAGAATTTAAATAAACTTTATGTAGGCTATGTCTAATAAATAACACTACAATAGTATGATACTCAACAGGGCCGAGGAACAAGATCTTCAACGTCAAAAACCCCCGTCAAGTCTGCGCAGGCGTCGACTTTACAACTAGAACCGTTACAACTCGTCTGGGCCAAATGCAGGTCAGTAAAGTCAGTAGCTGTATACCACATTCATTATACTTATATTTTTATGTAGCACAGTATTTAGTTAACATATTAGTAACCTTAATTTATACGAAAGATTCTTGCTTATTATTATTAAGGGGAATTATGACCAAATGAGGGTAGATACTTGTCATCCTCGATTTAGTAACTTGGGCATGCTTTTGTTCTAGGTAGACTTTTCAAGTAGCCCAGATTTTGATTTTAACCCCTCGCTTCTGAGTGCCAATTTAAACGGGAAAGCGACACAATTGACATCTAATATCGAAGTCTGCACGAGACACTGGAATTTCATTAAACTTTTGTATTTGTTAAAAATCGGTATTACGAATCAATTTTAACCCAAACTTTTTCAACAGAGGCTACCCCTGGTACCCAGCTCTGATCATCGACCCGAAAATACCGAAAGGCTTCATCTATAACGGCGTCCCACTCCCGGTCCCCCCTCAAGACGTGCTGAACCTCAAGAAGAACCACTCCCACGAGCCAATTCTCTACCTCGTACTGTTCTTTGACGTCAAACGCACTTGGCAATGGCTGCCGCCCAACAAGCTTGAAGCTCTAGGACTCGACAAAAGTGTCGATCAAGCGAAATTAATCGAATCCCGAAAACCAACAGACAGAAAGGCTGTAAAGAAAGCGTACGGTGACGCCATGCAGTTCCGTAAGCAAGTCCATGGTGACGATAAATGACAAAAGTTTAGGTACAGGTCCCGCCGGCCTCCGCGAAACAGAACCTTCACTTTTGGCCACTTTTCTACTATGCACATACGTACCCCAGACACCACCGACTCCAGTGATGATTGAATTAAGTTCATAAGTTTTTTCGCTTTATTTTATGCTTTTATTGAAGTAACCCTCATTCCATTTTATTATTTGGGAGGTGCAAGGTCTGATAGCATTGGCGTGATTGACTGTGAAAAATAAACTCGAAGAATTGGGACGATAATATTGTAGCTTAATAACAGTAGAAAGGGTGATTCAACTCGAATTTCGGTAAGATTTTGTATAATATATTGGTAGGTCAAAAGTGTAGTTTTAACCCTCGATGAATTAGGTGAATTTGGATAAGAATACGTGAAATTAAGGAAGAGTGATTAATTATTGCAATTCAATATTGTATACGATTATAGTAGTATGACCATGTGAAGACATACTGCGTGTGTCTTCAATGAAGTGTACGCATAAGTAGTCTTTTTGCGTTTCATTCTGTCCCACATTTCTATTGGGGCAGCTACAAAGATGCGCCAATCACAGCCATTTCTAGGCCAATGAAATCGTTGAACGCAAGACGCAGTGTGTGGAATTCGCATCATAATGTGCAGCTATAATAAAATTAATCTTTTATAAATCTTCTAATTGTGAAATATTAACATGAAATTAACCAGTATTTGTAAAACATAGAATTTGAAATGTATCCAATTTGTATCTAGATGGTCGAGTTTAGTGAATGAATTGTATCCATTATATTGTAGACAAAAAAAGCATAATCATGTGTATACTTTAAAAAATATTAATAATATACTAAATTGAATATTGGGATGTAGGATAGACTTTGATAAAATAAGTTATGTATATAGGTTGCATGCACGTGTGTTTATGAGTGTTTTCGGAGGGCTTATTGTTAGCTCTTATTGCCTGATAGAGGTTGCAGACTTGCATACAGTACCTGGTCGTAAATATGGCATGTCTATCTTCTATCTAAATAAATATGGCACATCTATCTTCTATTTATCTTCTAAAATGAGGTTTTATGTATTTTCCTTTTAAAATGAGATGTTGTTTGTTGGTAAGCTCTCCGCCCTGACCTTTAGGCAGCGTTTCCACCAGAGATGAGCGAGGATGTTTAGCGAGGGATGTGTGTGAAACCAACCAATAACATCGCTTCATTTTTATAGCTTGAACTAAGTTAGCGTTGGTATTGGTTAGTTATTTAAATAAGTTAGTTAAATAATTCTGATCCAGCCTGGCCCTTGCTGCCCTCCCCCAGCGATGCCCTAAGCCGAGGTCCGTACCCCACAGGGGGTGCCCTTAGCGTGTAGTCGCTTAGTTTTTTAAGCCCTGACTGGAGGCCTTAATTTATTGAGGCACCCACAGACAAGACCGGTTAAGCAGACGAAAACCTAGGTTGAACTGCAAGATGTTAAGCCCAAAAAAAAATGTTGGTAAGCACATAACTTGAGAATGGTTGGAACAATTTTGATATTTTTTGTTTTAAAATGTTGAAAAATTGGAAATTCGGGAAAAACTGAAATTGCTTTTGTCAATGGGATTTTTGTATGAAGTATTGAAAGTACAGGCCAATGTCTGTCGGGTCAGCTAGTTATTGATAAAAAAAGTTCGGGTTTGTAGAGCGGTGTTTGTCACTTCTACATCTGTGTGTGACAGTCTATTTCCCAAGCTCAATGTGTCATATTAACGTCCAGGTACTATTGTGTGAAAAGTTGGAGCTCTAAACTAAAGCCCCTGATCTAATAGATCTTTTTGTAATATTTTGCGTATCTGATAATATGAAACTATTTTGACATGTCTGGCCAAGTTTTGGCAATATTTCTTTATAAGAATTGTAAAATTTAAAAGTTGTTATTGTTTTATGCATTGCCTGTTTGTAGAAAAATACATAAGTGTATTTCAATGTGTTTGTATCATTTACATACATGCAAATCTCACGGCTTCTTCCCATGGCTATGCAGAAACTACATAAAGGCTCCTACACACTATGCCTGCGGGCATGCCGCCAGTAAGCCCGGCGGCATTCCCGCACAAACGAGCTGCATAACTGACATGATGCTCTGCGGCCACCTGATTATGCCGGCGGCGGCGGCATACCCGCTCGGCAAAAACCCGCCGGCATAGTATGTAGGAGCCTTTATGCCACCTGCTAAGATCCTCACATACGCCTTTTGCCTCGTTTACGGTTCATACATCTGCTCCTACGCGCACGCAAGTTGCGGGTACTACGCATCTGACCTTGCTGAATTCTGAAGAACAAATAAGTACATTTTTATAGCCAACTGGCACAGAAAAATTAAAGGGTTATGATGTGAAAGGAGTTCTAAACATTAAAAACCATTAGCCCTTATTCTACATAAACTTTATTTAAATTAAACTTGCATAATATATTGTTCATATTCCATTTGTTGATGTCCTACAATTCATTCATAGTGTTTGTCCCACTGGTATACAGGGCCAGGAGTTGGTCTTACATTAGCTGCGGCCTTGGGTGCTCTGAAAACAAAATTATAGTTAGCGCCACGAAAGATGAGACTTGAACCCCCTCCCGCGCTCTTTCCGCCGCCCCTAATTAAGCATAAAAATAAATGGGAGTGATTCAATATTTTTCTCTTAAGTAATAAATTACTCAGTGGTTATAACAATTGATAAAGTTCATAAACATATTTTTTTATCAAAGGAATCCCATCCCATCTCTAATATTAGTTCCACGGAACCTCACGTTGCTATCAGCACCAAAATGGCGAAAATCAAATGTCTTCATTTTGTCATTGATAGCATGAAGTCCAGTGTACTTGTATGATAGAGGTCAGTGTATTTACCCCTTGTCATCACCAGCTGCTAGAAGCTTCTTGGTAAGGTCCATAGGTGGTGCTACTTCACGACGTCCATCCCGGGTGTAGTAGTAGTTCTGAGCATGCCTGCAAACAAAATACCCTTAGGAGATGTCTAAACAATTGACTACATAGCCTTGAACTCTTAATTTTGAAATAGTATATGAATATATGATAGCACTGCATCGTCTTTCACGAAATAATAATATTAGGAACTGCTACTGATTCTGTGTTCACCGCCACAGTATAGTATATTTATTTTAGTAAGCGTTTGTACGCACGGGCGCTTTTT
Source organism: Hydraecia micacea (assembly GCA_914767645.1). NCBI lineage: Eukaryota > Metazoa > Arthropoda > Insecta > Lepidoptera > Noctuidae > Hydraecia > Hydraecia micacea. The sequence continues at coordinate 10,373,462 of OU611797.1, forward strand.
TAACGCGATGTTTTTTTACGACGCATTGAAAAAGAAGTACTCATATACAATAGGTATACACTTCAAACAGAGTAGACCTTAGACCGAACTAACTAAACCTCTCAAAGTGGGAGGTTACATTTGATACTAACTTGTGAGAAACTCCATCAGGAATCTGCGGTTGGGGTTGAGTCCTGTCCGCCAGTAGCGGCTCGAAGCGCAGAGCGTTCGTGTGTTTCCTCTAATATAACAAACAATACAGCTGTTTACAAAAAAAAAAACCTTTTCCGTTACATAATGGATCAAAACAAAACGATTGATACTCACTCCAAGAAGGAAATCTCTGAATCTTTGCATTATTGGCGATATATCGCGCAACACTACGTTTGCTTTACTCATTTCAAAATATTGTTTTACTAGCAAATTAGGGAAATCAACACTTATTCGCTATTGCGATTTTCACAGAAATAGGAAACAATATTCAATGTACTCTGTGATAGGAAATAAACATGAATTTTGAAGTATAAATTTCGACATGACGGAACGTCAGTTTGACAGTTTGACACTGACAAATTGCGTTTCGTTCGGAATTGTTTATGAAAGAATTGTGTAACATAGGATAACAGAACGTCAGCATACTAGGCCCTAGATTAGGTCTAACCTCTAACGGCTTGGCCACGGGACATTCGCTCAGTGGCGTATTTTAACATTCAGCGCCCTGGGCCTGTAAGGTTTGCCGCCCCAAAAATTAACGGAAAAAAGCAAAAAGTTTTAATGAATCTGGGCTGAGAATGATTATAATAAACTAAAAAGTCCATATAAAGAAATAAACACCTCGTGTCATCGCGTCGGCCGCCGCCTGATGCGACCTCCCCTGCGCCAGGACTAGCGTTCGTCAGCGTAGCAAACCACGCTGACGCCATCAGGGAGGTCGGCCCGCAGCACCCAGTCGTAACCGATGTCCCACCCTGGGACACGGCGTCCCCCGTCGTGAGGGCTCTCACGCGCATGATGGCGTCCACCGTCGAGCGCCCCTTGCGGAAGCCAAACTGACTATCCGCAAAATCCGGCCCTGTCCTCACCAGGTGCCCGACGAGATGGCCTGCAATCACTCTCTCAAAGAGCTTGCCAACCTCGTCGAGCAGCACTATGGGCCGGTATGCGGACGGAGAGGCCGCAGGGCGCCCTGGCTTCTGAATGAGGACCAGCTTCCCCGTCTTCCAACGGAGTGGAAACTGGCCTCTCTCCATACATGCGCTTAAGAGCGCCTCCAATCGAGGCCCGAGAGCCCTCGAGGCCAGGACCCAGGCTTTACCCGGCAAGCCGTCGGTCCTGGGGCGGCATTTTTGGCCTTCAGCCTACCTACCGCCACTCTCAGATCTACCCCGGTCACTTCATGTCGTCGTCGTCGTCCCCGTGGTCCGCTTCGGGCACTGAAAGTGGCGGAGCCATGGGCGGGGCAGTATACTCCCACCGTGAAGGGAACAGAGCGTTCCCACCTCCTCCACCAGCTGGGGGCGGAAACACTGTGTCAGTGGGGGGGCCCAGGTGCGGAGTTTATTCCGCACCATTTTGTAAGGGCGCTCCCATGGATCTCTGTTCAGAGTCTCCACCATCTCCTCGCGGGCCATATCCTTGGCCCGCTGGACAGCCTCTTGGAGGGCCGTCTTCGCCGCTCTGTGCCCCTCGTACAGCTCCGCCTCCGTGGCTTCCGCATCCGGAGGGCGGATGCGGAGCCTGCGGTGCCTGGTGTACCGGTGTCGCACGTAGACGCACGCCTTGCGTAACAACTCAACCTCCTGCGACCACCAATACACCTGACGCCCGGTGTCCCCCTAAAGGGACAAAGCAGTGTGACAGATCGGAATAATTCGACAGACGAAATGACGGACACGCCGCCGCCAGCCGATAGCCCCGCGTCTTGATATCTATCAGACTAACGCCGAGTTTGTTTTTTTTTTTCCTGCCTAGAAAGTCAATAATAAATGCGCACAAAGCTGAGCGCGAGGTGCGGCTTGCACCGCCCTTCGCAAGCTGCCGCCCCGGGCCATGGCCCTTTTGGCCCTAGGGTAAATACGCCACTGCATTCGCTGCAGCGAAAATTCGCGCGGTGCGAACGGCGAAGCGTCTTGCGACTAAAACAAATGTATAGAAATGTACTAGCCACGCGTAGTGGCGACTGGCGAAGTTTGCCGAGCGACTGGCGCGACACGCACCGCCCCGATCGTGACGCCCTGTTCCGTGGCCAGCGGGCAAGTGGTGACGCTTGGGAGAGAGAGGCTCAAGTTCATTCAAACTGACGAGCAGTGGACGTAGTTCGGGTGAAATGATGATGATGATGACATACGAATAAGTGTTTAGGCACCATCTACACGGGAAAGAGAATCCATTAAAATATCCCCGCCGGCCGTGATGATTGAGATTGAATTTTATGCCACGGCGAGACTATCGAAGTCGCCGCGACATCATGCCCTATTCTATGATGAGATAGTATAAAATAAATCCTTCTTCCCTTTTATGACTTTTTCGTTTTCATAATTTGCTTTAAATTAAACTTGACATTGACAATATTTTTATGGTGATATGTAGTCAAAATTACCGGTGACTTTTTAATCTTTTTGCAGACCTTTTGCGCAAATATGGCTAAATATATGATTGCTCGAAATGTATGCAATATGCTTGTAAGTTTCTAACTTTCATCATTAATCGGTAGCAGTCGCCCGTGTATAACCACCCCAAACCACATTTTGCAGGACAATCCATCACATCTTTCACTCTGCTTCTTCATCTCTTAAAATCAATATAGAACCACCATTTTCCTGCCTTCTTCTCTCAATTTATTTGGGGTTGGCGCAGCATGTCTTTTTCTTTCATATCTACTTCTCGTTATCTCAGTAGTCTTAGTCATCCTCTTTCTAGCCATATCATTTTTCAGCACACTAGGAGATGCGTCGTGAGCTTCATCACTGGTCCGTCACTGTCATCAATTTATAATCAGGCAGCGTGTGATGGTCGTCGCTCCACCTATTTGTGACAAGCCCTGTGGCTTCAGCTAGACTAGCTAGACTACCCGTATTACTATCCCTTATTATGACTTAAACCTAGGTACAGACGCCATGCGCCAGCACATGAAGCTACCTGAAACTGTCAAAATTTCCCAATCAACTTTGAATCTTTTTCATCAGCGATAAAGTTGAAAATCTATTAAAGAAAATTCACAGATTGTAGTAACCAGTATTATAACTAGATGGACTGACCCACTGGCGTCTGTACAACATGGAGAGTTACCTACAGTATAGTCACGAGTATATTAATATACTAGCTTTTGCTCGCGGCTTCGCCAGTGTGGAGGTCAGAAATTATCCCACGGGAACTCACTACCAGGATAAAAAGTATCCCATGTGTTAATCCAGGTTATAAACTATGTATGCCAAATGTCATCCTTGTTGCAGAGAAATAACTCCATCCCAGCTACGACCATAAAGAACATTAATGTAATGCCAGACCCTTTAAACAATTTAAACACGTTACCGTCTATTCCTGAAAAGTATGTGATTTTTTATTTTTTTTTATTTTAGATGCTTGATGAATGATGATGATGTTTCAGTATTACTTATTAATTTACAAGTTTCTGTCTGCGACTTCTTCCACATGCAATTTCTTGTTTCATCCTAAAATAATCGTACTTACCTATATCTTATGACACTCGGCAATACTGTAGCTTCCCATTAGGCGGATCTCACAATACTAATACATCGCGACAGCCAAATTCCGCGGAAACGATGGACGCGGGGGTGCGTTATCTGCGCCCATTCGCGTGTTTTAATTTGAATTTTCGTAATCGGATCAGTCGTTCCGAAGATATCCCCCTTACATTCAAACTTACAAAGGAGATTGGATGAATCTGCCAAAGTCCAATAGCGTTAAGACAGACTTTATCAATTATTGAAAGATCTCACCAAGGAGAGTATATTTCTTATTATGACGATTTCTCTTGGTTGTTAGTACGTAAGGAGGTATAGAGAGCTCAAATGTGTGTAATTAAGTATTATTAAAATTTTGGTATTTCGTCAATGAATTAACTTTAATTAATTTTGTGTCTTGCAAACATATCACATTTTTAGCCACGTGACATTTATCAGTTTAAAATATTGGCCTCCTAGATACCGTTTTAGGAACAATGTTTTTAAGATACAGTCGGTCGGACAGAACATTAAGCCTGATGCATTCCAATAGTCGTGTTAGTATCAGCACAGATAATATAATACTCTAGGTATCAGTTTCTCCTTGAAAAGCTCTGTCTATTGATGTAGGTACCTATATCTTGTGGCTATTGGGCGCCAAGAATTCCATAACTTCGTTGCCCGGATTTATCGTGGGGCCCTGAGTTCGATTCCCGGGTCGGGCAGTGTTATTGAGTCTTTCCATTAGGAATAAAATTTCTTAGTAACAGCTCACAGTTTGGAAGTTGGCGGTGTGATCAGTGGCGTATTTTAACATTCAGCGCCCTGGGCCTGTAAGGTTTGCCGCCCCAAAAATTAACGGAAAAAAGCAAAAAGTTTTAATGAATGTGGGCTGAGAATGATTATAATAAACTAAAAAGTCCATATAAAGAAATAAACACCTCGTGTCATCGCGTCGGCCGCCGCCTGATGCGACCTCCCCTGCGCCAGGACTAGCGTTCGTCAGCGTAGCAAACCACGCTGACGCCATCAGGGAGGTCGGCCCGCAGCACCCAGTCGTAACCGATGTCCCACCCTGGGACACCGCGTCCCCCGTCGTGAGGGCTCTCACGCGCATGATGGCGTCCACCGTCGAGCGCCCCTTGCGGAAGCCAAACTGACTATCCGCAAAATCCGGCCCTGTCCTCACCAGGTGCCCGACGAGGTGGCCTGCAATCACTCTCTCAAAGAGCTTGCCAACCTCGTCGAGCAGCACTATGGGCCGGTATGCGGACGGAGAGTCCGCAGGGCGCCCTGGCTTCTGAATGAGGACCAGCTTCCCCGTCTTCCAACGGAGTGGAAACTGGCCTCTCTCCATACATGCGCTTAAGAGCGCCTCCAATCGAGGCCCGAGAGCCCTCGAGGCCAGGACCCAGGCTTTACCCGGCAAGCCGTCGGTCCTGGGGCGGCATTTTTGGCCTTCAGCCTACCTACCGCCACTCTCAGATCTACCCCGGTCACTTCAGGGATGTCGTCGTCGTCGTCCCCGTGGTCCGCTTCGGGCACTGCAAGTGGCGGAGCCATGGGCGGGGCAGTATAATCCCACCTTGAAGGGAACAGAGCGTTCCCACCTCCTCCACCAGCTGGGGGCGGAAACTCTGTGTCAGCGGGGGGGCCCAGGTGCGGAGTTTATTCCGCACCATTTTGTAAGGGCGCTCCCATGGATCTCTGTTCAGAATCTCCACCATCTCCTAGCGGGCCATATCCTTGGCCCGCTGGACAGCCTCTTGGAGGGCGGTCTTCGCCGCTATGTGCCCCTCGTACAGCTCCGCCTCCGTGGCTTCCGCATTCGGAGGGCGGATGCGGAGCCTGCGGTGCCTGGTGTACCGGTGTCGCACGTAGATGCACGCCTTGCGTAACAATTCAACCTCCTGCGACCACCAGTACACCTGACGCCCGGTGTCCCCCTAAAGGGACAAAGCAGTGTGACAGATCGGAATAATTCGACAGACGAAATGACGGACACGCCGCCGCCAGCCGATAGCCCCGCGTCTTGATATCTATCAGACTAACACCAAGTTTTTTTTTTTTTTTTTCCTGCCTAGAAAGTCAATAATAAATGCGCACAAAGCTGAGCGCGAGGTGCGGCTTGCACCGCCCTTCGCAGGCTGCCGCCCCGGGCCATGGCCCTTTTGGCCCTAGGGTAAATACGCCACTGGGTGTGATACCCCCGTGCCTCGGAAAGCACGTTAAGCCGTTGGTCCTGCGTCTGACCTCTCTCCGGTCATGTCTCCGGATTGCCATCCCATCGGACTATGAGAGTGAGGGAAGAGGGAGTGCACCTGTATCTGCGCGCACACTTGTGCACTATAATATCTCCCGCACCGAAGGCTAGTCTCCGTTGAGATTGGCGGCCGTGGCCGAAATACGGTTTGGAGGACATTATTTATTTATGGCTATTGGGCGCCATAAACGTTTCAAAACTTCGGTGCCCAATAACTCCAAACTGACTAACAATTGGCAAAAATCGTGTGTGTAGCAAAGGTTCTCATTAAAAAGCTCTTTCCATTATCGTATATCTTATGGCTATTGGGCACCAAGAATTCGATAACTTCGGTGCCCAAGTTGTCACATATTTAGGTCATTAACTCCGAACTGACTAACAATTGGCAAAGGTCGTGTTAGAAGCAAATGTACTACTTGAAAAGCTCTTTCTATTGGTATATTTCTCATGGCTATTGGGCTTCCGGGCAGACACCCATAGTACGGTGTCCATTCTCCTTTTACCTCTTTATAATATTTATATATTTCTACTGTTCTAAGTAGTGTCTGCGGTGCTACTGATAGCAATATGATTCGCAACTTGCGTATGGCAGTGACTCCCAGCTACGGACAAGGATTCAATATTTATGAAGCTGTGAACACAAGTGCTTGTTCATCCTCTCTCGCTGGCGATCCCAAACGCTTACGGAGTTGCCACGACATACGGTTAGACATGAACTGTACCTTTACCTAGTAAAAGTTAAGTAACTTTTTCAGTGTTTAGAATAGGAATACTTCTAACTTATCCTCAAGGCCAATTCCCTTAGTCAAAAACATTTCAATTCTAGTCAAAATCTCATCTTAAAAAAAAAATGTTAGAATATTAGAGGTATTTTTGACAGAATGTGTTACGGGAATTGGGCGATAATATCACCGGTTAACCAGTGTGGATGAGATAATAGTGAAACTATCAAATAAAAAGCTTGACATTTAGGCCAGCCGCATACGTTCGGTTTCCTGATTCGATTTCCGAATCAGGAAACCGGACGTATGCAACCAGCCTTAAAATATAAGATGGTCAATGACATGATCATATTGATCATGACGACGAACGATGTTCGGTATCCATGATTGTAAAAAAAATTACTTTTGTCTATTTACAGATCGGAAGTTCTTGAAAAATGGAATAAGACATCTAAACCAGACACACAAAAGGAGCGGATTAAAAATATTATGTTCAACTAATATATTCCACAGAACACTATTAGGTACTCCTAGCGGATATATTCGACCATTATTTTCATGAGGAAATATTCTATGCTCGTATGAAATAATAATTGAAGAAATATTTTGTACACAGTTAAATCCCGATGCGTCTCTTCGTCTCAGTCCCTCGTTCATATTTTTATTGTTAAAAATTTGGTTGATTTGGCTAGTACCTACACGCTGGTAATATTTTATCATATTTGCACAGAATAAAAATAATTTTTAAATACAAACTTTTTGTTTATCATTAATACAGAGTTATGAGAATTCAAAGAGCAGTGGAACGGCCGTGACTAACGAGTTGTAGGTCGTAGCGCTTTACTATGGGTAAATAATTTCATCACCAATGCTCTCAAAACGGTGAACGAAAACAAGGTGAGGAGACTGGAATGTTAAAAAAAAATTAAGACGTGTGATATCTACTAACCCGCACTGCGCCCGCGTGGTGGTTTACGGCCCACTCCCTCTCATAGAGCGGAGGCCTGTGTCCCAGCAGTGGGAAAATTTTAGGCTGGTTATGTTTACGTACGTATACCAGAGAGTTACGTAATTATCGTACAAAATTCTAAACCTTTTTGATCGGTATAAACAGGAAGTTAGATTTATTTTTTTCGTTTTTTCGGAAAGAATTCTATACCGTAAAACGGGGTGAATAGGGATGCAGGCGTGAATCGGGACGAAACTTTAAAATGGATTTTAACATTGAAGTTTTTTTTTGCCAAAAAGGATTCTTAATGTGTTTATTATATTATAATTAACGACAACGTGTCCTTGTTGACAATAAACTTTATTACATTAACGTTAAAATCCATTTTAAAGTTTCGTCCCGATTCACCCCTGCATCCCTATTCACCCCGTCTTACCGGTAATTAAAGATCGAATACACTTGGAACCAAATTAAACGAAGTTTTTTAAACACCAATATGTATATTATTGAAATATTTCACATTATCATAAAGTCTTCGCTTACATACTAATTATGTACATAAATATACACCTAAATAATAAGTATATCTTATAAATTACCGTAGGTACTAAAATAATTTAACCTAATACTCGATAGTGATGTTTTTCGTCTTGAGATACTCGTTGAGCGCATCCTGGCCTGAAAACGAATGATAACACACATTAGTTAGGCATGGTAAGGTTATCAATGTCATGTCTGGTAGGTAATCATTATTGATGCCAATAAACTCAGTGCTTTGCTATAGCTAAAAAGTAAGAAGGAAAGTAGATGTATTTATAACCAACTTCAAATAAGAAGAAGGTTCTCACTTCGAAGCTTATACTTTTAATAATCTAGATTTCAGTCGCTACAGGTCGGGGTGTAGCGTTTGGTACGCGTAAATTGATCATCATTATTCATCCGAAAGACGTTCACTGTCGGACATAGACCATCCCCAAGTGTCCAAATTACGTTCTTAGCCAGCTTATAGGCGTGATACGTCGTTTCACTTCCATACTTGCTTTTCTATGGTACAAGCTTTCGGAAACCGTTTATAAGAGTAATTACAGTAACGCCCTTAATGGAAAGCCTTTTTTAAACTTTTATTCAAAATTATCTCTTTCATGGTTTAATGGGTTGTAGAGGTCAGATAGGCAGTCAACCCATGTAAAATACTGGCGTTTAGCTGCATCCAGTTAGACTGGAAGCCGACTCCAACATAGTTGGAAAAATGCTGGCAGATGATGATGACTGGCTTTCAGAATAAGACATGATTACAGTGACGACCTAAGTGGAAAGGTATATTTTTCGGCTTCTCTTCATATCTCTTGGTTTATATTGTTCTTGTAAAATACATACCTAAATCTTTCCCAAATCCAGACTGTTTGAACCCTCCGAAGGGCGCGGCGACGTCGGTTTTGTTGTAGGTGTTGACGAACACAGTGCCAGCGTCGATGCGCTCTGCGAACTGCAGCGCGCGCGACACGTCGCGTGTGAACACGCCGCTCGCAAGCCCGTACTCGGTGTTGTTGGCGCGCCGGATTACGTCATCCATGTTTCTGTGGGAGAGTTTATTTAATTAGAACTTGCGGAAGAACGAATTTTTTTTTTTTTTTTTTGTTAGCCTGTAGTGTCCCACTGCTGGGCAAAGGTCTCCCCCAAATCCTTCCAGGAACTCTTTTCCCGCGCCACCTCGAACCAGCCCTCGTTGTACGCGTCCAGGTCATCTCGCCATCTCTTTCTAGGCCGGCCTCGGCGGCGCCGTCCATCTTCCCATTGTGTGAAGATTTTTGCCCAGCGGTCTTCGTGCATACGGCTGAAGTGACCCGCCTAATCCCATTTGAGCCTGGCAGCCTTCTTTCCTACATCCAGTATGCCCGTTCTGGAACGCAGCGTGGTGTTCCTGTCTTTTAACACCCAGAATGCTGCGTTCCATCGCTCTTTGGCAAACTCAAATTTATAACTTTTTTTAAACTTAGCCACACACTATCCCCCTTACTAATAAACGTTGTATAGCGTCTGTATAGTTACACAACGCTGTCTTCTTCTTTCAAAAATCAAATTGTTGACGACTGAAAGAGAGAAATCGGTGTGTAACTATTCATCTGATATAATACGTTTATTAGTAAGGGGGTAAGAGTGCTATCTTGAGTCGTCTTAACATTTCGCATAGGGAAACCATTACATTTACCTACACTCTTCATTTTTTTATTGTTTTATACGGACCAGCGCAGCGACGTGTATTGCAAAAGCTACACATTCAGCTACGGGCCTGCTTTTAGTAAATTGGAAGTTTAATAATAAGTTGGGACTAAAATGTAACTGAAAAAAATTTGGGTCTTTTACAGTACAAAGTAAGCTAATACAAAGATTATGAATGAGCAGCCGACCATTTCTGTAAACAGCTCACCATGAAAACTTAGGTGAAGAGATCGTGGAGTGAGCTGAACTGCCGCATAGTGTTAATCGTTATAGATAGTGCCATCCACGAAAACGCGCCCCACTCTTCTTACTAATTCAAATTCAAATTCTTTATTGCATTCATGTGTACATTATTTAGTTGTTACAATACTAATCCCTAGTTTATTCCACTAGTGTTTTAGTTTTTTGTTACACACTAATTACCCACTAATAAGTAATTACTGTGTATCAAAAAAACTAAAACACTAGCGGAATGTTGCACACTTGTACTGTAAGCGATTAGGAAGGAGAGTGGGCGCGTCTTCGTAGATGGCGCTATCTGTAGCATCAGGTGGAATGACAGTGAGGTTTTTACAGAATATCAGAGGATAATCAGTTGATACAGTCAACTCGGACTATTGTAGGCTGGACGATTAGTACAGGTAAACGAAAGCCATGACAGATTTTATGTCACTTACTTGCTACTAAACTTGCTGATAATCATGATGGGCCCGAACGACTCTTCCTTGGCGATCCACATGTCGTCAGCTACATCAGTGAAGACTGTTGGCTCGAAGAAGTATCCCGCGCGGTCCACTCGCTTGCCGCCTTGGACGAGAGTCGCGCCTTCTTTCACGCCGCGTTTGACGAACTGTACGGGAAAATGTATTATTAGTCCAGTAACACGGCTATATTGCCAATTATAATTTTTCTGACTATATATTCCAAGACCCTAGCCGCACTGGTTTGCCTTGTATTGAACGAGGAAGCTGGGGTGACGTCACGCCAGCTAACACACACTAAACGACTCATATTGGCGAAGTTTGGTGGCAGCTAAATTAAGACTGGGAGCTTTGATTGCAGCTATTATGCCTTAAATATTGGCATAGGTAGAATTATTCTATCACATATGAGGAAGCTGGTGTTATGCACATCCTGAAAGATACGTAGAGATGTAGTACACTTTGCCCGAGCTAATAATCGAACCCAGGACCCGCATTCAGCAGTAGCACATGCGACCACTAAATTAACGACAGACGACTACGACGACGACGACTACGACGACGACGACGACGACGACGACTTTGTGATGTGTTTTCGGTTTTTTAAAATATCACCGCTCAAAAACTGTAAAAACAATTTATATTTTCCCGAATGCCTTTACTCTAGTTTTCTCTGGGCCGGATTTTTCAATTAACTTTTATCTGATGGCGGTTTGACATTATTTTCTATACAAACCGCAATTTTTTCCCCTCGGATAAAATTTATTTGGAGTTTGAAAAATAGCTCTTATTGGATTAGTACGTGAATAGAAGATAATATCGCATCATACCTCAATAAGTTTATCCATATGCGCCTTATGGTTCTGTGGTCCATGCGACGTGCCTCTATGCAGCGGGTCGCCGATGCTAATCTTCTTGGTCTCGGCGACGACGCGTCGGACGAACTCGTCGTGGATCGTCTCCTCGACGAATAGCCGGCCGGCTGCTATGCAGTTCTCGCCTTTGTTGAAAAATACAGATGCCATGCCCTGATGAAAAAGAAAATAAATAAATAATAATATAATGATAACACGCCATAATTATGTTCCTCAAATAACATTGTATTATCGGTTTTCGCAAGTTTCACAAGTTCAAGTTTTCATTCCGTCGCAGTCTTTTGCCGGCTATTATACTGAGACAAATTTTGCAAGTTTGACCGTCGTCTTCGAAATATTTACGTAAGGTGACCTAACCCAGGAGAAGATGGCGGGACGAGTAATAACGACTAATTCATTAAATCAATTTTTTCGCCTGAAATGTAGACCTAGTGGGATTGTTATAAAGATCAAGTTTGCTTAAATGTAGACCTAGTGGGATTGTTATAAAAATCAAGTTTGCTTACATTTCTGACAGCCTTGTCGAGATCACAGTCTTCGAATATAACTAGCGGTGACTTGCCGCCCAGTTCCAGGGATACTTTCTTCATGTTTGAAGCTGCACATGATTTCATAATGGTTTGACCTGAAAATAAAAACATGGATATTAATTTTGATTCGGTTCTAGTTGTAGGTAGGTTTGGGTGGGAGGTAGTTCTTCTTCTTAGCTGACAGGACACGCAGGACATGATATTAAGTGTCCCATCGTTTGTAGAATAAACAACAAATAAATTTTAGTTTTCTGTTGGATGTTGACAAAATATGTTAACATTATCCTGCTCATAGTTTTCTAGCAGTCCTCCAATCTATTTCTCTTCAAATTCAACGCAAAGTCAGTCAAACTTCGACGCATCTATTTTTTTTACAACGAAAATGTCCTCCCGCAGGCGAAAAAGCATTTCGCCTTCTGGAGGACACTTTCAGTTAAATATAATAATTTATTTTTATATTTCGTTGCATCTAAACAGCTTTAGATATTTTTGTTTTTTATCGCGTGTAGCATGTTTGGCAATTACTCTTGCTTTGAAATCCACAAGTTTACCAATCAACCTCAATTATTGTATTAGCGCTGATGTCTATTTCCCTCTTCAAGACTGCTTTGCTACGGGGAAACTGCATGTCCATATATTGAGTACATACCGATCTCCGTGCTGCCAGTGAAGCCAAGTTTCCGTACCAGCGGATGGTCGGCGAGCGCCTGTCCGGCCAGCGCGCCGCTGCCGGCCACGATGTTGATGACGCCGGCCGGGATGCCCGCGCGGGCCGACAGCTCCGCGAACTTCAGAGCCGTGAGGGGACACACCTGTGCGGGACGAAGGAGTTACATTGTGGGTTTAAACCATGAGTAAAGTAACAAGAAATGTTTTATGATGATGGTTTACTGCAGCTAAATACGTTCTAAATGTATGTCCAGTTGTTTATGTTGTATACTTAATACCAACCGCATGGGTCGATCGATCAGGTTAAGCTACGCTTGCCGCGTTGGTCCATGGATGGATGACCATCTTCACACAAGAACCCTCCGTGCCTTGGAAAGCACGGTAAGCCGTTGGTCCCGGCTGTCATTCGTGGATCTTTGACAGTCGTTACGGGTAGTCAGTAGCCCGAAAGTCTGAAGACCAGTCTTACCAAGGGGTATCGTATTACCCAGTAACTGGGTTGTGGACGTCAGATAGGCAGTCGCTCCATTTAAAATACTGGTATTCAGCTGCATCCGGTTAGACTGGAAATTGATCGCTCCATTTAAAATACTGTTATTCAGCTGCATCCGGTTAGACTGGAAATTGATCCCAACATAGTTGGGAAATGGCTAAGCAAATGATGACTTATTGCCTTTTTCTAACAGCTAAAGAATTTTAACATGTATGGAAGATTATAAAACAGGGAATAAAATAATTCTCTACTTTTATCAACGCTCAAAATGTTATGCAAATAAGGCACACTTTATTTGGTTGCTAAGGGTCTGTACTTACAGCTGCGGGTTTCATAACGACGGTGTTGCCAGCCGCGAGGCAGGCGGCCATCTTCCACGACAGCATCATTAAAGGATAGTTCCACGGTGTGATCAGTGCGCACACGCCGATCGGCTCTTTTCTTGTCATAGCCAGATTCCTGTAGAAAGAATATAAGGTTGTAATTTATTTTTTCATCATACCATAACATCACGCCTGTTTCCTCGAAGGTATAGGCAGACGTACGTACACCCGCATTTCGCCAATTATGTTTAAGACCCATGTAATAGGGGGCGAGGGCGGGGAATGTTTTACACAGCATAATCAGCCTATAATGTTCCCACTGCTGGGGCACAGGCCGCCTCTCGGTGACAGGGAGTGGGCCGTAATCCACCACGCGGACCCAGTGTGGGTCGGTAGATGTCACATTTCTTTGAATTGTTAGTTTTAGAACATGTTTCCTCACGATATTTCCCTTATAAACAAAGTAAAGTGCCTGCCTGGGTTCGAACTCACGACCTACAACTCGTAAGTAAGGGCCGATGCCACTGGGCCGCACAGACAGACACGAAAAGCGACTTTATTTTATAATATTATGTATTTTTATAAATGTAGATTTTCTATTGGGAAAATAATGCCTTTTACGAATTTCCATCTCTACCTGTTGGGTCTAGCATGGTTGATCGGTATGGTGGAGCCCTGTATCTTGTCGCACCAGCCCGCGAAGTAGCGCCACGTCTCTATGGACATGCCGACGTGTGTCTTGAGAGCGAGCGTGTAGACTGCGCCTGAGTCTATGGACTCGATCGTGGCGAGCTCTTCTTTGTGTTGCTCCATCAGGTCAGCCAGTCTGTTGGGACAAGAAGTTAATAAGTATTTCAAAATTTTAACCAAATGTACAGACGCCAGCACATCAAGCTACTGTGATCTGTCAAATTTCTTTAATCGATTTTCAACTTTATCGCTAAAGCATAAGGTTCAAAGTTGATTGGGAAAATTTGACAGTTTCGGGTAGCTTGATGTGCTGGCGTCTGTACCATAATGCATGTTTATCTTTTATTTGCAGATTACAGCAGTTTGGCATATTTCCCTTTACTTATAATCGTTGTGTAAACTTTACATAGCGATTATAAGGCGGATTTTCTATGTAAAAGCAAACCGTCATATTAATTCCGCAGATAAATGTTATCTGACGACTGAAAAATGGATCCTAAATGGTGGAACTTACTACATTGTCAATCCTCCCAGTTTGCATGAAAAAATTGAAAATATTAAAAATTATACCGATTAGTAACAGATAAAATGTTAAGTAATATAACACTGCAATTATGTAATCATAATCGGTCGATAATGTTCCCATCTCTGGGACACAGGCTTCATCTCCGTGAGAGGGAGTGGGCCGTAATCCACCACGCGGGCTCAGTGCGGGTTGGTAGATGTCACATGTCTTCAAGTTTTTGGTTCTCGGACGTGCCGTTTTCCTCACGATGTTTTCCTTCTCAGTTTTAAGAGCAGTGTTGATGAAATAATTTACACAAAGTATAGCGCCTGCCGGGGTTCGAACCTACGACCTACAACTCGTAAGACGCGACCGTTAGGACTAGGCTACCACTGCTCAAAACAACTATGTAACAATAATAATTTATTAAAAACTAGCGGCCCGCCCCAGCTTCGCACGGGTACATTTTTTTTTTTTCGAATTTCCGAAATTTTTTTTCACACAAACCTTGTCCTGGCAATACCGAACACAACAAAAAAAAATTATCCAATTTGGCGATTCATTTTTATTTATATAGAATTATTTTAGGAGGTATATGTGTCTATTATATAAATTAATAAATAAGAATAATAATAAATACTTACTTGAACAGCAGCGCCCCCCTCTCCCTGGCACTGATCTTCGACCACTCTCCTTCATCAAACGCTTTCTTCGCGGCCTTAACTGCTTTATCGACATCATTTACCGACGCACTCTGCACCTTACATATCACGCTCTCATCCGTAGGATTGATCAACGTCAACGTCTTCCCGCTATCAGAGTCCACGAATTTGCCATTAATAAACAATTGAGTAGGGAATTTAATCTTCATTTTATTACATTCCATTTCTACGCCATCATAGATAATTTCTTGGTTCGCTGAGCCACCTCTAGATTTAAATACAGCTATGTTATAGAATTCTTCGAACGTACTATTCATGTATATGTCTTCGTTTTGCAGTTCCAGATTAGCTAAGTCTTTGATCTCTTCGACTAGTCTGACGACGTCCATGGAGCCCGCTCCTGATGAGAAGAAATCTGTGTCGTCATCGATGTCGATTCGAAGGATAGCTTTCCATATGTCGCGGACGTTTTCTACGAATTGTTTCTCTTCGGCTGTCAGTTCTAGTTGTACTCTATCTTCGTTGGCTTTGAAGAAGTTTTGCGCGGCGATCATTTTTCCGTTTACTTTCAGTCTTTGGATGTTTAGCTGTAATGAGGAATTATGATTTTAGAATATGAGTAAAGAGAGTGCATCGGGCATTTAATTTTGATTTAAAAAGCTATTAGAAATTTTAAACCAATAATATACACAGGTAAAAAGAATATTATCAATCAGTTGCTCTTTCTCATATTGAGCAGGAATGGCTGTTGACAATTTCGGATCAACATCAACCCCAAGCTTTTTTACAATATTTTCCTACCACCATACAGAAGTAGAAAAATCGATCTAAATCCCTTGACTTAACGCTAGTATTTAATAACACACCGAAACTTTGTTGGTCAAACATTCATTTAATGTATTTTTAATAGACTTTTTTGTATTCAACATACCTTTACTCCATCATTAGCAGTTATAAGCAGCCCAGCATCGTGCACCACAGCTGGTTTATTCAACCCTTTAATAACCAACGCGTCGCCCTTCGTCTCATACTCGTCGACCCATAGAGACGAGCCATAGAACTTGATCTCTACGGTCTTGTCACTGTCCTCTTCGACGCCTTCTTTAGTCTGTGGTTTTATGAATGTGGTAGCCCCGGGGGAGGAGTCGAGACCTCGGATGAAGTTATGGAGGGCTACTCCGCCTTTTGACCAGTCGATCTGGAAAATAAAGTTTGGATTAGTACCCTTTGTATTTTTTTAGGATAGAATAGACTTAATTGTTTATTATAGCTGTTGACAAATAGAGTTGGTCAAAATTCTAAAATTACCTCTACAACATATTTTTGTTTCTTAATTTACTTATACTATGTTTTGCAATAAAGACGAAATTGGTTTGACCAAAAAGCTTTGTGTCGCATCTAATTGTATTTAGTTTACATAATCAAGACATGAAGTTAGTGGAGGAGTGTAGCCAAAAATATATATATCTGTATTGAAACTGCTGTGTCTAAGGTCACTGATACGCCAAGAAAAAATAAAATAGGTTAATTACAAGCAAGCCGTTTATTCAGACAAAAGATACGAAAAAGTGAAGCGTAGCTCGATTACATTAACACAAAAAACTATATTAAATTGGATAGAGATAAGAGAGTGGAATTTAATAACGGGAAAGTTATATATGGATGGAAAATAATACAAAATCAAAGCAAATAAAGACCTATTTTATTCTATTCAAAAAAACAAATGAACGTACAGTCAGAGCACAGTTAATTCACCTATGACAGCAGCAACTTAACAGCAAC
This sequence comes from Hydraecia micacea, assembly GCA_914767645.1. Classification (NCBI taxonomy): domain Eukaryota; kingdom Metazoa; phylum Arthropoda; class Insecta; order Lepidoptera; family Noctuidae; genus Hydraecia; species Hydraecia micacea. The sequence goes on from OU611797.1 coordinate 10,390,508, forward strand.
CTTATTGTAACGACAATAAAGATCATAATGATTTCGACAGACCTGTCAGCGGCAGTAACCTTATTGAAATTAGAATAAAGATCACTGTGACGTCGACAGTGATGTAAAATCAGAGCTAAAATAACTATGAAAGAACTGTAATAAAAAAATATTAGAAATTGGTTGTTACCTGATGGGTCTCTGGCTTGAACAGGGCCGGGTCGTAAGTGGCGCCCTCTTCAGTTTGCTTGATTCTAGGCGCGATATCGTTTGCTACCATGTTCACAGCCTCCGCTAAAGCTTTGATACCTGTTAACAAAGTGATTTGTTACTATATAGGCCATTGCACATTTTGTTTGGCTAGAAACCACAAAAGTAACGGAAAATCTCACTGTGAAAACTTAGGTGAAGGGAGCATGCTTCAAGCTCTCTTCGCCTAAGTTTTTATGGTCAGATCACTACAGAATAGATCAGCTAGATTTATTTGGAATTCGAAGGTAATTCGAACTCATTGGTGTCTTAAAAGTTTACTAATATGGGAATATTATGTTAAGATGCTCTACTTGCATCCTGATCTTATTTTTTTTATAACTAGACTAAGAGTCCAGAGTCTGTCAGGGTATGTATCTTTTCGCCACGACATGTGCGGTTGTCGGATAACTTTGGCTGATGCGAGAAAAGAAAAAGAAAGAATTCTAATTCAATATATCTTACCCTCAGGATACAAGTATTTGTTGTAGATGGAGTCGACGGTATCTTCAGTGCCAGCAGGGAAGCTCTTCTGCAGCAAAATGGGGCCGGTGTCCAGACCGTCGTCCGCCCAGAAGATGGACAGGCCGCAGGTTGTGTCGCCTTCTATTAGCGTCCTGTATGATTTAAGATAGGTTTTAGCATATCAGGTGATACATATAAATTATTAGTTCGACGTTGCCAATTTTGCACCGAAAAAGTTGATGATATTTTTATTCGATAATGTTAATTTTCTTTATTGAATATCATAGTTAATTTTAAATATTAGTTAAATTTAATGGTTGATGGTTATATTCATCATCTCTAACACGTAATGCACTTTTCTATGAAACGACAGATTTTTTTTTTGATAACCGAAGAAAAATTTCGTCGCTAGGGGTCAACATAGGGTAGCGGGATTGTTCGAAAGGGTTACCGCTGCCTCGGAACATAAAGGGCTAAGGAAGGAACACGGGTGGGTTTTAATCAGTTAGAATCTGACACTCCCTTCCGCTCTACCCAGAGCGGGAGGAGTCATTAGATGATTTCCCATCCATAAAAAAAGGGGTCTACATAGAATTATGTGCTGAATTCATGGTTTCAGTTTGCGCGATGTATGTCACCTTGTATGTCTTTAGTGTTTCGTATGCCAAAAACTTGAGTTGAAGTTGACTGCCGCTGCTTGTAACCTTTTATCACCGTTTGGTCTAATAACTTGCCCCCTAATGAACTTTATACCAAGTGAACCCATCACCGTAGGCAGACTTTTTAGATTTTTTGAACTGTCGGTGTTGCTATCCAATAACAATCAGGCAGATAATTGACTCCGATTTACCAATTTAAAAATAAAAATAATGTAGCGTGGCTCTTCAAAATTGCTAAACAGAAATAATATGCCTGAATTACCTAATAATATGCCTGAATTACCTAATAATTATTAACCTCGATAGGAAACAAGTGATTAGTTTACTACATACGATGCAACGTTCTATAATTTGAGTAATTTTGTAGCTAATACTGGGTTACAAACACGCAAGCATGACTAAATAGAATTCGCAAAGTCCTTTGTAAACTTGACCATGAAATTGGCAACGAATATTTATTTTATGATTCTCGTGGGCACATGAGTAATTGTGGGACTCATTGGAAACACAAACACTTATATCCTATTACTATTTTTTACAGTCACGTAGACGTTTTATAAATGATGTGGCATATTTTTTAATATTTTAAAATGGGATATAATTTTTTTTTCTACAAATAAAGCTGGCGAAATATTTAAAAAAAAATCTACCTATTTGTTCAGAATAGCTTCTAACATCACGCAGATGAGACCATACTATCAATACGGTTTCGTTTGCACCATTCTCAATGGTGCAGATGAGACCATACTATCAATGCAGTTTCATTTGCACCATTAATGGTGCAAACGAAACTAATTTGTCTCTTCTGCACCATTGATGGTGCAGGTCAATGGTGCAAACGGTACAACGGGACGCCATTTAAGTTAAAGTTATGTATAACTAACTGTAATAGAGCCTATTGCCGTTAACTGGGCGCAAATCTGGACTTCGGGCTCCTACTGAAAATGGCTGAACAAAAAACCCAAAAACACTTTGCCTGAGCTAAGAGTTAAACTCAAAACCTCGTCCAGCAGCCGCTCTTGCGACCAAGCTGACTAAGAGCAAGAGAGGTCAGAATATGGGAGTGATACATTCTAGATAATATAGGAAAGTTAATAGCAAGTCATGTATGAATGTAAATAATTACGCTAGATCATCCAAGTTCCAAATAATAGGTATAATATTACGCACAAATTCTGTAGCAAATAGTTGTCATTAATATCGAAAATCACATGTTGCGTTGTAGGGAAAAATGCTAAGATCTACATTGCCATTGAAAGTAAGTCTTCCTGTTCGTTTCGTCATCTCTAACAGTTTCACTGTAAAAAGACTTTTTATGTTTAGCAAAAGGAGCGCTCGGTATTTGAATAAGGACAGACAGGGTAGTGTGACTGTGTGAATCGTAGAAAATGACCTTAAATGACCTGAAGTGACGGCGTGGGAATTTTTACTCGGGTAATTCCAGATTAGTTTAGAAAACCAACTGATTAAATTGTAATTAATAACGCTGCAACTATGTAAATATGTCAATCTATTGCGTTATTGATTTATTTGATTGCTATTTTCATTAAAGAAGATGTAGGTATAAAAGGGATGCCGACAAGTGTTGCATAATCAGCCTATAATGTTCCCACTGCTGGGACACAGACCTCCTCTCTTCGAGAGGGAGTGGGCCATAATCCACCATGCTGGCCCAGTGCGGGTTGGTGGATGTCACGTCTTCGAATTTTTAGCTCTAGGACATGCCGATTTCCTCACGATGTTTTCCTTCACCGTTTTAAGAGTAGTGGTAATGAAATTGAAATTACATACACAAAGTAAAGTGCATGTCTGGTGTCGAACTCTCGACCTACAACACGTAAGTCGCGGCCGATACCACTGACCACCACTGCCCTGACAAGTGTTGGGTGGGTGATAACCAAATGTTCGTCGTAAAAATTGTTCTCTTCTAAGATCATTCTCACTGATTATCATGCATTGGTCACGTACAATTATATCTAAACACAACAATCCTATAATACGTAACAACTGCTTGTCGCTACTGGCAAAAATGATACGACAACGTGAACGTGTAAAATGTTATCGTAATGACTCGTAATAAAAACCATATTCCCATATTTGTTAGGACCCGACAAAGCATCGCATGCGAACTTTTTGCTTATTTACCATAATATTCTGCCCACTCAATTTTCTAACACGAGAAGGTGGCAAAAACAACCCATAATAATGTAATTTAACTTGATTAGTATAAAACGATGTCATTACAGAAAATAAGCTGCCTCGCGGAAAACCTCAAAGACCGCAGCAAATTGAAAATTCTAGACAGGGTCGGGAAAGTAAAATACCGTTTTCCTATAATTTACTGGTCGTTCCCGGTTTAAGTTATCATTTCTCTGGAACACAAAGTGGAAGACAAGTCTTTCCTCTGGTGTAGAAAAGCAGCCATTTTTATTTTATACTAGTTTCTGCTCGCGGCTTGAAAATTATCGAACGGAACATGCTACCGGGACAGAAAGTACCCTATATCCTTCTCCAGGATGTCATCTATCTCTTTGGCAAATTTTATTGAAATTTTAGGCGTGAAAAGGTAGCATCTTTTGTATTTATAATATTTATTATAGTATGGACTAGCATTTTACTTTAAAATCTTTACAGCAAACTCCCGAAGGTGAAAATTCTAGAAAGAGTCGGGAATGTAAAATATCGGGTTCCTATAATTTACTGGCCGTTGCTGGTAAAACAATTCGAAGACGAAAATTTAAAGAGAGGAGGCCTGTGTCCCAGCAGTGGAAGCATGGGCAGATTATCCTGGTTATGAATGCTGGTTAAAATTACCGACGACCCATAACTTAGGAACAAGAAAAATGCAGCCCCTTTTATTAGACACCAACATTTCTACTTAAAATCTAGGAACAGTTGCAAATACGCAAAGGTACGCAAAACTAATCAATTCTATATACCTACAAGGTATTAGTGAATGTGAGAATCGATGTTGTAGCGTAAGGTAATCGATTTTAATGTGCTGCAGCCTGTTGCAATGTGCATGCAATCGATCTCGCGACTCGTAATTACATAACGTTAAAGTTCCGATAGAACGTGTTCTGTGATGACATACTGAAGTCCATTTCATCATTGGACATGGTATAGCGTGTAGATAACGTTGCGAGAGGCAGATTTTCTTGTTCCGTAAAAATATTGCATAATTATGTATGACTGGGATCACTTTTTAAAGAAATTCTTATCTTTACTTAGTTGACTATAATCCATGCACTATAATAATATCGTCCGTTTCGGAAGCAGTGTCATGCCGATGCGCATGTGCACTGATATTGGTAGACGCGTTTAGGATGTATGAAGAGGCTTACTTCTATGAAAAACATGATTGCCTATTTCATAATTATAATATTCAAGATTTTATATAGATTCTAAGCATTTGCACGACCGTTGTTTATGATTTGCACGGAGAAGCTGTCCGCTTTATCTGCGCGATTTGTTTGTTTACCAGCCATGCATTCGTATGTGGCGTGGCTGTGGGTAGCAGAGCCTACATTTTCATTCAAAGCTAAACGAAGTACACAAGCATAGCTTAGACCCCTATTACACTACACGATATTTAGGGCCCGAGACGCAGGTGATGTTTGTTTTTTTATAAGGCCCTTCCTCCCTTTCTCTTATTACACGACGTCGATTTAGGGAAAGGATCCCTGAATATCGCATAGTGTAATAAAGGTTTTAGCCATGGGTTGCTGTGGGGCGGCGCCTTAAAGATTTGATGGTCTGTTGAAGCGTTTATTGTTCTGTTACTGTTTCCCAAGAGTCGTGTTGAGTCGTCGTCGAGACCAAGTAATAAGTGGATTGACTTACCAGTTGATAGAAGAAGCTCCTCTGTGTCTGGGCAGAATACTGGGATGGTAGCAGATGCTCTCATACTTGGGGTGCGTGATCACTTCCATGGGGATGAACTGTGTGCAAAACGGCAGGACATTGATGTCTGCGTTCACCTGTTGATTGAAAACATGATTTTAATAAGAAATGAAACGAAAATCTCTATTCTGTAAATAGTATATCGGAATCACTTCTACACGTTATATTATAAAAATTAAAATAAGCTAAATGAGGTCGGCGTTTCCAATCTGACTATTCTGAGAAGAAAGGCCGAAACAAACGCAGAGGTCACAGTCTCTTTTAAAGTCCAGACATAATCTTGGTCAGATCATGTGAAGACCATGTAGATTGATGTCTGACATGGTCTTTTGAGGAAACAACCACACAGATATGAGTGGACCAGTCTAGTCAGTGCAAGCATTCGTCAGTAATCGTGTAACTCCACTCAGAACTTGAGGAAAAGTGAGAGAAGTTACATATTGATTCGCAGTCTATTTAAAGTCCTGCCTAAAAGGGGCATTGCATGGCACTTAGCTTCTTTTATAAAACGTCGATTATATTTTTCGTGGAATATGTTATGGGGACATCGGACATAGATCCCGAGCTCATGCAGCGAGATCTTGTTAAAGGCTTCGAATGACGACCTAATCAACGATTAAACCCAACCAATTTGCCGGTTAAAGTACGAAATAATTTTCCAGTCTCGGTGAACTCTAGAAAGTGATAAGTATTGCGGAACTAGCATTAATAACAAATTATCGTAACTGTAATGATCAGCTGTTCTCATTTATCTATCTCTAAAAAATACAGAATGATCGACAGGCCTGATGGTCTAGTGGTTAGTGACCCTGACTGCTATGCCGGAGGTCGTGGGTTCGATTCCCACCCAGGACAAATGTTTGTGTGATGAGCACGATCATTTGTTCTGTGTCTGGTTGTAATTTATCTATAATATGTATGTATTTAGAAATATTATATAAGTATGTTTATCAGTTGTCTAGTACCCATAACACAAGCTCTGCTTAGCTTGGGACTAGATGGCGTTGTGTGATAGTTGTGGAATATTATTATTATTATTATAATGCCTACTTATCTGTTTGTTTTTATTAACACGTGCCCCTTTCGTGTAAACTTTAATTTGTGAGATAGACAGGTTATCGAATAATGTGGCACTCGGTAACAATTATACACTGATTCAGTTTTTATTAAATTTCGAGCGGCCATTGTTGTTTACATCTTTGGCAAATTTAGCGCGGCCGGACCTTAGATATTCTAACAGGCTCTGATTGTAGGTCGACTAGAATAAATAATCCCAGTGGAAAAGTTTTAACAGAAATGCCCACGATTTTTTAATTACAAAGATAACGTATCTTTCTAGTTAGAACATTTATATTAAAACATCACGCCTTTTCCCCATAAGTGGTTAGTAGAAGCCATAGAATGCAAAATGCTATGAACCTAATATCATAGTTTACAGATTTTAAATAACTTAATTGTTGGTAGTGGATGACAGTAACTGGGTTGTGTGTTGAGGTCAGATAGGCAGTCGCTCCATGTAAAGTAGGTACTGGTATTCAGCTGCATCCAGTTAGACTGGAAGCCGACCCCAATATAGTTGGGAAAAGGCTGGGCAGATGATGATGACGAGACTTGCACAGAAGCGTGGAGATTGGGATAAGCAAAGTTAGGCCTATATGTGCCGTAGTACTATTAAGTATTCTGTGACCCAGCTGTGGGTGAAGACAAGACGGAGTGTGGATGATGAAGAGAGCTTATCTAAAGTCTATTCAAACTTATGTTTCAAATTAATATTATTTCAAGTTAAACAAATATCAACTTTATTTTAATGGTAATTAAGTTGATTTCAGAGTGACCACTATAAAAATGTTTGAAAGTTGTAGCGTAAACTGAACTTTATTGTGTAGGATTTAAAGATATTTTTCCATAAACTCATATTTATTTACATTTTTGGCAAATAATGGCAGATTACATTTTTATACTTTCCAACTGTCACATAATATAACATCACACCTGTAACCCCCGAAAGGTTAGACAGAGTAGTAGGTATAGTACACCCACATTTCGCGAGGGGGCGACTCTATTGCCATCAACCGGGCACAAATCCACACTCCGGGATGTTACTAAGAAATTCCTGATAGAAAAACCCAATAACACTTTGCCCGACCTGGGAATCGAACTGGGGACCTCAGGCTCAGCAGTAGCAGCAGTCACTTATACCACAGAATAATATTTACAGACAGATAAACTATAGTCCGCGCGGAACTAGTTGGCCGCGCCTTAGGTATGTGAGCGGTGGGACGGAGGGGCGCGGGGCGCACCTCAGCCGCCAACTAGTTCCGCGCGGACTATAGTACCAAACCATAGTACTGTTTTGTAAAAGTATTATACTAGATAGATGAGTTGCTATATGTACTGCATATTAACGTCATATAATGACCAAGTTGTGTTAGATATAAGAGGTCAAAAGTGCAGTAGGAATAGAGGCTCAATTGTTGATGTACACTGCTGTGACTCTGTGACATAACCAGTTACGACACATAGCCATTATAATAATAATAACATGTCAGATAGATAATCAAATGAACATTCAATTATTATGGAGGATGACTGGAATTTAACTAATAAAATTACTACATGTAATGCAGTAAGTATTAAAACTAACAGTTTGCAATTATCAATTCGCCTTGAGAAAGCGTGGTGATCAATGGGCATGCCTTCTATGCATGAGAAGAGGTCTTTGCCCTGCAGTGGAACAGTAATAGGCTGCATAATCAACCTATAATGTTCCCACTGCTGGGACACAGGCCTCCTCTCTGTGAGAGGACGAGGCCGTAATCCACCACGCAGCCCAGTACGGGTTGGTGGCTGTTACATCACTTCGAATGTTTGATTCTAGGACATGCCGGTTTCCTCACGATGTTTTCCTTCACCGTTTTGAGAGCAGTGGTGATTAAATACTGCCTATGTTCCTACCTCCAACTTGTAAGTCACGGCTCTCTTCACTGGGCAACCATAATAAGCTAGTATTATTGTGATTATAGTGCATTGCTTGTTGCTGGTAAAAGGAATGCCAATAGTAAGATAGTTATGACTGCGCAATTTTAAAGAATGGACTGATCGCGAGTGCCGCCGAACTGTTTCGCCTTGAGAGTAACAAAACAAGCTAGGCTAAGCTAGGGCCTACTACCTTTTACAACCTATACTAGTAGGAGAGACACCATATGAAAAGGTATAGTGCACTAAGTATGTCGAACATACCATGGGCAGTCAGAAATTGAAAACAAAGTCACGTAAGCAAATCAGATAGTTCAGTTCTTGAGTGATATGCGCATGCGTAGTGACGGACAGATGACAGACAGCTAGAAATTACGTCTTATAATTATGGAGTATTTAAGGATGTAAATACTTATTCCTAAGTTGGTAAAGTACTGATTATAATTAAGCCATCTTTGTCATTTTACTTAGAACACTTTATGATTATAGGTACCTACTAACAATTTAACATAAGTGGTACCGTCAACTGCTTTATCATGGTACGTTTGACTGACAGCGCTTTTATTTCGCAGCAGTAAGGGCGGTTTTCGTAGTTCGAGTGTAACTAAAGACATTGTTGTTGAGAGTACCTAGTCCTACTTCTAATACTTCATTATATAAAGACACCACTTGATGGTGTAGCGCTATTTTCCTGAACTTGTTGAAACAAGTAGATAGATAGATAAACCGTGCAAGTGCATATAGGTACGTATTTTATGAATACAGGTGTTAATTTGCGACTCTTGGTTTGCACTAAAAAGTTCACAAAAAAAACTTCTCATATGAAATATTATCTTAGCAGTGTAGATTCACATTTCCTGGGTTTTATTAAGTCTTAGCTGAGCAGTTTAAACTGACAAATTCAAATTCAAATTCTTTATTGCATTCATGTGTAAGTACATAGTTGTTAAAATAGGTAAGTTCCAACATGAAACCCGGTTAGGGCACGGCAACATAATAATTAAGTAATTTCAGAGTATATAATGTCATAATAATTAAGTAATGTCTAATACAGTCAATACATAACTAACAATACAAATAAAATAATTTTAATCAAATAAATCGGACCCAAGTATTCACCGTAATTATATTTTATTATTCACACCAATTTCTATCTGACAGGTATTCATTAATTGTGTAGTATGTCTTACTTATCAGTAGATTATTAAGTTGTTTCTTAAATACATTGATATCTGTAATACATAACAAAGCATTAGGTAATTTATTATAAATATGTGGTGCCATTCCTAAGAAGTTTTTTTGGAATACTGCTTTTTTGTGTTGCCTGCTGCTTATTTTATTTCTATGTCGCAAACTGTGCAGTTTTTCAAATAGGTGGAAGTTTGTTTTGACAAAAACAGCCACCTCACATATGTATAGGCAGGGTACTGTTAAAATACGGAAATTCACAAAGAACGGTTTGCAGCTTTCCGTGCTTTGAATACCGCATATAGCCCTAACACACCTCTTTTGCGCTCTAAATACTGTCTCCATGTTGGTGGAGTTACCCCAATATATGATCCCGTATCGTAATGCAGACGTAACATATGCATTATACGCCATAACTAAAACCTTTTGATTTACCTCCTTTGCAAGATTACGTAAAGCATATGAATATTGACTCAGGCGTTTACATACACTGTCAGTATGAGTTTTCCACGACATGTCTCTATCCAGTTCAAGCCCTAAAAATTTTGTAGTTGTCGTTTCTGATATAGTCTTGTTTCCATATTTTATGTCAGGTTTTTTATGATTTGTCCTTTGCTCAAAAGTCATTATTTTAGTTTTGTCAATATTAATTTTTAAATTATTCGCGCCCATCCATTCTACTAATACTCGGAGACAGTGGTTTATCTCTGCCTCAAGTGTAGTCGCATCATCCTTACCACTAAAAACGACCGTGCTATCATCAGCAAACAAAACCATCGGATGATGTGTTTCTCTGGGCATGTCATTAATGTAAATAATAAAGATCCTATAATACTTCCTTGGGGTACACCGTAGTTATTAGCTCTCTGACTCGATACATACGTACGCTCGGTTTTTGACGTGATGCACACCTTACCCACTTTAGTAACTTGTTTTCTGTCGGACAAGTACGATTTCAAAAGGTTCAAAGCATTGCCCCTAACTCCATACCTTTCCAGCTTATTCAATAGTACTGTTCTATCCACAAAATCAAACGCCTTGCTCATGTCCATGAATAATGCAGCTACCGGACTTCTATTATCAATCCCTGTTATAATTTTTTCAAAGAGATTGAAAATTGCCATATTTATATTCTTTTTTCTTCTAAAACCGTATTGTTCATCAGCGAAAAGATTGTTACGTTCAAAAAATGTGTATAATGTATTATATATTACTTTTTCTACAATTTTAGAGAATATGGGTAGTAAGGCAATAGGACGGTAGTTGGCTGGATCTTGTTTGCTACCTTTCTTATATAGTGGTTTTATAACAGCTAATTTTAACCTATCCGGAAAGACACCCGATTCTAAGCACATATTTATTATATAACTAAGTACCGGTGCTATAATTGTTGAAACAGATTTAATCACATTTGTTGTAATGTCATCATAACCAGAGCTATTAGTATTATTTAATGAATTTATTAATTTTACAATGTCAGGGGGAACTGTGGGTATTAAAAATAGTGAGTCACGATGCATGTCAAATTTTAAATTTTGATTAATAATATTAATGTCAGTTACTAATTCAATTTCGTCAATAAAATAGTCATTAAAAGTTTGGGAGATACTTTTTGGGTCAGTTATATCTACGTTATTTATTCTAAGTTTTGGTATTCCTTCGACCGGCTTATTATTTTTGCCCTTATTTATTATTTGCCATGTAGCTTTGCACTTATTAGTCGCATTATTAATGTGGTTGTTATTTTGGGATTTCTTAGTCAGACGAATTATTCTTTTTAAACGTTTCGTATATGTTTCGAAAATTGTTTTAATATTGGGGTTGGGGTCTTTTCGAAATTGCCACAACATCTCGCGTTTGCGTTTACAGCATAGTTTTATACCTTTACTAATCCACTTAGGTGATTTTACTGCATAACGTTTTAATCTTTTAAGCGGAAAGCACATATCATAAAATAGTTTAAATGTGTCGTGGAACTTATTAAATGCGTCATTAGGTTCTGTTGAGGAATAAATATCGTTAAATGTCAATTTTTTTAAGCAACTTTTAAACTTTTGCATATTTTCTCTACAGAAACTACGTCTAAATATGTACCAATATGGAAGTACGCATGTTTTTTTAACAGGACATTGTAGTATTTGCGCTGTATGATCTGACAACGCCAATTCGACCGTTACGCATTTACTTCCCCTTATATTGTCGATAATGTTGTCAATACATGTTCCGCTACAAAGACGTGTTGGAGTGCGCACACCTACTTTCAAATCAAAACTTTGCAATAGGTTTTTAAAGCTGCGAGAGGCGTAGTTATCCTTCAAAATATCTATATTAAAATCACCACATACAATTATCTTTTTCTTACGCTTGACATGACATGTTCAAGCTGTTTATTTGATTTATGTATTTTATCTCATATGATTTCTGTTAATTTATGTTTGACAATGGTTGTTATTTACCTGAAATGAATTTATTATTGAAACTGGCTGTGCCCGCTTCGTTCGCAACTTCTTTCTCGTGCATGTTATCTTTTTGGGCGGAACCCTACTTTTTTTTTCTTAAATAAATGCCTAAGTTACTCCTTATAACATCAGGTATCTGCCAGTGAAAGTCCCGTCAAAATTGGTCCAGCCAATTCGGAGATTAGCCGGAACAAACAGAGAGACAACATTTTTAGAAATTATTTTTTTGTTATTAGTACCTAACAATATACATTCATATGCAGACATTTCAATTTTATTTATTTGTACAGTCTGCATCAGATTCACTTTCCTGGGTTTTAGTCTTTAAGTCCTAGCTTAGCAGCTAAGCTAAGCACATGGCATGTTCAAGGTATGGCTTGGCTTGATCATGCCATCTCACTAGCTGCCACTGAAACTCATGTTAGAAACTCCCGTGACGACAAACTAGAAAAAGCGCCGAGCCAAATTTAGATAAGCTTTCAACCATTCCATTTATTTTTTTTCCATTTACCTACTTAATTCTATTTAGGGCTGTTTTTTGCAACGCCAGATAATTTTATCGGACGAATAATTTTGAAATTTTGACAGTTGTTTCATACAAAAACTGTCAAACATCAATTTTATTCCTCTAATAAAAGTTATTTAGTGTTGGAAAAATCAGCCCTTAGCAATCTTAATTAGAATTCTAACTATGATTATGAACCAGTCAATTATTTCAATTTCGAAGCAAACAGTAGGCCCAGCAGTGGATGAAATGAAATAATTATTTTTTGACCCCTATTACATGGGACTTAAACATAACTGGCGAAATATGGGTGTACTATAGGTACCATCGAGGAAACTTACATCTGCCCAATTTGAAAACAAAATCATGTGCACACAATGACCACATCTGTTAGCAAGCGTTACTATAGCGGCCAAGCGCTGCAAGCAAGAATAGCCCTTACGGTGTATAGATGTAAGTTTCGAAAATTACATGTACCCAATTTGCAAACTAACTCCGGTGCACAAGATAACCACATCTGTTAGCAAGAGTTACTATAGTGGCCGAGTGCTGCAAGCAAAAATAGCCCTTACAGTGTATAGATGTAAGTTTCCTCGATAGAACACCTCTGCCTAACCCTCTGGGAAATACAGGCGTGATATTATGTGTTATTAGACAGACTGACTGACTGACTACCTGTGTTATAATATAATATTATAATAGTTGACCATCTGGTTTAATTTTCTCCTCAATCATAATATTTTTAGAGGATCAATTTATTTTAATTTATAACCAGTAATAACCAATAATCAAGTATGTCACTCACAGACTTGTACTGCTCCAATATTTCGGGTATCACTTGACCTTTCACCCGCCATGTCTTGTATTTGTAGACTGGTTTGCCATTTTGAGCTGCAATTGTTGCTGCAAAGTAAAAAAAAACCCTAATTAATATAATTATGGAATTTTGAAGTTTTTCCTGTTGAAATGCCATTAAATGTAAAAAGGAAAGAGGATAAAGTAAATTATTTCTTACGACTTATTTTTTAAATGTCTAATTTTTTAAGTATCTCTACAAAGCAGGTTTTATATTATTTAACTGGACAATAAATAAGCTTTATTAAAAAAAAAAACTGATTTGACATTGTTTTCTATTGTCACCATTATGACTTTTTATTAACTCAACAAAGACATGTAATTTTCGAAAAAAAAAAGTCTCATAGTAAAAAAAAAGCATTTTGATCTATAGTGTCTCTGTGTGTGTTGTTCGGCAGATGACTATGGTCTACGATTAGATTATAGTGATATTAATTAAAATTACAATGCACAAGTTAAACCTATTTATCAAACAGGATAAAGAGTTCTTTCATACAAGTGCCTGTTTGTTAGGAACTGAAGAAGTGCATGAGGAATTTTGTTACTATACATTAGAATGTTTAATTTTTTTTCATCGTTTAATGTAGCACTTTTTAAATTTAAAATTTTATGTAATACCAAAACACCTTTTCCCTTAATTGAGGTAGGCAGACTTATTTATAAAATTTAATTAAAGTTTAGTATATACCAAGTGGATCCTCCCGGTTGCCTTTGTCCAGCACTGTGAAGACTCCAACAACCTCATGACCATCTTTTTGCAGAAGTTTGAATACTTCCGCTGCGAATGTGCTCTGCCCAATGATAGCAACTCGCAGCTTCTTCTTCGGAGTCTATAAATAATTAATTAAAATATTATTCTTCTCCATATAAACAGGACAGGAGTTTCTAGGGTCAGTGGGTCGTCTTAGTAGTTTGTTAATTAAATGATTTAGTTGATCTGGGATGTTTTAGAAGAAAATAAAATTTATTAAAAATTGTAATTGTCACTGAGCTTGGATAAACAACCATTTATTCCCGGATAAACTATGAGGATAATATTATTAATTAAATATACACCAAACCGCTAGGTATAAGAATGAAAGGCCGCACTGTTTATTATGAATAAAATTGATACAAGAAACTACTTACATCGTCATTCAATGAAATAGGTGGCATTTTCGTTAACGACAGGCAATTTTGATTTGGTCAAAATAATCGAACAACTTGTTAATTTGTTAACCACTTCTCGCCGACTGGCGCGCGGTCGTACTAACACGAACCCTACAGTTCGCTCGTATTTAGCTTCTCCTCCACCGGCTTAGCCTTGACATCGTTATCGTAAGTTTAGCGTTTAAAGCGATAAAGCTAAAGAGAAACGTATTCATTTCGAAAAGAAAGACGCTTTTTGCCTTGCATTGCCGAATGCCGATGCCGCCAAAACAATACATTTATTATGACATTATTGAAATATTGATTGTCATTTTTTTGTGATGACAGACAGCTGACAGTGACAGTAGAGGAACCAGAGTGGAACACCATAATTTTCTCAATCGGTATCGACCTATGGTATCGACTATAGTCGAGAAAAATAAATTGGTAGGTAAGTGGCATTTCCAAGCAAAACTGACAAATGTAAAAGAATATGGTATTTCAACTGAAACACGTCCAAGCAATGATATAAACAAATATGTCCAAAACAATTTTAAATATTATCATACATTTTTCAATTAATATAAGTAAACAAAAAAATTGTCGAAAAAGAAAGCTGAAGCATCTCCGGGGTATTGGCTATTTTTTCTACAGAATACAGTCGCGTTTATGTGCGGGAAAAAATAAACGTTTGAATTGGAGTGATTTGATTGGTGACTACTCTATTTTTCTTTTTAAATTTTCTTTACGCATTCCAAGCTGCACATGATAAATTGATAACAAAGGAAATAATACTACGTCTGACTGACTAAATTCGATTATTAGCCGTTTTGTTTTAATTTGCTAGGCGTTATCGAAGAATCGAAGCGTTTGATTAAAAAATCGGAAAATCCAAATCATATAAAACCAGTAAGTAGGTACTAAACAAACCTTAATATTTGTTGCCAGCGGAATACATAATAGCAATTCTTGGGAATGCCGGAAGCCTAGTCCCCGTATCTAATAGGTCTTTTTCGGCTGAAATGAAGAAGATGATGAAAGTATATCACGGATCCCCCATCAATGTAAAGAGTAGGTAGGTAGCAGAGGCATCTATTATCATTCCGTTCAAGGAATAATTGTTGAAGATAATACATGTACTTACTTGGTAAACACATCATGACTTACCGAAAACTGTTAAAGATAACAAGCAAAACCAGTTAAAAGCGGTTCTCAAGTGGGTTGTGTTATGAAAACAATTAGGTATCGTAAATAGGTTGAATACATTTATTTTGCTAATTGTAAATGTAGCTTAGCGATTGGAGAACGATATTTCAGATACAAGGTACCTACTGTTATAATAAATCAGCATTATGCGAGCGAATATTCTTAGGTACTTACCAATATGGCATAATAATGCATCTGCTTTTTTTTTTGTGGATGGGAAATCATCTAATGACTCCTCCCGCTCTGGGTGGAGCGGAAGGGAGTGTCAGACTCTTACTGACTAAAACCCACCCGTGTTCCTTCCTTAGCCCTTTATGTTCCGGGGCAGCGGTAACCCTTTCGGACGATCCCGCTACCCCGGCAGGCTTCGGCCCTCCCGGGCCCCTTCCTTTTTGCTGACATCTCTTTGAGGCGCGCGTGGAACACATACGCGCCGTCCGGCACGGGCCTGGTCCTGATCGGACGGAGAGCTACCCATTACTCTCCGTCCGCAGGCCCGCGCCTACGGTGGCCGGGAGTCGTCACGCGGCTCCCGACGGCCGTAGCGTCTCCCGCGGCGGCTGAGGCGTGCGACTCTCTCCCTGAGCCGTCCCGCCACCTCCTTCGCTAGCATGACTGCTTCGCAGAAGGAGGTGACCGCCTCCCACTCCCTCTCGCCCCGGACCATGGCTTGAACCAGGGTCGGACGCGAGAGGTCGCCGCCGTTGCCGATCGCCTCTATGAGGACACGGCGGTGCTCCGCCCAAGCGGGGCAGACCTCCACCGTATGCTCCACCGTGTCCTCTGGGCGATCCTCGCAATGGTGACACCCGGGCGTCTCCTCCCGCCTGATGATGTGCAGGAACCTCCCGAAACATCCGTGTCCGGTGAGGACCTGCGTCAGGCGGTAGGTGAGAACGCCGTGACGCCTCTCTAGCCACTCCTCAAAGAGGGGTCTTATCGCCACTATCGTGGCGTGCCCTGCGCTGGGTTGCGAAAGTCGCTCTTTCCATGCCACCATGAGATCGCGCCGGAGGGCCGTCCGCTCCGCCGCTATTTGCCGCGGAAGCGGAGTTTCCCCCCGGCGTAGTGCCTCTGCGCGCCACTCATACAGGCGCGCGAGGACTATCGCCTCCAGATCCCATGGCGGCATTCCGGCAAGGAGGCTTGCCGCCTCGCCCGAGATCGTCCCGGATCAGCCTTACGGCTACCACCTTTTGGGGCGCGTTCAGGTAGTGGGCGGCTCGCAGCCGCAGTGAACGCGCCCACACCGGGGCCCCATATAGGGCCATGGACCGCACGACCCCCGCGTAAAGCCTCCGGCAGGAGGCATTTGGCCCCCTCAGGTTGGGCAAGAGCCGCTTGAAGGCGGCCCCGGTCTGTTCCAGTTTGGGGGCCAAACGTCGAAAATGTTCGACGAAGTTCCACCGGCTGTCGAGGACGAGACCCAGGTATTTCATCGTTGCCTCGACGCCGATGTGAACCCCTCCTACCATCAGTTGGAATCCCGATGGTGGCCCTTTCCGGAGCCCATGAAAAGACATGGCCCCGGACTTGTGCAATGCCACCTCGAGACCCAACCGCCGGATCCTCTCCACGACTATCGCAACCCCTCGTGTCATTGCGTCGGCCGCCGCCTGATGCGACCTCCCCTGCGCCAGGACCTATTCAAGCCTAGTCAAGCCTTATTTATTATTAATACAATTTTTTGTTTACATAAAAAGTATACCTACTTATTTTTTATGGGCTTGTGACACCTGACTTATTTACTTACTTATTATTTATTTGCAAGGTGGTAATTTTCGGTTTTTGCCTCATCCAGGACCTGACTGCTATCGATGACATCGATCGATAGAAAATTAGATCAGCCGACGACGTCGCCTGACAGTTTTAACTAAAATTTCCAGTCGATTTGTAACGTTGATCGACGTCCATTGAAGTTGGTCGTATGTGATTGGTAACACTGGTCGAGAATCTAGAGGGTGTGGTAGGTTTCCTCACACGTTATAAAGTCCTATTGTTACTATAGGTACCTACCTAACGTATTGTAGTGCTGAATGTGCTTATTGACGATGTTGCAGAAGAAGTGGCGGGCCATTAAAACTCTTTTTACTTTTTGTTAAAGCTTTTGTAATTGAATTACATAAACAGCTGTTTTAATCGCTGCTGTTTTAGTAGCTCTCGTGACTCAGTAATAAATGCCGCACGGGTCGATCGAAGAGGTGAAGCTACGCTTGACGCGGTTGGTGTGTGGATGGGTGACCATTTTTATATACCCAGACCCTTGCGTGCCTCGGAAATTACTTACGTTAAACTGTTGGTCCCGGCTGTCATTCGTTATCTTTGACAGTCGTTACGGGTTGTCAGAAGCCCGAAAGTCTGACTACCAGTTTTACCAAGGGGTATCGTGTTACTCAGTAACTGGGTTGTGGAGGTCAGATAGGTAGTCACTCCACGTAAATTACTGGTATTCAGCTGCATTCTGGAAGCTGACCCCAAAAATAATTGGGAAAAGGCTAGGCAGATGCTCAGGCCAAAGTAAAAACCAAGACTGAGGGCTGTCAATAGTAAAGTGAGGCCGGTTTCGTAAATATGTGTGCACTTAGTGAGGTGTAGTTTGATTGTACATGGTTGTAAATGTGTGCGTGTGAGCGTGTATGCACAGAGCGGAGGTGTAGTTTTGGCATGCTTCACTGTATTGTTCGCAGCGCTATGTTTTGACTATTTTATTTGGTCTGAGGGCAGATGATGAAGCAGCTGTTTTAAGTGTACAGGTGGCCTACCATGATCTAATTATAAACGATTCAAAAACAAGACATTTCAGTTTAGGTTCCTAAAATGCATCGCTTGAGCTGCTCTATGGACGTCATGGTATCAAACAAGTATGAATGAAACCAAAACTTGCGACTCAGTTTGGGACATTCGCTGTCAGCAGATGGCACGGCCTAAACTGAATCGTTAAACTTACGTCATGGTACGAATTAGAAGAACAGTTCAGTTTAGGTCCTAAAATGGATCGCGTTAAGAGCTTGTGGTAGGCCTCCTGGCTTACCAAAAAAAAACACCTAAGTGTAGATAATCAAGTCCTAAGGAAATTAAATGAAACACCCACCAGTATGGCACAGAACTAGTTCTTATTTAGAAATACTATTCTCATACAAAACGAGTGACTATTCCACTAAACTTTGATTGAAGTTTCTTAGAACCAATCTAACGATACGAACATTGCAAAATATGGTACGTAGTTAAATAGGTACCTATCACAAGATGTGAAGGTATCCGGTTGAATCCGGTTCCATTGAAAGAGCCGATACATTCCAGATAAATTAACCCCAGATATGTGACTGATAACTGATATATAGCCAGAGAACTGACCTCGAGTGGCCTGAGCCCTGAGCGTTGATATCAGCTGTTGTTTAGTGGATGGCGTGTTTTCGGCTACAATAACATAATTATGATACTGATTATTGGTGGAGCCGGTTACTTTTGTATTCATAACATTGCAAGTTTTTATCCTAAAGGTGATGCAAAACTTTTATTTTTGATATACCTATGAACAATGTAGGTAGGTACCTACTCTCTGAGGAAAAAAAAATAAACAGTGTGACTTGTGAGTTTTAAAATTTGTGGTACTAGGTAAGTATAACTTTTTACATTTCCTGACCTTTGAAGGGCGTACGAGGGGCCGAAGCCAACTCGCAGAGGCTCGTTAGACGTTTTTAATTAAATGAGGCACCTACCGACAATAATATCCCTGTACGCACTATGCAAGTGCACCCAAGGACAACCCTCGGTTGGTGTTGGATGATTGCAGGATATGGAAACAAAGATATTGGATCATAATCCTATATCTTTGTTCCACCAGTTATCTAGAACTATGGAAAGACTATGGCCCCTGCCTGACCAATGCTTTATAATATTTGAGAGTCCTACTAATATTATTACAGCAAAAGTTTGTGAGGATGGATGGATGTTTGTTACTCTTTCACGCAAAAACTATTGAACGGATTTGGGTGAAATTTGGCACACAGATAGTTTATAACCAGGATTAACACATAGGATTTTTTTTTTAGTGTAAATCAATCTATTTATTAATACTTTTATGTAAATATAAGTACACATAGGATACTTTTTATCCCGATATTCCCACGGGGTCCAGACTTATGCGGGTGAAACCGCGGCGGCGCTCCGCAGATTCACCGATTTTTCCGCGGTGTCTCGACCCCGTGGGAATATCGGGATAAAAAGTATCCTATCCAGGGTGTCGGCTACCTCCATACCAAATTTTATCAAAATTGGTCCAGCCGTTTGTGCGTGAAGAAGTAACAAACATACTCACTCACAAACTTTCGCTTTTATAATATTAGTGTGATTAATTTCCGCGAATTGTGTTAGGCTGAATAGTTGTTGTTCACGGATCAGCAGGCTTAGCCAAGTTGACAATCTACAATCGTTAACGCTATTAGAAAACTAATCAAATGTATAAAGGCGGGTACAGACTGCTGCAACGCAACATGCAATGCAACACGAAACGAGCATTGCATCAGTGTAGACGCGGGGCGCGCACAACGTGCGCACGAACCGCGCATGTACCTACTCACATCTGTTTCCGAGATGCGCGCGAACGGATCGCTCAGTCTGCAAAAGAACACGCAAAGGAATGGATCGTGACGACCAATTGCGGGCTCTGATGATAGTCAGTGCTTCATTATTAATAGTGAATCATGTGATAAAACGCAGAAGACATCGACGTTGGTGGCGTACAGAGTTGTATAGTCAGAGAGCTGGTGCAAAACTAATGGCCGATATGAGATTAACTGGACAATTTCAAAATTTCTTAAGGATGAGTCCAACGACATTTGAAGATCTACTCAGATTAGTCGGACCAAGAATTTTTCGGAATCGCACACAGTTAAGGGCTCCAATTTCAATCCAAGACAGACTGGCAATAACACTTCGTTTTTTAGCTAGTGGTGACTCTTACACAAGTTTACAGTATACCTTCAGAGTATCAAAACAAGCCATAAGTGGCATTATTACAGAAGTATGCTCCGCCATAATTGAGGAATTAAAAGATTATATCAAGGTAAGTTTTATTCTTAATAAGTCAATTAAAGAACAGTATTATCACATCAAATCATTAAAGTCGTCATAGGATTGGTTAGATTCTAGTGACGTTACAGACGATGGCTGTTGGTTCATATATTCTTCGTTCCTTGCCGTGGTATAGCCATAGCGTCCGGCTTGATTTGTATCTGGAGTTTGCGCGGAAGGCGAGGGACGATTAAATCCGGAAGTTCCAGGACGATTAACATATCCGGTCAGATCCACATAATCTTGTCCTTTCTTCTGTGATGCATAATAGGATTCTTGGTATGAACTGGGGTAGTTATCCTGCTGTCGATATGATGATTCATAATAACCTCTGTCAGCCTTCATCAAAATTTCAAAAATTCCATGTTCGACCGAATTCCTGGTTTGAAGGGAATAAGTATTCATTTTAGCTGATATATAGGAAGCGAAAGTTGTAGTTAAATCTGGAGCGCCTGAATTTCCCAACTTATTGGCAGTAGTTTGTAATATGCCCACTACATCGGCCAGTACACTGCTGCTTTCATCTTTTTTTGCTTGTTTAGCTCGCGTAGGTTCATACCGTGTACGTGGAGTAGCAAATTCGTTCTGCAGATTTTCTTCATTAATCGGTTGTTGAACCGCCTCCTGAAAAACATAAAAATAATTTATAACTGTAGGTCCCATCTCTTGATATAAACTACTAGATAGTAGATATAACTCTCCAGGAAGGTAGGTATCGTGGCACCGATGGACAAATGTCGAAACGACTAAATATTTAGTTCGTTTTTTAGTCTAGTTCAATATAGCTAGCAATAAAATCAAGAGATGCTCACTATAATGGCACCTCAAAAATTTTCACCAGCGAGTGTTGGGCTACTAAGTACAATGACTGTCTCGTAGCCATAAATTAAATAAAAGTTTTTTGTTTTAGCTTCCAACGACAGAAGAAACTTGGTTGAACATAAGCAAACAGTTTGAAGAGAAGTGGAATTTTCCACACTGTTTAGGGGCACTGGACGGAAAACATGTTGTGCTTGAGGCACCTATCAAAAGTGGAACTGAATTCTACAACTATAAAAACTTCTTTAGCATCGTTCTTTTTGCTTTGGTTGACGCCGATTATAATTTTCTATTTGTAGATGTGGGATGCCAAGGAAGGATTTCAGATGGTGGCATCTTTAAAGATACAAAACTCTGTGAAATGATAGAAGATCGTACAATAAACCTTCCATCACCTGATTCACTCCCACGGAGACATATTCCAATACCATATTTCTTTGTAGGTGATAGTGCCTTTGCTTTAAGTGAAAATCTGATGAAACCATATGCTGGGGCACATCCAAAAGGCACTTCAAAGAGAGTATTCAACTACAGGCTAAGCAGAGCCAGAAGAACTGTTGAAAATGCATTTGGTATCATATCGTCTGTCTTTAGAGTTCTCAGAAAACCAATGCTTTTACAGCCTGATAAAGCTGAGCTAGTGGTTATGGCAATTGTCCTTTTACATAATTATTTGAGACGTCACTCTAGAAATACATATATGAATGACACTGAAGATGAAGTTACGAATGAAGACACACGTAGGCAAAATAATGAAGATATGAGATCACTACTACCTATGAGAAATATTCCTCGACGATCGCCTGCACATTTGAATGCGTTAAGAGATGAGCTCTCCGATTATTTTATGAAAGAAGGGAAGGTTCATTGGCAAGACAGATGTTCGTAAAAGAATCAATCCAGTTTTACTTACCGTGTTCGTTCTCTTTCTCGGTTTGTTACGGTTGTCCAAGAACTTCAAAGAATCAAAGGCAAACCATCGACTTTTGTATGTCTCCGAGGCACCTGAAAAAATAAAATAATAATCATGAAAAAAATTAAATAAAAAACATAATTCAGTCAGTTTTAAACATAGTTGTTTTTAAGTAAACTTGACTAATAATAATTAATAATATTTAATAATTAATTTGTGATTTCAATCCATTAAAATATTGTAGTTGTTGTCAAAGTTGTCATTTTGTAGAGAAAAAAGCCAATTTCAATATTAGTCGGCTATGCCAATTTACATTTCAATACACAAACATTTTTGCGGTTTCCAACCTACGATTGTACTAAGAATAAAGTATATGAATAAATAATAAATAGTAAATTATTATTATTTATTTACCTTTTCCTGTTCCTTTCGATTTCTTTTCCTTCGCTTTTTCACGACGGTAGGATGATAAAATACTAATCATTTTACTGTAACATTTTTCTTGTGTTGTTTCCACCAAATTAGCAATTTCCATCCATGCATCCTCTTTAAAATGTTTTTTATAAAAATTCTCATGTTGTGGATTCCACAAAATTTCCTTTGATCTGTACACTTCAATTAATTGAAGCACTTTTTCTTCACTCCACGTAAATGTAACCGCCTCCTCCGCCGCAGTAGCGTCGTCTTGTTCCATGTTCGCGCGCGTCTAGCCGTACACACCACACAACCTGTCCACACTGACGCTCCGCGCATACTGCGCGCCTCTTTGTGTTCGGGGAAAAAACCGACAAATTTCGGGTCGCTACGCGCAAGAGTTGCAACAATCTGTTCGTGCGCGTAGTAGACGCGGTTCGTGCGCGCAAGGCGTCTACACTATGGGAATTCTGTTACTTTACATGATACATTGCAGCAATGTGGACGTCAAATTCTTGCATTGCATGTTGCATTACATGTTACATTGCACCAATGTGTACCCGGCTTTAGGAATGACATCATCTCAACGTTAAGTCACGTGGTCAGAACAAACGAATAGAAAATTCGTAGCCAAGTTTACTCGTTCAAAATGTTAGAATGAAATGTAATCGTTTCTACAACGTTGATCGCTACATCTCATACAAATGGTAGCCAAGTTACAGTTTTGACAAGCGCTAACGAAACGCTGTCGTAGTTTTTGAACGATAGCTAAGCGATCGCCGAGACCCAAGAGAAAACGATAAAAAAATGGCGTCTATTATGATACAGCTGTATTAAGACCGACCAGTGTTTTGTTTATTTTCCTCATTTTTGGACTATATTTACCATTTAGCATTTAAAATGCATACTTTAAATATGTTGTGGTGCGCTAATAATGAAGAAGTGTGGCTTAGGCGCCAAAAAAGAAACATAAATCGTGAGTGCATGGAGACAATACGCGAAATGCCGGAGACGTTATTTGTTCAACAATTTCGGCTAGACAAGGCGACTTTTCGAGCCCTTTGTCAAGAACTCCGACAAAAAACGTCACTAAAAGGAACCAACGAGATTCCTCTAAAAGTTAAGGTTAGTGCCTATTAAGCTGACTGACATAAAATATTACCAATTTTTTTATTAGGTATCTACCTACTTAACTATAATTTCATTTCCTCAATATTTGTGTTTTTGTAGGTGTTGTGCGCTCTTAGTTTCCTAGCCACAGGATCCTATCAGCGAATTGTTGGCGTCACTCAGCATCTTGCCCAACGCACAGCTAGTCGGTGTATCAGACAAGTTGTAGATGCTTTGAACCACCCTGCTGTCATGGCAAAATGGATTGTGTTTCCGAAAACACGACAAGACAGAGCATCTATAAAACAAGAGTGAGTACTTAAAATACGATTTAACAATATTTACTTACCTATATTATTAAGTGCATCTAATTTAATTTAAATTAACAATTATTGTTTCAGGTTCCAAAGGAGATTTGGCCTGCCTGGTGTAATTGGGTGCATAGATTGTACCCATGTAGCATTGGTAAAGCCCAACGATGAAGAGCATCTTTTTTATAATAGAAAAGGGTATCATTCATTAAATGTTCAAATGGTAGATATTATATTTTTATATTACTATATGGCATGTTGAAGCTGGATAAATCACTTCTTAATAATAGTTTTATTTTCAGATATGTGACAGCAATCTTCTAATTTTAAATGTGAATGCAAAGTTTGGTGGAGCTACACATGATTCACATATATGGTCTTCTAGTAGAGTTGAATCATATATGCGTGAACTTCATCAAAATAATGAACAAGTATGGCTATTAGGTATGTATTTTTAATAGTAAAAAGATCTAATCTATAGGAGTTTTTCTGTGTTTTGTCTACAGAAATTAATTTTTCAGGTGACTCTGGATATCCACAACGCCCTTGGCTTATGATACCTATCCTCAATGCAGTTCAAGGTTCTGTTGAAGAACGGTACACTCAAAAGCATGTGCAAGCCCGTAACTGCATTGAGCGCTGTTTTGGATTACTCAAAGCACGGTGGAGATGTTTGCTTAGAGACAGGGTTCTTCACTATCATCCTCATGTAGCCAGCAATATTACAATGGCATGTTGTGTGTTACACAACATAGCTTTGAAAGCTGGCTTACCACCACTACAACCACTTTCTGCTGCACATGACGATGGGGATGATATAACCATGCACGATCCCACACCCACTGCGACTATGGGTAGCCAAAGTGAATTAATCCAAGGAAGAGCCATGCTGAGATGTTTATTGAATAGGTTATAGTAAGATTATTTTAATCTTTAATAAGATTTTATTTACATTGCATAATTATTAAACTTTTATGTACTCTATATTTACTTAATTTATCGTTTATATACAATCAAGAATTTTCTAACTTAATAGACAGCTGTGCTGCTGGGGAGTTTGTTCCGCCACTTCTTCTCCCCAGCGAAAGCACTAGGAAGTGGTGAAGGGGGGCGTTTTGGGGGACTGTCTTTTGTAATTTTGACATTCGAAAAGTGCTGATTCTCAGCCTAGTTTGAATAAATGTCTTGATTTTGATTTATTGATACTATTTTAATAAAATAGCTTTATTATTACAAATAAGTATATTATTGTTTTTATTAAAACACTGACATCCATTACTAATATTATAAATGCGAAAGTGTGTCTGTCTGTTACCTCTTCACGTTTAAACCACTGATCCAATTTAGATGAAATTTGGTATAGAGATAGTTTCGAGTCCCGGGAAAGGACATTCCCACGGGATCGATACTTACGCGGGTGGAACCGCGAGGCGCTGCTAGTTCATAATAAATTGGTAGTGGCGTGCACTGTAGGTAAGAAGGAACGATTTTTCAGTTACTTACTTATAATATAATACTTTGTATTTACAATTCACTCAATACCTACATTTTAGGTATTTTTGTCACTACATAAAAGTCAATTACCTAAAGTTACTTTACATAAATATTGATTTCATTCTTACATTTGTAGTCTAAATTAAAATAGGTTTTGTTTTAATACTACAAAAAGATCAATTGCTAAGCAAAAAACAAGCACTAAGTAGCCCGCGAAATCCAAATTTTCTTACGATTTTTGCAATTTCCAGCTCAGTGTCTGAGTGTAGGTACGTTGATTAAAATATGATTCGTGACTGTAACAAATGTATTTACAGAATTATAATCATTAGGACCAGTTACAACTTGATAATCCTAAATGTCAAGATTTCATGAGTCATTCAATAGAATTACTTGGTCATAGAGTTGTGTTGATGACTTTAATGATTATAATTCTGTAAATACATATTTGTTACGGTCGCGAATCATATTTTAATTAACGTACAACTTAATACTGACCAGCAAATTGCAAATAACGTAAGAAAATTTGAATTTCGCGGGCTACACTGGCACTTTCGCTTTCGCTTAAACGAAATAAAAAATATACAATTTATACATATAAAATTTAGAGAAGGAAAAAGTAAACTGGATTAGAATAGCAAACAATTGAAATAAAAAATTAATTGTCACTGATATTGAAGGCAATTTGAAATTGTTCATAGCCCTCAGCTGAGACCACCATCACTACATTAGACATTTTAAGGAATAATATCTGTCGAAGGTAGTGATGATGGTCTCAACTGTGGTAAAATTTCTATCAAATTATCTAAAGTACCAGCTAAGCGACTTAAAATTACATTTTGGTTTTCTTCCATTTCAATTCTTCTCGATTCCAATCGCAACCTTTCCATTTCCCTCTCGTGTTAATTTTTTTCCGGTCTGCCTCTAGTTGTAGCCGGCGATGCTCGACAGCCACGAACTCGCTCGTGGCTCGTTCGAAGGGCGTTTGTATTCGCCGTGTGCGCGCTCGAAGTAGCCCGCGGCGCCGCGGTGTGGATGTGGTGGGCGACGCCGCGGGCGACGGGCTTGGCCGGTGCCGCCGCCGCTGCGGAGCCCCCCGTGACGTGGACATGGTAGGCGACGTCGCTGACGGCATCGGAGCGGACGCAGTGCCGGGCGGCGGCGTTAGCGCTGGTGGTGGAGGATGGCGTGAAAGTTCTTCAGAGGGAGTAGGTGGCAGTGAAGGACGGGCGGTAGATGCTGGTGTTGCTGAGAAGAAATAATTAAAGTCATATATTAAAATGTGCCCAAATGAATTATTGAGAAAAGCATTCTTTCTTTTAAAAAAAAATTAAAATGTACCTTGTATATAATCAGAAGGAATAAAATCCAACATAATTTCTTCTGTGGCAGAAATTTGGGACGGACAGACAGTAGGCACAGAATCTCTGGTTGGTGGTGGTAGAGAGTTTCTCTCTGCTGGTGGGTCCTGAAAAATATGAAGAATTTATATTAGAAAAATTACACTTGTTTATAAACGAAAATATAGTAATAAGCAAAGACCACAAGCAAAGAAAAAAACTAACATCAAAGCCTCTCTCCTCAATTCCAGCTTGACCAATGACAGCAGTCAAACCCATTATGCTCAACACTCTCTCTTCTGAAGCAGTGAGAGTTTGTCTGCTGCTTGGACCACCACCAGTACCAGAAGCCTCACAACGTATTGCCAAGGCTTTTTTCTTTGTTTTAGTTTTCCAATCTGCCCACACCTGAACATATTTGTCTGTTAATTTTTGTCATGCATGTTTTCATCAATCATTTTCTAGTCTATGAAGTAAGCTGATTGTTGTATGTACTTCGTCTTGTAGAATACTAAATATTAATAATAGGGGTCAGTGGGTCGTCTTAGGGGGAAACCAAATAATATTTTACAGTGGTTTGTGTGAGAATCTTACTTTTTTCCATTTGTCCAATGGCCTAATTACTCCTCCACCAAGGGAGTTAAGTAACTCTCCCAGTTCCTGCCACAGTTGATCAGCTCTTATTCGGCCTTGGGGACCTTGCTGCGGCCTCGTTATATCGCCATGGCTAAAACATGAATTAAACTATTTCAGAGAAACAAAGGGTCTATTGATTAAGTAAACAGTCGAACACAATTGTTTTTTTAGTTACTTACGTATTAGTTCATATCGCATATCACGTCATTGTTTATGTTTCAAACTTTCAAGTGCCCGAGGTGGCCCGAGTATGATAGATTTTTAAATAACAAAGGAAGATATTTACGAAACAACTAATATTTTACGTACCTTTCCATGAATTCTAATAAAGCTGCGAACTGTTCTGGGCTTGCTCGAGATCTAGATTCCATCCTATAAAAGTTATCACTTCATTATTTTAAGGTATTATATCAGCTTTCATTCATAATATTATATATGCAGAATCATATTATAACATTTCGAGACACAGTAATATTTAAAATTATATTCCACACTGTGATTTAATAATAAATCAAATATAATAAGAGCTTTACCTTATTTCGCTTACTTCCCAATTTCAAAACACTTAAAAACAATTATTTGCCCGCGCACTAAGTACACAACTGTGACTTTGACGTTAGTTTGACGTCTGTAGGAACGCTCACCATAGACTAAAGTATAGGTTTTTTCTAAAAACGTTGTAGAATGAGCGTTCGACTCGGTCGTGTCAACTTGGCTACCAACTTATCGTTTTCTATAATCGCTTACGCCGAGGCGTTAACGATTGTAGAAAGAGAATCGATACGAAACGTTTGTAACTTGGCTAGGCCTGCAGTGCATTCATAGGTCACCGACGCGATGGAACAGAGAATGGTTCCAAACCAATTCTCACAAAGGCGTCAAAGTCAAAGGTCATGTAGGCTGTGTAGGAGTTAGGACGCCCTCGATGGTCTTCGTGGATCGTGCTCAAGCAATTCAATTGGAGAGGCCTACTGCATCCAGCAGTAGAATATTAGATAGATATCTTATAGAAAAGTATTTATTTAAATTAAACCATTAACAGGCACTTTTGAATTGTCAAAGAGTCAGTCAGTTAGACAGAAAGTTGAAGCTAGTTGCCCATTCCTAGTCAGAAAGTTGAAGCTAGTTGCCCATTCCAAAACGTAGATCTCTATGGAGAAGAATGGGCAAGAAACTTCAACTTGCTTTTAGGTACAGCAGGGTAATTGCGAAACACACCAACAGTAATGGCTTTCATTTTGACAGTTCAACAACATTCATTGCATTTACGTTGTTGAGCAGACAAATTTTTCGAACTTATGAAGCAATGGATTAGCAATATCCTTCAAAGTGATTCAGATTGTGATTGATATTGTGTTACGGTATTAGGGTGTTATAAGTTAGGTTCCCTTCCTTTAGGTATTGTAAGTTAACTATTGGTATGTACAGACGCCAGCACATCAACCTACTACAATCTGTCAGATTTCTGTAATAGATTTTCAACTTTATCGCTAAAACATAAGGTTCAATGTTGATTGGGAAAATTTGACAGTTAGGTGTAGGTTGATGTGCTGGCGTCTGTACAGTCACCAAAAGAGACAAGTAACCAGTGTCGTCGGATATAATATACTTAGTTGAAGTTTAGTAAGAAAACGATTCCAATTAAATTTAATTTGATAAATGAACGGTTTGTTTTCTATTAATATTATCTCCTTTGGTGACCGTACTATTGGCTACTAAAGAGAGATATTATTAGGAATGAGTATGACAAACAGTAGATAAAAAGACAAGACATGTATCTACAGACATGTACGTGTGATTAGAGTATATTGTTCACGCTTTCGATAGATAGGTAATTTTATTATCGGGAGTTATCTTGACTAGTCGAGTTCGAACCGCTTTAATTGAAATGAAAACAATCAGTGGCATAAGAAAGATAGTTAATTAATTTTAATTATCGGGGCTTTCCCGGTGGAAACTAGAAAGAGCTGAGGTGCTCTGTCGATAATGTTGTAGAAATAGATGTTTCTATGGTTATGTTTATGGTATGGTTTATGATTATAGTACGGCGCGCGGCGGCGGCGTGATATAGATACTTTTTTTTAAAACTACAACGGGGTATCTCTTAGATTTTATCTCGCCTGATATAATGATATTGCCACAGATTACTGATATTGCCAAGTCTTATCTCTGTGAGAGGAAGCAGACCCTCTATAGTTACTTTACTCTTTGAAGCAGACTGTAGGTACTTAATAATAATAAACTTGGGAGTGTCTGTTTGTAATATTAAAATAACCGCTTTTTACTAAATGCATATGGATCATAGAAATGATATGGATGTATACACGGTACATATACCAAAATAACATTTTTTACAATTTTTGTCTGTCTGTTTGTTTGTTCCGGCTAATCTCAAGAACGGCTGGACCGATTTTGACGGGACTTTCACTGGCAGATAGCTGATGTAATAAGGAGTACTTAACTCAGGCTTTTATTTTAGAACAAAAATAGGGTACCACAAAAAAATCCACACGGTAACAGCTAGTCGTGCTATAAAAACGCAGGCTTGCGGGTTGTTGATTGGGCACTCTTCTTCGTCTTTGAATTTTTGTTTTGTATCTTGCCGGTTTTTGCACGGTGTTTTTGTATTACCTACCGTTGTAAGAGCAATGATGATGAAATAAATTGTACCGATGGAGTAAAGGGCATCTGGCACGTGTCTGAGTTCGTAGTTCGAAATCTTCGAACTACGACCTAATAAGACACGTAAGTCGGGGTCATGAATGCTAAAGCTGCACTCCAATTTTGAAATACCCTTTTAATCTGAATTATATAATATTTGCCTCTCTGTAGCGAAAGAGCGATTCAAAACTCAACCTGAAAGCATTTATTTAAATTTTAACCATTTACATGCACTTCTGAATTTTCAAGGAGTCGGTCAGTCAGAAAATATGAAGCAGTTGCCCATTCAAAATCAAAAGTCGAACGTCAAAATTACAAAAGACAGTCCCCCAAAACGCCAGTCCTTCACCTTCACCGTCATTCCAAAGCGAAGTTGGGAGTAAGAAACTCCATGGACACTCTTTTTTATATTGTTACAAAGGATTGAATTATATTGTTAGACTATTGGATTTCATTAGCAAAGCTTCCTCTGGTTTTAATGACGACGATCGGGTAACTCGACCTGATAATGCCATTAACTTTGCATTTTTGCTGAACTGGGACCTTTTTAGCGCAGCCGTGAGGCACACTTTCCTGCTTATTTTTTATTATCATTTTTTTTTTCTAGTTTGTTTTTATCTGATGTATGTATCTGGTGTATTGTGTGTCTTTTGGTCTGTGCTAAATTCTTTCTTTCTAAAGAAAGAAAGAAATACAGCTCCACAACAGTCATTAACGCAATGACTTTTGTGGAGCTGTCAAAATGAAAGTTGATTTTAAGTATATAAGATTTAGATTGATTAAAAGTTTCAGAAAACCTGAAACATTTGGTAACAATTTTAAAATTGATAAAGAAAATCAACTTTTAATCGTAAGATTGTAAATTTCTCACTTTCGATTAGAAAAAATGTAATTTGCACTAATGTTAGGAACATCACACATCGCACAGGTCGATCGATCAGGTTAAGCTACGCTTGCCGCGGTTGGTCTGTGGATGGGTGACCATCTTTACATACTGAGACCCCTCCGTGCCTCGGAAAGCACGTTAAGCCGTTGGTCCCGGCTGTCATTCGTGGATCTTTGACAGTCGTTACGGGTAGTCAGAAGCCCGAAAGTCTGACAACCAGTCTTACCAAGGGGTATCGTATTACCCAGTGACTGGGTTGTGGAGGTCAGATAGGCAGTCGCTCCATGTAAAATACTGGTATTCAGCTGCATCCGGTTAGACTGGAAGCCGACCCCAACATAGTTGGGAAAAGGCTAGGCAGATGATGATGTTAGGAACATATTTTTTTTTATACATGTATTTCAAATCATGATAGTCCCATCGCAAAAAAAAAATCATAAAAAGAGCTTGTCGAAAATAAAGCAATAAATTTTTAAAGATGTCCCCGAAGAATTTCCCCAAAAATTAAAAAAAATATTCATATCTCCTAAACTATCAAAAATCGCGGAACATACATGGGGTATTTTCGGATACCCCTAGGAATCAAAATTTTTTTTATTGACGTTATTCATTGCTACTTATTTTTATTCAGTTGTTTTGTAGCGTCTCATGATAGAATTCGCTGACAATGATTTATTAGAAACAGCATGCATTTGTTTTAGTTTGTACAATGTATGTTTATGTTTGTTTCTTGGGAGTGTCTTTGACGGTGGTATTACGTTTTCAAAACATTATTGTTTGGTCAACAACGCAAACTGAGTTTCAGAGGAATCCTTTTGTACAGTACTGATCTTCAAATGGTGATGTAGTGCTGTGGTCTTTGCCAAATGTGTTTTTTATAGTGATGGCCGAACGGTGGACTGTTTTTGTGGTTCTATTTTCACTAATAGAGGTATCTATGGTGTTAATATCATGATGTGTTTCTCATTCGGGAACGGGATGGGTTGTGGAGGTCAGATAGGCAGTCACTCCATATAAAATACTGGTATTCAGCTGTATCCGGTTAGATTGGCAGCCGACTTAAATATATGTATGTAGTTGGGATGACTTTACATTATTAATTTAACTTTTAATTGTCGAGTTTCTTGCCCATTCTTCTCCATACGAAAACTACCTTTTGGAAGGGGTGACTAGATCCGAATCAATTTCGTTTTATTGTAATTTTTGACGTTCAAAAGTGCCTTTAGTGTGCCTATTTGAAATAAATGATTTGACTTTGACTTTGAATTGTTTATTTATGTTATGTGTTTTCTTTTAGGTATATCTTGATTCTGTGATATAATTAAGTAGTTGTGTTTTTGTAAGTTCGTTAGCTTTTGTGAGTCCTTAAAAACTGCCATTTTTATCATTCGAGACTGCCAGCACATTTTTTAAACGTTTGGTTTTTGATACATACGTATATTAAGAACTAGGTACAAATTGTATCTTTTCTGCATTCTTTATTTAAAATTATAAGGAAATTTAGAACCTACCTACCTAGAACCAAAAATTCGAAGAAATGTGACATCTACTATGGCAATAGTCTCGCCCCCTATTACATGGGATTTAAACATAACACATAAGTCATGTTTTGTTTATGTTATGTTTATAAGAAAATAAAATATATATATATATATATATATTTCTTCTAGGTACAATGCTGGTTGTGTGATATAAATTAATTATTGTCAAAGTCAAAGTCAAAGTCAAATCATTTATTTCAATTAGGCACAGTAAAGGCACTTTTGAACGTCAAAAATTATAGTAAAAACAAGTGATTCTAGTCGCCCATTCCAAAAGGTAGTTTTCGTATGGAGAAGAATGGGCAAGAAACTCCACCGTTACTCTTTTAAAATGTTTTACAAGTTCTGTATAGGTACATTAATTATATAATTATATGTGAAGACGATGCATCTAGAATAAAAATTAGTCTGCCAACAAAAGGTAAAAAGAATTAAAAATAAAGCAATGACAGGTATTGTGATATGTTTTTGATATATAACGTTGATTCTATGAAGCAAACAAATGATTGTGTTATTTTTACTCTTTTATAACGTTAAGGTTGTGTTATTTGTGTTTTTTTTTAATTAGATGTTTTCACGTTTAATTAAAAACCCTATTATGCTTAAATAATTTGTTTCATTTGTGTGTATGTAAACTATGCCTACGTCAATGGGGAAAACGGGAAGGATATTTTATGACTTCCCGTTGTCCCCATAACGTGAAAGCATCAATGGGGACAACGGGAAGGGTATTTTATGACTTCCCGTTGTCCCCATAACGTGAAAGCATCAATGGGGACAACGGGAAGGATATTTTATGACTTCCCGTTGTCCCCATAATGGGGACAGCGTCAATGGGGACAACGGGAATAGACAATGCAAGTTTTGATTCTTTTGATGTTTTTAAATATTATATAATTTTATGTTGATATTTAAGCTGCACGTATGTAAACATAATTATTTTAATATTATTATGATGTTTTTAGTAGGTACGATGATTTTCCACAGTTGAGTTTATTATAAAGCTAACTGTTTTATTTTTTTAAGTTATCATGTTTATTAGTTGAAAAATACTTGTAAAGCTATATTACGCGCAATTTTATTTTATGTTGGGGTCGACTTCCAGTCTAACCGGATGCAGCTGAACACAAGTATTTTACATGGAACGACTGCCTATCTGACCTCCACGACACAGTACCACAGGTACTCCTTGATAAGACTGTATGTCAGACTTTCGGGCTTCTGACTTCCCGAAACTATTGTCAAAGATAGGATGACAGCCAGCACCAACGGCTCAATTATGTGCATTTCGAGGCACGGCGGAGCCTAAGGTCACTCATCCACGGTCCGACCTCGGCAAGCAAAGTTTAAAACCGTCGACCGACTCGTGCGGCTGTTATTACTTAACCTCGAACTCCTCTATGTTATATGTAACTGTTACTAACATCGCGATTTCGGATTATAAAGGATTATACCACATTATTGACCAGCAAAAACAAATGACAGTCATCAGGGTCCATTACCTTCTTACAGCATCTTGAAGTACGGAAAGAGAGTACCATCGAGCGTCTGTGTTCCTTAACCAGAAAGCCTTCAAAGCTAGAGTGATTTGGCATTTTCTAGCTAAGCTACCTACGCTCTTCTCATCGTAGACCTCATCTATCGCTTTCCACCAGGCGAGATGGGGGCCG
Source organism: Hydraecia micacea (assembly GCA_914767645.1). Taxonomy (NCBI): domain Eukaryota; kingdom Metazoa; phylum Arthropoda; class Insecta; order Lepidoptera; family Noctuidae; genus Hydraecia; species Hydraecia micacea. The sequence goes on from OU611797.1 coordinate 10,424,948, forward strand.
TTATTTATAGAAAAAGTAATGAAAATGTTCTTGAACCTAGCTTTCCATTTCCAGAATATGAGACCAGAAAACTTGGTTGTGCGAGACATGTTGCAAGATCCTCCCTTGACGAGGTCCCTCGGCTTTGCAATAAGGAAGAGGTTCGACAAAACCCTGGAAGATGGCATTCTCAACAAGGAGTACATGTACCGATACCATGAGATGCTGATGGCCAGTCAGGAGTCGTTCGAAAGCATCGCCAGTCGAGAAGCAGAGAGGAGGCTCCGCAGTGTCGTCGGTAATCATAATTACGAAATCATGAGAGAAGGTTTGTGAGATGTCATTGTTGGTATACATATTTCTTCGAGTTAACAATCACCGGATACACGCCACAATAACATCGCACTTGTATTCCCACAAGGGTTAGACAGACGTATGTATACCTATAGTTCACCCACATCCCGCCACTTATGTCTGAGTTCATGTAATAGCGGGCGACCCTATTGCCATCAACCGAGCACAAATCCAGACTCCGGGCTGCTACTAAGAAATTCTAGATGGAAAAACCTAATAACATTTTTCCCGTTTCGGGAATCGGCCTCATTCTCAGCAGTAGCCCTTGCGACCACTAGACCAACGACGATTTAACTTCTAAATATTAAATCGTGTTCAGAGTTGGACTTGGAATATTATTATTATAGTCTGGCTAAAATAGACTCCACATTATTGGAGGCTTGCGCTACAAGTCCACTTGATGACTCAAGCCTTGTGAATTTGTGATTTTTGGGTGGACATTTTCAACACCGTTTCTAAACAACTGAATTAATTTCGTTAAACTCCTCATTGGCATGCACACGATCTAGAAAACTAGGGTTCCGTATCCGATAATTTCGTTGTCCGTCCGTCTGTCAAGACCGTTTTTCTCAGGAACGCGTGAAGGTATCAAGTTGAAATTAATGTCAAAAACGTAGGTCTAAAAAAAATCAAGCTTCTAAGTCAACGCAAAAAAAAAACGGCCTGTGGCGGCATCTACGCATCACACTGACGTCACGCAAAAGCCGTTTATTTGTAGTTACTCCAAATAAAAAAAAAGCAATTACAAACTTAAAGCAGTAGGAGAATTGACTGTGACGTGCGTTTACGTTTATAGGTATCTACGTGTGTATGGAAGTACATTTTTTAAATTACATACTTTAGTTTGTTCTTTGGATACATTCATCCCAACTACGGAATCCTTCACTGTGTGTGGTCCGACAAGCACTTGGCCGGTTTTTAATGTTTAAAACAGCAGTTTTTCTACCTCATCGCCTGAAGTAACCATAAACTACTTTTGTAATTTTCCAGCTGGTGTACTGGACCGGCGCCGCAACGCGCTTCGCCTTCAGTCTCCCGTTGGCAGGCGAAGAGCGAGGACGCAAGCTCTGAGGCGGCAGAAGCTGAACAGTCAGAGCATGAGGAGCCATCTGCAGCATTCCCAACCAAAGACTCAAATATAACCACTTGACTGCGCATAGAGTGCCCCAAAGCTCGAAAACTATTAGTATTTTGTCGCCTATGTATAGGCTACGGTACTAGTAACCATTTTAGTTGTGTCCAAGTGTTAGACCGGTGTGCACGCTAAATTAATACAATTTTTATAACTTTTTCAGGGCTTAGTCAGAGCTATTCTGTAGTAAATATTTTTTGTGTGACCACCGACATACTTGAGACTGCGATTCTTGTAATTATTAGATCAGTATTGAGCCTTAAGAGCCGTGGTGGCCCAGTGGTACTTTGGCCGTGACTTTTGTGTTGTTGTTGTGTTTTAGGTTTGATATCAGACAGGCCCTTTGCATTGTCTAAATTATATCATTACCACTGCAGCTCTGAAAACGGTGAAGTATGTCCTAGAACCAAAAACTCGAAGACTTGTGACATCTACCAACCCGCACTGGGCCTGCGTGGTGGATTACAGCCCACTTCCTCTCGAAGAGAGGAGGCATGTGTCCCAGCACTGGGAACATTAAAGGCTGATTATGTATGTATGTATGCTATAAAGCCTCTAAGATGTGAATGCGACAAAGGTTAGGAACCCAATGTCTAACCTGAAGCTAAGTATTTGGTGACATGGGGGTTACTTTATTCTCATTTTCATGAGACTGTCATCAACGGGTATTTTTCAAGTTACTAAATTTGTTAAGTTTTTGTATTTGCCTTTAAATAAGACTAGAACTTAGAATAAGTAAGAATAATAGTAATTCATTTAAATAGATTAAGTAGATCTAATGTTAATAGATTAGTACCTATAGAAAAAATTAAAATTAATTTGGCCGCGACAATAGAACGTATGAAAAATCCCAGTAGTCTATTTGTCCCAATTTGTCCTCCGTGAGCATTATTGCATAGATTTCTATACGTTATAATATCGTAGCGGACAAATTGTTTAAAGTCCGACCGCAGCAGATTTGCCAAAGATAATTTATTTTAAGTAAATTTAATGTTTGTTTTCGTCTCGTTAGCTCGGAGATTTAGACGAAAACATAAATAAAAACTCTTGTTTATCGATTTTATTTAATTTCGAGCGGCCATTGTTGTTTACATCTTTGGCAAATCTGCCGCGGTCGGACTTTATCGTCTGTGTAGCCACTTAATCGTGTTGTATTGTGTATTGTCGTAGTGCCGTCCGCGTCCACACGTAGACGGCACTACGAGCATTACATCTAACGCTCGCGCGGCGCTCGGGGTTGATCCATCGGCTGTCGGTTTTTCGCGCGAACACAAAGGCACTCGCAGTGCTCGTTTGGACACAATTCGCTTTGCGTTCATGTGCCGTCCACACGTTGACGCTAAATTACACGTAATCTTACATTACACGTTACACTCGTCTGGACCCGGCTTTACACACCACGTTTTTTTCAGGCGCCGTCGATGCGCGTCTGTAGCTCGTTTCTCGTGATTTTGCAGCGATGCAATCGCAAGTAATCTGCCTCTTTCAAGTTTTCAAGTTTAGCAGCGCCGACCACGCGCTTTAGCGAAACGCGCGTCGACGGCGCCTGAAAAAAACGTGGTGTGCGAGAGCTCTTAGTGATACTGCTTGCATTTACATATCGTCAGGCGTTGAAAAGGTTCTGTTACTATCAGTGGATATTTTGCGTTGATACAATGAAAATGATAACAGGCGCTGAACATAAAACCCCATAAAACGCGGTCTTTTAATTAACCAACCGAGAGAACTGCATAAAGCAGTACCACCTACAGCAGAGAGTAAGATGCGATCTTTTCAACTGAGGATCCTTTGGTAAACATAGATAGCGATCGTCTGATAGAAAACTGCACGCCCCTCGATTAAAATTTCTATACAAACTATTGAAATGATTGTGTTTGCAACATTCAGTCTAGGGGCGTGCTGGTGCAATTTTAAACGATCTCTACCTATTTTTAATTTGAGAACTTAAATCTGGTCACAATACTGAACAGTGGACGGACGGCGACCCGTTGATTTAATTAGTCGAAGATAATTTTGGAACCTAATAGGTAATCCTATTAACAAAATTCTGCTAATAATTGCAAATCAGCAAATAGAAAGGACCTAGAACAGAACCTTGAGGGACACTCATCTCAATCAGACATATTGAAGACGTAGTTTGGAATTGTGCCTGGTTGATGGCAATAGGCTCGCTCCCTATCATATTGGACTACTAAACATAACTTGCTGGCAACATGTGGGTTTTTTTTTCTATATGGCATCTCGTAGTTCTTTGACTTTGAGAGGTTATCCTGTGGTTGCTCCAGCCAGGGCAAAATGTGGGTAGGTTCACCTCTGATACTTAAACCCTCGGGGAAAAAGGATGTGATTTTATGTTATGTGTGGTGTAAAACTACTGAAGGGCAAATAAATATTTATAAAATATCCTTTATCATTTTAGATTAATGATCACGTATCTTTAATCGCTTATTTATTTCTGGACAGAAATATCTTCAATACGAGATCGCACTAATATTATAAAGGCGAAAGTTTGTGAGTGTGTGTGTGTGTTTATATGTTTTTTACTTCTTCACGCTCAAACAACTGGACTAATTTTTATAAAATTTTGTATGGAGGTAACTGACACCCTGGATTAACATACATATAGGCTACTTTTTATCCCGATATTCCCACGGGATCGACATTTACGCGCGCGGGTGAAACCGTGGGAGGCAGCTAATGGCTTTATAGCCAAGAGCCTCGACCAACACCTGAGGAGGCTCTCGTTGGGCTTGGGCAGCTGGATCAAGGGCTTGATCCAAAAAGCGGTACTTCTGGACACGGCCCGCATTGTTAGGAGGTTCCTCTCTCTGGAGCCTTGACCGCCGGTAGCTTGGACCCTGTTCCCGATACCGGTGGGTTACAATTTTTTATATTTGTAATTGTTTGTATATTTTTTATATTCTAATATTTAAAAATATAATTATATGTAAGTATTTAGTTAAATAAAGGAAATAATCATTTTATTTCGAGCAAAAAGGCTCATAGTGTTAGTAATAATATACTTACAAACCATGTTAGTAATTACACTTACAAAGAAAAAAACAAAACCAAAAACAGATTATGACATCACTCCTGCAAGGTGACAGGCCCAGCCGAAACCTTGCAGCAGTGGTTCACAAACGCACAATCAAGCCTACCCGCTACCATAGACAGGATGCTGTTGGCGCTGCCCCGCACCCTACGGACAGTCCACGTGAGCTTCAGCGAACATCCCTGAAGCGCTGCAGTATTGGGGCAACCCCAACAACACCCTGTAGGCATTGTTGGATTAGACTCGTAGGTGACAAATGACGGTGACTAATCCTGACAAAAATAAAGAATGAGGCTACGATAAACAAATTAGTGGTGGAATAAAGAAACGTTTAATTGATAATAAGTTATTAGCAGTAGCTAATCGTACGATTACACAACTAATCGAAAAATCACTTGATTTAAAAAGAAAAAGAACACATCTGATAGACAATTTTGAGAAAACCTTATCGGGATAATTATGGCTGATGTAGGACCTCTGGTTTTTGAGAAAAATTGAAAAAACCTCAGGAACAAGGGGATTAAAATGATGCTTGGATTCAAAATGATTTGATAAAATACGAGTAAGTCTCTCTTTATTACTCTTTATCTTATTAAATGTATATGTGTATGTAACCTGATTACGATCCATATTTTGTCTGAGAATTATTAGCTTTATTACGTACAGATAAGGAAGATGAAATAAAAATATCACTTGTTTGAATTTTAAACTACACTAACGGATAGAAAGTTTTTGCTAGAGCTTATCGCAAAAAAATGAATTTGACTGTGTTTGATCGTTTGGGAAATAAATCAGGAAATGTATGGGAACAAAATTGGGGATTATTTGATTGCGGCAAGATAATATATAATATAGTGTAATAAAACAAACACAAGTTGTAATCTTGATTTGTATCAGTATAGAGAAGTTGTTGACTGTTGATAAGGCGTTTTATTTAGATGATACATTGAAACTGTGTCCAGGTGATGATATTATTATGATAGAAGACGTAGAATTTCTGAGCTTACTCAATGGACTATGTAATCGTAAGTGGGAGATCATTTTAGTTAAGTCATCCCGAGTTTGCAAGATAATATGAAACCCATCGTAGACGGTTTCATAAGCCTACAATTCCTAATATACCAGAGGACCTAGACTATTCTGTTGCAGTAACGATGACGGCAATGTTGTTAAGGATTGACATAAGTCACCGAAAAGCTTATGTCAATCCTGTTGAAAGTCGATGCAAAAATATCAAACGCTTTGAAAGTATTTGCATTTATCTAGTCCCTCAGCATAGGTCCGTCTCGTTAACTGCTCAGCTGCCTCCTGAACTGCTAAGGGATTTGTTAAGTTTTTTCAATCCTTATATAAAAACTACTTTTGTAAGGGTTTCTATATATTATATCATAAGTAACACGACAATAGCCCACAAAATCCATCGTACAAAAGAAGTACCAAATCATAAACATTGGCTGTGGGGATCCCCAGAGTGCGCCGGACGAGTAATAATATCGTCATTCCACACAATTTACTATAATTCAATCTTCTCAATAAGGCCATCCTCCCCCGATGTTCAACGGACTTCAACAACTTTTGAAGTTGTTTAAGATTGTTAATTTACAACAGTGAGCGTAAAATCTCCATAACATATATTGTTCCATTATCAGTTTAATTATTTATCACCTCAGAAGTTACTTACTGAGTTTACAAAATGTGTATAAACAAATGTTCTTTCCTCTTGGCGACGCCGACGCCGACGGCTTGAATAATATTATTATGTGTATTTGTTGCATTTGTGCATTTGTACATTCGGGACCTCCCCGTATCCCACCACGACTTTGTCATCAATCTCGTCCGTGTGTTTCCATTTAAACGCATCTTTAATAGCTTGTTGTTTTATTAGTTGCTCGTTAACTTTTATAGACCATTTTATTGTTGTTATTTAGTTTATTTTCATGGTTTGCTTTAATTAATTTAGTATAGTAGCACCTTTTTTATTGGTCTGAGAGACTTACTTAGGTACGATTTGATTTTGATTGAATCGTTTGGTGAAATTTGTCCTGAAGGAAATCCCAAGAATGGGCTGTGTTGTTCCTCTTTTCAGAAGTTTCTTTGAGTCCAGAAAGTTCGTTATTGTTATTTGAACCTATGAGCTTTCTATCAAATTGTGATCGAAGTATTTAACAATAAGTTGCCAGGTATGTTTTCTTTACGGCATAAGATAATTGTTTTGTTTAATGTTGACATCTTTCCCTGTTTATCGTGTCGTGTCGTCTGTTGTCCGATAGTGCGCACGTACACTGGTACACATAAATATGCTGATATTAGTCAGCTCAGCACGAGTCGCGTCGGAGCTCCAACGTGCTGCGAGCGGGAACTAAACAACAGACAATATGAAATATCTGTGTCTCTTCTTACTGTTTTCCTGTATAGGACTCTCTGTACAGGTATGTTCTTTACATTGTTTAATTTTTTGTTTTCAGAGAGCTTGTATAATTTCATTTTTTTCCAAGTAATTTGATTGGCTTTTATTCTTTCATTCCACCAATCACAATAACAGCGAACATGGTGTAGATTTGACAGCTGATGTACTCGTCAGAATCTTGATTAGTGCTTCAGAACCGTAAGATTTTGTTTCTCTCAGGGCCACTTCAACCAAACTTTTATATTAGAATAAGTCTTATCCGATCCTAAGAATACATTTTTGACAGTTTTTCTATACTAGAACTATCAGACGTCAATTTTATTCCACGGTTATAAGATATGTGACTCTGGTAAAATCCGCCCTTAGAGACATTGGCTTAGCGTTTACATTGGTATCTAAACTATTCGGCTTCCAAGCATTTAGTTACATATTTTGCATGGAGTGTGACTTTGATTGACCTCAATAACCCAAGTTACCGGGAAATACCGTTTAGCGACTTATCCATAAATAAGTGCCTACTATATCTAGATGCACATTGTACTTAAATTATGCATAATTTATTGTTGCTACATCATATTTGCGATAAGTTTTTGATAACGTTGTTAGCATCGATACACCTGTTTAATATTCACAACTAAGTATATATACATAGATCTACCTTTAGAAAAGATTCATTGTTATATGTTTATTGGAACGAATTCGTTCGATTCTTCATATAGGTATCGATTTTTTCTTGTTTTTATCTTTTTAATCTTTGTTTTTTTTATCACCATTTTTGATGTTTTTTTAATTGCCTGTATTGTGTCTTTTGTTGCACTGAATAAAACTTTTATCTATCTACAAAAAAAATATGTTTCTGGTCCTTGCCCAGTGATCCGTGTGCGTCTTCGAAACCTAACATCACACTAACATTTAAATTCCTACGTTGCATATGGAGACAAAAAGTGATATTTTAATGTTTCGTTTTTCTTGTTTAGGTCAGAACCTTAAAAAACTCAGACTTTCCTGCAATAGTAGGAAAGCCTGAGGAAAGTCTGGGATTTTTTGGTAAAAAAGTTAGGTATAGAAAACTATTTCTATTTCTCTATTTCAAAGAAAATTGGGGCGTAATTTATATCTCTAGAAAAGTGTACGGTGTACCTACCGTCATTAGGTACAGCGGGATAATTGCGTAACACAATTAACACACTATCATTGGCAATGGCTTTCATTTTGACAGTTCTACAACATTTATTGTGTTATTTACATTGTTTGAGTAGATAAGTTTTTCGAACAGATGAAGCAACGGATTATCAATATCCTTCTAAATGATTCAGATCTAGATTGTGTTTCGCAATATTAGGGTGCTGGTCATAATCATCACGCTGGTTTCAGCAGTAGGTACTTAATTTTCGTTTTTCTGAGGTGTATTTGATGGGAATGCTCTATTGTAGGCTGTTGATAACAGGCTGATAAGTTGGTGAATAACTCTCCGTAGATAATGAAATGTGCAGATTAAAAATATGCAAAAAATTACTGGGGATATTGTGTTACCTTAAGGCACGCTTCGCTGTGAAGAAGCTGCAGGCCTACCACAAGCTCTTCACGCGATCCATTTTAGGACCTAAACTGAACTGTTCTTCTAATTCGTACCATGACGTCAGTTTAACGATTCAGTTTAGGCCGTGCCATTTGCTGACAGCGATTGTCCCAAACTGAGTCGCAAGTTTTGGTTTCATTCGTACTTGTTTGGTACCATGACGTCAATAGAACAGCTCAAGCGATGCAGTTTAGGAACCTAAACTGAAATGTCTTGTTTTTGAATCGTTTTTAATTAGATCATGGGAGGCCACCAGGTGACTTTCGATTTACGGTCTAGGTATACAGGTAAGTCACAGGCTTGGGCCTTCAGAATGAGACTAGGATCACATATTTTCAGTAAAACGACTGTTCGTTGAGCATAATGCGGGCGGAAAAGTGTACAGAAAACACTTGTTTTGAGCAAACTTGGTAATCAATTGGTGAGAATGGTCAGAAAATTCAAGAAATTATTTTTAGTTTTCTTTGGTTAGTACCTAATGAGTTCAACCGAAAATGCATTTTTATTAATGCCGAAAGTAGAATTCAAGATTGAAGATGTAGGAACATGAGTGGTAGGTACACATAGAGCATGCAAGATATCACATAATGTTTGGCCTTAGTGGCGTACAAATATTTAAATGCCAGTAGGTACCTATACAGGGTGTAATAAATCGTAAAAAAAAATCAGCTGTTCCCTACATTTATGTTCGCATAACTCGTCAAAATGTAGGGAACAGCAAAATTTTTTTTTTACGATTTCAGGTTTTGTCCCATAGTAAAAGTTATTCATAATGATGAGTACAATGACCCCTTAAGAGGAAAACGGTGATTAAAATTATATTATAATTGGATAAATAATAAATTAAAACAAAATACTTTGAAGACAAAAAAAGAATTAGGTAGTCATAATATTACAGAATAGGTACGGCCTGATTTACATTTTGGGCCGAAAACGAAATTAACTTTATTATTATTTAAACTTTAAAACTACCATTATTAGACCTCATCTATCGCTTTCCATCAGGCGTGATCGGGGTCAAGAGTGCGCCCATTTAGCAATAAAAAAAAACAAAACAAATAATGTGATTGCCCCGAAAAAAAATAAAAAATAAGCGATAATATATAAGTTAAAATCTAAAGAGAAATATTTAATTTTAATTTTTAACTAAGTACTTTTTTTTTTTTTATTTGAAATGGACTTGCTCTTGACTCTAGTCTAGGTCAAAGGTGACAGAGACAAAGTCGACGATGGAGCGAGCTTATCCAGAAGAAGCCTGTTCACTCTCACTTTGAAGAGATTTGGGGTGTATGTGCTCGGAAAAACAGACGCAGGTAGAGAGTTCCACTCTTTTGCAGTGCGCATTATAAAAGACATTTGCAAACGCTTGGTGCGAATTGGTGGAATAGCAACCAGGTAGGGATGGTAACATGCTGTGCGTCTGGATGTCCGAAGGTAGAAGGGGGCCGGTGGAATGAGGTCGTGGAGTTCTTGGGCACACTCACCGAAGTACAGTCTGTAGAAGACCGACAGGCAGGCAACCTTGCGGCGATGAGCCAAGCTGTGAAGCTTGGCATCCACTAGTTTTACGTCGCCAATGAGCCTCTTAGCTCTGCGTTCCACCGAGTCAAGCGCAGCAAGTTGGTATTTCGCTGAGCCATCCCAAAGGTGGCTGCAATACTCCATGCAGGATCGGACCTGTGCTTTGTATAGGGTTAAAAGCTGTCCAGGCGTAAAGTATCGCTTCACCCTATTTAGGATGCCCAGCTTCTTGGCCGCAGTTTGGGCTTTGTACTCAATGGTAGCGCCGAAGTTGAGACTAGATGTCAACTCCATGCCTAGGAGCTCGAGCCGATCAGTTACAGGAACAGATGTACCCCGAAAAGTAGGAGTCAGGTCGAAACGACTCCTTTTAGCGGTAAAGAGACACGCCTGTGTTTTGGTGGCGTTAAAAGAGACCAGATTGTCATCACCCCACTGGGAGACAAGGCTTAAGGTCAAATCTGTCCGCTCTACCATGGCCTCTCTCAAGTAGCGAACTTCGGCTCCGCTGGCCCTTGCGCTGGACAAGTATCTCTCTGAAACAGTACTGTCATCTGCGTACCCAACAACACCGGGCCGAAGCAGGTCATTGATGTGCAGCAGGAAAAGAGTTGCAGAGAGAACAGACCCCTGAGGAACTCCGGCATCAATAGCCATAAGGTCAGAGGAGCAGCCGTCAACGACTACTCTGATCGACCGCTCACTAAGGAAGTCTGATATCCAGCTACAAAAATCAGCTGGGATGCCATAAGCAGGAAGCTTGCTGAGTAGACCGGCGTGCCAGACCCTGTCAAAGGCCTTCGAGATATCAAGCGATACAGCAAGTGCTTCGCCGTGTCTCTCGATGGCTTCGCCCCAACAGTGCGTGATATACACAAGAAGATCACCAGTTGACCGCCCCCGGCGAAAGCCATATTGACGGTCACTGAGGAGATCATTGTCTTCAAGCTAGGTCAGCAACTTACTGTTCAGTACCCTTTCCATAACCTTGCACAGAATGGAGGTAATGGCGATCGGACGGTAATGGGCAGGGTCTGCACGGTCGCCCTTTTTGGGCACTGGTTGTACATTTGCAAGCTTCCAGGATTTTGGCACCGTTCTTTTTTCAAGAGAGAGGCGGAACAAGCGTGTCAACACAGGAGACAGTTCAGGCGCACACTGCCTCAACACTCTCGCTGGAATACCGTCAGGCCCGCTTGCCTTGTTCACGTCTAGACTGCACAATACTCTTCGGACCTCTTTAATGTGAACTGCGATCTCCGGCATCGAGGAGTCACAACGAGGTACAGTGGGTGGTTGCTTGGAGCCAGCATCCAGACGTGAATTGCTTGCAAAAAGAGATGCAAATAAGTTTGCTTTCTCACTTGCAGAGTGAGCCAACGAGCCATCAGGTTTCAGCATTGGAGGTAAAGTGGGACGACAGAAATTCGTTTCAACCGCTTTAGACAGGGACCAGAACTGTTTACTACCCGGAGGGTGCGATGCTAGTTTGGTCCCAATACGCCCGACATGGTCAAAACGCGCCCCACGTAAAACCCGCTTGCAGAGCTTAGCGGCAGAATTAAAGGCTCTTTTCCTCGCGCGAACCCTACGCGCTCTAACTTTGTGGTCGCGGGCCTTGACCCAGGCTTGGTAGGCAGACTCTTTTCGGGCCTCAGCGCGGGCGCATTCTGCATTATACCAAGGCCGGGATTTGTGACCGAGCGGGATGTCGAAGAATGGAATAAAATACTCCATCCCCTGCCGAATCACGTCCGCAACCATGTCAGCACAGCACGAGGGGTCACCCGAGGAGAAGCACACCTGCGGCCATGGATAAGATGCAAAAAAGTGCCGCATCTCATCCCAGTCTGCTGACTCATATCGCCATACTCGCCTCGTGCCTCTAGAACTCTCATCTGGAGGAGAACAGGTCGATATGGATTTCACCAGACAGTGGTCAGACGTTCCCAGCGGGGCTGAGACCGATACTGAATGACTGTCCGGATCAGTTGCCAGCAGAAGGTCCAAGCAATTGGGTGTATGGCCGTCAACATCCGGCACCCGCGTTGCCACATTCACCATCTGAGTAAGATCCAGCGTTAAAGCAAACTTGCGCGCCTCTAACCCAGCATGGTCAGTTCTCTGGAATGGGAACAACCACTCTTTATGATGGGCGTTAAAGTCCCCCAGAAAAATGAGCTTCGCCGTTGGGTACCGTTGCTGGGCCACGTCAGTCGACTCCACGAGGAAGTTAAAGAGCGCCGTTGTCTCCTGGTCACCGCTGTGCGAACGGTAGACGCCGATGTAGAGAGATTTCTCCACGCCTGTGTCCACAAGTAGCCATATGGCAGAAAAACCCGATTTCTCAAAGCAACGGAGACGACGACAACAAATGTCATCGCGGACGTACACACAGACCCCAGCCTGCTTTTTGAACTTGTGTTCAAGAGAGTAACCCGGGTAGTTGAGGTACGACACATCCGACGGGGTTGTTATCTTCGTCTCCGTTAGGAAAAACAAGTGTGGCTTCTCGGTCTCAAGGTGGTGATGGACCGGATCGAGATTGGAGTGCAACCCCCTGATATTAGTGAGGTGCACTTTTAGTGGGAGGAAGTGCAGCCGTTGTTTAAACTTATTCTTCTTTGCTTTGGTCATTTTGAGTAGAGTTGTTGGAGAAAAAAGTCGATTTGTCGAGGCACTGCTCAGTGAACTAAACGGAACACTAGAGCTAACCTAACCTTAAGGGGAACTCATTTGGAGACTGCGGGGACGCCCGAACCCCCCCGGATATGACCACCGGGTCCTCCCATCCAGTCGCCGGCTGGCACGGTGGTGCATACCGGGATTTTTCGCGAGTTGGCGGGGCAGCCTTTGGCACGTGGCTGGCGCGCTACTTGGGCCCCCTACTGACTGCGGTCGGCCAACGGCTGGCACCGTGCTTCGGATCCCGCTACCCTCCAGAATGAGTTACCCGGCAGGTTATGCCCAGAGACCAAGACCGGTTCTAAACAGAGCAACTGACAACCTCCTTCTCTCCTAAAGGCACTGGCACTCCCACACACCGACGGAACACAGCAAGCTGCTTGGCGCCGGACTCCGGTGGGATGGTGGTCGCAAGCCAGGCGGCCCCTAACAGAGCCTACCACCGCTAAATGGGACCGTTCAGCCGTACCACAGGCAAGCCTGTGGTGCCGTTGCCCGGGGTGGACCACTAGGAGGTAGATCCCATCCCACCCCTAAGTACTTGTGTTGTAAAGCCGGATTTACATTACTGTGTCGTGTTGTGACGCGGAATACACAAATCAAACTAATCTGTTCAAGACTACGTCAAATCACAACGAGTTTTGATTGGCTAACATTGCGTCAAATGGCGTCACAGTAATGTAAATCCAGCTTTAGCCTCATATAGAGAAAATCAGATGTAAACTCTTGTCACTTACAGGAGCTTTTCACAATATAAACAAATGCATTCCTCGCAAAGTTCAATAAGTACTTACGTAATTTATAATTATTTAGTTAAACCACATATATACTACCTAATATAAATCGGTGGGCCGCAGCTAAATCTAACCTAGAGAAATATTACAAACAGCACAAAATAGATTAATCAAAATATTATTTAATATTACAAATTTCGAATGTCAATTCAGAAAATTTCGCTCGTTCCACTAAAATCCCCTAGACCAGTCTTACAGGGGACTACACACTACACAGCACTCAATGTTCCACTACGATGCCCTACGGGATCATATAAAACTCCAATTTCCTTTTGAATCCCCTAATTGTTTGAGAACCTTATTAATGAATGAAACCTTTTTACAATGTAGCACTGGCTAATACAAGGATAACATAACACTGACTTTGACGGACATTTACCGATAGCCACAGAGTACTTTTTGATAGACTGCCGATAGCTGATGATTTTTTATCGCACAAGGATGAACTTAATTATTATATTCAACGCCACAAACACAGAGTACTTTGTGATAGACTGAAAGCCACAAATTATTAAGAAATAAAATTTAATTAATTGAATTATATTTTCAACTTCATGTCTGAAGAGTTTAAAATTATACAAAGAAGAGGCGAAGTGCTATTACACGATGGTTACAAATACAACAAAAAAAATCTTACAAAAACGGCGCAGTATTGTGGCGATGCAGTGATTGGAGTAAAAATAAATGTGGTGGCTATGTAACCATTAAGGTACAGAAAATATTTTTATTAATTTCTTAAATTATTAGTCAAATATGATTAAGCCCCTACCGTTGCATTGTTACAAGCTCTTTATTTGTTTTTCTTTAGGATAATAAGATAATGCGGCGAACTAAACATGCAGGGTCGTGTATAAGAAACATAGAGCAAATTGTTTACTTGGCGGAACATGAATGCAGAAATAAAGTAACATGCGAAGAATTTCGAAAACCGACTATTTACAATGAATATTTCGATCCTATAGTAACAAAAGGGTATATCTGGGTTGCAAAAATGCCATCTTTCAGGGCGATGAAAAGCGGTCTATGAGGAAACAAAAATAATGAACATTTCCCAAACATATGAGTACTTTACATGTGTAATAAGCAAAACCTGAGCGCAAAACATTACATAAAGATAAGTAATACAACACTAAATTTCACAAAAAAAAAAACTACGAAACTCCAATTAATTCCTATCCTCTCAGAACAGTTAATTACGGGAAACGAAGTAGGTATTGAATTTGAAGGTTTTAACATGTCGGTACAATAAAAATACCTATGGATATAAAAGAAACGAAAAGCATGTCTTGTTCTAAAAATCAACTTTAATCGGATACAAGGTGTCAATAACAACAATAATATAAAAATATCTACTAAGGTTTCTTTTGCCAAAGATGTAAGCAACAATAGCCACTCGAAATTTATTTTCATTTAGGACGAGTTGACGAATCACTCGTATGTTTTCGTCTCTAGCTAGACGACTAAGCAAAGGTTCATGCAAACCATATGCAAACAAACAAAATACAAATAAAAGATCTTTATTTGTCAGTACGTCGCCCGCCATGAATGCCACATCTAGTAATACATTTATTTTTACTTTAGTTCCACTCGGTTGGTGATTAGTTAATATTTACATTTCTTTTTATCACTACCTTCCTATTCATTATTTTTAAATTTACTTTTAACGACGTTATTGTACACTCTAAACATTTAATGTAAATTTAGTTTCTCAGTAAGTGAATTATCTTAAACCACACAGAACCTACCTACTTTTCTCTAAGGCATAAGAATTATTAAAAACTAATGTTATACGAAAAAAAATCAGTTAGTCAGTTGTATTTCGGCGGTTAGCGAAAAAGGCCGAAAATTTATATAATTATATTTAAGTATATGGAACTATTAATTTGTAAAGTTTTTTCAAAATTTAAGTTTGCTTTTTAGGTCTATGAATTTATATAAGTACCTTGTGTAAGTGTTTAGCTAATTGTAGAGGATTCCTTGCACGAAGATTTGGTTTCTGAAGAGACATTTTGGGCATCGTTGGTAGGTACTATAGTCGCTATTAAAAACTTGGCTAGCTATTAATCTATTTTTGATTGTATATGAACTACATATGTAGTTCTTTGTTATTAGAAGATACAATATGTGTCTGTTAATTAAAGGTACAATACCTAAGTATGTGTCTGCTACTAACAAGGAACTATTGTGATTAGGAGACAAATATTGTATCTTTCATAATTAGGTATTCCAATTAAAAAATTGGTAGGTACCTAACTACTTACTTTGCCATATTTTATTTTCTCTGTATACACAAATCATATCTGGCAACCAGTCTTACCAAGGGGATTATCCAGTAACCGGGTTGTGGAGGTCAGCACCCTAATTGCGTAACACACTATCAATCGGAATCTGAATCATTTTGAAGCAAATTGCTAAGTGATCCATTGCTTCATGAATAAGTTCGAATTTGTCTGCTCAACACGTAAATAACGCAATGATTGTTGTTGAACTGACAAAATGAAACCGATTCCGATTGATAATGTGTTACGCAATTGCCCCGCAGATCATTTACCTACCTACAAATTTATTTATTTTGTCAGATTTTATACATGGAGCGACTGCCCAGTCGCTCCATGTAAAATACTGGTAGGTACTCAGCTGCTTCCCGTTAGACTGGAAGCCGACCTCAACATAGTTGGGAAAAGGCTAGGCAGATGATGGTGATACAAATCATATCTACAAATCTGCTTTTTCCGAAAGTATCCTAACATCCGCGGCTAAATGGTTTAGTTCGTGTGTTGCCCATGATCCACCCCCGCCTAGTTCACCTAGGTGGACTATGGGAAATAATTTTTCCCATAGTCCACCAGAAAGTCCATAGCTATTATTTTTTCTTTATCAACATTTTAGTTTTTAGCAATAAACGGCATAGACAAAATTAAATAATGCTAGGATCTAAGGACGTAAAAACTGTCTTTGGTATTTCCCTGTTAATTTGTTTTTAATGTCTATCATGCACTCAGACCAACAAAATTGGTCTGAGATCATGCATGATTTAGCAATAGTTTCTAAAAGTTTCCAAGAGGGAAGATGTCCATTCGGTCTTGCGCAAAAACTAAAAACCCAATAATATAGGTACCTACACAGTTTCTCATACCGTGGCGCGTGGGAACAGTTCATATGAGCAGAAGTGTCCTTTCGTGCGATAATAACAACAAGATTTGTTTTCCACACGTATCGCATACTGACGTAGCTTCTACAGATTACTAAGTGTCAATAGTAAACATCGGTTTAGCGACCCCTTGAATAACTGCCCGTTGAATCAACGCTAATCAAATTGCATCAATACCGCTCTGTCTCTCTCACACTCATTGGCAAAGTCTGAGAAAACCTGAGGAGAAAACCAACATGATGGCTTCATGCTATCATAGTGCATCATCTACAACTAACTGCACTCAATGACATCTAAAAAAAAGTATTTCATGAAACGGGAAAACATTCTCATCATTCTGTCTCTTTTTAATTCAGTGGAAAAAGAAAAGGATGGAAATAATTTAGACGTTGCGAAGTCGTGTCCACGAATTATCGATTGCAGTTGTTATGGATACGAGCCAATTTAAAACAAAGACTGTTATTGTGAAACACGTCCTCAGTATTTCTAAAGTTAACATTTTTAAATCCATATAATGTATAAATATAAACAGTTTATGATGGCAATAGGCTCGCCCCCTCTTACATGGGACCTAAACATAACTGGCGAATTGATGGTGTACAGACGCCAGCACATCAAGCTACCCGAAACTGTAAAATTTTCCCAATCAACTTTGAACCTTATTCTTTAGGGATAAAGTTGAAAATCTATTAAAGAAATTTGACAGATTGTAGTAGGTTGATGTGCTGGCGGCGTCTGTACTATAGGTACACCGTCTGCCAAACCCTTTGGCGAATACGTGTTTTTTCCTATAATATGGTTTTTTAACTTCCAGCACTTACTCGTAGGTGCTTTGCTATAGGACTATACTTAAATATTATTGTACAGACGCCAGCACATCAACCTACTACAATCTGTCAGATTTCTGTAATAGATTTTCAACTTTATCGCTAAAGCATAAGGTTCAATGTTGATTGGGAAAATTTGACAGTTAGGTGTAGGTTGATGTGCTGGCGTCTGTACAGGAGAAATTATTATATTATAATATAATACAAGAATTGTCTTTTGAGTATGCCAAGGTAGCACGAGCGCGTTTTTCCCGCGGCGATATTTTTTCGCCCAATGGATTTTCAACGCATTGCTTAGAGTCGAGAGTTGAAAATCCAACAGCGTGTTACAAACAACACAACAACAACAAGACAATATCGATTTTTTTAATGTCGATATTAAGCTTTACTGAGACTGACCAAAACAGAAGCTACGAAATGAGAACATAAAGCAGTTCCATATCTAGCTACTTAATTTTCACGGAAGCCATCTACGACTTAAAAAACCGGTAAAAATGTAAACGCCCTAAAGCATTGACTTATATATTACTAGCGTAAATCATTGCCCTAAAGTGTGAAAGCGACTTTGTAAACAAAGTTCACCTTTAGCATAATGTTCTAGGTCAGGTGCGAACTGAGCATGCTTGAATTGAACCATTTGGACATGAGACACGAACAGTAGGCCTGCTGGCCTGTACCCAGTAGCGAGCGAGACTCCACTCACCACGGATGTCTCGACCTCGGTTATTAAATCCATTCGTTTATCATTTTATCAGCCGATGTTTTCGTCTGTAAATAATGTCGATTGTTAGTGTTCTTATATTCCTTTGTCTAGTGTTGAATTCTTATGAGGTAAAGTGATTCATTATGAATAAATAAACTTGGTTTTTTGCCTTTGTTGTGTTGTGTCTGTTACATTTATTATTGCTAGTGGGTATTCCGTGTTGTGTCGTATTGTGGTCGTTACATTGTGTTCAATGAATTATGATATAACACTTTGGGGTTTATTTGTAAACGATGATTAAAGTTAAGTGACGTTCAAACGTCAAAAATGTTTGGTTAAACGGTCGCTAATCACTGCTTAACTTTGAGCAACGTTTATGAATAAGGCCGGCCGCATGCGTCCGGTTTCCTGATTCGGAAACCGAATCAGGAATTCAGATTCGGAGACCCTGAATGCACGTTCACACGTTCTTATATCAACAAAAGGGATACCTAAGTATGCAGGATCGTCGGATATAGTTGAAGTTTAGTAAGAAACCGATGGATGTTGTCGACTGAAATTTAGTTTGATAAATGAGACGTTTGTTTTCTTTTAATAAAATTACATTTTATTTGAAAACATCTATCGGTTTCTTAATAAACTTCAATTATCCGAGGATCCTGCATACTTATCTCTTTTGTTGACTGTACATGGTCCTCACATGTTCTGGCCAAATTTGTGTCTGAAGTCTACGACCGCTGGTTACTTGAAGTACAAGCTGAAAAAATCTGTTTCCTTTTTGTTATATCGTAATTAGGTACCAATCATGTTTGTAAAGTTTACATAAAAAAAAAAAACAGATTTTTAAACTGGTACATAACTCATACATAACCCAAAAAAAAAAAAAACAATTTAATTTATATTTGGTTTAGATATCGATACCATCGCGTCTGCGGAGTTTCGCTAGCTAATTTAATTTGACCCTGTATGTTTATAAAGTTTCTCTCCTCCACAGAAATCGACACCTCAAGATGACCACTACGTAGGCGCCGTGGTGGAGTACATAGTAAACGGAAATGTGGCGACGAACCTTGCCAACTACGCGAGTCTTATAAAGGAAGCGGCCGAACAGGTTTGTTGATTACAGGTGTTGATAACGTTGTAATGCCATCATGATTCCAGTGCCAGAGAGATATGGAGCTATACTTGACCGATAGCACCATTCCTTTTTCATAATTTCCCAGAGGTTCGTCCATCGGGAAAAATTACCACCATACAAACTTTCATCCCCTGTTTAACAACTTTAGGGGATACATTTCATCAGAAGGTTGCGTGTTCAAATCACGTCGGGGTCACCAGTAGATATAGAGCTATGAGCTACAGGGTGTAAAGTTCACGCATCTTCCATAGAAAAGGGAGGATCCTCCGACCAGACGGGTGTCGTGTCTGGTGAGCTACTGCCCGACGATTGATGTCGAAACGTATATATGCTAGTTGCGCGGTAAACTCTGCTTGCGCGATGCAGGATTTTACGTGACGTCAGAATGAGGCGTAGTTCGCATGTGGCGGTGTAGATGCCGCTACAAATTTTTATAAGGACTGCGTCTAGTGCTCGCATTCGATTGCCAGCGGGGTAATTATGTAATACACTACTTATCAGGAGCAATAGATTTAATAATTCTGACATTTCAAAAACATTCATTGCGTTATTTACGTTATTGAGCAGACAAATTTTTCGAACATATGAAGCAATGGATTAGCAATATCCTTCAAATTGAGATCGATAGTGTGTTAGGTACGGAGTTAGGGTGCTGATTTATCCATAAGAGTCTTCGACTTTCCTCATAACGACAATGTTGATAACAGGATAATTAAAAAAAAAATTTAACAATGTTTTCAGGGTGCTGACATCGTGGTGTTCCCTGAGCTGACCCTCACAAACAGCTCGACATACTTCACGGTACCAATACACGGCGCACTGCGGCAGTACCCAATCCCAGCTCTCTACCCCTTGAAATTTGATGAGGTTTGTAGAACGTCTAATTAAACTTTAAGACACTAAATTTCTATGTATTAATTTCTGCGATATGATGATTCTACTTTTTAATTATTATGGATATGAGATTTATGCCTAAAGATGATTCTGACCTACAAAATTATGAATTTTGAATGTATGATAAATGAGTGTTTGCCAATCGATTTTCTGCGAAATGAAGTTTACGCTATCCGCTGTTATGCAAAATAATATTATGACATAAAAAGTTCTGCTATAAAGGGTGGATCCGCCTGGTAGCCTTCCAGGGTTCCTTTGTAGTCATCAACCCATTTACCAATACCAAGCATTGATTCCATATTGGACATCCAATTTACCTAGCTTGAACGAATTAGCCTGCAATATGTAACCTAAGCTTTGCTAAGAGGGGCTTGTGGCTAAGTAATAACAGCCGCACGGATCGATCGATTAAGTTAAGCTACGCTTGACACGGTTGGTCCGTGAATGGGTAATAATTTTCACATACAATTTGACCTAGACTAGAGTCAAGAGCAAGTCCATTTCAAATAAAAAAAAAAAAAAAAAAAACATACCAAGACCCCTCCTGCCTCGGAAAGCACGTTAAACCGTTGGTCCGCGCTGTCATTCGTGGACCTTTGACAGTCGTTACGGGTCGTCAGTAGCCCGAAGGTCTGCCAACCAGTCTTACCAAGGGGTCGTATTAACCAGTGAGATAGGCAGTCGCTCATACTGGTATTCAGCTGCATCTGGTTAGGTTGGAAGCCGACCCCAACATAGTTGGGAAAAGGCTATGCAGATGATGATCTAATATAAGCTTTGAAATCGTTGTTTCAGTTCATGGTAGGCATATCAACAGCCGCGCGGGAGAACGACATCTACGTGGTGATCAATGGTCGCGAGCGCATGGACTGCACAGCCCAGGACACGGACTCGGAAGAGTACTGCCCTGAGGCGAAGGAGTACATTTTCAACACCAACGTCGTATTCAACAGGATCGGAGAGGTTATTGATAGGTGAGACCAACATACCAAAATGACCCAAAGCATTGAGTGTCAAAATGTCTCGTAACCAAATGCAACTATCAGGGTATTTTATTTCTTGACTAGTGTCTGTTTGTGTTTTTAAGGTTGATTTTTGATCCACCCAGACCAGATTAGTGATTAATTTTAGAGAGACTCGTTTTATTTGAGATTAGCTGCTGGCCGCGGTTTCGTCCGCGTGGGTTTCGGAAATTATCCCACGGGAACTTGTTACAGGGACAAAATATATATGCCTATGTTCCTCCTCCTTAAAATATTAGCTATCTGCCAGTGAAAGTCCCGTCAAAATCAGCCCAGCCGTTTCGGAGATTAGCCGGAAAAAACTGACATACAGACAGACAAAAAATTTAAAAAATTGTTTCTTTTTTTTTTACAAGTAAGTAAAGTATATACGTTCATATTATGCATTTAGTAAAAAGCTGTTATTTTGAAATTACAAACAAACACGTCAATTTTATTAATTTGTATAGATTTCTCGGTCATGATTATATTAATTTCAACCTTGCGGTTGTTGATCACGGCTGGTATAAATTATACGACCGTCAATCGTCCGACTTCTATCTGAAATAAATCATGATTAAAGTGGCATTAAAAAACTTTTTCGTATATTCCAGATTCCGCAAGATCAACTTATTTGGCGAGTACACGCACACGCCAGCCCTGCGTCCTGAGCTCGGCTTGTTCACCACAGACTTCGGAGTGACCTTCGGCCACTTCATCTGCTTCGACCTCATGTTCCAAGTGCCGGCTGTGCAGGTGGTGCAGAAGAGCCACGTTAAAGATGTCATATT
This sequence comes from Hydraecia micacea, assembly GCA_914767645.1. Taxonomy (NCBI): domain Eukaryota; kingdom Metazoa; phylum Arthropoda; class Insecta; order Lepidoptera; family Noctuidae; genus Hydraecia; species Hydraecia micacea. The sequence goes on from OU611797.1 coordinate 10,446,956, forward strand.
CCCCACCATGTGGTTCTCTGAGCTACCTTATTTGACTGGTGAGTGGCAAAAAGTCTAGAAGAATATACAGGGTCAAATTAAATTAGGTAGCGAAACTCCGCAGACGGGATGATTATAATTCTGTAAATACATATTTGTTACGGTCACGAATCATATTTTAATCAACTTACAACTTAATACTGACCAACAAATTGCAAAAAACGTAAATAAAAATTGAATTTTGCGGACTACCCTGGCGCTTTCGCCTTAATGAGTTTTTTTTTTTTAAGTTAGCAACAGGCAGGAGGTCACTTGAAACATCCGTTTAAAACTCCAGTTTATTTGTGTAACTTTTACAGGCGTGATGGATATCAATATCTAAACACGATGAAACACACAAAAAATTATCATCAATCTTCAGTAGTCCGAGTTTATGGTACTTATGTTGATTTCTAAACTATTTTCTGTAATGTTTCAGCTGTCCAGATTCAGGAAGCGTACGCCTATGCCCTGGATGTCAATTTCTTGGGAGCTGGAGCCAATAACGTCAGAGTTGGCAGTGCAGGTAAGCTGTCACCATTTATATTGTTTTGGTTTTCGAGAAGTTCAAAAACCAGTTAGTCGTTATTAGACGTCTCAACTCTCAATAATCTTATATTCATTTTACTTTTCAGGTTCTGGAATATATTCAGGCAAAGCCGGTGCTCTGATCAGCATCATGCCAGGATTACCCACCACTAAACTACTTGTAGCTAAAGTGCCTAAAGTACCTGGACAAGTAAGACATTTTTCTCTATGCTTACGCATAGAATTTACCAAGAGCTGTCCAACTGTCGTTTGTGTCCCAGAAGTAGTCACCTACATTATGAGCTAGCAACTTCTGACTATAGGTATCCTTAATTCTAAGGAAATAAGGATACCTATAGTCAGAATTTTCTCTTTGCACATGTAGAGAGAAATAGGGATCTTAAATTGCAATACTCCTCACGAACTAGTTCTAGCTGTGTCTTAGTCTGTACAGGGTATATTAGTAAAACACTAAGAACCTCTCAGGACTATATTACTGCCATCATAAATAACAACTTTTGTTCTATGACTTTTAATAATTCATCAGACTTTCATACTAAAATAAAAATATTTCAATCCAACGCTCTAAATGTCATGAATTCTACGCGAAGCAAAAGAACGCTTCCTAGTTAGGTAAACAAACTGCATGCCGTGTCTTGTACAAAATGCAGCGGAAGGGAGCGGGGCGGTTAGATAGAACAACGAAATATTGAAGGTTTGTTTTTGGTAAATGTATTGTTTTGTAAAAAATCATAGAACACAAGTTATGGTTTATGGTTCTAGAAGGTTATTAGTGTTTTACCAATAACCCTGTATACTTACTCGTATGTCTATACTCTCTGTTTTAGTACATTAGTAATGCTGCTCACAAATCAATAACTACCTCTATTTCTCCAGGTCACAGAACCATACCCTGGTCCTATCTATGACAATCCAGCAGACCATGACAGCCTGCGCCTGATCACAGACCTGTCGCTTCCTTCTCACGTCAGCAGGCTGCTGGAGGTGGGCTCCCAGGAGTTCACGCTGGTGCACCGGGATACAACCTGCACCTTCAAGGTCACGCTTGCCCAGAGAGACAGCGCCACCGTAAGTTGACTTTAGATATTTTCTTTTTCTTTAATTTTTGCTGCATGGCCTCTTTGATATTGGGGGCTTATGGCTAAGTAATAACAGCCGCACGGACCGATCGATTAGGTTAAGCTACGCTTGCCGCGGTTGCTCCGTGGATGACTGACCATCTTGACATACCAAGACTCCTCCGTGCCTCGGAAAGCACGTTAAGCCGTCCCGGCTGTCATTCGTGGATGTTTGACAGTCGTTACGCGTCGTCAGTAGCCCGAAGGTCTGACAACCAGTTAAGACGGGTTGTTAGACCTTCGGGTAAGCCAAGGGGTACCGTATTAACAAGTAACTAGGTTGTGGAGGTCCGATAGGCAGTCGCTCTTTGTAAAATACTGGTATTTGCATGATATTTTTATTTTGCATGATATGTTACTAACAGGAGTTGGTTGATTTTTTAGTATTAAGTATTTAAATTTATTTATTTTATGCACAAATTACAATATTATTATAATTATTACACAACTAGCTGACTTCGTACCGCCTCAAATTATGAATTTAAGTAGATATGTTTTTATTTCGTGATTTTTTCCCGTGTTTTAATAGCTATTCTGCTATTCGGCGCGGAGACAAATCCAAAAAATCAAAGATCATAAACATTGGTCGCCACAGCCGTTGTTGAGTTATAAATGTAACTAACCCGACTTTGTTTTATTTATAATATGCTACTAACACGGCTTATGCACCGCATGTGTAGTTACACGAAAAAATAACAATTTGCACGCGTTTTTTATTTAATTGTATCTAAGTGCGATTTCGTGCTTGCTTTATGGTTTTAATTTATGTAGTGTATTATTGACGGAGGTAAGTAACCTTTGGATTTATGTTGGGTTTACCTTAACCTATTTTATGATTAATTAATAAAATGGCCAGACCCAAAAATATGTAAATTATGTTCATGCGTCGGGCCTATTTGACTTCCGCTTACTATTTTTACTTCAGCATCATCATAGACTTTCTAGGTTCTTATATTACCCAACTTCAATGACGCGGTGGGCAAATCATCACCATCATGCTTAGTGTCCGAATGGGTAAATGCGTCACTGCCATCACTTGGAATAAGCTGATATCCATCTTTCTGATAGACTCCTTCTTCATCTACCGAGTCGACGTACCTCCTGTTCCATTACTTTCGTAGAACTTTTCTTCACCCTACCTAAACAATTCCACATACGGCTCGTAATTATTTATGTACTTTACATTGTCATGTTGCCAGTCGGTGCGGTACCGCGCATTCGTAGAAGATGGCACCCGCACATACGCTCGGCGCGAGATCGGCGTCGCCTCCTGCCTACTCGTCGCCTGTAGAACTGATGACGTCACCACCTGCTCTTACAGGTAGCACTTTAGTTTCTTCATTCAATCAGAATATTTTATACGTTTTATTATTCTTACCATCTTATAAAATAATTTCACTAGGTAACTGTGCGAAACATTGTCCACTGACCGTGGTCATTCCACATGGTGTAATAAGCATATCACAGTAATCATCAAACACATAACATTTATTAACAGTGGGGGACGTTTACTGAGGAATTTCAATTTTGTTTCACTTTTTTCAGGTTCAATCAAACAGAAGAAACCACAATAGAAAAACTAGAAATTGAAATGAAAACGCACAGTAACACGCACAACGACACGCTTGATTGTGACAACATCGAGTACTTCCCGGTTACAGCGAGATACAACAAGTTTCCGCTCAGTCCTAAGAACTTCACTTACACTGCGAAGCTGAAGGACCAATCTAAGTGCGAACCGAAGGTCCAGAACACTGTATCTGTACTACAAAAGGAAATTCTGAGTAGAAACAGTGGAGAGCGTTTGAATTTTAAGATCAATGCTCCCCAAAAAGAGCTAGTCGCGTTTGCCATCTGGGGAAGGATCTATACCAGAGATATTGATCACAATGAAAAAGCGTCTGAGGAAGATCTTCATAATTTTAACACTCTACTGGATGATATATTCAGTTCAGATTAAAAAGACTGTATATAAGGAATATTGTGCCATTTTGAAATGATAGCATGTTAAGTAGTTTGTAAGTACAAGGTGGCGCAAAAGTTGTTACCCGATGTTCTTTGGCTATAATTTTCTTATAAAAATGAAACACTGGTTCTGAAACGGTTAAATCAGGCGATCTTGCCGGCCAGTGCCAACCGCCAAAACGAGAGATTAGGCGATCCTAAGCAATCTGCGTTATTTAGGAGTTTATCGATTCATGCCTTGTTGACGTGTATTTTGTATCTGTTTATTTCACAAATTGCTGCTGTCACTACATGACGCTGGCAGAATAGTCGACATCGGCTCAGTTGCGAAAAAAGAAATAAAAAAAAAACTACACAAATGTCAAAGTAGAATTGACATTTGCCGCCATTTGCAGAAATTATAGCATCTGGGTGATGAGTTTTGCGTACCTATGTAGTTAAATGTGAAGCTGAACGACTTTGGAAGACTGATAGTATTTGGTAAAATGAAATATTGTAACAATATTGACAATTTCTAATTTATGAAACGATTGTTGTCTTAAATTTACTACTTTTGTTAGTAAAATAGATTGATCGATCTTAGGGCATAAGAATAGTTTGCACTTGTGATTTAATTACTATTCACAAACTTCAAATAATTATTAGTAAGTAAGTCATTTAGGCTAAATACATACTCCTTTATTAATAAACGTTGCTTAAAGTTAAGTAGTGATTAACGACTGTTTAATTAATCATATATTTTTGACGTTTAAACGTCACTTAACTTTAATCATGACTTATAAAATAAACCCCTGAATAGTTAAGTCTACTCGTAAAACCTTAAAAAGGAACATTGTACTCATTATTAAATGTTTATTGTTGTCGTATCTTTACTTATTAACTTTGTCCCTCTCATCCCATCACATGTCCTCCTTTGTCATTAACCTATCTATTATATTATAATCTTTTACCATACCTTCAGAGAGAAAAGACCAGTGGTGTCCCAGTGGCCTCAGCCCCGACTTACAAGTTTGTAGGTCGCGAGTTCGATTCCAGACAAGCTTTTACTTTGTGCATAAATTTCATCACCGTTTTCGAAACGATGAAACAAAACATTGTGAGGAAACCGGCCTGTCATGTGACATCCACCAACCCGCACTGGGTCTGCGTGGTGCATCATAGCCCACTCCCACTCACAGAGAGGAGGCCTGTGTCGCAGCAGTGGGAACATTATAGGCTGATCATTCATTCCTTCAGGAAACATTTCGATGTACTTAATTTATAGATAGAGTATCATTAGTGTAGGTACTTTGGGATGTAAGCCTAAACCGCTGGTCCTAGAGACATGAAATTTGGTGGGTGTGTTCTTTGTGAAGAGGTCTACTAAGAAAGGGTTTTTCGAAATTCCATCCCTAAGAGGGTGAATGGGGGGAGGGTGAAATTTCACGCCGACGAAGTCGCGGAAAGAAATTAGCGTTACTGAAAGCATTTCAAACATTTGGATCACTACAATTTGAAATCGACGGATCATCGGCGTCGATGGCTAGAGCGGTAACAGCGCGGGGGTCCAGAGGGGCCGCTCGGGTCTCAAGATAACTCTTGCGGGTTGCACAAGGGCCAAAAGGTAATTATCATATTGCATGTAAAGGTACACTATATCTGTGGTCTTACATATCTATGGGTGTACGAGTACCTATGTAGTTGTCGCAAAAAATTTAACCAAAGTTTTATAGGATAGTTATATTTTCGATTCACAAATCGTTGAATTTGCGATACATTTACATCGTGCGTACATGATAGGGCCTCTGTTGACTGCACCGATGACGTAACATAGCTCTATTGAATCCAATCACAGGTATTAAAATGTTTGTTTTATTTGATTGCAGCATTACAGATACAGAGCAGGCGTATTCAGCGGCGTAAGGTCGTTTTCCGGCGTAGCCTCGGGCGGCACTAGGATTTGCGGCGTCTACGCATGCACTGGAGACACCAGAGAGACTTGTGGCCTAAGGTAACACACAATCCGTCTTATTACAAAATCAGACCTAGCTTAAACCTTCGAGTCAGTTACTGTATTAAGTATTTTGAACTGTATTCCGACAAACGTAGATTCGGGTTTAACGTCAGTTAAACTTTGTTTTAAATATGAACTTTAACTTTGTCGTATTATAGTTCGAAATTTGAAAATGGCTCGGTGTTTTAAACCTGTTTCTAAAGATAAATCTTGTTTTGTAATAAGGCCGTTTGAGTTAATTTTTCAGATGAAGAAAACTACTACTAATAGGTATATTGTAAAAGAGCTCTTTCTACTGACCTAACCTAGGTCGACGTAACGACTAGGTCTCTAGTCTAGACAATATAATCCTCTTGGGGATAAAGTGGCAATCAAGAAGCGGTGGTTAGCACTTTCCAGCGTCGCAGAGCAACTTGTTTGCAAATATTATGTTAATGCCTTGGCAACAAATGGTGCGTTGCTTTCTGTTGTTTTGCTTTGAAATGACACACGCAAAACAAAATGTGCAGCCGATACCGCCTAATAAAGCGAGCTTTACACAGGTGACAGATAGCCGCACCGACCGCGTCTAAATGGCAATTCGGCTAGGCCGCAGGTGACTAAAATTGCAAGATTCGATGTAGAGTTGGTTTCGACTTCTGTCGTAGGTATATAGGTACGTTGTATATAGGTGTCGCATGCGGCAGGTGACTAAAATCGACCGTGAAAATATTCAACCGCAAAATGAACTAGTCCCCTGCGATTTTTATAGACCTGTGTAAATGGGGTGGCTGTTCGGCTTGTCAGGCGATTTGGTAAGCGACCAGCCGCACGGCGAAAGTCGACCTAGTGTAAATACCCCAATTACCAAACACATTACATTCATTGGCCTGTAGAATGTCCGAATTAAGCAACAATACCTCCTTGTCACCAAAGTCTTAATAACTCTCTGTGCTTATTACAGGTTCTCCAGCTACATACCAGACACAACGGCGATTTTCGAGGAGCTGGTTATAACAGCCAGGATACCAACTCCCGCCATCGTCAATGGCATAGAAAGCAACAACGCCATCATGTACCCTGTGTCTTCCAAGGTTTCCATCATGCCTCTAGAATCAGAAGAATTTGAATACACCACTTCTAAATACAGCACCAATTCTATATATACTATGACTTTGAAGAACAGATCTGCCGAGTTGTATACGTTCGCTATCTGGGGAAGACGGTTCGCGACTGATGGTCAGACTGAAGACCCACCGTTGACTGATGCTGAAGGCGACTTGACACCAGCGTCGACCACTGAAGGCGCTTCTACTGTAAGCTCGGTGACTGACAGTACAACAACTCAGGCAACAACAACAACACCTGTACCAGGTGCTTCTGCTATTCATCTTCTGAGTCGAGTGCTGTTGGCGTCTGTTGGAGCTTTGATATGTTACAGTCAACTTTAGATAGGGTTTCAACCACAGTTTCAACTATTTACAATTACCTAATTGATATTGAATAGATGTAGGTAACACCAGCATTACCAGCTCATGCCATATTAGATTTCTTGCCATATTAACTTTCGTACTTGCTTTTTATAAACTTATCTACTATTTATTTTCATAATGTGCCAAACATCGTTTTACTATGATATTAATATTGAGGATCAAACATAGGGACATTGTATTATTTTCTAGAAAGTTACTTATAGCAAAAAAAAATGAAGTCATCAGCAGTGCTACTTATTGCTAGTATTATTTTACTTATCTATTGAATACTCAAATGTACAGAGGCGAACTTGTCTTAGCCATTTTCTACCAGTCAACCTTTGGGTGATGCAGAGACAAACAGTGGTAGGTGCTATTGTGAAAATTGAGGAATAAATATTTTAAATATATATTGATACGCAAAAACCTACCAAAACTATAAATATAATATTATATACTTACCTAATTATATATTCAATAAGCACAAATAAATAGTAGTAGTATTGGTATTCAAATTAATTTTTGGTTTTAGTATTATTATAATTTATTTTTATAAGTGTTCAGAATGAGGAACCTCCTCACTATGCTTGCCGTGTCCAAGTCTGACTCATCAGACTCTTGACCTAGCTGTTTAGCGACAGCTTTCTAAGTTGTTGGTAGAAGGTTTTCACTGTCAAACCCTTTACCAATATTATGATAATTAATATTTATGTTATTGTATCCATCATTTGATCATTTGTATCTTCTTCTTCTTCAGCCTTTCGCCACCCAACGCTGAGTGTAGGCATCCTGCAATGCACGCTACTCTTCTCTATTTCTAGCCTTTCTTCCTTCATTTGTATCACTTGCGATTAAATACGTAAGTAGGTCATTTATCTTTTCTATTACCTATAAATGCGCCATTTATTTATTACTAGCTGCGCTCCGCGGTTTCACCCGCATAAGTGTCGATCCCGTGAGAATATTGGGATAAAAACGTAGCCTATATGTTAATCCAGGGTGTCAGCTACCTCCATACAAAATTGTATCAAAATTGGTCCAGCTGTTTGAGCGTGAAGAAGTAACAAACATACACTCACAAACTTTCGCCTTTATAATATTAGTGTGATTTTTAGTGTGTTCAATTAAAACATCAACTTATTATTAAGAAAGTAGGTTATTAAGTTACTCAAAGTGTTTAGAATCATTGTTATAACCCGAACAAGACCGTGGATATTGTACCTATTAGTAATGACTTCATTACATAATAGTTTATCATTAGCGCCATAACCCTTCTGTCTCAATAATTATTGTTATCCTTTTGTTATTAAGTTATTGATTCCTCGTTATTGTCCTTTTGTTATTGATTTTTCAATCGACAGATTCAAAATTATTCCACCGGTAAAATTATCTGGTGTTCGAAAAATCAGCCCTAAATAATATAAGTTATTGAAAATATACTATTGTTAACCAGTTGACGTGTATTTTATTTACCATACTATTTTGAGGAAGTGGAACTGTAAATCAAAGTTTAAATATTTCCAACCAGATAAATTAAATATTATTATTATTAGCCTGTGATGTCCCACTGCAGGGCAAAGGGCTCCCTACTCTCTTTCCTCCTCTCTTTGTTCAACGCTGCCAAGGACCAGTTCTTGTTGAAGGAGTCCAGCTCATCCCGCCATCTCCGTCTGGCCATCACCCTCTATGAATAAATAAGTAAGTGCAATTTTTGAATACTTCCATACAATTAGAAACAATACAAATAAATAATTAGAGGCTAATGTTTATATTTGAACAATTATGGAAGTGCATCGTAACATTTTTTTTTCTTTGGCTCGCGCGCGTTTTACTTTATCATACAGCCTGTTCCTTGTTCACACAATGTTCGTGATTGATCTCTTAGGTGATTGGAACTTTTACTAACAATATCCACATTCCAATTTCAAATCACTTTTAGTCCCTAGGGATTAAAGAGCTATTTTAGTCCCTGTTTACGAAGAATACACTAGCTCTTTTTGAATAGATGTGATAAAAAGATAAACTTACTTGAGATAATAAGAAACGACATCTTAAGTTCTTTAGATAATTTTATTATTGGTATCATATACTCGTACATATTAAATAATGTCATCAGCTTAGTGCAAGTATCTAAATTATCATTGTACTATCATAAATTCAAATATTAACAAATACTTACAATTTATACAGCATAATTGCGTTTTTTTACTGGGCAATATCAACATGACATAACTTATATACAACATGTCCCCAACACCCCAATTTGAATATAATGTTAAAACTAATATATTTACTGAATTTTTACTTTTATGTAAAAAATATTGTTCATTTATTAAATTAGTTGCACTGATAGTGGGCGAAAATTATGGTCACATTAGAAAACTACGCACGCACACAGGCGCAGGCGCACGTACTTATGTGTCTAGAAGTAGACCATCCATTCCATCGTCGTATTTTTGGGATACAAAAATTACCTATACAAAAAATTTGAGAAATTCATTCAGTGAACGATTCTTTCATAATGTGCATTACTTAATTCAGTTATTTATTGTATTTTTTTTTATTCTGTGTGTTTATTGCTCATATTATCATAGTGCTGCTTGTTATTGTCCATACTTCAGTTGTCTTCGACTACGCTATTGTCGTCTTCATCTTCATATTCGAACAGTTTGTCCGTTTCATCAATGGCGAAATGTCTTCCCCAGATAGCAAACGAATATAACTCAGCAGTGTTGTCTTCCAGCGTCATAGTATGTACGGTGACGTTATCATTCTTAACGGATGTGTAAGCAAAATCTTTTGGTTCCAAAGGCATGACGTGGACAGTGGTAGAGACAGGGTACACGATAAAGTTATCAGTGTCCAACTTAGTGGCGACTGCGGCAGTCGGCATTCTGGCTGTTATAGTGAGCTCCTCGAAAATCGCAGTTGTATTCTCTTTGTACGTAGGGAACCTGTAAATACATGACACACAGATGTTATCCCATGGATATTATTGAAATAATGACTTTCAAGGACAGCCTGCAAATAATCGCCAGTGATATCAATTAATGTTTTACTCGAGACTCGGCAACATACAATTTAAGAGGAAAGCGTCTTTGTAAATTCTCTAAAAGTGTTTGCCAGAAGAACAAACGATTTTTTCAATTTTACTTTGCGAGGTATTCTATTCTTGAATGTACTCCGTGAGAAGAGGTATTTGCCCCACAGTGCGACAATTTGGTTGACGTATTACCTTATGCCACAAGTGTTTATGTCGTCGCCAGTGCAGGCGTATATGCCGCACATCCTCACACCGCGCCTCAGCCTGACGTAGCACGATCTTACGCCGCTGAAAACTCCCGCTCTGTATCTGTAATGCTGGAATAAAAATAATAAAGGGGGCTATGATAACGAATTAAAACATTAGGTACCCTCCTTCTGGGGCAGATAGAAAAAAATATCAAACAACGCCAGAGTGTGCTCACTTTGCTGCCAACTCTCTGGGTAAGATTGACCTTGAAGGTGCAGGTAGCATCCCTGTGCACCAGCGTGAACTCCTGGGAGCCCGGCTCCAGCAGCCTGCTGACGTGCGACGAGAGCGACAGATCTGCCATCAAGCGCAGGTCGTCTTGGTCTGCCGGGTTGTTGTAGGTCGGACCTGGGTACGTCTCTGTTAACTGGACAGACAGAGGAGTTTACTAAATGTTGAGCAGCTTACAAATCAATTTACTGGTAAACCAACTGGGTTTGTAGGGACTGTTAACCACATAACTTGAAGAAAATACCTGTCCAGGAACTTTAGGCACTTTGGCTACAAGTACTTTAGTCGTATCCGATCCTGCCATAACGCTGATTAGAGCACCAGCTTTGCCCGAATAAATTCCAGAACCTGAAAATACATTTATGTTGTATTTTATAAGTTTGTTACTCTGAAATAGGTATGTTCTGAATAGAATATCCAATTACAGATTGGTAACAAACCTATATTATACAGGGTTATTGGAAAAACATTAACAACCTCTTATGAGGTCATTATACTCATAATTATGAAAGCTTACCTGCACTACCAAACGAAACATGATTGGCCCCAGCTGCCAAGACGTTAACATCCATTGCGTACGCGTAAGATTCTTGCATCTGTACAGCTGAAACATTAAAAGTAATCGGTCTAAAACATTCTGTCAACATGCTCCGACATACCAATACGTAACGTTCTACCAGCGAAAACTTCGTATATAACTTGGCCGTGGGGTCCGAGAGCTGGTTGACACTTCCCGTGATCAAGGGCTGGCTTTTACTTTGACCAGAGACTAAGCGTTGCCATACAACGTGGCAATGCCGCCAGTCTCGAGGAATTTTATCGACGCCATATTTTAGCTAGTTAATTTAGGTTACTTATAGTATTAAAAGGTAGAATAATAATTTACTATTGTACTAATATCACAATTAATATTAAACTTATTATAATAGCTCTCATTTTTGTAGTTATGCGATTTTTATTACATTGTTCTGATCGTAAGGACGTAGACATAAGGAGGCACTACGAACGTTGTCAAGGTCTTCATCATCAAGAATTTGTTAAGCAACTAGACTGTAGACCTTCAGGATCCTATGACTCACCAGTCAAAAACGGTAGTTCCGACATCCACATAGTTGGGAATAAGATGTTCTTCAGGTGTCTCTTCTGCACCACCTGCATAGCCGGAACTTGGAACAAGATGTCGAAGCAGATGAAGTGGCCAAAGGTCACTCCGAAGTCTGTGGTGAACTCGCCAAGCTCGGGACGCAGGGCTGGCGTGCTTAAAGGGTCGACGAACAAGTTGATCTTGCGGTATCTGGAACATACGAAAGAAGTTGCCTGCTGAAGAGTTTATAGGGATCAGCTTAGTCGCAAAGTTAAAAGAGCACGTGAGTAAAACGGTGCAGTTAGTTATAAGACTTTCTGATGACATCAGCAAACCAAATGTACCAGATAAAATATATTAGAATCACGATTGTGCGAAACCAGCAATAATTATACAGATCGCTACTAATATAGATTATTGGGACGTTAAAACCAGTTATAGATAGATTTTTTTACTTCTAGTATGCCAAAACTGGTGATAGATAGGTAATTGGGTTTAGCCGTAAAAGAAGATATAAAATAGTAGAAGGGCCAAGGTCGAAGTTTATATCGGTTAACTTCGGAAAAGCCCAGGCAAACCGAGTGACGGAACTAGTGCGTAAGCTATTATGATTTAGGTGGAAATCCATAACCATACTAATATTTTAGCGAAGGTAACTCTGTCTGCGTGTCTGTCGTTACCTTTTCAAGCCTTAACGGCTGATAGGATTTGGATGACATTTGGCACACGTATAGATCATGGGTTAGGACAGTAATATCGGTTTCGATTGGTTGACAGTCACATTTTAAAACCTTGGCTATCCTGAAAGTCTTTAAACAGACTCCGGACCCAGGTTGACCAAAGCAAAGAAAACCTATTCAGCAGGAGATTCTTAAATGACTCCACTCTGGAGTGTAAATGTGGTGCTGTTCCACAAACGATGGGACACTTATTATTGTGTCTGCATGTACAACTGTTATCTCTGTTGTCTGTCTGTTATTGTGTCTGATGTAGAACTGATGGACGCTACTGATGGCGCCGAACTCGTAGCCGAATTCTGATACTCCATTTAGATTGCCATCAACACGCTAAGAAGAAGACCGATGGAACCTTTGACTGTATTCGTTCTATGCCTATATTTACAACCCTCAAGAGTTAACTTGAGACTTCGCTCGGATGACGTAAGCGCGCGACACTAAGGCGTCGCTATGCGCTGGGGTCGGGAGTGGCCGCTAGGGTCTCAAGGGTTGTACAGGATTGTAACAGTCTCACCTGTCAATGACGGCTCCTGTCCTGTCGAAGACAACGTTGGTAACGAAGGTGTATTCTTTCTCCTCAGGACAGTACTCGCTCGTGTCCTGGGCTATGCAGTCCAAGTGCTCGCGACCGTTGATCACCACGTATATGTTGTTCCGCCGCGCGGCTGCTGATATGCCTACCATGTACTGTAACAATGGTGGAAACCTTATTCTCTTCACAATAATCCAAATAATAAATACTACTGCGGTCTTATGCAGGCTTTACACAGGTGACAATAGCCGCACGATATTCGCTGCACGGCGAAAATCTACTGTCTATTGGGGTGGCGATACAGCTTGGGAGGCGATCTGGTTTTTGAAATAAGAATGAAATATATGTAGTTCTTCATATAAAACTGACGACTTAGGCTGGTGCTAAAGTTGTTAGGTCACGTAGGTCTAGAGGTCGCTAGCTTGAGGTAAGGGTTTAATTTCCAAATTGCGCAAATTGTTATTGGGTTTTTCCATCACGAATTTCTCGTTGATGGCAATAGGCTCGTCTCGTTACATGGGACTAAAAACAAAACTGGCGAAATGTGGGTGTAGGTACCACAGGTACACTTCTGCCAAAGCCTTCGGCGATTACAGGCTGTTATGTTATGAGACTAGATAATAACTGTTGAATTCCTGTTTTCATTTCTGTTTATGTACAAACCTTATCAAACATTTCAGGGTAGAGAGCTGGTACAGGGTATTGTCGCAGAGTGCCGTTGATTGGTACTTCGAAGGTACTCGTGAAATCTGTGAGGGTTTGTTCAGGAAACACCACAATGTCAGCACCCTGAAAATATGAAACAATTTGGTACTTGATAATAAACCTCTTTTGTTTCAAACTTTAGTTTAGTAATGTAACGATATTACTTATATGTCTTAAAATAATAATATGTACAAGTATATAAAAAGGGAGGGGAAATAATCAAAGGGCATCAAAAAATTCGTCCGCATCGCTGTCAATAGGAAACGTGCCCAAAAGGCTGGCAGCATTGCCACGTTGTATGGCAATACTGATTCTTTGGCCAAAAAATAGGCCAGCCCTCTGGTCACGTGAAGAGTCGACCAACCGCTTGGCGATGTCTCGAAATACTAAGTGGGCACTCGGGCCCCATGGCCCTAGTGTTTCAACCCCAAACGGCTCAAATATATAATAAGTTCCAAAGAGATTGGAGTATTTGCGCCGTTTGAGGTTTTCCGCACCTGCAGCAGCCGCCCCGGCACAGCTAACCGTGCTTGGAAGATGGGATGGCGCAAGGGTGTCGACACACGTTGCATCCCACAAAAAGGTACAGAGCACTCTTTACTAGTTAGCCAAGTAACTTACGCGTCTTGTCTTTGTTTCTCTCCCGATAATTACGACATGCCGTCCTACTTTCGCGTGTCATCTAATAGTGTGACATTGCATCGTTTTTGAAGATCGAACGACTCGAATGTTGTGTAACCTATATTATGTGTACCTCTTTTCTTACTTAGGTACATAGAATATCACTGGATTAATTAAGTATAAAAGATGTTTGAAACAAGGTACCTTTTCTGCAGCTTCCTTTACAAGATTTGCATAGTTGATCAGGTTCGCAGTGACGTCATAGTTTACTCTATACTCCACCACAGCGGCTACGTAGTGGTCGTCTTGAGGAGTTGATCTCTGTTGAGGAAAACTTTTCGATTCTTATTACCGTTACCATCAAGTCATCATCATAAGGTAAGTCAGCATCATCCACAGCCTGACTTCACCCATTGCTGAGCATATTTATATGCCTTAACTTTTTCGGGCTGGCTTGGTTGTTTGTTTTTGGTTAAGTTCCGTCCTGTAGATAAGGCTTGTCACAGTTTCTCCTTTCGATATAACGTTGGTCGAACTTTCGGTACCTGTTACAGTTTAAGGGAAACAGTAGGTAAATGAAAATTTCAAGAACTTACCTGTACAGAGAGTCCTATACAGGAAAACAGTAAGAAGAGACAAAAATGTTTCATATTGTGTGTTGTTTAGTTCCCGCTCGCAGCACGTTGGAGCTCCGACGCGACGCGTGCTGAGCTGACTAATATCAGCATATTTATGTGTACCAGTGTACGTGTACATTATTATACAAAAACAACCTAAGTAGGTACCTAAAACATTATCATAATGTGCAGAAAATCCCGCTAAAAAGCATTCGTGGCCGATACTCATTTGAACTTGTATCGATCGCAATTCATAATCAGTGGGTTTTATTTCGCAAAATATCACGGTAAGTATCCATTTCGGAGAGCCATGTTCTCATCGTTCAGTGCATCCGCAGCTGTTTCATTTACGAGTCAGCGATATTCGACGCGTCTGTGGCCGTCACTGCAAGCGATACACTTCTTCGTCGCCATTGCACCGCGTTCCCGGTTTTCGAATGTTACTTACGCCCTTCGTGCTTACTCAAACCCAAGACTTTACGCTTGGCAGTCGCGCTTGCGATGACGAGACCAATGGGGCAGTCGGTCGTGTCGGATTAGGTGCCGTCCCATCGGACTATGAGAGTGAGGGTCGTGGGAAGAGAGAGTGCACCTGTGTCTGCGCTCCTTTGAAATTGGCCGACATGGCCGAAATATGGTCTGGAGGACTCTATACAGTACAGGGTTATTGGTAAAACATTGACATAAAAAACAATTTTTGTTCTATAACTTTTATAAATTCATTTTAATTCATCAGACTTTCATACAAAAATAATAATATTTCAATTCGTTGAATTGAAATATTCCATTTTCTGTTACGAACTCTATATGCGAAGCAAAAGAAAGCGATAGTTAGGTAAACAAACTCCCATGTCTACCACAAAATTCAGCAGAGGGGAGCGGGGCCGATTGTTTTTGCTAAATGTATTATGTTTTGTAAAAAGTCATAGAACAAAATTTGTTGTTTATGATGTTGTACCTGTTAAAATACAGTCCTGCAAGGCTGTTAGTGTTTTACCAATAACACGCTGGGATTATAAGCATGTAATTTTGAACAACAGCTCTTTTTATTATGAAGGTGAGAAAAGAAAAGGAAAGGAAGGAAGGGAAGGATTTTTGAAAATCCTCGTAGTTGTTTTTTTTGTCGATCGGAAAAATCAAATGGCTTGTATATAATAAGTAGTAAGTAAGTAAGTAGTCAACGAATTCGTACCTACCTACTACGAACATACTTACGTACTCATAGGTAGGTATCGGTTCGGTAACATATCATAAAAAATATTCCCTCTTTCAAATCTAAGCAACTTTAGTGGTTATTAAAAATCTATGGTAGAGATTTTCTCTGATAGATATTGTAGTTCACACGCAGAAGATTCCATTAAGGAAAAAATATTACTAAAACAGTGTAGCACGCGACGCTAACCATTTAAATAAAAACAGAAAATTGTGTGTTCATCTTGGTTCTGATAAGAATGTTCGATCTACCACACAGTTACACAGTTGATAACACAAGTGTCATGGACACTATTATTTTATGTTACGTCAATCTTGCGCAATGTATACAGGGTGATGTCGAAAATGTGCGGTTCAATATCTAGTCGCAACCTCATCTCACCGACAACCAATGTCAAAAACTTAAGGAAATTAGAGGTATTTATTTCAGATTGAGACTGAGATCAGACTATGAACGTTCTTAACCTTTTAACCGCCCGACTTTGTATCAGTTGACGTGCCCCCAGCGCCCGAAAAAAAACGAAAAATAAATAGATACAGATAGAATACAGCGTAATTAAATAAACAAGCAGATTAAACGAGCTGTGGTATTTGGTCGTAAATATACGACCCTGGCGAATTGGACACGAAAATATTTGTCGGAGTAATCCGGCGTAAGCGGTTAAAAGGTTAAAATTACGAGAATTGCCCCTCAGATCTCAGAAAGAACTCAAAATCGAAGTTGGGGTATTCAAGATCATTAACTAAACGCAGGATTAGTCTTGAGAAGTTGTAAACTGCTGGTCTAGTGGTGGGTTCGATCCCCAGGTCGGGCAGTGTTATTTTGATTCTCCATCTGCAATTTCGGTAGCAGCCCGAAGTCTGAATTTGTGCCCGGTTGAAGGCAATAGGCTCGCCCCCTGTTACACGGGACTTAAATAAAACTGGAGAAATGTGGGTGTACTATAGGTACACATCTGCCTAACCTTTCGGGGATTTCAAGCGTGATGAGTTTAAAACATTGACTGAAAATCAAAATGAAGTTTTCATCGATTTTTTGCGACTTCCTATATCTTGTGCTGGAGAAACTAAGTAAGTAGATGGATTTCCTATAATATCTTCCTATCTGCAATGGATGGCATAGCCGCCAGTTAAAACAGTGCTCTCAGTTGAAAAACACCTATATACAGCGTGATACAGAATTATTTGACATGTTAGAATATATGGCTTTTATCAGAAATATGTGGTCATATTTAATGACCAGCTGCGCCACGTGGTTTCACCCGCATAAGTTTCGATCCCGTGGGAATATCGGGATAAAAAGTAGCCTATGTGTTAATCCAGGGTGTCAGCTACCTCCATACCAAATGTTATCAAAATTGGCCCAGCCGTTTGTGCGTGAAGAAGTAACAAACATACAAACACACTCACAAACTTTTGCCTTTATAATATTAGTGTGATGTGGTACAGATACAGACCATAAAACTGAACAACTTTCTCTATGAGACCATATAATATTTTGACTAGCATCTGCCGGCGACTTCGTCCGCGTGAAATTTCTTGTGCCCCGATCCACCCCGTTGCATCGCATTGTTTGGCGGCACTATTAATTCGTTTTTGCTTAGCGTCCTTTCTGACTTTTTTCCTTTTTGGTAGGCTTCTAAGTGTCTTAGCGTGATGTTAAATAGGCTAAAAGCCTTCCTCAAAAATTGGGCTATAAACGAAACGAATTTTTCAAATCCGACTGGTAGTTCCAGAGATCAGCGCGTTCAAACAAACAAACTCTTTAGCTTTATTATTAGTATAGATGCACGCTGTATATTTTAACACATTCAAGGACACTGATACGAGACACAATAGATTTTTTATTGTATTAGATAACTTGTCAAATCATTCTAAACAGCATCTTGGTTAGCAGCACAGCTGCACACAGCCCGGCACAGTTCAGATTCACACGTTACTGTGACACAACACATTATCACCTTGAGAACTGAGATACGACGTGAATTTTAAATTCGTGTGTATCACCAGAGCTCTATAAGAGCCGCTTTGACGATACATCGCGCATTCGTTATCTTAGCGGCAAATTGATCGTGTACTTAATAATATATACTTAATTATATAACTTATAATAGTAATATTGTTTTTAAATAGTTAAAATGGTGCAAAACAAAAGAGTGCTCGTTATTTACACTGGAGGTACCTTTGGTATGCTGAAAAATGAAAAAGGAGGTTAGTTTATTTAATTATTTTTTTGTGAACATGTGATGTGTGTGTGAGGCACGAAGTCATTTAAATCAGCCTATAATGTTCTCACCGCTGCCTGCTGTAATCTGCCACGCAGGCCCAGTGCGGGTTGGTAGATATCACATGTCTTCGATTTTTTGGTTCTAGGACTTGCCGGTTTCTTTACAATGTTTTCCTTCACCGTCTTGAGAGCAGTGGTGATGAAATTATTATTAATAATATACGGGGCTGTTACATAAGTCCATAGTAGGAATTTCTTGTTAAAATTATGACCTATACGCATACCGCAAGGTTGGATCGAGGTAGCTCTGAAGACGACCCACTGACCCTGGATAAGGATGCCTGGAAAGATTTGGGGGAGGCCTTTATTCAGCAATAGGCAAGGCAGGCTAACCAAAAAGAAAAAAATATGAAAAATTGTGTGTAAAATTTCAGCATTATCGCATGTTTGTTTATTGAATTGAAATTTATTAAGGGCTTATTTTTCAATGCCAGATAACTTTATCGGAAGAATAATTTTGAATTTTTGACAGTTCTTCCATACAAAAACTGCCAGACGTCAATTTTATTCCACGAATAAAAATTATCGGTCGGTTGAAAAATCAGCCCTAAATCGATTAAGTACATTAAACATGCGCGACTCTACTCCTCCGCCTAAATTATTATCGACCTAGGACCTATGTATGTTAAATATGTGTGGTTAACATCTAGCGCATTGTATTATTTGCATTTGTAATTATATAAGTGAAGGTGTGAATATACGAAATATATGTTATACTGTTAGCTCTATTTATATTTATTCATGTTTTTAACGCGGCCGTATTAATACTTCAGAAAATTAACGATAATCATAGGGAAAACTTGTTTAGGATGCACCAGCGCAATATGTAGCGTAGTGTAGCGTATATGTAGTGTGAAAATAATTAAATCATATTTTTTTTACATCTTCCAGTGCTGGTACCTCAGAAGAACATAGAACATAGAGTGATCAGGAAGCTGCCACAGCTACACGACAACGAATACTGGCAGACGAAACTCGCAGGGACAGAGCTCGAGGAATATCTAGCTTTACCAGGTATGTACACACGAGATATAACTACCTACATAGCTTAACATACTTGTAAAAGGGTTGGCAGAGGGGCACTCACCACCTTTTGACCTGCCGTACAAAGCTCCCAACTACCCTTAGAGGTTAAACGTTCTAAGTACGTAGAGAATTAGAGATAAACCATTTTAAAAATGAACGCCCCTCCACTGCTTGTTGCACATTTCAAATGTTTGTATAGAAATTTTAGTGGAGGCGCGTTCATTTTTAGAATGGTTTATCTCTACCTACCTTGTAGAAGACGGGATTCTTTTGCTATTTTACGGACGCCAGTTCCCAATTCCGGACTGGGAATTTTCGGATAGAAAAATTTTGTGTTGAATGTAATACCCACATTTTGAATGTCTTTAAAAATGGTCTCATAAAGCGGGAGGATTGAGGAGCTCTTAGCAGTGGTGTTGTCAAGTCACATTACTTTGATCCTAGTGTGAGTAAAGTATGTTTCCTGAAAATGCAATTACAGTTTTCCCGAATTTTCCCGGCAAAAGGACTCTTTACGAACATTTTAAAACAAAACATTTAAGTAATTAAAAAACGAACAGCATTAAATTTTATTTTTAGGGATCGTACACCAAAACAAAATACGGAACCCTTATGTAAGATCACTTCGTTCTCTGTCTGTCTGATAATGCGACATATTATGATACTCGCAAATAAATCAAAACCATAATATACTTCCTGTTGACCTAGAATCATGAAAGGCAAGAAGGAAGACCTCACAGCACAAGTAAAGGAAAAAGTCATTTGTATTTTCATTACCTACTTATTACATTTTTTTCGTACCTAGTTGAGTCCGCGATATATTGACAGGAGGCAGTATATATCTGCCTTGCCTTTCGACCCAACAAAAGGATTTTTCAATCGTCTCCATTGTATTTTAATCCAAACTTAATATAGCGACTCATTTTTCCATTCATCGCCTTCTCGCAAAACATCTGACAATTTGTTTGCACTTGAGACGATCAGGAGTCGATGACCTATGTGTTTCTACACGCGCCAATATGTCACCGCTAGGCGCCACGGCGGGCCTCATTGCTCCGTCCCCTGTTTCCTTCGTCGCCGCCGCGCCGGTGTCCCTGTCTCTGTTGCGCAGACGTCACTCTTTGTCGAAACCATGGTAGGGGCCTCCACGCGCTCAACACTGCCCCTCCCGCAAACAACGTCGTCATTCTTTGCCTGCGTGTGCGCCGCCGCAGCCGACGAGACGACACTAATAATAGTATCAATAGTTACGTGCTTTTTGACCAGTATCGTTGTGCCTCTCGCTTACACCTCCTTCATACCTGTCAATCGCTTCGGTCGTTGACCTCACCGGTATACTCGTAACATGACTGTGTTAGTAGGACAACTGGACCACTCTCGTTCTCAAAATTATTGTCAAGTAAACACGACAATTATGGTCCCTTACTCATTCCCTCTCACAGACAAGAGGCCTATGTCCCAGCAGTGGGAACAGTATAGGCTGACCATGCTATGCTGTAAGATTGTTACTAAATAGAACATGTATGCTTATTTCAGATGGCAAGGACACAGAGCAGAAGGTTTTATACAAAATCTATGAATACGATGAACTCAAAGACTCCTCAGATTTTACTATGGACGACTGGATCAGACAAGCGAGAGATATAAAGGTAATGAAAACAAAAGATTCAGACCTCTGTTAACCCTTCGAGGATTACAGGCTATCAGACGTGGGTGTTTCATGATATGTTGTGTTTAGGTGAAAAGATTTAGATTAGTAGGTACCTTAATTATATCTACTAAATCTCTGTGCAATAATCCAAGTAGCCAATTGTCAAGTTTCAAGCAAGTATTGAATCGAATAGGAAGCAGCATTTTGTGCGAAAGTAGACAACCGCACAAGGAGTGTATAAAGCTTAAATATCTAAAAATGTTGGCATCAAAACAACACTCTTCTTTTTTATTAGTTTACGAAATACGAGCTATTTGCTCTTCATCAAAATAATAGATAACGCGAGCTGGATACAAGAGATGTCTATTGGCGAATATATCGCTCATTTGGAGAAACATCGACTTAAATGTATTTTTTCCAAAAATGAGTTAAATATGACAAAGCACTTAGAAAGCGTATTTACGTTAGGAAAGCAAACACTTAAAAAAAAAAGTAGCAGTTACGTCGATGTTTCTCCAAATGAGCGACATATTCTAATAATAATTTAGGTAATATGGTCTTCAGTCCCGCATCTATACGAAGGCTGATGTTGTGCTTACAAGTTTGCAGGCTAATATTATGATTTATTTGTGTGACACTTTCAATACTATCAACGAAATTGTTTTATTCCAGAAATTCTACCACGACTACGATGGTTTCGTGGTGCTCCACGGCACGGACACGACGGCGTACGGCGCCTCCATTCTCTCCTTCATGCTCGAGTCCGTTGGCAAGACCGTTGTACTTACAGGAGCACAGGTAGGTACTTACGAAACATGCTGTAGCAACCCAACAGCAACCTTATTGTAACGAAAATAAAGATCACTGTGATTTTGTCTGACTTATTTGTACTTCTAGGTCCCTATCTTCCAACCTCGAAGCGATGGTAACAACAACTTGTTGTGCTCCATCTTGGTCGCCGCTACGCAGCACATTCCAGAAGTCACCGTGTTCTTCGGAGCTAGGCTCTTCAGGGGGACTAGGTATGGATAGTTTTTTTAGAAATTTAATTAACCTGATATCCCGCATTAGAATTTAACACGTAACATCCCTGGTCATTTCGGAGCTATGATGGGTTTGGTGGAATGGAACGTGGTGGTGGTGCAAATAAGGCCTGAGTATCAGCAGTGAGGACATTGAAGTCTAGGTATGAGTGGTCACTTCTTCGAATACAGAGTCTTCAAAGGCCACATACGGTGACATGGAGTACGCAAAATACACGCTTTGACGTGGAGTTGCGGTCACCAGCCCGTATTACGTATTACGGTGTAATGGATTGGTTCAATAGTAACTCAGACCATTGAACTACCTAGTTAGTCTCGTGTTTTATACATCTATACTAAAATAACTCCAAAGTGGCTGCTAGGTTGGTACATATGCGACTTGCTCCATCCTTATGCTGACATCCTTTGAAATTCCACAGAGTAAAGAAAGTATCAAACACAAAGATCTACGCTTTCGACTCGCCGAACTTCCCAGCACTGTTAGAAGCCAAGACAACCCTGGAGGTAGACCCCAAGATGTTGATCCACCCGGCTGGCTCCGTGCCCAACGAGTGCCGGTTGCATGACCAGGTCTGCAGGAAGGTGTACATACTGAAGGTGGCGCCGACCATCACGCCTGAGCTGATCAGGGCTGTGTTCACAGGAATGGAAGGTAATTATAATTCTTATTATACGTGGTCACTGCGATAGTAAACCTAGTCTCTGCCTTGTGAAAATATGACGTAGGTAGGTATGTCACGTAACACCCCTTCATTCATATGAAACATAATAATACTCAATACCTATAATTTGTGCAGAATCGGTTAGTGCCTGTGGTATCTAGATATTTTCTGTCTCTTGCAGTACACGCAAAAGAGAAGACTTCTTGGCTTCGTAGTAGCCCGTCTCATTTTAAGCGCCTAAAAGGTGCTGCAAGTGACGCAACTTGCGCAGATTTTTCAAGGTCGGCAAGCATAAAAACGGTGCAAATAAAAAGTCGTGTGCATAGGCCCGGTCAGCGTAAAACCGGTACAATGCCAGCTTAATCATCAATTTATCCTTACCAGGTGTGGTCCTCGAGACGTACGGCAACGGCAACATCCCCATTAAACGCAAGGAGATCTACAAAGAGATCGAGGCGGCCGTGAAGAACAAGGTCCTGGTCGTGAATGTAACGCAGTGCATCAATGGTACTGTCATCGCCAAGCCACTGTATGAGACTGGACTGGTGAGTAGCAATGATCATTTTACAGTTCATAGACTCACTTTTACATAACATAATGATCCTATAATGTTCCAACTGCTGGGACACAGGCCTCCTCTCTTCGAGAGGGAGTGGGCTAATAATCTACCACGCGGGCCCAGTGCGGGTTGGTAGATGTCACATGTCTTCGAATTTTTGGTTCTAGGACACGCCGGTTTTCTCAAGTTGTTGCTTTTACCATAATCTTACCTAAAGGTAAGCCATGATCAGTAAGCAATCTGATAAGTGATTGGTGCATTACCTATAGTTAAATAAAAGATATGTTGCAGCTTCTTCCCAAGATATGATCTCAAAGAAAGTGGTCTCGCTAGGGATTCCTAGCAAGACCACTCCACCCGCATCTCAAAAACGTTCCTAAGTAGGTACAATAGGTACCTAGTGATCAGCAAAGTTTGCAAGCCTTTAAAAAAATTTCCTTATATAACGAAGTATAAATTTAATTTGCAGCTCTTGTTGGAATGCGGGGTGGTACCAGCGTACGACATGACAGCCGAGGCGGCGTGGGCCAAGTTATCCTACGTACTGACCAAGAAAGAGCTTAGCTATGAAGAGAAAGTAACGGTGAGTGGAGTTTTTTTTTTACTGGACTTTTAAAAGACGGTACAAGCGTAACGTTTATCAGCAAATTATTGTACCCCTTTTGGCATATTCGGTGTACAGATGCCAGCACATCAACCTACCCGAAACTGTCAAATTTTCCCAATCAACTTTGAACCTTAAACTTTAGCGATAAAGTTGAAAATCTATTAAAGAAATTTGACAGATTGTAGTAGCTTGATGTGGTGGCGTCTGTACCTTACAACCCGGCAGCGAATTTCAACATTCTCGTTGTGCAATTAGGTAGTTGCCCAAAGTCTGACAACTAGTCTTACCAAGGGAGAGTATTATATTATCTGTGCCAAGGGGTATCGTGTTACCTAGTAACTGGGTTGTGGAGGTCGTATAGGCAGTCTCTCCATGTAAAATACTGCATCCGGTTAGACTGGAAGCCGACCACCGCATAGTTGGGAAAAGGCTTGATAGATTGATTGGTTGACCTTTTCATTTGGCATTATATCTTCAAGCTTGCCCACTGTCTTTTTTATTTTCATTAATTTTAATAAAATTCACGTATTTAATTATATTTCCTTTCTTTTTTTCAGTTGATGAAGACGAATATTCGAGGCGAGATGTTGTAATTGTAACTCAACTAATTAACTAGTTTATAAATAATTAATCTGCTGAATTCTTAAGTTTGTAATGTATTAAAACGTCGAATAAATTATTCATAAGTTTTTCTACTATTTGAAGTTTTTTTAACACACAATTATGTGTACCATCAGTGTCTGACCCTGTGTCCTAATCTAAGCGATCGGTCTCGCGAATTGACAATCTTTGCGTTCTTGTTACTCATTTTTTTCCGAAAACCGAAAGGCTTTCGGTTTTCTGACGGCGTGACCACGCTTTCGGGTTCACCGAATAAAATGAAAAAGACGGCTTAATTTAGTGGTTCCACTTTGCACACTGTTTCTTCATTTGTATGGTGTACATAATAAAGGATGTTATATAACCATCTATCTATCTTCAAGTCGTGAGGCCCTGGTACTAGTATATAATATTGCGTTTTCTGAATACCACAAGCCGTGCGCGTCCGATGTGATTACCCATCGACAAAAATAAGAAATTTCTATCCACTGGAAACGAATTTAAAAAAAAAATACGTAGATAATTTTATGCTTATATACCTAGGGGCTTAGGGCTGAGCGTTGTCTGTCACGGATGAATTTAGTAGATCCTCGGATACAAAAGTAATTATATTCCACCGTGTTCTGAAATCCTTAGCATTCCCTGATTAGCTTAAAATGCTGAAAAAGTGTTAACTTGGTTAAAAAGTGGAATAATCCAATCTAGTTGAGGTATGGTTTCGAAATGAAACAATGTAGATTACATTGTTACACATATTTTTATTAAAAATAATCAATTTAGCTTATTCAATATCAAAATTCATAAGAAAATTAATATTGGCCATGCCAACATTTCTTTTATACCTTTCTCAATCCATTTTGACGGTTTATTTAGAACAATTTATAGAAGTATTCAGATTTAAAAAAAAACCTAACATTCATAAAGACAGTTGTAAAAGATATTAATAATGACCTTAATTTGACCTTTGTAGGTCTGCCACAAGAATTCGTAGACAAACACCTATTCCTTAGGCTACGTATGCACTGACGGGTTACTTGCTTGGCGCTTAGAGCTTAGCGAGTCACCTTGCGAGTAGTGAAGTGAAACGAACGCTCTAGAATTTTTGCAATCGTCCGCACTGCGCGCTTACTACCTTCGCTAGTCGTCTAGCGTGTATGTAAGGATGTTAAGTCACTAGGCTTTAGGCGCTTAGCAAGCTACCTGTCAGTGCGTACGTAGCCTTCTTTAGGGTATCATCCACGACGCTACTCAAAACTATTCAAAAGTAACGTGTTACAACTGCTATAGTGCTACAAAGTTATCTTGACATGTGGCCATCTTGTTTTTTCAATACACTTCAATTAAATAAAAACCCTTGAAAAATAAAAAACGTAAATTTGTTTCTCAAAATGGTCTATATTATCGAAACAATTAATAAAAAAATAATCATTTTTTATAAGGCATGGCCAATTCAGATAAATTTATTGTGCAAATATATTAATATACACGAATTCAAAACATTGTACTTAAATAATAAGCAAAAACATTGAAAATAACAAAATGATACCAACAAAATTATAGTATTTCATTAATTTTAGGTACAATATAATAAAATTATAAAATGTCAAGTGTAAAATGCCATAAATTTGCAATATAAAGACACACGCACACCACACAGAAATAATCGCATCCCCAAGTTGAAACAAATGCTTACAACGTAAGTAAGCTGTGGTGGGATTCACAAGCTAACATCCATACTTAATAACGTAGAAAATAATAATAATCATAATATTCCAGACGAAGCTGAATGAACTAAGATTAAAATATTTTTTGTCGAAATTGTCACACAATTCGACTGCGAAAACAGATTCACATTTAGACCTATTTAAGTGTAACCGTATATTCCGTTATAAGAGTTTAAATATCAGAAATATATTTTAAGCAAAACTTGTACAATTTATAAACATTGATTGATGCGACAGCGGTCGTGTTGAACTTCACACAAGTAAGGTATCCTACTGAAAAAGGCAGTGCCTTAAAGAACACGTTGTCTTATATTTAACTTCTACACAGTTGTACAAAATCTATACTCTATAAGACAATTACCTGTAGTCATTCTATTGAAAAATATACATCTTCGGTTAACATGTAGGTACGCTATGAGTACGTTTAAACGTTATGTGCTACAAGTATGTACTAAATAGGCAATCGACATTAATCTATAAATATATGACGTAGAAATTCGAGTACTTATCTACATCGATTTGATCGGACACGCCCCCAACATTAATGAGGAAGAAAGGGGTATGAAACATTTTATACTTGTCGAAGACCAACATGAAAGGAAGGACACCTCCGGTTTCTGAAAGACATACCAACTTTCAGATCATAAAATAGAACCAAACCTCATGTTAAGTGTTCTGATTGGTTGACTGAAGTAGCGACAGCCAATCAAACCACTTGTCATAAGACGTAACCACAGATTATATAAAATAATAAATAGTCTTTCAGAAACCGGTGGTATGTCTCTTTTGTCTCAGTCTAAGCATACGTTATACAGTTGTAAAAATAATATTATTGCTTATATAGCTATAGATTGTACCATGGTATATTGTGGTGTGTTTGCGGTAACTTGTATGGCACTGACTGCTTGGTCTGCCGTGCGACATGCTACCATTGGTGGCAGCACGTGCGGCACGGACAGCTTGCTCTCTGATTGGTTCTTAGCATGCTGCAACTTCAGGTGTTTTCTTCTAACTGGTGGCCACAGAGATTGAGGGGTCTGGAAGAGACAATACATTATTTTTAGTAAATAGGTTGAGGGATACGAACTGCCAAGCTTACGGCATTATTTATACTGGTCTGATGACCGCAACATTAGCGGAAGCAAAGCGGGCTCATCGAAACCGAAGGAAAATTTTCACTGTCTATGGGAAATGGCGAAGAAATGTTGGTCCCTGATATCGCGTTCGATAACCCACAAAAAATATCAAATTGTTTTTATTTTTATTTTATCGTGGTTAGATATCGATACTCATATCGTCTGCAGAGTTTCGCTAGCTAATTTAATTTGACCCTGTATAAATGATGGAAAAAAAAAAAAAAAAAATGGAATGATGGATGGATGATGGATCACTAGGTCGTCAACATCTACTGAACATGGACGTTATAAACCGTTGCATAGAACTGTTGGACATTGTTGATTTATTAGGGATTATTTGCGATAGTCAACAGGCAATTTGGTAAATGCATTGGTTAATAGCAGTGGTATCACTGCCCATTTTTATGACGTAGGTAATTACGCACTTTTAGTATCCCTAGAAGATAAAAGAAAGCTGATAACCACCCAACAAAACTCTACTTCAATATTATCCATTGAAAGAAAGAAAATACATTTATTTAGCACAGACTAAAAGGCATCCTAACTAATATTATAAATGCGAAAGTAACTCTGTCTGTCTGTCTTTCTGTCTGTCTGTCTGTCTGTCTTTGCTTCACGCCTAAACTACTGAACCGATTTGTGTGAAATTTGGTACAGACATAGTTTGGAACTTGAGAAAGGACATAGGATAGTTTTTATTACAAAAAATAAAATAAAAAATAAAATTTATTCCGGACATACAGCGCCATCTATTGGTCAAGAGTCGGCATCAATTCAGTACTGAAAATTCATCGGAAAAATGTAAATAAATAGTAAAAAGGTATGAAAATATAATATAACATAAGGTACAACATAAGGCTGCCGGAAGTCACTATTCCACGCGAACGAAGTCGCGGGCAAAAGCTAGTACAACATATTTTGCAAAATAAAACAAAAAACAAAACACGAATTTGTGCCTCGAGGAAGTCCCCCCCCGCCACGAGAAGCTATCAATTTTGTAAACATTCAGGGGTCCGCAACCTTTGGATCAAATAAAAAAAAAACAGTTTTGTAATGATTTTTATTTTTATATAGGGATATAATTATGTATGTACGATGCCGAGTATTCTGCATCTGCATTCTGCAACATTGACAGCGTCAGCGTGAATTTACTTCAAAATGGCGGCCCAAATGTTTACGTTCCAGTACCACAAAACATTAGACGATAGCGTTAGTTTCGTATGACACGTATATTACTTTGAGTTGATTTAATTTGGGATTATTCGTTGATGATTGAATTGTCGCTACGTAACTTAGTAGAAGTTCTTTATTTACAAAATTTATAGCTTCTCGTGACGGGGACTTTAGAGCCATAGGTTTGCGTATTTGGGCAACACGTCACCATATAGAGGACGTCTCTACTTTGGACCATCGTGTTTCCCTCTCAAATCTCCACCATCATCGGGAACTTGTATATATTGTCACATTATACCCTACCTCAATGCTCGGCGTGTCAAGTATACGTTACTGACCGGCGCCGGTGGGGTGCATTCTCTTGAGCACGGCGGAGAGGTCGAGCCCGGTGAGGGTCTTCAACGCGGGCGGGATGCCGCCTGCCAGACGGGCGATCTCGCCCGACGCACCGTTATCACCCACTAGAACAATCTCGTCCGTCTTGGCGAGAGGGGCTGATACTTCGGCTGCGATCTGTTGAAGAGATTGGAATGGTTAAGTTGGGGTCTTTTGAATGACAACCAGCAATGCTGATTATTCAGTAACCAGGGTGTAAAGATACAATTTAAAACATCTGCATATTGTTTATCCATATTTGTTTGTCCACGAAACATGCAAGATTGCGAATTTTGGAAATCGATCGATGTCTTTGCTCTTAGCATAACAAATGTGGAAATGACAACCTTATTCATTATCATCATGATAATTTTGACCCTAGTCGAAGAAGTTATAAGTCGGGAAATTGAACCAAAACAAAAATATAAAAATCGACGGGTTGCACTCCGGGAGTGCCGGCAGAAGTGAAAACTTGAATATTAACGTTGTGCGCGCCGTAGAAAGAGAGGGGGATACTCCTACGCCGCGCCGGCAGTCTACACTCCATCAGTCTTACGAATTTTCGATCAGGTCACGTGTTTAACATTTTCTTACCCATTACAAAAAAAGTGTACAACGCCGCTAAAGAAGTTTTCACTTCAATAAGATTTAAAATCGAATTTGTTGACAAAATTTTTAGATTTCAAATTTGGTAACATCTGTACCTTAGGCAGCGCTTCAAGCACCAGCGCCATGATGGCCGCTTCTCCGTACTGCTTGTAGACCTTTGCTTTGGCCAGCATGCGCTCGGCGTCCGCCTTGCCCACGTCGCCGATGGCCGTCGCCTCCGCCAGACCCAGCACCTTGATGCGCTCCGCATCGGCTTTAGCACCTTCCACGGTTTGAGTTCTGGAAAGAAATGGAAAGAATTTAAATGTTGGTCGCAACTGCTTAGTAGAAGGAGGAATAATAACTGTACACGTGCATAGACGCCAGCACTTCAAACTGCTATTATCTGTCAAATTTCTTTAATAGATTTTCAACTTTATCGCTAAAGCATTAAGTTCAAGGTTGATTGGGAAAATTTTACAGTTTCGGGTAGCTTGATGTGCTGGCGTCTGTACAAGGATCTATAGGCGTGTGACCATAATCGGAACTAACATAGGCATCTTGTTTTTTCAAAACAGTTCACAAAACGATCGCAAAAATGTTAACGAACAGCGAAAAATCCTTGTATTTAGTGTAGCATTTTAGATGAGCGTCTTAAAAATAATGCCAAAATGGCGTCTGAGAAAAGAATCAAAGTCATTAGTGGGGTCACTTTAATTACATTTTGAAATTAGCTTATCAGGACAAAAAATTCGCACTACCGAGGTCGCTTTCAAGTGGGGGCGGTATTTTTACATGGATCTTGAGACACTAACGAGACAACTCCTGAGACAGATTCCAAACTTCATTAATCCGCTGTTAGACAGGGTTAATGAATAAATTAGCTGGCGAAACTTCACAAACGTGATGGGTATCGATCTCTAATCACGATAAAACAAAAAACCAAAAAGATTTTCAACTAAACTGGCTGCTTCCCGCGATTTCGTCCGCGTGATATTTAACACTCCCCCCTTTCACCCTCTTAGATATCTACTCTTCACAAAGAACACCCTCCAAATTTCATGTCTCTAGGACCAGCGGTTTAGGCTGTGCGTTGATATATCAGTCAGTCAGGACATTAAATTTTATTTATACAGGGTCTCCCAGGAAACCTGTACCAGCGAAGGTCTGTGGTCAGAGGACACTAATACCCATCGATTGAAACCCTATGTATGTTCCGCGATATTTGTTATTTATCGAGAAATTATTTTTTTTGTTTTATTTCTAGATATTTTAAATTGCAGGCGGTTTTAGTCATAACTTTTTCTGAGTGGTGTTTCTTTGAGATTTTTTTTTGTCAGTATTATGGCTAGAATGTGTATTCACATGTTGTAAATCACAAAACTCTCAAATTCTAACTACTAGTAGCTCAGAATTTGATCACAAGGTTAAAATATCTGTTGGAGAGAAATTTATAATTTCTCGAAAGCTACAAATTATCGCGGAACATACATAGGGGTCCAATCGATGGGTATTAGTGTCCCCTGACCACAGACCTACGCTGGTACAGGTTTCCTGGGGCACCCTGTATAGAAGTGTCACTGTCTCTTACCGTTTTCCTTCAGCGATGGCCTGTAGACGGTAAGCCTCTGCCTCGGCCGGCAGCTTCACCAACGACTTCAGCTCCTCCTCACGACGCAAGATCTCCTGCTGTTCTACCTGCAAGCACATCACACATACTTAATATCTTCTACTTAATAAAAATCTTGAATTCACTATCTAGAAGCAAGAAATCTTGCACAAGTCCTTTATTATGTATGGAATCCACATATATGCAATCAATTATTATACTACATACTTACTTGTTGTTGGCTTTTCTGACGATATAAAAAAAACCGGCCAAGTGCGAGTAGGACTCGCTCACGAAGGGTTCCGTACCACTGTACAATATTTAACACTACATATATAAAAAAATCACGTTTGTTGTATGGGAGCCCCCTTAAACATTTATTTTATTCTGTTTTTAGTATTTGTTGTTATAGTGGCAACAAAAATACATCATCTGTGAAAATTTCAACTGTCTAGCTATCACGGTTCATGAGATACAGCCTGGTGACAGACAGACGGACGGACAGACAGCGAAGTTTTAGTAATAGGGTCCCGTTTTTACCCTTTGGGTACGGAACCCTAATAACAAATTCGGTCCCGAAAAAAAATCTGCTGTTCCCTACATTTATTTATGTTCGCATAACTCGTCAAAATGTAGGGAACAGCTGATTGTTTTTCGCGACCGATTTCGTTCTTTGTTTGTATATCGTCAGAAAAGGTGCCAACAAGTATGTGGTATAATTTATTGCAAAGTCAGTTCCTTATTGCGCTACGGAGGGATTTTCAAAAATGTATCCCCAAGAGGAGTTCAATAGCGTACGAAATTTCGTCAGTTTTGCCGATAGGAAATTCCATTAACCCTTCGTATATTTACGTAGATTTACGCGAGACACAATGGCTTTTTAATTGTGTGTGTAATTACGACATTCAACCGGTTAAGGAACCCGGGAAATTCCATTAGGGAACCCTTCCGGGTGTTGGGTTAAGAACTTACTTCGGATTACCAGACACCGGAGAAAAGTGCGAAGACAAGTTTGAAAGCAATCGTTTACCCGGTCCCGGTCATGGCGAAAGATATGATATAGGTAAGATTTTTTTTTACAAGACAATATCGGAAAGCATATTATATTATATTATGCTTAGGGCAGATTTTCCCAACGCCAGATAATTTTATCGGAGGAATAAATTTTTGAAAGTTCTTCCGTACAAAAACTGTCAGACGTCAATTTTATTCCACGAATAAAAATTATCCGTCGATTGAAAAATCAGCTCGTAATCAAAAAGGGATATTTTTATTTATTTCTCTATTACCGACTCTGGAGTATTATCTCAAAATTCACCCAGTTATAAGAGGTCTTACCTCAATCTGCTTGCGTCTCTCAACGACCTCGATCTCTATTTCTTCGTTTCGAATCCTTTGTTTTATTTTCGCAGCTTGCAACTCGTACGCCAGCGCCGCTTGCGCTTTCTGAAACAGGAAAATATCACTTTATTTCGGAAACTTATGTCGACAAAATGTGAGAAGGCTCTAGTAGGTACTTCGGTTTGTAAAGGCTTGTCCACACTACGGAACAAGCAGCGGTACCAACATGATAAGCGCGACAAAAATGTCTCTCAAATATTTTGGTTCCATTTCCGATATTAAACATTGAAATTCGATATTTTGGCCCGAATGATGGATACTCCAATGCAGATAAACTTCGACTAATGGATCCACGACGTCCAGTATCCTCTACTAAATAAAATTGTAAAAAAAATTGCAAAATCCAAAATTGCACGACTCAGTGCTCAATTGATCGTATACACTAACTAATCGTAAACACTAACTAATATAATATCTATATCTATGGTATTCATAGATATAGATATTATATTAGTTAGGTTTTTATTCATTATAATTAAACTACTTTGCATAAAAGAGCCATTTTCAATAGGGTTCCTCCTGTGAGTGAAACGAATCTATTAAAAAACTCAATTGATTTTTCGCAAGCTGCAATGTTTTCAGGTTTCACACTTGATCGACGGGAAAATTTTTAGAAATATTATTTTGATATATTTTTCGTTTCTACTGCATTAAATCAATTTTTAAAGACAAGTACAGTACATAATTAATCTCCATTAAATTATCTATACAATGGTATATAAATTAAGTAGGTTCTGTGTACTAGCAGGAGTATAACAATGGAAACAGTTGCAAAAAGGAGGCAAAAAATGTTTTCGATCGTAAAGCACTCTCTAATGCTTCGCATTATTCGTGCAAAAACAACTTGAACCAGTACATTAATAACACAACGCCTGTTCTCTCCGAAGGGTTAAGCAGAGGAGTTATTGGACAAAGAGGCATAGACAATGTTACATCCTCATTTCACAAGTTATGTTTGAGTCCCATGTAATAGGGGGCGAGCCTATTGCCATCAGCCGGACACAAATCCAGACTCCGTGCTGCTGCTGAGAAATTCCTAATGGAAAGATGGAAAAACACTTTCCCCGACCTGAAAATCGAACCCAGGACCCTCATGTTAAGCAACAAACCAACAAAGCAGTCAGTCAGTACCACGTCGTAAAAGGAACATAAATAAGGTGCTATAAAAACATCTGCCACGGCTTCAGTGGGAGACAGTATTTTGTATATAGATTACAGTAGTGAAGAAATTTTGTACCCCGGAATAGTTAAATCAATTTGAGAAAACAAAGTAGGTAATTAAATAAACATTTACTCTATTCTGCATAACGTGGTTCACAAACTACGCGCGATGTGTCGCTCGTCGTGTCGAAAATGATCGTACGGCACCAGCTAACTATGGGATGGTTTCATGCAACTAAATCAATTCAAAATACGCAACATTTTTTTGTATGAAAAAAATTATGACATAAGATCAATAGAATTTATCTTTACTATTGTACTCTATATACAGAATACCGTCTCCCATTGAAGCCGCGGCAGATATTTTTATAGCACCTTATATAAAATCGATCGAAGTAAAGGTAATTGCACACTCACCGCAGTGTTGACCTCCTGGTCGAACTGCGCCTTCTGCAGCTTGAACATGCGCGTGTTGTCCTCGATCCTCGTGTCCATGGAGTACTTCACGTCCATCGCGGACTTCTCGCACTCCGCTTCCTGGGTAACAAATTATAAATTAAACCTTATAGCTTCTGACACATTAACTTCTTCGATTGTGTCGGCATGGTCTACCGTCTACACAATAACCGACATAATGTACGTGGTGTAAGGAACATCAACGGGCAAACTGTTACCCTGTAACCATGTTAAGCATTATATGATTTTAAACCCCTTCAGACCTGAAATTTTTCGTCGGTTACTTTAAAAAAAATCTGCTGTTGCATTTTTATCGTGTAGGTCTTAAGCACTTTTCTGGGAAATGTTTTTATTTTAATAAATGACTTTCAGTTTGCGAGTCGAAGCCTCACAGCCTTTATAATGCTTTTTTGCTGAAAGAGTATTGCTTAAGTTTTCTTCTTCTACTGTGGTTGTCACCTTCAATAGTTTCTATTATTATTACTACTAGAGTACTAGTTTATACTAGGCAATTTTTAAGTAGTTTCAACTGGCTGTTCCAATATCTCGCGTCTGTTTCTGCTAATACCGCGAGCCGTCACAGGACATCCCTATATTTCTTATAACTCACTAAACACATCAAAAGTGGCAGGATACGAGTAATACCCGTAAATCTTTGAGTTTGTGTCTTGCAACAAAATGTCACCAATTGAATGCGAGGCTTTTTTTTTATCTACTAAGGCTATTGTAGAATTATGAATATACTATCCATCTACAGTCGTCAAAAAGACGAAGCTTCGTAAGATAATTATCCTGACTCATGAGAAATATAACAAAGACAATTCATTACAACTAATATAAGCTCATATAGAGGAGTTGGACGGTCGCAATAAATTAATTAAATAGTTCGTGGTAGTAACGGCCTGTGGACGGCAAATAATTGGTAGCTTCAGGCACGCTTGGGCATCGAATACGGTCCACTTGACTCGAACAGTCTGCGTTTTATTAATTACGAGCCTAATGAGCTGAATAATTCACATTCAAGCAATTCTCGTGTATATCAGCCGACATTATGAAGTTATTTTGTAGTCCTGGATTTCAGATAACGAGGCAGATTAATTACAGGATAATCAAAGGTTAAATATTTTGTATTTTGAAGTTTCAATCGCGTGCAAGGTTGACTCAGCTCTTGAATAGTTGAGTTCATGAGTAGGAAACTAATTTTAGAATTCAGCACGTGAGTGCAGGTTAACTGTAGGTCTTCTTTAAGCATAGGTATTAGGTATACTACGTGTCTGCGAACGTTAAAGGTAAAAATACAGGCGCACATAATATTTGTTTCTTTACTTAAACTTATTATTTTGAACATTACTTCGGTGCAATCGTATTTGGCGTAGTCTAAGTAGGTTTTTAAAAGGAAACCACAGGGACCATAGCTTCTAAATATTTTGTTGAGAGCCCAAATCCTCCTTTGGTTACCTTCCTATGAATAATCTAAACCCAATTCCTGATACCGGCAGCCCAGGACTTAAAAACATATTTATATTGATACCTCAATCTGCACAAATAAGATATCAATAATTATATCCATCTATACATATTACAAATTAAAGTCGCTTTTTTCTAAACTGTGCAACGGATTTTGATGTGTTTTTCACAGTCATATAGAGAATTTACTCAAAAATGTAATAATTCCTTCTTACCCTGATCCCGGCATCTCGATTCGCCTGCGCGACCCCCACGTCGGCGTCTCTCTTGACGATCGCCGTCTGCGCCTTGCCCAAGCTGGCGAGGTACTGCACGTCATCGTACACGTCCTTGATCGTGAACGACAGGATCTCGATTCCCATGCGGCCCACGTCCGGTGCTGCCACCTCGCGCACAAGACCCGCGAACTGATCTCTGTCCCTGTAAACCTCTTCTACTGTAAGAGTTCCTGTAAGAGAGAAAGAGACGGTTAGAGGTTGACAGCTTCTTTTAAAAAAAAAGAACTATTAGATAAACATAAACGGCCAGGAGAAGATGGCGACGAACTCGTTCCTCTTTTCTTAAATATTGACCACATACAGCTGGTAGATAGGTATAAGTGGAAGGAAAGGAGGCCTTTGCTCTGCAGTGGGACACAAACGGTTGATAAAAATAATATACTCCCTGAAAAAGTAAATTTAGGAGAACAGGAGCTCAAAGTTTAGATTGATTGATATCATAATGACAGATAGGCCGATGCAGGAATTGAACTCTGTCATTGTCACGACCATAGATCTATTAGTAGACTTATCCGCATAGCATTGCACCTACTGATCTATTTCGCTATTTGGATTGCTCTATCTTAAGCAATGCTCTTATGACTACTTCAAAGAAATAGAATATTATGTTTGCCAATTATTTTGGCTGTATAATTATTAGGTGCATTCAGCCATGAAGTTTTGATTAAACAAACGAGATTGAATATATTTGTCTTCTGTCATCTGGCAGTTGATAGAACAGGGGCCCATTAGATGCAATTATATTATTATTATATCAGCATCCGCGATGGAGCAATAATTCAGTAGATAGACGATTCGATTAAAAGTAATTATAGCATTGACTCCGATTCATATGTACTTCCCGAGTTTATCTTGGATATTACTGATATCAGTGAAGGAAAAACATCGTGCGGAAACATATATTAATATATATTTATTTGACTCCTCCGTGAGATACCTTGCCGGGTTGGTGAAATGTACCTAACACACGTTGCAACATTCGCCTAGTTGTTGTGTTACTATTCATTTCCAATTCTCTTTCTGAAGCTTTGTATGCACTGTCATTGGATCGTGATAAGTATCCACCACCTAAGCAAACCTAACCTAGATTTACTTAGGTTGACATTTAATATATAACACTAGATATCTCACCTCATTGAGTGCATAATAGAGAAGTCTGTTGTAGAGTAGACCTAATAAGGTGCTATACATAAAGTACATTTGAAGTTACTACCTATGTTATCGTCTTTATAGGCATTTAACATTTGAATCGATCCTCTACGAGGACTACGAGATAATCGCTATGAATATAATAGGTAGGTATTTCGAGGATAAGTTACTTGAAAAGAATTAAAGTTAAATGTTGTGAGGAAAGTTTTGAATGTTGATGGCTTTAAGATTAAGAGAACACCAAAGACACGATGGATGGATTGTGTGAAAGATGATAATATGGCTAGAACGGCTACCGAGATGACTAATAGAGAAGTATGGAAGAAAGAGACATGTTGCGCCGACAACAAATAAAATTGGATAAGATCAGGAGAATGATGATGACAATGACTCTGAAAAACATTTAGAAACCATAATCACTCACTTTTTCACATTAAACCATGTAATTCCAACGGTCAACGCGACACCAGTCACTGGCAGTAATCCCATACGTAACATTTCCATACTCGAACGTTATTATTAAAGTCACTTATTATTAATATAACACTCACTCACACACTATTGCACATTACTACTATTATAATAATTGTATATGGAAGACTAATACTGATATACTTTCGTTACTTTTTCGAGTCCGTATTTGTTATTGTCTTTTATTATTTTATAATATCTGTATAAATAAAAAATGAAATGCTTGTCGTTGGTTAGCGCATCACATGGCAACGGCTGGACCAAATTGACTATTTTTTGTTTAAAAATGCTCCTAATAGTCCGAATTAAGTTTTTATGGATAGAAAAATTGGGAAGGTTTGCCGGAAAATTATCAAATTCGGGATAAACTGAACGTCAATTTTTCTATGAACTCAAGACAATTTAACTCACGAATTCCCAAAAAGATCACAAACGTATTTATTAAATTTGGACAGGACAACGTTTGTCGGGTCAGCTAAGTAATAAATAAATAATAATGAGATGTTGGGAAACCCATATGAAGAGATGTAGGACAAAAATATATTTGTCTTTGTAAATGTGATAAATTCTTTCAATCCAGTACCAATACATAGGTTTAAAACATAAATAGTGTATATTCATGAATATGTAGGTATCAATATAATCGTGTATGGTTATGTTTGTGTCTTGAATGCACTTCCTGGTAGGTACCCTTGCTGTGCCTTACACGGTTACACGTTAGGTATGTATGCTACGCATCTTTTACGTGTTCAAACTAGAAATCTAAAGTATTTCGCTCTATCTTTTATTTAGAAGAAGTTGAAAAACATTTGGAAAATCAAAATTAAACTCCCACAAATAAAAATGATTAAAATAACACTCAAACGATTTAAGACAATGAAATTAAAAAAAAAAAAAATTTGAGAAACTAGCACTCAACGATTTAAAATAAAACTTTGGCAAAGAAAAAACAAATTACTTAGTAGGAAAAAACAATTAGGCACTGAATTTCAGAATATATGTAAATAAGTATATAATGATTATGTGTCTCCTAGACGTCGCGACCGGCACAGATGCGAAAAAATACTGCTGTCTTACCTCCCCTTTAAGTAACATGCCCGATTTATAACTAAAGCAATTCTAAATCTTATTCCACAGACATAAAACACACAATAGCAAACAAGCTGTGATTTTATCGTTATTTACGTTGCGAATGATATAAATATGATAATGATAAGGTAGATCAGATAGGTTAAATGTTGCGAACACGACTTATTTGATTAAAGTTTCTGGTTTTCACATTTTCTTACACATAGGTACCAGAAAGAACATTGGCGAACTCCCAAACAAATTTTTGATGACATTTCTTTTTGCGTCTGCCTATGAAATAAATGTTAAAAAACAGTTTGAACTTCTGAACAGTTTTGTCTTCAGTCATACTATTATAGGAAGTCAGGAATTAAAAATATTCCATTTTGAAGTTCTAGGGGTTATTATCAAAAACAGACCCTAATCGACTAATAAATATAGAAATACCTAAGTACTTACCACTTAAAATATCATTGATAGAAAAGCATTTTCACAGTAAAATAAACTGCAGAGTACAGACGCCAGCACATCAAGCTACCCGAAACTGTTAAATGTTCCCAATCAAATTTGAACCTTATGCTTTAGAGATAAAGTTGAAAATCTATTAAAGAAATTTGACAGATTGTAGTAGCTTGATGTGCTGGCGTTTGTGCATATTCAGAAATTTCAGAATTATAAGTCTAGCCGACCCTGACGTGCGAAGGTCTGCCATATGGCCCACATGCGACGTAAATAAATAAATGCTCAGAAAAATATTTATTTAATAATCTTAGCCAACTATCTTTAGGACAGTAATTATAGATATATATGATTAACTAGCTTCTGCCCGCGACTTCGTTCGCGTGAAACTTCTTGTTCCCCCGACCAATCCCGTCGCATCGCATCGCCTGCCCGTGCTATTTATTTGTTGAAGTGAAACTTCTTTACGCACGCTTGACTTGGGGAGTAAGCTGGCGAACGCGTGACGTAAGCGTTACGAAAAGTGTGATCGGACGAGGCGAACGGGAGTTGAGTGGGGGATATAAGCAAGAGACAGCAGTGCGCGCGCACATTTTCTTTCTCTCTTCCTCTCATAGCCAAATACGCAATAAGGCCATAAGCACACTCGTTTTTTTTTCGCTTATGTAGTGTTTTTTCTAATTTTTTTCTTTTTGCTTGGTTCCTAAGAGTCCTATCAACAAAACAAACAAGGAAACAACCATTACACAAACACAATAAGTAGGTACCTAAAGTCTATTCAAATTCATGTTTCCAATTAATATTATTAAATATCAACTTTAGTGTACTGAAAA
This sequence comes from Hydraecia micacea, assembly GCA_914767645.1. Taxonomy (NCBI): domain Eukaryota; kingdom Metazoa; phylum Arthropoda; class Insecta; order Lepidoptera; family Noctuidae; genus Hydraecia; species Hydraecia micacea. The sequence goes on from OU611797.1 coordinate 10,486,864, forward strand.
TTAAGTAGATTTCGGAGTTACTAGTACTATTGAAAACGTTATAAAAATGTTTGAAGCTGTAGCGTAAACTGAACTTTATTGTGTATGTATTAAAGTTACTTTTCCAATAACTCATAATATTTGTTTATATGTTCGGAAAATAAATCGCAAACGCTGATTAGGAACCTACTAATGTTGTCAGCGTGTAAAATTTTCTTATCATTTACTGCGGTAAGATACGACATTTTTATCGTTCCGCATAAACCGTATCTAATACCTATGTAGCGATAATGTAGAGCAATCCCCGAAAATGTCTCGAGAAATGGCCAATAAAACATTAAAGCCCGGTTTCCACCGCGAAAGAGTAATGAGCCGGAAATGGCTAAGCGGAGCGGACTTCGTTTTCATGAAATAGGTTTGCGTTTCCACCAAGAAAGAGTTTAGTCGTCTGATTCTCTCTGGACATGAGCGAGCTCATTTTTACTCTTTTTGCCCGCTGAGTCATTTCCGCTCGACTCTTTGTTGGTGGAAACACATGTAAGCAGTTTTCTCTTGCGAAGTAAAAGAAGTCATTAATGGGTCCGCTCCGCTCGCGGTGGAAACCGGGCTTTAAGGTGCACGGCGGAGGAGACATCATTTCCTCTCAACTATTGAAAAATCAAAATTTGATTTATAACAATGGAAATTCAATTGTTTCTCTTTAGCCACAGTTGCGCAACTATCGAAATGGAACAAAGCTGTCAGGTGTCGACGTGGCTAAATTCTGTTCGAAGCTTTTATAAAACTAGTGACCTGCCCCTGCTTTACACGCATGCAATCTACTGATGTGGCGACATGTCAAAACATCGAGATTTCTGTGCTACATCTATGTTAAATATTAATGTTTTATACCATCCGGAATACATTCTCTAAGTGATGGCGAAAACAGCATCTTATTGTGTAGTTTAGAACAACTAAGCGCCCAGACAGACAGACAGACAGACACGAAAACCGACTTTGTTTTAAACTATTTATATGTAGACAGATACCACGTTGACAGTTTTGGTCCATCTTCAGAGAGGCAATTCTCGTAATTTTAAGAACGTTCACAGTCTGATCACAGTCTCAATCTGTCAAAAATACCTCTAATTTCCCTACATCTTTGACAAGTTTTTGACATTTTTGTTTGTCGCCTAGATGAGATTGCGACTAGATTTTGAACGTTTTAAATTACGAGAATAATAATTGGCCTACAGAAGTGATGTCATTTGGTTTATTAAAATATCTAGGTACTTATTAGTAACAATATCACCATGGGAAATGTTTATTAACGCAATTGTGATAACAGAATTATAAATAAGCACTGGCAAATAATACTTATATCAAAGTAGAACACAAAATACATACTCGGGATGGCAATTATAATTATGGTTCTAAATACTTACAACGACTAAAGAAAACGGATACAAAACCTGTCTGAAATTATAAGTACCTATTATGATAATTGATCCCAATTATAACGATCGGCAAATACGATAGTGACAATCTGCAAATGGCATTGGATTACTCGGCAAAACTATTCTTTAACAGACTACTTATATGCAGGTACAGACGCCAGCGCATCAAGCTACTACAGTCTGTCAAATTTCTTTAATAGATTTTCAACTTTATCGCTAAAGCGTAAGGTTCAAAGTTGATTGGGAAAATTTGACAGTTTCGGGTAGCTTGATGTGCTGGCGTCTGTACAATAATCATACGCAGTACCCACGCGTTTGAACGAAATTCCTAATCCATTACTTCTTAAGCTTAAAAAACACGTCCGCTCAACAACGTAAATAACGCAATGTATGTTTTCGAACTGTCAAAATGACATTGGCATTGTAAATGTGCTACGCAAATACCTCGCAGGATTAGCCCTATTGCTGACGAACGGGTAATGGCATTAAGCCAAGTTCCAAATGAATAATATTCACACATGATATTTAAAAAGGGGTCCATGGCTAAATAATAACAGCCGCACAGGTCGATCAATCAGGTTAAGCTACGCTTGCCGCGGTTGATCTGTGGATGGGTGAACATCTTTACATACTGAGACCCCTCCGTGCCTCGGAAAGCACGTTAAACCGTTGGTCCCGGCTGTCATTCGTGGATCTTTGACAGTCGTTACGGGTAGTCAGAAGCCCGAAAGTCTGACAACCAGTCTTACCAAGGGGTATCGTATTACCCAGTAACTGGGTTGTGGAGGTCAGATAGGCAGTCGCTCCATGTAAAATACTGGTATTCAGCTGCATCCGGTTGGACTGGAAGCCGACCCCAACATTGTTGGGAAAAGGCTAGGCAGATGATGATGATATTTAAAAAGAGTCTCATAGAAAATGCTGTCGCCCCCACAAAGGTTAAAGAGTCGTACATTATGCATTTAGCAACCCTTTTAACCAGTCCTAACCCTCGGGAGGCAAGTTGGATAATGTTGGCACTGCAAGAAAAAAGGTAGAAGTTTTTTCATTCCGTCTTCCTCGTTAGCTAGAGAAAAACGTCGTGCCATCTCGTTCAGGCCAAATTAAAAAAGTTTAGATTATCTGCTCCTCAATTTATGTCTAATTTCGAGATCTTTCCTACTTTATGTTTTTGAGTAAGATACCTACAGATCATACAGACAATAAACACAGATAAAGCTGCATACAGACAACATGCTACTTCATTAAAATCCCCATATCTATAATTAATTTATAACCCTCCGTTTGCACAAGCACATAACACACATCCTTGTAATTACATAGAACGTGACAACACATAACATTAACGTGTTGATTTCACACGTGATACTAACTTTCCAGTATTAACGAATTTAAGCGGATTTTCGTTCAACACGCAGGCAATAATCTTTCGTATTAAATTTTAAATCTGATCCATTAAAGTAATTTAATTTTCAAAATGTATTTTAGAAGTTTTAGCAAGTTTTCAGCGGAGGTAAAAGCCCGGACGCCCTGATGCGAAATGTTCGTAACAGATAATCTGGTTAGTTTTGATTATAAGGCTAATCAGAATCTGCATTGCTTGTGTAAAGCGTTGTTTAGACTGGTGCCCACAATTCACACGGGCAATTTTTGTTTGTTGTTTTTTTAATGCGAAGTCGGCCAGCTCTTGACCTCGATCTCGCCTGGTGGAAAGCGATGGATGAGGTCTAAGATGGAACGAGCAACGCAGAAGATGTTTATTCACTATTGCTTTGAAGGCTCACGGATTATCCGTGGAAGGGAACTAAGAAGAAAACTTTTTAAGGGAAGTTGACATTGGTTTTGGTTTAGGGACTAACCACACTTATTCAGCTCTGTTCTGCTTTTATCCATAGAAAACAACGATTTTGTATGCAATGCGTACGCATCCGTTCAGCCGCGGAAAGCTGAACGAACTCCATACAAAATCGTTGTTTTCTATGGACAAAAGCTGAACAGAGCTGAATAAGTGTGGTTAGTCCCTTAGACGCAAGCGCGACTGTGAATAGTCACGCTTGCGACCCCCAACTAAACAAAGGAACACTGTGTTTGATCCTCGAGCCAGGAAGTGTTATTGGTTGTGTATCAGGTAATCTTTAGGCCTTTGCCCAGCTGTGGGATGATACAGGCTAACAGTATTTTTTTGTAGCAGGATTAGAAGCCCGGACTCTGGATTAATAGCTGAAGGCTCGCCCCCAATAACTTACCGACTTAAATATCTGGGTGTCCTACATCACTGTCTACCCTACCTGCACTCTAATTGCGTATCACACTATCAATCTCAATCTGAATCATTATAAAAGATATTGCTAATCCATTGCTTCATATGTTCGAAAAATTTGTCTGCTCAACAACGTAAATAACGCAATGTATGTAGTTGAACTGTCAAAATGAAAGCTATTGCTACTGATAGTGTGTTACGCAATTACCCCGCAGGAATAAAGGCGTGATTGTTACGTGTCTGTGTTGCAACAGATACGTCATAATGAACCAATAAATTGTAAATGGGGCAGCATATCTTCCATGCTCCAAATGCATGCGATCTTGACATTAGGTTAATTTCTTAAAGTGGCCATAGAGTACGAACATCGCATTGTTCTACTTTTAATTACCTTGACACATTTGTTTATGTTTTAAAATGCCATGATTACTGTTAGGTTAATGTTACTGGCATATATTATTTTAATTTAATTTTAAGTGTGGCCAAGATTAAATTCTACCTTGTCATATTGTTTTTGGTAAACCACATAATATACAGCGTTGGGCACTAGGATAACTTTTTAACAAAACACTCAAAATCAATTTTATTGTTTTCTAGTCATGTTAAGGACGCTATCACATTTTTCCACGAATAACAGTACTTTTCAGGTACCATTTTAGTGAACTTGGAGTCGCAACTGCAAGGATATCTTGGTTTCAAATTAAAGATAATATATTCATCTCCAGAATGGCTCCATAATAATTAAATAAAATAACCCCAATAAATAAATAAAAATAATAAATAATAATAAAAAAAATAAAAAAAAATAATAAAAATAATAATAATAAATAGCCCCATACAAAATTTTCACACAAATACGTTTTTACCATCACAGTAATCGCAAAAAATTTAATAAAAAGGGGTTTGAATAAGGACCTATATAGCTAAATCCACTGCATATTTTAACTTAAAAATAAGAAGATATTGTTGCTTATATAGTCCTCTATACGACAAGCTAAATATTTTGTAGATAAATAAATAACTTTTTCATTTATGAGACAAATAAGAAACGCTCTCAAATTTCTCCATACATTTTCTACCCGCGGACACTTGCGGTTTGTCATTCCGCGCTCAGAAGCGCTCGTGGAAGCACGTCTGTGTCGCTTTCTCGCAAAAAATAATTACGTAAAAAACTGAGTTCCGAGTTGTGTACTGAGGTCGGACGAAGTTGATACTTTTTCGGACCGAAATAAAATTAAGTACGATTATTGGTATTTGTTTCAGAAACCAATACTTAGTTGTAATTTTTACAAGCTTTTATTTAACTTGCAATGTATGTATGTATGTATGTAACTATGTTTGTTCGGGTGGACTCTTGCAACTAAATTTTGAAGCAGATATCTTCAACCGATTGAGCTGAAATTTTGTATGCACGTTTAGTTTGGATGACAATGCATGGTTAGCTGTGTGATGTTATTCTAAATCCAAAATGGCGGAACGCCCAAGATGGCGGACTACTTATTTTTAAGGCACTTCTACAATATAGATATCAAATGAAAGGGATTGCTGAGAATCTCGAAAAATAAAATGACGTCACTCTAAATCCAATATGGCGGACTTCTAAAGATGGTGGACTAGTTATTTTTAATGCACTCCTACAATATGGGTATCAAATGAAAGGGATTGCTGAGAATAACTCGAAAAATAAAGTGACGTCACTATAAATCTAATATGGCGGTCATCTAAAGATGGTGGACTAGTTACTTTTAATGCACTGCAACAATATGGGTATCAAATGAAAGGGCTTGCTGAGAATAACTCAAAAAACAATGTGACGTTACTCTAAATGCAATATGGCGGACTTCTAAACATAGCGGACTAAGTTTTTTATGCTTTCCTACAACATGGGTATCAAATGAAAGGTCTTGCTCAGAATACGTATGCGAGTTAAACTCCACAAAAAAACCTGTCAAGCGATAACTAAAAAGTAAAAAACAAATTAAAAGTAAAAACTTTTTTTTAAAACAAGCTTGTAGTTAAATGCGCTAAAAAGAATAAAATAAAATTTTCCTTTAAAACTTTTACTATTAACTTATAACGTCATTAAGTACACAAGTTATATGATATAAAAGCTTGTTGCGAGATTTACCTGTGTAGATAAACAAGTAAATAAGATGATCTGATTGATTTTAATTTTTTTAATTTTCAAACTAAGTAAATACGAGTTCTTAAATCTGAAAAAAACTTTTTTACTTTTAATTTATTTATTTAGTGGATGTAGATGACGGATAAAGATTGTATAAATATTTATTTTATAATCAAATTAAAATGATGGAAATATTTTTTTTAGACATTCGATATTAATAGTCGATTTTGGGGTTTTTCGGGGTGATGATTACGAATATAACATCCATTTTTTATTCAAGGTGGTGGATTTTTGTTTGTGACAAATCGACTTACGGCCAATTTCTTCATAATACCAGTATATCCAGTTGTCATGCTACGTCACAGTTTTACTCTTCAATTCAGTAATTTTTTTAGTGAATTATAATGTTGCTATATTGAAGAATACAATTGTGACGTAGCATGACAACTGAATAGACTGGTATTACGTTTAGTCGGTTAAGAAAGTCGCGTGGTTTTTTTGTTTTCCTTTATTTAGCTACCTAAACCTATGGAGTATAGTAGTAGTACAATGAAATATTTTCTATGTAAAAAGACAGCTGTGCTGCTGGGGAGTTTGTTGCGCCACTTCTTCCCAGCGAAAGCACTAAGAAGTGAAGGGCGGGCGTTTTGGGGGACTGTCTTTTGTAATTTTGACATTCGAAAAGTGCTGATTCTCAGCCTAATTTGAATAAATTACTTTTGATTTACTTTGTTTTAATTTTTAAGTAAATAAAATACTTACTGTTTTCATAAGGGAATGATTATTTTTAAATATCACAACGAAACTCTACGATAAACTCCCAGGCTAGTATTTGATTATGTAATACTCCAACAATTGACATCATAAATAATATTTAAAAGAACTTAGGTACATATTTTCAAACTAACAGCAGACTGTGGTATAAATGTGGATGTTCCGTGTAATACTAAAATGTTAAGGTCGTTTTTGGGTACCTAGTAATGAACGTATTGACTGATGAACTTCAACAATACTAAAAACATGATTATCACGCAGATAGTAAGTACTAATAACACTTACCAAATTCGATTGCGAACTTACAACTAACTTTACTAAATAAATACCAGCAAAATTAAAAAAAAATATCTTCAAGTACCAAGATTAGTTAAGTTACGTATAAAAATCGAGCGAACAATGGTTTCAATGTGTGCGTGCGCGTAATGTTGCTGTGTTGCGATTCAGATACCTAAACTTGAGCGAGTTCAAAATGTGATAGCGTCCTTAAGTGATGATATTTTAATTCTAATGCAAGTTGAAGGATTTTTTTAAATCAATTGAATTCGTCTACAATTGAGTCGCAATTAATTTTTATTACGTCTCCGTCCGCGTGTTGTGATGTAATCTTTATTTATTTTGCAAATGGTTTGTTAGTTCTTTGTCTTGGCTTATTATAAGTACTTGCAAAACTATTTTAGGATTTGGTTTGAATGCCCCCAAAACCGGTTGAGGAATTTATTGGCGTCCGTTTATAGAAACAAACAAAAGAAGATGTGAATATAATTTTAAGACCGTTCACAGTCTGATCACAGTCTCAATCTGTCAAAAATACCTCTAATCCATACTAATCTTATATATATAAAAGAAAGTCGTGTTAGTTACACCACTTGTCTTATAACTCAAGAACGGCAGAACAGATTTGGGTGAAAATTGGTATGGAGGTAGCTTAGAGCCAGGAAACGGACATAAGATACTAAAAAAAATCAGAAAAAAAAAAAAAAAAAAAAGAATCAGACTTGGAATAACAAAACGCAAATGACAGGGCTAGGAGTAGGCTCGGGGTAGGGCAGGAGTAGGGTAGGAGTAGGGTAGGAGTAGGGGTAGAGTAGGAGTAGGGTAGGAGTAGGGTAGGGGTACGGTAGGAGTAGGGTAGGAGTAGGGTAAGGGTACGGTAGGAGTAGGGTAGGGGTAGGGGTACAGTAGGAGTAGGGAAGGGTTAGGGTAGGAGTAGGGTAGGGGTACGGTAGGAGTAGGGGTACAGTAGGAGTAGGGAAGGGTTAGGGTAGGAGTAGGGTAGGGGTACGGTAGGAGTAGGTTAGGAGTATGGTAGGAGTAGGGTAGGAGTAAGGGGTAGGGAAGGGGTAGGAGTAAGGGGTAGGGAAGGGGTAGGAGTAAGGTAGGAGAAGGGCAGGGGTAGGATTGGTAGGAGTAGGGTAGGGGGGGTTAGGAGTATGGTAGGAGTAGGGTAGGAGTAAGGGGTAGGGAAGGGGTAGGAGTAAGGGGTAGGGAAGGGGTAGGAGTAAGGTAGGAGAAGGGCAGGGGTAGGATTGGTAGGAGTAGGGTAGGGGGTATTAGTAGGACACCACGCGAACGAAGTCGCGCCGGGCAGCTAGTAATATTATAAACGCGAAAGTGTGTCTGTCTCTCTGTCTGTCTGTTACCTTTTCACGCCTAAGCCGCTGAACCGATTTAGATGAAATTTGGTATAGAGATAGTTTGAGTCCCGAGAAAAGACATAGGATAGTTTTTATCCCGATATTCCCACGGGATCGAAACTTATGCGGGTGAAACCGCGGGGCGCTGCTAGTTTCCCTATATTTTTGACAAGTTTTTGACATTTGTTTGTCGTCGAGATGAGACTACGACTAGATTTTGAACGTTTTAAATGCCTAAAATTGGCCTTCTGAATTGCCTCGTTGGTCTAGTGGTCGCAAGCGCTATTGCTGAGCAAGAAGTCCTGGTTTTGAATCCCAGGTCGGGCAAAGTGTTATTGGGCATTTCCATTAGGAAGTTCCCTGTAGCCGCCCGGGGTCTGGATGTGTGCCCTGTTGATGGCAATAGGCTTGCCCCCTATTACATAACATACATAATCAGCCTATAATGTTCCCACTGCTGGGACACAGGCCTCCTCTCTGTGAGAGGGAGTGGGCCAGATCCACCACGCGGGCCCAGTGCGGGTTGGTAGATGTCACATGTCTTCGAATTGTTGGTTCTAGGACATGCCGGTTTCCTCACGATGTTTTCCTTCACCGTTTTGAGAGCAGTGGTGATGAAATAATTTACACAAAGTAAAGCGCCAGTCTGGGTTCGAACCTACGACCTACAACTCGTAAGTCGCGGCCGATACCACTGGGCCACCACCGCCCCCTATTACATGCGACTTAATCATAACTGGAAAAATGCGGGTGTTCTATCGGTACACCTCTGTCTAACCCGTCGGGGATTAGGTACAGGCGTGATGTTATGTACAGACGCCAGCACATCAAAGCTACCCGAAACTGACAAATTTTCCCAATAAACCTTGAACCTAATGCTTCAGCAATAAAGTTGAAAATCTATTAAAGAAATTTGACAGATTGTAGTAGCTTGATGTGCTGGCGTCTTTACGAGTACAAAGAAAGAGCTACGTTTAGTTTCCGATGGAAACGTTGGCAATTGAAGTATCTGTTAGTATCTAAATAGCGTTTTAATGGTAACAAGAAAATAGGGCACAGGTGTGAATATATTCGTCCAATTCTCAAGGAATTTACGCAATTTTCGCGTAGATTTATGTCCAGATTACGTTAGCAGTAAATTTTCTGAGAGGAAGGTGGACGTTACATTTCTTTGTTCTATGTTTTATGACATGGATTTTGGTCCCTTTGAGAAAAATCACATAATATTATCCTGTGATATTATAATGTTTAGGTTAGCGAATTCGCTTTACATATCGCTCATTTGGAGAAACATCGACGTAACTGCTACTTTTTTGTTTTTAAGTCTTTGCTTTCCTAACGTAAATAAATACGCTTTCTAAGTACTTTGTTATATTTAACAAATTTTTGGGAAAACATACATTTACGTCGATGTTTTTCAAGTCCATCTAATCAAAAAGGACATGAATCAAATGAACAGACAAAGAAGCTTACTTTTGCAGACTTTTTATATCGTCGCAGACACGATCATATTATGGGGTTTATTTATAAACATTGCATAAAGTTAAGTTTATTATTAGCGTCTGACCTTACATTTTTGACGTTTAAACGTCTCTTAACTTTAATCACCGTTTATAAATAAACCTCTTAATGTCACCGCGCATTCAAGCACATTAAAAGTCTGCCGTGTGCATTGCCCCTTAATGTTTCATTTAGCAATGTTATCTAACTAAACAATAGCCAATGTAGCGTGCTGATCGTTGATCGACCAAACCACGGTAATGTTTTCTGAACGATAACGGACCGTAATTGCACACAAATGAGTTTTTAATTCAAGTTTCATATTGTTGAAAAAACTGTTCCGCGGTTTTAAAGTAGGAAATTGTTTGTAGCTTATGTAAATAAATAAGTAGGTATATATATTTAACGAAGAAGGAACGAAAAATTAACGAAGTAGATACCTAGGTATCGAAGCGAATGTTAAGCTGTCGTAATGAGAATGCAGAAGTAGATTTTGCCTTTACACTTTTAGATAGTAACCCTGAATAGATTTGCAAATTAAACGTGGTCTTCATTTTCTTAAATTATCTTGGGGAGCGCAATTAATTACTTATCTAAGTTAATTAATTAAGGTCTTATCCTCGCCAGCTATCTCTCCTCAGACATCTATTATCAGACAAAGAAATCTTGGAAAATATTGAGAAATTTTCTTATTTACATATTTGCAATAATATTTTTGCAAATCTACCGTTAAATGCGGAAATAGTACTAAGTAGTATGAGTAGGTGTACCTATTCGTATGACCTTGACACGTGTCTAGGATGCGTAATGTCAAGCGAACCTATTCGTGTTTACGACACACTGGACTTACGCCACGCCAAAACATACGCACTGTCGCACACAGACACCCGTCCGTCACCTGTACTGCACCGTCACATTGCATCCGTCAAGTGTTTAATATTTCTTGATATTTTTAAGACTACGTTCGCGTAAGTAAATTAATAGGCTAGTGATGTTATTTAATATCAGTGCTTTATCAGGCTAATATTAATATAATAATAAGTTTTGTTGAGAATAAAGCCAAAGCCCTAATTTTGTTACATCATTTTATTTATTATTTCACAAAGATAGAGACGATCAAGGGCGCAGGGGTAAAGACAAAAGCCCTTTGCTTGTGTTTGTTCTATAGAAAGGGCATTAGGTATAATTTCCCACAATGTATAGTGTCGGAGAGCCCAAAAATAAAGCCCTCTTAATTAGTACCCTTGACCCAGCCGCCTGGAGAAAGCCTCTTAAGGCGTTTATCAAGGCCCTCTAGAGTATTAGGTCGTCGTTCGACGTAATAATTATTGCAGAGAATAGTTCCCATGTGTACAGACAGACGGATGTTGGGATTGTGTTACAAAAGCGATGTATGAACCTCCATGAATATTCAGAAGACTGCGGTTACCCGAGATAATTGATTGACCTATATTGCAATTTCTTATCGGCGAGGTAATTGCGTAACACACTAACAATGGAATGGCTTTCATTTCGACATTAATTGCATTATTTACGTTGTTGAACAGACAAATGTTTCGAACATAATTATGAACCAATGGATTAGTATATCCTTCAAAATCATTCAGATCGTGATTGATCGAGTATTACGCATTTAGGGTGTAGGTGAGGTAGAGGTCAAACGCAAGCCTATACATTTTATATGAAAAAAGAGGGTGTGTGCTTCTGACCCCACGATAGAAAACTTATGTAAACGTGGCTGATGACAGCTGATGAGGACTGGAGCCGAGCGTGACGGTTCAGTTTCGTTCACAGTTCAGAAAGAGCGCAAAATGCGCATAAAGAAGGTTTCACCTAAAAAATAAATACTTTAAACTAGTACGGCAAGTATAATTTCTAGACATGACGTCGATGGCATAACGTAAGCTAAATGCTTAATTCCTAAAGAAGTGAAACATTAGCCACCTACGAGCTCTTCAAATGGTATGAATCAGTTAATTTACATTTATTGCGACGAACTGTATGTCTGGTTTATAAATTGATTCTGAATTCATAGTAATATTGGAATTTCTAAGAAGAGAAGCAAGTAGGTAGGTATTACCTACTTGCGGCTTAACACAGGCTTTACTTTACTTGCCTACTAGGTAAGTAAACCCCGTTTTCATTAACACTAGGAAAATCCTAAATGAACGCCTAAATATTATTGTACTGTTGGATTCTGTTTGCGTTGAAAATTGAACAGTGCGTTTTTATTTAAGCTTTCATTTCAGTGTCACCGAGTGCGACATGTTACAGAATACGGTTCCTTAATTAACATTACATAAAGCTTGTTTTCCCCCAAGGGTAAGGCAGAGGGGCTTTCATAATTATGTTTCTTATAGGCTCCCGCAGAAAGGCGCAACGCGACTAGTAGAATAATTTCTATGAAAACTTCATTGAAATTGTTCTACCAGAATCGCGTCGCAGCGTCGCGTCTCGTAACCTCTCCTACTGCCAGGGTCGCGGGTTGTCCGAAAGTTACCGTTGCCTCTGACACAGGCAACTGAAGGAACATGGGTGGGTTTTAGTCATTAAAAGTCTGACACGCCCTCCCGATCCGCCCAGAGCGGGAGAAGATATACCTACCATGGGCAGTTTACGTAGGTATTTAGGCTTTTAGAGATTACAGTGATTTATTATACCTACACTATATCTCAAACAGACAGCCCTTTGGAATAATTTAGTTAGATTGAAATAACACAGAGTACTTCCTTACTTTTCTAAGAAAATATCCATAGTAAGTAAGTATAATTATACATGTCACATATTGATCATTTACCTACTTATTATATTATAGGTAATATAATTTTAAATAATGTAACATGTTAGCTATAAGTTATTAAAAATTAATTAGTAGTACAACCAACCATATTTGCACTGTTGGCATTTTACTGCTAAGTAAATAAAATAGCGAGGGAATAGGTACTGGAAACCGAAATACAGGCTTTGCCTAGTTCGGATGCAGTGGCTACATGCATTTATTAGAAAATTAATACTGCCAATCTTTTTTTTCTGTAAAATATTAAGTATTAGGTTTTTTGTGAAATAAAATTTACTTTATGCATTTTTTTTGTAGTTCGTGGGTTCTAATCCAGGCAGGCGCTTGGAGGCCTGTGTCCCAGCAGTGGAAACATTATAAGCTGATTATGCTTCGCTATGTTTACTTCTAATATTATAAATACGAAAGTAACTATGTATGTCTGTCTGTTAGAAGGACATTAGACTACTATGCATTCTGGATAATTTAAAAATTATGAAATTCAAAATATACGTAGACGAACTCACGGGCAATAGCTTTATAGGAATTCATATTCATATAAAAAGTTATTAAAGTTCAGATTAATTTCATTTCAATTATCAACTATCACAAGCAAGAAGATTTTTCAAATCTGACAGGTAAAGCCTGAAACCTTTATCGTTTATTGTAACGCATGTCGGTCAGTCACTGCAACCAATCGACAACATGTTCTAATTAGAACCCTGACGATTTATCTTCGACACCTCACACTAATTAGCACATGTGAAATGCTTTATAATATGTATTCTATTGAAACTTGGCTAGGTCTTGTTGTTTTTGCTGTATCTGTTTTACTACCTGGGAGAGTCAAGATGCCAATATGAGAACAAAAAGGATAAAATCATTTTAAATTATTTCGATCCCATTTGTATGTAACTAAATACATAGGTACAATTACCACCAAACATTAAGATACATCTTACTCATCATCTGCCTAGCCCTTTCCCAACTATGTTGGGGTCGGCTTCCAGTCTAACCGGATGCAGCTGAATACCAGTATTTTATAAGGAGCGACTGCCTATCTGACCTCCACAACCCAGTTACTGGGTAATACGAATCTCCTTGGTAAGACTGGCTGTCAGATTTTCGGGCTCCTGACGACCCGTAACGACTGTCAAAGATCCAGAAATGACAGCCGGGACCAACGTCTTAACGTGCTTTCCGAGGCACAGAGGGTCTTGGTCATCTTACCATTTCTACAATTGACAGAAAAATAATGTAAAACATCAGAACAGTCTAAACAATAACTGGAACTTTCTAATAAATATTCTGTGCATTACCGCCATCAACATTTCACCAACGAGCGCGAAAAAACAAAATCGGTTTAACTCAAAACAAATGCCACCCGAAATACTCCCAAACAAAATGCTCTCACTTCCATTATGCACATAACACAAAGTAGGTAAGTACGTAAAGGAACCCTTTCCCGACACACAATAATATATTAAATTACAGTAAGTAATGACATGCCAGTTCGCACATGTGGTTACGTTCCTAGGGAAATTACCGACGCCTGTTTCATTGACAGCCTTTTCTTTTTATTATGGGAAAGTTGTTGACAACTCTATAAGCTTGATGTGATTAAACTATAGTTATGTGTTTGCTATAATTATGGAGCACCATGTACCTATCAAATAATTAATTTACCTGTCATTGCTTTCTTTTTATTACTTGTTGTGGTATAGTAATTTGTAATCTAGGTGCAATGCATCGTCTTCACATAAATTAATTAATGTACATAATATAATATAGAATATTGTAAAACATTTACAAAAATAGAACGGTGGAGTTTCTTTCCCATTCTTCTCCATTGCGAAACTATCTTTTGGAAGGGGCGACTATAATCAATTATTTTTTTTTATAAATTTTGGCGCCTTTTATGTGCCTATTAGAAAAAAATAATTTGACTTTAATTATAATTAAAATCGACTCAATTAATAGAACGTTCAAAAGTGCCTTTTGTGTGCCTATTTGAAATAAATGGTTTGACTTTGAGTTGCTCACTTTATTTGTCAAATGTAGCGTTTGTTATCTTAATCTGTAACCTAGCGTAGCTCATCTTCGTCTATCTTTTGGAGGTACTTAGCACTAATGTAGAAGATTATTAAAAAAAAAATATTTTAAATGGTTTATAATTGATAGATGATTTAATTTCTGTTAGTAAGTTTGTACAAACACTTTTACACGTCAATCATATTAAAAAACTGGAAGAGGTCGGCGTTTCCTATCCGACTACTCTGAGAAGAAAAGCCGAAATAAACTCAGAGGTCACAGTCTCTTTTAAAGTCCTGACATAATCTTGGTACCTTCACAAGCGGGGTCGTAAAGTGATCTATACAAAGCTTTGAAAACAGCTACAAACGTAGTATAAACGTCAACAAAGCTCTACGCATTGTGCTCCCGTTTACCTCTTTCACTTAATTGCATTTCATTCAAAAACGCGTGAAACGAACCTTAGCACTCGTCTAATAAAATCCCAATAAGTGTAATATGTTTGGTTTACGGTCTTAATACACGAACGCCTTCGCGTTGTCCGAAGGCGGAGAATGCAAGGGCAGAGTGACCCGCCGCTCGCGACGGCCGCGGCGGGACTGACTCTCGGAGACTCCGAACCTCCGATCCTCCAGACTTGTATACAATCCTATAGTTGATATTAGAAGGATCCTTCCTTCCGAACGAATGCTGACAACGATTTTACAGCTGTTTGTTTTCGGGAAAATTTATTGGTGGGAAATGTATTGCATTTTCATATTGACAAGGGTTTCGTTATTGAGTGAATGAATGAAAAATGTTCTAAAGACAGGATGTGTCTGCAATTTTCTTATTAGCGCTATAATCAATAAAATGGCGGCATTTCGGTCAGCAAACAGTAGGTCCTGTACCTGTTATAGGGTTTTACAAGGTGCCAAAGACGTTTTCAGTGATATTACAATATTAATTAATCTTTTAACAAGATTGAACGAAACTTCAGAATAACTTACATTCGAAAAAAAAAATCAGGCATAACAAATATGAACTACAGTCGAAATCCTTCATACGTATTTAGGTAGAAAAAGTTTTTACATTTTAATATTCCGAAGTGCCGGCTCAACATCTTGACAAATTAATTTAAAGATTCAGCAGCGTTATTTAAACGTGTAGACAAATGATTTGCTTTTCCCACCAGAAAACTAAAAAAAAAAATGTTTTAAAAGTCATTCATTCAAATTAGGAACTTTAATTTAAACGGTGAACTTCAAAAGCATTAGACATGGGCGCGAAATTTTTATCATTGCCAATAAAACCAGTGCGCGTTGTGAGAATTATAAATGATTTTATTGATTTTCTGCCGTCTGATGTTGTTATTGTTGGACGATACCACAAACCAATATTGGATTATACCTATCGGTGAATCGTGGCCCACTTCGTACGCGTAGGCGCGAATTACATTAATACCAAATACGTAGTTCGATGGACTGAAACCAGCGTGACTGCAATATTCAGAAGGTAACTGTAACTGCTTATCTATTCCATTTCGACGTACCTACAGGGATTAGGGATATTTATTATAAACTATGAAATATCATGAATTATACTTAGGTGGTTACCTTATTCATCAATAGACTATACTGTAAAAATCTCACCGTGAAAACGCAGTAAACTGAGATTGAAGTAAGCTGTTAAACCCTTAGCAACAGAGGGGCAATTCTCATAATTTTAAAAACGTTCACAGCCTGAATCTGTCAAAAATACCTCTAATTTCCCTTCATTTTTCACGAGTTTTTGACATTGATTGTCACTGAGATGATATTGCGACTAGATTTTGAACGATTTTTATTACGAGAATTGGCCTTTAGGTGGCATGACACTGACTATACCTACACAGGATAGATTGGTACTCATTCATTTTATCACTACAAGATTCCTCGCATCCTTCAAAGAAATCCGTTGCTCAAATAAATCTCATCTAGATTAGTCTAAAATCTGAGAAAGGTATTTTCTAGGTAGAGAGAGTTATTGTACTGCTATGTAGAATGAGATAGTCGACAATTCAACCCAAATAAAATATTTTCATTCCATTGCGATCATTACATGTATCAAATAGTTTGATTACCAATGAAAACTTTTTCAGAATTACAATTAACATAACTGGTCAAAATGCTTGAAAAAATAATTACAATGCCAATAAAATCGAAAAATAAAAGTTAACATTTTTCTTTTATGGCTTTACTGTCAAGGTTTTTCATAACAACCAGCCAGTCTTTTTTAAATAAATTGTTTTAGGTCTTTCATAATACTGTATAAATATTTATTTGGATCGAGAATCGCCAAAAGAGACTTTCAGCTTAGAAGTGCAGTTACCCCACACAGAGACTAATCTAGCTTTTATTCTGAAACAATGGGAACAATGTGTTTCAGCCTGGACTTTCAGCTAACTCGGCGTAGCTTTAGTATAACAATGTATGACTTTTATGTAAATTATGAGTAGGGTTTTCATTACAAGTCACAAACACTGCTGAAGCCTTCATTTTGATATCTTAAAATAGATAAAAGTTAAATTAGGTTCTATAAATCTTCTTCATGAATATGACAGGAGTTTCCATAGACAAGCTGTTGACAGACGGCTGATTCTGAATAATCTTGCATGAATAACGGCCCGCCTTCAGAGAACTAATTAAAATCAATTACACGCAATCTCTGTGCCCCGGTTCCTAGTCGTCTATTATCCTGCCGGGGTAGCGGGATCGTCCGAAAGGGTTACCGCTGCCCCGGAACATAAAGGGCTAAGGAAGGAACACGGGTGGGTTTTATTCAATAAGAGTCTGACACTCCCTTCCGCTCCACCCAGAGCGGGAGGAGTCATCAGATGATTTCCCATCCAAAAAAAAAAAAAAGTCGTCTATTATTTTGATCTAGATATTCTAGGTCACGATAGAGCCTAGATACTATTATTACATAATTAGACTACTGGGACCGGATATTCATTTAATTATCCCTTGTAATATGTGAAACTCTCTGCCAGCGTCTTTCTTCCCTTTAACATTTAACCCGTCTGCCTTCAAAGCAAGAGTGAACAGGCATCTTCTGGGCACGCTCGTTCCATTATAGACCTCATCCATCGCTTCCCATCAGGCATGATCGAGGTCAAGAGCAGGCCATTCAGAAATAAAAAAAAATGTAGTAATTTTTTTAAACCGAGTGAATATAGAATAGCCAACGTTCTTCCTTCGTTTGTGAAAATTACCATTTTTAATTTACACGTGTTTTATAACAAAACGAACGTTGTGAAAATACGAGCTTCGTTTTAATTTCAGCAGCTGAAATAAAAAGGCGCGCTTGAAGCGCTTTGCCGCACCCGTGGCAAATAGATTGCTGTCGATCTACAGCATAGAAATATAAATATATCTATGATCTACAGATTCAAATAAATGTGAATGAAAATAAATATGTTTGTTTGTTTAATTATTCAAAGGCAAAGGAATTTTACAATGACAGATGGCTTTTATTTGAAAATAGAATACGGCTGTTGACATAATTTGACATAGAAAAGCTATCAAACAGTAATAATTATTTCTTTAATACAACTTTCCTTAGAGACATACGAGTAGAAAGTACATAATTAGGTGTGCAATAAAGTTATGATTCAGCTAGTAATTTTAACCATTATTCAATCAAAAGCCATCCAACGTGGTAATGCTGCCAGCCTTTTGGGCACTTATCCCATTGACAGCGATGCGGACGAATTTTTTGATGCCCTATGAGCTCTTGCCTTTTTTTTTTATACACTTGTATATAATATATATATAGGTATATATATATTAGATTGTAAAATACTTCTTGTAATTAATATTTCAAAAATAAATAATATTTAATTTCAAATCAAAAGCTAATTAAAATAGTAAGTTAAACTTATTTTCAAAATATGTAATGTTATTGAACCAAGAAACTACAAACTTTAAACATTGAACAGTCTCCATTGTTCCCGTATTATAGAGTTTTATAGTGTTGGATTCGTGCAGATTCTTATTAGGACGTCTTTTAACGTCCGCCAGACAGTTTCCATTGTAGCGCGGAAAATTGCGTATCTTTGTAGTTACAGCGACTATCATCGTGTCCCATTTCCAGCCAGCTCGCATTCCCTTTTATGAACCTTGTTATATGAACGTTATACGATATTATTGTATTAAAACGATTTATTATTTAGTTAAGCAGCGCATTAAAATTAAAAATAGGCAATATGAAATGATACGTTTGCGTAAAAAAATATCCGTTATGGTTTTTATAGCGCTCATTAATTTAGGTCTTTCAGAATACCGGCTATTAAAATTAATATTTATGATCTGTGATTTCGAATCTGTCAAATCATTGTCGAAAATATTTCCACGATTTATCAGCAGCTCTACTTTGGATAAAGTGATATGAAGTAGGCCTCCATCAAAGTCATTGTTCAGTGTCGTTTTGTGGACGTCTAATCGCCTTTCGAGAAAGGGACGAAATCCCTTTTCCGATAGCCTTTTTCTTTATTCCGAAATTAATGTAAAAGTAACGTACCACAATGTGAACTAAGTTTTTTGGTATACCCATGGCAATTAAGAAAATTGCCAGAGCCAATAGAAAAAAAGTAGTTCCAATATGAATAAATTTTACATAAATAAACAGAAAATTGAAAAAAAAAAATACTTATAAAAGTTTCTAATAGTCTCGCTCCCTTATTGTGAAAGTAGTAGACTCACCTAATTAAATCTATAGGGAAGACTAAATATAAACTCATAAGAAATGTACTAATGTGGTAAAATTTGTTCTCAAATTGGCCTGAAAGCACACTAACATTTTAAATTACCGAAAGAAGGTGCATCAACATTTTCCACAAGTTTTCAAACTCTGAAAAGCTTAGGTACGTGTACTGCATGTACACAAGGAGGAGTAATAATTTTTACTTGGAGAAGCTTCGAACATTAATCTGAGTTAACTTTAAAAGCGAGAAATTGATTTGAAAAGGGGATCGAACGAAAGCGAGATTGACTTTTCTTTGAAAGGCAGATTACACCTAAAAAGTGTATTTCTTAAAAGTGTATTTTTTTTAGGCAATGATAGATAGATAGATAAACCGTTTATTCAGTGTAATGGTATAATTACATTGCCGAAGCATGACATTCGAACGGAATCTATTCTGTTAATACCTAGTTTAATTAAGAGACAGTATAAACAATAAAATAAATTGGATTCGTAAAGACCAATTTGGCTTACTTAAATCTAATTAAGTATTTGTTCTGAAACCCTTTAAAAAAGAAACCTATTAAGTATTTTTCCATCCACGTTTCCTGAACATAGCTCACGTAATATCAACAAGCCTATTGTTTTTTTGTGGTGACGCTTTTGTTAATAAAAAGGCTTCGAACAAAATGTAGGCGATTGTTTGTATCGGAAAAACGTTATTTTCCCGTTTTTTTTTTACCCGCTTCAGCGGTAGCGGGTTGAAAGAGATCTCTGAGGTTGATAGGCTTTTCATATTTAAGACTGAAATAATTATTTTTGTAAAAGAGTTGATAGTACCTGAATGTGGTTCTACAAGATTAATTTTAATGAAATGTCGTTTTGTATGATAAAATGGCACGTTTATTTGAATCTATTATTGCCCCATTTGGACATTAAGTTTATTCGAGAGCTGAAGCCACAGATTTTATGACAATACAAAACTTGAGAGCTTACTAAATCAATGTTTTCAGTCATCGTAAAAGAATATTTGAATATATTCTATCCTTCTATCGAAGATCTCAATTCACTACTGAGGTCTTTTGTCACGTTAAGCTTTGTAGTAACTTATTTATGTTACGCGTGTAAAGTCACTGGCAGGCTGGCCGGTCAGCAGAGACCGATACATAAAGTCCTTTATTTATGTCACGACCATACAACACTATTAAATAGGCCACCTATATAAGTTTCTAATAATAACGAGAAAGCCGTAAGTTTTCTATAATAAAATTTATAATGCGTGGGGTAAATTGAAAGCCTGGTCAAGTCTCCACAACAGTATAATAGTACACTAGCTGTCAAATATCGTTTTAGAGTGCTACAAGGAAATTTTGGCGTCTGAATGACATTGACAGGAGGGTGTTGTTGGTAAACATTTGTGAAATTGTATTGAAAAAACAAGATGGCGACGTTAGTTCCGATGCTATTATATGATTGGTTGACCAAAATAACAACAACGAAACATATTAGTAAATATTAAGACTCACACCGTCACAATACAGACGGAGGATAGAGAAATAAAGCAATCCATACATAAGATAGAAGAGACATTTCATCTGAAAAGTGGTTCCAATCTTCCTCCAGCATTTTATTTAAGAACAGCATTTCAAAGTTGACGTCGCGAATCTCAGTAACATGTTCGGTTCGTCCATAAAACTTAGTTACTCTTCATCTACTTGCGTTTGACAAGATATTAATGGTTTCTGTAAGTAGGTCAAGTATCCCTATAAAAAGGGTTCCCTCGACGACCATAAACGAGCATCGAAATGGCGCAAAACGTATTATACAGTTGGAGATCAGTTTTTGTAGACGGTTTTGAATAATGTTATACATTTTGATGGGTACCGTTATACCGTCATGAATTGTTTTTTGAAAATAGAACAGAGTATTTCATCGCTGTCTTGTTTTTTCAATCACGTTCCTTTTATTTTATTTCAGTGTCCATAAATTTTGTTTATCAAACGTACGGTATTGACAACAAGTTGACACTTACAAGTTGATCTCCGGTGGATCAGTTTTCTTTGGTCTGATAACTTGTATAGTTTAGAAAAGTTCATCTTTACTTTTTAATAGGTTTCACGCTTGACGATTAAAAGGTATTAAAACTTCTTCACATAAATTAGGTCACGTTTATGAGATGTCACTCTCTTCTTCATGACGAGAGCTTTTACTGAGGATTTGACATTTAATTTCCTACGAATGCAGGGATCTAAAGTTGACACAAGTGAAGGCTATGAAGGATCAAACACCGAGAGAATGGAGGGGTCAAAGTTCACGGCATAGTCGATTCTTTTGTGTTGTGTGTCCAACTCCAACCTGGATTCGAACATTTGAACGGTTTCTGATAAAAAGACATGCGAAATTCGAACACGTGCAAGCAGTTATAGAGGCCTCATACATATGGCACAAAGTCATAATCGGTCATGGGTGAATAAAAATTCGAGATAGTGTCCGAATTGAAGGCAATCCAAATAGCAAAATGCAAAAAGCCGTACAAAATCGGACATGTTTTCAACCAGCAGCAGATGGCATAACATTATCAGCCTTTTTATTCAACTTTGTTCGAAATGAAAATTCAAACTCATTTTTGAACGTGTGACACTGGCTTAGCGTTTTTTGAAGGAGTCGTGCAGCAAAAAGATCCAGGTTATGGAACATAAACAGAAGACGGTGAAAACAAAAGATTTGTTTGCAAAACTTTGTGTTTGATCGTCAGCTTCGTGTGAATGATAAAACAAAAGATTTGTTTGCGAAACTTTGTATTTGATCGCCAGCTTCGCGTGAATGATGGCTCCTTATTTTTTCGCTAAGCAAACGGTTTAGTTACCTTGCTTGAAGTCAAAGTTACGAAACTTTCAAGAAAATATGGAAACGGGATTACAGAATACGGAATATGGTAAAACATCTTTGAACTGATTACGTTAAAGCTTCATCAGTAACTCGAGAAAAGTCACGGCCCTCTTTTCGGTTCTCTATGCGATTCTTCGATCATAGACTAGTAAAATGTGTTTTACCGATATTTATGGGAAAATTGTATAAATTCCTGCCATTCTTGAGATAAAAATTTTTCGTGTCCGTGGTCGAAAATCGATGAATGTCCTGTTTAATTTTTTTACAGATTTTTCCTCAGTTAAACCCTATGTGAACTCTTTTGTACTTAATCATCTTCACCCCCTGACATCTAACGCCTTATTTTTTAAGATATAGAGTGACATCTTTAACGACTGGCGGGAAAATATAAGGTAAAGTTTTTTCGTCACCACTTGACGTTGGCAGAATAGTCGACATCGGCTCAGTTGCCAAAAAAAAAGGTTAAGTTTTGACATAATGGCTTTAAAGGCAGTTTCAGGCGGAGAGCGTCTTCACTTGATTGAATATTTTTTTTTTATGTCCGTATTCAGCAATTTGGTAATAACTGTTTCTGAATAGGAAGGCATTATTTTTTGTATTATACCTCAAGGTTGTCTCTTATATCTAGTATTTAAGTTGTCTATTTTTATTAAGAGTGCAGAATTGATTAAATAAGGAGATTAATTCACTGAAACTAAATAGGTAAGAATCTGTCGATGTGATCTATTCTTTTTACGTAAGCATAATGGCAAATAGTTCTTATGTAAGTAATACCAAGACAGTGTATATTCACGTTTGTAAAAATATAATGAGAATTAGCAATGCAAATTAAATCCTTTACCGACTATTATGACAAAACAAACACTTAAAATGTCTTTCAACGTCTAAAAATTCAAAGCCAAATATGTGTAAAGTCCTTTTATTATTTACTAGCAAATATAAACATATGTAGGTATACAATGTAAAACTTGAACGTATCCGCGTCGCGAACAATCGCTTCACGCTCGGATTCACTCGATTTAACTCATTGTAATGACCTGAGAGTAATGACTGGCATCAGGATTAACTGCCACTCTCGCTCCTCAATCACAGGGTAGGAAGAGAGTGCCATTTTAAAAAAGAATGAGCGAAATCTGACGTCTTATTAGCATACATTTAAATTCCATTTCACTTCCATCCAACCGTCTTTTTCCATTTTTCAATTTAAAATGTAATGGATATCAAAATTAGGCCAGTTCATCAAAAATGCAGTTGACATGGGACTTCCTTTGTATATAGGACGCATACCAAGTTGGTTGATGTATGACTTACCCCTTTGTACAAAAATGTTTCATTTTACAAAAAAAAAAATGTGAACGAATGGAGGCATGGACGAATGGGTATGTTGAAGTATTTTCTGTAGACGATCATTTAAAACCATAAATAATTTAACATCATTCATGTGCCTTTATTCTGTGCGTCGGACCAAGAGTCTTAATTCTGACTTATATCATAGTATAAATAAAAAACAACTAAGCACAGTTGGTATCCAAAAGTAATTTGCGTTCCATTAGCTCCATCATTAGTCAGGCGTTAGACATATAGCAAAAACTGTCATTAGTTCTAGACTAGTAGGTATACGAGTATGTTATAATGTGCACTCCTGCCAAGGTCAGACGAAATAAGTTGGGGAAAAAACTTAGTTGCTTGCTTGTTACCTTGCAGCTAACTAGATTATGCCCGTAACAAGTATTCGACGATGTCAAAAACATAGGACTCAATTTTGAAAACTGCTTCGAAAATTGTGTTGGATTTTTCCTGAAAAGTCAAGCTGCTGGGAAAGTTTGGACGCTTTATATCTTCCTTAAGCTTTCATAACAGACTGTATTTTTGTAAAATGGAACAAACTTTGTCGCAAATCTTCTTTAAGAATGCGATTTTCAACGAATTTTCCACACCGTACACAAACATTACCTCACCGTAGAAATGTAGAACATTATAAGGTCTTTGAAAAGTAAAGCTTAGTGATATAGTCGACCTCGTAATCGATTTACCATCTTAAGGTTGAATGTCACTTGCACGTCTTAAAACGGCAAGGTCTATTTTTCTATGAGACAGTTAGATATTTTCAACCTTATCGAAGTTTCAATTTACTTGAAATTTTTGGCCAAAAGTGTCGGGCAACTATGCTTAACATTGTTGTTTTAAAGTTTCATAAAACTGTTAGTAGGTAACAGAGAGGGCTTCGCATGAAAGTAATCGCATAAACTGGTATATTACGTTAGGATAAGTTTGTGGGAACCCTTATCATATTACTAGTTAGGTTATCGACCTGTTTCAAAGTTTCCACTAATAAGGTTTCACTAATCTGTCACCTATTACAGTCAAGATTAGGGCTAATAAAGTCACCTATTAGAGTCAAGATTAGGGCATATAGAATTTTAACTTTGAGGGAGGTGGAAAGTTTTTCTTGATAATGATGATATACGTGTCCAATTTTCAAGTCTATCATTTCTTTCGATAGTAAATTACTTAAATGCCCACATGTGTCGAAGCCAATCAGTAAAAGTGGCTTTCTAAAAAAAGACAGCCTATCATTATATCCACATAATAATTTAATTGAATCTACTTGGAACATCAAGATTTTCTCTCTCCATTAACTTTCATGGACAACTCGGGAGAGTACATGGAATGTGCAACGCGTGCTCAAGCCCTTGCTCCGTCCATTACGAAATCGAATCGTTGGTACGAGTAGGTATCGAGGGTGACCCGTTTTCGTACCTGTCGAAGACGCGGTCACCGTGTCCCAGTTAGTTACGTAACGTAAAATTTTCCAATAATTGACACAGTAACGCATTGACCATTTACTAAATTAATTGGTGTTCTTGACATTGTATTACCTAATTGCAAGTTTAGTTATATCGTAAAACTTGCATCAAGGTCGTTCCGGCTCTCGAGTCAAGTTCACGGTCGTGACGTCATGGGTAGGCACAAATAATACGTCAAATAAGGAGGTCAGTCGTTTTCGTCAGCCGGTTACTGGTGCCAGAAAGTTCGATTGCGTCAGATTTCTTTGTCATGCCCTTTTTACAAGCCGAAGTACATGCTTGGTAATGGAACTTTTTAACTTGGTTTACCATGGTACAATTATTTTTTATTCCATACATCTGGCCATCGTTTTAGCATAGACAACGGATAGCAGGGCGAAATAATCAACTGTGTTCCGATTCCCAATGTAATTATTACTATTTTAGACTCGATAAAGAGATTCTATAAGAACGTTAGATGATATTTTATTTACTAATGATTTCACAGCAAATTCAACCTTTCAGTAATGTAACTAGGTGCCTATATTGCTTAATAGTATTAACACAATCACGCCTGTAATCCCCGAAGGGTTAGGACAGAGGCTTAATAGTATAATGTAGGTATATTCCCAAATTGATTCGCTAACTAATTAATTATTAAGGTTTTTATGATAAGCTCAACTTTAGTTTCGATTACAGCACAATATCGGAACAAAGTAGGAACAATTTAGTTCCAGGCCTCGTCTGTGAGCGCGAGAAGATTCCCACCATAATGAGTTATGAAACTCCATTTTGTTTATTGTTCGAACTTTGAACAGAAAATGTGTTCCACTGAAACTATAGAACGTATGTATTTAAACTTATTTATCGAATACGACTTTTATCCCCGTTGTACCGTATGCACCATTGACCTGCACCATCAATGGTGCAGAGGAGACTAATTAGTTTCGTTTGCACCATTAATATTAATACAACTACTTCACATCACGAGTAATGAAAAAAGTATTGTAGCCAACATATTTTATTTAACTTAAATACGAACGGATTACTGATTCAATCGAAAAAAATATCGAATAATGATTGCTGACTTTATTTATTTGATTTTGATCATTCGAATTATGCGAGCCGGGTGAACCGCTACAGGTAGTAGAAGATAATAAATAAAAATATGAATCAATGCAATATTTCCGCAAACATGCAGCAATTGATTTTCTTAGTAGTCTTTCATGCATGTATGCAAGATATTGTAAAATCGAAATGCAATCTAGACTTCGCAGAATAATTATACGATACGAGACATAGTCGATAAGGGTGGAAAGCCCATCAAATCAAGTTCGTTGTACGTTGTAAATAATAATCATTATAAATAGCGCAATCAGTCAGCGTTTTCATATAGGTATCTATGGTCAACGCAGACGATGAATGAATTTTGTAGATTATATCTTAGAGCCTGTGCACACCACGTTTTTTAAACGCGCCGTCGAAGCGCGTTTCAGAAACACGCGTCGACGGCGCGCTTTTATCCTACAGAGCAGTTTGTTGTCGTTTGTATCGATACAAACGCGATACAAACGCGCGTCAGCATCGCGTTTGTATCGATTCAAACGCGTATTTGAATTTGTACAGGTGTGCAAAACAGGCTGCGTCTGACTTGCGTGCGAATCGCGTCTGTATCGCTACAAACGCGCTGCAACGGCGCGTTTAAAAAACGTGGTGTCTGTTGACGAGGTTCTGCTTAAAAACGTAAAATGCCAGCGCGTTTGTATCGATACACACGCGCGTTTGCATCGCGTCTGTATCGCTACACACGCGCGTCTGTATCGATACAAACGCGCGTTAGCATCGCGTTTGTATCGATTCAAACGCGTATTTGAATTTGTACAGGTGTGCAAAGGTCTACAGGCTGCGTCTGACTTGTGTGCGTATCGCGTCTGTATCGCTACAAACGCGCTGCAACGGCGCGTTTAAAAAACGTCGTGTGCACAGGCCCTTACGATGTTTAAAACTGCTATTATGTCCAGAGATAGATACAGGGACGAAGTAGAGAGAGAGTTTATTACAGATAGAGAATCCAGACATACGTACGAGTGGGTTATTAGGTATCTGCCTACATAATGCATGTAGTAGGTAGGTACCTACTACATACATAACTGAGTAGGTACTCAGTTCTCGATATAGGTACCTATGTATCTCCTAATCATTTGTGTATGTTTACGAAACACTTTTTTAAACGTTTTCGTTGAGAATATCGTTTCCTTACCTACTATAGGCTCGCTATCAATATTTCAAAAACCCATTATTATTTACATAACTGTAGGTAATTATTACGGCATTCGTTTAAACTGCATAAGAAGATATTTGTTTTACAATTAGAGTTTCCCCACAACACAAAAACATTATCGATATCACATAAACCTATCAATGAAATATTAAAAAAATTATGATCGGCATTACCAGTGACGACGAGTGCGATAATAATTAATATATGTTCATAATTTAAATTAAACAAAGACGTAAACATGCGGTTTGTCTGCGGTAGATCATAGAGGAATTTTTTTTTTGAACCACGTAACTTTCAATGAGCCGTTGTTTATGAAATTACTATTGTAAGTATAATATTACCTACCAATGCGATCATGTTGGGTAGATTTTGTGTAAGAATGAGTTGGAAAACAAGGAAAGTACTTATTACTTATTTATGCATAAAACATGCATATGCTCAACAAAATTCTATGAAAAATAGTTGCAACCTCATCGCTGATTCATATTAATTAGGAATGCAAGCGCTGCCATATAAAATAAGAAATACATGCTGTATAAATAACTTGGTTTCTCCCATAGTAATATTATTCCAAATACCTATCGACCTATTTGGTCGAATAATGCCCAAGAAGCCAAGTCAGAATGTACCTATTGCGTGAAAGTTACAGACTTACGACAAGCTATCTCGTCGCTGTAAAAGACGAGTTAAGAAAGCTAGTAGGTACAGCAAGGGATCATTAACCTATTGTTCTCTTAATACCAGCTCTTGAAAGCATGGAGCAGTGGTGTCCCAGTGGTGACGGGCCTGACTTATAGGAGTTGTAGGTCATGGGTTCGAACCCAGACAGGCGCTTTACTTTGTGTAAATAATTGCACTACCACTGCTCCTCAAAACGGTGAAGGAAACCGGCATGCTCTAGAACCAAAAATTCGAAGATATGTGACATCTACCAACCCACACTGGGTCCGCGTGGTGGATTACAGCCCACTCTCTGTCGAAGAGAGGAGGCCTGTGTCCCGGCAGTTGGAACATTATAGGCTGATTATCCTTATGTTTATAAGCATACACACTTACATACATACACAAACACACACTCAGACACCTTCCCTCAACACTCACACACTTACATAAATACACAAACACACACTCAGAGCTGCTAAGTTAATGTTTTATTTTATTTTTACTTTTATTTTCACTTTTCTTTTTTTTTTTTAATCTTTTACGCCTCATCATTGTTAAGTTACCACTTATGGGAAGAGCGAGACAGCTCCGACACAAGTACTTTTGTAACTTACTGGGGCTGCCTCAATTTATGTATGACACAATGTATAAGTTGAAATAAATACTTTTGTATTTTTTTTTTTTTGTATATGCCTCACGCCCTCATACACCATTATAGCAGGTAATCCTAGCCTACATCATAGACTACAGAGACTGGCTGGTGGAAGCTGCATGGCCATATAATATCGGTACGATAAGAAGTACCTATAGTAGGGGCGAGAGACTGTTAAAATATTCCTATTCCAATTTCAAAATCGATTTTAAATTGGAAAAGTAGTTGTCTATTCACATAACCCAGAGCGTTGGCCAGTAATGTGATTTGTACTGCAATCTCTAGCGCACATACTAGACTTTATGCTTTCCTGATATAAACCGGACTTAAGTTCGAGCTTACCCCTAGTGGAGAGAGAGGTGACTAAACTATTCATGCTCGGTCTTTGACATTGCAAAAGCTTAAAAGCGTCCATAGTACAGTCCTGCCTTTAAATATTCCTAAATTGCACAAAATATTTCATTCAATTTCAATAAAGGAATGCTGGAACGTACTTAATTATTTAAATCGTTAGAGAAGAAAACGGCTTTGTTTTGGGTTTCAAAGTAACAAAAGGGTTTACTTTTGAGTTTTCGTAGCAGGAGGAATCTTTTATATTATATCTTTCCGAGGTTATTATTGCATTTTCTAGCAACCTAAACTTAAGTTCCGCACTGAGCACTCAATAATTTTCAGAAATTGCATCAATTTAAATTTTAAGTAAGTATTTTTAAACATTAAAAATGAAAACGTCGGTTAAGTAACTTTAGTTTCAATAACCACACGCTCTAAGGCGTTTAATAAAAACTTAAATAATTTTAAAAATTTATAACTGAACCTTACCTCGTTACAACAGCAAAAGTAGCGCCAACAGTTAATCCTAGATTAAAAGCGCTCATCCATAATATAGACATGGCTACTTCTTGTAGTCGGTACGGCCTCGATATCGACACCTAAGAGCACTTCACAACACTAGACAACTGTCCCGTTCATCCCGTGACACGACACAACACTGACCTATTCCGAATTCGAATTGAAGTGAAAATAAATTATGATAATGATTTGATTTGTCTGTAGTGGTAATTGACAGCTGATTGACTTTTGACGTTGTTTTTTATGACAGTTTTTTTTTAAATGTTACTTAATAACTTAGTTTTAACTTATTACGCGAGAGGTATATCGATGACAGTTAAGTTTAGTTGTTCGAGTAGCGAGTTCAAACGTTAGTGAACGAATGGCGTGGTGGTTCTGTCCTTTACAATATAAACCGGAGGTTGCCCCCCGCACTCCCCTATAGTAAACTTCGCGGTTATTTCCACAATAATTTTGCTCAACGGACGATGCAATGCCTTGCATCTGGCTAGATGAAAAATTTGTTTCTTGTACAATAATGTTACTGTCTACTGTTGACTATTCGAGCTTCAATTTGGTAAATTGTTTCAGTAATTCACTTTCAGATTTTCACATTTTGTTTGGGAATGTTTAAAAAAATATTTGTTTTGCTCCTAATTGATTTGAAACTAGGCTGGTGCATGTAGAAATTCTAATTTTAATAAAAGTGGTTTGCATTTTAATAATCAAATTTAATTAAGGACGTGGATTGCTTTCAGGCATTTCAGAAGTCTAAAATAATAGGAATGAAAAGAATTATTGAGTTGGTTAGGTACCTACTTGAACGAATTATTATTTAATACATAAGTACTAAATTAAGATTAGAAACAATCTATGTTAATAATAAAAAAGTAAGTAATGTAATAGTCTCAAATCTTTGGATTACAATATTTCCCGAATAGATAAAAGAGCTGAAATCTATGAAATGATATGCCAGTATTTATTACGCAATACTCGTGATAAGATAAAGATATACGTAGATATACATTTGTACTTAGGTACAGTAATTTTGACAAAAAAATTCAATTTTAATTAAGGTATTCCCAGTAGAGCACACCTATGATGACGCATTGACTTCATTTGCTGATGAGTTAACTGTCGCAACGGGTTATGTAAACATTTATTATTATTAAAGGTCGGGCATGTGGTATTTATACTAGAGGTATGAGGAACAGGGTGTAAAGTTCACTCATCTATAGAAAAGGGAGGATCCTCCGACCAGACGGGTGTTGTGTCTGGCGGGCAACTGCCCGATGATTCATGTCGGGCCGTTGTATCTATGCTAGTTGCACGGTAAACTCTGCTTGCGAGATGCAGGATTTTGCGTGACGTCAGTATGACGCGTAGTTCGCATGTGGCGTTGTAGATACCACTAGATTTACAACCAGCTCGCACGTATGGACGTTGACGAAGCAAGAAGAGAGGAGCATTTCTTAGGCCTGATCATTATTATATCAATTCAAAGAAGTAGGTAATATAATAATTTTATGTTAGTCTGTTGTATTTACTCAGGTACAGTAAATTCTACAAACAAATACCATTTCAATTAGGGTATTCCCAATACACCGGCACACCTTCGTTTAATGACACATACATAGGCTTAATGTGCCGATGAGTTAATTAACACAAAGAGTTTAAGTAAGCATTTGACATTATTGAAGGTCAAATCTGTAGTTCTAACAAGTGACTTCAATGATCAATGAATTATTTCTGTAAGTACAAACACTTTTACACGTCAATACTAGACTTATTGCTTCATGTATTTGCTTCTTCTGCTGTCATTCATCTTTGACAGTCGTTACGGGTCGTAAGATGCCCGAAAGTGTGACAGTCAGTCTTACCATAGGGTACTGTGTTACCCAGTAACGTGTGACTGGGTTGTGGTGGTCAGATAGGCAGTCGCTCCGTATAAAATACTGGTATTCAGCTGCATCCGGTTAGGCGGGAGGCAGACTACAACATAGTCGGGAAAAGGCAAGCCAGGTTGGTATTTGCTTCTTCCACGGGTCTACATCTTGACACTATGTCAAGATGATTAAAGAAGCAAGAGGAGTAAATATGAAGATGGACTGATGACGGATGTAAAGATCGTAGCACGTGGTTTTCTGTAGCTACAGGATACAGAAAACCTCATGTCTCGCAACAAGTAATAATCCCTGTTTAATTTTCCAGCATCAGAAGACCCATCCAAACTACTAGAAGATTTGGTTCAAGAGACAGGAATTAAGAGCAGTGGTGGCCCAGCGGTATCGGCCGCCACTTACGAGTTGTCGTTGGTTCGAACCCAGACATGCGCTTTACTTTGTGCAAATTATTTCATCACCACTGCTCTCAAAACGGTGAAGAAAAACATCGTGAGGAAACCGGCATGTCTTAGAACCAATTCGAAGACATGTGACATCTACCAACCCGCACTGGGCCCGCGTGGTGGATTACAGCCCACTCTCTCTCACAAAGCCTGTGTCCCAGCAGTGGGAACATTATAGGCTGATTATGATGACAGGAATTAAACGCTCCCAAGCCTTTAAATCCACGACTGCTAAGAAAGGTAAATGGAAGAAAAGGAAATACTGCGCCGTTCCAAATATATTCAAGTAAGGGCAGGAGGATGCTGACAGTGAGGGATGAAATTCCTCACAATAAGTGCCGTGTTGAGAAGAACTATGTTCGTTACAGGCTTTGTTTCCGCACTTAGTCCTTCAGGTAGACCATTGTACGTGGGCTATGGCGTCAGACGGTGGTTATTCCAACCAGCCCACCACCCTCCAGAAGTTGATTACATCTCCTGGTCTGTTAAGAACATCTCTGTAAGATCTGGGTGCCTGTCTGGGTTTCTGTCCTAATCTGGGTGACGCCTGTGCATACAAAGAGCACATGCGCAACGGTTTCCTCAGCCTCCATGCAGGCCCTGCACAGGGGACTGTCCGTTATGCTTATTTTGTGGAAGTGTTGGTTTAGCGAGCAGCGTCCCGTAAGGGTCCCCGTCACTAGGCGTTGCTTTTTATTATATCAGAGCATTTTTTTAATCGACGTGTAAAAGTGTTTGTACAAACCTAAATAGAGAAATAAAATCATTTATCATTGATACAGACCGTCGCAACTTTCTGAAGGTAGTTGAAGTCACTTTTGGCAACAGGCTTTTATTTTCCAGAGAAATAGTTAACAGACATGCAATCTAATGGATAGCCTAAACAGCAAGAGTTATCTTATCTCTTCCCTTTCACCAGAAAATGGCTTTGACCTAAGCTGAAGCTGAAATAAAAAGTAATAGTGATTGTCTACCTAGCCTTAATGCTAAGGTCGCGGTAATTACTTTATAAAAAACTGCCAGTTACAGTGCCTACGTCATTTACGAGTATTACCTAGATTTTTTATGTTTGTAGTATTCATTTTATCCTTTTGCTGGGCCCGTACGGAGTCCATATTTTTGTACCTAGATTTAAGCCTTTTGTAACCTCTGTTTTACGATATGGAATGCAATAAATGAATATGAATTAAGATTTAAAAATAAACGTCGAAATAAGGATACGAAACCCGTAGGTTCTCCGTGATAACTAAAGGGTTTAGTCCTTCAAAGATAAACAAAAAAATAATTCGGGAACTCCTCTCCATCAATATTTATTTTTCTTCTAAATTTCAAATAAACTTAATCCCCGAACCCCGAAGCACTTTCACCAGTGAGTAGCTAATTAAAATAAATCGCAAGTGGTAGGGGAGGGAAGATGGCGGCATTTTCCTTGTTTACTGTGGTTTGCTGGCTGAGTAGGCTGCACTTTCAAACGATAAAACGGCTTAGGGAATTAGGAAGTTTCATAATACGTCGTCGTGTCGTCTTGCAATATGATATTTTTGCGCTTGGACAACTTGAATACAGCTATGCAATTTTTAGAGAATTAAAGAATATGGTAGCTTAAGGTTTAATTGCAAGGAATTTAATACGTATACTAAACACTACATAACACAACTTACGAATCTGTTTGTTTACTTGTAAGACTGGTAGATATAATATTTAAAACATATTTATTTTCAGAGTAAGTATTTAATTCAATTCAATTTTGTTTTAAGCACTTATGATAAGGCAGTCCGTGTTTTCTGTTACATTTAAAAATAAGCAACATCTACGCATGACTGTTTGTTACATACAGATGAGATGTTAGAAACATAGGTAATCAAATGAAGTTAACTCCAATAAACCCCAACAGACTGTAAATACAGTCAGGAAAGGAGTTCAAAAAGCTAAAGAAACCTTGGCTCGGTTTCAGTCCAGGATAATCAAATTTACCTTACCACTGGACGAATTTGATTGTTCCGGGTCGAAGATCACGAATTCACGATATTTTCGCCCTTCAAAAAAGGTACGATCGAGCATGGACAGGAAAATGTACAAAAACATGACGTAGACATTCAGAGATTTATGCATGAAATAATGAGCAGTTTTTGTAACTTAAATAGTAATTGAAATAATTATGTACTTACAGGTATTTTGCAGCTGGAATAAGTGGTGCTAATCTAATGCAGAAGTTGCAAAAATATTGTACTTATTTACATGTCAGTTTAGTCTGAAGACATTTTTTTAAAGACATCATCATCATCTGCCTACCCTTTTCCCAACTATGTTGGGGTCGGCTTCCAGTCTAACCGGATGCAGCTGAGTACAAGTATTTTACATGGAGCTCCACAACCCAGTTACCTCTACCTATTACCATCAGAATAGGAGCACCGTACCTCCTTGGCAGGTAATTAATTCACAGTACTGTTATAACGTTATGTTACTTTTCTTTTCATTGCAGATTTAGTACAAAAGCCTCTAGAGGCCTACGTGATCGGATGCTCGTCTGCAGCGGGTACCGACAGCAGGGAAAGTGCTTGCTAAAGTTTTATGGTGCAATTGGATGGCAGAAAATTGGTAGGCTGTTCTCGAAATTGTAGTGGACGTGAACTACATTATGATCATACAAAGATGCGTAGACAGATAAAATTTCATTTTGGCGGTGAGGTATTTATTAACTGGAATTACTGAACTGTTAGTAAATTCTCTGTAGGTAAGAAGGTACTGTTAGTGCGCTTATGTCAAATATTATAGAAATTTATTATTAACAGAGAAAAAAAAATCTTGATGTTTCACTCGGTCTAGCTAGAATGAAAAATAGTTTACCAAAATATCTACTTATCAAGGTACCTACATATTTAAAATTATTACAACACAATTTAATAATTAGGTAAGTATAGTACAGTACTTAGCAGTGGCGAAGGTACCATACAACTCGATTCCCACCGGCTTCCCTTCGAAAATTCAGAACATAGCCACTCTATAGTCAATTCATCATTGAAATTTTCTTTTGGAAATTTTTTTTGCTCCTACCTGTCATAAATTCACCCTTCGCCACTAGTACTTAGTGCTATTGTTGCTAACCGTACAATCGGTCACTGACTGCAAACTGCAAGATAAAGAGAATTTTTACAGGAAAGAACCGGATCCCATTTTGTGTGACTCACACGCAAAAACCACGTTCAGGTTTTACCACTTTCAATGTTTATGTTTATATTTGCATAGATAACGCATAATGTACTTATTAATTAATTAGTTTGGTTGTACTCGTAGTTCTGATCACCGTAGCCGACTGGAAATCCAAATTGTAATACCGGCAGATATAACAACTACTCATTAGCTGAATCGGAATTTCTAATCCTATGTCCCCTTGTAATTCCTGTACAATAATACTGAAAATGATAATATTTATTATATTTTATTATGTATTTCTGCTATACAGGGTGGCATCGACGCGCAAACTCATCATCTCATCTGCTTAGCATTTCCCAACTATGTTGGGGTCGGCTTCCAGTCTAACCGGATGCAGCTGAATACCAGTATTTTACATGAAGCGACTGCTTATCTGACCTCCACAACCCAGTTACTGGGTAATACGATACCCCTTGGTAAGACTGGTTGTTAGATTTTCGGGGTTCTGACGACCCGTAACGACTGTCAAAGATCCACGAATGACAGCCGGGACCAACGGCTTAACGTGCTTTCCGAGGCACGGAGGGGTCTTGGTATGTAAAGGTGGTCATCCATCCACGGACCAACCGCGGCAAGCGTAGCTTAACCTGATCGATCGACCCGTGCGGCTGATATTACCTAGCCACAAGCCCCTCCAACGCGCAAACTATAACCATGGATTTAGCACATGATTCTAGACCCTCTCTGAATAGAAAAGTGCAATACCTAAGCGGTCAAAATGTATGGAACAGCAATTTTTTTTTGACGTGATAACGTCTTATAAATCGATGAACGCCGGCTGCACGCACGAAAAAGCATGACTCATTGTCACGTTCCACCTGAGCCGAGCGTGCAAGCGAGAGCGCGGAACAAGCGATAGAGAGGCCCGATCGGCCTAAGCGTTCGGCTTGTGACGCATCTATCTGATGGTTTTCTTATGACGTTAACACGTAAAATTATCGTCCGTAAACCGACTTTACAGACAACCAATTTTTTTTTAATAACCGACGAATAATTTCTATGCTGGGTTTTTCAGAATCATGTACCGAATCCATGGTAACAGGTTGAACGTCGATGTCCAGGCCAGGTCTGTATAACCACAACAATATTAGGAATCTTGTGTCACAATATTTTATACGCTACTAGCTGACCCGGCGAACTTCGTACCGCCTCAGTATCATTATCGAAATCAGTTAATTCGTTCTCGGGATATCATCAAAAAGCCGTTCCATCCAACAAAAAATGTATGAGAAAATGTATCATGTTTTTTTTATTGTGTATTTTACCCATGTTTTTATAGTTATTCTGCTATTCGGGGCGGAGACAAATCCAACAAATCTAAGGTCATAAAAATATGTCCAGCCGTTGTTGAGTTATAAATGGTGTAACTAACCCGACTTTGTTTTAAATGTATATGTATAGAGATTAAATCTAATCAGTTTTATACAGACCTAATGCAGGGCAAAGCCCCCTTCCCGTCTTGGGAACCAACACCGAGAATTTATTGAAACTGTGCTGTGAAACCTATTTGATGCGCATAGTGGTGACATCCCATAGTGACAGTGAGTGTGTACTAGAATACCTAGGTCACAAGTACGTACTCATCTAGGCAGAACCTTGCCTCCACTCTCAAGGCAAGGTCTTGGTCGTTTTATTTATCTTTTGTTAAACATAATGTCATTGTTTTTCCGGTTGTGGTACCCATATTGTGTGTAATTTTATTGTGATTATATTTTTAAAAAGATAATAGGGCATCATACGCGTAATGGTAATAGGTAATACGCGCATTGACGTGGAGTTGCGGACACCAGCCCGTATTACCTGTTACCTAGGGCATCATACATAATCAGTCTTTAATGTTCCCACTGCTGGGACACAGGCCTCCTCTCTTCGAGAGGGAGTGGGCTGTAAACCACCACGCGGGCCCAGTGCGGGTTGGTAGATATGTCATTGAATTTTTGGTTTAGGACATGCCGGATTCCTCCCGAACTCGATACGCCATCACGATAGGACGTCATACAAGGTCAAAAAAATTAGCTGGCGAAACTTCACAGCGTGATGTGTATCGATGTCTTATGACATAAAGCTAAAGATAAAAACATCTAAACTCATAATTTCAAGTACTAACTACACGAACCCCGTAATCAGCTGCACCTACGGTTACTTGAAATTATGAGTTTATAGATAATCTTTTTCTTTAGTTTTATCATTAGATATCGATTTATAGTCTGTGACGTTTCTGGTCCGTATTTTTTTTTAGATCTAAATCTATTATTAAAAGACTAGCTTCCGTTCGCGGCTTCGCTCGCGTGGTATGTCGATAAAAATAGCCTATGTCCCCCAGGGTTCAAGGGTGTTCTTAAATCTTCTTTACATGCATTCAGTAAAAAGCTGTTATTTTGACAAACAGACACTTCAATTATATTTATTTGAATAAACACATTGATCGAAGATAGCTATGTTAAAGTTATTGGCTTGATCAACTTTTCTTTCTTAAGATCCCATATAAATAAACCGAACTTATTAATTGTGGTACACTATAAATTACTGGGTTCAGCTCTCAAGCACCTTCTCGAGACTGATTTATTAATATGGGGCTATTGACCCAGCTACAAAATTATGTACCTAATCGTTATGAAGACCATGTTTACGCAACAACCGCTTTAGTGCTCATACACACGAGCAATACGCGTCAACTGCAGCTGCGTCGACGGCTGCCGTCAACGCGTGTCAGCGGCAGCCGACGATGCGTCGGCGGCGGCTGCCGTCGACATGCCGCTCGTGTATTTGAGCACCGTACTCAAACACAAGAGAAGCACGTTGTCGATGGCTGCAGTTGCCTCTGCTGTTGACGCGTGTCGGTCGTTGTGTATGCACACTTAGATGCACAAGCACCTCTTTATATCGATATAGTTGACCTCGTAACTGCTTCACCACCCTAAGGTTGAATGTCACTTACATGTCTTAAAACGACAAGGTCTTTTCGTCTATGTGACAGTTAGATAATTTCAACCTTATTGAAGTTTCAATTTACTGGGTATTGTTGCGGAATGCCGGAATAAAATAACTATACATCTATTGAGCTAACATAAGCATATTATGCAAAATGTGCATGTATACGTACGAGGCGACTGCACCCAAAGTGCCGCTCGTGTAATGAGTACGGTGCTAAAATACACGGCTGCAGTTGACGCGTGTCGACCGCTGCAGTTACTTTTGATGCGTGCCGCTCATGTGTATCACACTTATATAACTGTGCAGCCAATAGATCAAGCTTAGCTGGTACATTAGATTTCATGCTTCACATTCGAGATGGCCTTAATCTACATGTTAATGTTAACGCGCTCATCGACAAGTAATAAAAACCTGTTGTTTTAAATTGATAAAGTTATCAGAACTGGTACACCAACTCCAAATTTTGGAGCCAAGGTCAATCACGAAGCCCAATGAAAGTATGCTTCTAACCTTTTAACAATAAGAGATTGGTACCAATCAATGAACCAAACATTGGCACCATTTTTTATAGAATCGACGATCACTGTTTGAAGCCAATATTTCGAGGGGAATCTCGCTGACTCATTGGTTAGGCAATCGGATGACAAACATTCAAAGGAATATTAGTGTCAGCGATAAAATGCGAACAGTCGAACTCGTAATGGAAAAACGATCTTATAGACTGGATACCTGTCGGAGATTCTTTTGTAGGCAGTTTTCGAGATGTGATATTATATTATTGAATCATGATAAAGAAAATCGTTTACGCTCAGATAGGCTCAGGTGCCATCATAAAAACTTTTTTTTTTAATATTGAATTTCTGGCACTGTTTTTGTTTTTGTTATTTAGGTTGTTGAGCAGACGAATTTTTCAAACATATGAAGTAATGGATTAAAACTTTCCTTCAAAAACTTAGGATTGTGATAGAAAGGATGTTACGCAATAGGGATGCACCTTGCAAACGAGCTATTGTCATAATAATAAAATCTCAGACACAGGCGCGCACGTTTACAGTCGAAACATTAGCCGATTAGCGCGCGTGGCTGCAACCAAGTGTGTCGTCACCACCAGTAGGTCAGAGTGTGACACTGTTAACGTCAAGGTAGACAATGCACGCAAGTAATCTGCAGATCCTATGTATCTGATGGGTAAAATTAGCGATTTTGGGGGCTGTCTTCGGTAAATTATATTGTAACATTAAATGCGCTAAATTTTTGGCCACCTATTCTCTGACCAAGGGGTACCGTATTACCCAGTACCTGGGTTGTGGCGGTCAGGTGATAGGCAGTCGCTTCATGTAAAATATCCGGTTAGACTGGAAGCCTACCCCAACATTGTTGAATAAAGGCTATGCAAATGATGGTATTCAAAATATTTAGTTTGAGTATTATTCACTTTTAGTTTTCAAAGGCGTGTCAGTAAATTCAAAGGAAGTGACAGCTAATGCCTGTTTCGCGTTACTGGAACGTAGTCCCAAGAGCATTTTAACACACAGCAGTAGCTTTAAACAAAACAGTACCTGTACAAATTGATACATATGTATCAATTTGTACAGGTCTGTACTGTTTTGTTGTTTCGCGGTGATATCACCGCGAATTCTATCATCAATTACTTAACAAGGGCTAGGCGTATATCAAGGTTAGTTTTATCGGACTGCGCTACAATATATAGAGGTATGAGGAACAGGATGTAAAGTTCACTCATACTCTATAGAAAAGGGAAGATCCTCCGACCAGACGGGTGTCGTTTCTGGCGGGCAACTGCCCGATGATTCATGTCGGGCCGTTGTATCTACGCTAGTTGCGCGGTAAACTGTGCTTGCGAGATGCAGGATTTTGCGACTTCGCATGTGGCATTGTAGATACCGCTACAAATACACATAACATAACGCCTGTATTGCCCGACGGGTAGGCAGGGGGTATAGGGTACATTTCGCCAGTTATGTTTAAGTCCCATGTAATGAGGGGCGAGCCTATTGCCATAACCGGGCACAAATCCAGTCCGGGCTGCTACTGAGAAATTCCAGATAGAAAAACCCAATAACACTTTGCTCGACCCGGGAATCAAACTTAGGAGCTCATGCTCAGCGCTGCAACAAGCGTAAGTTTTATTTGTGTTCTAGCAGCGCCCCGTGGTTTCACCCGCATAGGTTTCCCGTGGGAATATCGGGATAAAAACTATCCTGTCCTTTCCCGGGACTCAAACTATCTCTATACCAAATTTCATCTAAATCGGTTCAGCGGTTTAAGCGTGAAGAGGTATGAAGTGTTATTCCGCAGAGTATGCGCACATCGGCCGGCAGTTTGGCACCGCTCTGCTAGAGCCGGCATTGTCAAGACTTTCCATAGAAACCAAACGTCACCGTTTACCCGCACAAATGACGTATAGACACCGACGGCTTTGAAGGCGGTCCTTGACAAAAATTGGGGGCGCAACGCATTTTTGGCGCCAGTAATTTTATAAGTACCTACCTGCTGCCGTCTCTAGTCGCTGTTGGCGCAATTCTGTGCTCTACATTACTATTTACAGCCAGTTGACAGGTTGTCGTATCGAAAATTACACATTTTCAATTAGGTAGGTACTGATTTGCTTTGACCCCGACAGCAGATAAGTAGCTGTCGGAAGAATGGCGGTCGTCTATTTGATTTAAACAGACCAAAATTTACGTATTTTGGATTTGTGAACAACCTTTAAGATACTTTAGATAAAATTGAATGATGTTTGATTCGGCACGGAAGCGTATCGAACGGTTGTGAATAGCTACGCAGTCGTGTATTCCAAAATAAACGGAAGAGGAAGTGTCAAAGAGAGGCATGCTTGTCATGTGTGAGTTCCGAAGTTCCGATCACCTATTGTGACGGTTTGTGCAGCTGGTCAAGGAAATATGGGTCACGTTTTCGATATGGTTCCGTATCGGTTAGTCAGCTACTAGGGTGATATGAAAATGCAAAGTAACACTTCGGAAACGAAAAGGAAATCTTCATACCTATATATTTATGTGTATATACTAATAATAAAGCCGAAGAGTTTGTTTGTATTTTTTCGCAACTATCCTACTCCTACTCCGGAACTATCAGTCGGATTTGAAAAAAAAAATTTTTTGTATTTGATAGCCCAATTCACTATAGGCTACATAAGTGACTTAAAATCACACTAGGGCTTTTAGGAGCCGGGCAAAAACGAAAAAAGAAAAAAGAAAAACAGCTTTTAAATAAAAATATTCGCGCAAAAAACCAGATAAAAATAATAATTATTTTCTTAAAGATATTATAAAATTACTTTTAGCCGTCAAGAATATATCAATTCAGTGCATACCCAATTACTAGCGACATCTAGAGGCAATAAATATAAGTATTTTAGTGCTTCCATTTAAAGTTAGATGTCGCTGTTGCCAACCACACATCAACAATAGATGGCGCTGTTGTAAAAAGCATAATTCACTTACCAAGGATAGCTCTGAGATGTCCCTCCAGTGTTTGTAATATCGTCATCTTGATTTCTTTGACATGCTTGCCCAGGAACTGCTCGCACGCAGTTGTGAGAAGTTCGTCTTCATTCATAATCTTGCATTGGGCCACACCGGTGACGGTGAGTGGGACACCCTGTGCTGTTTCCACATATTCGCACATAGGGTTGAGAGTCATCACCTGGAAAAGACGTCAGCATGATATTAATTTATTATTAGTAATATCTTGCTAGATCGCTAGAAATCAGTTATAGGGATTCCTCCGCCACGCTTAGCGAATCGATTATTCTTTTTTTATATCAATCTTATTTTACTCATTATCTTGTAGGAAACTATTCATGCTTTTTATAACATCCACTGAAAGACGCTTAGGATTCGTCCCTTCTTTGTCAGGTTATTTTTTTCTTTGTCGGAAATTAAGCAAATAAAATATTCAGTAAGTATCTGATTTTGCGTCTGGCAGTAGGTAATTGGTATGGTTATTTTCTCTTATACTTACTCTGTCTACGTGTCTATTTTATCTATCTGTTACATTATTCGTAGTTATCATATCGCAGGTATGCTGGAAGAGATTTCTTTTGGTGCTGATCCACGCGTCATGTTCGTGAACGGGCGCCGTCGATTGAGACTGGTCATCTCTCTTAACTGCCAAGCCTTATTTTTAATCTTACCCATATTTTCAATTGTTTCTTCATTTGTGTGTGTTTTTACATTGTTCTCAGATATAGAAGCAACAAGAATAATGTACCCTGGATTTTGTAATATCTTGATTTAAAAGAGTGTCCATGGAGTTTCTTGTCCGTTCTTCTCCATAGAGACCTACGTTTTGGAATGGGCAACTACTTCAACTTACGGACTAACTGACCGACTTTTAATTTTGACAATTCAAAAGTGCCTGTACATGGTTTATTTGAAATAAATGCTTTTGAGTTTGAGTTTAGAAATAAGCATCACCTTTGTACGATTTTTTCACTTCCTTTCTTCTTGTCTGTTTAACCACTCAATCCCGGCGTGGTACGATATCAGCCCATTACAATAGAAAATCAATTGTGTCTCATTAGCGGTGAATTACAGGTTAACGGTGTACTGTTGAATAAATAAATAAAATAATGCAGTGATTTCATAAGTTACCTCGAGTGAGATCTTCTGGACATCGGTGATCAACCACCACGCCCACGCCCATCCTCCGACGATGGTGCGCTTCGTCTGAGAACCGAAGCACCCGCCTGTGAACAATGGAGAAAATAAAATCAGTTACTACTCCGTAGAGCACCATGGGGCTTGAGGAATGGGGCCGTTCGGGTGATGCTATGAGATTGAAATGAGATTTGATAAATATTCAGAATTATTTGAAGGACGCTTTTCAAAACCATAATCAGCATTTAATGTTTCCACTGCTGGGACACATCACACAGACCTCCTCTTTGTGAGAGGGAGTGGGCTATACCACGTGGGCCCAGTGCAGGTTGGTGGATGTCGCATGCCTCTTCCAATGTTTGGTTCTAGGACATGCCTGTTTCCTTACGATGTTTTCTTTCACTGTTTTGAAAGCGGTGGTGGTAATTTATACAGAGTAAAGTGCCTGCCTGGGTTCGTACCTACAACCTACACTCATAAGTCACGGTAGTTTCCACTGAGCATTCCACTGCCCATACACAAAAAAAGGGCGAGATTGACCAACTGTACTTAGTAAGTATTGTAAGTAAGTACCTACAAACAAACCTTTTTAACCTATAAATAAGAGCCTAAGCGAATATTGAACTGGAGTTCAATATTCACTACTTACGGCTCTATATTTCACCCAACATGAATACGAGGCTTATTAGTCGAATCACATCGATTCGCACGAATTGGCACATTTTGAATTTTATGCAATAAAGTATAGGGAAAAGGACACTAGCACACAGAAGTGATAAGAGTTAAATATTATAAAACGCGTACTTTTTTGTTGGTTTGCGAAACACCCCAAAAACATCACTAAAGCGATACGACATTTAAATTATATTTTATGAGAAACATAATTATACCCTACACCCTAATGTCGTCACACACTTTCAATAACAATCTGAATCGTTTTGAAGGATATTGCTAATTCATTGCTTCATATTTTCGAAAAATTTGTCTGCTCAACAACGTAAATAATGCAATGAATGTTGTTGAACTGTCAAAATGAAAGCCATTGCTACTGACAGTGTGTGATGCAATTACCCCGCTGTTCTGAATTGTATTCGATTCCGTTTCCGAATGCAACCACAGTTTCAGTTTTAGTTCCAAAGATATTAAAAAGGAAAGTATTCCCATTTACTCGTTATAT
This sequence comes from Hydraecia micacea, assembly GCA_914767645.1. NCBI lineage: Eukaryota > Metazoa > Arthropoda > Insecta > Lepidoptera > Noctuidae > Hydraecia > Hydraecia micacea. The sequence continues at coordinate 10,530,499 of OU611797.1, forward strand.
AACGCCCATAGTAGAGGTAGTGGGTATACCCACAGTATTATTAAAAGGGCGGTAACCTCAGGGAGAGTGACCGGCTTGCTCCGGTGCAGCTCACGTGGAAACGAGTTTGTCTTCCCGGTCTTAAAGATACCGTTACGTGCTTTCTATTTTTAAATTAGGTGTGCTACATACATGGGCGTAGCTAGGGGGGCAAGGGGCCCACCCTTGCCCCAGTTGCCCCCATCTAGAATCTTCTTTGCCCACCCTAGAAAAATCGACAGTATTAAAGAGTTACTAACTGTTTAACCGCTTTGTTGTCCGTCAGTCTGTCTGTCAGTCAAGCAAGACAGTTTATCTAAAGAACGCGGGGAGGTATAAAGTTGAAATTAATATCAAATACGTAAAGAATTCTGAAAAAAACATGTTTATGGTGGGATTATTTATTACTGGGCGTCATAATTATATGATCTCTCATTAAATGACTGGTTAGTTCAGCTGGAAGGCTGCCCTCCCCAGACAAAATGCCTAGCTACGCCAATAGCTACATATTAACTGTCGTATCTTGGAGGTAGACCACTTCTCGTCACATACAGAGCAGGAGGATTAGTTGATAAGAGTTCCTGTCAAAAAATTTAATGCATTGTAGGATATGCTAAAAAAATGTCTCGAGTCTTGTCGTAGTAGTGAGTAAGTAGTAATAATCTAATCAATGCAAAAGGGGTTGTTCTTATAATTACAGAATTTTGAATAAACCCAGCAGTTATGTATAAGTATGTCCATACATAGGTACCTACTCAACTCGAAGCACTTGGAAGTTACAAAAAAGTTATCTAATAAAGTTTTAGTACAGCCTTCAACGAGTGCGAAATCCGATTCAATTTACAACTTTACGATCTTCTGAACAGATAAATATGTAAATTGTAAAGTAAGTTCGAGAGCCGTTAGCAGATGTCGAGACCAAATTCACTTTCATCGGTAATGGTGGGTAACTGACCGTCACTTGACACCGCAACTCCCGCGCATCAGTGTTGAATAATGATGCTTGTGACATTATTCATAATTATCTGTCATTTATGGAAAAGTGACATAAAGAAAGTAAAGAAAGATAGAAAATACGTTTTTTTGCGGTAAACATGACGCAAAAAAGAACATAAACAAAAAAAAAAAAGAAGAAGCACATTGTGACAGCAAACATTTGAAATTAAAATCTTTATGAATGAAACCTTCCAGTAGGTAGGAACCCCACAAGATTTACATTAAGTTTAACTATATCATCGAAGATTTTTATCGTTTTTATTTTTTAATTTATAATAACGCACACTTGCCTTTCCAATTCACTTTAGACATTGGCAGAATAGTCGACATCGCCTTTGCGTGCCATATAAAAAAATAGAATAGAAAGCTTTTTGTCAAAGTTAAATACGTAGGAATTGGTTGTCCTCTCGTGCCTTCTAAAAGTGAGGAGCATAATATTCTGATTAATGACTGGTTACGACCATAAATAGCGAAGCTACAGTATGTAAAAGTTTGAAATTCAAATGTGTTTGTTTTGTTATGCTTGAATTTCAAACTTTTTCAAGAGAAAGTCTCAGTCATTTCGTTAAATAACTCTTAATCATTGGCTGTTTCATAAAACGTCCGTTAAATAAACTTAATATTAATAACAGTAAAATTACTGAAACTAGTCCAACACTCCGTGATTTGAAAGCAAGTGAATTCCTATGGGATATGAATACCAATGGGTCGCCGGTCGTCGTACGTGGTCGAAGTCACTTGTCCTGCCATGGACTATTGTCGACGACCAATACATCACGCGCGCTCTACCGAAGAAAGTGATGTGACCTAAAAACTTAACTAACTGCACTACATTTGTTGTTTCTTTTTTCTTCGAGAACAACTCTTTCAAAAGTAAGGGCGTTTAGGCACTACATCCGATCCGAATCCGAGAAATGCCAGTCTGAAGTGACCATTGTCCTATTTGTATGAGGGGTTGCGCACTAAATCCGAACAAATAGGACGATGGACTATTTCCAAATCCGAATTCGGATCGGACGTAGTGCGTAAACGCCCTAACGCAGAAAGACGAATTTTTAACAATGTGAATATTTACTCAATGTTTTCTGGACAAACATTGAACTTCCGCTTTGCTGTTACTTCATAACAATTTCTTATTCACACAAAAACTCTCACAAGATGTAAAAATGATTAAATCGGATATCTATGGATCAAACCGTTTTTAGACCTTCAAAAAGTTCATTTCTCGTTTCACATTTGTAGGTAATCGCTTTGCTTAAAAAATCACCAATAGAAGTTTGTGTTCAAGGTCGGTTGAGGTCAGCCGAGTCTTACAGGCCATCATCGCCAAAGAAGATCTCTTACTGGCACAAATGATTCATACAAACATTATGAAAGTGAATGAAAGATAATACCGATTCATAAATAATTTGCAACATACGAGTACATCCGTGTTGCTACGGCCGGGATTCCCAGATACAAGTTATTTGTTTTCCTTAATCATTAATTAATTACATCTTACGAATTAATATTAACTAGCTATGCCCGCGACTTAGTTCGCGTAGATGTCTTTATTTTTTTTTCTTCTAAAATAAAAGTAAGCTAAGTCTAAGTTAGGTACTCTTTATAACATCAGCTATCTGCCAGTGAAAGTCACGACAAAATCGGTCCAGCTGTTTCGGAGATTAGCCGGAACAAACAGACAGATAGACAGACATTTAATTAATTAATTTAAAGATTGGTTTTTGTTATAAGTACCGTTAAAACGTTCATATACCTACTTACATTTAGAAAAAAAACTGTTATTTTGATATTACTTAAATTTTATGTGTGTATAGTGAACATGAACAAAAATATTGCGAATGGAAAAACCTACGAGGGAGAAAATATTAATAACTAGCTGTGCCCGCGACTTCGTTCGCGTGCATGACGGAAAACGTTTTAATTTTTTGCGCGGAACGCTAATTTTTTTTTCTAAAATAAAAGTAGGCTAAGTTACTTCTTATTACATAAGCTATTTGCCAGTGAAAATCCCGTCAAAATTGGTCCAGCCGTTTCAGAGACTAGCCTTGTTTCGGCTAATATCTGAAACGGCTGGACCGACAAACAGACAGACGGACAAAAATTGTAAAAAAAACTATTTTGGTATATGTACGGAACATATACCGTACCGTACTATACGGTATATATATACCGTGTAGTGACCATATCAATATTAAAATTCTTTTACGTTTTAAATAAATAGATTGATTGACTTGGCCATCGCATGAAAACACAATGTGTCTCACAAGTAAGACATATTATATTAAATTAGATTGTTTAGTGCGATTGCCGAGTCAATCTATTTATTTAAAACATAAAAGATTTTTAATATTGATATGGTCACTATAAGATGTTGTTAGGTTAGCTACGAACTTAAGACAGAAGGTCCCTAAGCAGGGACTGAATAAATTAACCGACTTGGTATTACATGGATAACGCCAGAGCGATTCGTTCGACGGTAATTTATTATTATTACATCCTGCAATATAAATGTTAATGAAAGTGAACATTAAAACTATTTTACGGAAGGAAAACCTACAAGGAAGAAATTATTTTTGTATGGAACTTTAATACGTTCAAACATTTCATCTGCTTTAAGTTCATTCATAATAATCATCAGCATGGCTTTCTTACTCTCGCTACGCGAACCACATGACTCGACCTCAAAGCATTTATTTCAATTAAACCATTTACAAGCACTTTTGAATTGTCAAGAAGTCGGTCACTCAGAAGCTAACGAAATGCCTCAAATGTTTTCAGGAATCTGTGAGCTTTGGAAAAACGTTAAAATGATATAACATAAATAAATAAATAATACTATAAAATACCAAGCCATGTAGGCATATCAAACGAATAACTTGTAATTGAAATTGAAACAATAGAATAAAAAAAAATTGTTGAAAAATATTGTTTTTCAATGAAGTAGGTAAAATCTAAATAACCACACAATAACTCACTCAATTGCAGATTTTCTTGTGAAAAAGTCGCATATTCTCGGCAATTCTATTTATATCAGTTGGGTTATTTTTATTTTACTGTTACGGAAAAGGCAATTTTGTTTTTTTTTTCTAGTATTCGAAAGGTTTTTTTTAATAGATCACAAATTACACATAGAAACTGATTAATGAAATTAGATTCGTTAGCGAAACTCCGCAGACGTGATAGGTATCAATATCTAAACATAATAAAACATAACATAACATAATCAGCCTATAATGTTACCACTGCTAGGCACAGGCCTCCTCTCAGTGAGAGGGATAATAAAACAAAAAATATATATAATTTGAATTTCTTTTCTTTTGGGTCAACGACAGCAACAACAGCTGGTATTTATTATATTCATGTGAAATATGAGTTGGGATTGGGAACGTCTTATTTCTTTACTAGCTTCTTCCCGCGACTTCGTCCGCGTGAAATTTCACCCCCTTAGGGGATGAATTTTGAAAAATCCTTTCTTAGTGCACCCCTAGACCTCATAAGGAACGTACGTGCCAAATTTGGAATCTCTAGACCCAGCGGTTTGGGCTGTGCGTTGATATGTCAGTCAGTCAGTTCTCCTTTTATATATATAGATTTTATCGACATTACACCTCTGAAGTTTACACAAAAAAAAAAACAGATTTTTCAAACTGTTATTTCAAGTAACTACAATAACAATGGTTGTTGACCCAAATAAAATTACCATAATTTGTTATAACATGTTTAGATACCGAGACCCATAATGATCAACACGTCTGCGGAGTATCGCTAACTAATTTAATTTAACTCTATAGCTATAAAGACACAATCAGGTCTTAAGTATCTCTATACCTTAAGGACGCTATCACATTTTTCCACGAATAACAGTGCTTTTCAGGTACCATTTTAATGAACTTGGAGTCACAACTGCAAGGATATCTTGGTTTCAAATTAAAGATAATATATTCATCTCCAGAATGGCTCCATAATAATTAAATAGCCCCATACAAAATTTTCACACAAATACGTTTTTACCATCACAGTAATCGCAAAAAATTTAATAAAAAGGGGTTTGAACAAGAACCTATATAGCTAAATCCAATGCATATTTTAACTTAAAAATAAGAAGATATTGTTGCTTATATAGTCCTCTATACGACAAGCTAAATATTTTGTAGATAAATAAATAACTTTTTCATTTATGAGACAAATAACAAACGCTCTCAAATTTCTCCATACATTTTCTACCCGCGGACACTTGCGGTTCGTCATTCCGCGCTCAGAGGCGCTCGTGGAAGCACGTCTGTGTCGCTTTCTCGCAAAAAATAATTACGTAAAAAAGCGAGTTCCGAGTTGTGTACTGAGGTCGGACGAAGTTGATACTTTTTCGGACCGAAATAAAATTAAGTACGATTATTGGTATTTGTTTCAGAAACAAATACTTAGTTGTAATTTTTACAAGCTTTTATTTAATTTGCAATGTATGTATGTATGTATGTACCTATGTTTGTTCGGGTGGACTCTTGCAACTAAATTTTGAAGCAGATATCTTCAACCGATTGAGCTGAAATTTTGTATGCACGTTTAGTTTGGATGACAATGCATGGTTAGCTGTGTGACGTTATTCTAAATCCAAAATGGCGGAACGCCCAAGATGGCGGACTACTTATTTTTAAGGCACTCCTTCAATATGGGTATCAAATGAAAGGGATTGCTGAGAATAACTCGAAAAATAAAGTGACGTCACTATAAATCTAATATGGCGGTCATCTAAAGATGGCGGACTAAGTTTTTTATGCTTTCCTACAACATGGGTATCAAATGAAAGGTCTTGCTCAGAATACGTATGCGAGTTAAACTCCACAAAAAAACCTGTCCAGCGATAACTAAAAAGTAAAAAACAAATTAAAAGTAAAAAGTTTTTTTAAAAACAAGCTTTTAGTTAAATGCGCTAAAAAGAATAAAATAAAATTTTCCCAAATTAAAATGATTGAAAAATTTTTTTTTGACTTTCGATATTAATAGTCGATTTTGGGGTTTTTCGGGGTGATGATTACGAATATAACATCCATTTTTTATTCAAGGTGGCGGATTTTTGTTTGTGACAAATCGACTTACGGCCAATTTCTTCATAATACCAGTATATCCAGTTGTCATGCTACGTCACAGTTTTACTCTTCAATTCAGTAATTTTTTTAGTGAATTATAATGTTGCTATATTGAAGAATACAATTGTGACGTAGCATGACAACTGAATAGACTGGTATTACGTTTAGTCGGTTAACAAAGTCGCGTGGTTTTTTTGTTTACCTTTATTTAGCTACCTAAACCTATGGAGTATAGTAGTAGTACAATGAAATATTTTCTATGTGAAAAGACAGCTGTGCTGCTGGGGAGTTTGTTGCGCCACTTCTTCCCAGCGAAAGCACTAAGAAATGAAGGGCGGGCGTTTTGGGGGACTGTCTTTTGTAATTTTGACATTCGAAAAGTGCTGATTCTCAGCCTAATTTGAATAAATTACTTTTGATTTACTTTGTTTTAATTTTTAAGTAAATAAAATACTTACTGTTTTCATAAGGGAATGATTATTTTTAAATATCACAACGAAACTCTACGATAAACTCCCAGGCTAGTATTTGATTATGTAATACTCCAACAATTGACATCAAAAATAATATTTAAAAGTACTTAGGTACATCTTTTCAAACTAACAGCAGACTGTGGTATAAATGTGGATGTTCCTTGTAATACTAAAATGTTAAGGTCGTTTTTGGGTACCTAGTAATGAACGTATTGACTGATGAACTTCAACAATACTAAAAACATGATTATCACGCAGATAGTAAGTACTAATAACACTTACCAAATTCGATTGCGAACTTACAACTAACTTTACTCAATAAATACCAGCAAAATTAAAAAAAATATCTTCAAGTACCAAGATTAGTTAAGTTACGTATAAAAATCGAGCGAACAATGGTTTCAATGTGTGCGTGCGCGTAATGTTGCTGTGTTGCGATTCAGATACCTAAACTTGAGCGTGTTCAAAATGTGATAGCGTCCTTAACATACTTAATTGAAAAGGCAAGTAACACGCTAATTGACTTAAATAACACATCAAAATGACGCCACAACAAGTTCAAATAGAATCCCCTTCTCCCACCATTTCACTACTATCCAATAAGCGACCTGCGCGGGAGTTGATCCACAACAGTCGAAGAAAGTGCCCGTCACCCGGTTAGACGAAACACCGCACGAAATCGAAATAAAACGGCTTGACAATTTCGAAAAACCGAAACTAATCAAGTGTGTGTTCAGTGATTGGTTTGAAAAGATACGTGATGTGTGAGGTGCGCAGACGCAGGGAAAGTGTTCAGGAATCTGTCATGTTACAGCGTTTGTAATGAGCAGTAAAACGAAGTGTTCAATATAATTCGGTGTGGACTGTGGAGCTTTCTTGTGTATTATGTTTTGTTGTGAAAGTGTAACCGAATGAACGTAAGTTACCAAGCTTTTGTAACGTAAACATTGGTTGTTCATTGTCAAACATTTGACGGTAATTGTGCTGTCAACTTTTCGAACTAATGGTTTCTATTCATACCAAAGATTACTTGTTTGAAAACCCGTTTTCAGCAGTATTATTGCAGGAGTCGTCTTAAAATTTAATTAATCAAGTTGAAACAATCGGCATGCGAAATGCGCGTACTTACTTATTTTTCGACAAAAAGTGATAGATAAATTATGTCAAAAGGAAATGCCGAAACCTTTTTATAAGATTCTACTTACACTCTTCCTTAGAATTCGTTTACCTAGCCAGCTTATGAGGCTATGTCTTACTGGTTAGTGCTAACTAGTACCTTTCTTAACTTAACTATTGACAATTCATTGACACTTCAAATCATAGAAAAACGTTTGGCCCTAATGTTGCAAGTTAATAGTTAAGTACAGTCTGTTGTGAGTTTGGTTTTGCAAGTCATCAGATAGCTCACATAAAAATAAAAAGTTGTCTGGGTTGCTGTCGCCGGACTGTGAATGTTTAAGTGAGTTATAGATACTATCCTTCATGAAATGCAAACAATTTATTGGACGACCAAGAGGTCGTGCACCAAGTAAAAGTGGGGCAAATTATGTGAAATCCTTGTTTGAATAGAGATTAAGAATGATTCATCTCCCTTTGGTATTTCTGTTTAGGCTTTTGTGAACCTAAGTAAACCTACAAACCGTTTAGTTGGACCATTATGTGATTTGGGAAGATATATGGCATTGTAAACAATGGGATAACTGGTTGGCTCTTTGGATTTTGAAAGTTAATGCAAAGCCGGAAGACGCTAAGCTATGTGGCCTAAAATTGTGTTAGATAGTCAAGTTGGTCTTAAAGTATGAACAACAGTGGCTGCGAAACAAAGTCGATTTATTTATAGATAAGAAAACTATCATTAGTAAAACAAACAACAACCCATTTTGCAACATCTATTACTTAATACTTTCAGCATATTAAGAATTTAATCAATATTCCAGTAGCCTCTGAATATAATTAGATTTAATTACACAACATTTTAGCTGCCAAAAGGGAACGGTTACATAATGACAGTGGCTGTATTTTCTCCGGAACTCTTTAATATTCTGGAGGCAACGGACAAGCATTCGTAAATTCTCTTGGCCGCGCTTCAACGACATTTTAGTACACTTTCTAACAAAGTATGAATTGTAAACAATGGTTTTTTAACGGGCCAGTAAGTTATGTTCAAGTTAACTACTTAATAGTGGTTAATCTTGTTCTTTCGTCGTGTCTTATCCTCTACGTTTTCAACAGCTTGTGAGGGGCTCGTGGCCATCTTCTAGGTTAAGCAATGCTTGCCGAGGTCAGTCCTTAGATGGGTGACCATCTATTACATGGCTCGGCGTGTAATGGCAAGAAGAAGAAAGAAAAAAAAACATATTTGGGACACAGGAAATACAAATAGTTTAAAACTAACAAAGTTACAATAAAAACAACCAGAAAGAAAACAAAAAACTTTGCGTGACCAAAAAATAAAAAGGCTCCTAATCAGCATAATGCTGTGATATTTAAAAAAATTAATACCGTTGCGCTGGTATTCTGTTATTGCCCGAATGGATGGTCACTCCTCCGTGCCTCGGAAAACACGTTAAGCCGTTGGTCCCGGGTGTCATTTATACATCTTTAACAGTGGTTACAGGTAGTCAGAAGCCCGAAAGTCTGACAACCAGTCGTATCAAGGGATATCGTGTTACCCAGTAACTGGGTTGTAGAGGTCCGATAGGTACATGTAAAATACTGGTATTCAGCTGCATCTGGTTAGACTGGAAGCCAACCCCAACATAGTTAGGAAAAGGCTAGGCAGATGAACTCATCTGCCGCTTTAAATTAGGTGGTTCCCTACAAACCTATTTTCGTATTTTTGAAAATATATTTTATATCCAAAATATATTCGGTTACGTTTCATGACCAAAATGTTTCTGTCGGTCATATTGTCATGCTATTATGAAAGCACGCAAGGATGCTGAACATTCTCTTGACATAACCATAACTTAAACAAATTGTTAATTCGGTGTTTAAGTATCTTATTTCGCTAATGACTTTATATTTTTGAGGGATCTATGCCGTGGCTGACTAAGCTTCAATGACAAATTATTTGTAACTCTCTCTCAGTTTAACAGAATGTAGTCAATTTGCATAAGTATATTACTTAAAACAAGGAAGTCAATTTATCATTTTCATCGTAGAAAACTGAGCTACTTACCTATTTTACATTTAATAAATCAAAAAAGTTATTTGATACATAATACTTCAATTAAATGAACCATATAATTTGCATACCAATTAAAAACATGATTATGAATCTACTCGTAGTATTAAAGCCACTAATAAAATAATCATGTATAAGTAAGTACTTCATGATATGTAAATAATAAAGATGTCAATTAGATAAGTGAATTATAAAAACCCGAGTCATACAATTATAGATCACACTAATATTATAAAGGCGAAAGTTTGTGAGTGTGTGTGAGGGTGGGTGTGTTACTTCGCTCAAACAACTGGACCAATTTTGATAAAATTTTGTATGGAGGTAGCTGACACCCTGGATTAACATATAGGCTACTTTTATTCCGATATTCCCACGGGATCGACATTTACGCGGGTGAAACCGCGGGGCGCAGCTAGTATTCAATAACTGTATGACTCAGAAGCTAAGTTCATTAATTCTCACCAGTACAGAGTAACGAAAGGCATCTTATACAAAATGTCAATCAAAAATACTAAAGATGCAAAAGTAATTACTGTTATGTCATTAAATGGTCGTTTACTTTGCGCTCGACTGCACATCCGTACATGTTTTCTTTCTTCTACAATCGATTCTACATTAGATTGCACTCAAGTTATAACTAGCAACACTGCATTGAATTTCACACTTTACTCAGCTAGAAGTGTAGTTTAAAATGGCTTGTTTGTCAGACCCAGTTAGTTAGAAGCGCCTAGCAGAAATGTGATAGATAATCCAATTTTCGTGAGAATCAATTAATCAAGTAGGCGGAACTTGGTTGCATGTGAGATGAAAGTCAATCCGTGAAGGAAAACTTGAGACTATGACATAAGCAGGTGGGTAAACGACTTATGTGCATGGGACACGGAAGACAGTGGAGTCAAGTTACTCTTATATCTGTCACTTGGTTATTCCACCACGGAAACCTAACTCGCATTTGAGTAAAATCTAGAGTAACACTCGCGGAGTAATTGTGTAACACACTTAACAGCAGGAGTGGCTTTCATTTTGACAGTTCAACAACATTCATTGCGTTATTTACGTTGTTGAGCAGGCACATTTTCGAACACATGAAGCAATGAATAGCAATATCATATATTATATATATAAAAATATCATATCATTATATTATATAAATTATTTTAATTGTGATTAATAGTGTGTTACCCAATTAGGGAGCAGGTTTTTTTGAATTGAGAATTTGACGTTGGGAAGGTGACGCCCGGGAAATTGAAATTTTTTTTGCAATAAGTAAAACGTAAAGGAAAATCAATTTCGCGGGCTACATTGAAGGAATCACCTTGAGTAATGATAAAATAGAGTTCTACAAGTTCCTTCAAATTCTCAATTCAGAAACTGAGTGTAAATATTTCAGGATTGAAACATTATACATTATTTCCAACAAAGTCAAGTCAATACAAAAGTGTTTTGTCATGAACTAATTTTCTTCACAGTGTTTTTTGAGCTGTTCAAAATGTTTCATGGCAAGTTAGTTTCGGCTTCATACAACAATGAGTTGGCTGGTTTATTTCATTTTACTGAAAATATTAAGGCTCTTGTTAACGGTGTAGGTAGATATGTACTTGGTGGAAATTTTTCCAAACTACATATTTTACACAGACTCCGAATTGGCTTGTCGAGATACGATCGAACTATGTAAACTAATGATGCAATTAGTGACGCGTGGATGATCACAGTTTTTATGGACCACGGCAGATTTCTAATGATCATTTCATCACTTTCATGATTTATAATTTTAGGCTAATGTTTTGTTAGTTCTTTATATAATAGGGCAGATTACTAAATAACTGGTAAATCAAAGATATTTAGATTTGCCTGTATTGTCCTGATTTGGATCGATCGTCGATTAGTCCAGTTTAACACATAGAATTCATTTCCAAAAACAACCAGCTTATCCTTAATTAATTCCTAACCAAAAAACCGTCAAACTTTAATAAAATAAGCGCGTTAATCTTTGCAGAAATTATTTTCGACATCATGGCTGAATGTCATAACTTGAACTGTCAAAATCTCTCGATGCGTGACATCAAAATCTACTGTAAATTTTTGTAAATGAAAAACTACGGTCAGTTTAGGTGACCCACTCCATTAAAATTCGCAGTGACGTAGTCGCAAGCGCACGCGCCTACCTCGACATAACGGTACTTCACGAATCATCAACTGTTAACCAAGTGACACTGTTTCACATTGCAAGTGGTGGAGTTGAATAGTTTAGTTTTTTTTTAACGAAAAAAAAATCATGTAAGAAACTGTTTCGCTGAAAGTGGAATGAAAATATTTCCAAAAGAAATAGTTCGAACCAGTACAACTGTGCGAAATGAACAGTATAGAATTATAGAGTTACATTCCGGAACAACTAACTGAATATAATTTGAACCAGATAACGCCAACCCGCACTGGCCCAGCGCGGCGGGTTATGGTCCAAACCCCCCATAAATATGGAGCACAAGGAAATGTGGAAGAAAATAGGGGAGGCAAAAAAAGACAGTGATATAGGACAGATGACTATAGGGTATAATTCTCTTCAGAACGGTTCTCAATAAACTTAAAACCCATAAACGACTAGACTAGCGTAATACGCCACAAACGATATCCTTTAGAAGCTCATTTATTAACAACCCATCATGCAGTAACATTGCCCTCATAATGTTTCAGGTGTGAAGATGAGCTCGATAGTGAACGTGGCCGCAGACGTGCTGTCGGGCACGGCCATCGCCGCCGCCGCCGGCTCGCAGGTAAATGTCCGCTAACCCACTATCACAGTCCACATCACAATACACAGACACGATATAGACACATACTGTCAATATAATGAAGAACAAGGCACGCACACATAGACAGCGTTCGGTTCGGCAGCGCTCGAATCTACGGGGAGGCAAGGGAGCGAAATCGCATGAGTAAATATTGAACAGAGACCAATTTTCATGTTTAGCCGTAGAACCGATGACAGTTGAGGTAGTCGTGGTCCTGAGTGAGTTCGCACAAGCATGCCCTAAGGTAATGATTTTCGTAGGGTGTAGCTGGATAAGAGTAGCCGAGGATTGAGTGAAGCATGAGATTAAAGAAGCCAATGTCCAGCTGTGAACTGCTATAGGCTGATGGAATAGTAGCTTCGTGCAATGGGTTCACTTCTTCATGGCACGTTGACTTGATTATCCACTCGTACTAGTATTTACGCAAGCGTCAATCGTATGAAGGTTTTAGTCTCTGTTGGTACTCCCTCTTGTGACTATAGCGCGTATGGGTCTTGTATATGACCTACTATGTCTTTATGTTTGCGTGTAGCAATATACGAGTATGTAAGTCATGCCATCAGCCTTATATGACGTCACGTTGCATCCAACTAGCATGACTTATGTCGTGCCGGCTGCACGCACTGCGAGAACCAACGCGACTTACTTCCGTCTTCCGGTACTAAATGCCTGGCGTTCTTAGTTCTTATACATCTGTTACTCTTGCTTACCTACTGAAGGCATATTCGCAGACATGAATGAAATGCTTCGATAATAAGTGACACTTTATTTTTTTCACAGCTATTACTTGAACGTTTAGCACCATGTTACAGTATTTGTGCGCGAATTGTGGATTTTTTAAGCTTAACATAATATGCTGCTGTGTTTTTTGTTTGGTAGAGTTTAGTATTCAAAATAATAAGAGTTTGATCTTACCTTTCAGCTAGCAAAAATAAGTAAGCCATATCTCCATTTTTTAAATTTTATCATATAAAATAGACATTTGCATTCATAATTGCTGATTATCGTTCCAGCTCTAATTGCATTTGTATTTTGTAGCATTTTAATGTAAGTGTCACCTTCGTTATTGCCTGTTTTGGCTGTTTTACTAACTAGAAGAACTTCCATAGAATTTTCATCTGATTGAGATGACGAAATCTTTTGAAAAATCCCAATCAAATACTGACATTTCTCGTACTTAGTCATTAATTATTTATTTATAGTATGATGCACTATGAATGTTTGTCCGTATATCTTGAACATCGACAAACATCATTCATATCGGATGTCAGGCGTTCAAAGCGATCAACAATCGATTAACTTTTTAGTTCATTCCCGGCAGTGAGTATGCTTCATTAAACTTATGCAAACATGTATTATACAATGGCAGTGTTCCACACACTTAGCTCGTCTATTTATTGCAGGTAATAATGATAGACATTAATATTATGAAGTAAAACTATAATTAGCGACCCTCTTACTAGAAATATTATATGAAAAGTTTCTAAGACTATAAACGTCAGACAGCATCTGCCTGGCATTACTGCTGAAATAGACTTAATCCCTGAAGGTGCTGTTGTGTTAGGCCAAAGCAAACAGAATCCGAAACCGGTATAACAGGATAGGGTTTAGGTCCATAACGGAGCCGGAAACTGGAGACCGGAGACCGGATTTGTACCGGCTTCTGCGTGTAATAACCATATTAGAAACACTTTTACTAGAATACTGAATAGTGGTTTATAAATAATATACATGTATTTAGTTGCTAAGCCTTTATATAAATAATTGAATAAACTCTAAATACAAACGTTCGTAACATTCCAGATAGCCTGGTTCATCCCGATGCTGGTGGCAGCGATAGCGTACTACAACTTCGACGCGACGGACCCTGAGGGCAGGCCAGCAGACATCAGTGACTCTAAGATGCTGCCAGACTACGACTTCATCATCGTTGGAGCAGGTTCTGCTGGTCAGTATGTATACGAGCCTTTATTTAGCGTTAGTTATCTAGTGCTGCCATCTAACATTATGCTGAGTTATGGCCTTTTGGCATAAGTATTTACCTATTTCCTTTTTTTAACACTTAAAGGCGGTTTTTGTTGTATACCAATAAACAATTTTCTTTCTTTCTTTATCAACCCGTAAATGACCAGTGCTGAAGATGTACTTGTTAGTTCAAGTAAATAGTTGAACAAGTGATGGCTCACCCCCTTTTGCTCGTCAGTCCCCCATCACCAGTTTAGCTATTGTCACTTTTAGTTTAGCCAAGGGATAGGGCTAAATTGTACTTAATTTTCTCAGAAAAAATATTTGTATTAGAAAAGATGTTTGTATCCAGCCAAGGACTGAGATTGTTTAAATGGTAATGTGGTGAAAATAACTACCCAAGGAGGTTTAATTTAATAAGTAGCTACGATTGGCAGGCCCATGGGGATGATTTCAATAAATTGAGATTATCATTGGATACATTAATTATGTAAAACTTATCAAATTATTAATACGTATTCTTCTACTATTTCCAGGTGCAGTGGTTGCAAACCGGCTATCTGAAGTTAGCAACTGGAAGATTCTGCTCTTGGAAGCCGGCGGAGATGAAACGGAGATATCCGACGTGCCTCTTCTGGCTGGATACCTGCAGCTTAGCAAGTTAGACTGGCAATACAAGACTGAACCTTCGGGAACAAGCTGTCTAGGTAAATAACTTAATTTAATATTCGTTGACCGCTTACAAAATCAGCCTATAACGTTCCCACTACTGGGACACAGGCCTCCTCTCTGTGCGTTATCAATAATACTCAGAAACTCATAAAAGTAACTCATTGAAATAATCTTATAATGTTAAATAAGTTATAACTACATTCAACGAGTTGATTATAATTTCCCTTACCACTATTATTCCAGCAATGGAAGGAGGCAGATGCAACTGGCCCCGCGGTAAGGTGCTCGGAGGCAGCTCCGTCCTCAACTATATGCTGTACTTACGAGGCAACAGAAAAGACTACGACTCCTGGGAGGCGCTGGGCAACGAGGGCTGGGGCTACAAGGACGTGCTCTATTACTTCAAGAAGTCGGAAGATAACAAGAACCCTTCCTTAGCACACACGCCATACCACAGCACTGGAGGGTACCTGACAGTTTCCGAAGCACCCTATCATACACCACTCGTACGATCTTTTATTGATGGAGGTCTAGAATTAGGGTACATGAACAGAGATATAAATGGAGAAAACCAAACCGGTTTCATGGAGGCACAGGGGACGATCAGACGTGGTAGCCGCTGTTCGACATCTAAGGCATACCTAAGATCAGCTAAGGATCGCCCTAATCTACACATATCCATGTATTCACACGTCACTAAAGTGATGATAGACCCCAGAACTAAAGTTGCTTTTGGAGTAGAATTTGTGAGAAATAAAATGGTTTACCGCATCAGGGCTCGAAAGGAAGTCATTCTTTCAGCTGGAACTGTTAACTCTGCCCAGTTGTTGATGTTGTCTGGAATAGGACCTGCAGAGGAACTGTTTAAGCATAAAATACCTATGATACAGAATTTGAAAGTTGGAAGGAACTTACAGGATCACATTGGATTGGGCGGCTTGGCGTTTATGGTAAACCAGCCTATATCTATTGTAGAACATCGTCTTTATACTGCAGGTACACTGATGGAGTACGCCATGTTAGGAGAAGGTCCTTTAACTATCATGGGGGGTGTCGAAGGCTTAGGCTTTGTCAACACTAAATATGTAAACGAGACTGACGATTTCCCAGATGTTGAATTCCATTTTATTTCTGGATCAACAAATTCTGATGGCGGAGAGCAGATAAGCAAAATCCATGGACTAATGGACACGTTCTACGATGCTGTGTTTAGACCTATAAACAATATGGATGTCTGGAGTATCATTCCTATGTTGCTCCGACCGCGGAGCAAAGGCTTCATACAGCTGCGTAGTGCCAACCCTTACGATTACCCCTACATTTATCCAAACTATCTAGCAGACGAGTTGGACGTCAAAACTCTAGTAGAAGGAGTTAAAATCGCTGTAGCACTCTCCAGGACTAGAGCATTTCAAAAATATGGCTCAGTTTTGAACAAGCACGTCTTTCCTGCGTGTGTGAGTATCAAGAGGTACTCAGACGCATATTGGGAGTGCATGATCAGACAGTATACTTGTACTATCTACCATCCTGTTGGAACAGCGAAAATGGGGCCGTACTGGGATCGTGACGCGGTTGTCGACAACAAGCTGAGGGTGTATGGAGTGAAAGGTCTACGTGTCATAGACGGCAGTATCATGCCTAATATAGTGAGCGGGAATACCAACGCACCTATTATCATGATAGGAGAGAAAGGCAGCGACATGATCAAGGAATTTTGGTTGAAACGGCGAAGCTCTAGATATTACATTTAATTGACGTACAAAACGAAAGTATTTATCAGTATTATTATGGGCGTGAGAATTTTGTTGTAAATATTTCCTATCATGGTCGAATATTGTGAATCTATTTATTTTATATTTATTGACGGCACGCAATTGTAAATTATTTGATTAAGGATAGTGTTCATAGATAATAAATTATTCTAATACTACATATGTCTGCTCTCTTGTCATTAAATCATCATTTCTAGGTCAGAGACCCGCGATGTCATAATACTACATTGTTGCTTATTTGCTGACACTAATGGATTATTGTGGAACGATGAATTAAGCACAGAGTAATCAAACACCGTCAGGTAACAAATTGAATCATTATTTAAATACACTAGTGAATTCGATATTTCTACTTCAATTGCAAGGTAATAGGAATGAACTCGTCCTGATGAACATCGTAGATATATTGTATTACGTTATTGACGAAGCACTATACACCTCTGCTTTCCCTTTGGATAGCTTAGGCGTGATTTTATGTTATGTAGAAACTTAAAATAAAAAGAATCACACACGCTTGTTTTGGTAATAATGTTTTTTCATCCAAACCTCAAAGTTTCTGGTCAAATCAACGATACCTAATATTCTGCCTTCAAAATAAATTCATTACTCTGTGCAGTCAAACTTACAAGTGTGACACAATACGGATTGACCTGCTGTAAACAATAACTCGCTTAAACTGCTGAATCAGTTGCCATTCAATTTAATTCCATATCAGTGTCGGTGCAGCGGTGGCGCGTATAGTATGGAACCATGTCGACCCACAACCCAACCACACTCAGGGGAATCCTATCAAATACAAGGATCACCTTCCGGCTGCTACCTGGCCTCGGCGCAATGATAATCCTCCGCATGGCCATACATTTATACCGACCTGATATTGAAGATGCAGAAAACCGTGTCAGAGACCATCCTTTCGAAGAACTCTATGATTACTACGATTTCATCATAGTTGGTGCGGGGTCCGCAGGTGCAGTGGTAGCCAATCGACTATCAGAGAATCCTAACTGGAAAGTGCTTTTGCTCGAAGCGGGACAAGACGAGAATGTGTTATCAGAAGTACCAGTGATATTCCCTATACTACAAACATCTTCTATCGATTGGCAATTCATTACGGAACCCAGTGACGGGTACTGTTTGAGTATGGTGGAAAGAAAGTGCAAGTGGCCGCGCGGTAAAGTGCTCGGTGGTACCAGTGTGTTGAACGCCATGTTGTACATAAGAGGGAATAAGCGCGACTATGATAACTGGGAGAGTATGGGTAATGTAGGCTGGGGATATGACAGTGTGTTGCCGTACTTTAAGAAATCAGAAGATATAAGGATACCTGAGAAGCAAAACGATCCGTATCATGCGACTGGTGGTCCTTTGACTGTTGAACATTTCGCTTTTGAGCAGCCAATAACAAGAAAGATATTGGAAGCTGGAGAGCAGTTAGGGTACAGCATTCGCGATGCGAATGGAGAGTTTCAAACCGGATTTACTCGCTCCCAAGCGACTGTACGCGACGGTCTTCGTTGCAGCACAGCCAAAGCGTTTTTGCGACCGGCCTCCAAACGAAAGAACCTTCATGTAAGTGTGCATTCACTAGTTGAAAAAATACTGATTGACGAACAAAAAACTGCATACGGTGTAATGTTTAAAAAAAATGGACAAGAAAGAATCGTGAAGGCAACTAAGGAGGTCATTTTATCAGCTGGCGCGATACAATCTCCACAGCTATTGATGCTATCTGGCATAGGAGATGCTGAACACCTAAAAGAACTTGGAATATATCCGATTGTCAATCTGCCTGGCGTCGGACGGAATCTTCAAGACCACGTCGCAATAGGCGGTCACTCGTTCCTCTTCGACAATCCTTATGATAACGGAACAGATTATTGCTTTAATCTAAATGCCGTCATGTCAATAGGATCTCTCGTAGATTTTACTGTACACAAGACCGGGCTACTATATAGTATGATGGAGGCTGAAGCGATGGCGTTCCTCAACACTAAATATCAGGACCCGAATGACGACTATCCAGATATACAGCTGTTTATTGCTCCTACTGCTGACAATATGGATGGAGGCTTGTTTGGTAAAAGGGCCAATGGTTTGGATGATGCCACGTATGCGGATTTGTATGAAGAGATACTCTATGACTCTTCGTTCTCCATCGTGCCACTGTTACTGAGGCCGAAAAGCCGCGGCTATTTGAAACTACGAGACGCGAACCCCTACTCGCCACCACTGATTTATCCTAACTACTACACCGACCCAGAGGACATCAAAGTAATTGTAAGTTTTATATTATATTTATGCTTATAGAACTTCGAATGAATGTTGTCATAACAGAACATAACTTTTAAATAAACAAGCAGTTAACGTGGAGCAGTTGATAATTTTGATTGTTTTGTTAAAAGTTACGATCGTAAAAAATGGCGATGATTGCTGTCAGCGGGTCACTGAAGTTAAAAGGTTAAAGTAATTACTATAAAAAATGTAATGTTATTAAACATAATTATGTAATTGCTCTTGTTTGGAAACTTTGGATCTTATTACCTATGAACATGCTTAGTATGCTTACATGTTTATAAGTTGAATTACCTAAATTAATATTATAAAGCGGTTATATGGCCAGAAATCGCACAAAACAGAGACGTTGGCAAGGAAAAAGGGGAGGCCTTCGCCCAGCAGTGGGACACAAACCAGACTAACAAAAAAACTTTGTTTGTTTATAATGGGTAATCTCTAGAAGTACTCCGATTACAAACATTATTTCAGCGCCATAGGATATGTTTTTATGTTAGAACACGCGTACAAGTCGCGGGCATAAGCTAATTTTGTTATAGGTTGAGTCTACTAAATTAAATTACTCACAAGGGCCACGTCCATAAAGGAGATATTACAAAAACACCTATTACAAAATTGCTATAGCATTGGAAGTTAATTACAGGACCCTGTAATTACTCGTACAACAAACCATAGTGTGACCAAAATTGTTATGTGATTTCAGGTGGAAGGCGCCCGTATAGTCCAGGAGCTAGTGAATCAGCCAGCACTTCGCGAGCTGAACGCCCGGCCGAACCCTCGGCGGAACCCAGGCTGTGCGGCTCACGGGCTGATGTCGGACGAGCACCTAGAGTGCCAGGCCAGGCACCACACACTGACGTTATACCATCCTGTAGGAACGTGCGCAATGGGGCCTTTTGATGACCCGGCTGCTGTTGTTGATCCCAGGTTAAAGGTAAGAATATTCTCAGCCTATAAATCATGGTCACGGGTTGAAGACGAGTGTTTTACCAAACTTTACAAGCCCTTGCCCTTCATTTGAATATAACCTTTCTCGCCTCCGATAAAGGATTGGTTTTCAAAACCATTTTATTTTAAAACCTGCCCACTTAATTATGTCGCGATCTGAATACTGTTTTATACAACATTATTTCATATATGTTAACATTTTCATTTCCAGGTGTACGGAATCAAAGGCCTTCGAGTGATCGACGGTAGTGTTATGCCAATAATAACAAACGGTAACACCAACGCGCCGATCATAATGATCGCTGAGAAAGCTTCAGATATGATCAAAGAAGACTGGTATGAAGTTAACATTGAAGAAAATACGTGTCCTGTAGAAGATACAAAGCGCTGTCAACAGTCTAAGAATACTGAAGATGAAGAACCAACTAAAACACAACTGAATCCTTTAAGAGATTTGTTTAACGAAACTACTAGCCTATTTCCATTACTAGATAGCAAAATTGCAGTTAATCCTTTTAAAGACAATAATGACAAAAAGTCCAAAAATGTAGAAAAAGAATATAAACAGAATTTAGTGCCAAGTTCGATAAATATTCCTAAACAAGTGCCAAAAGGTGTTTGTAGGAAGAATCATCTATACCCAAATTACAATCATCCTCAGAGAAAATTCAATAGTCCAGCACATAATCCTTTCCGAAATTATCTTTATGGCTCCCCGAATATCCAAGATCAAAATCCTTACTACGGGTCAAATTATGGGCAGCTATCCAATCCACTCTATCCATTTCTAAAATTAGGACGACGGAAGCCTTTAATAAAGAATATATTTGCAAATCGGGAGCCAAGACCATTGGTTTATTCTAATAAAATTAATAAGGTTGAAGACCCAATTTATTATGAGCATGGTGACGTGATTACTCCTAGTGGGGAAAATAAATGCAAGATCTGGTTTTACTGTGATGATGATGTGAAGTATAAAGTATGAACTTGTGTTGTAACTTTATAGGTATCATGTATTTATTTGGTTAGATTTAAGTAGTACGTAGATTAAACCAAGTGAAATAGAATAAGGATATATTTATCCTGTCAAGAACGTTACCGAAGAAGTTTTCTGTTGTATTTAAATAAATGTTTAGAATGTTTCTAGATGCTTTTGTTTAATTAAATTAATTAATAGCTGTTGTGTGCGACTTCGTTCGCATAAAAGTTTCCAAGTGCATGCTAAACTACGAAAGTAATATCCTATATGTATCTACCTTAAATCTATCGATTTAAATCGAATTATGTATTGATAGTTGGATATTAATACTGCGATATATATTAATTATGACAGGATATTCATTTCGACAGTCCACCCGTCCGTCCGTCCATATTGATATAATGTAAATGCATTTCATAAAAAGCATGGTAAAGGTGCAACTAAAAACAGACGCACAGTCGTTGCTGAGGATGTTGAACTACTAGAATATTCATTAGAGGGTCAGTGGAAGTGGTATAAATTAAAGCAAATGAAATAAATAACGACTTTAATCTGCGAAGTTTTATTGTGTGGTTGGGCCTGATTATCTTAGTCTTAGAAAAAAAAATACTTTATGCACTAGAACATAAAAAGCGACTTTATGTCGCCTACGCTCTACATAAAGACGAGCTTTTAGAGCATGAGAAGTGAAAAGTATGTTTATATTAGGGTGGTCCTTATTTTTCGACTCTTGAATTATCCCCGAGGCCCTTATACATCTAAATAGCGCACGCGTTTTAATTGTAAAAGTCATAGTAACGTGTATCAACTTGCAATGGCGTCTACAAGTAGCGGACTCAGTAAAGCTACTATTTTATGTTCTGGCTTTATGAATAAAAGAATCCAACAAATACAGATTTTGAGTTTTTACTTAAAATTCAAACCTTGGTAGCGACCCCTAAATGTCATTTAAAAATTTAAAAAAAATACTGAAATAGTTTCTTATGGTATGTAATAAAATTACGTGGTGCCCCGCGAAATTAAAGAAAAAAAAATCTTTTCTCAGGAATAAGGACCACCCCAATATATTAATCATAGTTTATAATTTTACCACAAGTAGTTTGAAATTGTACGGTTTGCTGCTCACCTTTGCTGGGTAAATATACATGTCAAGCATATCAAGTCACTAGCGCTTCAATTAGAATGCATATAAAAAGATGAACATTAGATACTTACAATACTTAGATTAAGTAGTATTAACCCTTCACGCGTCAAGTGTACACAACAGTGTCATTGTTCTATAGTCATTGTCATTGTTAAAACAATGATTTTACTGCACCCATTCAACTACTCCGACACGTGGGCTGTTTCGATAGGGAGGCGGGCATTGCGGGCAAACGTGTGAGAGGTTAAACAGCACCCTAATTGCAAAACAGACTATTAATCACAATCTAAATAATTTTGAAGGAGGCTAAACCATATAATAGGTATGTTCAAACATTTTTCTGCTCAACAGCGTAAATAATGCAATTAATGTTGTTGAACTGTCAAATTGAAAGCCATTGCTACTGTTTTTTAGTGTGTTACTGAATCACCCCGCTGCACGGTGGTCACATAGAAGGTCACAGGCCTCCGATGGCAATGATTGAGCTAAGCCATGATATCTGGTTCAGTTACCCACTAGTTGTCATACTACCTGAGACTATAAAAAGTTTTGCAATCTATTGTCCGCAACATTCCTTTTTGGCATCAGAAGTGAACACGTCTAATTAGTCATCAACGGTGTTTATCACCAAGCGCTAATTAACCTAAGACGCGACGCGTGTTTTCAAGTTCCAACTTGTGTGTGACCTGTTATTTTGCAATGGACATTCAAGTTACAGGTATGTATTATTAATTTACGTTACTATTTTGTATTTTCAATCCACCATTTTTTTTTAAATAGTGTGCTACGCCGCAGCATTACCTTCGTATTTATTTCTGTATTTTTTTTTATGTTGAAGCGTTTACTTATGTTTGTATCTACTTGTGCCATTGACGTAGGTATAAAAATGTCGCTTGAAATCTCTACTACTACACTTTAAAAAATGTATTTGCGGCATGCTGCAGCTGTAAGGTGCAGCCAGGGTCTACGCCGAGCGCCTGGGCGCGTAGCACTTGTTACGAAATATTTGTATTGTTGTTGATCCGCATTTAACTGATTTTTGTTTTGTTTTAGGTACTAGTATTGAGTGTTCTTTCAAAAGAATGATTGTACTAGATACTGGGCTGTCTATTAAGGACAGCAAATCCGAACTGGAACGATGGCGTCGAGTTTTTCAAGCCCTGATACAGTTGCTGCCTGGATGTTGAGAATTTCATTGCTGATGACTTAGAAAAAAGAGTTACTAATCTTTGTACAAGATTTGTAGATTGACCATGCATTATTGTCAATAGGTGAGCTTTCGGTAGAGGCCGCCGAATCTTGCAATAAGTTAGTTAAACAGTTTAGGCGTGACAACACGAGGAAAATGTCCCGGGTTGTCACAAACACCGACTTGATACATAGACTTCTTCTTAATTCGGATCCTTATATTTCTGGTTTAAGAAGGTTACCACGGAAGAAGAAGTCTATTCTATCTAAAGAGGGGTTAAATTTTTTGTCGGTGTAGAATAAAATGTATATAGTTATATAATAAACACTAGATTTATATTATTTTAGATACAGCTCCTATTATGTAACTATTAACATGTAAATAATATATTTTTGTCCATTTCAGTGTTTGTAGTTAGGTAATAATTAGGTATTTACTTTATTTTGACTATAAAAATGTAAATATTGAAGTTTATTAGTTATTAAGTTGCAATTCGTTTCTTGTATTTTAGTACGTATTTCGTCAAATATAATAACTGTATTATTTTTTCGAATAAAAAAGTTTTTTAACATTAATTCGCTTATTTTCATTTTATTATAACGTCAAGTATTACAAAAAAGCATAATAATAATAATTAGTATTGATAATGACAGTCATTACCTTCGCGAAACCCTATGACCGCCTCTCTTAGGGCGCGGAACCACTGTGCGCTGGTCAGTATGACCATAAAAAAAAACAATTTCAATTCAAACATATGCACTCACTGCTCAATAAATCTGTGAAATTAATGAAACGATCCTAATAGTGACAGTATACGCAGCTATTCTGTAAAAATTTCGCCTTGAAGTAAACTGATATACCATCTGCAGCTTAAGGTTTGAGAGTTCACTTCAAGCTCCTAAGATTTCACGGTCAAATTTTTGCAGAATAGACCGGGTGGACGTTTGGCGATATTGATTTAGTTAGAAGAAAATAAAGAAGAAAGAAAATTGCGGCACACATGACGCAGAGAAAGAACACAAAAAGAACAAATTGGGGCAAAACGGCCATCGCTCGCTAGTTGGCTACGTTACTGAATCGTTATCAGACTTATTAGAAAGAAGTCTAGTTATAAGGAGGAACGATCATCGACTGAAACTGCACTTTCTGAAAACTAGTAGGATCGCAAAATGACGACTGCCAAATCTCAAACAAGTTATTCTACATTTTCTGTCCACATTGTAATAATTGCGTCGCTAAGTTCGCCGGACACTCCTCCACACAAGTTTAGACGTGATTAAAATCTTGCCTACTAAAATTAAGTCAGGCGCTGATTAATTTGACAGGCCTAAACTAAAATTTATCTTCTGTCCTTTTCTTAATGAAATAGAAAGAAAAAGATGCACTGAACTTAAATTTAGTTGTTTGTGAAAAACAGAATCGGCACCAATTTTTCGTTTACAGGGTTAATTGCTTGTATATAATTTGTTGTTACTTATCGCACCACGAAAAATATAAACATAAAAGTACATTAGGTTTGAATTCAGTCAAAGTTTATCTTAAGTTATCTACCTATGTAATCGGAGGATGCCCGTGCCCGAAAAGAGGCCATAACCTAGTTGAAAAAATTGTACATTATTTTTTAAAGTAGTTTTCACATATAGTATACTTTTTTATGTTATTTCTAGTAATCATCTTTATAAATTACTATGTTTTGGTTATGGATACAATGGCTTTATTATTATTTATTTTATTTAATTTGAAATTCATATTGTTTATATTTTTAAATATTTTTATAAAAAATCATTTAAAAAATATAGAAAATAGTAGCCCATCGACTTCATTCGCAAGAAGCTGGCAGTATCATCACAACAGTATAATGCTTTCTCATTGTTTGTCTTATTTGTTTTTAGTATATTCGTGGATTTATATATATTTATTTGTGCTAATATTTATATATAATTAGGTAAGTATATATATTATATTTATAGTTTTAATAGAAAAATATTTATTCCTCAATTTTTCACAATAGTACCTACCACTGTTTGTCTCTGCGTCACCCAAAGGTTGACTGGTAGAAAATAGCATTAAGTCCACCTCTGTACATTTTTGTGTGCATAGTATATTAAATAAATAAATAAAATACAAGCTCGTTACTACGCCATTATATACACATCGAGCGGCCTATGGTATATGAAGCTGAACATAACTATCTACGGCCTTAAAAAAACGAGTATTTTATGTTAATTTAAAGCAAATTACTATTTTGTAAGTCGGTAACAAATAATTATGTTCCGTACTTTATGTCAGCGTGACTCATAATAAATTGAGCTCTAATTGGTTTATAATGGAGTTTAGCTTAATACGAGTTTTCCTTATAAAGAAAAATATCGCTTCGGTTACTTTAAAAAATAAAGTATGTTTCTTGCTAGAAAACTCATTTAAATCCAAATTCCATAGTTCCAAAATGTCATGTACAGAAACGCGAAAAACTGGCCTAAAGTTTTTGCAAATAATTCAAACAAATCTTGAAAACTACAAGCCATTCGTCCGGTACAGTGTACACTCTCATTAATCTGTCATGGTGATGAGTATGCGGATATTGCGGAGGGCGAAGGCCTAGGACTCAGAAAGGAGCAATTTACTGACAGATAGCTGGTAGCACACTGACGTTTATTTTACAAGTCAAGATGACATATACAATAGATAAAACATAAACTGTACAACACATGGGTATGATGGGCACGTTATGAAGTTAAGTTTAATTATGAATGATCCACATTCAAGCTAGAAGAAAAAAGACAAATTGAAGAAAAACTGGATTGTTGTGAACACAGAGATGACGGCTGTTGGCGTTACATGAAAGAATAAGACACACAATGCCTAAAACAAATTAGAATAAGGGTAGGAGACACATGAGTTCACTAATCGGTCACAGCAGGACTTCCAAGGAGTTTTTGATTGTTTTTAACGTATTTGAAATCGGTAGGTTGACTATCCGGAACAGAATTCCTCGTGGTCAAATCAGTTTGACCATTAAGCTTGACCACGAGAATGGAAGGGTGTATGTACGAGGTCTTACGTATGTGGAACCGGCGCTGTGTATGTACGAGGCTTAACTCCCAGATTTTGGAGAGCTGATAAAAGCACATAAAAACATGTTACAAATAAGCCATTATGATATTAAAATAATAACATAATTGCAATTATCATCTGCTGACGTATATAAGATACCTAAAATGTCTCCTATTTATATATGGGACAAATCTCTGGATAACCATACTGGCAGCTCTCTTGGACCTGTCACCTTGTTAAACTATTTTAGTTGGAGCGGAAAAAGAGAGGTCATCATTCAGCCGAAAGACGTCCACTGCTGGACATAGGCCTCCCCCAAGCACCTCCACTTCGACCGGTTTTGTGCTTCTCGCATCCAACGAGTTCCTGCGGCCTTCACAAGGAAAAAAAGAGAGGTCATCATTCAGCCGAAAGACGTCCACTGCTGGACATAGGCCTCCCCCAAGCACCTCCACTTCGACCGGTTTTGTGCTTCTCGCATCCAACGAGTTCCTGCGGCCTTCACAAGGAAAAAAAGAGAGGTAAGTCAACTATTTTAATGTTACTGTTAGCCTGCATCATCCCACTGGCTGGGCAAAGGCCTTTCCCTATGACTTCCAGCTCTTTCGATTCAGGGCTAAAGTGGACCACTCGTCGTTTGTTTTCTCCAGCTCGCCTGCCATCTTCTACGGTTTCTGCCATGACGCCTTCTGGCAGGGCTCCAACTATTTTAAATTAGTAAAAAATCTAACAGCTATTTTTTCTGTTTTACTAACAGTAATACCTAGTTTTTTTCTTTGCCCCTGGTTTATCTGACTATAATTTACTGTTTCCGAATCTAAAGTGACTAATTTACTTATACAGGTTGAAATTTTAATCACCGTTTTCCTCTTAAGGGTCATTGTACTCATTATTATGAACAACTTTTACTATCGGGCCAAACCTGAAATCGTGAAAAAAATCAGCTGTTCCCTACATCTATGTTCGCATAACTCGTCAAATGTAGGGAACAGCTGATTATTTTTCGCAATTTCATGTTTGGTCCCGTAGTAAAAGTTGTTCATAATGATGAGTACAATGACCCTTAAGAGAAAAACGGTGATTAAAATTTCACCCTGTAATTGGTTGTTGTAACATTGATCAATTCATTATAACGGCTAACGTGGAAAGTAGCAGATTTGCTAATGAGTAACCCTTGGATCCGGAGAGTCTGATCAAGATCTCTCTGGATCCAACGCTTCCTCTTACTTTCTATTGCAAACCAAGTTGCAGAGATATACGCATACTATCTTGCCAAATTGCTGTTTTCGGAGTACCTTATCTTACAAAAAATATTTTTCTCATTTTTCGCCAATTTATATATAAAAATTATTGTCATATTTTGTGAGTTGTAGAATGGATGTCTATTATAGAATGGAAGTGTCAAAAATATGTCAAGTAAATCTATACTGGGTTACCGATAAAACTGTCATTATGTCATCGAAAAACCCCTACATATCTTTAACGATATAATTTCCTTCCATCAGATCAAGATGTCGTGGGCTTGCGATCCGGCGTTGACCGCGAACATTGTGAACAGCTACCAGACTGCTGGGCCCCTGTTCGTGCAGTCTCTGCAGACGTTCCTAGCAGCTCAGTGCGCACTGGTCGGCGACCACCTGTGGCCTGCTGACGCCACCCAGCAAGTACTTGCAGGTAATTATCATACTGAATATTCACGTGTTTCTCCCAGAAGTTATTATAGTTATTTTAATTGTTTAAGTCCAATATCATGAGGAGCAAGTCAACAACCTGGCACAAATCCAGACAGTGAATTTTGTAATAGATTCCGTACTAATACGAATATCCTTATCCACACTCCCCACGACCATAGCTCTTTCTACTGAACTTTTAGCTGGCTTTTATATTAAAATATAATCACAATCACCTACCTAATGTATAATTTATAATGTAAATTACTTAAGATTAATATTTCACAATTTATACCAGTGGACCTTTATTGTCTACATTTTTATACCGGTGGACCTCTATTGTCTATCGGGTGTAGTGTAATGTAGTTAATGATTTCTTTCTACATAGTATAAACGTAGTTTGTATCAATTTGCTGTTTCGACATTCAATTGTTCTTATTTGTATAATTATTATAAGAGGCAGAATTTTCATATAGATGTTGGTCAACATTATTATAAAATCCGTAACATTGATTAGCTAATTATGTAGTATTCTGTGTATAGTAAATAAAGAATGTCTTGCAATATGGTCGTGAAATCCGTATAAAGTATTTCATTGATTTAATTGAATACAAATTACCTTCATGGCTATACCTACTCGTTTATTCATCTTTTGAATTTATAACAATTGATGACAGAAGTAAATGTTTTGCTGATGAAATTCAAATAATCATTTAGATAAAATAATTAACAATATTTTTTTATACAACATTTTTTCCGATAGACCATACTAATATAACGTTAAACCCCATTAACTTAAGCAAGACGTTTTGGTTCTAGATCCCTACTACGACTTCATAGTGGTAGGAGCAGGGTCGGCAGGTTCAGCAGTCGCTAACCGACTCAGTGAAGTGCCAGAATGGAAGGTTCTGCTCGTTGAAGCCGGAGGAAATCCTACCCTGAACACCGAGGTAAATATTCAACATCAAATTGTAGAAAATAATTTCTCTTTAAAAGGGTAAAGTTTCCATTTACTATAAATTCTAACACATTGATCGATTTAATTTCAGATCCCACATTTGTTCTACAACAACATGCGCAGTCCTCAAGATTGGGCCTACAAGACTCAACCTCAAGATGGCGCCTGCAGAAGCTACACAGCAAAGGGTTGCGCTTGGCCTCGTGGTAAAGCTCTCGGAGGCAGCAGCAGTATCAACTTCATGTTCTACGTCAGAGGTAACAGAGTCGACTTCGACGAATGGGCAAACGACGACGGTTGCACAGGGTGGAGCTACGATGACGTTCTGCCATACTTCAGGAAGAGCGAGAAGTTCACTGGCATTTTCAACGAACAGAACAAAAAATACCACAACTGGGAGGGCAACCTTAACGTCGCTGTCGACAAACAGTCCCACGATTTTGAGCACATGATCATCAATGCAGCGATTGAACTTGGATTGAAGAACTCGACCGACATCAACGGCGAGAGCCAAATGGGAGTTATGACGTCACAGACTACGACTAAAAATGGACATAGATTCAGTACTGCTCGTGCCTTCTTGAACCCAATCAAGGATAGGAAGAATTTTCACGTCATCAAACACGCTCAAGCTACTAAAGTTTTGTTCGTACCTGGAACTAACATCGTGAGCGGTGTCATGCTCCACAAAGAAGGGAAAGACATCGTTGTCCACGTAAAGAAAGAGCTCATTCTGTCGGCTGGTGCCCTCAACTCGCCGCATATCTTAATGCTGTCTGGTATCGGACCCAAGAAGCACTTGGAAGATATGAAAATCGAAGTTAAGGCTGATCTGCCCGTTGGAGAAAATTTGCAAGACCACTTATTCGTTCCTACTTTCTACACAAAGCCTGGTCCTAAAGACTACTACTCTATCTCTAAAATTGCCGGTGACTTCGCTCAGTACATTTTGGAAGGAACTGGCCCATTGATCAACACTAGCCCTAACAGAGTCATCAGTTTTGTCAACACAACTGACCCAGAATCATCTGCCTCAGACATGCAGTTCCATTACTTCGTCCTGCCCCCTGGCGTGTACAACTTGATAGACATTTTCCAGAAGCACGGATTAAACGATGAGGCATACACCAAGTTCAAAAAAATGAATGAAGACAAATTCACGCTGGTAATTTTCAACACCCTGCTTAAGCCTAAGTCTGCTGGTAAGATCCTCTTGGCGAGCAAGAACCCGCTCGAAGCTCCCTTGTTCTTCGCTGACTACTACAAGGACCCCGAAGATATGGCGACCATTATCAGGGCAATGAAACAACATTCTTTAAGACTTGGTGATACTAAAGCCCTTAAGAATGCTGGTTTTAAACTGGACTGGTTGGACATCGACGCATGCAAGAAGTTCGATAAGAGTAGCAACGAGTACTTGGACTGTATCTCGAGGGAGCTGACGTTCTCTCTGTACCACCCGACCAGTACCGCCAAGATGGGTCCTGATGGTGACAAGAGCGCGGTCGTTGACCTGGAGCTCAGAGTACGCAAAGTGAAGGGATTGAGAGTGATCGACGCCAGTATCATGCCCTCTGTTATAAGAGGCAACACCAACGCGCCCTCTATCATGATCGGTGAGAAGGGAGCTGACCTGATCAAGAAGTTTTGGTTGAACAAACACACCGAACTGTAAGTTATGTTAATTTATTGGAAGAATATTTCTTTGCATTGACAATATCGCAACGAGCAACCTATATTTAATAAAACAATCTTATGTAAAACTGATTGATAAGGTATAAAAATGTTACGACATCCATTATCACATGTGCTGGCACCGCTGCTGCGGCTGCTGAGACCCTCAAGCGGCGCAAATACTGTAACCTTATGGGCAACTACAGCTTTGAGCCGTTTGGGGTCGAAACGCTCGGGTCATGGGCCCAAGCGCGCGTCTCCTTTTTAAGGAAATTTCTCGCCGGCTGGTCGATACTTCACGTGACCAGAGGGCTGGGTCGTTTTTTGGCCAAAGAATTAGCATTGCCATACAACATGGCAATGCTGCCAGTCTTCTGGGCACGTTTCCGGATGACAGCGATGCGGACGAGTACTTTAACGCCTAAGGGTTATAGCACATTATACCGGCACCGCAACTGCGCAGCTGCAGCACGGCGTCGCCTCGAATTTAGACTACGGCTAGCTGCCAGCGCGCTAAATACGCGTTGTCCGCAAGGTGCAAGCTCGCAGTCCGCGCGCCGGCCGCGACGTGTAAGCTCACAGTCCGCGCGGTGGCCGCGAGGTGCAAGCTTGCTGTCACCGCGAACTCAATATTGTTATATGGCATTTATGATTGAACACGACGTGCGACGACGCAATGACGTTTCGCTGCCGACTCGGAGTCGGCGCGTAATAAGCATGCCGTCGGCGCGCTGTACGCACAAAGTCCGCTCGCTTGCAGCACGCGGGCTGCGAGTCGAGTTGTGTGGTAGCGGCAAGCGCGCTGACTGCCCGCCGTTGGCTTTTTCATATTGACATTATGAAATATATTATACTACACACGATTTAATGCTCTAAATTGAATGACAAGTTAATTGCTGGTTTGGAGCGGTGCTGTTGCGGTGCCGGTATAATGTGCCATGACCTTAAGTGTCCTTTGTTTTATTTATTTATTTGTATAGTAAGTTACTTAGTCATTTATTTTAGTATCTAGTGTAAATAGTTAGTTACATATAATATATTATATTATGGACTTATAGAAATAAAATATTATCATTAAAATAAAAATTATCACATTGGTTTAATTTTCCTCAATTTTAAAATGGGTAGGTACCCACTCTTTCTTTAATCACTTTCTTTAATGAGAACTTTAAGTAAAGCAGTCTTAATAAAACAGTAACTAAGCGAATGTTGCCAATAAATACTTATTACTTTATTTATTTGCATATCCACACATCCTACTAACATCATAAATATGAAAGTTTTGATGTTTCTTACTCAATCACGCAAAAACAGTTAAACGTATTTGAATGAAATTTGGAACACCTAAAGTTTATATCCTGGATAAATACACAAGTATCCTATTTATCCCGTGGGATAATTTCGACATCCATACGGGCGAATCCAGTAATTGCGTAACACACTGTTCTCTCTTCAGTCACAACCTGAATCATTTCTAAGTATATTGTTAATCCATTGCTTCGTATGTTCGAAAAATTTGTCGGCTCAACAACGTAAATAATGCAATGAATTCTTATTGAACTGTCAAAATTAAATCCTTTGCTATGTTTAGCGCGTTACACAATTTTGTAAAACAAACTGGAACTCCAGCAGTTCGAGTGTTCCTAATCTGTATTCCCTTAACACAAATTCATAGATTTAATCTTGATTCACCGCATAACTAAAGCATTATGACCTCGTTTACCAAGAACATTTTCCTCAAAGATTTTTGAATAGGCTAGTTGACAGTAAGGAAAATACCTTATGAATTTTGCATTGTAGAATGGTTTTGAGCTAAAAATATCCAACATCAATGTGCGAGATGACAAAATATGACTAAACTAACTGCGCCTAGCTTGATATGACGTCGTGTCTACCTAAGTATATTGAATTAGTTAAAAAAGAATGTGTTTTCAGTGCCTGCTGTATTTCGCATAGCCAAAACGCTTCTTAGATAAACCAAACCAAAATCATTTTACAAGTCGAAAACTATGATTAAAAAAAGGGCTTCGTCCATTCTCCATACTGATCCCTAGTCCCAACTCGCCCGGTCCGTATATATCAACCTACATGTATAGCTAGAAGGCGCAAAAGTACTGATGGTAAGAAAAGTGCTTGTATGCTTTGTATTTATTTTTATTCAGTCATCACAAATCACTGTTTTTACAATAATTAGAGCTTTCTGTTAATACAAAATTACTTAAAACAGTTTAACTTCAATAAATGTGGGAATGTACTATTCGGAGCTAACAAAATAACGCTCATTTCTTAAATATTTGGATTTTTTGGTACATTTTAATATTTCTGATCCTGTGAAGATCAAAACATAAGTAGTTGGTAAATAAAGTAAATCGTAAACGGAAACAGGCTGATGCATAGACAATACACATCTTTGCTTGAGGCTCGATTTGAGTCTCGCTTTAGCAGAGTATAGATTGATTACCGTTCTGAATAAGAACGATGCTCAAGTACTGATTGTATACTTAAACAATAATCGACTGATTGACGATCAAAGGAAGGTTCTGTAATACGGACCTTAGTAGGTTATTTTGTTTAAAAATTATATAGAATAAAAATTTAAAAAACCCCCGACTCAAACAAAAAAACCTCTAAAAACTAAAATAATAATATACAGGGTGTCCGGTAATTAATGGATAACCTTGAAATTGGTTATAGCAGAACTTATGGCCGTTCAGAAAAAAAATACAAACCCAAATATATCCTAAGTAGTACCTAAGATAATCAAAAATAAAGAAAATCAAACTTTATCGCTGATAATTTACATTCCATCGCCACTTAATCAGTTTTTATAGAAATGTATTCTAAGTTGATTTTTGAGTGACCATTTGTATCAAAAGAATACAAAGAATAAACTTTAATCGATTAGCTTCTTTCCGAGGCTTCATTTCCAAAACCCCAAGCGAAAAGAATGTTATCAAATGATGTTGTGGACGTGTCAGTTGTCAACCTGGAAATAAAAAATAGTCAGGACAGTAGTTGCGAGAGCTGCGCCCTGCATGCGTGGCGCCCCAGGCCCCACAGAGTACTTTTTCCAGCCCCCAAGCGATGCCCGAGCGCGACTGCGCAGCACTCGTCAGTGTGACAGTCGGTCTTCTGTGACTTTTGTGAAGTACCTAGTGTAAATAGTGAAAAATTGTTTTTTAAGTTTATTCTGTTTTTGTGTTTGTTCCTTGTGTATATAGTTTATTTTCATTTTTATAGGTAAGTGTTACAAAATATTTATGATTAATGACGGCAATAGCGACGCCGGAAACAGTTCTAGTCAACCTATCACATCGCTCGATATCCAGCTGGTGAGATGCCCGTATTGCTGACAGGCACGCTTTTGTAAAGGCGAACGGGGGCTGAGAATACACTACGGCAAGATCCACAAATCACATAGTGTACCTTTGTGCCCCCCAGCTACATCCCCAACATCAACAACTCCAGACCAAACCTTGTGGCAAACGCTAGCAAAATTCAAAAATTCTACTCCGGTTTTAAAGAGAGTTCCCCGGGGCGCGAGACGGTCTGTTGCACTGAATTTGTCGCGATGTCTCCGTCTTGCGAACCAGGAGAACTCAAGAAGTGCCTGGGAGCAATTACTGACCTTCCCTTATAGGATTCTACATCAGTACATGTCTACAAAAATTTTGCTACTAAAAAATCCTTAACGAACCAAATTAAAGACAACTGCAAGAATTCGACCCTAATTTTAGATCCAAAATTACCTGCTTTTAACAACCAATCACACAATAAGAAGGTATAAAACCTTTTTTATATTTTATTGTTCTTAATTACGGAACATGTCATAACTTTTTTCACACAACGATTTGATAAGAACCACCATAGTAATTATTGCTATTTATTGCTATGTATTTTTGCCAATAGGCCGTGGGGACCATTTTATCGGGTCCTCCTTTATTTCTTTTTCCTAATCCATCATCAGCCCCTGGTCACCATCTATCTATAACCTATTCGAGATTTGAGACCATTTCAAGGAGCGCAAACACGATACCTCTGCTGTAAGTTAAGGGACTTGGGTATCCTGCAAATTCCAGGTGATGCTGCAGCAACAGTTCAAGGTTACTATGTTTCTACTGTCATTGAAGTAACGAAATGTCAAATTTCGAATCAATTAGACCTGTGAAAGATGCTCACATCAATTCATCAACTAGAAAAGAGCTGATAATCTCCAAACGGCTGAACCGATTTTCTTGAATTATAGTTTAGAACACTCTCGATCAAGTAACCATTCAAATAAAAAAAAAATCAAAATCGGTTCAGCCGTTTAGGAGCTACGATGCCACAGACAGACACACACACAGACACGTCAAACTTATAACACCCCGTCGTTTTTGCGTCGGGGGTTAAAAAGATCAAGAGCAAAATTTAATTCGTCATAAGTGTTTATTTCCTACATCGTAACACTTTTCCGAGAAACTGTACCCTTGCAGCTACTAGGCATATAAAAAAGCGGGCGAGTTGGGACTAGGGATCATCCACCCCGACCCTTGCTCGAGCCAGCCCGCGCCGCTGAGCCAGTAGTTCAAATTTCGTCCCCATATAATACCGATCCAGCCCGTCCCTTGCTGCCCTCTCCCAGACTCCCAGCGACGCCCTAAGCCGAGGTCCGAACCCCACAAGGGGGTGTCCTTTAGCGTGTAGTCGCTTAGTTTTAAAGTTTTTTAAGCCCTGACTGGAGGCCTTAATTTTGAGGCATCCACAGGCAAGTCCGGTTAAGCAGACGACAACCTCATAGGTTGAACTGCGAGATGCCAATCCCAAAAAAAAAAGGGCTAGGGATCAGTATGGACGAAGCCAAAAAAAGAGTAGGTAGTGATTAAAAAAAAAACATGGCAAACCTGCACTTAAATTATTGCAGTGATAAGACGGCAACTCGGTAATGGCGCGAAGAGATCTGTTTGTATAATTATATAATTTATTTAGTGAGGTTGTTTATATAGATATATCTACAGATAGAGAGTGTTTGTGTGAGTGAAGTGCGTGCCACCAGTTGACGGTCAGTGGTCGGGCAGCCCGCTATTCACTTACGTTCGTAACAGTTACAGTGTTAAAAAGAAAATTATACAACTTATAAATACCTTTTTAAACAAAATAATAAGCGGTAAGATTATTTTGCTATTTTTTTTTTTGTGGAATCGTGGTTCAGTCAAAATGGATGTAGAGACAGTGGTTTAAAATAAACACCGGTTTAAAAAGTTAACAGTTTGAGGAGGTACTCCTAGAATGAAGTGACAGTCAGTTTGAGGTACCTACTCCTAGAATGAAGTGACAGTGTAAAAAGTTTTTTTTGTAATTAATTTCTAGTTTTTTTTTATAAAAAAATATATAATTATATAGCAGCGATTTCTATAGCTGTAGTGCCTTGTTTTTCTGATTTGGAGTTGATTGTTTTGACCCAGACGACTTTCTCCGATACTCAGTTTGACTGTCTGTAGATAACTTTCGTTTAATTTCTCCGTGCTAAATAAAATATAACACAAATTAAAAAATATGGTGGATCAGTAGGTGTCTGTTACTAAACCGAAAGGAAACACGTTGGTAGAATGTTCTAATAAACAACAAGCACAATTAAAATTTGGAGGTACTTTTATATAATTTTTTTAAGCAGACCTATTGTAATTATCACCGGTCCCGCTTTTTTTTAGTATTATATAAACAACGAATTATTTTGTCAAGATAAAAACTGACAAGATCAAAGTCCGCATTACTTATACATTTACACAAACGATATATAAAAGTAGATTCGCGAATAATACCTGTTACTAAACCACGGTAACGTTGATACCTACTTATGTACACACTGCAAACCTATTCGGTTTACATCCCACACACACGGGTTATTGTCATTGTGTGCGTAAATTAATGAATCTGTCGGGTACGAATAGCAAACGCTAAACTGTTTGTGTGCGTATGATAAGCCCACATATACCAATAACTAATATACCAATTTATAGTAATCATAATTGAATGAGTTCCAATATTTCAACATTATAAATAAGGATCCCATAGCCGGTCGGTGAAAGCACCTGGCTTAGATATCGACTTAAACTTCGTGTCGTAAGTTGCGATCAAAATAAATTGGCCGAGAATTCCGTACTCATGTCTTAAAGTTGTAAATTATTGTAAATTACTCATCTATGAACGGGAGTGAATCGTTAGCAATTCAACTAGGTAATTAATGTTTTAGGAAAAATATATATAAAGCGAAAATAATGTTTTGCACCCGAGATTTGAACTTAAGACTTCTTGTTCACTAACCAGAAACGTTGGCCATTGTGCCAAACCTGTTACAATGAATAAGTGGAAAATATTATAATTCATTCAATTACATAAATTAATGATTACTATAAATTGGTACTATAGTTATTGCCTATTGGTGCGACATACGCACACTAAAAAACAGAGCTCGCTCGATTTATTTAACGTTTGTGTGCGTAACTATTCATACCGACACAGCTATCCGTGCATGTGGGATGTAAACCGAATAGGTTTGCTGTGTGTACATACAGTTTTGCGGTAGGTATACAGATGGTCACATAATAATATTTGCGCACATACATTATTATCGAATGCGAATAATCATTTACTTAAAAAAAAATATTATCTTATTGTCATTGTTACTGTTGTTTAGTGCTGTCAAAATGAATGATTGCACAAACGTTTTAAGCACAACGATTTCCCCTATAACATGGGTGTAAATAAAAATAATAGTAATAAGTACCAGGCTAATATTGTCCCACTGCAGGGCAAAGGCCATCTCATACAGAGAAGCCACGAGCATTGATCACCACGCTTGCTCAAGACGGGTTGGCGATTCCAGACTTGTATCCTTACACTAGCTACTGCCCGCGACTTCGTCCACGTGAAATTTCACTCCCCATTCACCCTCTTAGGGGTTGAATTTCGAAAAACCCTTTCTTAGTGGATACCTACTCTTCACAAAGAACACACCCTCCGAATTTCATGCTCTAGGACCAGCGGTTTAGGCTGTGCGTTGATATATCAGGACTGAAATTTATGATGGGAAAAATAGGTTCCCTATCCATTTGCATAACATTTTAAGACTTAATATAACTTGGCATACTTTTGTTTCTCCTAATTATATTTTCGCATAACAGCTTACGCATAATTTTTTAAGCATACTTTCTTTAATCATAATAATGATGATTAAGCATAAAATTTTAAAGCATAAATTTAGCATTCTCGTTTTATTTCTAAGGCGGCGCTGCCCGAACGTGTGCATTATTATGAAGTGACTTTGTACAGACGCCAGCACATCAACCTACACCTAACTGTCAAATTTTACCAATCAACATTGAACCTTATGCTTTAGCGATAAAGTTGAAAATCTATTACAGAAATCTGACAGATTGTAGTAGGTTGATGTGCTGGCGTCTGTACATAGTTCAATTGTTTATTTATATACTCGGGTTCATCTATACTAATAATAATATAATATTATAAAGAGGTAAAATTGTTTGTAAGTTTGTATGTAGGGGGTAATCTCCGGAAGTAATGAACCAATTTTAAAAATTGTTTCACTGGTAGAAAGCTACATTATTCGTGAGTGCTATAGGCTATAAATTATAAAGATATCATGCATATTAGCCGAATTATCTCAATTTTTGTCTAGCCAGGCGGAAACAACAGAGTTATTTGCATGCGCTGCCTTAACAGTTGTATATAATTGAAAACAATGTATGGCAACCTGGTCCGCTTTGAATAGTTCTACAAAAAAGTCCGCGACACCATATTTCTATCTTTTATATTTTAGCAGATATAGTAGCTTTTATGTGTTAAAAAAAGTATTTTTCGACGTACTTACCTTTGGGCGATTTTTTAAGCAACAAAGTATTAAACCTTATCGAAAAAAAATTATTATGATCACAAGAATATCGTAGAGATACGATTTGCCCAAAACAGTATGTCAATTGGTTAAATAGTTTCGAAGATAATATAAAATTACTAAATCGCAAAATGCCGCCGTCCATTCACGAACCGCATAAGAACATGCTTTGTACGGACGTTTTATCCGTTTACCCATAGATGGCATTGTTCAATTACGTCATTTTTCTGAATCGCGGTGTTAAGATTTTCCGCGGATTAATGACCCTCTCCAGTTATGATTTAACTTTCGTCGTTAGGTAGGTGAGTTGAGTTGTACTCAGTTGGTTGGATGCACAGAGTACTTTTTGATAGACTGAAAGTTGGATGTTGTTGGTCTTTAAATTGTTTTGGATGCTCGGTTTCTTAAAACACAAATACTACTTCGTTCTCATTCTTCGAGTTCGAAGCTGGTATTTCTGTTTTTGGGATATCGGACAGTTTCAGCGATTGTTTATCATGCCTAAAAAGAAATCACAACTTTCCTGTCAGACATCCCAGACAAGAGCAGCTCGAGTACGCCGCGCCGTACCGAAGAGTCTGCTCTTGAAAATCATCAGCGCAGCGTCTCAGTAATTTAAGGCAGCATGTTTCTGCAACAAGGGATAGGGAGTCTAGCGCTGAGCGCTCGCAGAGACTCGCTAGCCAAAGCGGGAGAACATAATTTAGCCATAATTTCATCACAAGTTAAAATGTTTACCGCCCAACGAAGTGGGCACGGGTCAGCTAGTAATGAAATAAAAACACTATGTAAATACAAATTCGGAAAAGCATCACAATATCCAACCATCGTGATTAAAACTCAAATAAAACTTTTAAATCGCAAAATTGTGGGAGTGTCCGTTCTGTACGTAGTACTATTATGTATTCTGTGCTCATGGTCAAATATTTGAAGAGCAAAGTCAAAAGTCCAATGTTATAATACTTTGATCATAAAATTGGTGTTATCCACAGTGAACTATTTCCGACTTTTATCCCAAATTTCTTACTCCAACAATTCCTTAATCTTGGTCCTCGATTTCTCCGTCCATCTGGTTTACTATCAAGAAAACGTTTGGGTGGTCTGATCTCGTCCATTCTTACGACATGTCCTGCCTACCGAGGACGTCCTATTTCAATGGTCTTATTAGGGACTTATCTTTGATTCTACTAACTCCAATTTGATGCTAATTCCAGGCGAAGATGTCGTGGGCCTGTGATTCGGCGATGACGTCGATGATCTTGGACAGCTACCAGGCAGCTGGACCACTATTCGTGCAGACACTGCAGAGCATCTTTGCGGCACAGTGTGCTCTTGTAGGGGACCACCTTTGGCCCGACGATGCTACGAATGCTGTCCTTCAAGGTAACGATATACCTATATTTTTTCAATAGTATTTGTCATACATAATAATGGCAAATTTGGTTGTCAAGCTAATTATTGTGATTTGAATTTAATTAAACCCATATCATGTCGATATTAAACATAAATAACACAATACTTCCATAATATCTAAAATAGCAAAATAAAAGTCAACTGTTTAATTTGAATTCGATTTGTAATGTCAGGACCACGGATATCGATCAGGACTTTTCGATGGACTTTATATGTATGGGATTTATAGTATATTATGATTTTATGCCTAGCTTTAGTTGAAAATGCACAGTAACGTCAAGGGCCTAAGAGAGTTTTCTGTACCTACTGAGTAGTAATTCGCATAGTGACGAGAAGGGCCAAGGAGAACTGGCAGTAAATTATACAAACTGGCTGAATATTGTAGAAGAATGAATATTTATGCGAAGTAGGTATTCGCAGAAATTATCTCAGAAATGGGGCTAACGAGTGACTATATTGGGATTACTGCTTCGTTGGTCTAGTCATAGAAAAAATAAATAAGAAAGCCAACTCGATGATGGCAATAGGCTCGCCTCCTATTACATGGGACTTAAATAATAACCGGCGAAATGTGGGTGTGAAGGTTCACCTTTGCCTAAACCTTCGGGGCTAACAGGCGTGATATTATGTTAATGTAAAACTCTTGGGATCACCCAAGAGTTTAAAATCTCGAAGAAGTAAAATATACGAGGTATTCCACTCAGAGCACTGTTAATACAAAGAACTTGCAAATTGTCGCGACAAGTCAAAAATACTATATTTTAGGTCATCATCATCACCTGCCTAGCCTTTTCCAACCATGTTGGAGTCTGCTCCAGTCTAACCGGATGCAGCTGAATACCAGTATTTTACATGGAGCGACTGCCTATCTGACCTCCACAACCCAGTTACTGGGTAATACGATACCCCTTGGTAAGACTGGTTGTCAGACTTTAGGGCTTTTGACTACCCGTAACGACTGTCAAAGATCCACAAATGACTGCCGGGACCGACCGCTTAACGCGCTTTCTGAGGCACGGAGGGGTCTCGGTATGTAAAGACGGTCACACATCCACGGACCAACCGCGGCAAGTGTAGCTTAACCTGATCGATCGGCTTGTGCGGCTGTTATTATTTAGCCACGGGACCCTCAAAAATACCTATATTTTAGGCACAGAGCAAAAAAGCACGATTACCTAGATAAAATATGAATAAAACACAACATAACATAATCAGCCTATAATGTTCCCACTGCTGGGACACAGGCCTCCTCTCTGTGAGAGGGAGTGGGCCGTAATCCACAACGCGGGCCCAGTGCGGGTTGGCAGATGTCACATGTCTTCGAATTTTTGGTTCTAGGACATGCCGGTTTCCTCACGATGTCTTTCCTTCACCGTTTTGAGAGCAGTGGTGATGAAATAATTTATACAAAGTAAAGCGCCTATCTCGGTTCAAACCTACGACCTGCAACTCGCCAGTCGCGGCCTTTATCACTGGGCCACCACTGCTAAACGTGCAAAACATACGCGGTCACTAAATCACAATAACATGTTATTTATTTTTATGCCCGGTCATGTCTTAATTTATTAAAAAACTTTTTTACAAAAAAAACAACCGACTTCAAAAAAAACTACAAATTGATAAATAACTTTAATTTCGGAAGTCGGTGTCGTTGGTTCCGCATTTTCATTTTTTGACACCGACTTCCGAAATTAAAGTTATTTATCAATTTGTAGTTTTTTTTGAAGTCGGTTGTTTTTTTTGTAAAAAAGTTTTTATTTTTCACTTTTTAGTTGTACCTACTCCACACAAATTCAAACAACACTAGTGCATTGAGGAATTGAAGACACCGACTAGAAGAATCATCAAAATTCGCATAGAAATGCCGGAGATGCAGTACATTTATGCATATAACGTCGTACATAAGATTAATTATATAATGTATTATATACTAAAACCTTCCTGAAAAAGAATTATCAAAATCGGTTCATAAGTTTTTGAGAAAATCGCGGACAAACAAACATACATTCATACATACGGGTCGAATACAGAACCTCCTTTTTTGAAGTCGGTTAAAAACATGTTGCGCCGACCCTAAATAAATTAAGATAAGGACAGGAGAATGATAATGATGTCTTCATTTATTAACTTTGTATATTTCAGATCCGAACTATGACTTCATAGTGGTGGGCGCTGGTTCAGCAGGTGCAGTGGTCGCAAATCGACTCAGTGAAGTGCCTGAATGGAAGGTGCTATTAGTTGAAGCCGGAGGAAACCCCACGTTAAGTACAGAAGTGAGTAATAAATGCATACGACAATACAACTAACAACTGATAAGAAACTATGAAGTCTTTCTTGCTAAGTTTCGATCTAGATTTAGATCCAAGATGTCTTCTTCATTGAAACCTACCAAAGCCCCGTATATCCGTTCACACAAATATGTCAAAATAAACAGAATAGAATAGAATATTCATACATTTGTTACAGTATTGACATTTGATGTTTCAGATTCCACAAGTTTTCTACAACACTCTCAAGACTTCAGTAGATTGGGGATACAAAACACAGCCACAAGATGCTTGTAGAAGTTATAAGAGCAAAGGTTGTTACTGGCCTCGGGGAAAAGTGCTGGGCGGCTGCAGCAGTATCAACGCCATGTTCTACGTGCGAGCTAACAAGGCCGACTACGATGAGTGGGCAGCCGACGGTAACTACGGATGGAGCTACGATGAAGTTTTACCCTACTTCTTGAAAAGCGAAAAATTCACTGGAGAATATACTGAAGAAAGGAGCAATTATCATAATCAAGATGGACCTTTAAATATTATCGAAGTAACAGACCCCAGCTTTTTTGAAAAAGCAATTATTCAAGCAGCGGTTGAACTTGGAATGACTAACTCAACTGATATTAATGGTGCTAGTCAAATGGGCGTGATAGCATCCCAATCTAACATCAAAGAAAACCTTAGATTCAGTACAGCTAGAGCATTTTTGACCCCAGTAAAAGACAGAAAGAATTTACATGTCATTAAGAACGGCATGGTTACTAAAGTATTATTCAACCCCGGTACAAAAACAGTGAAAGGTGTGAAGATTCATAAAGATGGAAAGGATATAATTGTAAATGCAAAGAAAGAGGTAGTGGTGTCAGGCGGTGCCATCAACTCCCCACAAATTTTATTGCTATCAGGTATTGGACCAAAAAAGCATTTACAGGACAAGAATATTGAAGTTATCGCTGACCTACCCGTTGGTGAAAACTTACAGGACCACGTATTTGTACCACTGTTTTATACGGTACCAGGTGCCGCAGATTTGACTTCCATAAACAACATAGTGGGCGCATTGGCAGAGTTCTTTTTGAATCGTTCTGGGCCATTGAAAGATACTAATCCGCACAGAGTCATTAGTTTTATGAATACTAAAGATCCTAATTCATCTATCCCAGATGTGCAACATCATTATCTCGTTTTGCCTCCGAGTTCGTCTGGTATGATTGATATGTTTGAGAAGCACGGATTGTCTGACGAGGTTTATCAAGAATTCTTAAAAATGAACAAGGATAACTTTGTTATCGTGATATATACTGTACTACTAAACCCAAAGTCAAAAGGTAAAGTTGTTCTACAAAGCAAAAATCCTTTGGAGGATCCTCTGATATTCGCAAACTACTTCAAGGAGCCAGAAGACTTGGAAACTATTCTAAGGGCAATGAAGCAACATGCCTTGAGATTAGGCGAAACCAAAACATTTAAGGGAGCAGGATTAAAATTGCATTGGATGGAGATCGAAGCTTGCAAAGGCTTCGAGAAGGCAAGCGATGAACACCTGGAGTGTTTCGCGAGAGAGCTTACATTTTCACTGTACCATCCTGCCAGTACTGCGAAAATGGGACCTAAAACTGACAAGGAATCGGTGGTGGACCCAGAGCTAAGAGTACACGATGTGAAGGGCTTAAGAGTGATAGATACAAGTATAATGCCCTTCGTAGTGAGAGGGAACACCAACGCGCCAACTATTATGATTGGCGAGAAGGGAGCCGATATGATCAAAGAAACGTGGTCACACCAACACCAAGAACTTTAATGCGTGATAAGTTTAGTATAACAATAGAATTGCAAATTAATTGTGATAAATTAAAGAGTGCTTAGTTTTTAAGGAATAAATATAAACCTTTACAGACAACGTGTTTATCTACGGAGTTATTTGTCTCCATACACTCGTATTGTTCATTTGAATTGTCATTAATGACCATAACGAACTATTTTGAATATTAGATTTGTTTTGGTCTAAAATCAAACTGTTTCTCTGTACTTTAGTGTATGTCTGTGTGACCGTTTAGTGTGTATACACACGAGCGGCACGCATCGACGACAGAGGCAAATGCAACCATCGCCGACACGCGTCGCTCTTGTATTTGAGTACGGTGCTCAAATACACGAGCGGGTTGCAGTTGCCCTTTTCGTCGACGCGTGTCTCTCGTCTGTATGCACACTAAGATCTTCTAAACTACACAATGAATTCTGATTCGGTTTACACTATATTTTCTTCCATAGCCCGAAGAATTGCCAAACTCAAGTGACAGTGGGCAGGGCACATTGCTCGCAGAACAGATGGCCGATGGGGCCGAAAGGTTCTGGAGTGGCGACCGCGTACCGGAAGACGTAGTGTTGGAAGGCCTCCCACAAGGTGGACCGACGACCTTGTGAAGGCCGCAGGAACCCGTGGGATGCGAGAAGCACAGAACCGGTCGAAGTGGAGGTGCTTGGGGGAGGCCTATGTCCAGCAGTGGACGTCTTTCGGCTGAAATGATGATGATGATGATCCCGAATATTTAACTTAC
The DNA here is from genome assembly GCA_914767645.1 of Hydraecia micacea. Lineage (NCBI taxonomy): Eukaryota > Metazoa > Arthropoda > Insecta > Lepidoptera > Noctuidae > Hydraecia > Hydraecia micacea. Next base: position 10,575,495 of record OU611797.1, read on the forward strand.
ATTTAGAATGGAAATCTCTTTGTTTTTACAAGTCATCATTGCACCCGAGCGAAGCAGGGGCGGTTTGCTAGACTCGCTAGTAATAAATATTCTGATAACGTTATGTCCCCAAATATTGACATAATATTATCAATAATTATTGCCTTAATGGCAATGCCCTTGAATTGTTTAATGATAATCCAGTAACTTACTTACATAATAATTAGCAGTGAATGAACTAAAAATATATAATATTTTTATCTGCTTCTGTTTTATAAAGTGCTGAACTTCAATCTAAAAAATGCTGATACAGTCAAAAAAATAAAATTGTTGCCACTATCCTATAATAGAAGTTGTCAAAATTAATAAGCACTTTCTCCTCCTATAACATTGCCCACGAATTCAAAGTTACCCTGTATATACAGAGTAACTTTGAATTCTTTGTAAACCGGTTAGTAGGTACTAACATGAACAGTGGGGTTTTAATCGGTAGGAGTCTGACGTATCCCTCCGTTCTACCCAGGCGGCGGGTATCCATGAGGATTAATACTCATAATAAGCCTATAATGATCCCACTGCAGGGACACAGGCCGCCTCTCGTTTAGAGGGCACAATCAGCCTATAATGTTCCCACTGCTGGGACACAGGCCTCCTCTCTGTGAGAGAGTGAGAGGGAGCGGGCCGTAGACCACCGCGCTTGCTCAGTGCTGGTTGGTAGATGTCACGTCTTCGAATGAGGATTACCCACGTAAAAAATAAAAAAATGTACTAACCTTGTTACTACGCTATCTATTAAACATAACATAGCAAATCATAACATTATATCATAACATATTTATTGTGTCAAGTATCACTTTAAAGTGTCGTCGTAAAGTTTCCTCCATTATCTTAATTCCTCGCTTACATATACTGCACCTCCGATAATATAGGGTTACAACTCGAAAAAGTCAAATTTTGAGTTAACGATACAGAAATACTGCTTACAAAAAATATATAAAACAAACATATTTTTGTAAACTTTCCAAGTAAGTACCTATGTATAATTTTGATCACATAATAATAATATTTTTTTTTAATATTTTTAATTGTTTTTATATATTTTTTTTATATTGTAACATTTAAAAATATAATAAATTATATTTACATATAAATTTATATGTATTTAGACGAATAAAGGAAATAATAGTGTAAGAATAAAGACTGGTTAACAAATCCGTGAGTTTATTTTCGCTTTTGTAAAAATCCAGATTTTTCGAGTTGTAACCCTATTTTATCGAAGGTGCGATATGTGATATGTTGTATATCTAAAGCCGTATTAATGGTGTCAATCTAATTCCCCGATTAGATTGCTTGCTATCTCGACTATTATCCGAAGGCTAATTCTTTCAATACTTAATAAAAATAAATAACTTGATTGACTTGTTGTTGATAGAAATATTTAATTAGGTACAGTACGGTCATCACACGAGATAAGTAACCAGGGTCGTCGGATATAGTTGAACTTTAGTAAGAAACCGATGGATGTTTTCGAATAAACTTTAATTTATTTAATAGAAAACAAACAGTTCATTAATCAAATTAAATTTCATTCGAAAACATCCATCGGTTTCTTACTAAGCTTCAACTATATTATATCCGACGCCCAGTCGGTAACCCAGGGGTTACTTATCTCTTTTGGTGACTGCACATAACATCACGCCTGAATTCTACGAAGTGGTAGGCAGAGATGTAAGTAGGTTTCATACACCTACCTTTCGCCAGTTACGTTGCAAGTTCTTTCCCAGCTGCTATTATGGGGCAAGCGCCAAGTAAGCCCGCGAAATTCAAATTTTCAAACGTTTTTTGCAATTTGCAGTTCATTGTCAGGTTGTATATTGAACAAAATATGATTCGCGACCGTAACAAGTATGTATTTACAGAATTATAATAATTAAAAACATCAATGCGACGCTCTAGGTTCATATACTTAACCCTATTGATTGTTATTTTATTGAAATAGTCACTACCCTGCGCTAACCGGGCGCTTTCCCCTTAAAAAATCCGCTTCCCTTCCAAGGACATATAAGGAAGTCTAACACCTTGGCCACGGGAACCGGCGGCGCGACCGACGGCGCGGCGGGCGGCGCGGCAATTCGCGCGGCGCGGCAAGCACGCCACGGGCAGTTGCGTTCGCCGCCGCGACCAGTGTAGACGAGGAGACGAGATGGCTTTATCAAAGTTAGCTCGACGTTGTTTGGAGAGTAGCAGCTTTTTTGCTCAAGATTTAATGTTTGGAAGATATAGTGGAGTACACGAATTAAATAGAAATCGTGTTACAGACGGAGAATTCCACCAAAAATATGAAAAATATAGGCAGCACCCAGATTTTTTTTTCCAATACACCAGAATGAGCGTCGAAACATTCGATTATATACTTGGGAGCATTCAATCAGAACTGGAGAAAAAGATGAATTCAAGCAGGGTTTTAAGTGCTGCAGAAAAATTGTTTTTGACGTTAAGGTATTTATTTGTGCGTATATCTATACATATACTGATTCAGTATAGAGCATATCAAGCTTGCATACAAAGGTACAAACGCGCGCTCTTAATCAATGTTATAGATTTGCCATAGAATAAGAAAAAACCATTTTAGTGTCAAGTTTGACGTGCTCTTTACAGTACTAACCCACTTTACTAGAAAAAAAAAAACAAACGAAAACAATTTAAAAAATTATTTATTTTAAACTTTTAATTGTAATAACAACTTTTCTCAATTTTAATCAGCCTTTTGTAATCACAGTCAATTTTTTATTTACCCTGAAAATCATTCCAATTTACTTCCCCTTTAATCAGCTAACCACTTACGATCACTATAATTATCTTAATTAAAATTGAATAATAAATCTAATAACAATCAGTCTTCTCAATGATTAAAATTGAATTTTAACAATATTATTATCTACTCATTATTGAAATTATTGTTCAGCTGGTTTGGTTGAGTAGAATATCCATATCTCCCATAAGGTTCGCCATACATAGTCACAGTAATTTCGTCTAAAAGAGCTTGATTAATTTTATTCCTAAGCCTAATTTTCTGCATAGGGGGTAATTTTTCCATCTCAGGTAGAATGCTCATCAAAAAGTGATAATCTTCAGATTTTTTTTCCTGTCTTTCACTGTCATGTTGTTTAGCAGATTCTTTTTCTAAAATTTTTAATTTCTTTTTCTCAATATCTAAGTATTCGGCTCGAATGTCTCTTACACTTTGTCTTTTTCTAGTAGAATCTTGACCACTAGATGTTGAGGGTTCAATTGGTGAAGATGTAAGCGCAGGAGAAAGTGGTGTTGCTGGTGAAGATACCCCACTGAAATCGTCCACGTATATGTCGTCATTTTCATTGACTGTAGGAGCATTTTCATCTAAATTTGATTCGGACGCAAGAGGCATGTACTCATCTTTCAGAAACCCTAAAAGTGTGAAGTACTTCCACGACGGTTCATAATTTGAAGTTGAGGATCCAGATCGGGGCTTAGGAATTCTTTTCAACTCTTTACTGTATGTGTCTCTTAAGTTCTTCCACTTCTTCTTAAGATCGTTGACTGAAAATTAAATTGTTACCTAATTTTACTTATTTATTTAGTTAAGGACGTTCACATGATCATCATGTTACACTTAGTTTAATTATTATCCATAAATTACGTCACACGTTAAGGGGTTACTAAATTTCGTAACGTAAGATGTCGAAAAATAAAGCGAAACTAATTTCGGAAATACTGTTTTAATTTAATAATTTCAGATGTAAATTTTCAAAATATGTGACATAATTTATGGATATCCCCTATAGCTGACTGTATAGTGTATATACTTATAGAAAATATTTTTGTTTCAGGTTTCTCTCAGTTGGGATGACTTTTAAATCTCTGGCTCATTCATACTCTCTAGGCCGAAGTACCGTTGCTAAAACGATTTATCAAACTTTAAAGGCAATATGGAATAAATTCGTCAATCAGCATATGTCACCAAAACTGACCAGTGAAGATTTAACGAGAATTTCTGATAACTTTTTCTTAAGATGGCAGTTTCCTAACTGTATAGGAGCCATTGATGGGAAACATTTTCGAATACAAAAGCCCCCACGAAGCGGAAGCCAATATTATAACTATAAACATTTTTTTTCATTGGTCTTACAAGCAGTTTCCGACGCTGATTACAAATTTTCTGTAATTGAGATCGGTGGAAGGGGAAGACAAAGTGACGGAGGCACGTTCCATTTTTCTAAACTTAACGAGTTGTTTACTAACAATCGATTTAATTTACCACCGCCGAAAACGTTGCCTGGATCAAATATATTATGCCCACACGTCCTGGTTGGTGACGAAGCCTACCCACTGAAACCTTCTCTTATGCGACCCTTCCCATCCAGCAATTTAGATCATTCGAAACGAATTTTTAACAAAAGGTTATCAAGAGCCAGAGTGACAATTGAGTGTGCTTATGGTATTATGACGAATAAATGGCGCATTTTCCTCAAAGCAATCGAGACTGACACAAAACATGCAAAACTTATAATTAAGGTTGGATGTCTGCTACATAATATTGTAAGAGAAAGAGATGGAAATTCTGATCCCGATTTTCGGCGACACATGAGATCGAGAACTAGGTCTAGGAGGATTATAACGTCACGGCGTAATAATAGAGCTTCATTGCAAGCCATAGATATAAGAAATAATTTCAAAGACTACTTTGTAAACTATTGATAAATATTTATTGGTACCTGTTAATAAATTAAATTAAAAATCTAAAAACCCCTTACTCAAAAAAAAACCTCTAAAAAAGTAGAAGTCGTTTTTGCGTCGGGGAATAAAAATAAATACTCACCATCAGAATCTAGAAATTGCTGTTTTATTTCTTCCCACAACTTTTTCACAACATTTTTAAACTTATGTTGCGGGTGGCTAGACTTCCAAATAGCTGGTCTAGCTAGAATTTCTGCAATAAAAGCTTCCGTCTCCATTTTCGCGAAAAAAAAACAAACTATTTTAAATTAAGTTCGCTCCGGCAGTAGTCGCCGCGTCTGCCGCTCGACTCCGTGGCCTGCGCCGTAATAACTCATACATTTGTTTCGATCGCTAGTCGTGCCGCGCGATTCGCTCGGGGAAATTCCCCGGTCGTCTCGCTGGTCGCCGCTGCGCGTGGCATGCCCAGTACATTTCCATACATTTGATTCATTCGCAAGACGCGCCGCCGGTCGCGCCGCGCGAATTTTCGCTATAGCGAATTGTCCGTGGCCAGCACGTAATAGCAGTCTGCGATTGGTTGAAATAATTGATTAATTGGAGAAGAAAACCCTAAGTACCAAATGAGTTTCATAATATAATCCCAACGAGCCTTCTCTACGGACATCTGAGACCCGAAGCTGCTAATTTCATACAAGCGAAATGTTAGATAGTAAACATATAAGGCAACAGAGCATTGCGAGGCATTGCTCAGATGTTTTTGACAGGTAAGTGTTGATTTCAAGTGTGTAGTATATAACCACATTTTGTCAGTTAAGCTATTCTAACGAGTCCGCGTATCACTGGTCAGTTTCCCTCAGTCGTCAGTTTATTTAATTCGCCAGTTTCGTTGATTAGCCAGTTTTCCCGATTAGACATTGTGTTTACTCGACAGTTTCCAGTGTTTGCCAGTTTTCGTCGATTCGTCAGTTTTATTCAATTCGTCAGCCAAAGTACAGTCGGTAGAAAACTGCACACACGACTGCTAATTTATATATAACAAGCAGTGCCCCGCGGTTTCACCCGCATCAGTATCGATCCCGTGGGAATATCGGGATAAAAAGTATCCTATGTGTTATTCAAGCTATATTACTGTAAAGATTCATCAAAATCCGTTTGGTAGTTTTTGCGTCAAAGAGTAACAAACATCCATCCATCCTCACAAACTTTCGCCTTTATAATATAAGTCGGATACAAATCGGACTTGGGGCTGCGATTGAGAACTCCTTAAGGCTGCGTTTCCATCAGAAATGAGCGAGGAGGCGTAGCGAGAGATGTGCGTAAAACTAACCAATAACAGCACTAGCTTAGCTCAAGCTATGAAAATTAAGCGATGTTATTCGTTAGTTTCACACACATCCCTCGCTACGCATCCTCGCTCATTTCTGGTGGAAACGCAGCCTAATGGTAAAACCCAATAACACTTAGAACAACCAGGTAATTAGACCAAGGATCCCAAGATCAGATTATAGTGCCAAAAATGATAATATTAGGTACGGTGGCCCAAGTACCTAAACTGGTAGCCGAAGTTTATCTTTTGACCATATTTCGTAATATCTAGATGATCAGTGCACTTCGCAACCATGGTCGTGTGATGATTAGGCACTTTGCCGAAATAATGATGTGCCCATTGATTATATCTAATCATGTTTGCTATATTGAGAAAGAAGTAACTTTTAAAGTTTTTATGTTAAAGGTTACTTGACAATACGGTATATACGAGGACGTTAATGTAGATGCTATTAAAAATAAATTTGTTCTACCATACCATTCAGACACAGTCATACCTAAATATAATAATTTAGCAGTCGACGAAAATTTGACAATAAAGTAAGTATTCATATTTTGGTCTTTTGAAACACTAAACACTGAAAAAGGCCAACTCGTGAAATGAAAATTATCTGTTTACAAATTCTGATAATTTTAAGATTCTGATTATATTTCCTTTATTATTAAAAATATATTGTAATAACAAACTACTTATCTGACGATAACGAATATATAAAATATTAGATCATTGTTATGCTACATTTTAAACTTATCAAATGATTATGTCATGATGACGAACTTGTTTGATAGGACTATTGCAACATAATAAATAGTAGGTAAATCCTATGTCTCAATCTATAGCAGAAGGCCGATACCCGTTATATAAAACGTTCAAAATCTAGTCGCAATCTCATCTCAGCGACAATCAATGTCAATTTTTTTTCAAAAATGTATGAAAATTTGAGGTATTTTTGACAGATTGAGACTGAGATTAGAATGTGAACGATCTTAAAAATATGTTAATTGCCCCTCAGTTGTCAATCGATGTACAGATGCCAGCACATCAAGCTACTACAATCGGTCAAATTTCTTTAATAGATTTTCAACTTTATCGCTAGAGCTTAAGGTTCAAAGTTGATTGGGAAAATTTGACAGTTTCGGGTAGCTTGATGTGCTGGCGTCTGTACAGTCACGAGCATAATATCAATAACATCTTATTATGTGGTAAATTGTGGAAGGTATAATGTACAAGTGGCAGCACAAGTGACATCGAAGGAACACCAACTATCTGGCGAGACAAGACAAGGAACGACAAAATATGTGTTAATGCAATATTAACGGACATGTCAATAATGTCGTGCCTAATGTCGTGGTTGAAAAGACATAAACGAGTTTGGTTTGCTTAAAACCCCACGTTAAATAAATTTCGTTATCCCGGAGTAAGTCGTCGTCTCACTGAGAGGAGGCCTGTGTCCCAGCAGTGGGAACATTATAGGCTGATTATGTATGTATATAACTTAAATAGTACCCATACTAATCCATAATAATATTATAAATGCGAAAGTGTGTCTGTCTGTCTGTTACCTGTTCAGGCTTAAACCGCTGAACCGATTTAGATGAAATTTGGTATAGAGGTAGTTTGAGTCCCGGGAAAGGAGATTTATTATAAATCCGAAAGTATCTCTGTCTGTCAGTCTGTTACCTTTTCACGCCTAAACCACGGCCGTGATGAAATTTGACAGATAGGTAGCCTGGGACTTACAGAAGAACATAAGATACATTTTATCCCGGATATTTGTTTGTAAGCGCAGATGCAGTGCAGGTACGAGGGAAGACAGGAATGTTACCTATTGCTATATAATATATAATTATAATCAGCCTATAATGTTCCCACTGCTGGGACACAGGCCTCCTCTGAGTGAGAGGGAGTGGGCCGTAATCTACCACGCGGGCCCGGATGTCACATATCTTCGATTTTTTGGTTCTAGGACATGCCTGTTTCCTCACGATGTTTTCCTTCACCATTTTGAGAGCAGTGGTGATGAAATAATTTACAAGTAAAGCGCCTGTCTGGGTTCGAACCTACGACCTACAACTCGTAAGTCGTGTCCGTTACCACTGGGCCACCACTGCTCTCTCCTATTGCTAATCCCTACCTAAATCCTAATCTGTGAATCTTACCCATAATACCATCAAAACTGAACAAACCGCGTAGTGTTATGGTCCCTTGAGCAGCGGCACATTAGCACACACGCCGTGTCGTTGCCAAAACCGACGAGTCAAGGTCACCATTCAAAGTCTTCACTGTTGCGAAAATATACTGTTACTTATTGCCGAAACCCGTGGAATAGATAACTAATGCGTTGTGTTGTTTGTTTATGCATCCGTAACTGTATCCAAAATAATCGTTTTATATGTTGTACTAGCTGTGCCCGCGACTTCGTGCGCATGCATGACGGAAAACGTTTTAATTTTTTTTCACGGAACCCTAATTCTTTTTCTGAAATAAAAGTAGCCTAATTTACTCCTTATTACATCAGCTATCTGCCAATGAAACTCCCGTCAAAATCGGTCCAGCCGTTTCAGAGATTAGCCGGAATAAACAGACAGACAGACACAAAATTTTAAAAATTGATATTTTGGTATATGTACCGTGTATACATCCATATGCATTTTATCATTGTTTTTATTGTTATTTTAATATTACAAACATACACTCCAGTTTTATTTATTTGAAGCCAAGTTACAGCAACAGTTTGTAAATAACACTTGACTTGATCGAAAATAGATCGAAGTCAATTAGTTCCGTTTGGTCGACTCCGTTCGCTGGTAAAGTGCTTCCTATCCTCATATTGATTACATCTGTCCGGTCTAGTATGAGCAACGTTCATATCGAGAGTGTATGTTACAAATTATTATGTGCTATCTTGACTCCTTACATTTCATAAAAAGCAACTTGTCTGACTGCTAGATATTGCGCTTGTAAGACGAAAACCAGTAATTCGATGTACGAGATTTTTGTAAATGTCATTTATGAATATGTTTTTTGGCTGCATCCAGTTAGACTGGAAGCCGACCCCAAAATAGTCTTAAAAAGACTAGGCAGATGATGATGAGATATGTTTTTGGTAAGGTACATACATGCCATACATGGTACAATTTTGTCTCTTTAGATGAAAAAAAATCAGCAAGCAGTGATTGCCCTATCGATATAATTTCCGCACATTCAGCAGGCAGGGATCTTCTCATATGTAATAGCCACACCCATCCCTTATTGAAATAACACTGATGTTACCTAGACTGTCTTTTAGTAAAAAAAAAACCTACTTACTTACAATCTGCCACTTATGCAGACAGTAAATAGAAACCACTTGCGTTATCTTTTTATAACATCAATGATGTCTATTTATGAGTATGTGCATAATTTATGTTTCACCGCGGTAAACTGTAGGTATAAGTAAGTAGGTACATGTCGGGATGATATAGATCTTACAATATTAAACTAGCTCGCCTGATTAAATTTTTCTACTATTCGACAAAAATGAAGCATAATCTGCCTATAATGTTCCCATCACAGGCCTCCTCTCTTCGAGAGTCATGCGGGTTGGTAGATGTCACATGTCTTCGAATTTTTGTTTCTAGTTGGTTCTATGTATAAGTAAAATAAACCTCACGATGTTTTCCTTCACCGTTTTGAAAGCAGTGTTGATGAAATTATTTACACAAAGTAAAGCGCCTACCTGGGTTCGAACCGACAACCTACAGCAGTCGGAGCCATTACCACTGGGCCACCACTGCACCGGTGCTCGCTCGACAAACAACACAATTTTTAATTTCGCTTTTGCCCTGTGCCATGCCTACCTAATCCAAATCAGTTCCCAAAAACGGCATCTGAATGAATTTGGTCCTTAGTTACAATCTCTTGTTTCGTTATTTGGAAAACCTAAGTAAATTGCATAAGTTTTCCCTCTAATATCAGCTTCAGTGCCTATCTATAAACCTCTACACCTAAATACCAAATTCACATGATAATCATTGTATTGCAAACAATGCCGCATTTACATAAGAAACACGCGGGTCGTGAACTCTAAATGACTACGACCCCTGAGGTGTAGGTCAACGCGCGTCACTCATTCCTCTCATAAGTCACAGAAGCCATTCTATAAGCACACATTTGGCAAGTTACAAGTTACTTAATTAATATTTTTTGTACACCTGCTGCCATATCAGGCCTGTTTTTTAATCCCCAAGTACTGTTTAAGTTAAATTAACTTCGTGATTAAGTTACAAGTGGTTATAAAATAAAATTGAATTGGAAAATATGTCATGTCTGTAGAAAGCCTTTTATGAGCGAACTTCAACATTTATAGCACTTTAGAAACATCATAGGTGCAGACGCAGCACATCAAGCTACTACAATCTGTTAATTTTTTTTAATAGATTTTCAACTTTATCGCTAAAGGATAAGGTTCAAAGTTGATTGGGAAAATTTGACAGTTTCGGGTAGCTTGATGTGTTGGCGTCTGTATAGTTGACTGCACGTCGTTTGTAATACTTTGACTTTTGACCTTGTGCTCGTTTTATTTTAAACCAAATTAAATAAAAGTCATAAGAACGAATAGGAAATATTGTATTGATTGCGAAACAGACACAGTTTTATATGGGTTTCATAGTAAAAAAATAGCGTGAAATCGGGGTTAAACGCAAGTGGTCTAAAAAGGGCGGGGCCTCGTCAAGGCCGTTACCAGACTTATTTTTTTGACAATTCAGGCTCGTCAGTTGAGTGGATATATAGTGTCTGGATGCACATTCAACGTGTTTGTTTGCTCAAGTTATCGTTATCAATCTGAAACTGTCAACAACCAAGGAAAAGATTTTCCCAATTTAGCGACCAGTATGAACAATAACATAATTAAATTTTCCTGTCCTACATTATCTTACGTCACTAAAACGGTACAACTACAAGGGTGGACCTTGAAGACGCCCCGCTGATCACAGCTTGCAACACCATCACCTTTGCACGCAACGTCTGTGAAATGTTGCCATCTTTTATTGAATCACTCATCTTTTAACGGCTTGGCTATTCATTTTCGTGGTTTTTTCTCGGTATAATACGTGCAACGAAAGATGAGACTTCACAAGCTGAGTAGTAGGGAACTTGCGCAGGTAAGTCGTGTACGAAATAGTTACCCATAATGTGTATATCTATTCAGGGATTTATATTTATGTTGTTCAATTAGTTTAATTACGAGGACGTTTTCAAATAAAATACATGACTATAGTGCGGCCGACTAGAATGTGCGTTCTTGACTTCTGTCACTTTCATACAAACAATACGTGTTTTGCGAATTTGATCTTTATTAGCTATTAGAATTGTCGCATTGACAAGTGTCAGCAACGCATTCTCTTGACGGCCGGACTGTCGTACTTCCCGTGGCAAGCTCCTTTAAGGAACTTTTCCACCAAGTTCATGCCGTAATCTCCTTCTACCTAAAATATTTTGTCGATTCAGGAATCTTCTGATAAGAATGGAATAGAATAGAATGTAATATTTATTTTTATATAGGGGCCAGTGGCTAAATAATAACAGCCGCACAGGTCGATCGATCAGGTTAAGCTACGCTTGCCGCGGTTGGTCTGTGGATGGGTGACAGTCTTTACATACAGAGACCCCTACGGACCCCTCCGTTGGTCCCGGCTGTCATTCGTGGATCTTTGACAGTCGTTACGGTTAGTCAGAAGCCCGAAAGTCTGACAACCAGTCTTACCAAGGGGTACCCAGTTACTGGGTTGTGGGGGTCAGATAGGCAGTCGCTCCAAGTAAAATACTGGTATTCAGCTGCATCCGGTTAGACTGGAAACAGACCCCAACATAGTTGGGAAAAGGCTAGGCAGAGGATGATTTATTTATACGTAAAATCAGCCTGATCATTGCTGTCTCATCATTGTTGCTTATCGTATTTATTTTTGTCCCAATATTCCGTAATATACTCACGATGAATTGCGATTTTTTTGAAGATACTTACCTCTTATTTATTAAGGGGAGTGACTGTCCTTTTGATTTTCGTGAATCATCAATTTACACTAGACTGGCGAACCGCCTCAGTTTTGCACGGGTAAATAATTATTGTAAGTAGGTCATCGTCTTCACTTATCCCAATTCATTTGGGGTCGGCGCAACATGTCTTTTTCTTCCATAATCAGTCGTCATTCCTCTATATAAGTAGGTGCCCACACATAAACTTTTCCTTTGAAATTTTCCAAATGATGGTAAAAACCGAAACAAACTCCATCAAGTACTTTAAAAGTAGTGGTACTTAGCGAATACTCAGACTATTCAAAGAAAAATGCTCGTTTTTCAGAAACCCTTGAATCTCATTTTCATATTGCCAAAAATACAGCGCTTACCCAGCTCAAACTACTTTGTAAAGAAAAGCCGTATGTGTCTTCAGTTATTCAGGAGCTATCTAGTGCTATGCAGAGATGAAGAAGTGTTAACAAACTTTACTACATTCAGGATACAGAAGACAGAAAGTATTAATTAGAATAGAAAGCTGTGCACTCATGACTTATGCAAATTTAGGGTACCTAAATTGACCCGCCAGTCAGTAACATAGGTACCCTAACTGGTAGCAATCTTTAACGATTCTAGAATGCAATTTTTATTTTCTTTATTTGGATTCAGGTTTTAAGTGTTACGTATAATAGAGTAACAAAATAATAACTGTAATCTACACATTTGATGCGGACTTATGAAACATTAAAATACACATTTCGCAAAAGTTACGAAGCTTTAGTCTGTTCCAATAGCCAACAGATCAATACATACATAGATTGCGGCCATACCTACTTTTATTTTTACGTAAAACTCAAGAGTTGATCTGAAAGAGACTATATGCATCTCCATTATATAACAGTGCGAACTTCTTTTGTAAAGCATTATCATTATTGAGAACATTATTAATGTGGTTAAATTAAAAGTTAAAAGATATTATGATTTTGGTAAAAAGAAAAGTAACCCACAGACAGTACGTAATGAGCACGTGAGAGGAGCTTTCGGAGTGGCCCCAATAACGGACAAACTGAAAGAAAGCAGGGTTAGATAGAACAGCCACGTAATCAGAAGAGACGATAGTTTCTCAGTAAAAACTGTCTTGAATATCCCAATGAAACGCCTGGGAAGAAGAAGACCCCCGCTACATGGCGATCCAGTATTGAAAGGAAGATGAAAGCGTAGAACCTAAATCCTATGACAACCCAGGACAGATCTTCCTGGCGCCGCTGTACAAGAAGACCCGACCCCAGATAGAACTGGGATTCAGGGATGGAAGAAGAAGAAAAGCAGCCCACAGAATGGAGAACAAAAACTATGGGACGACTTCGACGGCCCGACTGTCTGTCACAAACAAATTCGCAAGAGAAAATAAACATAACAAAGTATTAATCAATGCATCCTACCATAATTCGGAAATTACCTAACTATATTACCACAATAAAGGTCAGTAATTAGAAACCAAGACAATTAAAAACTAATTAGGGAATAGCAAATAATCTAGGTGCAAGTGTTAGGATTATATTGCCTTGATGTAGGTACTTAATTATAGGAAACCCCCGAATCGAACTGTAATTAAATTGTGTGAGAAAAAGCGGAAGGGCAAGTCCAAGAAGTTCCTCCATTCAGGACGAAGCTAGTAAGCCATACCAACCTCTATTTTTAACTTGATTAGGTCCGTGTTTATCAGCAAGTCTACAAGCATCCATTTACCGGGTTTGTCACTCGTTAAAAAAGATGGCCCGACTAAGGCGCGAAACACATGGGCGTTGCGGGCCGGGCCGGTCAATTTGACCGCGAACGATAGTGCAAAGGGAATCCTATACTACCAACGCACATAGAGGGTACAACACCCGCGCCGCCGATGCTTGTCGGATGATGCCTCTCGCGGTCATTCGCGGACAAAATGACCGCCGTCTGCGGAGCGCCTAATTGGGCGAAATATTTGGCTAACCCCCTTACTAATAAACGTATTATATCGGATGAATAGTTACACAATGATTTCTCTCTTTCAGTCGTCAGTAATTTGACTATCGAAAGAAGAAGGCAAAGTGTTGCGTAACTATACAGACGCTATAGAACGTTTATTAAGTAACGGGGTTAATGTATAATGCTAAGTTAAGCTCTCAAGAACGATACCATGTTCAGAGTTTTTGTTCGTTGAGAGCTTCTAGATTCCGAAATACAGGCCCGACTACCTATAAAGTGTCTTAAAAGCTGACTGAGGAAAGGCAGTAAATGCATACTGCTATGACCAATCCGTTTTCAAAGTTGATCATTAGGTTATCTGCTTGTACGCGCTTCATTCCGGCTCTGTAAACCTGCATCGTATGTTTTCCTCATAAAAAGTCCATGTTGAAACATCCATATCGAAGGCAGCGTCCTCTGCGCGAGCGTCGACAGCGCCTGACGCATGCGCCCGGCATCACGTACACCAACTCGATAGGTTTGCAAACTTCATTTTTACGACTTACGACACACTCGTCTCTATTTCTGGAGTTATATATTTATATTATAGTAGTAGAATTCATTATTTGATGAACATTTTGTACATTACAAGCCATTCACAACAACATTTCGTACAAGAATAACGCAAAAAGAAATAATAAGGTTTGTTCAAATTACGATTTCCTGTAATTGAGTGTTTATCCGTCGGCCGTGACAAATTATTTTATTAAATTCCTGTCTGTGTCCCCGTTAACGGGGACACAGATTACGGGGACAACGGGAATACAAGAAAATACAAACGTCGCGTCGTCTACAATAACATCGTCGTCTACAGTTACCTGGGTTAGTTTGTGCACCCCGTGGTTTCATCCACATAAGTCTCAATCCTGTGGGACTATCGGGATAAAAAGTATCCCATGTCCTAATCCAGGTCATGGTCAAACCATGTGTCAAATCTCATCCAAATGCTAAAACGGCTGAACGGCCGCCATTTTAGCGTGACAGCGTAACAAACAAACATTAAAAAAAAAACATTTTTTTTCTCTTTATATTTTAGAGAAGATACATGAAATATATCATAGCAACACGTGTTATTTTTAGTTCACTACAAATTCCCAACAATTCTAACGGCCTCCACTAACAGCCCACTTTCAATAGGTCTACCTTGAAACACAAATCCTGTTCTAGTCTAATTACTAACATAGTATAGTTGTTATCATCGCGTGGTAGAGCCATTTGAGACATGATAACACTTGACCTTAACTTTTCCCGCTGGAAGTTGTTAATTTGAAGCTAGCGTATTTTAGCGTAGGTACTGTTAACAAATGAGCTGTGGGCCAAAAAAATGGAGCCCTGAGACAGCCAGCAGGCATCGCGACAGACCCCGTAGAACAGTGGTTCTTAACCTTTTCAATATTGTTACCCCTGGAAGCCTGGATCTATTAGGAAACCTAATTTTGCCCTGACCTTAAAATCTTATCAATAAACAATGCATTAAGTAAAAATAGTGTGATATGGTTTCACAAGTTTTTTTATGTTAGCTTTAGCTTCGCTTAAAGCCCATCTGGTGGCCTACCATGATCTAATTAAAAACGATTCAAAAACAAGACATTTCAGTTTAGGTTCCTAAACTGCATCGCTTGAGCTGCTCTATGGACGTCATGGTACCAAACAAGTATGAATGACATCAAAACTTGCGACTCAGTTTGGGACAATCGCTGTCAGCAGATAGCACGGCCTAAACTGAATCGTTAAACTGACGTCATGGTACGAATTAGAAGAACAGTTCAGTTTAGGTCCTAAAATGGATCGCGTTAAGAGCTTGTGGTAGGCCTCCTGAAGTCATGTTTCATATTGAGACGGTTTCTGGCCTTTGTTTTCAGTGTAACCAAAGTTGAAAAACCACTCTCACATCTATAGCTGGTGGCAAAGGATATTAGCATTTTTAAAGCTCTGTTAGCTATGACAGGACAAAACAGACATGGCGAGGCGACCGCGACGACTGTTTGAAAGAGATGCCACGTGCGGTTCTTACTGCGAGGCGATCTATAATTTTTTTCTTTTTAGCTAGGTATTTTATTAGAGAGCAGTTGTGGCCCAGTGGTATCGGCCGCGACTTACGAGTTGTAGGTCGTAGGTTCGAACCCAGACAGGCGCTTTACTTTGTGTAAATTATTTCATCACCACTGCTCTCAAAACGGTGAAGGAAAACATCGTGAGGAAACCGGCATGTCCTAGAACCAAAAATTCGAAGACATGTGACATGTACCAACCCGCACTGGGCCCGCGTGGTGGATTACGGATCACTCCCTCTCACAGAGAGGAGGCCTGTGTCACAGCAGTGGGAACATTATAGGCTGATTATGTTTATTAGATTAGGTCTTAATTATTAGGTTTTTTGCTACCCCCACTGAATAGCTGATTTACCCCCGCGGGGGTAATTACCCCCAGGTTCGGAACCACTGCCGTAGAAGATGGCAAGCACTGGAAGTGGGAAGTAAGCGTTTGCCCAGCAGCGGGATGATGAAGGCTAACGGTAACAGTAACTTTTAACTAAATTGCTGTTACAGCATACTGCATTCCATTGTGATTGTAG
The DNA here is from genome assembly GCA_914767645.1 of Hydraecia micacea. NCBI lineage: Eukaryota > Metazoa > Arthropoda > Insecta > Lepidoptera > Noctuidae > Hydraecia > Hydraecia micacea. Next base: position 10,592,093 of record OU611797.1, read on the forward strand.
TAGTTTGCTATCAGAAATTCGGTTGGGTGTTATATAATACTGTGGTAATTCGTTTTTAGACTTTTTTAAACTGCTCTTAGCTTTAGTGCGATATGCTGCAGCATCGTCATTGCTCTTCCATCTACCATCTTTTCTACTAACATGATTTTCTTCACCAACCCGCATTCTAATTACGTAACACACTATCAATCACAATCTGAATCTTTTTGAAGTATATTGCTAATTCATTGCTTCATATCTTCGAAACATTTGTCTGCTCAACAACGTAAATAACGCAATGAATGTTGTTGAACTGTCAAAATGAAACCCATTGTTACTGTTAGTGTATTACTCAATTACCCCGCGGTATTTCCTACGATCTATTTCAGTCCTTTGTTAAGCAGCATGTTAAGTATCTCATTTCTACTTTAATTTTTTTTTGCAACGATAAAAAGAAACTTAGATATAAAATACAATAAAAAATGTCTTTAGTACAGATAGATCAATTGTTGCTGCACACAAAAGACATAGCATAACATAAAAAAGCACGATTAAATAATAACTAATTATATGAATGACTAGCTTATGCCCGCGGCTTCGCTCGCGTTAAGTATTATTATTAATTAGGTATATTTTTTGCGGCTGTACTGATAGTTCAAACTAATACATTTACATCCTCCATCATCCCTTATTTTATCCCCATGGGGGTTGAATTTATCAAAATCTTATTTAAGCGGACGTCTTCATCATAGTAGCTCCAATCTTTAATTTCAGTTCAATCAGTCGAAAATCTAAGAAGATTTATACAAACTTTCATCCCCTATTTTATCCCCTTAGGGGTGGAATGTATCAAAATCCTTTCTTAGAGGATGCCTACGTCATAGTAGCTATATGCATGCAGTCTCAGCCCGATCGGTTTGAAATTGACACAGTTTCATACAAACTTTCATCTCCTATTTTATCCCCTTGGGGGTAGAATTTATCAAAATCCTTTCGTAGGGGATGCCTACGTCATAGTAGCTATATGCATGCAAAGTCTCAGCCCGATCGGTTTAAAATTGACAAAGTTTCATACAAACTTTCATCCCCTATTTTATCCCCTTGGGGGTAGAATTTATCAAAATCCTTTCTTAGCGGATGCCTACGTCATAACATCTACCTGCATGCCAAATTTCAGCCCGATCCCTCCAGTGGTTTGGGCTGTGCGTTGATAGATCACTATGTCAGTCAGTCACCTTTGAGTTTTATATATTTAGATTTTATTTCACAAAGGACTTTCCAATTAACTTCTTTACTAGTCCGGTCAAATTAGACCAAAAAATAAGAGTAAAGCTACCTAAATTCCCACCAAGCTGAAAATCAGTAAGATTGTTAAAAATATGATTAAAAATAAAATTTGAAAGTTCCCCATCGTTCCCCTGTATGGAAAACATTTTATTCAAGGTCAAAGGTCAAAAAAATGAGTTTTTCGCGATTTTCAGCAAAACGGTAAGTTTTATCATAAAAATACTTCAGACAAAAATTGTAGATCATAAAATTATCTACAAAAAATGGATGAATACTTTTTTCCTACGAGCCACCGTTTTTGAGATATAACGATTCAAAAAGTTGTAATCGTCATAATATGCATGAGTGCGCCACGTACCTATCTCTATAGTTGTAATATATGTTAAAATATTTTTCTATCGGTCATTGTAACTTACACTTATAATATAAAATATACATAAGTTATAGCTATAAGAATATCAGGTAAAATGAAACCCAGAAGTCTGCCATGAAACCCAGAAGTCTGCCATTTACGATTGTTTCGAAAAGGTACGATTTTGATATTAACAACACAAATGCGTCATACATCATTGACGGAGGATACTTACTACATCGCGTTGTGTGGGATAGCGAAGAAACATTTAACGTTATCTTAGATAAATACGTACAGTATGTACGTCGACATTTTGGTTCCAGAGTTACTGTCGTATTTGATGGCTATAATTATTGCACGAGAAGTACCAAAGCTGCAGAACAACGTCGTCGAACATCTACATCAAATTATATTTTATTTGATAAAAATATGACAGTTCCAACCAGTCAACAAAAATTTCTTACAAATACTCACAACAAGTCTCGGTTCATTTCAATGTTGAAAGAAAAATTTTACTGCTGAAAATATATTGGTAAAATAAGCCAATGCCAATGCTGATGTATTGATAATTGAAACAGCAATAGAGCATTTCAATTTGACAAATACAACTATTGTTGTTGGTGAAGATGTAGACTTACTCGTATTACTCACTGCTCGAACTCCAACTGAAAAATCTATTTTCTTCTTAAAACCAAGAAGAGCTCAACATCAATCGGAAATATATTCATCAAAAAGTTTATCTACTTTTGCAGTGTCCAAATCATGTACTATTTTTACACGCAATAACTGGCTGTGATACGACATCTGCATTTTACAGGAGGGGTAAAATAACAGTTTTCAAAATGTTTGAAAAACAAAATTTAGTTCAATGTGCTGAAGTTTTTAAAAATAGCAACTCAACTCGACAAGAAATTTTCACTAACGGCATTCGCTTTCTTCTTTCTATGTACGGAGCTCCTAAAAAAACTACTTTCTTAGATAAGTATAGATATGCATGTTTCGTTAAAAATACCAAAAGTAAAAAACAAGTACAATTAGCTTGTCTTCCTCCAACCTCAGTTGCTGGCGTGAAAACGTGTGCATTTTATGACGATTACAACTTTTTGAATCGCTATATCTCAAAAACGGTGGCTCGTAGGAAAAAGTATTGATACATTTTTTGTAGAGAATTTTATGATCTACAATTTTTGTCTGAAGTATTTTTATGATAAAACTTACCGTTTTGCTGAAAATCGCGAAAAACTCATTTTTTTTACCTTTGACCTTGAATAAAAAAATTTTCATACAGGGGAAAGATGGGGAACTTTCAAATTTTATTTTTAATCATATTTTAAACAATCTTACTGATTTTCAGCTTGGTGGGAATTTATGTAGCTTCGAATGTCTAAATTGACCGGACTATTACTTTTCTTATACTATTTCTTATTGTTGCCAAATTGAAGACCGAATTCCTCATTACCATAGACCGTCTAGTGAGCAATAACCTCAAGGTTCCTATCGCTGGTCGAATCAATTTATGACACCAAATGAGAAGTAGTGTCGTCATTTTCTATTAGGTTGCTCAATTATCTATTAAAATGTCACGAGAAGGTACGTGCGATGTGGTTAAGCCAACGTATTCAGGTAGCTTAGAAATATTTCCTTAACGTATATTTCTTTGAATTTTGGAATCACGAGGAACGACTGACGTCCAGCCTTTGCAAAACTATGCGCAGTGATATATTTTGCAACTAAGTCTCCTGACACACCATTCAATTACTTCATCTTCATTTCATCCAGTTACTTCCTCGTCATTTGGTTATAACCTTTTCTCAAACATGCTTGGAAATTTGAGCATTATTTTGACAACCTTCTTCGAGATAAATCGAAATTGCTGTACTGGCCAAATACATGCGAGCAGCGGCCAGCAAAAGTTGTATGAAAATTCATATCTGTCGTGTTTTGCGGCCAAATAAATTACCTACATAGTAAACTCATATCTGTCGTGTAATTCAATAATGGAACTTTCTTTTACTCCGAAACATGACAACCAAGGAGGTAACTTATCAAAGGTTTTGTTTCGCCTCGGTCCACATTTACACGTTCGTCCATTAATGCCTCTTTTGCTGGCCGCTACAGTAATGTACTATTCATTTTCTTCTTCTGGGATCACCAATTCTGGAACTTTTTTTTTGGCGGCCATCAATTATAATAACAAGATATTTTTAAAGTACACATAATAACTCATTATTTTTTACTAAGGCGTCAAAGTCGAGAACAATTTGGATTCGGAGATATAGCAGCGCCCCGCGGTTTCACCCGCATAAGTGTCGATCCCGTGGGAATATCGGGATAGAATCTATCCTATGTCCTTTACCGGAACTCAAACTATCTCTATACCAAATTTCATCTAAATCGGTTCAGCGATTTAAGCTTGAAGAGGTAACAGACAGACACACTTTAGTATTTATAATATTAATAAGTATGGAGTATGGATATTTGGAGGCGGAACGAAATAAAAGATCGTTGTGTATGTTTGTTCTCAAATTCATTAGAGCGTTGTCGCCATACAATTAAATGTTTCTACTACTGCGACCATTCAAATAAAACGTATGTAATTAATTCCTGGCCGCCGTATTTATTTTTTATCTCAAGTCGCCGAACAAAATGGGTGATCTCTTTTAAAACAAGATCTTGCATCCACTTCCTTCATCACTTGTCTTAATCTTTTAAAAATAATGATATCCTCAGTGTATCCTGGCTTTGAAATTCAAAGGCATCCATCCATTATAGACAAGCTCATCACACCACAATCTACCTAAATCAGAATTAGCCTATTAACATTGACCGTAAGCTAGCAACCAGTTGATTGTGCAACCGCTCGGCGCAGGCTCAGTGTAAGCCGCGCGCGCGCAGTCCGTCAGTGAATGGGGAACCACATGGTGTCGCGAACAGTGAACCTCTCGTAATAGTGTTGTGCTTGTTTTTTCAGGTATTCTTGCATTATTATTCTCAACGTGTTGCGATTTCTAGAGCAAAATCTTACAGTTCGTTAGTGTTCGTATAATTATTAGAAAACCGATGGAAGTGATTTGTGTGACCATTTTGAGGAATTCAGGTTTGCTAGTAAAGCTATGTTGTTAGACGGCATTAGAAATAATTTTAAAGTTAATGAAAGTACTTAATTATGTAGATTTGTACTTATGAGTAATTACATACATAGTCATGGTCATTCATGGTGTTTGGTTGTGAAACATTATGAAATTCCTTTACTCTATTATCAATTACGAAAAGCTTATTTAACTTTTACGTCGAAAAAATTAGAATTTGCCAACTGACATACAACTACAGGTTTATTAATACGGATATGTGACAAATCGGTCGAATTTAACGAACTACACATTTGATTGATCAAAATATTTTGATAGTTCACGTTGCTGTTCTTCCACATAAGTTCCGATAAGCAGATAAAGCTTTTGCCCTGTTAGAATAAGACTAGCTTCTGCCCGCGGCTTCACACGCGTGGATATCGGTAATCATCCCACGGATCGTCCTACCGGCCTATGTTCTTCCCCAAGATACCATCTATCTCCTTGCCAAATTTTATCGAAATCCATTTAGTGGTTTAGGCGTGAAAAGGTAACATACAGACAGATTTACTTTCGAGGTTATAATATTATATATAGTGTGGATTTATGTTTACATTTCACTAGGTATCTTCATTTAATGTTGGCCATCAAACAGTGCATCTTGATCGTTTCTTTTGCTTTTACTAAATCTATTTCCTTAACCTTGTACCTTTGCTTAGAAGACACGACGAACATTCGCAACAACTCGTGAGATACAAGATATGTGTCGCGTTTATGTGCCATTAAACGTTAATTATAATATTAATCATTAGCTCATCACGCACAGCTTACATAAGGCGAACTTATGATTTGAGTCATGGTTACACTCATGTATCTGTACATAATTAAATATTAACATTAATGACTACCTAATCATTGTCTTTTGCAGTATTAATTTCGTGGGAACATTTTCTTGATCCACCAAATGGCCTTTTAATACGGTCGTGAGATACGTTTATATACGCATAATCAATCCTCTCTTCAAGAGGGAGTGGGCTGTAAATCTACCACGCGGGCCCAGTGCGGTTTGAAAATGTCACATATCTTCGAATTTTTGATTCTAGGACATGCCGGTTCCCTCACGATTTTTTCCATAAATTTTCCGTTTTGACAGCAGAGGTTATATTAGTTTTTGCTTAATTTTTCCTCGGGCATTTTACGATACAGCCGGACTAGAGCTTTTGCAGAATCGTAGAATCTGTCTCGCAAATAAATCCTTCGGAATTGGGGTCAAGTACCATATCACTATCTAACTTACAATATAAGTTAGATCGTGTCTAATCCTGACTAAACTTAGCTTACATAAACGGCACTATCTCACTAAACTTAATGCACTTCTTGAAAATGATGTTTCCTCCCCTCTTTCATTTAATAAACGGACTGAAGTATAGCTTCTTTAAAATCTTGTTATTGTTATTCAAATCATAACATTTTATTGGCAATTCATTGGCTTCCGTATCGTCTCCCTCCTCTAATAATAGAGCTGCCTCAAGAATGACAGGCGTCAGACATTCTTGAGGTAGCTCTAAAGATCGCTCTCCGAGAGGCAAGCAGCCAAGGGTCTCAGATTGATTTTTATCATTCGAGATGAAAAATGTTCTTCGAACCGTTTCGTTGTCCGGAAAATATACACTATTTGTGATTACGAATTGAGTGTCGATCAATGATCTACTTTATATGTAATAGCAATAATATTTGGAAGTGTATCTCTCCGGTAGAACAAGTACATTTATTTTAAGTTATGTTTGTTTTCGTATAAATCTTCTTGTATATCGATTTTATTCAATTTCGAGCGGCCATTGTTGTTTACATCTTTGGCAAACTTAGCGCGGCCGGACCTTAGTTACTAAATCTGCTAAGATGGTGGTATCAAAGTAGTCCTTGCTCCTTGTCTCTACCGGGAACCACATAGCCTAAGGTCGTCTTGAGGTGCGTTCCGACGACTTGTCGCTAGATACATTGTGGTAATGGTAAAGTTACTGCATGTTACTGGGTCAAGCGTTTACCTAATACGTCCTTGATAACGAAACGTATTTGGCCACGAGATTAGAATACGCTAGTCATTCACTATTTTGTATGCGAAAAGTAAAATTTAAATGTACTTAATTATAATTTTATGAATATTTTTAGATTTTGTTAATATTAGGGTAATTTAATTACATACTAAATATGTAAGTCATCTACATATTAAAGAGCAATTAGCATATTAAAATAATGTATCGTTTAATTTCGTGATAAGCCTTTCTCAGTATTCGTTAAAAACACAAAGAAATTAGGATATTTAAATACTTAATTAAGGGCACATAATTGGCAAATTACTAAACTAGGTAATTATTTTCTAAGTAGGTACCTCGCAAACATACACTTGCGTGCAAAAAAATTGGCCCACCCGGTGCTCTCTATCTGAGAGACGACATCTCAAAAATCTTAATGAATATAATGTATTATTACATACTTGTCAAATCGAGATCGACTTTGATTGACTTGATTATTTAACGGACTTGAAAAAAAAGGAGGTTCTTTATTCGACCCCCATGTGTTCGCAATTTTGTCAAAAACTAATGTATCAGTGTTGATCATTCTTTCACTAACGTAATCTATATATATAAAAGGAGAACTGACTGACTGACATATCAACGCACAGCCCAAACCGCTGGGTCTAGAGATTCCAAATTTGGCACGTACGTTCCTTATGAGGTCTAGGGGTGCACTAAGAAAGGATTTTTCAAAATTCATCCCCTAAGGGGGTGAATGGGGGGGGTGAAATTTCACGCGGACGAAGTCGCGGGAAGAAGCTAGTCCATTATATATTAGGTTACTATTACTAAAACTTGTTGAATTATATTGTTTCAAATCGAAGAGCACGGGGTGGGTAATTTTTTTTGCATGAGATTGTCCGCGATTTTCTCAAAAACTAATGAACCGATTTTGATAATTCTTTCACGAATATGATCTACATACTTTCAGGAAGGTTTTAGTATATAATACATTATATAATTATTCTTATGTACGATGTTATATGCATAAATGTACTGCATCTCCGGCATTTCTATACGAATTTTGATGATTCTTCTAGTCGGTGTCTTCAATTCCTCAATGCACTAGTGTTATTTGAATTTGTGTGGAGTAGGTACAACTAAAAAGTGAAAAATAAAAACTTTTTTATAAAAAAAACAACCGACTTCAAAAAAAACTACAAAGTGATAAATAACTTTAATTTCGGAAGTCGCTGTCAAAAAACGAAAATGCGGAACCAACGACACCGACTTCCGAAATTAAAGTTATTTATCACTTTGTAGTTTTTTTTGAAGTCGGTTGTTTTTTTTACTAAATACATATTACTATGATTTTATAATTTGTGTCTGTCTGTTTGTTCCGGCTAATCTCCGAAACGGCTGGGCCGATTTTAATGAAATTTGGAATGGGGATACTATGAACCCTGAGGAAGAACATAGGCTTTACTTTTACTTTTTATCGACATACCACGCGGGCGAAACCTAGTAATATCTAAGACACGAACATGAAATAAAGCTAAGAGACACCTTACCCCACCCTAAATACAAGAGGAAAAACAAAAAAAGACATAAATTACGTACAACTTTATCCGATACTTAAAAGTTCATACTTAACGTGACACCGGTTGCCGAACTCATTCAGTATAGTAAATAATAAAAAAATTAACTGAACCTAAAGCTATGCACACATTGGTGACGTACGAGTAAGTAGTCCTGTACAAGAGAAAGAAATTTGGCCATATACTAGCCCAAATTTTAAAATCAAGGCACATTTTGCCGGGTAGCGGGATCGTCCGAAAGGGTTACCGCTGCCCCGGAACATAACGGGCTAAGGAAGGAACACGGGTGGGTTTTAGTCAGTAAGAGTCTGACACTCCCTTCCGCTCCACCCAGAGCGGGAAGAGTCATTAGATGATTTCCCATCCAAAAAAAAAAGGCACATTTTGCCTATATTCAGATTGGGCCGCAATTTAAAACTTTCGGAGCGTCAAAATTCAAATAGATCTAAAATCCTAATCTATGGTACCTTTTGCTTTATTAGACGGGCACTTATTTTGTTAATTTACCCGTGTTACGTCTATCGTTATCCTTATAATATAATATATTTTTTATATATGTTGTTTTTGTGTGTGTGTGTCACAGAACGAGCTTTAATAGACTCTCAAAACTAAAGCAAAAGAGTTCCCTCCTAATATACCAAATGTATTCAAAGTTGGTAAAAATACATTTCACACACCAGTGACTGGCCCAAAGCACCTATATTAAACTAATAATACAGTATTTAGATGATGTTAAATTAATTTACCAAATATGAAGGCAACTTTAGTTGCAACGAACGCGATATTTCGGATATGATAAGCATTACATTTTACTTCCTTTTCGTATTACACAATACATTTAAATTTTCCTAAAATTATTACACATTTAGTTTAAACGATCATAATTAAATTGATGCGGTTTTTAAATGTACAATACAATCATTATTACTTATTTCGCCAATAATTTTAGATAATGTCTTCCTATGTTTTAATTCAATTGTGCAATAAATAATTATTCTATTACATTATTGCATGTACGATCCTCATCAGCTATAGAATTGGGGAAGCCATTGAATTAATCGTCTATGCAATCACTATCTATATAAAATACATAATATAATAATTTTTAAGAAAGCAAGTTATCACCAGAAAATTACTAACTGGAATATAATGAAGAAAATGCAGAGTAACTACACACTTTAATTAATGTTAAAATAATGAAATATTTTGAAATGTACAAGTGAATTATTCCAAAAATTCAAAGGTCACGCTACAGATGCTCCTCAGAAAATCAGAGGGACTGTTCGGGTGCTCGTAAGTAAAAAAAACAGAACTAGAATAAATAGTAGCAGTAATAATTTTGTAGCAGTTGATGTCAGGGTCTGCATAAATTAACCTGTCCGAAACTAGTTGTTATGTTATTTTTAAAAACCTATCTCTTATTAAGACATAAAGAAATAGAAACAGTTCTAGAAAATAAAGCAATACTTATGCTATTCGAAATCATTATTATTGCAGTCCTATTGTTACAATAGTTTACATAACGCGACCTAAATACCAGACAGATGTCTGTCCGCTGGCACGTCCGCTGCGACACTGAGACTGGTTAAGAAAGCCGATGCAACCACGCATGCACGGTGCACCGGACAGTGAAAGTATTGCGCGGGAGTCGACGAATTGCTTTATCTCGAGAAGACGAGATCATGAGTTAAAAATGATAATTTAGATATGAACTCGTCGGGGTACCCACTTATCAAGGTATCCCTGATCCCTGTTTTTGAGATGAAACAAATATTTATGTATTTTCTCAACACTACCAGCGGCGATCGTTGGACACAAAAAAATCATCAAATCATATTTTTTTCGGTTTTATTATGACTAAATAAAGAAAACCACCACGTCCGTCTAGCTTCGCTAGCTAATCTAATTTGACCCTTTATATTGTTGACTTTGTCTTCTACAAAGTACATATGACATACAAAGAATACATCGATGTCGTCAAACCACTCGTTATTTTCATTTCTTCAAACACTTAAATGGTTTACTTTACCGACATAAGATCCCACACGTCATTCGTAAAGTGTGACATTACATCAGTGTTCCACGTTTTCGCAAAATGTCTGCGAAACACTCGTACAGACAAATTGAGAAATAGAACTAGCGCTCCTTAGTCCGAAAATCTGACAACAAGTCTAACCAAGGGGTTTCGTATTACCCAGTTACTGGATTGTGGAGGTCAGATAAGCAGTCGCTCCATGTAAAATACTGGTACTCAGCTGCATCCGCTTAGACTGGAAGCCGACCCCGTTGGGAAAAGGCTAGATGATGATGATGAACTAGCACTCGTTAATAAAATGCTGTTCGTTTATCAAACCTTATCATTTAATTTGCTTAGCCCTACGTTACTGTTCGGCATAATTATGCCTGTCCTAAGATGCACCATTACACCAAGTTATTCTATTTCCACCAGACTCAGCGCATACAAGCATAATTTAATCTTAAATAATTATCTGGACGGATTACATGGATGTCAAACACACTCAAAGCATGTGTCTCGTAAATCAAGTTATGCAGGTTCCAAGACCCAGGCACGAGACGTCGGACTAAGTAGAAATACGAACTACCTAGTGCAATTGACATAGCCGAAATTCTAGCGTTGGCATTCTATAAGGCAGCTGCCTAGAGTAATAAAGGTACATAGGAGTGAAGTACTAACCCTCCAGGAACACTTCTCATAATAAGTATTCACTAAGTGTGCCGTGGAACCGCGATGGTCCCAGTCAATATGATCGGTGTGGCAATCATTCAGCAAGGTGCCATACTCGGCCCGGTTCTCACAGTATGCGGATCGACGATAAAAGTCATAACAATGCAAAATTAATTCAATATTTCTTGTTTTTCTAACGTTTATTCTATTTCCTGCATTCGTTTATAAAAACTACATTCCTAATATATTTGTTGGGAAAATTGCTGCCGCAGGTAATTGCAGATTTCGAAGGAAATGTTTAGGTTAATTTTCTAATGAAAAAAGTTTACTTGTTATATTCGTTCTTGCCTTAAAGGGATAATTATGTTGAACTAACACAAGTTATCGACTATTTTGATAGTGCCATGCCTTACTAAATACCAACTCGCTCATTGATTTAGAGATGAGATCACAAAAGTTATGAGTTTTAGATAAACCAGCGCTGGGGCTCTGTCTTGTATAGGTTCGCAGCATAATGCTGAGCGATAGCCGTTTTGCGTGGATGTGACGCATGTTACCCTTGTCTTCTTTTTTATTTTACTTTTGTGTCATGTGTATTTTTGCGTCATGTTCATCGCAAATAAACGTATTTTCTTTCTTTCTTCTTTCATAAATAGCAGTAGTTAACAAAACAATAAATAAGTAAGTAACAGATTCATACGAAAACAATTAACACGCCAAATTGAAAACGTTAACGCAAAAATATGTGTAAAGAAGACTCGACACGCGTAAGGCGACGCATTGCATTGCATTGCATTGCATAATATTGGCTCTTACGTAAGCTGCTTCGAACGCTGTCATCCGTCCTCTATATCCGTACACACAATGGCCCAACGTGTCACTGTCCCTCCATCTAAAGGTTGTCTAGCAAGTGTACTTTGATTTTTTAGGACTATGTTTAAAGAAACATCTTCAAGGAAGAACGCGGTGTCTTGTAAGGCCCTATGACCTCCATTGGAGAAACTGGCTGCATACTCGAGTGTCGTTTTGCAACGGTGGGAATTTTGAGCGGGCATGTTGAATCATTAAACAGGATATGTATAAAATACTTAGAAAACACTCGTGAAATGCTAATAAGATAATTATTTTGTCTGAAACTGACTTGAAATTAGCTGTGCTCTGAGTGGAATACCTCGTTTGTCTGGAAACAACAGTTCCATAGAACCATACCAACCATAGACGTCTAGAATATAAGAAGATAATATTAATTCATAATCAGCCTATAATGTTCCCACTGCTGGAACACATGCCTCCTCTCTGTGAGAGGGAGTGGGCCGTAATCCACCACGTTGGTAGATGTCACATATCTTCGAATTTTCGGTTCTAGGACATGCCGGTTTCCTCACGATGTTTTACTTCACCGTCTTGAGAGCAGTAGTGATAAGATAATTTACACAAAGTAAAGCGTCTGTCTGGGTTCGAACCTACGACCTACAACTCGTAAGTCGCGGCCGATACCACTGGGCCACCACCGCTCTAATATTAATTGCTTCTTAAATAATACCAATTATAAAAATCTAGAGCACGATAAGCCTACTTTTCCGTCTCTTGCTCCAAATTTAACGCCAAATTCATATTAACGAGTGCAAACCTTTTACTTCCGAGAACTGTGTAAAAAGCGATCCAGTTTCGAAAGTCCTGTTCAGTGCACCCTGCCCTTCTTTCACGTAACAGGCTTCCATTATGTCTGATGTAATAAATTACATAAATTTTCTCATAATTCTTTGCTTTGGTTTTTATTGAACGTAATGAAGCTATTATATACTTATTTATTGAGTACCATTCTTGACTTAATTGCTTTCAGAAAATGAATAATGCTAAAGCCTTTACTTCGTCCTGCCGACACGTTTGAGACTCATAAACCTTACAGTGTGCATCATAATGTGATGTTACCGCTAGGATGTTTGAATACTTCCGCTCTAAGCCATAATGCATGTGAAGCATTCATATGTTAGGTTTAATGAATGTTATCCATCAGCTCATCTCGTATTTACTCTTCAGAGATTAGAATTGTACTGCGCTGGTATAGTATTAGGTTAAGATAATATTTCTTTTTGCGAGCAGTCCCAGTGGTAACGGCCGTGACTTACGAGTTGTAGGTCGTGGGTTTGAAGTTTGAACCCCAGCAGGCACCTTGTGTAAATGATTTCATCACCGCTGCTCTCAAAACGGTGAAGGAAAACATCGTGAGGAAACAACTGTCCTAGAACCAAAATAAAATCGAAACCAACTCGCGTGATGGGTTATAGCTCACTTCCTCTCACAGAGACGAGGCCTGTTTCCCAGCAGTGGGAACATTATAGATTGATTATGCTAATATTTATTTGATTATTCATCTTTTGTTAATTCAAAACACGTTTCGAACAACGATACAAACACAGATTTATGCAACTATCCATCATTTACATGATGTCATCATTTTCTGACTAAAGTATCTTTCTGTCAATTTCCAGACGCCGATGAAGCAACACTGAGCAACAATGGGAGTGGTATCCGTGGTTTCTGCGGCCACCAAGGCGGCTCTCGCAATCGGTGGCCTCAGTAAGCTCACCTTCATCCCAGTAATGCTGGCAACGATGGCGTACTTCAACTATGAGATTCTTGATCCTGAACAGAGGCCTTTCAACCAGAAATATCTTCGAGAGAAATATGACTTCGTCATAGTTGGAGGTGGTTCGGCTGGATCTGTCCTGGCTAATAGACTGTCGGAGGTCGAAGGATGGAATGTCCTGCTACTTGAAGCAGGGGGGCACGAGACAGATATCAGTGATGTTCCTTTATTGTCTTTGTATTTACATAAGAGTAAACTGGACTGGAAGTATCGGTATGTGAACGGCACATATCGAGCCTTTTCAGGAAGAAGATCGTAACCGCCATTTTGCATATTTTACAGGAGAAGGTGATGCAAAATGCAAAATCAGTTGATCTGGCGATTAATATTAAAACAGTTTTTTGGGATTTTTGGCGCTTACGATGTTCTTCCTGAAAAGGCTCGATATATTTAATGTCGGTTTTGGTGTTAACGTTATGTAATGCTAGTTGTTGGCCGGAAATTTAAAAAGTTAATACCAGTTTTCTTATTATTACGGCTTTATTGTATGAACGCTTTTATTATTGGTCCCTAAGAAACGGATACATTTAAAGAAAAATATCTTACTATGAATTTATAATATTGCTGTATACAAATTCTAACTTTTTTTCTCTGTAATATTTTCCAGTACACAACCTCAAGACACTGCCTGCCAAGCTATGATCGACAAACGCTGTTCGTGGACCAAAGGCAAGGTGTTAGGAGGTTCTTCAGTCCTGAACACGATGCTCTACATCAGAGGCAACAAACGAGACTTTGATCAATGGGAGTCCCTCGGTAACCCAGGTTGGGGCTACGAAGATGTCCTGCCTTACTTCAAGAAGTCTCAGGACCAGCGGAACCCCTACTTAGCTAAGGATACACGACATCATTCGACAGGTATGCACAAAATGATTACATTCTGGGTTAAGAACTTAGACGTTGAAAAAATACTGATGTATCTATTTTCTAATTACAGGGGGATACCTGACTGTACAAGATTCACCGTTCAACACACCAATAGGAGCAGCCTTAATACAAGCAGGAGAAGAAATGGGATACGACTTTATCGACGTCAACGGAGCTCAACAAACCGGCTACGCGTGGTACCAGTTCACCATACGTAGGGGTACTAGATGTTCCGCGGCGAAAGCTTTCCTGAGGCCAGTGAGGTTACGTCAAAATCTTCACATTGCCCTTTTCTCACACGTCACTAAAGTACTTATTGATAAGGACACCAAGAGGGCTTACGGAATTGAATTCCTCCGAGATGGAAAAAAGCAAGTTGTCTATGCTACACGAGAAGTAATACTATCAGCAGGTTCAATTGGTTCACCGCAACTACTCATGTTGTCTGGCGTTGGACCCGCAAGCCATTTGCAAGAAGTTGGAATAGATGTGATCCGTGATTCTCCTGGAGTTGGGAGAAACTTGCAAGATCATATCGCAGTTGGTGGTATAATATTCCGCATAGATCATCCTATCAGTTTAGTAATGAACCGGCTCGTTAATATAAATTCGGCTCTGAGATATGCCATAACTGAAGACGGACCCTTAACATCAAGTATAGGTTTAGAAGTTGTTGCTTTTATAAATACGAAATATGCAAACGCTACTGATGACTGGCCGGATATTGAGTTCATGATGACGTCAGCTTCAACTCCGTCAGATGGTGGCACGCAAGTCAAGAAAGCTCACAGTCTTACTGATGACTTTTACAATGAAGTATTTTCGGAAGTGAATAATGAAGACGTATTCGGTGTCTTCCCTATGATGCTTCGACCAAAGAGTCGTGGATTTATCAAGTTGCGAACCAAGAATCCTCTGGATTACCCGATTATGGTCCACAACTACTTGACGCATCCTGATGACGTTGGTGTTTTAAGAGAAGGTGTAAAGGCTGCTTTAGCTGTAGGAGAAACGACGGCCATGAAGAGGTTAGGTGCTAGATACCACAGCAAGCCATTGCCCAATTGTAAGCATCTGCCTGCGTACACGGACGAATACTGGGACTGTTACATTCGGCAGTACACTATGACTATTTATCACGTGTCGTGTACTGCTAAAATGGGGCCATCTAGCGACCCTATGGCGGTACTAGATTCTCGGTTACGTGTTTATGGAATAGAAGGGCTGCGCGTGATCGACGCGAGTATAATGCCTACTATTACTAATGGCAACATCAACGCTCCGGTAATCATGATTGCAGAGAAAGGTGCTGACATGATCAAGGAAGATTGGATGACAGAACCAAAAACTAAAAAGCGAAGAACCCGCCGCTCAGTAAAATGTTCTATGTTAGAGCAACTGGGGCTGAAAAGCGAGAGGATGAAAAGATACTGCAGAACTGAAAGATGATGGCAAAACAAAGAGTAGACAAATTATTAAGCCATATTTTAGATATAAATAATATACCTACAATTGACTATACCAAAAGGGTTATAGTAGTTTAAACAGGAAGACACAAGCAATAAGAATTATATTTATAGAAGATATATTGAGATACTCGTACTTGTGCACGATTCCTAATATTTGTAAAAAGAGTGTGTAAGAATGAACTGTCAAATAGATTATTACTATGTACAATGTGCACCTCATTGTTAAGTCGAAGTTACCGTAGAAAGTTCTAGTCTTTATCAACAATAATATTAAATAATAAACATAGTATTATATAGCTTAAACAGTCACAGATGGCATCACAATGTTTTACAAAATACTCGTAGGATTCATCACAAATATCGCACGCAAGCTTAAAACCACTTTATTATATAATTTAATGGGATGCAATGTTAATAATTAAATTCTCTTTTAATTATTTAACAGTTCGCTGAATGGTCATTAACTTGTAAGGTTTAGATATAAGTAATTATTGTAAATAAAAAATATTTCCTTAAATTAAAATAATTTCATTGTTTTTTTTTTTTTCTTTTTCCGTTTTGTACACAAAAGTTGCAGTTAATCTCTCCTATAGTGATCAAAATTGTATTGCTTCAACATCATGTGCGGTTATTATAACCGCAGCAAAATTACTTTTCCTTCTGTATCATCAAAATATTGTATATGCTTAAAACCACGAAACTATCTTGCCACAGTAGTACCTAACGCTGCCGCAAAGCGTTGGCAGAGGTAAGTATTTCAAATGATTACAACATTAAACATCTACATAGTATACCTATATAAATAAATGTCGTCGTGTGGTGCCTAGAGAACGAAATTATGTTTTACACCTAGATAAAAGAAAGGCGCGCAGTATCTGTAACCCGTGAAAAATTTCTCAGTTTTAAGTGAAATCAAGAGTTACCTATCTCACAATAAAAATCTTACAAACTGATATAACGAAATATAAGTCAAGTGAACAAGTGAAAATGGCGTGATTTTATGTACCTACTCGTATGTGTAGAAACACAGGTGATAAAAATTCAAGTTTCCTTTCTAGCATTTCTATCAAGTTTTTCCCGCCAGTAAGCAACGCCCTCTGCCGTTGCATCGATGAACGTTCACGTACCCGTGTTCACAATCAAGTCAATCAACATTTATTTTACAAGTTATTCGTTCAGCAACTTGTTGGCTTAGTTCAGTATGTAAAGTTTAGATGGCGCTGCAGTTAGCTTAAGAACTTGGTCGCAGTAATCACTTCAGTTACTTCAGAGAAAATCAATAATGATGTATACGTAGCTGGTGTAGCAAGCTTATCTTTATTCAATTGGAAATATTAAAATCACTATGGTACTTGACAGGGTCTGTCATTTTTTGGATCACTGAATATAGCGGCCCATCGATACAGGCTTGCTGGCTGCACTATAAAAACAACAAGTAAATTAATAATTTCTCTGAATCATAACTGGAACACATACTCGTAGATGGGTGGACATTTTATTTGCGGGCTAAAAACTAAAGCATAATAATTTTTATTGTAAGTAGGTGGATTACTTAGTGAAAACTTAAAGCGAAATTCTTTCTGCTTTCTTTTTATAAGATACATTTATTTATTTAAGTACAGGGGGAATATTCCCGATTAGTAACACCTTGTCGTAAACACTGTTGACGATCGAAAAAAAACAGTTTCAATTGTTCACAGTGTGACGAACGGGACTTTTTTTTCGATTATTCCCGAATCCCGATCCGTAATAACCTGTCCTGTCTTTCACAGTGTTGACGAACGGAACTTTTTTCCCCGATCTTCCCTATTTATAAAGTATATTGAAGTTCTTATCCGCTCACACTATGTATGAGATTTTTAAAGTAAGTCCCTATTTCAATTTTTAAATCAGCTTTACAGAGATTTATGAAAGTATGAAGAGTCCGCGTATCACCGCTCAGTTTTTACAGAGATTTATGAAAGTATGAAGAGTCCGCGTATCACCGCTCAGTTTCCCTCAGTCGTCATTACTTACATACTCGTAGTTTCGCTATTCGGACAATTTTATGGATAGAACAATTGCTTGAAATCAAAAAGCAACGGTCCAATCTTGTAATTTGTAATTTCTGACTAGGTACTGCTAATAACATTAGGTGTGTACACATAAGTTCAGCAGCCTATTTACCAGACCAATAAAATGTCCAAATTAGCATATTAAGCAGAGCAGATCTAGCCGCCCACTACGATTTTGTAAGCAGACTGATTCACTCGGACAAAAGTAATGCAACTCATTTACTTATAAATAGGAATGCGTTCATTTTTTTTTTTTCAGTTAACCTATATTGTCCCACTGCTGGGTAAAGGTCTCCCCCATATTTTTCCACTTTTCTTTGTGCAGTGTCTTCTCCGTCCAATAAAAATACATTTATAAATACAGTAGTAATTTATTAGGCCGTTGCACACCACTCTGGTTCAAAGCAAACTTGAGTCCAGTACTTGTGTTCTGTCGCGGTGCAGTGCCCAACCCCTATAACGCGACCCGAACATTAATGCTGGAAAAGATACAGAAGACCTTCCTAAGATCCCTCTTCCAAAGGCTATACCATTTCTTTCCCTACATGTACCCTACCAACTATATTTTAGGGACGTTGGGCTTCAACTCGTTGGAGGTGAGAAGAGGCCTAGATTAGGATTATTTTTGTGCTCGACAAATACATCGGACACCGTCAGAGCCCAATCTGTTTCTGTTCTGTAATCTGTTCAGAGCATAATCTGTTTGTGCAACTACCATGCAAAACTGTAGCCAGAGCCGAATCCCCAGTCTGTCGTACCTATAGATATATGAAAGTTATACGACCATAGTCGTATATACCTTAAAAATAATAAATGCCCTTCTAACTGCCAACCAAATTATTGTCAACATAATAAAAGTTTCTATGTCAATTAATGTAATTTGATGTGGTACCGTTTTAATTAACTATAAATATATAAATTGGGCTTTTTACTGTATTTTTTCACACTTTCCGTTCTGCTAGCGTTTTATAGCCTAGTCAAGCAGCTAGTTTCGTTACCTGGCCTTAATTAGACTAAAAAATCTTCGGGCAACATTGCCTAAGTAGGTGTTACAGTTGACACCCGCTTCATGAGCCTGCATAGCTAACGTTAAAGGAAAACATCGTGAGGAAACCGGCATGTCCTAGAATAAAAAAATCGAAGACATGTGACATCTACCAACCCGCACTGGGCCCGCGTGGTGGATTACGGCCCACTCCCTCTCACTGAGAGGAGGCCTGTGTTCCAGCAGTAGGAGAATTATTAGCTGATTATACTTATGTTGACAGTTAGATACACAGAAATTCGTAGAGCCAAAAACAGAAGAACAAAATCAGGTAGTGAACTGACACTGACAGTCAATTACCCCTATAAATTAAAAAAGAAAATGATGTTGTCCACGAACGTATTTCCCAGAAAAGACAAAGTAATACAGTTCATTCCGGGAACGAGAGCACATTGTAATTTTACGAGTAAGTAAATAAGTGTGCAGTTACGACTAAGTGACATGACATTTTTAACACGGTAATCTTCCGCTTTGCCTACGAATGACCCCAAGTCGTGGTGGTACCATCATTAACGCGAGAGAAGCGAAAAGTTACATTTTATTACTAACTTCGTCGAGGAGATCCGCAGGAGGACCAAGGTAACCGACATAGCCCGAAGAATTGCCAAACTTAAGTGGCAGTGGGCAGGGCACATTGTTCGTAGAACAGATTGCCGATGGGGCCGAAAAGTTCTGGAGTGGCGACCGCATACCGGAAGACGTAGCGTTGGAAGGCCTCCCACAAGGTGGACCGACGACCTTGTGAAGGCCGCAGGAACCCGTTGGATGCGAGAAGCACAGAACCGGTCGAAGTGGAGGTGCTTGGGGGAGGCCTGCAGTGGACGTCTTTCGGCTGAAATGATGATGATGATGACTCATCATCTACCTAGCCTTTTTCCCAACTATGTTGGGGTCGGCTTCCAGTCTAACCGGATGCAGCTGAATACCAGTATTTTACATGGAGTGACTGCCAATCTGACCTCCACAACCCAGTTACTGGGTAATATGATACCACTTGGTAAGACTGGTTGTCAGACTTTCGGGCTTCTGACTACCCGTAACGACTGTCAAAGATCCACGAATGACAGCCGGGACCAACGGTCTCGGTATGTAAAGATGGTCACCCATCCACAGACCAACCGCGGCAAGCGTAGCTTAACCTGATCGATCGACCTGTGCGGCTGTTATTATTTAGCCACAGGCCCCTCATGATGATGATGACTAAAATCGTAAAAACCTTAATTCATGAAAATATTATGATTTTTTTTCCTAAGCAGCGTTGTCCCACTTGTTCCATCTTTCGCGTACCCGCGCGTCCTTCCAGTTTTGACGGAACCTATCCAGTTAGTCCCGCCATCTCCTACGTGACCTGCCGCGAACCCGTCTTACTGTCTCCACACCGTACCGTCGCGTCGTTGCTAGCACCAGTTCTGTGCTATTTGTGCAGACATCAGACAGGCCTTTATCAGACAGCCTTTTGAACCACGTCAGCTATACATATAAGTGTAGGAGCGCAGTATTGTGTCTCGATTGTGTTATAAAGGTATAATCGCATTTATTTAATATCACTCTTGTGAAATCAATAATCATCAAAAAAACAATAATCATCTCGACGTCGGATAATCGGTATTTTTTAAATTATTACTACAGTCGAGAGCTTGAAATTCAAAAACCAGCAATTTCAAAATCTAGGCCGTAAACCAGCTTATGTAAGACTAATGTAGCCTAATGTATGTACAACATTTTCTCTGTTATGATAACACGAAGCATAAATTGTAAATGTTTTTTTTTTTAAAGACCATCGACGGTTTAACCACCTACCAACTAGACGCTAACTTGTGTAGGTACAGCTGGTGTTACGTTTATGGCAGGGGCATTTTTTAAGATATGGCGCCCGGGCCAGTAAAGTAATCTAACAAACTAAAAGGAAAAATCTTTGATTCCACGGTAGTGGCTGATTTTACAAAAAACAATAAAATGAGAGAGCGAGCAACTAGAGCACAAAAATTTTAGCACCTCGGATAGATTGAAACTTGATAGGGATTCAAGAGCGAGCAAATCGAGTTCGAAGATTTTCGCAGTAGACTAAACGGTTTCTCTTTGCAATAGAGTAAATACGCCACTGGTTTTTGATGACCACAATTATATTTTTAAGACTTCTGGAAACCAAGGCACCGAAACGATGTTGAAATCTAAATTCAAAACTATTCAGAGACCATCTTCAGCAAATGCAGAGTGCTGCGATATTCAAAAGATCGTTATCCGCCTTCAAACTATTAATATATCAGGTATCAACAGCTGGACATCGGTGAATTAGCTGCCTAGTCGACTAACTTGCCCATCTAGGAACCACCTCTACTCCTTGTATACCTACAGAAAGCCTGATAAGGTCAGTAATATACCTAGTTTTGTATGTGTCGACCAAATTCACAACCGCCTCCAATATTCACTCGAGATTAGCCTCTCGAGAGGCTTGGCAGAGCCAACTCCCTCCAGAGGCCCAACAACGAGCTTGACCAAGTCAAGATAACCAATACCTTATTCTTAGCAATTGACTATCAGCAGCTGACATCGATAGGCTATTGACAACAATCCAATGGCCGATGTAACAAGATTACCGCCGTATTGGCCTCATTCGATGATGTAAGAAGTAGGCGCACAAAGCAAACACAACAACAATAAGACAGCGTTGTGCTCTGTCATCGTGCAAGTCCGGTAATGTTATAAGGACAGTTGCGCAAGCGTGATACCCATTATGCGCGGAATCACACTTACACATCAACTACTTACTGGTTTACTTGCTTAAACTGAGAACTTAGGGTTATATTATAGCAAAACTGTCACTACAAACACTGACGCCGAAGTGATTGCCTTAAGGATTGTGAGAGGAATGATATGAAAGACAATGGAGTGAATGATAGCGTGACGGTTGACAGGAGAAAATGGAAGAAGAAAGTATTGCGCCGACCCCATGTAACATGGGACAAGGGCAGAAAGATCAGACGAGACGTAAGGTATGGTTTTGAACGAGAGATTTTTGAAGTGAAAAGTTCTTTTGGCGCGTTGGGCATTTTTTGAGATGGAAAAAAACCATTGAATTCGCGCCACTGTTACCGTAACGACACCGCTTCGGATGTGTTCGGCTATCCTCGGGATGTACTCGGTTTTAATGTATATCCGTATGTCAGTGAGTGATGGAAAAGTATTCTGTTTGTGTTTTGTTTTCACTTCTGTCGGCACTCCCGGAGTGCCACTGTTTTTTTTTGCAACACATCGCCATCTCGTTGAGGTATGATATTATCGAGATATTTAATTTAGTAAGGACATCGTATACTCAATAATGAGAAGCTGACCTGTTTAAGTTTTGTTGCCTCCATTTTTTCTCAACTCCAAACTCCTAGTGGTCGTCCAAAACATGCAAGTCAAAACGGAAATAATCTTGAAGTAACAATGATGTTTTATTGTCCGCGTACAAATGGTCTGACCAGGTCTGACCTAAGGTCGTGTCGGAAGTTGCTATCTAAATAGGCTAACACTTACACTAAACTTGTACTGCAAGATGATGAAGATACGCGTGCTCTAGATTTTAAGCTTCATCAGGTAACGATCAACTAAATTAAAACTTTAGTTGTGATTTTGTCAAAGGTCATTTACATCATCATTAATAGAGTTTAATTTTATGAAGATGTATAAACCGAAGTCGATAAAATGCTTCTGGTTATGAAGCAATATGTTTTTAAGAGTCTAATGATAGGAAGGAATGATTTGACAAATAAACAGCATATATACTTTATTATATGCACAAGATTTAATTAAGAACTGGACTGCACTGAGAAATTGAAGACTTTCAGTGTCATTGTTTGATTACGAAAGAATAAACAATGACTCTTTTGTTATTATTATCGGTAAACTAAAGATACTTACGTTAATAAACATAATTGTTTAACACACAAATTTATCAAGCACGCAATTGGTAGTAATATCGCGAAACTTTCGTTCAAGTCAGATAAGTTGTAATCAACTGCAGCTAGATTGGCCTATCAAAAGACATCTTTATGTTAATTGATTTTAAAACAGGCAATGTCGTTAAAGTAAGTAAGTACACACATACTCACTTGATCAACTTAGTTGCTAGATTAATAAAACTAAGTAATGGGGAAGTGATTGCGGCTTTATAGATCTCTCTAGACTATGAGCAAACGCACTAAGGTGTGTATGTACTAAACACAGAGAGAGAGATTTAGAAGGCCTACTCAATACAAACAATTCATTATGACAGCCTGCCTCTAATGGGCATACAAATGCAACACACATATGGTAACACATACCTTGGCGATTTCAGATCAAACATTGTGTAGCAAAAGACAAGTAAGTAATTATATCAAGTGAATGATCAGCAGCTACTGCAAGTACTGTAACATAGCTCTTCAAGGCAATTACCAGTTAACCCAAGCTGGTGATTATAGTGCTACTGTTACCGTTATGACCAGTAACAACGGTATAATTAGAAGCAATTTTTAGGAAGAGGAAACTATATACAATATTTTTAAGTAAATCAACCAGATGGGTAGACGAATTTTTTGCCATCGGGGGTAAAATGTGGCTGAGGCTGGTATAGGAGCATGGGGATTGGCACAAGCAAATAGAGGACTATGCCCAGCAATGGGCGAAGTCGGGCTGTAGTCCTGTGGATGATGATGACGATGAAGTAGATGTATGTTTGCTGTAATATCTATGGATTAACACTATACTTCTGAATTTGATATTTTTTCTTCGGTCCGTGGGGTCGCCACTCTAAGTGAATTTCTGTTGGTGGCAGTAAACGGCCGAGTTTTACTTTCACTCAGTCGCGGCTAGATCTGCGCCGACGCATCAATGTACCGCCTCACTACGACGAATGTAGGTGTAGTTGAAGATTTACGAAGCATTCGTACGTACCTGGAAATAAATAAAGAGTTTGTTAATAAGATAATAATCCACAAAAGACCAAGAAAACCAAGAATATGCCATATTGGCGGGCACACAACCGTATTTCAGTACTCTGACTGGAGGACTGAAAACATGGTGTCGAAAAAAGTATACTGGAATGTAGTCATGAAACTGTCAGTTATACACCAAGTCAAATTATAAGAAACTGTGGAGTGACTGACAAAACAGAGTTCAGCAAGGTAATTGCATAAGACATTTATAATGGAAATGCCATTCATTTTGACAGTTCAACAACATTCATAGCGGTATTTCCGATGTTGAGCAGGCGAATTTGTCAAACATATAAAGCAACGGATTAGGTTTCCTTGAAAACCCGTCGAATTGTGATTGTGTGTTACGTAAATTAGATGCTGATCTATTTCATTTTGCGATAAACATTCGTGACGATCGACGTTATCAACCAAAATGGCTACAAATTAAATAACTGTCGTTCGTCAGTGGCAGTGCTGCATCTCTACTGACTCGGTTCCACTGAATGCACCCATGTAACTCTTTGGTTTTTTGGCTCTTATCATTATTCCAACAACATTAATAACTATGTTACTGTATACGCTGTTTATATTATCATTTACATAGTGAATTTGTAGAGAAACATAACATGATATTAAAGTACCTACTTATTAGGGCATGAGATAAAAAGATTTCCTTAAGGTATGATTCTTCGTTGTCTAACTAGACTATCAACGTTTTATGATTATCATTTTAGTATCTTCATTTTTATGAATTTTGATCCAGCAAAATTTTAATTCGACATTAATTCTAAATTAAAATAAAGTTTTTTCAGTACAATATGATCGAATTTATTTTGTAAATATATTTCTCGGAAACGAAAAAGCAGCACATAGTATAGCTAGTACAGGCTAAAGGAAGACTGATGAAGTTAGTACATTATCTACAGATATAATAGAAGCACGGCCCGACGTAAATTAATAGATCGGTTACAATAAACTTGGCGTTCGGCGCAGACACGCAAAGAGCAAAGAATGGTCATAAATAAATATTAATACCAGCTTAAAACTATACGACCATTTCGGTGGTCTAGTGGTCGCAAGCGCGACTGCTGAGCATGAGGTCCTGGGTTCGATTCCCAGGTCGGACTAAGTGTTACTGGGATTTTCCATTAGAAATTTCTCTGTAGCGGCCCGGAGTTTTGAAGTTGGTGGTGTCAAAACCCCGTGCCTTGGAAACTTTCCAAGGCGCAGAACCAACGTTCTGCGCCCGATGAATGATAGTAAAGGAACAAAGAGTGCACCTGTGTTTACGCACACACTTGTGCACTATAATATCTCCTGCAAACCTGGCTAATCTCCTTTAAGATTGGCCACCGTGGGTGGCTGAAATCGTTCGGGAGGTGTTTTGTTGTTTTTCACTTTGAAACTAACACAAATATATAATCTTTGACCAATAAGAATAAGGCCTTGACTTTTGGACAAAAGAGCAACATCTCGATAAATTGAAAAAGTAATAGTTAAGTAATAAATAAATGATTAATGATTAAACTCAATCTTTGTTAAAAGTTCATTTTGTCAATGACTTTGCGAAATCACAACTAAAACTTCATGTATATAAATTGGATATTCTAGACGAGGCTCTAGACAGCACTTAACATTATAACATACAACTTAATAAGACTAAAGCATTCGGTTAAAACTCGTTATCATAATCATCATAATCAGCCTATAATGTTCCCACTGCTGGGACACAGGCCTACTCTCAGTGAGAGGGAGTGGGCCGTAATCCACCACGCGGGCCCATTGCGGGTTGGCAGATGTCACATGTCTTCGAATTTTCCGTTCTATTATTTCCCTTTAAATTCTAGACAATATTTTCATCTAACAATGAGGCGTACGCTTTCTGCGAGCGAAAGTGAAAATGCTTTAAGCGACATGTCAAAAGCCGGTTGAACACTGAGCGCACATTTGCGCGTTTCCGTGTCTTACTCAAATGTAAACTTCCGTTTTTTTTGCTTTGACGAGGAACGAGAAAATTATTTCGTATTTATTTAATAACTAATATAAATAAATACACTTAATTCTCAAAAAAAAAAGAAAACGAAAAATCACTACTTTAACAAAAATTGTGGATATTAAAAAAATATCGATTAGAATGCAAGAAGGTTAACCTTCTTATATTATGGAGATTTCATAACACATTTTTAAAAGACTGGCTGATTTAGTCGAAAATCTTCAAAATAAAGCCATTTTTATTTATGAAAAGATTAAAAACCTCTAATGACATCCTAGAATTATTTTGACCGATAATGGCCAGTAATGTCATTTTAAATGAGATCAAGAAGGTTGCATAACGAAACCACTTAAAATATAAATTCTATGAATTCATAATATTGGAACGATAGGTACTATTAATGAAAACAGTTAAATCATTTGTTGTATTTTATCGATGTAAAAAAAATTACTTAGGATTCCATATCTTAATTATTTTTCCGGGTAGTTTACCATTTATGCTACCTTCCCAGTCATTGTTTAAAATGACGTATAATAACAGAATTAAAATTAGGGAGAAAATGGGGTTTAAACGAAAAAGGCTAGAATAATCACGGGTGCAAAACCCAACAAAAGTAATATAGCTTAAATTCTGAAGGATCACCAGTAGACTCCGCAATCCGTATGCTTTAGCAAATTATATTATTATTATTATCGCTGGACCCGAAGGATACACGTACACGAACAAGAGTCTTGTTTTGTTATTTTTAGTTTCTTTTGTTGTGTAATATAATGTTGTGTAGGTATAATTAATTTTACTCGTTTATTACTAAACATTAAATCCAATATACAATTTTTCCCTGGCAACAGTTACCTTTGCCATAATTTTGTAAATATTTAAGTGGTAATCTGTGGAAAATATAGTGGGTAGAATATTAATTTGTTATTGTAAAGTAACATCTGTTTATTTTCCCTAACAAAATAAAATAGAAAACAATACGCTTTTAATGTTTACAAAATATTTTGATTTCCTTTGCTTTGATCCAAATTCATGAATCTGGACCAAATGTTACGTAGGTATCGATAAAATGAATACCCAAAGATAGTCAATGGAATACTACATTAGTTTTTGATTTTGTAATATAAATTAAGCCTAATTAATTGACTATTTTACATATTTATGTTAGAATACCTAATACTTATTCATAATAATTCAATCGTTAAATTTTCTCGACATTACCCTACTTTTGATACATTCTATCATTTCCATATGAGCATGTAAGATTCGTGTGATATAGTAGATTATTCAATAAGGGGATAAAGCAGTGCCTTAGGTCACGGCTCGGCGATCTAGGGCTCCCGAGCGTATTGTGGAAACCCCGATGAGAATACTCTACGACGGCAACTAAAACCTATGAAGTGAAAACTCTTTGGTCGAGCTGTCCTTTAGCAGATTTTTTTTAATGTTTTGGTAAAAGTTTTCATACGATTTTTTGTTGAAATTCCAAATTCAAATCACATTATGCACCAGCGGGTCATAATGAAATTCAGAACACTATATTATTGCCCGGCTAGTACCTAGGGTTTGTAATGCTTTAGGTTAAGTTTGCATGACATAATTTGACATTAGCGAGCGGGTGGTGTGAAAAATTATTTCTAATGCTACTTGTAAGGTTCCGTAGCGCTTTTTGTACGACCACCTAGTTCGGTAGACTAGCACTAAAAGCATCGTTAGATATCAGCAGAACAACCATTTCATCTACAGCTGTCATGGCATTTTTGCAGCAGATTTTGACAGGTTTTCATAAACCAGCAAGAAATATGCAGAACTTCAGAAATTTTCTCCTCATTTGAAGAAAAGTGTAAGTACTTAGACAAGATTTGAATTGATAAAAAAAAATATTAAGTACAATGTACAAATGCCTTATATGTGTATACATTACCTGAGAAATATATGCACGATGACGTGTATCGAATAAGAAGGCAAGGACAGCCTATGTCTTGTAAAGACATTCAACTAATGTATTCAAAACATAAAAACGTTCAATGGATCTTAATGGCATAATTAAGTTTCATATTTTGTAGAGGAGATCGTGGGCAAAACGTCACCGAGGGGATAGTTATGCTGTAGCTAGTTAGCGAATTTGTAAGGTTTTAGTGTCCGTTATTTACACCGTTCGGTCTTTTGGGGGTTAGTCACTCTTTTATTTTTAATGGAATTAGATATTGTAGTAAATTTCATTATGACCCGCTGTTGCATAATGTAATTTGAATTTGGAACTTCAACTACAATATTCTTATGAAAAGTAAACAAGGCTCGAAAAAAAAATAAACAAGGCTCGACCAAAGAATTCTCACTCATAGATTTTAGTTGCAGTGTAAAAACCTAACTAAAATACGCCACTTATCGAGCTATTATTGTGGTCAAGAAAAGAAAGAAGAAAATATATTATTGTTGTATTGTGTGTTGGGAGAAGAGATATTATTGCGTATATACATAGGTTAAAGAAAAATAGATATTCCTCGGTTATTTAACAGTTTCATAAACTACTAATTCGAAAATCAAATTTGTTTTTATTTCCTCGCAGTAGGTGCGAAAAAAGTATTCTCATCGGGGATAAAGATGTCTTCGTCTTGTGCGAGCTTAAATCCATCTCTCCCTCCCTACACTTGGGGGCCCTAGAAACCTTCTTTGCACTCGGGATTTAATATAGCGCGCGTGACTTAAGACACTGCTTTATCCCCTTAGTAAATAATCTACTATTACAAAATCAGTAACGGAACTCAATCAACGACGTAGAGGTTAAAAGCCATAGAACGATGGCTTCCCCGTTTCCAATACCGCATCGATCCTATAACACTCCGACCCGACCACAAAGAGCATTAGCACAAAATACAGAGAGTAATATTGTATTTTGTGGCATTAGGTACAGTCTGCACCGTTCACCTACCTACATTATGGCGGTATCCCATACCCACAAATTGTGGAACACAGTCCAATGTAGAAAGGTGTGTGAGTGACGTCACATTCAATTATATTTACAACAGTTGTTGCATTTAAGATGAAGCTCGAATTTCGACTTTCGCATAGAAATGCCAGAAATGCAGTATATTTATGCATATTATGACTTCGTACATAAGAATAATTACCTAGTGTATTATTTATATACTAACTAACCTTCCAGAAAGTATGTATATCACATCAATTAAAGAATTATTAAAATTGATTTATGAGTTATTGAGAAAATCGCGGACATACAAAGTTACAAACATACATACATACGGGTCGAATTAAGAACCTCCTTTTTTGAAGCCGGTTACAAATCACGCTTTGTTTCCCCAAAGAGTTAGGGGAGCTGTACCTATAGTACACCCACATTTCGCCAGCTATATTTAAGTCATATTTAACGGGATGCATCTGGGACGCACGTATTAGGAGCATTCTTGAGAAATTGGCAAGAAAAGGCAACACACAGATTAAATTATGCAAACCTGAATTGCTGGACAATTATGTGTAATATAAATCCATACTATAATATACTAGGTATTATTTACTATTAATATTATAAATGCGAAAATGTGTCTGTCTGTCTGTAGGTATGTTACCTCTTCACGCTTAAACCGCTGAACCGATTTAGATGAAATTTGGCATAGAGAAAGTTTGAGTCCCGGGAAAGGACATATGGTAGTTTTTATCCCGATATTCCCACGGGATCGAGACTTATGCGGGTGAAACTGTGGGGCGCAGCTAGTAATATATAAATATGGTGTTAATTAAATTCTAAGAAGTATCAATAGATTTTCACGTGGCGAACACTTCACCTTAAATCGTCGACTTAACCGCACAATCATCATGTGATCGTGAATTACAACTTCACCAATTGCATAATCGGATAATACATAAATCGGTAGCTTTATGAGATTGTACGATTCCGGGCGTCCTGAATTCAGGAACATCATTAAAGAGCACAATACAATTACAGCAACTGTCATCTAGGTGACTAGACGCATTTGAAATGTTCTATCTAGTCTAAGCGTTATTATTCATTTGTTAGTACTTAATTGATACGCGGGGTAATTGGATAGGTAACACTCCAGTAGCGATTTATTCCGGTCTGATCCCCTGAACACCCCCTCCACACCCCCCCCCCCCCTCGATCCCCTGCTAGTTCTTCTTCTGTTTTAATCTCTGTTTTATCCACTTTATCTAGCAATGGCTTTCATTTTGACAGTTTAACAACATTCATTGCGTTATTTACGTTGTTGAGCAGGCAAATTTTTGGAACTTAAGAAGCAATGTATTAGCAATATCGTGATTGATCGTGTGTTACGTAATTAGGGTGTTGGACCGGCAGAAGTCTAGGTGGGTAATATAATTTTTAAATGAATTGAATGTTCGGATCCGAAGTGTTTGAAGCTCGCGTTTGTTTTCGTTTATTGCCGTAAGCCCGATAGGCGAATCACAGGGTAGAACATAATTATAGGCCACATCAGTAGATGGTCGCATTACGCTTATGTACAGATGCCAGCACATCAAGCTACTACAATCTGTCAAATTTCTTTAATAGATTTTCATCTTTATCGCTAAACCATAAGGATCAAAGTTGATTGGGAAAATTTTACAATTTCGGGTAGCTTGACGTGCTGGCGTCTGTACATTTAGTTTCCAATTTCCAGATAAATTTGAATATGGGCAAGAGGGAATGAATGATGATAGAAGAACTCACGAAGCTGATGAAAATGCACTGTATCACTAAACTAAAGAGCAATCCATAATGTTCCCACTGCTGGGATACAGGCCGCCTCTCGGTTGAGAGCAATAGTCGTAATCCACCACGCGGCCGCGGGCCCAGTGCGGGTTGGTACTGTTGGTAGATTTCACATGACTTCGAATTTTTTATTCTAGGTCATGGCGGTTTTCTCACGATGTTTTCCTTCACCCGCACCGTTTTGAGAGCAGTGGCGATGAAATAATTTACAAAAAGTAATGGTTAATAACCAATAAGATAAGAATCACAACGTCGCGTCGCTTGAAACAACACTTACTAAAATACCAAAATCATATTCCTATCATTTAATTACAAAGATAGGAGTAGTGGTTAGTAACAACTATACGTTCAATTACCAATGAAGAAGACCATATCGTGACGTGTTGAATCTCACGCAACACATTACATACATTGGAGATACACATCTTTATGTACTCGTACGCACATCAAGATCAATTTCAAGCGAAATTATATATTGCACTTTCTATTTGAGTCCTGTATTATAGCAGGAAATAATACGATAAGCGCCATTAAAGGCAGAGATAGCACGACGTGTATTTATGGTAACAATGTTGGTGTACTGAATGGTTTTGCTATCTTTATATACTGTGGCTTGATTGAGTATGTGTTGTAGTGAAAATGCATAGTTGTGTAGAAGTTTTTTTTTAAATAACCTATGTTGTCCCACTGCTGGGCAAAGGTCTCCCCATAGCCTTTTCCGGCTAATCAGTCAGGAACGAGTCCAAATCGTCACTCCAGCGTTTCTTATATAAATTATAGGTATAAGTAAGATCTTTTTATGTAGGTAAGTTTATTCGGATACAAAGACCACGTAGTGCTATAAAACTGACGACTTCGTCAGTTTTATTGCATTCGGCAATAAATTATACTAATTATTATAAGTATACTTTTACAAATAATATAAAACTAATATTTATAATTTTATTTTGCTGCCTGCCATTTACCGAATTTATTTCGGCCACCCTCGCTCCTTTGTTCGTCTTCCAATCATGATTGAAAAAAGTTAGTACTAGAAGAACGAAGTACAAGAATACTGAACCCTACCTACCTTGATTTAAAAGAGCGTCCTTGGATTTCCTTGCCCGTTCTTCTCCGTAGGGATCTAGGGAGGGAATAGGCAACGAGGTTCAACTTTCTGACTAACTGACCAACTCCTTGAAAATTAAAAGTGTATGTAAATTGTTTAATTTATATACCTAAATGGCTTGAGTTATGTGATAGTTAAATCATACTTAATTGACTTATGTCATGGGCACATCCAACTGATTGGCAGCTCTTAAAAAATCAATCAATCAACTCGGCTCGCAGTTCACTGGACATAGACCTCTCTCAAGTTGCGCCACGACACACGTGTCCGTATCTTCCGTATCGGATGCTATCCCGACTTCCTTTCAAGTCGATCCCTGAATAAACCAATTATTCAGCATTAAACATCTACCTACCCCATGGGAAGAACCTGTGAGTTTGAGTACCTATATTAACAATACCTATTGAAATGTCACTTTGTACTAAAATAACTGAATAAATTTAATTAGAATGAATAATTACTTTCAGCTTATTAAATGTACTCTAAATCCGTCTGGTCGCTTTCTGTCTCAGAAAGATATATTGTTCAGCGAGGTAAGCACTAAGCCTTGTCTAGACTTAGTTGTTACTAATTAGCACAATCTAATTGAATGCCTCCATTTGTTGGGTAATGTAATTATTTAATGAGAGCCTCTTATCTAACAAGATTACATTTAATTGAGATCATAAATATTCAAAAGGCTTATAATTTAAAATCTCGTGTTGCCAAATGTTTGTACAAACACTTGTATTATGTTAGTGAAGTATTGTGTCAGATCAGATTAGGTATTTTTGGAATAAGTTGAATGAACAAAATATAAGGCTAACACTGAAGTGTTAGTTGAAATAATTACACTAGTCTCTAAAATCTTACTCAAAAAAAAATTGCTGTCAGATATTTGAATTATTCATGTCATTTTATTGGCTTATTTTATTCTTTATTGCTTTATAAACCAGCTAACGAGACATTGGACAGTAAAATATTAGGATATCACGGTTTCCGATACAAGTGGTAATAATATCGTAAAATTGAGGCTCTATTTTTGAGCTATAAAAGCAAAGTGTTTTACACCGTAACCATAAATCTTGTGTCCCACCAGTTCTCACCAGTTATAGTATAAGCTTTGAATTGAACAGATTTTCGCTTCAGTGTATTTTCTAAATAATCTTAGAATCAACGTAAACGAAGCAAAAGGAGTATTTAAGGATAATAGCAGGTGGCGTTCTGTAGTTTCTGCCTATCCCTATGGAAAGAAGGCGTGAGTAACTAAGTATGTAATCTTAGGCAGGTAAGGTAAGTCAGTCAAACTAATCTTATTTATTTATTTATTTTACTATTTATGTACACACATATATAAACAGACAAGAAAGAACAGAACAGAAAAATAGGTACAAAGGTGATGCTTATTTCATAAGAAATCTCTTCCAGCATACCTGCGATAGGACAAGAAATAAAGAGATGTAGACAGCGTGTAAAAGAGTAAAGGAGACAAAAAAAAAAAAATACATAAAAACTAAAAACAATTCACTAAATAAAACTACACAAATAATATGAGAATATACTTACATACATACAAATAAACATACATACTTCTAAAATACATAATATATAAAGTAATCAAAATAATAAATACATACACAACTATGATAAAGTGGAAAGATAGTGTTCTTTTACTCCTCTTTTAAAAGCTGCAACAGTTTGGCAGTCCCTAATTGCAGGCGGTAGAGAATTCCACAGCCGCACCGCGTGTACTGTGAAGGAGTAGGAGTAGAAGTCAGTGGAATGGGGAGGGGACTTGAGAAGGTTTTTAAGATGCGACCTGCAAGGCGCATCTGAAGGACGGGCGTAGGAAAAACGCTCCCGTAGATAGGATGGTGTTTTGGGATTGTGAAGGAGATTGAATAGCAGACACAATATCCGAGAGTTCCTGCGAAGTCGAATGGGGAGCCACTTGAGTATCTTGCGAAAGTTGGAGACGTGATCATACTTTTTAAGATTAAAAACAAAACGAATACAGATATTTTGCAAACGCTCAAGTTTATTTAAAAGCTCCTCGGTGGCATCTAAATAACAGGCATCGGCGTAATCAATGATGGGCTGAATGAGGGTTTGAGCTAGCGAGATTTTGGTTTTCAAGGGTAAGAAGCCCTGGAGACATTTCAACGAATGGAACGTGTAATGCACTTTGCGACTGACTTGCGCAACATGAGGTTTATTAGATTGCGCATCTTACCTTCAAGATGCTAAACTTTTTTCTGAGCGCTGTCTGAGGTGCTACTGAAGATGTTAAATAATATGTATTTAATTATCATCTCGACAAATTAATAATTATCGAGTCAATTCATAAAGATGACCAAAACATACATTCATATCTAAAATTAATTGTATGTACGACACGTGAATACTGCTACATCATCCCAATGATGAATCTACAAAACGTTTATGTTTAAATCCTAATCATTAATTTGCATAATGTAATCTTCTTCAGTAAGTTACATCTATTAATCATTTTAGGAAGATACAAGTTTGATAATAATTTAAACTGGATTTAAATTTTACATAATACTGACATGATCATTTAATAATAACAGCTGCACTGTCTGTGGATGGGTGACCTTTTTTACATACCGGGACCCCTCCGTGCCTCGGAAAGCACGTTAAACCGTTGGTCCCGGCTGACATTCGTGAATCTTTGACAGTCGTTACACGTAAGGTAGGGGTATCGTATTACCCGGTAACTGGGTATAGTGGAGGTCGGATAGGCAGTCGCTCCGTGTAAAATACTGGTATTCAGCTGCATCCGGTTAGACTGGAAGCTGACCCCAACATAGTTGGGAAAAGGTTAGGCAGATGATGACTGACATGTACATTAAATGCATTACTATTTAACATAGGAATGATTTACTGATGCATCGTTCAAATTGAACTAGTCGCTTGTTACCTATAATGACGGTTCTGTCGTTTCCATACGTCAAATTGACGTAAGTGGCAATGTCATGTATGTCATTACTATTACATAATCACGGCGGTTGCGTTATAATGACGTGCAGATGCATTGAGCGATGCATGTTACGGATGACAGGAAAGTCATGTGATTCATGTTATCAGATTCATTAAAAACGATAGCTTGATGTATGGATGGATGAGAGAAAATGGGTTATTTAAAAAGACTCAATGAAATTACTTCAAGGTAGGCTTGTAAAAAATTTACCTACAAGGTCCAATATTGATAGATGAAGAGGTTGCTATCCGAGTACTTCCGGAAACTAGCAACTTTCAGTCAGTGATTCAGAATATCGATATTGGATACAAATGTTGCTGGAAAATGGTCTCATACTTATCTTATGAAGTTATAAGACAACATTCAGCAACATTCGTTCTAACTATTTTATAACAATACGAAAGTAGTTTATAGGTCTCTAGGAGACGCAAAGACAACAATAAAGCAAAAAAACCACACAGTAGATCCAATAACAAGAGCAAATATCACAACCATATGACATTCAAAAAAATATGTAACTTATTGTCAGGTCGCAATCACACATCACCAACCTCTAAACAACAATTACAAGGCATTGTTACAAGATCAGGAAGCATCCATCACCCAACACCGGTGCGGCATGGGGCTAAGCACAGGAGTAGGAGAGCGTTCGGGTGTGTGACGTGCGCAAGCGCATTGGCGGTTAAGCGCGCGCGCCGGCCACTACGCGCCACTCTCGATCTCTAGCGATAGCGGTGAAAACAGTACACGTGTGAGTGTCCCCTCTTTAATAAGGATTTGCACTGACCGAAGAGGTACATCCCTATTGATAAAGGTAGGTGATAAATGAATTACTTTTATTTATACAAGTGTGCGGGAGTCTTTTTTGAAAGTAATAAGAGAATATTTTGGGAGTGTCATCCATTTAAAGATTTTGGCCTGGAGATCAGTCCCAGTGGTAGGCAAAAGCCTCTATATGGAACCTTAATGAATTTAATTACATTAGTACAGTTCATAATTATTCTGATTTCAGTAAATTAAGAAAATGGGATTGATACTGTTTCAGTTAGTTATTATTATTATTGGACATACACAAAGACTTGTAGTGAAAACTCTTTGTTCATATTTCATTATGATAATAACAATAGCATGTATGATATCATCAATCTAAAGTTCAAGTTACGAGTAATTAATTACTTAACACTAACTTAATTGAACTAGGTTAGTTAATCGTAATCGTAAAGTTAACATCTGATATTGAAAGTAAAAGATCTTTCATTACAAGGAAAACTGCTTGAAGCCGACATTTTGTCTTAATGACATAAAATCTTTATAGGAAGTTTATATCATATAATTATTATAGTAACTTAATGATCTTGCTCGTATAATATTATTACCCCCTTATTTTATGGCTAACGTCTAGCAACTATAGTTTTCTCAATTCATAGATAAGAGGAGTAATTACTGGCGTAAAATTAAAAATTTGATAGAAAGGTAAGATAGTGAGATGAAACTAACATTCTGTAACATAATAATGTACTCATTATAGAGGCAGCTTCAGTTTCATGAAAGTGACTGAAAATAATTAAGCAGCCGTTTTGAATGTTACCGCTAATTTTGGTTGCAAGTTACCTAATATTACTGCGACAGAAAAGACAGGGTTTTGTTTTTATGCGTACGTATGTATGTATGCATCTTTTTATGTGGGATTCTTTATTTCCTCGAAGCATCCAAACAGCTGGGTGGATTTTTTTTTATACATGAGGTGTCTATCGACTCGCCTATGTCGTGCGGTCGATACAAGCTAGGTTTTGTATTTATAATAAATCATAATGCCGGATTTTAGACGTCAATAAGAAGGCACAACGTCATGAACCACTCTTTTAGTACCTTCTCCATGTGGGGTACACAAATAAAGGGCTTGAGGTGACAGTTCCAAAAATATAACACACTTAAAGATAGACAATATAGAGAAAACATTGAAAACAAAATAAAGGAAAAGTGATCTTGTTTCATTTGGGTTTTTATTTTTTCTAAGACGAATTTTTCTATGCTACCTTTGCATCTCGATAGAAATTGTATTGATCGAACTCGTAGGCTCTCGATCTCCAGTATGTGTCACTAAACATTGGGCTATTTTCTATTGAAATTCACATCATCATGTTAGGTTCTGAACTGTCATAGAATTATATGGTTGTATTCTGTGGTGATTTCCTTACAAATTATGCTCGTGTAGTCATAACTAACTCAGTCACACCTTGGTAAAAAAGAACATAAACAATTAAAGATCAGTCGAAGCAAATGCATAGCTAGATACTAATTCTCTGGGAATTCCTTTTTCCGATGGAGTGTTAAGGAGACCAATTCCCTCGTAAATATGAGATTCACGGTACCGATTAACATTTCGAAACCTACATTTACGACTACCTTATAAAGGTGAGTCGGATGTATGATAATATATTATGGACTCATCTTACACTGAATATAAGTTAAAGCGACAGACTATAATAAAATTTTGCACTTATCTATACATATACCTACATATCATCCAATAGTAACAAAGTTAAAACTGTACATTAAATATTTATTTTAAAAAAAGTACTTAATTTCTACGAGGTTTGGCAATGAGCTCGATGTCGAAAATATAGTTTTTAGAATTTTTTGTCTGTTTGTCTGGATGTATGTTCCTGATTGGCGCAAAAACGGCTGAATGGATTTGGATGAAAGGCGCACAGATAGCTTATAACCTAGATTAACACACAGGGTACGATTAATCCCGGTAGTACGTTCACGTGAGTTATTTTGTGACATCCACGCGGGCGAAACCGCGGTCAACAGCTAGTTACTCAATATAATGACGACAGTGACAGATATATAAGACATTAATAACATGATGGTCACTAACAAGTCGCAACAAAACAATCTTTGACATTTACAATCACTTTAAATGCCAGTTTCCATGACTTTTCATTCGTTTTTATTCGATAGTATTATTTCAATATTTTAACTAGTTATATTATAGCGCTAACTCACGATTTAACGCATCAGTTTGATCCTTGTGGTTTTACATTGTGGATGTATGGACGTAGAGTAGTGGTGACCCAGTAGTAACAACTTCGTCTTACGAATCGTAGGTCGTGGTTCGAACCCAGGCAGGCGCTTTTTTTTTGTTAGCCTATATTGTCCTACTACTGGGCAAAGGCCTCCCCAAAATGCTTCCAGGAACTCAGGCAGGCGCTTTACTTTGTATAAATAATTTCATCACCACTGCTCTCAAAACGGTGAAGGAAAGCATCGTGAGGAAACCAGCATGTCCTAGAACCAAAAATTCGAAGACATGTGACATCTACCAACCCACACTGGGCCCTCGTGTGGATTACAGCGCACAACAACAACAACATGGGAACATTATAGGCTTATGTATGGACGCAAGGACCAAGTCGAATGATTCTCAGGTGCCGCAACGCTTTCGTAATTATTCTGCACATAACATGTTATTTAAATCAACTACATTTTAAGATAAAGTTATGATTGAGTGAAAACTATAAATGCCCGATCCAGTTCTTATTGCAACGAATCAGGTTTTGAATCGGTTATTAACTTATTTATTATATATATTTATGTGGGATAAAAATATTGTATTATCTTAAAGTATGAACGCAGCTATAATTGTTAAAACGGAACGCAGCGGGTGAAAGAAAGAAAGGTATGGGTGAGAGGGAGAAAGCAGAGGAATGGTGACAGTAGATTCACGACGAACTTACGGTGTACGCTGATCTTTTTTTCGGTTAGAATAAAATAGTCTCAAGTGTTAAAATTCGTTATTTTATTTTGCCATACAATCCCACAAAATTGGGGGCTCGTCCGGGATTGGCAAAATAACGACACGGATTCGAGTTAACGGCGCGACCGGCACGTGGCGTGGGAAACGACGACGAAGGTTACCTATTCAAAAAATCAACGGCGGCTGAAGATTACGACGGTATCGGCAAACGGTGAGCCGGCGCTAACGAAGATTTATTATGAATACGAGAATGACGAAAGAAGAATCACGCACGGGCCTAAGCTCAATGTTGTACCTAACTTCGGATCTAATACCTAAATTCACCGGTCAAGATAAAACGTATCCAGTGACGCGATGGATACAAGACGTGGAAGAAAATGGAGAAATATGTGATTGGACACCGTTACAACAGCTGCTGATGGCACGAAAATCCCTATCAGGCACCGCACAACTATGGATGCAAGCTGAACGCCCTCACAAAACGTGGGAAGAACTCAAGGCGGCCCTGAGTAAAGAGTTCTCTGACACCGTCGACATCAAAGCAATACACGAGCTTATGAGCCAACGAAAGAAAGGACGTGACGAGAGTTGCATCGACTATATGATGACTATGAAGGAATTGGGGAAAAGAGGAAAGATACCAGATTACGTGGCTATTAAATACATCGTTGATGGCATAGTCGACCGCGAGACCAATAAAATCATGTTATACGGTGTAACTACGTATCCTGACCTTAAAGAGAAATTTAAAATCTACGAGACTGTTAAGGAAAAGATGAAACTGGAACATTCTAGAAGTACCTACAGGAACGAAAAACGCGGCAGCATACGTCACGGGAAAACGTCGAAAAGGTGCTATAACTGTGGTGACGGCGATCATGTGTCAGAAGACTGTCCGCAGAAGGCGCAAGGTCCAAAGTGCTTTAACTGCAATGAGTATGGCCATATTTCACCTAAGTGCCCGCATAAAACAAACATGGCGGTAGGCGGCCGTAAAGAAGATTCGAGTTCATCAAGATGGCGTAGTTCCGGCACTTCCGGCGATAGAAAATATCACGACGGCGGCGGCGGCGCATCGACAAGTGGGAGCGGGAGCGGCGAACGAGTGAGCAAGCAAGCGATGTTCGGTCAATCATCGTTCAACAATACGGACGATATGTCAAACTCGCAGAATGACAGTGACAAGATGACAGATGACGACAAAGATAACCGCGAGTATGGCATAAATTACGACGTAAACAAACAATCGCAGCGGGAAAAACCTATGAAGGTCGTAGAATTATGTGGAAAAACGACAAGTGCGCTTATTGATTCGGGCAGTGATGTGAACCTAGTATCACATGAGTATTGTGCTAATGTCAGTAAAGTGATGAACAATAACATAACGCTGGCTGGACTTGGTTTCGGTAAAGTGGAGTCATTAGGTTGTATAACAACAAATATTGTAATCGACGGTACGAAATACGACGATGTGTTATTCTACGTGGTGCCTAAAGACTGTATGCCTTTTGATGTAATCATAGGTCACGAATTTCTTAAGAATGTTATAACGGTTATGAATGGTAGTGTTGTGTGGATGAAACCTGTGGAATGGATGAAAGAAATAAATTGTTTTAGTTGCAGTGTCGAAGTTGGTCATGTAAGTAATCCTTACCTTAAGGAAGAAGTTGTTCGGATGGTTGAGAGCTATCAACCATGCCAAATTAAAGAAGCTCCTATCCAGCTGAAAATCATTGTGAAAGATGATGTCCCGGTGGCGCAACGTCCACGACGCATATCACTAAAGGAACAGGCTGTAGTTGAAGAACAAGTTGCGGAGTGGCTCGAGCAAGGGATTGTACGCGTAAGTTACTCTGAATATGCTAGTCCGTTGGTTCTTGTTCGCAAAAAAGATGGCGCTATAAGGGTGTGTGTAGACTACAGAAAATTAAATAGTAAAATTATAAAAGATGAGTTTCCATTACCGATTATTGAAGATTACATTGACAGGTTGGCTGAAGCAAAAGTATTTAGTGTACTGGACTTAAAAAATGGATTTTTCCATCTGAATGTTAGCAGTGAGTCGGTAAAGTACACTGCATTTGTTACGCACCACGGGCAGTTCGAGTTTTTGAAAGCTCCATTTGGCCTGTCTGTTTGCCCAAACTACTTCATGAGATTTGTGACAATAATCTTCAGAGAGTTAATATCTAAAGGGATTGTTCTAATATTCGTTGATGATATTCTAATTCCAGCAAAAGATGAACAGGAAGCCATTAATAGATTAAGAGAAGTTTTAAGAGTGGCATCTGAATATGGCTTGCAAATTAACTGGAAGAAAGCACAGCTGATATGTCGAAGCATAACTTATTTAGGTCATACAATTGAGAATGGACAAGTAAGGCCCGCCAGTGAAAAGATTGATGCTGTTACAAAATTTCCAGAACCAACAACTGTTAAGCAATTGCAAAGTTTTATTGGACTGGCGTCATATTTTAGGAAGTATATCCAGAATTTTGCATCTATAGCACGGCCACTTACAGATTTACTTAAGAAAGATGTCAATTTCGAATTCAATGATGAGCTACGGTGTGCATTCAATTGTTTGAAGGAACGTTTGACTACTAAACCAGTTTTACGAATATTCAATCCAAGATTGGAGACAGAAATGCATACAGACGCATCTCGTCTGGCTTATGCTGCTATACTCATGCAGCGATCTGATGATGATGGTGGACTACATCCAGTA
This sequence comes from Hydraecia micacea, assembly GCA_914767645.1. Classification (NCBI taxonomy): domain Eukaryota; kingdom Metazoa; phylum Arthropoda; class Insecta; order Lepidoptera; family Noctuidae; genus Hydraecia; species Hydraecia micacea. The sequence goes on from OU611797.1 coordinate 10,633,422, forward strand.
TATTTTATGAGTCGTAAAACAAATGATGCAGAAAAAAAGTATACCAGTTATGAGCTGGAAAGTCTAGCTATTATAGAAGGAGTAAAAAAATTTAGACACTACTTGTATGGTATAAGATTCAAGATTGTAACTGACTGTCAAGCATTCCAGATGACGCTTAAGAAAAAAGATTTGTCTACGAGGGTTGCAAGATGGGCACTGCTTCTACAGGAGTTTGACTTTGTGGTTGAACACCGGCCAGGAACGAGGATGAAGCATATTGATGCATTGAGCCGAAACCCATATGTAGCAGTAGTAACTTTACACGATGAGATCAGACGAGCACAACAGTTGGATGACGGTCTAAAAGCTATATTAGAGATTCTACAGGAGAGAACATATGACGATTATTATGTGGATAATGGATTGCTGTACAAAGGAATGGAAAAGCATTTAGTGATCCCAAAGTCTATGGAAAATGAAATCATAAAAAGGGCTCATGCAAATGGACATTTTTCAAAAAGAAAGATGATTGAATTAATAAGTAAAGACTATTTCATCAAGAACCTTAATAAGAAAGTAGAAGAGTTTATTACAAGTTGCATTCCATGTTTATTAGCTACGCGTAAAGAGGGAAAACAAGAAGGATTTCTAACTCCAATTGAAAAGGAAGAGTCACCGTTGCATACACTACATTTGGATCACATTGGTCCAATGACTGAGACGAAGAAGCAGTATAACCATATTCTCACGATTGTAGATGCATTTACGAAGTTTACTTGGATATTTCCCACTAAAAGTACCACAAGTAAAGAAACCATTGAAAAGTTGCAGATTCACCAACAACATTTTGGCAATCCAACCAGATTTATTACCGATCGAGGAACGGCTTATACAAGCAATGAGTTTCAAGAGTACTGTAAAAATGAAAACATACAACACATCAAAACTACGACGGGAGTGCCTAGAGGAAATGGGCAAGTGGAAAGGGTACACCGTACTATAATCTCCGTACTAACAAAGATGTGTATAGAAAACCCTGCCCTGTGGTACAGGCATGTAAGTAAATTACAACGCTCTCTGAATAGTACTTTTCAGCGAAGCATAAATACTACACCCTATCAACTATTAATAGGGACTAAGATGAGAATGAAGGAAGACATCCAGATTTATGACTTGCTTTTAGAAGAGGAAAGAGAAAGCTATTCAGAGGAGAGAGAAAAACTTAGAGAGAAAGCTAAAGAACAAATTCTACAAGTTCAAGAAGAAAACATAAGGAATTTCAATAGGAAGAGAAAAGAAAGTATGAAGTACAACGAAGGGGACTTAGTCGCAATAAAGCGCACGCAGTTTGGCACGGGAATGAAGCTGAAAGCCAAATATCTGGGGCCCTATCAAGTTGTGAAAGTAAAGAGAAACCACAGATATGATGTGAAAAAGCTCGACCCTAATACTGAAGGTCCTGGGGTGACCTCTAGTTCAGCAGATTGTATGAAGGCATGGCCAGTGTAAACTCCAACCCTTAAAGGTGAGAGTTGTTTGTTAACTTTGTTTTGTTTCAGGTTGTGTGCGATGTTTGTTAACACCATCTATTGTGATGATATTTAGTTTAGTTTAATGTAAGTAAGAGTCCTGTGTCTGCTACACAGTACCTATGGCAATGTGAAATGTCAGTAAACATGTTTATAGAGGAATATTGATGATGTTATGTTGTACTTTCTCTTTTAAAATAAACCTTAGATATTAAGTGATGTTATTGTAGAAATTAAGCGATGTTATGTTATTATTTTGATGTTGTGATGCTGTACTAGTAGTTGAGTTAAATTTAAGTTGAAAACTAGTGATGGATGTTTGTGTGGATGTCTGAGGACAGACATGGATCAGGATGGCCGACTGTGGGATAAAAATATTGTATTATCTTAAAGTATGAACGCAGCTATAATTGTTAAAACGGAACGCAGCGGGTGAAAGAAAGAAAGGTATGGGTGAGAGGGAGAAAGCAGAGGAATGGTGACAGTAGATTCACGACGAACTTACGGTGTACGCTGATCTTTTTTTCGGTTAGAATAAAATAGTCTCAAGTGTTAAAATTCGTTATTTTATTTTGCCATACAATCCCACATTTATATAACATTATAACTATTATAATTGTACTATAACTGTACATTATTTGTAGACTTTTATAACCTTACCGAGATACCTACTTAACTTGAATATCGACATTTATTTGTCTATATTTCAGGTTTTCAGTTACATGAGAAGCGTTAAATGTCTTAGTATGATCACATCAACATATAAAACACTTCAAATATGACTGTTTCTTTCGTAACTTTACCAGATAACATTTATCGAAGAGTTTACGTCTCTAAGTCATCGAACGTGAAAGCTGGCAACAGCTGATCTTTGCGTACGCGATAGCTATAAACTATAAAGATTGTTTAGTAAGAGTAATTCTCAAATTCGTCTCGGTGAATCACAATATATAACGGTACGCCAATTAGTGTTGTCAAAATCGTAGAAATATCGTCTAACCGCGCGATGACGTCGCTGCTTTCCTTTTATACGAGCAGCACGTCTTGTTAAGTTGGAATAATTTAAGTGGTATGTGAAAGACTGTTGCTACCCGCCATTTATAACAACCACTGGCTAATAGTTTCGTTCCAGCAAGGGTTTCAATAAAAACTGCTTGCAATTAAGGGTCTCGTGGAGATCGTACTTTGGCCCAGAATTGATTTACGATCATAGTAACATCTTATGTTGTGCCAAAAAATGCTGCTTCTTTTCAGCGTATCGTCGGCAAAAAGTTCAAACATCGTTGGCCCAATATTCAGCTACACGAACTCCGCTCACTGACGCATTCATAGGATCATCAAGTGCACAGGAGACCGCCGCATACGAACTTGAGATATGAGCCGTCCGTGAACGCCTCCAAAATGCTGATGTAAATCCTTCTTAAATGCCTATAACATTACTTCCTCATAGGTATAGCGATTCACGCTTCTGAGAGGCCTACATTGATTTCAGCCGATTGGTTTTACACCTTACAGCGGATCCATGGTTTTAACACCAAAGTTTTACATCATGATTCGACGCTCACGTTTATTTTTTGACAGTACACCATTCCAACTGATCAAACCAAATGACCATGAGCATGCTACTGTTTACAAACCACACATTTACTTTTCATACATTCTCTCAAGAAACGACGAAGTACCAGGTGGTGCTCATAAATTAACCATAGTGTATAATAATTGCGCCGCTACGTAAAGTGGAAGTCCTCAATCCATTCAAGTAGTCAGTATGTTCATTCATTCATGGAGAGGAAGTTCAACAGCAGACATGTGACATCTACCATTGTGGATGGCTCACTTCCTCTTAAAGAAATTAGGGCTGTGTCCCAGCAGTGGGAACGTTATTGGCTGATTATGTTTATGCGTATGCTCTCAAAGTTGGATAACATCAAAACCACTTTTTATAAACTAGTCATACGACACGACAAGCCTTTAAAGTCGTAACAGTGGAAGTAATGTCTATGGCACTGTATGCGATCAGTTGGTAAACTGTTAAGAACCAATTATTCTGCACTATTGCGTCTTACAATGTTGCTCAAGTACTGCCGTTAGCTCCTATACATAACACATTAGCGCGTCTTCTGGGGTAATTTCAATATTTTGTAGGGTGGGCTTTTTGTCTTATTAACTGTTGCCCTCAACTTCGTCTGCGTGTATTTTGTGTAAGCTCATCTTTATTTTCACAAATATCCAGGATGAAAAGTAGCTTATGTCCTTCTGCAGATGTCAGGCTACCGGTTTAGGCGTGTTCATGGGCGTGTTAGATAGTGTTACGTTAACAGAGAGGCAGAGCTACTTTCGCATTTATAATAGTAGCACAATTTTATTTAAGTTTCGAATTTGTTAAGTGTTTCTAAGTTCGCCCAAAATTGCACGCGTATCAAAGGACCAAAATACGCATTCGTAACTAGTAGCTAAGGGATTACGTCAAAAGGATGAGCAGCAGCGTCTTCCTGTCCTGACAAAACAAAACTCAAACAATACTTCGCCATCACTCACTGACATATCGGAAATACATTAAAACCATCCCGAGGACCGAAGCCGAATACATCCGAATGCAGCGCGGTGTCGGCAACAGTCACATTACACTAAGTCGCGTCGCGTCGATGTCCCCCCAGGACATCGACGCGCAAACTGTTACCATGAATTCAGCACATGATTCTGAATCTGAACTCGAAAAAAATAAAAATCAATAGAAATCTGCGTTCATCACACAATCGTCTTCTCCAATGTCCCACTCACCGCACAGACTTCATTCACTCTTCCTTCTTCGTTCAGTCTATCTCTCTGTGGAATGCGCTCCCCCAGGAAATCAGGATGGCAACCAACCGATTATCCTTTAAAGTTAGGGTTCGTGAGCATATTCGCAAGAAGCTGGCAGTATCATCACAACGGTAATATTTTCTCATTGTTTGTCTTATTTCTTTTTATTTTAGTAAGTATATTCGTGTATTTATGTATATTTATTTATGCTTATATTGATATGTAGTATGTAGGTATATTTATTTATTATATTCATAGTTTTAATAAGTTTATGCGTATGTTTATATTTAAAATATTTATTCCTCAATGTTCAGGATTGCACCTACCACTGTTTGTCTCTGCATCACCCTAAGGTTGACTGGTAGAAAATGCCTATGGCATTAAGTCCGCCTCTGTACATTTGTGCTTAAAGTATTAAATAAATAAATAAATAAATAAATAACTCGCCAGCGTTGAAACACTTCGCCAGTTATTTAAAAAAAATTGCTGTTCCATACATTTTGATCGCGTAGGTGAAGGTCACATTTTTTTATATTGAATCCATGGTAACTGGTTGCGCGTCGATGTCCCTGCCATCTGTATTTAATATACTAAAAGCCTATAGGTATGGTATATATTTACATAAATAGGCCTAGAAAAATTGTTTTTTTTTGCATATATTATTCATGCTACGATTTTTGCTAAACTATATTAATATGTTTCGCTTACATAATAATTGAACTAACTTTGTATTAATTTATTGGTTTTACATTTTTTAACTTCCGAATTACGAACAAGAAATGAACTAGTTTTGTTGTATGCCTTTAGAAAATCAGGAAAACTTCAAATGCAAACAGTGCAATCGGAATAAAGTTAACATTCAATCTTTACCACTTCTACCTATCGTGCTACTAAAATAGTACTCGAAGGAACACAAAATATGTAGCTTAAACGAAAACCTAAACATTTCTGGGGTTCCAGTCGAACCTCTACGCATCAGTCCATTAAAGATAGTCATGGTCCCAATACTAAAACAAAGGGCTAACAACGTTTATTTCAATGAGTTAGTATTACATAATAAACACAAGTAACATAATTCCACTTACATAACGTTAACTCATAAACGAACAGTAAGTTTAAAAAAGATTTTCACTTCTCTTCGAGCACAATGTTATGTCAATACACTCAATACCGCCTTAACAACAAAGTGTTACATTATATCTGATCTTTACGTGTCATTCTGAACTAAACTGTTAGTACTGTTACTATTATAGGTACGTAGCTCAAAGCTACAAATGCTTCAATCTATACAAATAAATAAAATTGGAGTGACTGTTTGTAATGTCAAAATTACACTTTTTTACCAAATGCAAATGAAAGTAGATATAAGGTGCTATAAAAATATCTGCCACGGCTTCGATGGGAGACAGTATTCTGTATATAGATTACAATAGTAAAGATACATTATTGATCTTATGTCATCATTTTTTTCATACAAAAAAATATGCGTATAAATTTGAATTGATTTAGTTGCATGAAACCGTCCCATAGTAATTAGTTGTTGCCGCACCGTCATTTCATTTCTCAAAATGTGACGAAGCGACACATCGCGCGTAGTTTGTGAACCACTTTATGCAGAATAGAGTAAATGTTTATTTAATTATTTTATTTTCTCAAATTGATTTTACTATTCCGGGGTACAAAATTTCTTCACTACTGTAATCTATAAACAAAATACTGTCTCCCATTGAAGCCGTGACCAATATTTTTATAGCACCTTATATATAAATAAAATGTTCGTCTGTCTGTCTGTTTGGTCCGGCTAATCTCCGAAACCGCTGGACCGATTTTGACGGGATTTTCAATGGCAGATAGCTGACCATATGAGGAGTAGCTTAGACTTCTATTTTAGAAAAAGAAAAAGAATTAGTAAAGAGGCACATTATTGTTTTCCGACATTCACGCGAACAAAGTAGCGGGCACAGCTAGTTAAAACAATAATATAAATATTGAGATTTGTATTCTATTTCCGGACGAAAAAACGTCAGTAACATTTTTGACTAAATTCTAAGATTTGGGCAAGAACATTAGGCCAAAAACATTGATAAAGAAACATAGCAATAGTTTTCACATCCCAACACATCGTTAAACGAGTTGACAGTGATTTAACCTCTGACAGCGGCAACCTAATAGCAACCTTATGAGAACGAGAATAAATATCACAATGATTTTGACAGACTTGTCAGTGGCAGCAACCCAACAGCAACCTTATTAGAATGAGAATAAAGACCACTGTGATTTGAAAAGTGATGAAAAATCTTAACTTCTCCGCCATAGAAATATATTTATGTTCTCCGCTTCAACACGCACAAATTATGCAAATGTCTTATTACAGATACATAATTAATTCGTAAAGGGAAGCGTGCTTACAGATAAGTACAAATCACACGCTCGCTTCTGTCAAAGAAAAACATCGCGTGGCGTGGACACCTAAAGTGGCGCCCCCGTGGTTCATTAATCATTTAGTTTATATTGATTGAAATTCGCAGACAAGTTGTGAATTATTCGTATAATTATTATGCATGCATCAGTCGAATGCGAATATCGTGTTGGATTAGTGTTGATTAATGCACTTCAGACAAAAAAAACTTAGGAAGCAAATATTTTTTGTGAAGAATTGAAAATTGGATAATATTATTTACTAGCTGACCCGACATATACATATTGACATCAATATTTCAATATCGTTTGAATCGTGAGAAACAGTCTTGGGTTTATTAAAAAATCCCAAAAAAAAAGGGCGTAGTTTTTCCTGAATTTGAACATGTTCTGGGAAACTTTCCGATTTTTTTCTTTCCATAAAAAATAATTTGGACTGTAACGAACATTTTAAAACAAAAATAAGACAAATCGGTCCAGCTGTTCTCAAGTGATGCGCTCACCAACGAACAGAATATAATTCTTATTTTTAAAGATACATTCGAGTTTAAGGAATTAAACATACAATACACAGAGTGTTGACAGATCGGAAGCTTGCTTTAAAGATAAGTGTATCTGTTACGAGCATAGAATTTTAATTAACCTGTCAATGATATCGCGATAATTAATAACTATGGCTATAAATGTTATAGATAAGTAATGACATCATAAAAAATAAAATAAAGATGTTGAGCTAAAAACAATATCAGAGAATCCATATTTTCGTGACCTAAGAATGTAATGAATATATGAATATTAATTAAATTATTGATGAATCTTACTAGGCACCATACATATACGATTGGAAGCAAAAGAAGGCCACGATGTATAAATAGAATTAGTTAAATTCATAAGAAATTGGTGAAGCTCGAGTGGCGCAACTTGGAAGAGGCCATGTACAGCAGTGGACTGCAATAGGCTGTGTTGATTGGTTCATATGCAAACTGAACCGTAATTCATTAAACATACTTGCTAAATTCGCTTAATTCTTAGTGTACGGGTAAATAACAATTAAATGGTAAAACTATACAGTTCAACTTGTGCACTTATTGAATTCAAAATTATGATAAACTAGTTGACCCGGCGAACTTCATACCGCTTCAGAATATGAATTTTCGTAATTTTTTTTTTCGTGAATTTTTCCCATGTGCGGAGACAAATCTAACAAAACAAAGATCATAAAATCGGTCCAGCCGTTCTTGAGTTATAAATGGTGTAACTAACCCGACATTGTTTTACTTATTTAGATAGATAGGTAGAAGATGATCGACTCACAGCGAAAGATTCTCTTTGATATTAACCCAAACGGTGCAGTGCGGAAAAGAAAAAACGTAATGTAAATTTTGATAAATTACGCTGATGATTACATGAGTCCGCGTATCACTGGTCAGTTTCCTTCAGTCGTCAGTTTATTTAATTCGCCAGTTTCGTTGATTAGCCAGTTTCACTGATTCGTCAGTTTTCCCGATTAGACAGTTGTGTTCACTCGACAGTTTCCAGTGTTTGCCAGTTTTCGTCGATTCGTCAGTTTGGTACACTCAAGGGAAAAGGTTTTTAAATGTTGAATAAACAATGAGTTTGTGTAATATTCCATAAATATGGCTAAAAGTTATCAAACAGATGTTAATCCTACTATCACACTAATATTACAAAGGCGAAAGTTTGTGAGGATGAATGGATGTTTGTTACTCTTTCACGCAAAAACTACCAAACGGATTTTGATTTATCTGTACAGTAACATAGCTTGAATAACACATAGGATACTTTTTATCCCGATATACCCACGGGATCGACACTGAAGCGGGTGAAACCGCGGGGCACTGCTTGTTATATATAAATTAGCAGTCGTGTATGCAGTTTTCTACCGACTGTACTTTGGCTGACGAATTGAATAAAACTGACGAATCGACGAAAACTGGCAAACACTGGAAACTGTCGAGTAAACACAACTGTCTAATCGGGAAAACTGACGAATCAGTGAAACTGGCTAATCAACGAAACTGGCGAATTAAATAAACTGACGACTGAGGGAAACTGACCAGTGATACGCGGACTCGATTCACCAAGCTGTGGCTGTCAATCGTGGATCTTTGGCAGTTCGGTCGTCAGAAGCCCGAAAGTCTGACAACCTGTCTTACCAAGGTGTATCGTATTACCCAGTAACTAGGTTATGGAGGTCATATAGGCATTCGCTTCATGTAAAATACCGGTATTCAGCTGCATCCGGTTAGTTTGGGAGCCAACCCCAAAATATTTGCAAAAAGGCTAGGCAGATGATGATTACATCAGCAAGCAAAAAACGTCATGAATATATTCGAAAAAAGAAGTGCCAAAATGTTGATAAATGACTAATGCATGTAAAAATATGGCATAGTATTAGCTGTCTAGATTTTTAGACAATATTCAACAGTAGCTATTTATCATAATATTCATAACACTAAAAAGATTATATTGAAAACAAATTAAGAAATTTTATACGTTTTCTTTACACTACAGTAGCACTGGAGTAGTATTGAACAAATATAAAATATATATATATATATTTGTTTAAAACATTTATTTAATTTATTTTAAACAATGTTTAAACTTTCACTGTAAATATTTGCGTTCTTCACCATTTTAGTTATAAGAAGATCAGTAACACTAATTAGATTAATTAGTGCTTTTCTGCACGAGGAAAAAAAATACAGATGATCGTATGGAGTGTTGAGATCACGTTAATAAAGAAACTGCCAGACGGCTGTTTTACACGCGTTAAATTAATTAATTTAAATCATTTACGAAGACCAGCCAGCCTATTTTAGAGAAATAATATAATTCTTACATTTAAAACAAAGACTGTAGTTAAAAAAGCTTTTTTTTTTGTAAGTAGGATTAAATACTTTTAAAGAAATTCCTAAATTTTAACGTAAAAAGTTCACTGATGTGTAAATAGTAAAAAATATGACTTTTCAATTAAAACGCAAGAGTTGTTTGTTAAAACAACTGTGACCTCTGACTTTGTTTCAGCCTTTCTTCTCAGAGCAATCGGATATAAAACGCCGGCTTCAACTAGTTTTAAAATAAATAAAATTTACGTGTAAAAGTGTTTATAAGTATAGTTACAGAAATAAAATCATTTATGATTTAAAATAATAATGGTTGTATGTAGGTAGTTAATCGTTGCAAGGTTTGTAAAGTGATTGCAATTCCACACAGGAAATCCTAGGTGAAGGTGCTTATATTATACACAAAATATTAAAATCACATTTATCACGTGAAAGTAGGTCCGCCATTGACTCCGCTAGCGATATTGATGAGATATCAGAAAAACCGACCATGTATCAGCGCGTGCCATGCATATTAATATTTTTTATTCCAACAAATTATCTAATTCCAACTTTAATACCTAAGAAAAGAGTTTAAAATGCCATGTAAGATTTGAGCTAAACGTTCGTGATTTTTGACAGTTTGTCAATAGAAAAGGACAGATTCTGCTTAATAGTTACATAGAAGTTATTATGTAAGTATTCGATATTTTATAGGCCCACTTCCGTGAGTCGTCAAAAGATATATGAGGCCCATGGCGTATGGCACGTAAGGCGCAGGCCACGCCGCGGCAGTATTTCCTTTGTCAAAAGTTGAGTAAAATAGCCGTTTTTATATTTTGTCATGATTAAAAAGTGAGACGATGCTCGCCCGCCAGCCCGTCCACCCGCCAGTTCGCGGTGTGGCCTGCGCTTTAGACTTACGAATATGATATTATGTAAATCAGCGAATTTATCGATTGTAAATCATTTTTATTGCGAGCGCATAGGCCATTACGGAATAGCAGAATAAACTTAATTATATTAATTCGTAACAAATTAAAGTAAACATCGTTAGATCACTCTATTGTGGGCCTTTCTATAAGCCATTATCATTGTGCACAGCGGACATCATTTTAAGGATCTGCGATAAAGTAACCTAGGTATTTCGCTTGGAGACTGTATAAAGTGTCCATAAATGTAAAACCAAAATGATCCTTTAAGGCAGTTAGAAGACCTTAGCAGAAAACCAGGGTGGCAACCAGGCATCTGTACAAGCCACAATTAATCAACTGAAGCTATCGCAGTCCACTGCAGGAAATACATCTTGAAATAAAAGTATCTTAAAGCAAAACGGAAGTCGTAACTACACAAAGTACCTGAATATATCAAAACGGACCGTGTAAATCTGTGTATATGCACTTATCTCTTTATACCATCGATGTATAATAAGAAATAACAATAAGTACATGTAAGTTAGACACGGAAAATAAAATAAATATGAATGTCCAAAAGTGTTAAGTCATTAAGTAAAGGGGCCAAAGATGATGTTATTGGATAACACGCTCTCTGGGCTGCACGTGTACGGAGGTACCTTCGTGGCTAATTTCCTTGTTACATACAATTTTAATGGCGTAAACATGTGTGAAAACTGCATTCGCTTAACCAGAATGTAGTATAATAATTGTCTTACAGAAACTTATAGAAAGTGGCGTTTTTTGTCTTACTTCTTCTCTTTAAAAGAAGAAACAACATAAAAGCACGCCTGTATTCGCCGAAGGGCAAGGCAGAGCTGTACCTATAGTACACCCACATTTCATTAAAAGAGCGGCATTTTAGTTTATTGCTTCTTTTTCCTGTTTTTGATCCTACTACTTACTTGATTGGTACAAAACGTTTTTCTCTACCATTCACCCTTGTCAACTGTCACATTATCATTCACTTCCTTCTCGTTCATAATTACGTATCCCTCACACAATCCGTCCCAAATTTGCTTTGGTTTTCCTCTCCCGCTCCTTCCATCAACATTAATGTATCACTGGTTTAGTCAGTTTTTAACATAACATAGCACACGCACACGTCTTTTTCCCCCCAAGGGTCAGGCAGAGATGTAGGTACATAAAGATATTTCACCAGTTATGTTTAAGTGCGAGCGAGCTTATTGTCATCAACCGGGCATAAATCCAGACTCCGGGCTATTACTGAAAAATTCGTCATGGAAAAACCCAACAACACTGCTCGACCTAAGAATCGAACTCATGACGTCACGCTCACCAGTAGCACTTGCGACCAGACCAACGAAGCAGTCAGGTTTTATTCTACTGATATTTAGTTAGTAAAAGCCGTTGGTCCCGGCTGTCATTCGTGGATCTTTGACAGTCGTTACGGGTAGTCAGAAGCCCGAAATTCTGACAACCAGTCCTACCATGGGGTATCGTATTACCCAGTAACTGGGTTGTGGAGGTCAGATAGGCAGTCGCTCCATGTAAAATACTGGTATTCAGCTGCATCCGGTTAGACTGGAAGCCGACCCCAACATAGTTGGGAAAAGGCTAGGCAGATGATGATGATTTAGTTAGTAAAACCAATACCATAAATATGTCTCGTAATATATTTATGCGTATCGAACGAACTTCTAATTAAGTACCTACTTTAAAATATGCGCTCTTACTTACAACATAATTATAGAACCTCAATACTTAGATAGCATAACACATAACATTGTTATAACAAACACAATGTTAAACAATTGCTTCATAGTAAAAACCTTCCTTATTACAAAGTTTGGAAATCATGACAAAATTAATATGATACCTAATTAGATTTACTTTATATTAACTTATTAATGGTACCTATTATTAAAATTTATTTAAAACTGCAATTTCGTGTTGTGTGTAACTAAAATTTGCGTAGGTAAATAGAAGTTTAAACTGTGTAGTTTTGACGATGTAACCAGCAGTTCTTGACACATAACAAGTCAATCTTGTATTATTAGGATCCACCGCTAGAACTGGTGCTAAGTGGTACCGCTGTGACTGAAATTAGGGAATGCTTTCGCCCAGAAATTGGAAGTACAGACTTAACATTTTAAAACTCATGCGATCTATATATTCCTTCAAGATAACGATGTCTGTCTCAGCTCTTATTGGGTGGACAAAATTATTTCAATGATTACACTATTGCGACATGCCATCTTCTTTTTTTAAATTAATTGACCCGTTCTTGATTTAGATTTCACCAGGTGGAAATCATAGATTCTCATCAAATCCCTTTGTTTATTCCTGGTTGGGAAATCCTCCTGGATGTCCGCCGCCCTGGGGTGACCGGCGAGGTCCGTCAGACTCTTACTGACTAAAAACCACCCCAGTGTTCCATCTCACACCTACGCCGGGGGTCGCGGGAACGTACGATCCTTCCGCAACCTCATCATCAGCTTAACCTAACCCTAATATAGTTGGGAAGAGGCATCAGCTGGGACCAACGGCTAAACGTACTTTCCGACGCAATACATATACTCGTATAACGAGCAGAACTAAAAGAGCACCCATTTTAAAGAAGTCATATCTAGCAGCCGATTAGAGTTGATTAGCAGTGAGCAAGTATATAATGATAGATACAGTGGCAGTTAACGACATAAAACATATCTCCGGACAGATTGTAGGTAACGAGATCCAATTACAAGCACGAAAGTTTCTAACTACCCGACATTGTGCTCTTACTGTAGCACATTCATATCTGAACATTACAGTCCTGGGGCTACGTGTGTTCGGGTTGCTGGGAATAAGGACTAAAAGGAAAATGCAACTAATTGACCCAAATTTTTGAAACATGTTGCTCAATGTTGAAACTAATTGTAGTTGATATATCATATCTAAGAAAGAAGGAAAGAAAAAGTATTTATTGCGACTCGTATCTACAGGAAGATCACAAACTAAACTAAACACAGTCAAAAATATAAAACCAAATAAAATAAATAGGTAACAAAAAGAAAAATAAACCAGAAAGTCTTACGAGGCCAAAAGACTCCTATCTCAGCATGATGCTGCGATATTTAAAAAAATAAATGTCGCAGCGCTGGTATTCTGACAGGGCTCGAATATCTGAGGATACAATCTATTAATTAGGGAAGAATCTAGGGAAGAGATGCATTGTCCTTTGACAACCGTAAGGCCATTTTTAAAAGTCTTTATTCTTTGTGTAGTCTATTATTTTATTGAATGCTAAACTTTTTTTCTCAATTAAATTATAATTTAAATACTAAGGTTAATTTATCTTTTTTGCAATTTTTCGGTTGTCATTCTGATAAATAAAAAAAGTTACATTTTTATTAAGCATACATTTGAATAATTTGCTACAATAAAATAAAATTAATTGGTTGGCGAATCTTTGAAAACAACATCAATTAATCTATGTATAATTGTATATACGAATAATAAAGCTGAAGAGTCTGTTTGTTTGAACGCGCTCATCTCTGGAACTAAAAGTCGGACTTGAAAAAATCTTTTTGTCTTTGATAGCCCAATTCTTGAGGAAAATTATATTGAACATCACGCCACGACTCTTAGGAGCCGAGCAACAAGAAAAATTGGCAAAAAGAACACTAGGCGAAAACGAAGTACCTAATAGCGCGGGTGAGGGATGCGACGCGACGCGGTGGTTCGGGGGCCGAAATTTAACACAGACGAAGTCGCGGGCAGAAGCTAGTAAACTATAAAAGTGAAAAATAACATAGAGCTAATAAGATTCCAACAAGTTTATAAAAGCTAAAAACGAGTTCGTGTGAACAGAGACATTTCATTAACAAATTCGAGAGCTAAAATTAATCGCTTATTAAAAAATTGGAATCGATTAATTAAATTAAAATTTGAGCCAGTAAGTTGAAGATTCAATTAACTGGTTCTTGGTAACTTATACTATGACTCGGTTGACATTATTTAGACAAATTAATGTTTATTTATAATTCAGAAAGAGCAAGAAACTATGAGTCAGTTTAAATTTAAACCGTAGTGACATATCGTACAATTGTATATCAAGTCAAGACCGTGGGCGTAGTTAAGAGGGGGGGCAAGGGGGTTCAATGACCAGTCGAGAAACTTCTTTACCCAACCTATAAAAATCGGACCTCAAAGAAAAGACGGAACCCTTACAGGACGTACATTTTGACCAAGATGTAAGGTTTGTAGAGTCGGTCTCTCATTAATTGACTGTGTTTAGATTAGCAGGACGGCTGCCCCCCTAGACAAAATTCCTAGACGCCAATGATCAAGACCCCTTCGTGCCTCGGAAAGCACGTAAAGCCGTTGGTCCCAGCTGTCATTTGTGGATCTTTGGCAATCGTTACGGGTCGTCTGAAGCCCGAAAGTCTGACAACCAGTCTTACCAAGGGATATCGTATTACTCAGTAACTGGGTTGTGGAGGTCAGATAGGCAGTCGCCTCATGTAGGTAAAATACTGGTATTCAGCTGCATCCGGTTAGACTGGAAGCCGACCCCATCAAAGTTGGGAAAAAGCGAGGCAGATGTTCAGTGATGTATCATACAATTGCAATAAAATCGAAACGAGGCGCCAGCGTTGTGCCTGTTTGCGTAACACTAAATCGACTTGACTTTGGCGAGAGTATTGATCTTTCTCTTACCGATTTCTCGATTACGCACTTATGTATTCGTTCGGTCATCCGCTACTAAAGTATTGAGCTGTTACAATTTGCTCATTCAATGCGTAACTTTTGAACGCATGATGCACATCAGCCTTGTTCTACCCACTACTCCCCCCTTCCTCTAATATTGTATCGGCCTGACACAATATTTATTCAAATTTTTATCACATCTATTCAAAAAGAACTAGTGTATTCTTCGTAAACAGGGACTAAAATAGCTCTTTAATCCCTAGGGACTAAAACGGATTTGAATTTGGTATGTGGATATTGTTAGTAAAAGTTCCAATCACTAAAGAGCTCAATCACGAACATTGTATGAACAAGTAACAAGCTTTATGATAAAGTAAAATGCGTGAGAGCCATATTAAAAAAAATATTGTGAAAAATAAAAAACGCGCGAAAAGCATTCTGCCTTCGTGCGTAATTGTTTACTCAAAATTGTATGTAAATAAATAAACGTACTATTCTTATTCATAAGTTGCACTTACTTATTTTTTCATAGAGGTTGACAAAAAGTAGAGTGTCCACGTCGGGAGCGACACTATTTTAAGCTCGAGTGACGTACTTTGAATCCCTCGCCTTCAAAATAATTGTTTGCTCCCTTGACAAACAATCTACTATATTATATCGTCTATACAATTTTTTACGTCGTTTTCATTTTTGACAACAAATTATTAGCAGACCATAAAACATGACCTTTGGGTCATTCCATCACATTTTGGAAGCGAAGTGGAATCCTATTTAGCCCATTTGATCCGAATTTTAATTTGAAAACAGACTCTTGTATTCTTGCAATTTGCATACGAAAACTAATTAAACAATTCATTAATCTTATAATTATGGGTAGGTGCTTTAACTTCCAATTCGACCCCAGTGTTACCAATTAATATGACTGACACTGTGACTTGAGTTTTCAATCACTGAAGATTTCAAAATATAAATGACACCAGGACTAATTTAGGCCTACGGTTTCCGTTTCACGATTAATTATAGAATTTTTAAACACGAATTAAAAATCAGCCTGTAACTAATTACGATCATAACTCCTCGTTGTCTCCTCAAATTGACACTCCGTGCAAGATTTACATAGAGTAGTTCAAATAAATGCTAATATCAGGCACCTTTCATACTTTTATTTGCGTATAAGACACTATGTAGCTGAAGTCGTACATGCAACGCTCGTACAAACAATGAAACGTAGAAATCGGTCGAGTAGTGCATAAAAAGACTAAAATGCCGCTCAAGTCGTAAGCCTAGTTGATTATTATTTAAATTATTGACATAAGTAGACAGTTTGTCTGAATATTATGTTGTTTGTAAAATGATTTTTGCATCATTGTCTTACAGTGTCACCTGAAAAGATTATAGCTTTTTGTTAATAAATAACTTATTTATTTTGTAAGTACTTATTTTTCGCCGAGCATGTGAGGAACAAAAAATCTGGATCAAACCTATCCATATTCCGGTGTATCTATTTATTACAATTCCTTCAGATTATAATCCAAATTGCATTCCATTGCTTCGTTAGGCAGTTGTCTCTTATTGTTGTAGTTGCTCTGGAGCCCTGGAACCACAGGAAACTTGGAAAACATTGACTGCCACCGCGGTCACCGGTGACCGCGAACAATAGATTTTCTATTGTGTCTGTCGTCTGGAACGTGTTAATGTTAGTCGGGATATTAGAACGAATGTTTTACTGCCCAAGAATTATTAAAAAGGTAGGTATAATTATCTATATAGTTAATGTTACATTAGTGGTAGCAACTAAATCCATCCATTGTAACTAGCGCCATCTAGGCAAACTTTGAAGAACTTATTAGAGCCATCTATCGGTGAGTAGCTGTACAAACTTATATTCTTTAGTTCGGCTACTTCCCAAGAGATGGCACTGGTTATTCTGCACGTCGACATTATTAATTTAAATGAAGTGGCTGTTACAGAAAGCAACGAAATATTAATTTATTTATTTTTATACATGTCAAAAACAACATCAACATGTATTCAAAAGATATGGAAAAGAAAACATGTATTTGAAAAAAAGTGTTTTTTTTTTTCATGTACTATTATGGTATGCATTGTGTTACGTTTGTCCACTAACACCACCATCATAACCTAAGACCTAAAGAAACCTATTCATTTATGCCAAATATTCTCTATGATTTATGCAGACATTGCTATTCTGTTCTGAGTGACGTTTAATCTCGAGCTCGCCGCAAACCTTCCGGTTTCGTGAGGCGCGGAGGAACGGCTCGTTGTATAACGGGACTGTAAATTGTAATAGCCAAGTTAACGGTAGGCCGCAAGGATACTCTTGCTTTCCAATTATAATCAGCCGTTATTTAATACAGTAAAATTCTTGAACTTGACCTAAAACTAGAAAATACACGAGAACCAGGTATCGCAGGAAATTGTTGGCATTTCATTGCAGCAATTTCTTCTTGTGAATTTATAGTGATTAAGGGCGTAATGCAGTAATAACGTCTTACAGTAATTAGCAGAACACGTCTATCTATTACATTAAGCTAAACACTTTTTTAATTGTTTGGTCAGATTCGTTCCTTGTTAATTTAGCCTTGCCATTGCATAATTACAATCATTTAACTAATTATATGAAATTTACGAGTCATTCATTGGAATAATCTACGAGTAATCTACTAAATCGGAAGTTTCCGAAACGAAACCATCGGTACAGAACAACAAACCGACTAATCCTTGCACTTCCCCAAGAAGATCAAAACCAATAAAATCATTTCTACTTCCGGGACACCTCAGAAAAAGATCGAAATAACACCGAAAATTCCCAAGTAAACTAGTCAAACCGAATCATTTCGCCAAAACGCACATTGCGGCAACATTTCACTAACGACGCCTTTCTCCTGCGCACACCAACGTGCAGAGGGATCGAGGCGGCCACTGACACGGAGGCTGGCGAGAAAGGCTTTTACCTGATCGACCGCTCACGCTTCATCGCTATTGTTGATCACTTATTAGGTGTTGTAAACAATGGAGCTAATAAACAAACTGAGAACGAAAGAGAAGCTGATGATGGCAATGATATTCAATGTCAACGGCAACAGTGAATATCGTAACGGCAGTCAAGTTTCCGAACACAGTTCTCTGAATCTATTGGGATGCAAAGATCAGATAGCAGTCGTATCGAGTTCAATACGGGCATGCCATTGCATCCTCTATACTCCATCTATACTTTTCCAGGAAAGATCAATTACTGAAAATAAATGACTCTCTAATTATAAAAAATCTTTTCAGTTTTACTTTCCTCATGCCATGTTTTCCAAGATTAAGATCCATTTTATTTTTTTCCTAATCATGTTTTTGTAATTAACCATCCCATAAAATAACGGTTCTTGTGTCTCTAAATTCTTTCATAACGCCTATATAGTCATTGAATTTGATTTGCCTAATTTAAACAGAGAAGTCCAGTTTAAAGAAGTCACTATTTAGCCGTTTACACGTCGGAATGCATAACCAATGGTATGATTTTAATGTTATGCTCTGATTTATTGAAATTGTAACTAACTACGTTGCAATAAACTATTGGTAGGACCAGTATATCCAGTACGTAACAGTGGTCAATATTCTTTGTAGTAAATATTAATGTCTGTTAAATAATCGTTTACCCGTCAACTTTATTTATTTCTTCTATTACATTCGAATGTTAGCATTATTAAGACATATTTGTAACTTTACGATCGAATTGACTTAGGGATCATCCATTAGTTCTGTTACGTTGAACTTCTTCATCTATTTCTTATTTGGGGTGATCACTTCCATACTAAACTAATACCTAAACGAGCTATTCGCAGTCCCCTCGTGGGCGTTTGAAACTTTTAGGGGGGCAGTACAAGACAGAGAGAAAATGATATATCCTATCTTACGACTACATAACATTACACGTTTAAATATAATCGTGAAAAAATATTGGGCCTCTAAAAAAACAAATATTTTCTCTCTGGGCGGTGGGCAAAATAAGGTTGAGAACCTATGACCTAAACGAATGATACGATGGCTAGTTTCGACAGAAAAATATTAAAGACCATGTTGGAATATGTTATATTCACCTCTTCTCTATCGAGTAAGATATGATCTGACTCTTGAAAATAATTGTCTGTACTGACACCTATTTCAAGTCGAGACACGCAGTGTACACCTATTTCATTAGACTGAAAAAACCTGCTTTGAAGGGTTGCGCAGGTCAGATAGCAATCGTGCTTGTACCGAGCAGACAGCCTGTCTAAAGACTACATGGGAGAAAGACGCAAGAGCTTAAATCGTGTTTATTTCATGTGATTAATGTTTGGTGTCCGATTTAACCATATTGAGCCTAGCCGCAATTATAAAAAAAAAAAATTGTATTGAGCACCTAAAGGCATCTTGCATCATTTTCTTACATACATACACAATCCAGCTAAGAATTCTTCATAATAATCTATCTACCATTCACATTATTTATAAATAAACTTTGGAAGGTAAATAAGAGAAATAAGCAATGAAAGGATTTAATATAAATCTTTAAGTCCATAAGTAATGCTTGCAGTCATGTCCTTTTTAAGGGCCATGGAGACATAATCACCTGCCTCGTAGGTCAAAAAATTAAGCCACTTTGGATAAACATTTCCAAACATGATTCGATCACTCAATACATATATTGAGCAACGTCCAATCGGTATCAACACTAGTGGCGGCGACTGCGCTTCACTCGCCGTGAGCCGCGGCACGTCAGCGCACGCGCGAAGAAAGTCCACACCGGAACACTCATGGCTTTCTATCAACCGAGACATTTCGAATGGAATTTATAAAGTTCATTTGAATTCAAGAACAAAACTACAGCAATGTTCTTTTTGATAGACTTTTAAATTAAAAAAATAATGTTTTACTGTCAACATTTTGAATTGAAGTGACAACCAGTGTGACGAAAGTGAATTTTTAGTGAGGAATGCGAAATATCAGTTGAGAATAGTGACATCGTTTTACGTCACAGTCGTTGGATTGTTTGTTTTTACTATTTTGGATGCTGCGAACATCACAATGGATCCCAGGTAACATTAAAATATAACATTCATAACAATATTTTCAATTTCGCGTATGTCTATAACTATAGGTATATGCTTAGTAGTTTTCTAGAGAGGACGATCATACCGGTTTTAATTTCTCCAAACTCAAGCGTCATAAATTGAACACACGAAGGATAAAAGATATATCTAAGTGCTAACAATTTAATGTACCTACTTATAGGAAATAAATTGCAATTATATTACTATCTGTGCAATATCGGCTTATTCTAAAATGTTTAACGAGGGCGCAAAATTATTCTATGATGCTCTGACATATGTATAGTTATTTTATTTAATAGGCAATAATGTAACAAATGTAAAGGGCCGTAAGTAGTCTTATGCAATTAACGTCAGTTTGCCCACCTGTCGAAAAGATCTATTTAACCACCTTAGCAACAAGCTTTTCGAAGCACTCCACAATTTTCATATCTGTTTAAGCAATCAAGAAGAATAACCGCGATTAAGTACTAATAGATGATGACACAAAGGAACGTGCTTCTACAATTAAAACTCATCTTTGACAGCCATTGGGTAACGTCAATAAATTCGTTGGCTACACCGCGCAGTGATTTATTCTACCAAGCAGGTGCGGGCCGCGTCTAGCATTAATTCGTGCTTGGAAAGCTGCAACTTTGTGTCGAATGACCTACTATTTGATTGTTGTAGATAATCTTGATGGTTCATTACACTGTGAGTTTTCCACTGCTAAATAAGGGCCTGTATTTATACTACTACAATGAACAGCCATGATTGTTTAACTATAATCAGCAAACGCAGTACCTGTACGATGTTATGTATTTATTTAGGGGAAGTACGTCCAAAATTACATATATGGACAAAATGACACACTGGGCTTTTTTCGAAATTGGTGGGCTACAATGCTGCAGTTGTCATGACATCACGTGAAGAAGGCCATGATGGCATACCTATTCTTACCTCTTACAACTATCTATGACCACCGCATGTAGCATGGTGTTATTAGCACCTAAGAGGATTTTGCTTCCAATCTACCTGGAAAAGTAACCTAACGTTTAGCCTATCCTATCCTGTCTAATCTAGCCCTCTTCATCTTGTCTAATCAGTTCTCTGTGATGGGACTAATGGTGAAATAGAAGCTGGTCTATTTTTGCCGGCCACCATACCATACAACATTATGTCGTGCGTAACACCACGAAATATCCAAAACCCCTTGACATTATGATTTGTACAGTGCAATAACATAATAGCAGTGTTGCCAACAGTTAGGATTGCACGCGAAGCTGGTACGACTACATAATTGAATGTCTTGTTGCTTCTTCCTTAATTTGGTAAGCAACTGGCGTAATAACCATAAGTTTTACTACGAGTATTTCCTCACGAATCTCAAAGTAATCGTCTTGGTTTTGTTAGGCACTGATTTAAGAAATAAGATACTGATTTAAGAGATAATTAGGTAAAGATACGTCTCAAAATACTCCCAAACGGCTGCAACAATTTTGCAAGTTTATGTCTCTACTCGCTGATATTTCACTTAGCCCTGACCTTTAGCCATATACTGTCAGATAATCTTACATGTACTACAATTAACAAATAAGGTGTGCAATCTCAAGAAAGGTTGGTTTCGCCTGCCCTTCTCTTGGTCATCGGTCGACTGGTCACGTCGCTTCCTGATCCACTTGTCAAACTGGATTCCACATGTTTTCGTCCTATTTCAATATAGATAGACCCTTTATCAAGTAGTGTATTTTTATTATCTATTTCTATCCCTGTCTTACTTGCGGCTTCTGAATAGTTAAAAGCTATGATGAGTAAGTTTACGAGTTGGATTTTGATGGATGTCTCTAATAGTAAAATCGAAGAAACGAGTGGGTTTGACTTTTAAATGTTCAATTATCTTTGTCTGTTGTCCACATTTAACCAAGAAAAGTCACACTATGCTCAACTCAAAAATGTTTAAGTAGTATTTGAATAGTGACAAAAATTTTATTAGTCATGTGAAAATATTTCATGAATTACATATTCATTAGCTAAAATAGTACCTACTTGAGATAGAATATTATGGTATAAGATGACATTATCAATAACAAACCATTTCGTAACGATTTGCAGTTATGTAAAAAAGAATTACCTAATACAAATCAATAGAACGACGATTACATACCTACATCATCTTCAATATGTCATATTTGATGAAGTATAAAAGAATATTAATGTTGTTAACCATGGAATATGTAATGTTTATAACAATTAAACTTCAATTAGAATTACTTCCGATGATCACAAAGATAGTCACAGGCGCACACGATTTGGCCGGCACCACTGTACTTAAAGAATTCTAATTAACAAACAATTGAACGCTACACGAAGACAAATATTGACATGAGTTCGCGAGGCAGTAGGCGGTGGTAGATGGTGTGTTCGGACACGCACCCAGTGACACAGATGTTATGTTGACCCACCGAGATAATGGCTTCCATTGCAAAAAACTACGAGTTTTGTAATCATAATAATGATGGCATGAGTCCTTCTGCCTTCTGTCTTTCGTGCCTTTAAACAGATAATTATGAATAATAATGAGTTGATGATGATTACTGGTTTAAGAAAAAACTGATTTATGAAATGGACACTACGGGCACTACCTCCTCAATTGTAAATAATTACAGAAGAATGGCTTGTTTGGAGAGTAAATGAACGAATAGACTCCATCGAGTTATAAGTGAACGAGACACGGTACAATAGGCAATCAAGCTTTTAAGGGCACAATAATAAAGATAAGAGTCGTATATATTTTATTAATAAAAGGTAGGTCTACAGGAAATGTAAAGCATGCCATTGATCTTAATATTTACAAGAATTTAATATGAGTAAGGAAAATGACACAGGACGATGAACTCGATACGATTATAAGGCCAAGTGTTTTCTCGTACCAGTTGGTATACGTGAGTAACTTAATTTTTAGAAAAGACAAGACAAACTCACGGAGTAATTGAGATTGCAAGCCTAAACCGTCATCATTAACACAATAAATTGTAGAGATGAAACTAGTCTAGATAGCAAATAATTGTTGCACGGTAATACGTAAATGCTAAAATAGACGTAGTAGTAAAATATAATGTCGCTGTTAAATCTGAGCTTTACGAAATATCTGTACAGCTTGATATCGAGGTTGTTAACAGTAAAATCAACGCTTTTGGCAATCCGCCTACGTAGACTGAGAGTCGTGATGCAGGCCATATTTAAAAGGGAGCTGTTTGTAAGAGAATTTCATAATAAAAATGATTGTGTACGAAATGAAAAATAATTGAATTTTAAAATGAACCGCCCCTTTTTCCAGTATATACTGGAAGGCACTAAGTTACTCAACATGGTACATTATTTATAGATAGCATTTAGCTATAGTGTTCTCCGTGGGTGGTCTTCTATTGTTCCAAGCTTTATTACTTTTGCAGATAAACGACTGAGTATGTTTCATACGTAATACGTATACTTTTCATTTTAATAAAGATTCTATGGGTCAAAGTTCAGGTTGTAAAGCGAAATGTCAACATTTCATAGAAACATTACATAAAAATTTATATTCACAATTGTTTATTTCGTGTAATCATCTTAAACAAAACTTCTAGTTGTTGCAAATTTTTTATTGAATCTTTATATATTACCATTTATTTTAATAGTGGTAATCTTATTAACATTGGCCAAAACAGTGATAAGTTCTAGATTTGCATACACTATGATAGTTGCCACTTATATTGTGAAAACAAAGATAATTATATGCATTTCCTTGCAGCGACTGCGTTAATTTATTGTTGTCTGTAAGACGACATTTTCTCCTCCCAGCACATTAGTGATATATCTCACCGTCATACATTTCTAGAAAGCAGGCACACACCTTATCTTATCAGACTACATCTATATCCTGAACCGGTACTGCACCATCTCATTATATTGTTAGTATGTTCATTTTTGCCTTAGAGGAATACAGGCGCGATGTTATGTTATGTCTGTTTATTTTTGCCACGATCTTACATCTTACCTTCTCATCTTCTTCTTATACATGGAATGGTGGTTCGTGTAAACGATTTACAATTTGCATGACTAGCATCACGTAAATGAATATTTCCGTTGAAGCTCATTACGAAATAAGCCATTTTCTTCTTACTTAACCATTCATTCAAACTTATTGAGTATACTTATCTACTGCTACTGGCACATACTACTGGCGTAATCTGTGAGCCCGAGATTTCAACACTTGGTCACTATTTCACTAAAGATGTGAAAGAGATTTCCAATATTGTGTCATTTGAACATGAACTTTTAAATAATATTTTACCTAATCTGCATAATAGTAGAATTTAAGAACGTTTTGAACTTCAGGAGTTAAATATGAATCAGTGCTATATTACACAATTGTATAATAGTATAGCATATATAGCTTTATGTTACTAACTGGCCATACCACCTGATTGTGTCTACGACACGTCTCACACTACATCCCAAATTGCACGTGTCAATAGAAATTGAGAGTGTCGTCTATAATTCTGAGTTACGCCACTATACGCACGCGGTGGTCTGCTAACTGTTGAACCAACAAAACGAACCAAACAATCTTGTAGCTTTCTCTAACGTGGATGGACACATACATATCAATCTCTTACGTCAAGGAATGCCTTCAGAATAGAATCACTAGGGGGTGGATCCATTTGTATGTCAACGTCACACCAGTATGAACTATACGTGATTGTAATAAAGATTATTTTTGTGGTAGGTATGAAATACATAATGGAGACTAACCAATCTACACGTAGGCTGTTGGAAATGAAGCCAGTGTCCCACTTGGTGTAATGGACATTCCAAATAAAGTTCGCAATGAAACCGCCGGTGAATTAATAAACGCGTTTATAAATCTGAATACGGTTGATGTGGCGAATGTTTACTGAACCAAATAATATATGGGACTGTTGCGTGTCAAGTTTAAGGAGCGGGTTACATATAAAATTATTGTCATCCATATTTGAAAGAAAGTTATACAATAACAGTAATGGCAGCACAACAACGATACAATGTAACAAGACGAACCTAATAAGATCAAAATATACCATCATTATAATAATTTAAATAAAACTATACTAGCCATTATTTTAGGAGGAAGCTTCAAGCAAGTCATTTATGTAAGCGAGGAGTGGCTTTTAATGCTTTTGAAGAGTTCGTCTTGAATGGCTCTGGAGGTACTGCAGACAAAGCCTAGCCCATTGTACTACTTTAGAGACGCACTATTCATCTTATGTAAGAGCTAAAAGGCGACTGGCGTCCAAAACCGTTAAAAATCTGCATAATTCGAAGCCGCAAATGCCCATGAATAAAGAAATATAATTCATTATTCAGGTTGAGCCATGGAAACGAAGAATAAACACATAATACGGTATATCGACACAGTTACCCGCTATCTTGTTGTGTTTTAAAATGAAATAAAAATCAGTCCGATCATTGATCAGTTTTGTTACTTATTCGAAAAAAAAAACCGATCGTCCAAAAGAATATGGATATAGATAACAGACACTTGAAAAATTTTAACCAGTGGAAAAATAACACGGATAGAGGTCAGAAAACACTAGTTAATGAACATACTTATACATTAAATAGCATTTTGTTCCAAAACAGTAAAAGCTAGGTGTGATACACTACTGCTGGGGATATACACAAAAACAAATGCTAATTTTGTGTTTCCTATCAAAGAATTCAGATCACATGCTTCACACAATGGGTTAAACTCATGGTTGTATTTGGTTATCACCTCATTGTCTAAACTCTTCACGTTATGGACCACGACGATGCAGGTGGCAAAAACTTTGATGCCTTCGTGACAAACATTTACATGACCATTTTATGACCCGGTATTTTAAGGTGGTTTTTAACCTGGTTAAGGATGTCTTGGTTTCAAAAGAACAGGATCTAGACAAGATTAATTTTCGAAAGAAATGAATTCGTATAATTTGTATATACCAGTGAAATATACCTGAATCCTAGAATAAGAACGGCGATAAGGCTTATAAATAAATCAATATAATACCTACTAGCTCCGAAAATGAAGGTTATTAAAAGGGCCCGGCCATATGAAGTAATGGATAACAGAATAAAATGATTGGTTCGCAGTCTACTAAAGCAAAAACCTGATTTCGTTTTAAGCAGGTCAGATGGCAATTTTACGTCAAACCAGAATCTCGCCATGTACTTGGAAAATTAAGAGCGAGTATGAACAGCTTAACACACAATATAATTACAGGCAGGGTTACACGCAGGGTTAAATTAATTAGCTAGCTAAACTCTGCAGACACGAATGGTATCGACATCTAAGCATGAAAAGCAAAAAGGCTTTCTCAACTCATACTTCAAGGTAACAACACTAACAGCGGTCGTTGACCTCCCAAAAAAAACATCAAACCTTTTTAATTTTTTATTTTATAATATTTTGATACCTATTCCGTCTGCGGGGTTTAGAATTTAATTTAACCCTGTACTTAGTTGTAATATTTTCTCACAGTCTTTCATTTTAAGAGTCCATCATGATTTCCATGTTCTATCGTCGTATTATAATCTAACTGTGATAAAATAAGTAGGTGTAGGTTTAGATTGATTCGAAATGTGTTTGTCTGACTTGAGCAATCCAAGCAAAGATGCGTCTTCCGAAACTTTTCCTTTCTCTCGCTCACACGTTCAAGGACCATAACAAGACACACATAGAGAATGACCTTAGAATGTTGCTTATTAAGCAACATTCTAAGGTCATTCTCTATGTGTGTCTTGAAATCTCGTCAGTTACATGTTAATGGTTCAGATAATTTTAATTTAATTTATATGTAGTACCCAAGTAGCCTAACTAATCGCATTCCTTAAAATTTTATATTTCCTTCACTTTTTGGATTTCTAAATGTAACTACAATACATTGCAATGAAGCTTTCGTAATAGGTACGAGTATTAATTCTTAATAGCACATTTAATACTTTAAAGTCACTTATTTCAACAAGTAAAGAAATCTTAAGATCAGACAACTAAGCTTGCACCTGTTGACTTAAGACTTAGTGCAAAATTTGATTGCAAAATACTTGTTAGCCTAGACGGTACAATGTACTTAGGTCAGCCCAGTTAGCACTCTTAACCATTTCTCAATTCTGTTGCCATGTACACATGTCTAACTATTTTGAAAGGACCCATTGGTTAACACATAACAAGTTATAGGGATTGGTCATATTCCAATGAAAATGCCATGGTAGCTAAAAAAGGGCCTGGCAAGTCTGGCAGTGTTTTCAAGGTATCGCGAATGGAATTGCAACTGACTTTGTGGTCAGATTTAATGTCGTAAATTTGTCCGTGGTTTTAAAGCTATAATGGCCATACTTAAGCCGTATTTCCACAAAGATTACATCCAAACTTCCAAAGTAGTGTTGTACTCTTAGGATGCCTCAGAACGAACGATATACGTTTGAAATAAGTAATTATCGATCTGTACTGTGATAGATTAAAATTAAATGGCCAAAAAAATCATCTTCTCTATAAAACACACATCAGTTAAAACTACGAAAATGCATAAATAAAAAGAATAAACGGTAGGCAGAAGCTGTGACAGTTAGTTACACGGAATTAATATCAGGGTGGCGGTGCGGAAACGTACACGCGTACGCGCAGGCCAGACTAACGGAGAACTCACAGACGCGTTGTGGTAAGTAAAATACAAAATAATAGCCGCAATTTGCAGAATTATACAATATGGCTATCCTGTTGCGGAAAGACATAAACCTCGTACTGCTTAAATCTTTCCCATTTCCTTGGTACACATAATGGGTCATGGTGATTGTTAGGGTTAACTATTGCGTCTGCTTCGCGAACAGTGATCCTGTTAAAACGTATGCTGCTAATATGGTAACAAATGAAACGCTAATAGCTGTAAACTTCAAACTCAATAACTGTAAGATATTTTAATACGCTAGGTTCCAACCGCAAATGCTTACTTTGAATTAAAAGAATTTTGTTGAAATTCCTATCTATTTTATTTATAGCAATTCATCAAAGTCATCGCCAAAACCACTAACGGCTCTTCAAAGATATACCGGAATTTCGGGTCCTATGATGTACTGTTATAAAACAAAATAAGTAGATATCTATGTAGTTATGTACTAAATTCTTATTAACAGAAAACAAAGCATTAATTGTTATAAAATCCGTTTTCGTTGTGCTCTAAAAATTTAGAATGCCAGTATCACAGATGTGAACAATAAAATGACGTTATTATGAAGTTAACGGATTCTAAGAAGACATACAAGACTTTGATGAAGCTATCCTATTTCATATAGCAGAAAACAATTGGAATAAGTATATATGTTTAGAATTTAACGGAAAAAATCAGAGCACAACTAAGTAACTTGTAACTACAAGAAGTGAATCTGATAAATTATACTGCCTTTGACTGATCACTTCAGCAGCTTATGATCTTTGAGAGGATCAAGTGCACCCCGTGCATTATCATCGGTCGAAAAAAAAAACTGATTTATTATAAAAACACCTTTTTTAAGGCCGTCTTAACTTTAAGCCTCAGGTACTTTAGTAAATAAAAAATATTGGTTTTGAGGCTTCAGCGAACAATCGCCGACAATAAATACCCAATTTGCATCTTTAAAACAGGCTAACTCACTTAGCGTGGAAAAGAAAACACCCGAAAGGATTGCAGTCACCACTTCTATAGCGTTGACATAAGAATTAAAATTGTATGTCACTTTGTTGAGTAAACCTTTCAGAAAACTGTCAGTAGATCCCCGAGCCATGACTTTTAAATCGTTTGGATAAAGTTTAAAATCGTGTAGCGTCTTCTTTATTTTTGTTTTCAAACAACACATGTGTGTTGTTCGACAATGTGAACAAATGAGTTCTTCTCGGTTATTACCGCCGTTGTTCTGAAGCAGTTTGGTCGGTAATGCCTCCATGACGGATTGCCCGTTGTGATCGCATTTCATGCCCGCTTTGAATGTCAACGTGACTAGCACGTTAAGTTTCTACTCTTCAAGGTTGGTTAAAGCCAGCTCATTTTAGTGGTTTTATGTTCTGTTTACAGCTACTTTGTCTACATTTGTAGACTCTTCAAGTAATAGTGCTTTAACCTCGTTACAAACAGCTTGGAACACGTCAAAGCTGTTCAAAAGAAGGCGAAAATAACTCGTATTTTTTTATTGAAAACTTGTGACAATCACCAGCTGTTAATCTAATAATAATGTATGTGATAAAAGTAGTTGTCCGATACTTAAATGCTATGAGGGTTAAGCAAAAAAGTTTTGAAGGTAACGGACTATATATTATTATAATAAAGATATTAGTATTTTAAATTAAAAGAAATATAAATCATTCATTTCTAAACCGGGAAAGTAGAAATAAAAGTGACAGTGTTCCTGAAGATGTTATCGCAAACATGTAATTAGCACTTACTGATTCACACGAGAGAGTGAAACTGCGCCATGTTTTAGCAACCTCCAATAAGATTATTGATTGTGAATCAAATAAACAAGGAAACAATAAAACTGCCGCAGAGATAGATACGAAATTAAAGCTAAAATGTGAGTGAAAGTCATGATAACTTTACAGTTATCACCACAGAACAAAC
Source organism: Hydraecia micacea (assembly GCA_914767645.1). Taxonomy (NCBI): domain Eukaryota; kingdom Metazoa; phylum Arthropoda; class Insecta; order Lepidoptera; family Noctuidae; genus Hydraecia; species Hydraecia micacea. The sequence continues at coordinate 10,663,330 of OU611797.1, forward strand.
CACAACTGCAGTTTTTTTAATAAAGAAAGTTAATAAATAATTTAGCAGTAAACCAACGAGATTATTCTTAAAAGTTATATAATTATAACAATTTTGAAACGTATTAATTCAGATTTATTAACCACTTTTTCTACGGTTCTCTGGGTGTCAAACGAGTAACATAGAGTAGCTAATTCATTCACACATGCATGTAATAGCAAGTCGAGAGTAAAAGTGTTTAATTTTTTTTTCTATGATTCGATTTCCTTTCAGCGTCTTCTAAATCGTTCATATTTCTAACAAATCTAGCAAAATTCGTTGTTTGTAGAAACACGTCACCTCCAATGCAAGTGGTTTGAAAACCTGTTAAAATTTCTCTTGCGTTAAATTTCGGCCAGTCCACTCCAAAGCCGAGAACCCGTTCTACTGACACACTATGCACAAACTTTTAATCAACAATATTGATATAACATACAACGATATAATCATTCATGAATGTTGTTGAATCTATTGTTGCCTTCATCACTGATCTGTTGTTATTTTTATCAGTAACGGTACTGACAAGGCCAGGGCCAACGACCGTTCCGTATTTTTCGCTAAGTTTTTGCGGCTAGCCGATAGATGGCACTGATCACTGGAAATTCGCGGTATATGACTTTAATTGACTTACCAATATATGTACCTTGACAGTTTTTATAGCCGCCTTTAAACTTACATTAATATTACTAGTAAGAAGTATTTTATCATCATCGTTACCTGCAACAAACAAAGAGACATTAATATTTGTATAGTAATATATTTTGTCAAATAACTTAGTCCCTATGTTATCCAACCTGATGCGTTTACAAGTATTTATAATTTTATACTCAAATACAAATTATTATCGTTACAGAAATCACGCGAGAGCGCGAGCGCGCATTACATCATGGGCCAGGAACAGTCGTACGCGCACGCTAGCGGCACGCAAGTGAGACGGTACAAGGACAAGTACGACGAGCCCCTGCACTACCGGAGCTCGCCCGTCGACTACCGAGCCAACGACTTCGACAAGGACTACAAGCGACATAAAGCGAGGAGGAGCGCTGACAGCTTTAAGAGCGACAACTCCTCAACAGAGAGCAGCGGCTACAGGAGCGGCTCCAGCGCCTGCGAATACCGCTCCGACAGATCCTCCAACAGCGACTACTACTGCACGTCCTTGTACAAGAACGAACACTATAAAGACGTCAACAAAGAACTCTATAAACCCGTCAAACTCCACAAAGAGAAGCGATACAACACGCTACAACTCTTCGACGCCGATAAAGACGAACTGAAGAGCGCGCGACTCAAAAGCTATCTTAGCGAAACAGAAAAGGCGACGAAAACGACGCCCACGAAAAAGCCTGGCATTAGGAATTACACACCTAAAATTCTTTCAGAAGAGGAGCAAAGAAAGAAAAGCCAGCATTGGATTTAAGAGAGCTAAGACTAGTAGGCTAAGTTGTAAATATTAGTTTAGCGGTAGATGAGTTGTAAGGGCAGCCATGGAGGCGGCAGGAGCGCTGGCCAGCTTGGCACCGTCGCCCATCACCGTATTGGGTCTGATACCACTCCTGGCACTCGGGATCACGTACTTCAGATACCAACAATTCGACCCAGAGTCTTATATTACGGATGTCAATACTGTAAGTATTTTAAATATCATACTCATAATTCGTAACAGAGGCCCGTGGCTAAATAATAACAGCCGCATAGGTCGATCGATCAGGTTAAGCTACGCTTGCCGCGGTTGGTCTGAGAATGGGTGACCATCTTTACATACCGAGACCCCTCGTGCCTCGGAAAGCACGTTAAGCCGTTCGTCCCGGATATCATTTTTGGATCTTTGACAGTCGTTACGGGTAGTCACAAGCCCGAAAGTCTGACAACCAGTCTTACCAAGGGGGTTTGGTTTGGGTTGTGGAGGTCAGATAGGCAGTCGATCCATGTAGGTTAAATACTGGTATTCAGCTGTATTCGGTTAGACTGGAAGCCGACCCCATCAAAGTTGGGAAAAGGCTAGGCAGATGATGATGACTCATAATTCGTAACACATAAGGTTGTTGCAATTACGCAAGTGCATTTTCATATAACATCACGCCTCTTTTCTCCTAAGGGCTAGGCAGAGGTGACCTATTGTATAGTGCATTATCATCTATTTTTATAAAAACTGAATAGGTACCTACACTACAAAATAAAATTACAAATTAAAAATTATTTATTGAAACGAGAAGAAAATGATACCTATACTATTACAATATAATAATGTAAACTTGTAATGTTTCAGCTGTTGCCGATCTACGACTTCGTGATAGTCGGCGGCGGTTCTGCCGGCGCAGTGGTCGCGTCGCGGCTCTCCGAGATCGGCAACTGGACTGTGCTGCTCCTGGAGGCCGGCCAAGACGAAACTGAGATCTCTGACATCCCCGCGCTGGCGGGCTACACACAGCTCTCCGACATGGACTGGCAGTTCCAGACCACGCCTTCAAACAACCGCTCCTACTGCCTCGCTATGAACGGCGACCGCTGCAACTGGCCCAGAGGCAAGGTACTCGGCGGCTGCAGCGTGCTAAATGCGATGGTGTACGTCAGGGGCAACCGAAACGACTACGACCTCTGGGAAGCGCTCGGTAACCCCGGCTGGTCGTATGATCAAGTGTTACCATATTTCCTCAAATCTGAAGACAATCGCAACCCGTACCTAGTGAACACGCCGTACCACGCCGCCGGCGGATACCTCACGGTCCAAGAAGCACCCTGGCGCACGCCACTATCGGTTACGTTCTTGAAAGGAGGCATGGAACTTGGTTACGAGAACCGTGACATAAACGGAGCGAAACAGACAGGCTTCATGCTGACCCAGGCGACCATGCGGCGCGGCAGCCGCTGCAGTACGGCCAAGGCCTTCCTCAGACCTGTCAGACAGAGGGATAACCTGCATGTAGCTCTAGGCGCCCAGGTCACTAGGATTCTTATCAATCCTGTTAAAAAGCAGGCATACGGAGTAGAGTTCTATAGAAATGGCCAAAAGCACAAAATCAGAATAAAAAGAGAAGTGATAATGTCCGCCGGAGCATTAGCGACACCTAAAATAATGATGTTAAGTGGAATTGGGCCAGCGGACCATCTAAGAGAACATGGGATTCCTTTGGTAGCAAATCTAAAGGTCGGCCATAATCTGCAGGATCACGTTGGTCTTGGTGGTTTGACTTTCGTTGTCAACAAACCAGTTACATTTAAGAAGGACCGTTTCCAGACGTTCAACGTTGCTATGAACTACATTTTATACGAAAAAGGACCGATGACGACTCAAGGCGTAGAGGGACTAGCATTTGTCAACACTAAATACGCGCCACCGTCTGGCAACTGGCCGGACATTCAGTTCCACTTCGCCCCCAGTTCCGTTAACTCTGATGGGGGAGAACAGATTAGAAAGATATTGAACCTGCGTGATAGAGTGTACAATACTGTCTACAAACCAATAGAGGATGCTGAAACCTGGACTATACTACCATTATTGTTGAGACCGAAGAGCTCCGGTTGGATTAAATTAAAGAGTCGCAACCCGTTCGCTGCGCCGTCTATAGAGCCGAATTACTTCGCGTACAAGGAAGATATCAAAGTTCTAACAGAAGGTATAAAGATAGCGATGGCTTTGTCGAACACGACAGCTTTCCAGAGGTATGGTTCGAGGCCGCACAACATTGCTATGCCTGGTTGTCAGCACCACGTGCTGTTTAGTGACGAATACTGGGAGTGCAGTTTGAAGCACTTCACGTTTACAATATACCATCCTACGGGGACATGCAAAATGGGTCCGAAGCAGGACATAGATGCTGTGGTAGACCCGAGGTTACGTGTCCATGGCGTAGCTAACCTGAGAGTTGTCGACGCAAGTGTGATGCCCACCATCATAAGTGGGAACCCCAACGCTCCTGTCATCATGATCGCTGAGAAAGCATCAGACATGATCAAAGAGGACTGGCTTGTATTATGACAGTGTTAAATTATAGTGAATGAAAAATACTCAGTCATGAACAAAATTGTTCCGTAAAATTCTATTATATTGGATTGAATGTAATGTTATTATCGTTTGTAGGACTGTAAATATATTTTTAAGGTATGTAGTGTACGTAATTATTTTACTTTCCGAGTCTTTTAGGCGTAATGTATTGTAATAAAAATTACCATTCGTTGGTCAGCTATACAATAAAAAATAAAAATATTGTTTCTGGTTTTATTTGCACAACTCGCTTACGTAGGTAGGTACAATTACACAAAATATAGTGCTCCTAATTTCATTATAAAATAAAAATTTCAAAGCAAGGTCTTAACTAAATAAGATCCCATACGACTTGGTACATTTAATTAAATGAGAAGAAGGATCCATAAGGCCATAAATGCTTACTACTCGTATGCATATTAGACAAAAAACTACTGAATATACAGTCATACTAACAGTGACATCTGTTAGCGAATAGCAGAAACTTTATGTTAAGCGCCTTCTCTGGCCGAGTAGCTGTACTACGTACAATGCCTAAAACTTTCATAGTTCAATTTAGAGCCACTAGATGGGGTACAATACTTTGCTTGCTTGTTCATGATAAAGGTAAGCAGCCCAAAAAGGCACTTGTATTATAATAAACCAGTGGTTCCTCTGGTTAAAGTCATGACCAATGCCACCAACTATAAGGTCGAGGTCGATGGGCAGGAAATACACTATGTCGACGAATATATCTACCTGGGCCAGCTAGTTTCCTTCCACAACAGACAGGACAAAGAGATCGACCGCCGAGTCGAAAATGCGTGGAAGAGCTACTGGTCCATGAAGGCGCTAATGAAGGGCGACCTTCCTGTTTCACTAAAGCGTAAGCTCGTCGACATGTGTATCCTACCTATCCTAACCTATGGCGCGCCCAGACTTGGTCTTTGACAGAGGCTCAGAAGTCCAGACTCAAGGTTTGCCAAAGAGCGATGGAGCGTAGTATCCTAAAGATTAAACTCACCGACCAAATTCGCAACACCACAATACGCTCCAAGACAGGTATCGCCGATGTTGGCGGCAAGTCTGCAAGGCTGAAGTGGGACTGGGCGGGTCACACTTATAGGATGCATCCAGACAGATGGGCCAAAGTCGTCCGAGGCAGGCCTAAAAAACGCTGGCGTGACGATTTAGACTCATTCCTAACCGACTGGACGGAGAAGGCACAACACAAGGAAATGTGGAAGAACATGGGGGAGGCCTTTGCCCAGCAGTGGGACAGTACAGGCTGACCAAAAAAAAAAAAAAAAAGTGGTTCCTCTTTGGTAGAAAACGTTGAAATAAAACTGTTAGATTTGAGTTTTCAAAATTATCTAATAAGAATTCATCAGATTAAGTGAAGAACCTCTAGTGACCGCTCTAGTGTTCCGTCAAGGAAGATCTAAGTTTTATAACAAACAAAAAAAAATTTACTAACGTACCATAACATCACTCCTTGTTACCAAGCAGTCGTGTAACTATAGTCCGGGTGTACTACGGGTAAGTACCTATACCTCTGCTTAACCTTTCGGAGAAATGCGGGTAGGTACATTTCGCCAGTTATATTTAAGTCCTATGTAATAGGGGGGCGAGCCTATTGCAAACACATCCAGACTCCGAGCTCCTACTGACAAATTCCAAATCGAAGTACCCAATAGCACTTTGCCCGACTCGGGAATCGAACCCAAGACCTCATGCTCAGCAGTAGCGCTTGCGACCACTAGACAAACAAGGCCGCTTATTTAGATTATTTAGAAATTAATTATGTAAAGACACCAGCACATCAAGCTACTACAATCTATCAAGTTTTTTTTAATAGATTTTCAACTTTATCGCTAATTGATTGGCAAAATTTGACAGTTTCGGGTAGGTTGATGTGCTGGCGTCTGTACTTGGCTCTAAAAAATAATCAAAGCAAACTGTTTGCTTAGATAAGTAACGCAAACAAGATCAAGATTGTCACTTAAAAGTAATAAAGATTTCAGGTTTAGTATGAATAAATCTGGTGTTTCAATCAATGTAATAAAACACCCACTTATTACCTATTTACACCTACATTTATTATCATTTCCCGGCCGTTAGATAAGTTCCTCTACACACCTCATTCAGAATGTAATACTAATAAGTATTCAAATGAATCTAGATTTCTAGTTTTATGTGTCAGCGGCTTTACATAAACTGCTTCGAAGATAAAGTGCGTAGTAATATTACTTATCTAATTTACATAAACTTACTTAATAATTTTACGATTATCTGTGTATTTACTTCTCAAGAGAGAGGAGCATTGGAACGCGTGAAGATACTTCATCGAACTAATATATTTATCATGCCTTACCATGCTCTTTTGTAAAGAACATTATTCAAAAGCTTTTTTTATGTTCCCTAGGTATTGCAGTTAAGAAAACACTCTTAGAAAGGTAAAAGGCAAACCCATGCAGTTCTCTACCTCAAGCTACTGTTTACTTTCTAATGAATTCAGGCTGTACTCAAGCTAAATGGAAATTATTATCAAACTAGCAGCGCCCCGTGGTTTCACCCGCATACGTTTCGATCCCGTGGGAATATCGGGATAAAAACTATCCTATGTCCTTTCCCGGGACTCAAACTCTCTATACCTACCAAATATCATCTAAATCGGTTCAGCGGTTTAAGCGTGAAGAGGTAACAGACAGACAAACAAACAGACAGACAGATACACTTTCGCATTTATAATATTAGTATGGATTGGATGATCGTCAGGAACTAGGTATGGTGACCATGTGTGCAGCTGGAGGCTCAATGGACCATCGGAAATTTTTGACGCACGAAAACTCATACTACCAACGTATAGTACTTTGTTTGTCATCTACTTTACATAATAGGCGTGACTCCAGTCTATCGATACAAGGAGCGGCTGCTTATCCAAACGTAGGTATTTGTACATAATAATTATGATAGTGACACCAGAACCAGTCGTCGTACGTAGCGTTACACGTACGAGTGACCGGCTGGTTAAACCTCGAGCCGTTGCACAACATTCTATCAACTCGATCAGGTGTGATTAGCTGTTCTGATTTATGGCTATAAGCGCCACCTGCTTCGACTTGGGGAATTTTAATTATTATTCATTACATTGTAGTGATATGCATTTGATTGGTACTTGCAGAAGTGATTGACCACTTTCGGTAGCAAAGAGATCCGGGTTTTTCTAGGTTTCCGTACCCAAAAGATGTCAAACGGTACCATATTACTAAGCCTCCGCTGGCCGCACGTCCGTCCATCCGTTTGTCTGTCAGCGTGCTGTATCTCATGAATCGTAGGTAATAGGTGGACAGCGAAAATGTTCACAGTGTGTATTTCTATTGCCGCTATAACAACAAATAATAAAAATAATATAATGTAAAAAATAAACGGGGTCTCCATACAAGAAACGTGTTTTTATCAGCGTTTTTCTTCCTTGTGGTACGGAACCGTTCGTGTGCGAGTCCGACTCGCACTCGGCAGCTTTTTTTAGGAAACTCTCGGCAAAAAGTTTCCGGTGCCCTTTTTGCGTACTTAACACACTTTAAATTACAATCTGAATAATTTTGAAGGATATTGCCAATCCATTGCTTTATAATGTTCGAAAAATGATTCTGCTGAACAACTTAAATAATGCAATGAATGTTGTTGAACTGACAAAATGAAAGCCATTGCTATCTACTGATAGTGTGTTTTAATGCAATTACCCCACAGCTTCTACTATAAAGATTCTAAACTAAACAGAAAGAAGATTTAAAAAGATTCCCATATTATGAAAAATTGGCACTGCGATAACGTTGTTCGGTTCTTCCAAACTTCCAAAGTGATATCTACTACAAACACTAATTTGTAAAATATCGGAATACTCAACATTTTGACTACTCCGTTGTTTTAGTAAATCACGTTAAGTTATGATGAGCTAATGATCTCATACAATAAATAGAATATTGTCAACGAAGGGCCTCCATGCAAACACATCAAAGCTGCTATGGAAAAATACATATTAGCATTATCTAATAAGTTTGTTAAAGGCTCACGCAGACAAGCGCGACGCGACACTAGTATAACAATTCCTATGAACACTTCGCGGAATTTGTTTACCAGAATCGCGTCGCATCGTCGCGTCGCGCCTTTCAGCAGGAGCTCTAAGGCGATGACTAAGGTTTAATCTTGTTATCTATGCAGACACCTCAACCACTTACAAAATAGTGAAACGCATAATAACAGCTGAGTAAACCGACACCTCGAGTTATATCACTTTGTATTTAACTAACTGCATCATGTAAGAGCTGCATTTAGGTTTACCACCAAGTAAATAATGACGGCACTAAGACTTTAGAACGCTATATAGTAATTATAGTATCTGTTTAGGCAGAAAAATATTAGCACATTATTTCACTTTCCTTTTAAAAACATGCAAAGCAATGGCGTTGAGAGAAAAGGGTTGTGATTGTAACGTTTTAGCTTGTGTAGTTAAAAACGTTCAAAGCGAAGAAAAACTATACCTATTCATATTTTGTAAATATTTTTGTTCTTTAAGAGATATTCATATTTTGGAGACTTTTGACCCTCGTCATCTGACGGTCTTCCATATTTCTCTGTCACTAAGCTTGTTCGGGTCAATTGCAGTGGCGTGCATTGCATAAAAGCGTATAAGTAGTCCCTGCCTGTAAAACAGGTATTATTCTCTTGTTGTGCCTTTGTGTTATTTTTATTTTTTATTTATTTTATTTTATTTTGGCAACAAACAGTCATGTACTCACAAACAATATTACCTATGAGAGAATTGGTTCCTTACAAAAGACCTATAGTGCCGACAATGTGGTATAGTTATAAAAATATGTACCATAAACTCTTAACAAGGAAAGACGTGCAAGAAATACATATATTAATTTTTGTATCAGAACCAATGTTCAATGCAACTTAATTTACAAAGTAAACTGAAGGTAAATAGAGTAAAATACAGAGTGAGTTAAAACTATGTGACATATATAGACTTTATATAGACTTTCCATGAATAAACACTTTTTAAATTTAATACCTGTTTCATAATTTATAAAATAATTTTTTCACGACTGTACTCTGTCCAGCTGCGAAACTGTCCAGCTTAGAATCTGTCCAATTGCAAATCTGTCCAGTTGTTCCGGAGGGGTAAAAATGCCTATGGCATTAAGTCCGCCTCTGTACATTTTTGTGCTTAAAGTATTAAATAAATAAATAAAATTGTGTACCAAAGTAACGACTTCAGGCATAAACCGATTAATTTTCTAATTTCATGCAGCAGCTACTCGTATCTTATGTTGCAGAAAACCGATTCATCAAAATAACGGTTATTTAGCTACATGGTTGCATTTAAACACGGAAGTTTTCATCTGTGACCCCACAGGTCTCGAGCATGGTGGTGACTAGGTGGGGTGGGTCTAAGAGGTCAAAAGGTGTAAGATTTACATGACGACAAAGGTAATAATATTATATGTACAGACGTGTTGTCGCATAACAAGAGGTCAGGAACTCTACAAGTTTATTAGTTTCGTACAGAGATTATTTGAATCCTTAGGTACTCCGTAGGTATTATGACTTACCAACTGAATTTCGACAAACCGTAATACGACAAGATTTTATTTCGACAATATGGAACTCCGAAACGTCTTCATTCATCTCGACAATTGGTACATTAATATAATTATAAATGCAGAAGAAACTCTGTCTCTCTGTCAGTCTGCTACCTTTTCACGTCTTACCTAAAAGCTGAACGGATTTCGATGAAAATTGCCCCAGGACCATGACTTCGGTTGGGATTGGGACATAGGGTACTTTTTAATAAAATTTTAATATGTTACCGTGAGATAATTTCCGAATGTTACGCGTGCGAAGCCGCGGGAAAAGCTTGAGTGATTTAAGATTAAGATGGTTATGCAGCAAGCGTTTATGCATGTTTCAAAGACATAGTGTGTCTAGCGTACCTACATAAATTTTGGGAGACAAGCAGGTGGGCTTAAAAAAAGTGACAAGGCAGAGACAAGATAGAATACTACTATGACAGCTGATAGAGATAAATGGAGAAATCATTAGTTTATGCTAAAATAATAGAGCAGCAACAGTAATTGCTACACACAATTAAATTCATAAGGAACATGCGATTAGAAACGATTAAATCATAATAATCGTTCGTTCCTGGATGTGGTCATTATTATCAATTGAACACATTACTGAGTATTGAGTAACCTTTGTTAACAACACAGCTCATTGATTTGTTTCTACTTGAATTGGTTCATAATTGAATTGGTTCATACTTGGTTCATAATTGAACTGCATAATATGTCATAGTAGCCTTAGGCTGCCTTTGCACCATGCAGAGATGAGCGAGTATGCGTAGCGAGGGATGTGTGTAAAACTAACAAATACCAACGCTGACTTAGTTCAAGCTATAAAAATGAAGCGATGTTAGCCCAGTCGGTGTATTCTGTAAAAACTCACCATGAAGTGAGCTTTATTAATTCAGCCGAAAGACGTCCACTGCTGGACATAGGCCTCCCCCAAGCACCGCCACTTCGACCGGTTCTGTGCCTCCCCGCATCCAACGGATTCCTGCGACCTTCACAAGGTCATCGGTCCACCTTGTGGGAGACCCCACTCGAGAAACTCGGCCCCATCGGCCATCTGTTCTGCGTGCAAACTAAGGAAGTGAGCTTGACTTGTCAATATTTTCAATCCATCAGGTGGAATGGCAGCATACTTCAAGCTAACTTTTTACAGAATAGATTGTTAGGTTCTCGTTCAGGGCCTCGTTGGTCTAGTGGTTACAATCGCTAATGCTGATAAGGACCTGGGTTCGGTTTCTGGTTCGGGCAGTGTTATTGGGTTTTACCTTGGCCCGGAGTCTGGATTTGTGCCCAGTTGATGGCAATAGGCTCGCCCCCTATTACATGGGACTTAAACATAACTGGCGAAATGTGGGTGCACCAAGTACTGGTTACACCTCAGCCTTACCCTTCCGGGAATACAGGCGTGATGTTATGTGTAAGTTGACAGGTTTATAAACCTATAGATACCCACTGCCGTACTGCAGGTTATCTCATATCAGCCTTTACAACAAGGCTGCGGTTACTGGAGAGAAAAAAACCAAGTTACGAATGTTGTTTCCAGTTTCCGTAAGTGAGTAGTTAAATAGATTTTTAACCGACTTCAAAAAAGAGGAGGTTCTCAATTTGAATGTTTATATTTTTTTTGTGTGTGTTTTTAAGCTAAAACGTCGCACGCCATTTCTTCCAGCTGATGACAGTGGTAGCTAAGACTTACTTGACTTACGTGTTGAACCGTTTAAAAATTAATAACTCTCTATTCATATCCAACACCAGCTGGAGATTGGTTCTAAGGCACATAAAAGTTCTTGAAACTCAGCTGCAAAAACTATGCCAATAAAACCCTTTGGTACATAAACACAAAAAGGTAAATAATTTTAATTTTAAATTAAACGTTTCATGTTCTCCAACTGCACATACGCATCACACCGCATCGCTCCGCAGCGCGACCAACAATGCGCCCACGCTCACGTACGCCAACTTATGTAACACGCACACATATTCGCAAGGTTCCGCATAACACTCGGCACACACTCTCGGAGGACCGACGCGACGTTGAAAGACACTCACGTACACTCCGATTAAAAAAGACTACCTTATAGGATGATACCTGTAACCGATTTTGAAGCTCTATCAGCACGTAGAGATGAATCACTTGCTGCGTGAGATAAAATACTTAGGTACTTTTTAGGTTTACAAAAGTATTATGGAGACTCTTGGTTCCGTTGAATTTAATTTCCGTTTTTTTGGAATTTCTGGAATGTATCTATAGCTAGCTGCGCCCCGCGGTTTCACCCGCGTAAATGTCGATCCCGTGGGAATATCGAGATAAAAAAGAAAGAAAGAAGTATATAATTTATTTAGCAAAAAAAACAAAAAAAAAGCGATAAAAAGCAAAATTTAATCAACATTGGGCCAGCCGTTTGAGCGTGAAGAAGTAACAAACATATAAGCACACACACACACCCTCACACACTCACAAACTTTCGCGTTTATAATATTAGTGTGATAAATCTTGTCATACTGACCGTGGAGCTGGGGATATGTGACTTATTTTAGAGAATAATTCTTCTTCATGTTCATATTCATAACTAATATACTACACCATTTTTTTAATCGATATTTTTCTTGTTGTGTACACGCTACATTGTTCCACTAATCCGTTCGTGTATAATAGGTACAAGCACACCGGTTTGAGTAGTTCATTTAAATTTTTTAATCATTCAGTTGCCATTATTACAAAACTTGCCGGTTAGAACTCACATTTGCTAGAAATTCTGCCTTAAATCAGGAACGTGATGCCGTAAGCTCAAAGCTGATTGCAGCAATCTTACTCATTATGTACACAAATATGGTATTCTAGTATGTGTGCTAGGGGAAATAGCATTATAGGAAGGAGGTTCGATATTAGATAGTTAATTCGTTTCGTTCGTACTTGCCAAGGTTTTACTAACGATATCAATACATAATCGTAGATCTTTGGCAGTTGCAGAAGCCCGAAAGTCTATCAACCAGTCTTACCAAGGAGAAGAGGAACATCATCGTAATGTACATAATAACTTAGTTTTCAAGACAACTCTATCTACCATCGGAAATGTTTCAGAAGAATATGAACCGAAAACGTCAAATCATAATAATTATATTTATGAATTTCTTACATGCATAATGCTTTCACTTTTTTAAAACCTACAACAGCCGGTCTATTCTGTATAAAATAATTAATGTCATCGTGAAAACTTGGCGAGATTTCTACGGAATAGGTCGGCAAGTGTTTATTATCAAGGTCTCTCCCAAAATGATAAGTTAAATTGCATTGCGCATGAGTTGATGACCGCTCACACTGCCATTTCAGACCCAGACCCAGTACTAGTGACCTACTAATTACTGAAAGTTCAAGTAAAACAAGTGCAAGTTGTATTACTTGAACTATAAGTTACTTGAAGTCTGCATACTCGTTGTTGCATGCATATAGCCCCTTAGTCAAACTTGATAGCCAATAGTTACGCTTCATAACTTATCGCTGTCATTATCATAACCAATATCTTTATTAATAGAAATATTTATAATTGCATTGATTGACATTCTGTGGTTGTTGTTTCTGTTGTTGTTTGTTTCACAACCAGTCTTACCAAGGGGTACTTATCGTATTACCCAGTTACTGGGTTGTTGACGTCAGATAGGCAGTTGCTCCATATAAAATACTGGTATTCAGCTGCACCCGTTAGACTGGAAGCCGACCCTAACATAGTTGGGAAAAGGCTAGGCAGATGATAATGATATGCATTTAATGAAATTGTTTCAACTGTTTTAGATAACAATAATACAGACAAAAATAGGTACACAAGTATTGGCACTTTTATAGATAATAGGGCGTAATAGCAAAATAATTTACACACCACTTCATATTTTTCAAGTCGACTCAAGAGAATGAACCTCATTTTAGTAACAGTTCTATGAGCAATAATAAACAACACTATTACATAAAAGCTATTATAAAGAAACAAAACAGAGCAATTAATCAAATCGTAACTAGACCCTGCCATACCAACATCAGTAACCTCAAAATTTCTATCTATACATATTCACTACTAGCTGCTGCCCGCGACTTCGTCCGCGTGAAATCCTATCCTAACTAATACTATAAATGCGAAAGTAAGTTTGTTTGTTACCTTTTCAGGCCTAAACCACTGAACCGATCGTCCTGAAATTTTGCATATACGTTGTCAGGTGTACAGAAACGGACATAGGGTACCTTTCATCCCGAAAAAAGTGCTGTTCCCGAGGAAAACAACAATACACGTGGCGCCATCTATTATCATAATAACGTTATTGTTGTTTTTTTTCGGAAACAGCACTTCTTTTCGGGATGAAAGGTACCCTACGTCCGTTTCTGTACACCTGACAACGTATATGCAAAATTTCAGGACGATCGGTTCAGTGGTTTAGGCGTGAAAAGGTAACAAACAAACTTACTTTCGCATTTATAATATTATATATATATATTTAAGATTACTCACTCTGCAATAACTAGGCAGTTTGCATTCCCCGGACATAGTTTCCGCGATCGCACTGCTCTCTTACTTACAAAGGATCACATTACAGAAGTTTTGTATTACCTGACGTAATGGAATGAAGTATGAGTTTCGTGGCCTTATTTCCTATTTATCACGTCCGCTGTGAACAGGCTGTGAGTATTTATAATAGTGCTTTTAGAAATGTTATTTTAACAAGCAAAAACAGGCAAATAACGTTTCCGTGACCGACCGATAGACTGAGATACAACGAACAGCTTAAGGCGACTACATGACCTAAAGCGCGGTCACTATCGGACTGCATAGAAACAAAAGAGAAGCGCGATGACACAACGCTGGTAATTTATTGCAAAATATGGAGCAATTATCTATTTACAGAAAATATATTGTTTGGACTAAAAAATTAAAACACTAGTGCTTTAGTATGTTGCTTGTAGAATAATCTGACAATCAGAATGATTATATTTGGTATGTTAGTATGGTTTTTATTGTAAAAATAAAGTTTTTAGAGGTATCTTCATGTTTTTTTTCTATCGTATCAAAGATAAAAAAACATATACCTAATTAGTTGTATTATGTTTTCAACACACTATCTAACTTGCATATATCCTGAAGAATATAAGTAATATATTTTACTGACTTTGTTTACTGTAGTCGATCATATACTTTTAGTCATTATAAAACTTGCGTTTTTTGCGTTTAGGTCCTGTAGTCCCCTAATGGCGAGACGCGACAGCGCAACGTACCTCTAGTAGAACAATTTTTATGAAATCTTCATGGTAATTGTTCTACCGATACGCGTCGCACCTTTCTGCGGAGCCTTAACACTTTGACGGACACTAAACGCCCATAGGCGTAATAACAATCAAACTTCTATTAATGTCTCCTTCAGAGTCCTTCAACGGCTTCAACCGATACGGCATAACCCACTGAAGAATGAAACATGTCCAGGGTTCCTTAGAGGGTGTAGAAGCATACTAATAAGTAAGGAAGGGTATTTGGAGAATAATGCCCGTTTTCACCATCGTTCCTTAAATTTAGGGAGACCTTAAGAAATTTTAAGTGTTAGTTTCGTTTTCACCATCATCTAAGGGACACTTATGGTCCTAAAACATATGGGTAAGGGGCTGATTTAAGGAGTCTCTTATGTTAAGAGACTCTTAGTTAAGGAGTGTTTGAGGGAACGATGGTGAAAACGGGCATAAGTCTCTGGAATCATCCCCCTAAGCACAAAATCCGTAGTTTTGGATGACGTTACGGGCCATTCCTACTCCGTATCATCTACGGACATAAGATTAGTTTGGGGACCGGCCTAAGAATATCACCACGATTCGACAGTGTTGTCCCTACTCCCGATGTGTTTTTGCCCATCCGAAAATTGATTCATTCGGGTGTAGGATTAATCCGAAGTTTCGAATTACTTTCGGATAGGCCCGTGTCTTCGTTCACGGACGTATAGAGTAGGCCCTCTGAATTTTCCAAATGTGGGTGAATTTTGTATTCAATCGAAGGGTCGAATCATCATCATCATCACCATTTCAGCCGAAAGACGTCCACTGCTGGACATAGGCCTCCCCCAAGCACCTCCAAAGGGTCGGATATCTTCGACTATCAGAATAAGTGCAAAAAACCTAACAAGCCATAGGCATCGTAAAGATCCGTAGTTCATTCACCTGAGGATAAGTCTTGCGAATATTATGCAAGAGCTAAATATTTACATAAAATATACAACAATTGATCGTTTAAACCGTAATATAACACGAACAATACTCGACAGTTCGAGAGCACGGGCTGTGAAAGCTTTTCACACTCACATTGTGGGTCCACGGCCTGGCTCGGTGACGTAAGAGACCTTATATTACCCACAACTTTCGATTTCTGGATGAAGTCGTGTTTGCTTCCTTTCCGGCTTGTAATCTTCTGGAAAGTTTTTAAATCTTCACGATTTAAAACTTAAGTTACTGATTGTTGCATGAACAACATTAAAATGTTATCTTAAATTAATATTTCATAATCGAATATCGATTAAGGTTTATCGATATTCTGCTAATCGACTTCCAAACTCGGTATGATGTGTGTTTATTTTTGAACAGCGCGTTGCTCCGTGGCCGGGGGTCGATGTCGTAAGCAGCCCGATTACCCACAACTTTCGATTTCTGGATGAAATCGAGTCTGCTTCCTTACTCGGCTCTTAGCGAGTAACGACCTTGTGGAAAAGCGATATAACTTTATAAATAACGGAAAAAGAATTTATGGCTAACTTGAAGCTTGAGAAATCTTATCCATTAGGAGTTGCTCTATGTTTATTTACTATGACGACAATGAAATGCTAAACATTTCAATAACAGCTACCTACTGCTACACACTACAGCCTCGTAAGCCTGGCAATTGAATAATCGACCTGAAGATATCAAAGGCAGACAAAATGCGGAAGGAGACATTAGATTTTGAGACACCTTTAGTACGTTCTAATTGAAAAGTTTGGTAAGAAATTCAGGAAGGGACTAGAGAAGAATCTGGTCGAAAAAAAACTGTCCTGAACGAACATAATATATGATGTTCGTTTGTTGCCTGACACATTTCAGGAAGCAAGACAGCTCGATTAACATAAGAATCGGTATTCTGCATTTCACAATCGATGCTGGAATTAGGTCGATCGCATCGTTTTGCAACGATTACGTGTGCGATTTTCGTCACATGCATGACCGGTGTCGTCGCGCGTCGATGTCATCGGTATACTGACACACCTCACATCACGTCGGCTTTGTCTGAGTACATGTTACCTCATCTAACGTAACGTTAGAGTTAGAGTTTAAGTTCATGATCTACTTTCCTATTTGTTTGCTCTTGTTTATCTTTCTGTTTTCTGTTCTTACTGTCGAATTTTTGGTTTTGTTAACATCAACAACCTCACCTACTCGTATTATTGAGGGAATAGTGTTAGTTCTGTAATTTGCGTTTCTAAATGTAATATTTACTTTTCTTTTGCAGAGAGATTTTTGTTCAACATGAATTCGATTGCTCCTGCTTATATATTTACACCATTGGATCCCGAGGTCTGCTCAGAAAGTATGTACATCATCAATTTACTTTGTAAAGTAATTATTATTATTTTAATTATTGTGAATGTGAGGACTATGAACATGGAGTCATTTTATTTTTTCATTTAATTTTTGAACGATTATCTCGCAGTTCGAGTAATTTGTGCGGCCTACCGAAATGTTCTTTCTTTGGTATTGTTCGTAGAGTCGTTGAGCTCCTTAACTTCTGAGATTACTGACTGGACAGGTCCCCTGAAATCTGTGTGGTTCTTTCCTCAAAAGACCATCTCCGACACTAATCTGCATAATCCTCATATGGCCTGACCAAGATTATGTTTGAACTTTAAAAGAATCGTTTGTTTTGGTCTTTCTTCTCAGAGTAGTCGATTAGGAAACACCGAACTCACATAGTTTTAAAACATAAATGAATTTTGATGGGTAAATGTTATTTTGTTTTAACCAATAGATATATATATAGAAATAAATATCATTTGTCATTTACTCCTCAACGTCCTCTACAAAATCAAAGGAAAGTAAAACTGCATCCATCATACGAACACAATCACAATCTTACAAAGTATGATATGCAACAAGTAACAACGTACAAAAACGGCAATTAACATTAGAGCTAATGAATGAATCCCACGTCATTCACGAACAAACAATGTCACTGAGGATGTACCTCTAAGACTAAGTACTGAATAGAAAATGATAGAAGCAAGCGGAAAAACTCATCACGCGAGAGAGGAACTGACGTTGATGAGTTCCTTGGCGGACTTACTAGCATAATTTTACATATTTTATCATGATTTATGGTTACTAAGATTCATTATAAGTCTAGCTGCTGTCTGCTATTCAGATAGCTGTAGAAAGGAGACAGAATTTGGAAAGGATCTTTCAGATTTGCGAACGCTATACGATCAAAGAGCTTTTTGCTTTTTCAAGGAACAAAATAGGTGAATCGAAAGTAAACGTTTGACTTTTGAGCGTAAAGCTGGTAAGAAATTACGTACGGACACATAGATATGAAATTTAAAAGTAAACTTAGTTATCACAACAGACCTTACCCAATAAGTAAAGCACCCACTAATGACTTGTCTTTAACAAGGTATGTTAAAGAAACACAAATAAGATCAAATCAATCAAGATATCAATGTCCGAGCTCATTATACAACGTAGTGATTACAGCAGATACATAGTCGAATTTCATCAAACAAACCATAACATATCCCGCGACCCACAACTCCACATAAGCCACCTCGTAACACACATTACGAATTATCTGCAGACCGGGGAGCGCGTGGGGCGCCCGCACCGACCAGCGCACGCGCAGCGCCAGTCCACCACGCGGAGTCGCGTCGCGCAGCTGTCGCGAGCCAACCGGAACACTACCCACAAATTACGTCAGTTCTATTTTTTTAACTAAAACCTCCTTCTCTATCTCTGCTATCAATTAACTGTGAAAAAAAAAGTCAGCGTCATGAATATCAATAGCCGTTCGTTTCGTGACTGACTTCAGCGATTATATCGTTTCCACTCATTGTACCTGTAATGTGGTGTAATAGGAGCCTTATCTAACGTAGCGTATTACGACTGGTTAATCTTGTCGATAATTGCATAACGTCATACTCCTTTTTCACCCTTGGATTGACGTAAGAAGTTAGCGTGTGTTGTGATAGGTCATGTAATTTCATCGGTCCTGTAGTTCCACGTAGACGTCTGTAACACGTTATCGTGATAACGACTCGTAAGTCGTAATCGTGATAACATCTTAACAATAAATCGTGATCGCGATAAGGCCTTAGAATTTCTCGTTAACTTGGTGTTAATGTTAGTAAAAGCTAGGAGCGCTAAGTTATATAAGCGCATTCTAAGTACTTATGAAGCTGTGAACTTATTTCCTAGCTTCATTGAAAAATTGTGAGACGGCAATACTTGTCGCTGAAAGTAATTTGAATAACGTGTTTCGTGAGAGTGTTCAAAGGCATTGTTACTTCCTTGACTCCTTTCCACTCAAAATGTTCATCTTTAATTTTTCTAAGACCAGTCTTGTTATCGTTACGTTAAATTCGCATCATTCTTTTGTTTTCTTTTGGTTCTAATGTTGCTTTGGCATGACCTGTCAAATGGGAATCGCTGCTGCTAACCTATTACGTCAAAACAACGGTAATAGCTTCTCCAGCATAATACTAATGATTGGGCGCAATTAGCTGTACTTACTATTATATAACTGCTATGTTTAATACTTCTGACGCAAGCCTCTAACTGCAATGTATTTACTTCAATTTTATGACGTCGTTACGATTTTGACCCACATTCCTTTGGATTTTTGGACCTTAATTGTTTGAAGCTGCAAATTAAGCTGCGCTAATTAATTAATGACAGTTTAACTAATAATCTGCAAAAAAATGAATTTCACAATTCTTTGCAATTTTTTTTTCTATACAGGGTTATTGGAAAAACACCAAAAACCTCTTAAGAGGTCATTGTACTCATCATTATGAACAACTTTTACTATGGGACCAAACCAGAAATCGCGAAAAAAAATCAGCTGTTCCCTACATTTTGACAAGTTATACGAACATAAATGTAGGGAACAGCTGATTTTTTTTTCGCGATTTCTGGCTTGGTCCCATAGTAAAAGTTGTTCATAATGATGAGTACAATGACCTCTTAAGAGGTTTTTGGTGTTTTTCCAATAACCCTGTATAGTTTTCGATAATTTGCTCTAAACATCAGTGACATCATCCAATCGATCAAAAGCGCCACAATTAAAACGTCACCACGCATAATACCACTTCTTATATTGTCACTTTTTCTAATTATAGGTTCGACATTCAAGTTCAAAGTGCATCGACAGTGCGTGAGAAAAATTGTCACACATAACAAGACATATTACTTTCGACTCGTAGACAAGTACAAAAGATCATTCGCCTGCACTGGGTGCTGAGCCCACTGGGTCTAAGGCCACTGAGACTACTAAGGCTACTGAACCTACTGAGCCTGCCGACTACCAGTGAGTGCTGATCAGTGAACTGTTTGGTGTGTCCCGTGATAGTGAAGTTACTGTAGAACTATATCCGCGTGTTTGGATGAAAATCGAGAGAAATGAAGGTGAGGAGTGTGATTTGGTTATTTTTGAACTAGTCATAAGTTCTTCTCATGTCATGACTTATTTTCTGAAATTCATGGCAAAGGCTTTATTATTCTTTACCATGTTTGTTTCCTAGATGCTAAAACGAATTGCGAAAACAAACCAATTATTCGTTGAATGAACGAAGTCAAAATTTTATAAAAGCTCACGTTACGTGGTCAAGTTTAAGCAATCAAAAACAAAACGTTCTTTTTACTTACAAAATTTCTTAACCGCGGCAAGAATGCAAACGTTTTTTACGTAATCCATTTCACATTCTCACGTTTTTTGAGAGTAAACAAATTGTTATCTTCGCACAGATTACTGCAAGCCGTGAACCATGGCATTGCACAATTTGATAGGTGTTATAAGTTAAACCTAAAGATATTCGGTGTCATAACATTTAATAAATAACAGTGTGCCAAGGCCGGTTAATAACTAAACCAAACATTGCAGTTTTATTGCGAAGTTCAGTAGTTTTGTTGCTATCTCGTCGACAGTGCTAAGTGACCGGTGGATTCTGAATTTGTTTAGCGTTTTTTTTTTTGGGTAACCAATAACTGAGACATTGCCTGGGGCAGCAACGCGGTGCGACAGGGGTGTGGTGACGTGATGCGAGAGCTCAGTGATTCGTCAACTTGTGACAACTATCACCCCTCCCGCACCGCGCAGCTACCTCATGCAACGTCTCAGTTAAGCGGTCGGCCTATAGTTAGTCAGGAAGAAAAATCTTCATATGATTGTGATGCAGTGACATCAATTTATGCAGTTCATTACTAGGTACGACCGTTTTTGGGTTCCGTACCCAATGGATGCCCAGGGAACCTTATTACCGCTGTCCGTCCGTCTGTCAGCGGGCTGTATCTCATAAACCGCAATAGTTTGATAGCTGAAATTATCACAGTGTGAATTTCTGTTGCATATAACAATACATAATAAAAATAAAAAAGTTATTAAAAATTAAAGGGGGTCTCCATAAAAGAAACGTGTTTTATTCGGCGTGTTTTATCTTGTTGTACGGAACGCTTCCTATGCGAGTCCGACTCGTACTTGGCCAGTGTTTTGGGATTGGTTTCATAATAATTCTTTCTTTTTAATCATCTTTTCAAATCTTCTAAAGCTGCAGCATCTTGCACGTTAACCTGAAATCTTATGCCGTCTTTTGCTCAACGAAAACATCTTGCAACTTCAGCTCGACCTACTAATTCAGTTAGGTACACTGTGTGAAATCTCTCGTGCATAATGTTTGTCTAGTAGCTGCTTAACACCTAGACGTAATTAGACTGTACGTAATTTGTTGCCATTCTCATACAAATAGAGTCGCACGTTTACTTCCGACGCGAGATTAATGTTTCGACTAGAATCTTCTCTTCTCATTCGCGAGTTTAAAAGTGCATGTAAATTGTTGTTACAATTCCCCCATATAAAAACTAAAGAGTTCAGAGCATTACTTTCAATATTACCTAATACAGTCCAATTTAGGTGAGTAGGTAGGTACGCATCTAAAAATCTAACTACTAACGATCCAAATAATTGATGTTTTGCAATACTGACTAATCAGATAAGTACCCAGAAGCTGTTAGCAGTCAATATAATACCATATACGTAATCAATCTAAGTATCTACGTATCTATATAAATAAATAAAATGTATGTGTCTGATTGTAATGTCAAAATAACAGCTATTTACTAAATCCATATGAAAGTATATATGCTACTAATAACAAAAAAAAAAAATTTTTTGTTCGTCTGTCTATCTGTTAGATCCGGCTAATCTCCGAAATGACTGGACCGATTTTGATGGGACTTTCACTGGCAGATGGCTGATGTTATAAGGAGTAACTTGCGTACTTTTATTTTATTTTAGAAAACAAATTAAGGTTCCGCGCAAAAAAAAAACCCTGAAATCCAATTTGTTATCCACGCGAACGAAGTCGCGGGCACAGCTAGTCTTCAATAGAATTTAAATTAAGCTTTATTCATCGGCAGTAATCGTAAATTCGTAACTAATAAAGACAACAAAATTAATTAATAAGATCTATATTTATGAAGTGCAAAGTTACGGGCGCCACACCGTAGTCGGCGCGCGCGCCGGTTATCGTTTGATTATGCAAAGCAGATACAAATCTCATTGCATCATACTACATAACATCTTGTTGCATTTTTTGACATAATCTTTGGTAATTAATATGTTAAGGCGAAGTTTGTGACGATTTAAGGTAGTTGGGATTAAAAGTTGGTCACGTAAATTAGTTTGAGGAAACAATCTTCGATCAATTCAGTCTACTGCTGAACACAGGACCTCTCCCAGGCTGCGAGTCTGCGACACAACACCCTGTCCTCCGCCTTCCGCATCCAATCTGTCCCAGCCACCTTCTCATGGTAGTCCTTCTAGCTGGGGGGCGTCCCACACTACGCTTGCTTCCTCGATGCAATTAATTATTTCAAGAATAGTGGGATTATTATTATTCTAAGGATCGTAGCAGGTAGCGTTCTATAGTTTCTGCCTACCCCTATGGGATGAAGGCGCGAGTTTATGTATGTATGTATAATTCATTATTAACTTTTAGGTTATAAAGCCTAAGCCTCGTAAAATTACATAAATCGAAATCTGTTTGAACTAACGTCGTTGCCCTAGCTGGCACCCTGAACCTGTCCAATCCTTTATTTCAATAATGTCCCATGAAAAAATCTCTACTTACTTCTTTTATGTAGATATAAATAAAATAATTTAGTTAGCTAATTATTTAATTGTAGTCGCAGTACTTTTACTTTTTTAATCAATATTTATAGTAATCTCCATCTCAACATTTGGATCAACAAATAGACACTGCTTAGCTGTCAAAATAAACGCAATTCCATTTGCGATATCAATGACGTTATCTGCAATTAGGATATATTTTGATAATCATTTATTTTTTATTTATGTCACCATCATCTGCCTAGCATTTTTCCAACTATGTTGGGGTCGGCTTCCAGTCTAACCGGATGCAGCTGAGTACCAGCTTATTTTTTATTTATGTAAGTATTTCAAACAAACTTTAAAAATTAAAATATAATATCTTAACCTAATTAAAACTCGAACAAAATAAAATATGTCGTCGAAATTTTACTCCGCATCGCTGTCGACTGGTAGGTAATGTACCCAAGAGACTGGTGACATTGCCACGTTGTACGGCAATACTCAGCCTCGGGATAGGATTAGGATATTTGTTCTAATCACTGTCATATCCAATGTAATCATTAATCCACTGCACTATCAGCAACTTGTACAGCTAAACACATTCATGCACAATTAACCGCAGACGTAACTAAGCTACTCGTATTTTAATAAGGAAGAGCCTACTGCGTAATGTTTCTTATTATCTTATTGAATATCATTAACGCACGCAATCACTTACGGTTTTAGAAAGGGCCACCTCAGTTAGAATCTTTTGAGAAGCTGCGTAATTAGATCACGTATTCATCTTCATCATTACGTCTTTGTAGTTCAACAGATAACCAGCATAGCTATTCACAACCACTCGATACTCTCCCGTACCGTATCGAACATCAATCAATGTTATCGAAGGAGTCCTCTAAACGCTGTTCACAAGTCCAAAACCCGAAAATGTTGTCAGTTTAAATCAAATAGACAACTGCAGTGAATAGCACTGCAATTGTCTGTTGTTCCGACAGCTGTTTGCTGTCGGCGGAAAGGCAAATGAGATTATTGAAATATGTAATTTTCGATACGATAGCGTATCGGATGATTGTGAATAGCTATGCCGATGTGTTCTCCGAAGGTATGCAACATGTATCAGGTTGGTTCAGACCATCAAACTGAACAACTGTCTCTATGGGACTAACATCTTAATAGCAAAAAATTGTAAACTATCCCATACAAAATATCAATACCTACTCGACCCTAATGTGTGGAACGGCTGATTATTTTTTCGCGATCACGATGTTGGTCCTATGGAGAAAGTTGTTCAATTTTATTGTCTGTACCACACCCTTAAATTTGACCGCACTTTTCTGAGACATGTACAAGTACCTATAAAACAGGTGAGACACGAAACGAGGTCCAAAGTAAAATTTTAGAACACTCTCATACAAAAAAAAAAAAAACAAAAATGTGTCTCGAAAAGAGAAAAATAAAAAAGCCATAAGTCAAGTGAGAAATTCCCTAGAATATCAAAAGCCATTTAGCTCCTAAACTATAAATAATCACAGAACATAAATGGGGGTGTTTCGGAAAGTCTTTGGAGGAAGGCTTTAAAAATTTTGCTTTGGACCTCGTTTCACGGGCCACTTTGTATTTCAAATTATGTATTGATTGGCCAAGTAGAATTGTAACTAGAATCATTGCACGTTATTTCGGACGAAGAAATTCTGTCACCCAGCTGTACTATTACCATTTTATTGCTTTGCAATCCCGTTGCCTTTACTCGTCTACAGATAGGAGCGGTCCTTGGTTTTATCAGTTCCTTTAACAGTCCTTATATTCCTGATAGTCTTTTAATTAATCTCCGTTTCTGTTGTGCCTACTACCTTGTCGTACAGTGAAAACTGTTATAACTTCCTGTCAAAGCCGGCCAATCGAATGTCCGATGGTACTCTATGCTGGATACCCTAGACATCATGCGCATTGACATCAAACGTTTTTCTCCAAATTTTCGTCTTTTCATAAATGGTTTTCGTTTCCTGAACCAAACATAGAATCTGACAAAAACCCGCTAAAAGTTCTTTAGAGTAATAAGAATCTTTTTAACGCAATTTATTTTTCTTTTGGAACAAAAACTGCAAGTACGTACATTCAGGTATATAACACTGAGTAAGTATGTATGACTAATGATGTAGCACGTAGTTACCTTAGTTGGACAAAAGTGCGTTCTCACAATACAGCCTGAGCGTAACAAGTGACAAATAACAAACACGACGTAACACATAATAGTTCACCCGGGAAGTGCTCAGTAATGCGTTTGCGCAACTATAAAGCGGCCAGTCCACGGTTTACGTACTACTTCCAATTTTAAAATTGAGTTTACTTAGTTACTAAAATGAAATTGTTTCTTTTTTGTAACTGATATGTAACAAAAAAAGGTCTTCAATTTCTAAGTAAAGTGTCAGAATCAAAATCCGGATTGAATTATATGTCGTATCTTATTACTTCTTAAAAATGTCAAAAGGTGTAGACATTCATGTCTACACCTTTTGATATCCTAAATCGCGACATTTCAATGTCGCGATTTAGGATATACATCTTCTTTACCATCGACATGTCGGCAATCTAAATTGAATCGATTACTTGAGCTATGAGTTTCATTAGGACATTAAAAATATATATCAGAAGATAGGATTCTTGTAATCAAAAAAAGAAAACCTATCCCAGAGGAGTTTCTATAAAAGTTAAGCTTTTACAAACCAGAGTTTCAGTATTTCCTTGAATTGGGGGCTGTTTCGTTTTATATTCTAGTTCGTCTCGAATCAAATTTTGCAATACGACATGACAATAAGTAAAAGTATAATGATCAACGTATTTGTTAAGAAGCGAGTCGATTAGTTCCGTCTTTTTTCCGCGCCTGCGCTTGTATGTTCACCGCGCGGAAATTGCGACCCCGTGGTGAGACACGGGTTTTTACTCGAATACGTTTTAAAAATAGTAAATGTAGTAAATAAAATCAACCAGTTTTACTCATTATACTCGTTGCTATTCTGTTAACTTGGTAATCAGTGTCGAGAGAAAACGTAATTTAAAAATTTTTAGATGACGTAAGTACCTGATTGGGCTTGATAGGTAGGCCCATTTGGGTGAGATGAATCTGCCTGGAAATTAATTATATCATGTTGTGAAAAAAACTGACAATTTATATTATAATGCCCTGAAAAAATGAAATTAACATAATACTAAATTATCTCCAAGTCCAAATGTTAGTTATGAATTAACTTAATTGCAAGTCATTTAAAATTATAACGGACAGCACGAACCACTACAGTTAAAATAAAACGCTTATGAAAAAATAAACGTTAAAAACATGCAAATTCTGCGACAATAACGGCATGAAACTTTTTAAACGCATAGTTATGGTCCGAAAGAAACAATTGAGTGACGCAACAATGAGGTTAAATCATTGTAAATTAAACAGATACGCGTGCGGAAGAAAAACGTCGGGCGTAAAATAGTTATTAACAGTGCGCAGGCTTGCTTGACTGTGTCTACGTGACCGGCCGAAATTCAGTGGTGCACGATCGCAGATGCTGATTTTCCGAATCAGTTGATCGATGCATAAACAGCCTATAATGTTCCCAATGCTGGGACACAGGCCTCTTCTCTTTGAGAGAGGGAGTAGGCTGTAATTTACATCGTTGGCCCAGTGCGGGTTGGTAAATTTCATGTCTTCGAATTTTTGGTTCTAAGACATTGTTTCCTTCACCGTTTTGAGAGCAGTGGTCATGAATTAATTACACAAAGTAATGTGCCTGTCTGGGTACGAACCCACGGCCTACGACACGTAAGTCGGAGTCGTTACCACTGGGCCACCACTGCTACAACGTTGATCGATGTTAGGACTTAATTAAATATTGCTCAATAGTATTAATTTTCGGCATGACTCTACATATAAAATAAATCCGATGGCTGAAGTATCTATGTTAGTTTAGAATCACCAATTTAGAATGCATTATTTTTATAATTATTTAATTAACAAGTATGAAGCCTTTTGGTTAAATATTCTTAAACTGTGTAAAACATACCGTAAACTATAGTAAGTTCAGTTACGCTACTTTACAACTTTCTACCTACATACCAAATAATCTTAGGTAAATTTATTCGTTCTGGTAAGCAAAATCGATGTAAAAAACCAGATAACTATACAAATGTAAGTTTTATTGTAAATATAACACTATAATTTTAGAATCGTAATCCAACAAGAAGCAGTGAACCATAGCGACCTGTCATAAATCCGTTGCTATGACGACCAGCCATGCAAATGGCGTCCTCAAATCATTCAAACTAGCTGAGGAAAGTGAATCCAATGGCCGATGATATAACTGGGTCGTAATACTATTCCCATGAGCACGAGGTAATAGCCACCTTACCAGCTAAAGAAAGATAAGGTATTAGAACGAATGGAATAACATTTAGCGTCATTTTGTAACTATCGAAGAAGTTACGTGATTATGTATCTCGAAGGATTATTTTTCAACCAGTCTAACAATTGACATTTTAAATAGTGTCTGTTATCACCTATGATCATAGACGCTGATTAAAAAAAAACGAAAGTATACCAGAGCTTATAGTAGCAGCATACAATTCATAACTATAATCTTGATGCATCAATGAACGAGACGCTTAATAAAATCGTGGCTGAAGGCTAGTTCCGAATAATTTAAAAACCGAATCTTGATGTCTGTTGTATGAAACACCCATAGTTCATATTTGAATTATTAGGTACGTCTAAAGTTAAATAACATTGATTTCGTTGGTCTCTTTCAAAATGTTCAGTTACAGAAGGTTATCAATATAATGACAATTGATTTGCCCTCGACATTTGAAACCAAATAAAACAAACAAACAGAGCAAACAATAGTGTTGACATCTTTCACGAATTTGATTTGTAACTTTAGTGTTGGTAAAGAATGATAATGCACTTTTATGAGTAAATAGTTAGACATAAAAAAATATTTTATTCGTAATTACAAACTCTAAGAAGTGTAAACTAAAAAAAACAGCTTGGGAAAGCAAATAATGCTGAATATAGGCAATTATCGACCCAAGAATGGTTTTCTCTATTTATATGATATTCGTCTACTGTCTGTTTGAAGAAAAGACGACGTGACCTTTTACTTTTATGAGTCGTACATTATTCATATGGATCAATAATGGCGCCCAACCAACGTTAATAATTTGTTGTTGGGCGCCAAATGATGAACTGTGAATTTGATTTTCTTGATTTATTTTTGAAACTATTAAATTACTGGGCACTTTATTGTCTGAAAACTGTAATCCCCATATTACATTTGGCATGTATATAAAATAATCATAAGAAAGGTTTCAATTTCAATCTTTTTAAAACACGCCCGATTTTAACAAAACAAAACTAGAAACAAAACAATCTAACAACGAGAAACAAAAACCTCTTTGTCACATAACCATGACTATGAATGAGAATATCAACAAACAAGTGCTCTAGTATCAATGTAATACTTCTAGACACCACAAGTGCAGCGTAACAGCGTAACCGTGTTACGGCATATGATAGCACTCGCTGAAGGACCGGCGTTTGCGCAGTGAAGGTAACCGGTAGTCACGGCTACGTTGATGAACACTCGCTGTTAATGGCGTTATGTTTGTTTACCAATATTGCAATGTCTAAATTATATTATCTGACTTCCATTTTAATTTCTGAATAAAAAGTTGCACCTGCTGTATTGACAGTTGACGTTAAGTAATTTTAAGTTTACAAGGAGTTTATGAGGTTCGGGTCTGTTCTGTTCAATAGGATGCAAGAAATTGGACCGTTGTCCTTCAAATTTAATTGTGAGTTTTCATAACTGAAAATCTCTTGAATTTTGCAATATAAACATAATTAAAACATGTAAGTAGTCATTTCATTTGAATACGAAATTAATTAAATTAATATAAAAAACGGATTGATTAACCAATAACAAGGCTAATGGCGTTCGTGACCGTGCCACTGATATAATTTTGAATATGGAACGGCGCGGCGCGGCGGCGGCGAGGCTGTGACCGCGAATCCTTGCAAGGCAGCCAACATTGCGACAACAAACTAGCCGGTTCTTACGTAAGGGATTAGTTATTCTGTGCTAAGGGTTGCAACACCGAGTGCAGCGCAGCATCGACACTGACTGATGAACGCAACATGATGATACGTTAGTCATTTATTTTAATTACTTAATTTATCAAAATCATAGTTTTGAACAGAACATTTTTTTTACTTTAACGCTGTTGACATACTTATTTGTCTATGTAATGATTATTAATGTCTAATACAAAAAGTCACACGGTAACTAATCTGGTAACTTGCACTTCAAAAAATAAACAAAAAGAACCTGGGAAGGTTAATAATTGTGCGTAACGTTCATTTTTACGTAACATGAAATAAAACAAACACCATGCGTGTTCGATGCAATGGACGCAATTTCAATAAAAACAAAATAAATTACGTTTCAATTTTGGAATAAGACACCGTTGACCATAATAGACGTTTTTTACCTTGTGACAATGTTCAAAGTGAATTGTATTTATTACACAGTCGCAAATTGACGGATAAATAGTTGAAATACGCGCTAATGTAATACGAAAATATTTACCTATTTAGCATTGTTAACGTCTTTATATGTCGGAATGATTGTTTATCAAGTAAATTGCGATTACGTAGATAGCTGTCGTGTTTTTTTTTTCAGTGTATGAAATCTTTCTGTTTTGAATGAATGAATGAATTAGACGAGAATTAATCTTTATTAAAGGTAAATTAAATAATAAGTAAAATTGAATGAATAACTAGATGATAACAACACCATTTCAATTGTAGATATGTATGTAGGTACATAGAGTTTTCATCTACTTAGTTCAAATGAACTGTCTTTTGAACTTTTTACTAGCTTACTCCAATTCCATAAGTTAATATTTCATAGAAAATATTGAACAATAAACTAATTTTCAATCCACGTGGTCTAAAAGATTTTAATGTCGAAATCGGTTACCATTTTCTTTCCAATAAATTTTTAATAGTAGCAACATTAAAAGCTCTATTTAATCGCCTCACTAGAAAAGTTGTGTCTTTCTTAGTAGGTAGGTAATGAAAAATTTGTAAAGAAAAAGGGCAAATCCGTGGAAAACCGCCATTTACTTTACTGTCTGGGTTGGCATTACTGGCGCTGCATAATGTGTGCCTTCCACGCACATAGCGCACGCAAATTACGTCACTATCACAACATCGCATGGATTCATTCGAAGTGAGTCCACTAGCAAATACATAGACAAACGTTTGTTTAGTAAAAAAATACAGTTTTACCAAAAGAAACTTTATTAATATGGATTATCGTCAAAAATTCCTTGTAATCGACTAAACTATAGTCGATAAAGTTGTGAACTTGTAACTGGCAATTTTGTCCAAAAGAAAACTTGTTTACCGATTTTAGAAACAAAACCATTTTTATTTTTTATTTATGCAGTTATTGGCCTTGGACGGTTGTTTTTAAAGTTTATTCAAAATTGTGTCCAGTTACATACCTATAACATTTGCTTAGGATAGGGTACAAAAAGGTTGTGATCGGTTGAGTGTAATCCTTACTTTGCGGTTTATACCTACTTACTTGAGGGTTTGCAACGTTACTATTTTTTTTCAATATAGAACAAAGAACTACACAGATTATGTAAGTTGCTTAAAATCCGGAACAAAGTAAGAGGCGCATAAGCATAATAAATAATTTATTCAATGCGACATTATTACCACATTGTTGTTGGCACGTAACTATAACCGTAATTGAAATGTCAAATTATAGAGTTACACCAATTCAAATGACATTAGCGCGAGATTGATGTTCATTCTCTATGATTCATATCATATTAGATCGGTATGTAAATTATGCGTTAAAGCGAGGCCAGCACGTAGGAAAAGTGATCCAATTTGAGTGCTTATAATTTCTTAATTGTATCTAATGTTTTAATGGATAGGTAGTTTAAATTTTTAAATATATAATATACCTATCTTTATTGAACGCACTAAGATCCAAGAACAATTTCCTACGATAAACATTGCAATACAACTGAGTGCTTTACTCAGACAGCATTCTGTCAAACATGACAGGTTCAAGAGAAGCTACTTACCTAAAATTAATTCGAAAAGCTGAGACGGTGACTTTTAAAAATAATATGATAGGTAGGTACTCCACGAAAATAAACATTCGCACTTCTCTATATTTGTTAAGAGTTTGTCTAAAAGCAGATCATATCAAAAGGTGTGAAGATCTCATAAGGAGGATGTGTCAAAGTAATCATTTAAACATACATATATACATAATCAGCCTATAATGTTCCCACTGCTGGGACACAGGCCTCCTCTCAGTGAGAAGGAGAATCATTTAAAGCATCAATATAATTCGCGAAATTATATTTGCTGCAAATAAGACTATTTCGTAAAAATATGGCGATTTATATGAGAGCTATATTGATGTTAATTATTTTATATAAAAAAAATCCACGTAATGAGTTTCGAGCTGTGCTAACTTGAGTGGTCAAGAAAAAGGCCTACTAATCATAATAATATGAGTGAAGGTGATTCCTTCAATAAACAAACAACGCAAAACGCAGTGCAATTTGAAAAAACGTAAGATTTTTTTTAAATTTTCCGGGTTACACAGAAAGAATCACCTTAACTTATATGAATAGTAGGCCTCTTTCTTGACCACTCAGAAGTTAGCATGCGCGTGCGCCGCGCCGAGCAACTCTTGCTCAACAGTGAAAGTAATTTCGGCGTGGCCTTCACCTAATGTGCTACTAAACTTAATCGGGTTACGTTATCTTACCATCTGCATTGTTTTGCATTTAATTAGAAATAATAGTGTTAGCGTCAAACGTAATAAATCATAATAAAGTATGTTTAATGTATTATGTACAACGTTGCGATTTTTTATTTATTTACCTACAGGTATTTATAAATAATCTATACTAATAATAATAAGACAAACAAAGAAGAGCTTGTTTGTTCAAACGCGCTAATCTTTGAAACCACCAGTCGGATTTGAAAAATTATTTTTGCTTTTGATAGCCCAATTTTTGAGGAAAGCTATTAACATCACGCTATGACCCTTAGGACCCGAGCAAAAAGAAAAAGAGTCAGAAAGAACGCTAAGCGAAAACGGGGCAGACGATGCGATGCGACGGGGTAGCTCGGACGAACAAGAAATTTCACGCCGAGCGAAGTCGCGGGCAGAAAATAGTACGTTATAAAAGTATGTAAATAAAAAAGTGCAATATTAGATTAGGTTTGATTGTCAGATAGGAAGTGCTAGTTTTAAGTAATTATTGAAAAGTAACAGAATAATATCTGATGAAATCTCATAATATAGGAGTTTCATTAAATAAAAGCTCCCATCTAAGTAGGTCCCTATAGTACTTAGTTGATTTTATCAACTGATATTCAAGTTATTATTTAGTAAAAAACACCCAAGCTGGGTCAAGGTTTTAACCTGGCTGGATCCTGTAATTTTGTCATTACAATTACGGTCTGCATCATTACTTTCATTACGTATAGCCTTGTAACTTGTAATACATAAAATAAGGCATAAAATTAATGAACTAAAAATCCCTGACCAAGTTACATAGAATGATAGAAATAGGATTGATTGGCTGATTTGATAAAGGAGTCACTTCCACCCCCGTTAGCTGATATGCTCTCAAAACTCACGTTAACTGTTTTATTTGGATAACCACCGACGCAAAGATGAAAATCAAGTTAACGTAAGGTTAGAAAATAAGGTTGAATAAGATTGATGAAGGCGGGAAAGGAGGGCCTTCTTTTTTCCAGTTTTTCTTTTAGTTAAAAAGAAAAATAATTGCTTTAAAGAGTACTCCCACCAAAATGTAGATAGTTTATGGGTTCAAAGATATGTTGTTCGTACGGTAGTACGGAAACGGTCACCAAAATATACATTAAAATAAAAATCCATAAATGTATTGACATATTACTTAACAATATTGCAATACCTATCAGTATAAATAGACATAAAGCCGGTAGACTTTAAAGTCAACTTTCCCGCCATTATGTCAAACGACCGCCATCTTATGACACCGTATGTCAGCGGACGAAAGTTCGAGAAACGGCCTTCACCCATTGCCATCGATAGCTACATGAGAACAGGTTGGCTTGCATAACGTTTGTTTATTTGTTACCGGGTATAGAACGAACTGCTTTTATTTTGTAAAAGTGGACACAAAAGTAATTAAAATTCAAACGGACTGAAAATAATAAAAGCATAATAATATGCTGAAATAGGACAGTAGCCTTAATGAAGTATAGACTAAAATTCTATGAAGCAAGATTGAATGTGCTCAAGAAAGTAATATATTTAATTCATATTGAACTCAGTTTATCCTGGAACTGGACGAAAGCCTTCCCAAGGTGCGCCACAACCACCGACACAACACCCTTTTCTCCGTCTTCCGCATCGTCTTTTCTTTGATTCTTACGTTTTAGTGTAACCTAACCACAGCATAACAAACATAAATTCAAAGTATTACAGCATCTCATAGTTGCGAAAAGTCATAACTTTTAAAGTCTAAACGACTCGTGTGTCGTCATATTTTTGTTATTTTAAATGCCAGCATTATTGGTGCAACTAACATCTAAGTAACAGTTATCGTTTATTATTGATCGCGGTCAAGGTCAATATCATTTTTTATTGTATTTGTAACGTTATATCTTTCCCGTTTACGTATTTAAAAATTAAAATGAAATTCTGAAGAAAATTGCAGTTTTAATGTCACTGTTTTTGATTTTTACGTCCCAAATAATAAATAGAGACAAGGGTTAATAGGGTTTTTATCGCAGCAATATTTATACATAGACCAGCCCTAACCTAGATCCCTAGAGCCCGTGGGTAAACTAATTTTGGCAGTCGGTGACTCATTTCAGAAGGCAGTCCCGACCTCAATTATAAAAGGTTCGGTGTCATTACAGCACAAGTGGGTGCGGCTATATGCCACAGATTACACAACAAATAGATAGATAACATATTACTATGTGCACATGGCCACTAATTTTGCTTAGAGGGGACCGCCCCACATGACGTTTCCTGGTCGCTTTAAACAATGTTATAATCTATGGTCAATGATAGATAATTGTCGATTAGAAACGACCTGTTATGGTCAACAGTCAATTTATTTGATGGTTTTCTACTCTTCGCTTTCCAAACAATTATTCGTTATATTTGTCATTATTATTTATTTAACAATAATTAACGTGAATGGCGATCGATGACTAAAATTATGTAACTAGCCTCAGAGTTTAACTACTTTTCATTTCAATATAAAATGTTAGTTAAGTACATGTTTATTACTTACTCTGTTGAACGGTGGTAGATACTTTTTTCGGGCTACGAAAAAGTAAAGAAAAAATGTAAATTGAAAAAGTTTTTTTGTTATTGAACATAATAACAAAAGCGCAATTTAAAATTAATAATATTTTATAGACATAGGTATTAGGTCATATTTCAATCGATATTTCATTAATTTTCCGGATAGTTGACCATAGATTCATCAAAGTATTGCATAGACTAGACTACCAACCAACAATGGTAGCCATCTTGAACTTTTCTTAACTTCAATTACTGGCAGACTGGAGTTGATTAAGGCAGCTGTCAAAATTATCGTTCAAGCTTAATCGTAATAAATAATAGCCCAGTTATGACTTGAGTTCTTTTAAGTATTTCTAAAGAACATTCACTTTGCTATTGTGCTTATTTACTCGTACAAATTAACTAGTTAGATAAACTACATAACTATTGATTAATACGTACTTAACTACTTAAGTTATTTTTTTTAATGTTTAGTAAAATATTAATCAATCTGTACGACACGAGTAGACAGAAGAAAATTAATAGCGATAATGAAATATTAGGAAAGTAATTATAATAGACAACATATCACCTAAAAAGAAGGATGTTTAGTTAGTGGGAGTTTGTCTTCCAACGGTGTAATTGCGAAACACACTATCAGTAGCAATTTGATATTTCAACAACGTTCATTGCGGTATTTACGTTGTTGAGCAGACAACTTTTCAAACACAAAAAGCAACGGATTAGCAATATCCTTCAAAATGATTCAGATTAAGATTAATTGTGTGTTACGCAATTACTTAGAGTGTAAAAGTTATAAAACAACAATTACAATACAATAATTATCTAGTGACAATCATCAGCGCAGCCTAACAAAGGGGTGAGGAATGAATGCATAAGGACTGCAAAAATAGCTTTTTTGGAGAGGCCCTACATACAAATCATACAATAACTTTGAGACAAAAGAATCCTCAATAAACGATAAAAACAACAATATGTAAACATGGACACAATACTATTACATGTAAATGTTATGCACGAATAAGAGTAAGCAAAAGAACGTACGCTCTAATAACTTCGTCAGAGCGTGCCTAATTGTTCTGAATCGCGCCTGGACACTTGAGGCTCTATTGTGCCTAAAATAAGATACAAAACGTGACATGTTTATTAAAATCGCGCAACTTATCAATGAAATGAGAATTATATTTATCTAGCTTCTGCCCGCGACTTCATCCGCGTGAAATATGGGCCCCTGACCCGCCGCGTCTCATCCCATCGCCCAACCGCGTTCCGGAATACATTTTCTAAATTACGGTGAAAACCGCATCAAAATCCGTTAAGTAGTTAAGAAGAACAACGCAGTCACATGACATACAGGTACGAAAAGCGACTTTATTTTTTAATGTGCGTGTATTCTCTGCAGATGGCATTTTTTTTTTTAATAGTCCTCCTTAAAAGTCTTCACTAAGAGATGAAACGGAGCATTAAAAGTTTTGACACATTAAGAGCTGATTATTCAATCGACAGATAATTTTTATTCGTGGAATAAAAGTGACGTCTGACAGATTTTGTACGGAAGAACTGTCAAAAATTAAAAATTATTCCTCGGATAAAATTATCATGCGTTGGAAAAATCAGCCCTTAAATAAATAGGTAAAATACGCAAATGCTTTTTTATAGAGTTTTGGGTTAAATAAATAGTAGGTACAAAGTTACTCATGTAGGTACAAATCTAAAATAACATCACGATTAATGGATAGATAATACCCTATTCGGCCCAGTAAGTAAATGTCGTGAATGAAAACAAATTCGAAGAGAATCGATAAGTAATTAGTGAAGTGCGTTGTGCTCGCGTGACACGACGCCATCATTAGACTTTTACTTATAAATTGACTTTTTACTACTACACCCATCAACATTATCTAACAAACATTTCGAGCATGTCAAGGATATGATACTCGTAGAAGATAAAGAATTAAAAGCCTGTCTACTCTGTACAAACTGCGGAGTACCTAATTGCGTAACACAATATCAGTAGCAATGGCTTTCATTTTGACAGTTCAACAACATTCATTGCGTTATTTACGTTGTTAAGCAGACAAATTTTTCGAACATATGAAGCAATGGATTAGCAACATCCTTCAAAATTCAGATTGTGATTTGAGTGTGTTACGCAATTTGGCTGCTACATACTTAAAATACGCCATAGCTCTACATAGATTGTACAAGTATTAGATAATTTGCTCAGCTCTTTCAACCAAGTCACCATTATGACATACGAATTCAATACTTCTCACATTTCGTCTAGCAACACCTCAATAGGCCGACCGCCATTCATCCAAAGGTCAGTGATGGTCGACAGCAGTTCCGAATAATTCACCCATATAATACAATCGTTAGTCAACCATAAAATAACTTATTGCAGTAATATAATACTTATAGTCAACTAGCTTTTGCCCGCGTGGAGGTCGGGTATTATTATCGGGATAAAAAGTATCCTATGTGTTAATCCAGGTTATAATAAACTATATGTGAGCCAAATTTCATCCAAATCCTATTAAAAGCATAATACTAATGATTGAAAATCTATCGTGAATTCATGCGAGCCTAGTAGGAACTTATTGTTAGGATACTGCTCAGCACGTTTTGAGTCATATTTCAATCATGATTTGAAAGACACGTAGCGCCATTTAGCGTCCTAAAGCAATTGTGACCGTCGAAAGTTATTGTTCTTTTCCTCGGGAACAGTACTTTTTTTCTGGATGAAAGGTACCCAATGTCATTTTCTATACCCCTGACAAGGTATATGCAAACATGATGATCGGTGAGACGTAAAAATGTAACAAACAAACTTAATTTCGCATATAAATGCGAAATTAAGTGTTATTATAAAATATTAGTTAGGATGAAACTGTCGAGGAAGTGACTTGCGTTTACCATCATGAATAAGAGGGGTTTACTCTCTCCTACAAACTAAAATTGATGTAATAGTGGTATTAATTATGTTATATGACCGATAGTTATTGGCCAATCATCTGGAATAAGTATAGGTGTGATGAGAACCGATGAACTAATAACAGAGATTCAATAGAGAATACTATGGTATGTAGGAACAGTGGAATGAATTCGTAGGCCAAATTACAAATACCATTCAGAAAGGACACACCTTCAGCAATGAACAAGCAAATATTAGACACAAGGGAAAAAGCAAAATATAATATATTAGACCAACATCAAGTTTAGGCCGTTACACATAAATAACTAGAACGTTAATTATGGCTTTAGCATTTAATTTAGTCATCATCTGCTTAGCCTTTTCCCAGCTATGTTGGGGTCGGCTTCGAGTCTAACCGGATGCAGCTGAATACCAGTATTTTACATGGAGCGACTGCCTATCGGACCTCCACAACCCAGTTATTGGGTAATACGATACCCCTTGGAAAGACTGGTTGTCACACTTTTGGGCTTCTGACGACCAGTAACGACTGCCAAAGATCCAGGAATGACAGCTGGGACCCACGACTTAACGTGCTTTCCGAGGCAAGGATGGCTCTTGGTATATAAAGTTGGTCACCCATCCACTGACCAACAGCGGCAAGCGTAGCTTAACTTGATCGATCAAATTCGCCCAATTATTACCACAAGCCCCTTATTAGGGTCCTTTAATATTTAATTTAGCATGTACTATAATAACCAACGACATGATGATATACACAGTGGTTACATTAAATGCAACAGAAGCACATCTGCAAAGAACATTGTCTTTTCTAATATTTAATCTCATTAACAGATGTCTGTTATGAACTTATGATATAATAATTAGGTACAATAGCAACAACCAAAGCTACAATATTAATAGATAATACCGCTTCCAGGTTTAGAAATATCAATTGAAAGTCTATACAGGCCAGATCATTAGACTGTTTCATTGATTTCCTGTCACTTATAAAACGGAAAGCCGTAAGAGAATATTAGGTTGTAATTCGGATCATTGTTATGGTCCGCGAGAATTTCTTAATGTATCACTGGATACCATGTACGTTTTTTTTTTTAAATTCAATATAAACAAAAACAAACAGCTACAATATAAAACATAGAAATAAGAACTACACAAAACTTATACACCATATTGCAGCATACAACGCTGTTCACCGATTAACTATAGAATCAGTGAAAATAATCGCTAGGATAGGTTTATTCAGAATAAAGATCATTGCTTTACCAAATAAGAAGGATGAAGTGAAGACTTGTTCGTAGCTTTGTGATTCAGCCACAAACGTCAAAACTTTCGCATGCACAATATTATTTGGATTATATTTATCGATGAAGGGTATGACAACGTTAAACATTTTTTTTCACATTCGCCTTTTCCAATAGCTAACTATCGATTACAATCGATTTATCTCGATCTCTTTGTGATGGAATTGTAAAAATATTGTGTCACGGATTTCTATCAGAGATGCCTTTCACGAGATCGCCTGAGGAACTGGTAATGTCTGGAAATTAGATCATAATCTTCCGCACAAGTAGGAAATATACACCTGTTCTGTGTCTCTTTCCTTCCACAATCACTTTGTATAGCGTTTTCTCTTTCGTTCTATTATTTTAACAACGTTATATTTCATGGTAACGTTATGAGATTAAATTGTTTGTGCTTTCCCTTGCATTCGAATTAAAGCTTACGTCATTAATGATATTAACTTTATAATAACTAGAAACTGTAGCTGAGGTGGCAAATACAAA
This sequence comes from Hydraecia micacea, assembly GCA_914767645.1. Classification (NCBI taxonomy): domain Eukaryota; kingdom Metazoa; phylum Arthropoda; class Insecta; order Lepidoptera; family Noctuidae; genus Hydraecia; species Hydraecia micacea. Next base: position 10,702,442 of record OU611797.1, read on the forward strand.
ATTTCTGGGAATCCATATAGATTCGAATCTGTCATGGAAAACACATGTAAATAGTGTATGTACCAAATTGAATCAATTTTCTTACGCTCTATATATGCTTAAAAAAGTATCCAACCAGACCGCGCTTCTTACTGCTTACCATGCGTATGTGGGATCCACTCTGTCGTATGGGTTACTATATTGGGGAAACTCGACGGATAAAGAAATGGCGTTCAAAGCCCAAAAAAAGTGTATCAGGTCTATATGTGGGTTGCGCCAAATTGATTCATGTAAACCACATTTCGTAAATCTCAAGATTTTAACACTCCCTGCTCTATTTATCTACCTGGCCTCAATTTTAGTTAAATCAAACATCACAAGCTATGATACGTTAAAAAGCAGAAGACTTAAAAATACCTTAAGAGATAAAGCGTCCCACACTAGAGCGTACAGAAATAGTGTTTTCTGTATGAGCACAAAGATTTATAACAAGCTACCTATGGACATTAAGATTATAAATTCAATTATTATTTTTAAAAGAATGCTGAAAAATTTCTTAATTAAAAAGGCCTATTATTCAATAGCAGAATTTCTTGAGGAAAAATAATTTTGTTCAATAAAGTACCTATCACTAAACTGAATATAATTCAGTAAAATATTTTTTTAAAAGGATTATGATAATTAATATTAAATGATTACAATACTATGACATAATTGAATTAATGAATAATGATAATTTTTAAATTAGGTAACTCATGACATGTGTATTTTTATTTGGGTATGACTTTAATAATTTATAATTAATATGATGTAAATGATAAAATTATATAATGTAATTAAAACGATGTCCTATCTAAAATTTAATATTTATAACTTTTTTCTTTTTAATCAATGAATGTAAATCAATTTAATGCATGTTTTACAATATTATAAGCATACATGCATGTTGAAATTGCAATGCCCTGACAGGGCCACTATGTTCTAAGAACTGGTATCTTTTGTTAAGAACTTTATTTATGTACACATAGTAAGCAATAAAGAATTTGAATTTGAATTTGAATAACTTGCCGATATTAAATGTGGCATTTACTACCGTACAACATATTCCTCTTTAATGACACATTAAAATACTTACTGGTGAACACGTAACGTTAGTTGTAAAACAACAATGGAGTGCCAAATACCTGAAACAGAAATAAAAGTTATTAGCAAAAATATGTTAAACGGTTGATGGGCTACTGACCGATCTTTTTTGTAGGAAGACATTCATCATTATCATCATCATCATTTCAGCCGAAAGACGTCCACTGCTGGACATAGGCCTCCCCCAAGCACCTCCACTTCGACCGGTTTTGTGCTTCTTGCATTCAACGAGTTCCAGATGAAGACTTTCAGATGGAAATAATTTTTTATGAAAATATTTGTATTCAAAGACTTTTTTCTCTAATTCCAGATTCGAGAGTCCGACCGCACTTGCATGAGACGCTGTAATGCGTCATAACATGCGGCCACCGCGCCCGCACCCGCACCCCGTCACCTACCCCATGCGCAGGAGCAAGCCACCAGACAGACACAAACGCACACTCTAATGATAAGCAAACTAGTCCTATCTAAAAAACCAAAGTTAAGTTCAAATGCTGTGATATTGGCAAACAATTTGAACTGTGATAGAAAACGAAACGAAAATGGGCGTGCACGTACTTCTAGCGTCTACAGCCTTGAAAACTGTGAGTGTGACAGGACTGTGGTTGATTCCACTGCTCCTTGGAGCTCTTACGTACCACAATTATAGCTCTTACGACCCGGAAGCGAAGATATTAGATAAGGAGCAGCCGCTGAAGGAGTATGACTTCGTTGTGGTCGGCGGAGGCTCGGCTGGGGCCGTGGTGGCGAGCCGCCTCAGTGAGGTTAAATCTTGGAATGTACTATTATTGGAAAGCGGTAAGTAATGTTTCGAAACTTTTAAACGGAAGTATTAATACCGTCTCACTAGATCATTTGAAGTGAATTATATGTCACCTTAGCTCAAGCAGTTTACATGAATGAATGAATTGCACCGATCCCAGTGTGGTTAAACCAGACTCGATTAATCGAATGAACCCTAAGATTCGCACTAGCTCCTGTAGCCTCATGTTCATGGTGCTACAGCGACCATTGCATATCAAGGAATAGACCGGGGGGCGCGGTAATGGTAGGGAAGACGTGCCCGAAGGATAGGTAAGGATTTAAGAGCCTACTGGATATATATATATACCTTGGTTCATGCAGTTTACAGACTAAAAAAAAGGAATGATGAATCGAAAATCTACCTATTACACCATCTTTGCTACTCCAAATGTCGTACAAGATATCAAGTAAAATTATACTAGTAAATTATACGGAAAGTTATTGAAAGCCATTGCCCCCAACTGCTTTGTATCATCATCATCATCTGCCTAGCCTTTTCCCATCTATGTTGGGTTCGGCTACCAGTCTAACCGGATGCAGCTGAATACCAGTATTTTACATAGAGCTACTGCCTATCTGAATTCCACAACCCTGTGTCTGGGTAATACCATACCCTTTGGTAAGACTGATGGTCAGAGTTTCAGACCACCCCAACTACTTTGATACGTCACAGATATAAAACTCAAGTCTACTGCATATCATTTCAGGTCCGGACGAGAACGAGATAACGGACGTGCCCTCGTTAGCGGGCTACCTGCAGCTAACGAAGTTGGACTGGCAGTACAAGACAGAGCCCACGTCCTACGCCTGCCTGGGGTTCAAGAAGAAACAGTGCAGCTGGCCGAGAGGAAAGGTAAGAAAATTGCATTGGATTTATCTCATCAACACCAAATGACACTTGATCATCATAGTTTAACTGGGATTCAAAAGTACCAAAGTAACAAAATAGCCCCACTGATATAGTGAGGTTATTTTGTTAAATACATTCGATTCAACAGTTAGTGCAATAACGCTTTCGGTTGCTCGCTCGATATCGTTCCGAAAGCGCCTACAATTAATGTAAGAGCAACATGTTACTGCAGGTTATATTGCGACGTTGTTTTGACTAGGTACTTTATGTTAAATTAGCTGTGCCCCGAGGTTTCACGCGCATAAGTCTCGATCCCGTGGTAACATCGGAATAAAAAGTATCCTATGTCCCAAATCTCATCCAAATTCATTCAGCCGTTTTAGCGTGAAAGCGTAACAAACATACAAAAAAACTAATCTTTTATATCTATAATATTAGTTTTCAGTTTTTAACCCCATTTCGTCCAATGTTGGATATAAAATAGTGTTTCTGTTGCTTTTAATCTTGTTAGAATAGAATAGAATAGAATACTCTTTATTATGTACACCATATAAATTACAGACATACATATAGAAACTTTACAATGGGTGACACGATGGGCGGTCTTATCGCTATAAAGACAACCTTTGGATGGATTAAAAAGAGGAAGGACAGACTAGTACTGTAGGTAGTCTGTGGTGTACCATTGTTACATACATTTATAATTAAAACAGTACCTACACAATTTCAGGTACTCGGCGGTTCAAGCGTGCTCAACTACATGATCTACGTACGAGGCAATAGATTCGACTTCGACCAATGGGAGTCGTTCGGCAACCCCGGCTGGGGCTACCAGGAAGTGCTAAAGTACTTCATCAAGTCTGAGGACAACAGAAACCCTTACTTGGCTAAAAGCAAGTATCATGGCAGAGGAGGATATTTAACTGTTCAAGAAGCCCCCTGGAGGACACCTCTCGTCGCTGCGTTCGTAGAATCTGGGGTCGAAATTGGATACGAGAATAGAGACATAAACGGTGCAGTACAGACAGGATTTATGATCGCTCAAGGAACAATAAGACGAGGCTCCAGGTGCAGTACAGCTAAAGCTTTCCTAAGACCTGTCCGAACGAGAAAAAATCTTGATATATCTTTGAATTCACAAGCAACACGAGTCCTCATCAATCCTGTGACGATGAAGGCTTATGGAGTGGAGTATGTGAAGCATGGAGTAAAACGCACAGTTTATGCTAGGAAAGAGGTGATTTTATCAGCCGGTGCCATCAACAGTCCGCAATTATTGATGTTGTCTGGTATCGGGCCTCAAGATCATTTGAGAGACGTTGGAATAAAAGTTCTGAAAGATTTGCCGGTCGGAGAGAACCTACAGGACCATGTGGGCGTTGGAGGATTAACATTCTTGGTTGACAAGCCAGTTGCGATTGTTCAGAATAGATTCCAAGCTTTCCCAGTCACTATGAACTACGTTGTGAACGAAAGAGGACCTATGACCACTCTCGGAGGACTTGAAGGGATTGCTTTTGTTAACACAAAGTACGCGAACACATCTGGATTGTGGCCTGACATCCAGTTCCACATGGCACCGGCATCGTTTTCGTCTGATAATGGACAAATTGTGCGGAAAATCCTTGGTCTCACCGATGAGGTATACGACACTGTATACAGGCCGATAGCTAACAAAGACGCATGGACGATCATGCCTCTGTTGCTCAGGCCAAACACACGAGGATATGTCCGATTAAGAAGTTCCAATCCATTCCACTATCCTGTCATGAATCCCCGATACCATGAAGATCCTATAGACGTAGCTCGTCTAGTCGAAGGAATCAAGATAGCTCTGAAAGTTGCTAATGCGTCTCCTTTCAGGCAATTCGGATCTAGACTGTACATGAAGCCTTTACCAAACTGTAAGCAGCATAAATTCATGTCGGATGAATACATTGAGTGTCAAGTGCGGACTATATCGATGACGATATATCACCAATCCGGGACTGCTAAAATGGGTCCGTCATGGGACCCAGAAGCAGTTGTAGACCCTCGACTGAGGGTCCATGGTGTAGAAGGACTTAGGGTAATCGATGCTAGCATAATGCCTACAATAGTAAGCGGCAACACAAACGCCGCAGTCATAATGATCGGTGAAAAAGGTGCTGATCTAATCAAACAGGACTGGTTGAGCAAAAGACGATGACAGTGAATAGTGAGTGAACTCTTGTGTACCTTTTAAGTTACCAGTAATGTTAGGTAAATTCTAGTATAACGTTAAGTTCCAAAGATTCCCTGTAATTGCATCTCGAACCGAAATATTTTTTGTAATACTAAGTATAAGTTTGATGACGGCACAATCGTTCTATATTAGTACCTCTGTCTATTATGGAGACTGTAATGCAATTGTAAACAAGTTTCACCAGAAACCAATGCACTGAGATATATTTTTGGAAAAGATTGCATAATAATCGACTGCCATCAATGTCCATACAATCAACCTGCAGTAGAAAATTGTTAAATCGTACCTGGTAAATAAGTATTGTGCTGTAAGTGTACATTATGTAAATATGTAAAATAGATAGGTAGTAGTTAACCTGTATAATATTACTCCTATTTATTTAGTTAGTATTGCCATAACACATAATATTTTACATCACATTACCGTAGCGAGGCCATGTTCGGATCATGTTCGTTGTTTTTGTTACAAATATAAATGGTTTATTATTTTTTACTTGTTTTTTTTCTCATGCAAGACTTCCCCGTACTTGTAGCAATTACAATGATGACGTTCGAAGTCACGAAGCACAACATCATTAGAGCAGTGAGTTCGTGCATTCAATTCCTATAGGTCTTTCCTGTATGGCTTTGCGTCTTTGCTTTATGTTCGACAATTTTTCTTCTTCTCCATGAACTATTCTGTATATGAAAACAGCTCATGCAGTGGTGTACAAACGGGCTAGCTAAAGTTAGCTTGGCTATACTTAATTAGAACTTTTACATCAATGAAAATGGATCTGTATTTTAGATTTGGCATCGACTTCCGAAATTATAGATATATTTTTCACTATGGAGTGTTAGTCAGTTTATTTTTACGGTAAAAAAGTTTATTCCTCGCTTTTTAGTTATGGTACTCCACACAAATTCATATAGGTACTTACCACTACTAGCTATATAAATATACATTGAAAACTTATGTGTAAGTATACAGACGACTTCAAAAAATGGAGGGGGTTTAAAATTAAAAGCTCTCTTTGAAATTGTCGCCGAATTTGGCGGATTTTTGTATGTCCTCTCTGTAAATGTAGATTCCTGAGCAAAATAGCTTAATCGTTTTGTTTGCGAGGTACTGGCCAAGTGGCCATTAAGGCTAATTCGATTATTTTTCCCAAAACACGGACACGTGAGGAAGATTAGATAAATTAATTATTATGAATTTTCCGCCAGTTTTTGTAACACATGTAGATACGTCAATACTAAAGTAAAATCCCATAGCTAATCGAACAAAAACTGCGTAAATGTTTTAGTATCATAATACATCGCAAAATTCGCAGTATCCCAAACAAAAAATCGTAATCTCGACGATAATTATATCTCTTCATTACGATTTATTCCGTTCACATATGCATTAGGACTACCTTTTCCCAATTATGTTGGGGTCGGCTTCCAGTCTAACCGGATGCAATTGAATACCAGTATTTTACATGGAGCGACTGCCTATCTGACCTCCACAACCCAGTTATTGGGTAACACGATACCCCTTGGTAAGACCGGTTGTCAGACTTTCGGGCTTCTGACGACTCGTGACCACTTTCAAAGATCCAAGAATGACAGCCGGGACCAACGGCTTAACGTGCTTTCCGAGGCACGGAGCGATCTGGGTATGTAAAGATGGCCACCCATCCACGGACCGACCGCGGCAAGCGTAGCTTAACCTGATCGATCGACCCGTGCGGCTGTCATTTTTTTGCCACGAGCCCCTCACACACACACAGATACGAAAAAAACAAAAACGTGTGCGGTCGGAGGACCCGGAACTATTTATTTCGGTCTAATCCCCTGAACGCCCCTTCCACCCCACCCCCCCCCCTCTTCAATTCCCTGCTAGTTCGTCTTCTGTTTTAAACTTTGTCTTATCCACTATCGAAGGTGCTTACGCGATACTCGCATGCACATACGTAAAAGTAAAGATTTTTGGAAGAAAGTTCTTTAATGGAGCTTGCGGTAGAAGTAAACTTGGAAAAATCGTCACGCAACGAAAAAGCGTTATGCCTCCTCCATGCGACTATCTCTTTCTCTCTGTCTCTTTCTATTATATACGAGTGTGTGTGATTGCGAGTATCGCGTAAGCACCTTTTTGCCTGACGGGGGTCCTCCGACCGCACACGTTTTTTTTAATTTATTTTTATTACTTTTTATATAGAAACACAAAATAAATATATAATCCGGTACCCTAGCAGTAATAAGATAAACCAATAAATTGTTATGTTTGTTAACACATTCGTCAAACCGCCAGACATGAGCAAATATTTCAAAAAGCTACTCGTACCACAGAATAACTAATAGTACTCTCGTACTAACTTAAATATAAAAACAACAGACAAACGAGAATGTTTAGGAAAGTTATTTAAATTTTTAGTAAATTACATAACTTAAAATATGTAGATCCGCCGCGGTCTGCCACTTTGGTTTAGTGGTTACTAGCGCTTCTGCTGAACATGAGGTCCTGGGTTCGATTCCCGGGTCAGGCAAAGTGATATTGGGTTTTCCCATCTGGAATTTCTTAGTAGCTGGCCGGAGCCTTTCTGCCCGGTTGATAGCAATAGGCTCGCCCCCTATTGCATGGAACTTAAACATAACTGCAGGGCTATTGCGTCATACACTATGGTTTTCATTAATAGCATAGCAATGGGTTTCATTTTGACAGTTCAACAACATTCATTGCGTTATTTACATTGTTGAGCAGACAAATTTTTCGAACATGTGAAGCAATGGAGTAGCAATATCGTTGAAAATGATTCAGATTGAGATTGATAGTGTGCTGCTGGTGTAGTGTGGGTTTACTAATTTAGTACACGTCTGCCTAAATCTTCAGGGAAACCAAGCGTGTTATTTACGTCCGTCTTCATCATCAACGTTACATTTGTATACGTTAATATGTCTATTTATATTATCTTCTATAAAAACTTTCAAGGACAAAAATGGCAGCCACAGACGCCAGCACATCAAGCTACCCGAAACTGTCAAATTTTCCCAATCAACTTTGAAACTTATACTATAGCCATAAAGTTGAAAATCTATTAAAGAAAGACAGATTGTAGTAGCTTGATGTCCTGGCCTCTGTACCTAAGTAATCATAAAAAAAAAATGTGGTATCTATTGAACAAAAAGTTGTATGGCAGTGTCCAGAGAAACAAAAACAGATATGATTGACGTTTTGTTATGATTGGCTGCTGGTATTACTGACGTCATTGAACGTAAAGAATACTTGACGACTGAATTATGTAAGTATGTATGAATTTATGAAGAAACTAAAGGTAATAACACAGGATAGCAGGGACATCGACGCGCAACAGACGCCAGCACATCAAGCTACCCGAAACTGTCACTAACTGGCGCTGCGTAGCTCGACGTAGGAGACACCACCCCACTGAATTGTGTACCTTTTTGTGTAGTAGATAAGGTCTATAATTATATTGCTATCTTGAAAACTACACTCCGCGTCGCGTCGCGGTGTGACCTGACCCATAGTGGGCACGCTGGGCGCGGTGAGCGGCGCGGGCTGCTCGGCGCGCGGCGCGGGGAGCGCGCGGGCAACTCACGCCATAGCTCGTTCATACAAGTGGCTGCAGTGAGTGGGTGCGGGAGCGGCCCGCGCCGCTCCCAGCCCCGCGCTGCCAGTCTGGCCGAACACATAAAGATAAATATAGGACACCTTTTGAGAACTTGAATAACAAGAAAACATTATTCTAATTTTAACTTTTCGAATGCTGTTAAGCGACGTCAATGGCCGAACAGGAAAAAACCCTGCCTTTATAAAAAAGATCCAATAAAATGTCACGCTGGACTGAAATTCAAATCGAACGACGTTTTATCCGTGGTTGTACTTAATTTATTCCTGTGGTTAATATGTGGTGCTAGATGGTTACACTTTTTAGGGTTCCGAACGTCCGAAACAAACAAGTTAAATAAAAGCTTTTAAAAACGGAACCGTTATAGGATTACCTACTCGTGTGTCTGTACGTCTGTCACAGCTTAGAATCTATCACGCCAATTAAATTGGGTAACCATTCATTTTCTTTGGTTCTGTGACGCGAACACGCGCCCTAATTACGTAACACACTTTCAATCACAATCTAAATCATTTTGAAGGATTTTGCTACTACATTGTTTCATAATTATGTTCAAAAATGTGTCTGCTCAACAACGTAAATAACGCAATGAATGTTCTTGAACTGTCAAAATGAAAGCCATTGCAACTGATAGTGTGTAGCTCAAGTACCCCGCTGGAAGTGTAACGTAAATAAATTAATTTTGAATATGAGGGTCAAGTGACCCTTCGGGCGCAAATTGGAAAATTTAAAAAAGTTTTGCTACCTGTATACCGTGTGACATATCAAATGAAAGGGCTTGTTGTGAGGGTCTCAAATATTGTTTTTATAATTCAAAAGAAATACTCTAAGTAAGTAATTTAAGAAAAATTATGAAAATTAACCCTTATATCCGAAATTACTTAGCCTAAAATTTACTTAAAGATTACAGGAAAACCTATAAAAAGCCTATGGTCTTAAAAAAGCATGGTAAATCTTTCAATATTTAAATCCTTGTATCTACTTGAAATTATATCACTCTTTATGCAATTAGCCTGACAGATTAGCAATTGAATGTCAACAATGTTTTATTATTTAAGTATATCTAAGTATATACTCGTACATATACAGGGTTATTGGAAAAACACCAAAAACCTCTTAAGAGGTCATTGTACTCATCATTATGAACAACTTTTACTATGGGACCAAACCTGAAATCGCAAAAATAAAATCAGCTGTTCCCTACATTTATGTTCGTATAATACGTCAAAATGTAGGGAAAAGCAGATTTTTTTTTCGCGATTTCAGGTTTGGTCCCATAGTAAAAGTTGTTCATAATGATGAGTACAATGACCTCTTAAGAGGTTTTTGGTGTTTTTCCAATAACCCTGTATAAAATTCAAAGTCCTGACTGACTGATATATTAACGCACAGCCTAAACCGCTGGTCCTAGAGACATGAAATTTGGAGGGTGATTCTTTGTGAAAAGTAGGTATCCACTAAGCAAGGGTTTTTCGAAATTCCACCCCTAAGAGGGTGAATGAGGGGAGAGTGAAATTTCTCGCGGACGAAGTCGCGGGCAGAAGCTAGTTGCAACATAAAAATCTAAATCAAGTCATTTATTCAAATTAGGCTGCGAATCAGCACTTTTCGAACGTCAAAATTACAAAAGAGAGTCCCCCAAAATGCCCACCCTTCACCACTTCCTAGTGCAAAGTAGTACTTAGTAAAGTTACTGTTAGCCTGCATCATCCCACAGCTTGGCAAAGGCCTCCCCCCATGACTTCCAGCTCTTTCGATCCAGGGCTAAAGTAAAGTAAATTATGTAAATCGTTAGGTAACCTTTAAGGCTGCGTTTCCACCAGAGGTGTGCGAGGATGCGTAGCGAGGGATGTGTGTGAAACAAATCAATAACATTGCTTCATTTTCATAGCTTGAACTAAGTTAGCGTTGTTATTGGTTAGTTTTACACACATTCCTCGCTACGCATCCTCGCTCATCCCTAGTGGAAACGCAGCCTAAGCGTTTTGTACAAAAATGTCGCACATAGGCATTTTGCGTGTTTAATAAAATAATATTTACACATTAATAACAGTTTATTAATTCGGGGAAGCTAACATTCTTTGTCAGACTTCCCTTTACCTAAAAAAAAAACATTAATAAATTAAATTTAGTCGACGTCAAAGATTCCTCTCGACTCGTGTCAAAAGTCACGTTCCTTTAAAAAGCCTGTGTTTAAGTATGTGTCATTAATCATACGGTGTTAAAAATTGGCGACACTCATGAGGCAATTAATTGGCAGTAAATCACTACTTACTTACAAATAATTAAACGACAATGTTATCATTATCATACCTACTTAACAGCGAGGAAATTGCGTAACACACTAACAGTAGGAATGGCTTTCATTTTGACAGTTCAACAACATTCATTGCGTTATTTACGTTGTTGAGCAGACATTTTTTTCGAACGTATAAAGCAATGTATGTATACCTATCCTTCAAAATTATTCAGATTGTGATGGATAGTGTCTTACGCAACTATGGTGCTGGTCTTTCTAGGTAAGTTCTTCACAAGGCCGTGAAATTACAAAGGGCGAGATTTAAAAACATTTGATTTTTTGCGACTGCCTTTTTTAGCATTATAGTTAACTAAAGCAAAAATACCGAAAGACGTAGCGTTGGAAGGCCTCTCACAAGGTGGACCGATGACCTCGTGAAGGTCGCAGGAATCCGCTAAATGCGGAAAGCACAGAACCGGTCGAAGTGGCGGTGCTTGGGGGAGGCCTATGTCCAGCAGTGGACGTCTTTCGGCCGAAATGATAATGATGAAAGCAGAAATGCGTCATATAAGTATTACATTGATCATCCGCGGAAACTCGGCAAATGTACCTACGTTTTATAAAAGGGTTTCCATTTCAGCGGAAAGATATAGTTTTTTACATTTCTATGAGCTGAAATATTGATGGGAATTTGATGAAAACATGAAACAGACATACTGTAAGTATTTTAGCATTACCTCTTTCTGTCCCCCCCCCCTGTTATAATTACAGTAAGTAAAAAAAAAATCGCGGGAAATCGCAATTTTGTTTCAAGATTTTTAAATTGGTGATCTTGATGATTATAGCCATAGAAATGTAAAAAACAACAACTTCTTTCATATATCTATGATTATAGCAGATAACTTAGATATTTAAAAGGATAACAAAAGATACATTCGTGTAGATTAATCCTGAATACAATTTATTTGTTCAATATTAATGTTTTTTTTTTTTTTTTTTTGTAAAACGTCATAACACCAGTAACACGACTTACTGTAATTATAACATCGGGGGCAGATCTGCTGACTGTATTATTTACATGTTATAACGACTACAAGCACACTAATCACACTAACAACCAGCTCAATACTTAATTGCGTAACAGACTATCTATCACAATCCGAGAGTTTTGAAGGATATTGCTAATGCATTGCTTCATAGGTTTCAAAAATTCGTCTACTCAGCTACGTAAATAACGTAATGAACGTGGATGAACTGTCAAAATTAAACCCTTTGCGATCAATGAGGGCTATCGCGTATGAATTCGCCGCTAGAGGCGCAAGGGTTGCGTGAAGTCTCCGAAATGTCACTGGTGAGTGGGCTACGCGGGTTTATTTCTGTTATTTCTGAATATTTTGCAATACCTGAGATTAATTATGGCAAATATGAGTTACGGGTCAATGAATGTCAATGCTTTGAGACAGAGTGAGTCCGTGAGTGAGTGAGTGAGTGAGTCGCTGAGTGGGTACTCATTGATTAACGGCACCCGGACTACTGTGATCATCTCCAATCAACTTGGCGCAAACTAATAAAATCAAAATTAATTTAAACAAAAGAAGACGTTCTAACTATTTTTAATCACAATTATGAAATGCTTATCAAACTATTACGGAATACACTTGATAGTTCGACGATACGTGATTGAAAAAGAAAACGCTCGCGGACGTGCCGCCTGACGCATATTCTCGAGTTGTGTCCCTGCGGACTGGCCTGACAATGTGCTTCGTACCACGCTGGACGCCAACCTTGGCACCAGGTTCATTGGAGATGCAGATCACGACGCCATCTTTATGGCGGCGAAAAGAATAAGCATTCGGTATGTTAATTCCCCTACATTCTTTCGTTTCTATGTTTCGATCTATTTGACATACCAATGTCGTTTTCTTGTGTAGTAATCGTGTATTTTATTCTAATTAATGCAATAGGCAAATAATCTGTAATTGCTACTGCAATAGTGTATTTTTCCGTAGATTTTTATTCATGCCTGTACGTAACATTATGCGTTGTTTGCTTGCCATCAATCGCTGACGATAGAATTCTTTAGTCATTGATAATACGAGTTATAATTAAAATATTCCATTCGTTCACAAGAAAAACCCTGCGAATACCTATACTTTTTGTTTAAAAATATCCGTGAAACGGCTTATAATTATTTTTTACCGCAAAAGTCGTGTTGTTTTCACTGTGTAACATAACAACAAAAGTATCTACTTACCTACTATTAAATATTCGCACGCAGCTGAATTGATTGACGTCATTCGACTACCATTAAAATTCCCTAATGTTCTTCTATGGCTTAGTTATTATTTGGACATTCATATAAGAACTACCACATACTTATTAAATCAAATCTAAATACATAACGGGGAAGGTGAATAAAATACTTATAACCACAATCTTAATAATAATCAAACCTTTTATGTTTGATGCTTTTAACAGGTTTTGTGATAATCATTTATGAACACTTTGACCGTTGAAAAAGGTTCATCATCCATCATCACAGTTCAAAAACCTGTAGGTACCTAAAGTTTTACATATTTATAATACCCAATAATTTTTTTTTGTACCCTGTTTGCGTCATAATAACTACTAACTTCATCCTTTGGACCTTGGAAGGGCTATTAATTGTAATTCTATCATTGATCGAGTTTCAAGGATAAGGATAGTTAGACTTTAAACTACCTATTAATATTCTATTTACATTAGCATGACAAACGAGGAAGTTTAGCATGATGTATCAGGCAGCAAGGATAAACTAATCAAATGACACAAGTTTTACCTGTCTACATAAGTAGCGTTTACCTGTACACTCGTCCTGTCCAGTTAACAGATTTTACGTCTGATTTTGCATCACTGTCAAAATCACAGTGATCTTTATTTTTGTTGAAATAAGGTTGCTATTCGGTTGCTGCTGTCAGAGGTAAAATAACAGTGAACGGACTGTACACGGTAATGAAAATAAACAGTCCCATCATTAATGACCGAGATTCACGAGGCTAGTTTTACAAGCCAGGATAGTAAGCTAGCAAGCTAGTAACTTTGGCTTCGTGTATACAGAACTAGTTTCATTTCTAGGCTAATAAGCTAGTGAGAAATTTAAGTTAGTCAAGCTAGGAAAGTTTAATGAACCACTGATTTTACTATACTGGCTAGTGTACTAGCTTCGTGTGGCCGGCGAAGCTAGTGTTCGATAGGTTAGTGTGCAGTGACTACCGTTTGTTTTGCTGACGGCAACTTTTAAAATTATGATTTATTCCGGTCTGATCCCCTGAAACTCCCCTCCACCCCCCCCCCCCCTCGATCCCCTGTTTTAATCTCTGTCTTATCCAAGGCCGGAATAAATCACTTTATCTAATCTAGCATCATGTAAACAGCACTAAGATGTGCCAAACCAGTACAGCAAGCATGGGCGTAGCTAGGGGGGGGGGGGGCAAGGGTGGGCAATGCCCACTCTAACAACTTCCTTAATCGACAGTATTGAAGTACTTAATGTATAATCGCTTTTTATTAGGGTTCCGTACCTCAAAAGGAAAGACGGAACCCTTATAGGTCGTACATTTTGATCAAGATACAAGGTTTGTAGAGTTGGGCTCTCATTAATTGACTATGGTTAGATTAGCAGGACAGCAGCAGCTAGACAAAAGTCCCTAGCTACGCCAATGACAGCAAGCCAGGATAGTATACCGAGGTTCTGGCTTGCTAGCCTAGCTTTGGAAAACTAGCCTCGTGTATCTCGGGCATAACTTCGTTGATATATAGACACGGTCAAATGACATTAGCCTTCATTTTCACGGTCAGGAAGTCTCGCCTCGGTTCGTTATTGGAGCAGTCTTATCAATCTCTCTGTGACTCGTCTTTCTATCTTCCATCGTTCGTTTCTGACACTGTCAACGGCGTAAAGCCAACGCCCCGTCGCTCACCGTCGGCCATGATCATTAAACCATAGAAATAAGTAACAGCTACCAATGAGCTTTTACGTGGGTACAGCATCACTATACATAGTCATGGTAGATGTCACACTATCTTTGAATTTTTTGTTCTAGGACATACCGGTTTCCTCACAATGTTTTCCTTCACCGTTTTTGAGAGCAGTGGTGATGAGATAATTTACAAGGAGTAAAGAGCCTGTCTGGGTTCGAACCTACGACATAAAACTCGTAGTCGCGGCCGTTACCACTTGGCCACCACTGCTCTTACAGCACCAGTAGGTAGGGACCTCCACAACTCGAGTTCACGCTGGGGTCTGGTTATGATCAGTGTAAGGGATGTTTAACACACATAATAATATCGGTCGGTTGGTCGGCATGTCTCGGTACAGTCGGGTTATAAAATCGAATGCTTAAACATAATTATATGGATATAAATAAATGTTTGGGAAAAAGCCGCTCGGCTTAGCTCGAATAGTGCCAATCATTATTAGGTGAGGTTAGATGCCGAACGAAGTTGGCCGATAGGCACTAGCCGAATGAAAGCCGAAATGTGTAATAATTGCTTCGGTTTTTTTGTTGTTCAACGAATACTGCCGAATCGAATGTGCCACTCCTAATATCGATATTGATGACTAAGCTTAGCTAAGACGTAGCCGCCTAGTTAGTAGGCACATTGTCTAGACCAGAGATGACTAACCTTTTTAGATTTACGGGCCAAAAATTCTTTGAACAAAAACGTGGTGATGACGTGCCACCATTTCCAAGAAAAGGTATGTATAACGTGACCATTCGTCCCGCTTTGAGCGGGACAGTCCTGCTTTCAGGCTGTCTGTCCCGTTGTCCCCCCACCCAGAGCAAAAATGTCCCGCTTTTACAAAGGCACCAAATGATATTCAATTCAATTTATTCATGAACAATTTACTTACATTGTATCTGAATATAAAATATAAGACAGCACAAAACATAAAACAGGAAGTAGTCAATAAATTTTAATTACAAAGACTTACATCGACAAATCATGTGGTAAGCTCCATTCGTACTTAAAAACTAGACCAGACATTTTAAAACTAATTTTCTCCACCGACAAATACAAAACAAATGCGTCTTCAACCGCAATGTAATGTTAAAACTGCATATTAATATACATAAAATAATATTATTTTTCTTGTCCTTTTCTCTTTTTAATAAATACCTAGTAACAAGTTTTTTAACAAGTTTTTTTTTTTTGTTTAATTCCGCAAGCGTCCCGCTCTGAAAAAAAAAGCTATTGCATAGCAAAAGAGCAAAAACTGAGAGTACTCCTATGCCTACAATTTATAAGGAGGCGGTAGAAAAATTAGAGTCTACAGGATTAGACTTAGACATAAAATTACCAAAATACAACAATTTCAAAAAAAGAATGTATAAAATACGTAATAAAGAACTGCAAACTAAAAATGTCCGATTTTTTAAATTGAAAGATGTAACAGTTCCTGGTGTTTACAAAGACTTTTTGCTTAAACGAAAATAATAATAGGATATTACTGTTTGCCACTGAAGAATCTAAAGAAATTCGCAAGAAAGCAAAACATGTATTTTGCGATGGAACTTTTAAAGCCGTTGTCCCTCCCTTTAAGCAGTTGTATACGTTACATATTGACGTGGGCAGGCAGTACTGAAACACATACGAATATTATACCAGCAATATATGCCTTAGTAATTACTTGTCATTTAATTAGGTACATTGCTTATTATTCTGATTTACCTACCAGTATAAAAAATGATATTCTTAATAAAAAACGATTCTTATACTAAGAAGTATTTTCATTCGATTTAACCACGATATTATTACACATAGACGCTTGCGAAACCAAATAACAGACAATGTTCCTATACACAAATGTTTGTTTGCCTATTTGGTCGATATGACCACATCAATATTAACCATGCGACGACTCATCCGAACTTGCGGATGATTCATCGCCTTATAATATTAAAAGGGTACCGTTTCATCCGAGGATGAAATATTTTGCGGATGAGTAGTCACCTAAGTCTTTTTATCAACTTATGCAATTATAATATTTATGCAATATTTTTTTGTGCGAGCTTCGTACAGTCTACATGCATACGTCTAGTCGCACGCACACAAACACCGTGCCGAAGTCTGCCGAACTGATACGACGTTAGACGATGCACGGCTTTCAACGCTGCACCGCTGTGCCGGTCGGAGTGGGGGGTGTTAGGTTTATTTTCGTTACGGAATTTCTTCATTCGGTCGCCGCGCTCAAAGCCCAAGATAAAAGCTATGCAATAGCTTAAAAAAATAAATGGTCTTAGGTATGTAAGTTCAGGAAAATAAAAACTAAGTTAAACACCCAAATTAAATCAAATAAAAATGTAGGTAACATTTATAACCCTAATGGTAATATTGAAAGAGTTTTAAAGGAAAATATGTGATTTCTTCTGTTGTTATCACCACCACCATCTACCTAGCCTTTTCCCAACAATTTTGGGGTCGGCTTCCAGTCCAAACGGCTGCAGCTGAATACCAGTATTTTACATGAAAGGACTGCCTATCTGACCTCCACAACCCAGTTACTGGGTTACAATACGAAACCCTTGTTAAAACTGCTTGTAAGACTTGCCCCGAATTTTCGGTGGCATCTTCCGCCATCTCTATTTCCTGTACGTTTCTAAAGACAGGTAGATTGTTTACCAGATTCGTGCCCCTGTCTTTGTGTCTTTTTGTTTCGACTGTATCCACGGTAGCTTAAAACAAAAGAAGTTTCAATGGGGGTCCAGTTGACCAAAGAAAAATACAGAAAATCAATGATTGGTCAACTGGACCCGCGGGTCCAGTTCCGAGTGGGTCCAGTTGACCAAAGATTCGACATAGTAGCGACACACAACATAAATAAATACAATTAAGTAGTTAGTCAACCGACGCACATTGACAGGACTTAATTACGGTATTTTGTAAGCACTTCAAGACATACTACATGTCCTTACGTCGTTTGTCATTGTACACAATGAGAAAGAGTAATTACAATTGAATTAACATTTAAATAAGTAACTATTTGAATTTACATATAAATAAGTAGTCAGGACCTTTATGTAGTCATAAGTGATAGAAATTGCGAATAACTGAGACAATGGTGCAATTATTATCTTTATCGACACCCATGCTATAAATCCTCTATAAAAGTTTCTGAAACAGTTAGCTTATTGCCAACATTAAAACAACTAGTGTCATAGTAACCATAATATCATCCAAATGAGTGTTATAATGTTATACTAAATTTCATTATGCAAATCCTTTAAAAAAAAAAAAACATTGTCACGCACGCGCGTTTCACTACCACAGCGCCGTAATTAAAAAAAAGAACTTAAGTATAGGTTATTCGAATTCACGTCGTATCCCGCCATTGACATACAAAAGTATGGACTGGAAATACCTACGAAAAAAGGGTGCATACCTACAACTGGTATTGTCGCATAAAATGGCTGCCATTGCTAGTGTTGCGTCTATCAAGGAACATAGGTGTTACTATAACTAGTATCGATACTAAATACGAGTCTTACTAGTTATCACGTTTAGATCATACCTAATATTATGTATACAAATTCCGTTGTAATTGTAACAGAAAAAGATGAGTAGGTTATCTTACTTTCCGTTATCTATAAAAATAAATAAAATTGAAGTGTCTGTTGGTACTGTCAAAATAACAGCTTTTTACTAAATGCTTATAAAAGTGTAAACAGTACTATTAACAAAATGGCATTTTTAAACTATTGCATAGCTTTTATCTTGGGCTTTGAGCGCGGCGACCGAATGAAGAAATTCCGTAACGAAAATAAACCTAAGCATCGTCTAACGTCGTATCAGTTCGGCAGACTTCGGCACGGTGTTTGTGTGCGTTGCTATGCAATAGCTTTACCGCGGCAGTCCCCGAGTGCCACACGTATTTTTATTTTTGTCTGTCTGTCTGTCTGTTTGTTCCGGCTAATCTGAAACGGCTGGACCAATTTTGACGGGACTTTCACTGACAGATATGTTACAAGGAGTAACTTAGGCTACCTTTATTTTAGAAAAATAATTAGGGTTCCGCGCAAAAAAAATGCCATGCATAAATTATTTTTGCGTTTGGTAGCCAGGATGGTTATAGGCTATTTAACATCACGTTACGACCCTTAGGAGCCGAGAAAAACGAACGCTAAGCGAAAACGAAATAATAGCGCGGGCGGGCGATGCAATGCGGCCGGTCGGGGGACGAATGAGTTTTATTAGTGTGGCTGTTATTTTAGTATACTGTGTATCTTACGACTTCTATGCGAAGTCGCGGGGCATAGCTAGTCTGAGAATAAAAAAAATGTGCAGAAAATGTGCTTTCGCAAAAGCCAATTATTTTTAAAAGAGCAAACGTGAAGTTTCTTACCGTTTCTTCTCCATAGGAAACAACCAATTGGAACCGTGCACCTAGCTTCTGACGTTTCATAAAAGTGTCCATGTAGGTTTATGTGGAATATTTTGATTTTGGTGCTGTGAAGTGTGAACCACAGGCCGGACCTAGCAAGGTCACTCGGACTGAATAAGACGCAGGATTATTTATGTTAACATCGCAGAATATACCGGTATCGTTTCAGCGGAGGAACTAGTTTCGGAAACTATTACGCCAAGTCGGCAACGGTACAACACTATTCCATTATGACATATTATTGTAAACAAACGAACGAATTAACAAATATAATAGAAAGGCCTGTTATACGGAAATGAACCCAAATATCAATACTTTAGCCATAAATTCATGATCACGTTACAATTGCATCATCGAATGTGTATTATTGTATGTATTAATGCATGAAAACCGGCTACTAACCTGTGCAAAGACAATTGAGGTTGATTTTCATTCTTTCTTGCACCACACTTCACAATACAACACACAGGCATGTTGAATTTCTGTTTTCCAACATTTACGTGCAGTTTTAACAGGTCAAATCCTCGTAATTTTCTCGCAATCCTCAATAATACAAAAAATAAACAACCATTTGACAGCAAAACTACCACGAAACTCTTCGCATAAGATGGCTGTTATGGCACTTACCTACAACTGTCACTACGTCACGATAAAATATTGCCATAATGAGCAACAACTAAAATATTGTTGTCTCTTTTATCAAATAAAATTATCTCATTAGAAAGAATGAGACATAATGATATTTCACATTCTGAATCATATTTCACTCATATTTGTATAAGCAAATGTATGTATAGAATAACGCGGCATCTCCATGTTTTATGTACCTCAATGTATCCCGCCGGCCGCCATTTTTGTTCGATATTAGTATTGCAAAAAACTGTTTCAGAACCTTTATAGAGGATTCATATCATGGGTGTAGATAAAGTCTTATATGCAACTGTACATAATTAGATATTAAAACACTCATGTGATAAACCTACATTAGTGTTTTAATACCCATTATTATACAACAGTTGCATAAATAACTATTTAGATACCTAGTTACATAACACAACATGTATATAGTACACCCACATTTCGCCAGTTATGCATGTAACAAGGGGCGAGCCTATTGCCATCAGGAGGACACAGATCTAGTCTCTAAAAACCCAATAACACGTTGCCCTACTCGGGAATTGAACCCAGGGCCTCATGCTCAGCAGTAGCGCTTGCACCCACTAGATCAACGATGCAGTACCATACCAAGTTACTTATGTAATATGAATTTAAGACTGTAAGTACCTACTATATCCTCATTTTTACGCCTTTACTTATTTAATTTTACATTTCGTTGAAAAAAAAGATAATAACGACAGGTAAACCCTGTCCTTAACTGCAAATGATATACACATCTGTTAATGGGTTAAATAAAATAAATCTAATGATTTATAATGAAAATAATCATACATTCACCTTAATAATTAATAATCTTCGAACTGTCTTTGAAAAACACAACTACACAGGTGGCGGGGACATCGACGAGCATCCTGTCACCATGATGTGGATTCAGTACATGATTCTAAATAATAAAAAGAAATGCTGTTCCATACATTTTTTGCACTTTTGTAGAAAACAGCACATTTCTTTTTAAAATAACAGAAAAAAAGATGAATAATAGCGAAAAAAAACATTGGTTGTCTGTAAAGTCGGTTTACTTACGATAATTTTACGTGATAACGTCATAAGAAAACATCCGATCGTGCCTCTCTATCGCTTGTTCCGCGCTCTCGCTTGCACACTCGGCTCAGGCGGAACGTGACAATGAGTCATGCTCTTTCGTGCGTGCAGCCGGCGTTCATCGATTTATAAGACGTTATCATGTCAAAAAAAGAAATGGAAGAAAAATTTCATCGCTACGGGCGTTGAAATGTCAGGTTCAGAATCATGTACTGAATCCATGGTAACATGACAGGTGGTGCAGCGATGTCCCTGCCACCCTGTATTTGACCTACAGCGTTTGAAGCAACTTAGTAGCACCTTGTGATGTGTTTCCTGTTTCCATACACACAATAATATATATCACAGATTTTCCTACAGATAAAATATGGGAAAGAAACGTGACAGATGCGCTTTCAGGGTGATCACCCTGACCCAACGGAGACGTGATCTAGTAGCCAATGACCAAATGATACATCATCTTAGTCTTTTAACAAGTAGGTCAGCTATACATAAGTAGATACATAACAAATAGCTAAAACTGTTTCAGGTAATGTAAGCTGTTAAATGTTGGCGATGTTTTAGGGCATTGTTATCTTTGCCAGAATTTCAAGATATTTTAAGGATGTCCGATTTTTTTGTTAATTACCTTTTTAATTACACATGAGCAGATAATATTTAGGTATCTAGCCAACCAGAATTTATTAGAAGACTAGCAGCGCCCCGCTGTTTCACCCGCATAATTCTCGATCCTGTGGGAAAATCGGGATAAAAAGTATCCTATGTGTTAATCTAGGTCCTATCTGTGTGCCAAATGTCATCCAAATCCGTTCATCAGATAAGTATTGCGTAATTGCGTAACAAACATCTAAACATCCAAGTATACAAACATTTACATTTATAATATTAGTAGGATTCTTGCGAAGGTAGGTACTTTAGGGACACAGCAAAGCAGTTTTTTTTACAACTTATAGGACTGAATTTGCTACTTATTATCGTCTTCTGCCTTAAGTATAATAGCGGTTCACACAACACTTGTCCTTTATTCAAAATCAAAGTCATGTATTTAAATTAAGCCAAGAATCAGCAGTTTTCGAACATCAAAATTACATAAGTCAGTCCCCCAAAGCGCCCGCCCTTCACCACTTCCTAGTGCTTTCGATGAGAAGAAGAAATGGCAACAAAGTCCCCAGCATTATTCATGGGAGAATCCATATGTAGACACATTCGCGGCCATCTGCTGCGGTGTTGATAGGTTCGTCTATCTAAATAATGGCAAGCACGTTTTAAGTATTCTTCCCTTTAAAACATTTGCTAGTTTAAGAATACCTAAAGGCGGAGAATGACTTGCAACGTTTGTTTGTAATGTATATCATTCGAGGCGAGCTTGGTTACAAAACAGCGATACACAAACACAAGTCGCGGCGAACGCTCGCTTTGAGCACATGGACCAAGCGCGCTCCATTTCTTGTTACAAAACGGCGATACACTAAACGTGGCGAACGCTCGCTTGGAACAAGCTGTTGTTAACCTGCACTGACTTGTTTGTAAACACGGCTCGCTGCACTGACTACTTACTGTTAAAAAAACTAGATTCTGATACATTACAAACAAACGTTGTAAGTCAGTCTCCGCCTTAAGCCATTGACTCATTGACTGCCACCGCGGTCACCGGTGACTGCGAACAATAGATTTTCTATTGTCTGTTGCCTGGCAGTCAACGTGGTAATACCTAGCTTTTAGTAACGGTAGCAGATTTAATGAAGCCATGTATATTCTGCACCCACAAAACATGCGTACTAATACAACCACGGATATCGAAATACAACGATGTATGAATTACAAGCAGTTTTACTGCTAAATATATGCTGCTTGCAGTGGCGTGCTTTGCATAAAGGCACATAAGCAGTGCCTACCTCGATAAATCACCATAGGCCTGTCAATTACATTTTAGTGCGTGCCCCACAATTAAGAAACTCACAAAATTATCATACCTAACAAAAAACAAAATTCCACACAAACACGCGCGGCAGTAGGCAGTCGCCAGACGGCCAACAATTCTCACACAATTTGAAATCGGGGTTTGACCAGTCAAACTTCAATTAGGTATTAGAATGTCTTATATAAACCATCAACCGGTTTATTTATTTATTTATTAAAACTTTATGCACAAGTAAAAACTGTACAAAGGCGGACTTAATGCCTTGGGCATTTTCTACCAGTCTACCTTAACTTATCTATCTTCTTCTTCTTTCTTATCTTATCTTGTATGATAGTGCCCAAAGTAAAAAAAAACATTTAAAAAAAACTATCAGGGCTATCGATTTAATTTTTTTAGTAATCCTGATAGTTATTTTATTAATGATTTTTTACTTTGAGCACTATGCGAAATTATTGAAAAAAATAAAAACTGGTCATAACTTTTGAACCGTAAAAAAATTCACCGACATTCTCAGGGTTAAAAAGTTTGGAAATGACCTTATATCAGCAATTATAGATCGTAATTAGTATACATAATTTAGGGCTTTCGACTACAATGAGTTTACATCCCTTTACTATTTAATTTTGTATGAAATGGATAGGCAGCGTTATCAGGCGCTTTTTCTACCATAATTAAAATGTAGGTTTTACATTTTATCAATATCAAAGCATGACGACCAAATAGTATAAACAGAGGGCCAATTCTCGTATTTTTAGAAACGTTCGCATTCAATCTTGGTCTCAATCTGTCAAAAATACATCTAATTTACCTTCATTTTTGTAAAAATTTTGACATTAATTGTCGCTGAGATGAGATTGCGATTAGACTTTGAACGTTTTTAATTACGAGAATTGGCTTTCTGGTTTAGTTCATACTTCTGTTCACAATAAAATTGTTAGTTCACAAATCTAAGTGAACAAATCAGTGTTTGATGAAATATTTTAAGAAATTGTTTCGGTAAAATTACAATTGTCTAGGATAATCTCTGTACAAATCAATCTGGCGTCGATTCATGGTTGGTCTGCCAACTAACCACATTATTATGCTGTAAACAGCTGACTGACGTCAAAGGGGTCAATTATAATCCATATTAACCCGGCTGTGACAATACTATGAATATATATATAATAATACAATACTGTAAACTTGTATGGACGAGCAGAACAAAATGTATGATAAAGAGACGCGATTCGTTTCAAGAAGGTTCTATTTATTGATCCTCTAAAAGCTTATTAACGGACCTTTAAAAACTGTTTGTGCTTCTAATTATGGACGATTTTTAAAAATAAATGAGCCTGTTTTTAAATTTTAGGCATTTTTTTCGCAGTAACTAAGATAGGGTACCCCGAGACCCCGACCAAATGGGGGACCAAGTTGATCACAGTTACTAAGTGGCTATTTATTATTTTTAGGACACCAAAATAGGAATTAGTTGAGGTTCAGGAAAAGAGGCGCAATCATTGTATTAGATGTTCAATCATATTTTTAGGAAAGCAAAATGAGGATCATTAGTGGTTCGATTAAATACATGCTACATAAATTTGGATGATCTACTATTTTTGTTCTAAGTTTACACCAATTTATGTCTGTGGTTTACACCATTCGTTCACAGATGGTTTGTCTATGGTTACGAGCTGTGCCAAAAACTTGTTTAGTTATTATTAAAAAACGAGTCGCCTAATCTTCCTTAGGTAGGTACCTAAACGTGATACATTAATCGCCAGTTTTGTTATAAAATTTCATTATATTTTGTAGGTAGAGAAACCTTGAATTTTAGTTATCAGTTTAAGAAAACAATAAAATTAATAAAAATGATTCCGGCTTGTGGCTCATTTAACACGCGTAGGTAACAGTTTATTCGAAAATCACATCTTCGTATAGGGCGATTAATGAATTCTAATGTTTGGGTAAACCCGCATCAATTCTCCACAGATCTGTGCTGTGGTCACCACTTTTTTTTACATCTCTAATTTGATGACCACCGATAATGGTTGTTCTTGTGAGGATATAATCTATACAAAAAAATAAAATTGAAGTGTCTGTTTGTAATGTCATAATAACAGCTTTTTACTAAATCCGTATGAAAGTATATACCTACGATACTTATAAAAAAAAAACTGTTTTTGTCTGTCTGTCTGCTTGTTTGATCCGGCTAATCTCCGAAACGGCTGGACCGATTTTGACGGGACTTTCACTGGCAGATTACTGATGTTATAAGGAGTAACTTGGCTGATAATATAAGGCATAACTTTTGAACCGTAAAGAAATTCACCGACATCCTCAGGGTTAAAAAGTTTGGAAATGACCTTGCCCACGCCTCTATTCGATTTGATCCATACTTCCAAGGACAGCCTGTATAAATAAAATAAATAATTTAAATTAAATTTTATTTATTTACCAATAATAAATTAAGTATGCTACACTGGGAAAACCTTAATAAAGGTGCAAATGCAATGAAATTAAGTATCTTAAACTGTAATATATCATTAGATCCGCTAGTTCCTCCAGAATACTGTGACTGTAAGTACATTTTTCAAATAATACAGTTTTGATACGATGCGTGAGACACGTAATATGCGCAGGCGCACTGGCCCTTCATTATAACAAAGGACTATTCTTAACTGCAGGCACCCGGTCAATGTCTACTATCTAGGTCAATTAAAGGCTACACTAATTTATGAGTACAAATAACAATCAGACTAATGTTACATGTCAGGGTTGAAATTGAGACTTACGTATAAACGTTTTTTTTTTTTTTTTATACTCATAAAGTCTTGGAAACTCAAAGGAAACTGAGCTGATTTTTTTACTCATAGGTTCGAACTAAATTACGTTTGGACTCTACTTGGATTCTACCGGCCTTATTACAAAACAAGGTTTATCTTTAGACGCAGGTTTAAACCATCGAGCCATTTTTTTATTTCGAACTAAGTATAATCCGACAAAGTTAAAGTTCGCATTTAAAACTGACGTTAAATCCCGAATATAAGTTGTCAATTTTGCATTAAGAAGTTAGAACTCGTTTTGTAATAAGACGGTACTAGTTTAGCCCAGATACTGTGACGGGCCTTTTAATTGAGCCAAAAACGCATAAGTACATACGACATGCATACGACCCCTATATTACGACGGGCCTTTCAAAAGGCCACCTTTTCCTGGCTTTCCTGGACAAAATTGTTTCAGTAGGTAACATCTGGGTTAAAAATTAATCCGCAGCTGCCACAGTTACCGCTTTAAATAACCTCACCTTGATGGGCAAGCTTTGTCTTTTGCCATTTTTTATCTTATTATTTATCAAACAAAACGCTCGTAGGCCATGAAATAATAACAAAATAACAAGAATTTCTCGTTCTTAAGTATAACAACAAGAACAGAACGAACCTTAATACAACAAGGCCATAAAAAATCTTTATGAAATTAAAATAACTGTTAACTATGTCTGCACGTACGCAGATTTCAGTCTAGTTTGATTTTAACAGCGTTATGGCCTTAGTAATATTGTTGTTGTAATTTATTTTATTATTATTTGGCGGGGACATTAGCAGCCCATTAGCTGATGCGTCTGTATCTTGAATAGCTTGAAGATAATTAATCTGTCCAGTCGATTCTTGAAACAGTTCAGTGTGGGAGCCGTCACAACGTTTACTGCGGTGCTATTCTGTAAAAAGATCACCGTGATAACTTAGGTGAGGTGAGCTTAAAGTGAGCTGTCATTCCACCTGATGCTAGGGATTGACACTATTGACAGCTCACTTTAAGCTCACTTCATCTAAGTTTTCACGGTGAGATTTTTACAGAATAGCATTACTGGGAGCCTGTTACAACTCGTTTAGACAAGAATTGCTTCAAAGGCTTTTTCTTTGATGAATTTCCCATAAATTATTACAGCTGCTGATCGGTACCCCTAATAAACTTGCTGTATCCGACTAGAGTTACTTCATCCCCCCTAAAGGGAATGCTCTGTCCCTACTACAGCCAGCCCCACTTCAGCTGCAGATGTTGTTCGACGTCTACAGTTGTTCTATCCGTATTTAAGGGGCCCTACCTATTCAACTGTACCTTTTTTGCCCTTCATCAATGTATATTCTACTTAAGGGGGAAGCGCCAGGGTAGCCTACGAATCTCAATTTTTCTTGCGTTTTATGCAATTTGCAGGTCAGCGGCAGGTTGTATGTTGAACAAAATATGATTCGCGACCGTAACAAGTATGTATTTACTGAACTATAATCATTAAAATCATCAATACAACCCTCTTAGTTCATACAACCCTATCGAATGACTATTTCTATCAATCAATAGGGTTATATGAACTTTCCCTGGCGATTCCCTTTAGTAAAATTCTTAAATTTTATCAATACATTATTAAAATAAATATTAACGATAATAACAACAAAAACTAAAGTTTACTGTTAGGTTAACATCCGCGTAATCAAGATCATAATAGGACATTATCACAGCATCTAAAACAAAAATTATACCTAAACCAATTTATTTATTTTTAGCTGGCAAAGGGGCATTTGGGTTTTACCGACACAATATAATAGCAGGCCCTCGACTAACAATTTGATTCAGTATAATTCCACTGCGCGCCTCTTCGTCGCAGATTTCCATACGATGATACAACATGTTTTTTAATACTAGGCAAGTGTAAGTTAGCTAGTTATCTAGGCATTCATTACAAGAGCTATGAATTAAGGTCAGGAAAACTTAGACAGTATCCGCCTACTTTTAAATCGGTAATGTAGCTTGAAGAACATGTTCACTGCGACAATTTTCCAAAAAATCTTTTAGTTTTGATGCTGAATACGCAGTAGCTGAAACGTCAAGGGTATTGCACTTTTGTAGGAAACAGCTTCTAGCAGCAGATTTTTAAGCTATTGCATAGCTTTTATCTTGGGCTTTGAGCGCGGCGACCGAATGAAGAAATTCCGTAACGAAAATAAACCTAACACCCCCCACTCCGACCGGCACAGCGGTGCAGCGTTGAAAGCCGTGCATCGTCTAACGTCGTATCAGTTCGGCAGACTTCGGCACGGTGTTTGTGTGCGTGCGACTAGACGTATGCTATGCAATAGCTTTACCGCGGCAGTCCCCGAGTGCCACAGGTATTTTTTAAATAACCGACGAAAATTTTCAGCGCAGGGAGTCCCGAATCATGTACTGACATCCATAGTAACAGTTTGTGCTTCGATGCCCCTGCATAATAGTTATTTTCAAATTATTATTGCCACTCCGATCAATACTGAAACACGTGATTAATATCAGCATAAACAACAATTAACTGAATTAACAATGTGTGTCATGAATCTTGTAATGAAGGGCCCGTGGCTAAATAATAACAGCCGCACAGGTCGATGAATCAGGTTAAGCTACGCTAGCCGCGGTTGGTCTGTGGATGGGTGACCATCTTTACATACCGAGACCCCTCCGTGCCTATTCGTGGATCTTTGGCAGTCATACGGGTAGTCAAAAGCCCGAAAGTCCGACAACCAGTCTTACCAAGGGGTATCGTAATACCCAGTAACTGGGTTGTGGAGGTCAGATAGGCAGTCGCTCCATGTAAAATACTGGCATTCAGCTGCATCCGGTTAGACTGGAAGCCGATCCCAACATAGTTTGGAAAAGGCTAGGCATGGCAGATGACGATGTCGAATCTTGTAAAAATAATAATACAAAAACCTAAACATATTCTTATTCATTTCTGGTATATTATACGAGTAAGTAGTGCATAGCGCTACAATAATATGTATAGAATTGATTAACAAACCAGACTGGAGCAGGTTGCCTACTTGGGTGTCGCATTGACCTTGCATCTGTAGAAGGAAGCCTACATTGATATGCGCGTGTGACGGTATCAAGGAAGTTACTGTGAACTTTTAGATGAACGCACACTGCCTGCGAAAGAAATCAAACGTGTGAGGACGAAATATATATTAACAGTTCAGTTTTAGTTACCTCAAAGCTTGCGAATGCTAATCGAACGAATTCTTTTGGAGGGCAATAACCTGATAAAATGTAGCCTTACAGCATTTCTACACGGTATGGCCGACAAGATGGAGCGTTATACAGAACAGCGAGTAATCAGGGACGATTAGTCGCACGTAATACGTAGGTACGGAATTCGTCACAAAGAATACCGAATTCTTTAAATGTGCTTTCATCAGCAGTGACGCTAACACACCAATAAGAGTGTAATTCAGCAGCAGGCAATGTGCAACCACCCTTAGCCTTTTTCGCGGTTCTTCTCCATAGGAAACGACCAATAGGAACCGTGCACCTAGCTTCTGACGTTTCATAAGTGCCCATGTAGGTTTATGTGAAATAAAATATTTTGATTTTGTATTTTTTAATACCATCTACGTTGAATTTGGATTTTTAAAAATATCTTAATTGTCTCATATTCAGGTGACTACGACCTTAGTTACTTGTTGGACAAGTGGTTCGCATATTTTATGATAAAATAACACCGCAAAAGAATTCATTTCTGAATATTTTAAAGTATTTTATATTACGTAACACCATTATAATATATAATATTGTATAATATATCAATTCTTTCTGCGTCATGCCATTTGTTTCGTGTTCAAATTATCATTTAAGGCCTGATTTTTCAATTGCCAGATAAGATTTATCTGTGGAATAAATATAGCGGTATGACAGCTTTTGTATAGAAATATGTCAAACTGTCATATTTAGTCTTCAGTATATCTGATATAGATCTGACTATTGAAAAATCAGCCCTAAATAAAATAGGTTTCCAGTTAAATGTTACCCGTTTGCGGGAGATGTATCATACTAATCGGTAAGTGTAACAAATCAAATGGAGTTAGGCAAGACACCTGGTAAGGCGAAGTAATGGCAGGTGGAGTAAGGCTGTGACCGAAAGGCGTCCAAGGACTGGAAGATGAAGTGTCGGTTGTCCAGCGGCGTGGTGGGCGGACGATACCGTTGCCATCGCGGGTAGAACCTGGATGAGGCAGGCACAGGAGCGTGGAGATTGGCACAAGGAAAGAGAGGCCTATGGTCAGCAGTGGTTAAATTCGGGCTGTGGATGATGATGATGAAGTGTAAACAAAAGGCATAATATATGGAGACAACGTAATCCCAACCCTCGAACACCATGAAGATGCAAGCGGGTAAGAAGATGAAGAATAAGAAGCCAGGCACCAGGTACAGGAAGATGTGGTCCAAAATACCAGAGCACTGGAGGACATCGGTCGTTCCCCACGTGTGAGTCCTTTCACCGAAAACGAAAATAACAAGTTAATTTGTCACGCCACATATTTTTAGCCTTTTGATCAATAAAACGTATTGTACGTAGTTTTCTTTGTTCAATTCGATGTGA
Organism: Hydraecia micacea; assembly: GCA_914767645.1. Classification (NCBI taxonomy): domain Eukaryota; kingdom Metazoa; phylum Arthropoda; class Insecta; order Lepidoptera; family Noctuidae; genus Hydraecia; species Hydraecia micacea. Next base: position 10,732,737 of record OU611797.1, read on the forward strand.
AACAAACACAAATGCCGCGTATAGAAACAACTAGGAAGTGATGGATTCAAAATATTTTAATTAATAATTTTGGTATTAATTTTGCACGGCTCATATGCGAAACATTAGAGTGTTTTACGATCGATTTTTTTTTGCCTCCATTCTGCATCTGCTTCTATTGTCATACTCCTGCTAGTACACAGAACCTACTTAATTTATATAGCGTTGTATAGATAATTTAATGGAGATTATCTCTGTACTTTTCAAAAATTGATTTAATGCAGTAGAAACGAAAAAACAACAAAATATTTATTTCTTAAAATTTTCCCGCCAATCAAGTGTGAAACCTGAAAACATTGTAGCTTGCAAAAAATCAATTAAATGAGTCATGTTTTTTAATAGATTCGTTTCACCTATAGGAGGAAACCTATTGAAAATGGCTCTTTTATTCAAAGTAGGTTTTTTATACGATCAAATGAGCATCAGTCGTACACTTTTGGATTTTCCATTTTTTTTTTTTAATCTAATGAATGGCGATCGTTCTCCTATCATAGACATATACCTAAACTAACGTTATTAAGTTTGATCTTGTCAGCATTATTAAGAATCAACGTTCAAATTAAGAAAAACTGTAATGTACCAATCTGAACGATCATCATGACACATGATGATTTTTCAAAATGATCATCACAATTCTTACTCATGTTTATTTCTGTTGTCTATCGATAGCTAATAATAATAAAGCTGAAGAATTTGTTAGTTTTTTTGTTTCAACGCGCACTAGGATTCTTAGAAGCCGATAAAAAGAAAAAGTCAGAAAGAACGCTAAGCGAAAACGAAGATCTAGTAGCGCGGGCAGGCGATGCGATGCGACGGGGTGGATCGGGGGAACAAGAAATTTCACACAGACAAAGTCGTGCGCAGAAGCAAGTGCGCAATAAAGTACATACGCAATAGATAGGTACCGCCAGAGACCTATCATCCCTGATCTTTTCAGATACATGATATAAATTAAAAAAATACAATTTAAAATACAACCGAATGTATAATTTAAGTCATACAAATCAAGTTTATTATCGAAACTATTATTTTATGAGAGTTACTGATGTTCAATAAAAGTCATCGTGAGATAATTTATTGAAAAATAAGCCGGAAATAATCTTCCAACATGCAGGATGAAAACAGTGATCAGAATTGTCAACGCAAAAACCAATGGTGGTGGTGGTTCAGACAGAAATAAAAGCTGCATGTGATGTTGCGGTTAGCTATATTTCCGTTTAGGCTGCACGTAAGCACTATTTTACCAAAGAATTGTGGTCAAAGTGAGTGCATGTTAGATGGTGTGCAGCGGCCATGGCATGGCGTGTCACACCGCTAATGTGGCCCCGCCTCAATGCAGCAAATAATGTGACGATTTCAGAGTACATGCTCGTAATTTACCCTTTTATACAGACAAACAAGGCATTAGTGCCAACTAGCTGGCCTCGGAATATTTATACGATTCGTGCTCCTAACAATCTAAGTTGATCACTTTATAACTTCTTTATAGTGACTAGTGATTGAATTATGAAAGACGGAAGAACAACAGAATTTCCCAACGACCTATTACGGATTGCAGTAGTTTATTGTGGACTACGACTAGCATAAGCATAACATAATCAGCCAGTAATGTTCCCACTGCTGGGACACAGGCCGCCTCTCGGTGAGAGGGAGTGTACTATAAACCACCACGCAGTCCCAGTGCGCGTTGCTTGGTGGATGTCTCATGTCTTCGAATGTTTGGTTTTAGGACATTTCTAGTTGCAGGACGTGTCCTCACGATGTTTTCCTTCACCGTTTTGAGAGCAATGGTAATGAAATAATTTAGGCTAAGTAAAGTGCCTGCTTGGGTTCGGACCTACGACCTTACAACTCGTAAGTCGCGGCCGTTAGCACTAGGCCATTACCTCCTGCGACTACTTATATTATAGTAGGTAAAGTTTAAGTTCTAACCTGCCACCTGCTTGGGCATAGTGCCAACTTCAGACAAGAATTACTTAGGACCTACACTCATTAATGTATGAAGTGAGCCACATTCGTTCAATTGCAAGCTGTAAAGATTAATCAGGTTTTCAACAATTACGCAAAGAATTATAGAAACGTGGTCCTTAGGTACTAAGATAGGTTTATCGTTAATTGTATGTAACATAGTGTCAGTGGGCATAATGTCTAGTCGCCCATAAAAATTACACTCTACAGAAAGATCGAAGTTTAATAAAAATTGACTGAAGCACGACCGCGATGCATTTTATAAGCCAGACTGATTGGATGGACATGTTTACGCCTACATAAGAACGATAACTTGATAAGTACTATCGATACCATATCATTATTGTTTTCGGGGATTCCGTGCATAACTGAAACCTTTTGTTGCTTCACAAACTTCGACCATACCTTTGCATTTATGGTGTGTTTTCAAATGAATGTATGATTTCTTTCCAACTGCCCATATTCTTCAAGCTGCCGCCATATCTCGATAGTGAAATCGCAACCAACACACAATGGCAGCTGAAATTTTGGGTTGCATGAAGAAGCCTCCTCGTGTAGCGCAGTTTGTTCCGCCAGTTACGACAACAGAAATCCTAGTGTTGCATCCGTATTTGGGTGAACCGTTTTATATTTATGTGTGAATTAAGCTTTTTTACGTCCTCTGATTAAAGAATTTAATCCCCTTAACACCACACTCATAAGGAGAATTTCATTATCGTCATTGTCACACAAAATTGGAATGCATAAGTGGAAATAAATAATTTCTTTACGAATTTACAATTACCTACTATTAACATGGGATGTTAATTAGCTTAAAGTGTCAGAACATTTACTGTGTTAAAGATTTCACGAATTCAAGACTTTTTACTTTTTTCAGAGTATGTAAGGATCGTAGCAAGTGGCATGGCGTTCTGTACTTGCTGCCGTACCCCTGGGAAAAAGGCGTGAGTTTATGTATGTATGTAAACGTGGTTATTAAAAAAATTAATTAAGGTTTAAGTATTTACATAATCAGCCTATAATGTTCCCACTGCTGGGACACAGGCCTCCTCTCAGTGAGAGGGAGCGGGCCGTAATCCACCACGCGGGCCCAGTGCGGGTTGGCAGATGTCACGTGTTTTCGAATTTTTGGTTCTAGGACATGCCGGTTTCCTCACGTTGTTTTCCTTCACCGTTTTGAGAGCAGTGGTGATGAAATAATTTACACAAAGTAAAGCGCCTGTCTGGATTCGAACCTAAAGTCGCGGCCGTTACCACTTGGCCACCACTGCTCTTACAGCACCATTAGGTGAACCTCCACAACTCTCTCATCTCATCTCTCAACTCAACTTTAAGTATTTAAACTGCCGAATTAAACAAACGTATTACGTAGGTAAAAACTAGTGAATCAATATAATAATGTAGAGAATTGCCCGCTCGCACATTTTGACCATGACCGTGTATCGAGTGCTCTGAAATTACCTGAGGAATCGACCTGTCGGAAAGAATGCACGATCATTTTGATTTAGACGAGTTTATATTTTAATGTTTTGTTTTAGTCTTTTATCGTTTTTAATCATTTAAAGAAGGATGCATCAAGTAAAGTTAAGCGTTTCTGAGATATGTATTACGATTATTGCACGAGGCTTTTGACTACGTTGTATGTGTATATTTTATGTCTTTTTTATTTATTTTTTTATTTTATTTGTAATGTGCGTTTTGTTTGTGCAGAATAAACCATTTTTCTTTCTTCTTTTCTTTCTTTGTATTGCTCACGTAATTATTAATAACCTAAGTTTTTTTCAGAATTAGACCTCATCTGATGATCAAAGCAATTTCACATCAATAACAAATTATACATACATAAGAGGCGATGGGGTTTTCGTTTTCGCACGGAAACAAAAAACACACATCACTCAAAGTTGACTAGTAATAAAAAATATTACAATATTGCAAATGAGATCGTGAAAAAACCGTGAATGACTCGATAAAAATAAAAATAAATTTGCCAAGTCAAGTCAGTAGGTACGTAGTGCATAAAATAGGATACTTAACCAAATTCAAAAACCGCAACGTGGCACGTTGCAACTTGCAAACAACGTTGCGCGTTATTACAGACGTGTTTAAAAACTATTTTATATTGATAACTAGTCGTTACAACTTGTTGTATGTGTAAACGGTAAACGAAAAACTTTTTAACAAAAGAAAAACAACCAAAAAACATGAAAAGCAAAAAATAATAAACCTTTTTTATTTAACCTTAATAACTAAGTTCTTAAACTAATGTAAGTATAAGTAAGTGAGTCGGCGGCGTTGGAGAAGAATGTGCAAGAAACTCCACCACTACTATCGCGTGTATGTGAAGCCATAAGAGATTTACTACACAGCCCAAATTTATTATTTTAGGTCGGTCAGTCAATTGAATATTTCTAAAACCACAACAAGAACTGTTGAATTTATTTTTGATATTAATGTAAATACACAAAGTGCATCGCCACAAATAATATATCCTAAGTTACTTAAAAACAACGTAACTTGTACTAAATATACATTATTAGGGCCTAAACAAATGGAAGGGGGACCAATGTTTGCCGCGAACTTCACCATTAGCACTTGAGAAAAACGTGGAAAGATACTGGTACGCACCATAACTTAGGTACAGGTAAACCAGAAAGAGTATGCGCATCGGTTAACTTCGTGCTGCCGAATTAGTACGAACGTCGCCACAGAGTAACCCCCCACAGAAGCAAAGAGTCTTGGTTTTGTACTGCCGGGCTTTGTCGTAGTGCACCTATCATTGCATGTTTGTACGAAGCTTTTTCCCCGTTCCGGTCGTACCTCGTCATATTATTATGTGACTCAAAAGTTTTTTGGAATTGCATAGAGTTTTCAATCTCAAATTTTGTAACCATGGTAATACAAAATAGGCAACTACTTTCATGGCTATAACAGCTCTATATTATATGTATCTCATAAACACGCGTTCGTATTTCCGAAGATAGGCGATGATTTCTTATTTTAGCAGATCTGTACAGACCTGTCAAAATATTCACCAATAGATTCACAACAAAAAGCAAGCACGAATGTTCCCTGTATTCCCGTTGTCCCCGTAGGCCATGTCCCCGTTGAAGGGGACAAAGGAAATTTAATAAAATACGGTGAGCCAGTTTGGGGCTTGTGGCCAAGTAATAACAGCCGCACGGGTCGATCGATCAGGTTAAGCTACGCTTGCCGCGGTTGGTCCGTGGATGGGTAACCATCTTTACATACCAAGATCCCTCCGTGCCTCGGAAAGCACGTTAAGCCGTTGGTCCCGGCTGTCATTCGTGGATCTTTGACAGGCGTTACGGGTAGTCAGAAGTCCGAAAGTCTGACAACCAGTCTTACCAAGGGGTATCGTATTACCCAATAACTGGGTTGTGGAGGTCAGATAGGCAGTCGCTCCATGTAAAATACTAGTATTCAGCTGCATCCGGTTAGACTGGAAGCCGACCCCAACATAGTTGGGAAAAGGCTAGGCAGATGATGACGGTGAGCCAGTTTACCGACGCAGTGGAAACTTTTTGCTCTGTCTTAAAATAATCCAATAAACTGTTAATACCAAATGACGCATTTAACTTAAACGTACCTACAATTATCTTGTAGCATTTTTGTTTATTAAAATTCTTCACGAAAATGTGGAAAATTTACAAGACGTGTCAAACTAATATTTAAACTACACTAATTGTTATAGCAATGTACTTGGTAATAATTACATTACCCAATTATCTACTCTGTTTTGCAAAAATAAAATATTACCGGGTACTACTCAAGCATAAATAATCAGCCTTACTGCTAGGCCATAGGCCTCCTTTCTGTGAGAGGGAGTGGGTCATAATCCACCACACGGGCCCAGTGCTGATTTGCGGATGTCACATATCTTCAAATTTTTCGTTCTAGGATATGCCGGTTTCATCACGATGTTTTCCGTCACCGTTTTGAGAGCAGTGGTGATGAACTAATTTACACAAATTAAAGTGCCTGCTTGGGTTTGAATGAACCTACGACCTACTCGTAAGTCTTGGCCGTTACCACTGGGCCACCACTGCTAAAAATATTACACAATTAACGTATCTAAAGTCATATTCCAAGCAGACAAGATTGTCGTAATTATTATCAAACATAAAAACGATTACAAAATTTAGAAAAATAAAAAAGTAACAGCATTTACTCATTTTAAAGCTCACGAAACATTTATACACAGTCGTCACCAAGACAAATATGAACTAGGTACCAACCTATGATAATAATAATGTTAAGCACTTTATAATAAATTAGCAGCGCCCCGCGGTTTCACTCGCATTTCGTCAAGTCGTCCCAAACGAGCCGTAGGCATGTAGGACGAGTTGACGAATCACTCTAAGTTTCGATCCCGTGGGAATATCGGGATAAAACTTTAATATGTCCTTTCCCGGGACTCAAACTGTCTCTATGCCAAATTTCATCTAAATCGGTGAGGTAACAGACAGACAGACACGATACGGATGAACTACTACAGACAATTAAAATTAGTTTACTTCCGTTCCAACAAAAAAATATTTATGCTATTACAGCCCTCTATTTTTGATTGTAACTATTAATGACCGCGTGAAACTATATTTTACATAATAAACAATGCTGCTTGTATTTAAAATAAACGTTTTACCATGTTTTATCGTGCGTAATATTCGTACACGGAATAATAATAAAAAGCGGCCAAGTGCAAGTCGGACTCGCGCACGAAGGGTTCCGTACCATTATCTATACAATATTAGACACCAGTGGCGAAGGGTGAATTTATGACACAGGTAGGCCGGCGCAAAAAAAAAATACCAAAAGAAAATTTCAATGATGAATTGACTATAGAGTGGTTATGTTCTGAATTTTCGATGGGAAGCCGGTGGGAATCGAGTTGTATGGTACCTTCGCCACTGTTAGACACTGTAAACCTTCGTCTGTCTTAATTTATTTTATTTTAATTATTTATTTTTAAAGTGAATATACAACTAAGTACCTATTCTATAAATATTTCAAGCGTCTACCTGTTGCCGTTATTAATATCGAGCAAAAAACGGCAAAAAATCACTTTTCTTGTATGGGATATAGCGGCAACAGAAATACATCATCTGTGAAAATTTCAACTGTCTAGCTATCACGGTTCATGAGATACAGCCTGGTGACAGACAGACAGACAGACGGACAGTGGAGTCTTAGTAATAGGGTCCCGTTTTTACCTTTTGGGTACGGAACCCTAAAAACGAACTTGTTTTTGTTATTCCGTGTACTCGTACTGATGTGGCGACATATTGTCAAAATATCATTTCTGTGCTATGTCTAAGTTTCTAAGTGTTTTAGGCAGCATAGTTTTCGACTTTTGATGAAAAATGTACCTAAATAAAAAAAATACCATTCGTCCAATTATCTCCAAAGTTTGCCATTTTGCATACAGAAAAATCAAAAATTATTTATGTGATAGAAGTGTATGTAAAGATTACAGGAAAAATAAAACGATGTCTCTAAATACCACACTTTTTCAGAAATCATCAACAAAAGTCACATTAGTTCCACTATCGATCAAGAGATGGCGCTGACCTAAAACTGCAATATTCTACATCGCAGTGCGCAGTGTTAAAATTCTCAGACAAATATAGGCTTCGTCGATGAAAATTTAAAAACATATTATTATGATGGTACGGAACCCTCGGTGCGCGAGTCCGACTCACTCTTGTTTCTTCGTGAAAACCGTAATAACTAAGTGGTCACAGAGACAGACAAACAGCGACTTTTACGCTTGCCGCGGTTAGTTCGTGGATGGGTAACCATCTCCCCTCCGTGCCTCGGAAAGCACATTAAGCTGTTGGTCCCGGCTGTCATTCGTGGATCTTTGGCAGTCGTCGTTAGAAGCCCGAAAGTCTGACAACCACTTTTACCAAGTAACTGGGTTGTGGAGAACAGATAGGCAGTCACTTCATGAAAAATACTGGTATTCAACTGCATCCGGTGAGACTAGAAGCCTACCCCAACATAGTTGGGAAAAGGTTAGGCAGATGATGTATTAATAATTTAAGATGAGCTCAAATACCAACTCAAAGCATTTATTTCAATTAAACCATTTACAGGCACTATTGAATTGTCAAGAAGTCGGTCAGTCAGAAAATTATGAAGCCAGTTGCCCATTCCAAAGCGTAGTAGGTGCCTATGGAGAAGAACGGGCAAGAAACTCCAAGGACACTCTTTTAAATTATATATTTACAAAAATGTTAGTTACATCAATCATTTTGAATTTATTATAATTATATGTGGGAACGATGTAAAAAAAAATTACGTACCTACACGTTAAAAGCGTCCAATTAGTAAAAAAACAAACAGTCAAAAATAAAATTAAAAATAAGCCGAGGCAACTAAGCGCGATCCTCGTGGATGTCCGCCGCTCTGGGGCGGGTGGCGGGGTCTGTCAGACTCTTCCTTACTAAAAACCACCCCGGTGTTCCATCTCACACCTACGCCGCCGGGGGTTGCGGGAACGTACGATCCTTCCGCAACCCCGGACTGGCCCGCCACTTGCTGGCCTCCTCGGGTCAGGGGGAGAGTGAGGTGTTTGACGTTTAAGAGGGCGCGCGTGGAACACTACGCGCCGCCACCTCGGGTCCTGATGTGTGGGGGGCAACGGTCGTCCCCGAGTCCGGTCCTCCGCCGACGCCCGGTGCGCCTGCTGCGGGCCGGGCGAGTGGACGAGATCTCCCCCTTCCTATCCGCAGCCTCCTTCTGCGAGACGACAGTTTCGCAGAAGGAAACCACCGCATCCCAGGACTCTTCGCTGCCGACCATCGACTCGACCACGGCCGACAGCGACAAGTCACTGCTTACTTCTGAGATGAGAGCATGGCGCGGCTCCTCCCAAGCGGCACTCTTTGCCAGCGTATGCCACACCGCCGTGTCCTCCCGGCAGTCGACGCAGTAGTGACACCGGGCGTCCGGCTCCCTGTTTATGCGACACAGGTACTTCCCGAAGCAATCATGCCCCGAGAGTACCCAAAACGACAGGGAGCCGTGCCTCCTCCCGAGCCAGCGCTCAAGTACTGGCCGGACCGCCTCGATCGTGACGAGGCCGACGGTAGGGCGTGAATGCCTGTCCCACCATTCCGCCAACAGGACCTCGCGAAGCTGAGACCGACGCAACTCCATATGGCGCTGCATCGGCCGCTCGCCTCGCGCCCGCGCTTTCTCACGCCACCGGTACAGCGACGCGAGAACTTTCGCCTCCAGGTCGAGCGTGATGACCAACCCCAACTGACGGCGCCCGTTCACGAACATGAAGCATGCATCAGCACTATTTAGCTCAACCATTTTGAAGGGACCTAAATGATCCAACACACACGCCACCGTCAGCGAGATATTCAAGGCAATGAAAGACATATTACCCGGTAAATGGTAGCTCTATAGTACATAGAACTCACACCTGTGCTATGCAATTATACAATACAAAGGAAATTGAATTTATACAATGCAAAGATCGCCTTATAATCTTCAGCAGCTCCAACAGTATTTTCAAGTGTTAATCAATTAGTTGTGGTTGTGGAGCAGGACCAGCATTGAGCCAGGCAATTTTATCAGCGATGTAATCACCTAACTTATAATATGCCTGCCTGCATAGTGTGCGTTTTATACAAGACTTGAATTTTGTCTCATTCAGTTGAAGTATGTGGGGAGGTATTTTATTATAACATTTTAAACAGTACCCCGTGAAAGACGAGTCTACTTTAGCCAATCTGAAACCTGTTTGAACTAATAGGTCCCTATTTCTAGTACTATAATCTTTAACCACTTTTACTAAAAAGATGTTCTTAGGTACATGATGTTTTCGTAGATATATTGACAAGGGACTGTCATGATGTTAATATCATGAAACAGTTCCTTTAGAGAATGGCACATGCGGAGATTATGTACGGCTCTGATGGCTCTTTTCCGCAGAATAAAAATCGAATCGATGTCTGCAGCCCGTAGCCCGAGCTCTTCGAAAAACGAAGGCTGTTTAATGTCACAGATTCGATAAGACTGAATCTAGTACCGCCTTTATGAGGCATTAGTTTTGGCCTACCAGACATTTTTTTTTTATGGATGTGAAATCATCTAATGACTCCTCCCGCTCTGGGTGGAGCGGAAGGGAGTGTCAGACTCTTACTGACTAAAACCCACCCGTGTTCCTTCCTTAGCCCTTTATGTTCCGGGCAGCGGTAACCCTTCCGCTACAAAAAAAATTGCTCATTAGTAGCAAGTACATTTACAAATACATTTATTTAGCACAGACTAAAAGACACACAGTACACCAGAGACATGCATCAGATGAAAACAAATAAAACTCAAATAAAAAAGTGTAAAGTAAGAAATTAGCAGGAATATGTGCCTCACGGCTGCGCCAAAAAGGCCCAGTTCAGCAAAAATGCCAGACAACTAGTGCCAGACGCTGGTTTTCGACTGCTTGCCTACTATGAAATATCTTCATTTTTCTTGCGAACAAACAAGATATCCACTTTCAATGTCAAAGAAAGAAAAATTACAATAAGTGCATACTAAACCAGTCAGCGCATCTTCAAAATTCAGGTGCGGTATGCATTCAACAGGTGTACTTGAACGCGAGTGAAAAGGTCAAGGGCATGTGAGGCGTGTGTCGTAGTGTGCACGTAATTTTTCCGTCGGCTGAATAAAACATCGATAGCGCTTCCCTCGCGAAGCAGTGGTGCGCAAGGAGTGTCGATCCTGCGCCGCCTGAGCATACGCCTCCCAAGTAACGATCGAGTGGCGCGCTAAATAGAACGCGCGCAGTGTGTGACTGTATGTGTCGTGTTGTGCTTTTCATTTTGAAATCGGAATTTATTTATTTTTAAAAGTAAGTAATTGCGGCTTTAATAAAATTGTTACAAGTAAATTAACTACAGAGTTATTTTATCTCAAAATGTTCAGTATCTGAAAAAAATCAAGGTTCTACTATTATTAACCAATCAAGTAAGAAACTAATAGGATTTAAGCTTGATTAAAGTCAAGAAATACAAATATATAAGACCAATCAAGAGTCCTGAACTGATGAAAAACTAAGACAAAGGTGCCTCTTCGGTTCCTAAGTGCATATCTTTATTTTCCCAAAACTAATACAACTTTACATTCCTGTTGTTATATCCTGACAATAATGCAACTAAAACAACAAGGAGACGAAGTTATAATAAAATTGTAATGTTAAAAGAGTTGATATTAATTATATCAAAATCGAATTTATCGCAGAACGCCTCTAAGCAAACAGTGCAAGGAAAACTGTCTTCCGTTTAATAAATTAACTGGTAATTAATGATAATGACCCATGCGGTGCTAACAATACTTACAGCATTGCTAACAATCTCTGTTTCAAGTTTCAACTTAGTCACATAACCATTATTTTTTAGCTATATTTATGCACTATCCCTAATGATTTTTTAATTAGGTATACTTACAACATAATGTGTGTTTGTTAAAACTGCGGTAATAATTACCAATTTTGCTAAATACTTAAATAAAAACAATAAAAAACCACGCTATTTTGTATTTTAGTACAAATCCCAATAAAAAGAGCAGGGGTTTTCAACCTAAAGGGTTGAAAATCTACCTGATTTTTTAACTAAATGGCCTGTGATAAGTTATCAATCCGTCAAAAGTTTATGCAAATGTTTTTGACACTAATTTGGCAGGAAGTTTGTCAGGAAGTCTTGAAGCAGATAGTAGTCAGACATACTTTTTTAAACCTGTGCTAACAGCCTTGTCAGTTGGAAGGATTCAGGAAGACTTTGACAGGTTAGGCTAGTTTTTAAATGTTAAATTATTCAGTAATTTTTTATTGAAAACAGTTGTAGGTTGGTATAGCATAAAATAGTAGATGAGTAGGTATAACTAAGATAACTAATGTTTTCTAATACTTATTATTTTTCTTAAATACAATAAACTAATTTATATATAAACTATATAACAGCTTTCAAGCAAATAATCAAAACTCATCAAAGAATTTAACTTTCGAACAAAGTAAATATTTCAAAAATTTGGTCGTTTTCCGGATCCAAGAACCTTGGAACCATAAACGAGTACAATTCAGAAATTATTTTGACATAATGAGTGTAGAACTATTAGGGCTGATTTTACCAAAGTCCGATATTTTTTATTCGTGGAATAAAATTGACGTCTGACAGTTCTAGTATGGAAAAACTGTCAAAAATTCAAAATGTGTTCTCAGATAACACTTATTCTAGGTATAAAAGTTTTTTCGAATGCGCCCTTAGTAGTAGGTATATTTTGAGGGCCGGCACCGGCGGTAATACACGTGGATATTTTTGGGTCTCGATAATAATTTATTTATTTGCTCTTATGAATATTACACATCCTATACTACTAACAATAACTAATTAACTATTATTATCTAATCACATTAATATTATAAAGACGAAAGTTTGTGAGTGTGTTTGTATGTTTGTTACTTCTTCACGCACAAACGGCTGGACCAATTTTGATAAAATTTGGTATGGAGGTAGCTGACACCTTGGATGAACACATAGGCTACTTTTTATCCCGATATTCCCACGGGATCGAAACATATGCGGGTGAAACCGCGGGGCGCTGATAGTAATATTATAAACGAGAAAGTTTGTGGCGATGGATGGAGGGATGTTTGTTACTCTTTCACGCAAAAACTACTGAACGTATTTGAATTAAATTTAGCACATGAATAGTTTATAACCAGGATTAACACATAGGATACTTTTTATCCCGATATTTCCACGAGATCGAAACACATTCTGGTGAAACCGCGAGTCGCTGATAGTTTTACAATACATTAATTGTCGGTTTTATACATGGCATAATAATCATAGCATAATCAGCCTATAATGTCCGCACCGCTGTGACACATGCCTCCTCTCGGTGAGAGGGAGTGGGCCGTAATCCACGCGGGGCCAGGGCGGGTTGGTAGATGTCACATGTCTTCGAATATTTTTGGTTCTAGAACATGCCGGTTTCCTCACGGTGTTTTTCTTCACCGGTTTTGAGAGCAGTGGTAATGAAATAATTTACGCAAAGTAAAACGCCTGTCTGGTTTCGAACCTGAGATCTCCCACCTACCTGAGATCTGGTCGTACCCACTTGGCCACCATTGCTCTCGGCTTTTTTTTTGTTTTGTACATGAACCCTGTCCACGGTTCGAAGCACCAGTACCTACAAGTTTTTCTTAAATCTAAATTAGTTCTACGACTTTGTTTATGGAAGATCGCATTGATATGATAGTCAGCGAGTTTATTTCAAATCAAGTTTCAAGTTTTAAAAATAACCGCAGTACTCGCAACCGGCGTGACTGTATGACCAGAAGGCCAATTCCCGTAATTAAAAAACATTCAATTTTATTTATTTATTAAAAAAAAACTTAATAATATTTTACAGAAACAAAGATTGGCAGTATTAATTTTCTAGTAAATGGATGTAGCCACTACAACCGAACTAGGCAAAGCCTGTATTTCGGTATTCAGTACAACAATTCAAAATTAGTCGCAACCTCATCTCAGCGACAAACAATGTCCAAAATGTAGGGAAATTAGAGGTATTTTTGTCAGATTGAGACTGAGATCAGACTGTGAACGTGCTTAAAATTACGAGAACTGTCTCTCTGATGTATGACCGTAAACGAGACAAAAGGAGTATGTAAGGATGGTAACAGGTGACGTTCTGTTGTGTCTGCCTACCCCTATGGGAGGAGGGCGTGAGTTTATGTAAGTTTTAAAAACTGTGGCTAATTGGATTTGTAACGACATGAAAAATCGAGGGCTGAAGAACATGTACCTATATTATATACTGTATATGGCAAACATAAAAGAAGGTCATTACGTACCACAAAAATGGAACGCTGATACGATGACGTATTAAAGTGAATGAAAGTAAAACAGGACGTGTTAGCGAAGTTTTCATGATTTTGACTTGTAAATTATATTGAGTACAATAGAATATCTACATAATTTTTACACATAAGACAGGTAGGTAATACTAATGGTAATTTAATAACCCCATAAAATAGTTACTTACGTCTAGACGGTATTTTATTATTAAACAAACGACAAAAACAAAATATTGCAAAAATCAAGTCTCATTACGATATATGGAACGCAGAACACCAAAAAATTCCACATTCAAACAACAAAAAAAAACGGAATTTCTAGCGTGACGTCATTATATTCGCATTAAATGTGACGATTTGGTATCAATTAACCATGGCCGTGACCGTTCACAAGGCTTGCCATAAGACCGTTTCGAGCGGCAAGCAATATATTTTACATTTTCATATGAAATTAAACCAGTTTCCGACCGTAGTTCAGAGAATTCCGTACCAGTAGTGCTATTCTGTTAAATTCTCACAGGTGGAAACTTAGGTGAAGTGAGTTTGAAGTGAGCTGTCAACCCCCTATATTCCCTAGCGTCAGGTAGAATGACAGTTCACTTCAAGCTCACTTCACCTAAACTTTCACGGTAAGATTTTTGCACAACAGACCGGCTGTAACTAGATGAGTTTTCCAGTGTCGATATATAAATTCTGTCCAATGTCCATCCTGGTGGCCTACCATGATCTAATTAAAAACGATTCAAAAACAAGACATTTCAGTTTCTAAACTGCATCGCTTGAGCGGCTCTATGGACGTCATGGTACCAAACAAGTATGAATGAAACCAAAACTTGCGACTCAGTTTGGGACAATCGCTGTCAGCAGATGGCACGGCCTAAACTGAATCGTTAAACTGATGAAGTCATGGTACGAATTAGAAGAACAGTTCAGTGGTAGGCCTTCTGTTGTTGTCATTTTTATTACAGAACTTATAAGTTAAAACCATCATGGTGTTATGCGGCTCAGCCCTAAGTAATGAGAATAAATAAATCTTATCAAAATAATGTTTAACATGTGTAAGTAGATGTAAGTCGATCGGTCAGGTTAAGCTACGCTTGCCACGGTTGGTCCGTGGATGGGTGACGATCTTTACATACCAAGACCCCTCCGTGCCTCGGAAAGCACGTTAAGCTGTTGGTCCCGGCTGTCATTGGTAGATCTCTGACAATCGTTACGGTCGTCAGAAGCCCGAAACTCTGACAACCAATCTTACTAAGGGGTTATATTACCCAGTAACTGGATTGTGGAGGTCAGATAGGCAGGCGCTCCATGTAAAATACTGCTATTTAGCTGCATCCGGTTAGACTGGAAGCTGACCCCAACATAGTTGGGAAAAGGCTAAGCATATGATGTGTAAGTAGATGTTTTTAGGCAACACCTTGAAAGGTATAGGTAGGTACTCGTAATAAAAACCGTCAGGTAGCATCCTAGGTGAAAAACTACATACTTAATAAATAAATAATCATAATCTGCGGTCTATTCTGTAAAAATATCACCGTGTAAACTAAAGTGGCGTGAGTTTCATCCTACATAGGTAATGTAACGCTATAAAAAAGAAAAAATTAAATAGGTATCCTAACCTAAAAACAACAGTCGTCTTAAGTTCAAAGATAAATAGCAAGTAATTTAATTAAATAATCCGAAAAGTAGTCACATTATACATCTAACTACAACTCAAACTATAACCAATTTCAACTTTAATTTTACTTTGTTTTGTTTAAAAATTACCAACATTTTGTACACACGGCTACACATCAAGCTATATCTACATAACCAGGATAAGCTGACTTCTGATTGTATGAAAAACCTATACAGTGCGAGGTCAGCTCAAACTGGAAATGTATAGCTTGATGTGTAGCCGTGTGTACCTATTTAATGTTGCCCAAGCCAAGATGCAAGTTTGGGACCAACGATACCTCCATATTGTAATTTTTAAAGTTGTAATGAAACGATTTTACTTTACTTTACAATTTAGTAGTAAAATATTAACTATAGTCAAATGTTTGCTGGTAACGAAAATCCGGATCTAGACATACTCGTAAAATAAAGTATACACCGCTTACTTCTACTTACTTATAGCATAGTAAAACCAGTCAATTTAAATAACCACATTTTTTCTTGTGTACGGAAAAGGTCGCGAATTCGTGTTTATTTTTACCGACTTCATTTTCATTTTTTGTTTACGCGCTATAACTAGAGAACCAAGTGAATGAATTTACTTTTCAGAATGTCCTCAAGAAATATTTGAGTCGTCAATATTAGGTACTTACCTACAAAAGTATTTATTTCAACTTAAAAATTGTGTCATTCGTAAATTGAGGCAGCCCCAGTAAGTTACAAAAGTACTTGAGTCGCTTTTAACTTTTCCTGGTCAGAATGTTTCCTGTTTCTTCATACCTTAGGGATCTCAACTATTTAGTTATTCTATTTTTTACAATACATCTAATTTACAGTAACTACAAATTATTTTTCGAATTAACATTTGGCTTCTGTGATATCACAAAATGAGGAAAATCAATGTTCAATTCTGACCTGGGTCCTTTTCTATGATCGGAACACGTAAGATCAGGCTTGAAACTGATCAGAATATCAATATAAACATTACATCCGTGTAGTAGAGCCTGACCGTGAGATGTGGACAGAAGGACCAAACAGGTCACGAGAATGCAACCTTGTCGTATGTTTCTTTTTTTACAAAATATCGTGTAGCAAGTATTTAGATTACCTATACTATACGGTAGAAAAAGGCAAGAAGGACGCGGACATGGTGAATTTTAAACTAAGCAGAATAATAAGTATCGGGAATACCAACTAAAATCCCACAGTACAGTCAGTGCCGAATAAAGAGGCGCAAACTGATGCGACGGCCTGAGCTGTAGGCCTCAAATGTAGGCAGGTGTGTATCTAGTAAAACACATGTGATACCATTCATAATTATAAACCTATATTTATTATTGAGGCGCGGCAGCTGCTGCTGTCAGCCTACATATCTTGCCGACGAGCGTCACATAAAAAATCTTAATGCTCGTCAAATAGGAAATAATCAAAATTGACACTTTTGTTGTTTGTAAATTAGTAATAATTTATCAATATACGCAATAATATATTATTAGTAAGTTATTGGACAATAATTCTATGTAAAATCGGATAGATAACGGGTTGCATAGAAAAAATTGCGTAATATTAACAATATAACAAGGTCTTCGCGCCACAAACAGAAATTTCACTATTTCTGATATCGGTCCACACATGTAAGTTTATTTTTTATCAAAAACATATATAATAACAATAAATAATATGCGGCAGCTATCGAGCTTCCGCAAATATCAACTTTATCTAATTCTAAACGCGATTGCGCGCGATTATCGTCTCCGAAGTTTTTTGCTCGCTTGCCCAGCAAAGCAAGCTGGGAATTAAAATAGTTTAAAAGTCAAGAAAATTCTAATTATTACTGGTTAAATGTCTTTTTCCTGAAGTTTCTGGTATCTAATGGGTGTAGGTTGCAACTACGGGGTAAGCGCCAGGGTAGCCCGCAAAATTTGAATTTTGTTACGTTTTTTTTGCAAGTCGGTGTCAGGTTGCACGTTGAACAAAATATGATTCGCGACCGTATTTACAGAAATAAAATCATCAGCAATACAACGTTCTACGTTCATATAATCCTACTAGCTTCTGCCCGCGACTTCGTCCGTCTGAAATTTCACCCTCCCTTCATTCACCCTTTTAGGGGTAGGATTTCGAAAAACCGGATACAGACTCTTCACATAGAACACAGGGTGTGTTCTATGTGAAGAGTCTGTATCCGGTTTTTCATGTCTCTATGACCAGCGGTTTAGGCTGTGTGTTGATATATCAGTCAGTCAAATAGGATTATATGAACTTAGCAGACACAACCAATAGACTAGGTAGGTAATATTATTATCTTCGTACAGCGATACCTGGTCGTTAATCAATGTATTATTATTTATTGTTAATTCAATCAATTACGTCTATCATAGGTAGCCTTTGTGGTTATAGAATAACGAATAGTCATTGTAATATTTAAATTATTATAAGTACCTACACAGTTTAAATACAGAACAAAAAGTGACGTTTGACCTAGGACTTTACATCCTAATAATATAATTATTACTTTGACAGTTTATTATTCTCTAGTGTCATTTGTAACTAATAAAAAATTTGATGTGAAGCTATGGTAATGCCACACATAAAAAATTTTACTATGTAAGTCCAGTAGATACTTTTCTTTGAATGATAATAATTAATAATGACCTATTTAAAATTCGGCTATTTACTTACACTTGCAAATTTCAAAAATCACGAAATATATGTATACTTATTTTAAAAAAAAAAAACACCATATAAAGTAAGTAAAATGCAAACAAATGATACGTCAATAGTTTATAGTCCCAAGATTAAGAGAACTTGATTCCTAATAAAGTGCAGTCGTTGGGACCCGCTAACAGGAAAACAGCTCCTCACTACTTAGTCAATTTAATCAGAGAGACATGCGAAGGCCTAATACTAGCCACTTTAAACGCCAAGTCACGCAAACATTTTATGTATTCTTTTGTTGTGGACAGGTATCGCCAACCTCGGCGGTACTCGACATCGACTTTGAATCCATAGCAACAACAATGAAATCACTATCATGATACTCTATTAGGAAAGTCCGATCTCTTTCCGCTTCAGCATTATTTTTAGCATTTAAATTAAATATTGTACCCGTGTGAGAAGCCCCTCAGAAGTCAACTTCCGCTCGAACGCTGGCATTTGTTAATTTAGAATCAATTTTGTTAAAAATATACAGTTATAACACTATTATATAAAATATACCCAATTAAGTGCATAAGATTTTACAGTGTCTAATCAATTCCTTTGAATTTTCCAGATGAGGCATCAGCATCGTGCGCCGGATCTGGCGACGGCAACATGGGTACTTTTCGCTCTCCTGCTACCAACAGAAACACAGTTCGTCAACCCACTCTCGTCATTCCTAAACTTTCTGAACGAGGGCTCAAACCAGCTGGATAACGAACCACCAGATCAAAATAACATGCTGACCGAATATGACTTCATCATCGTTGGAGCTGGCACTGCAGGATGTGTGCTCGCTAATCGACTAACTGAAATCCCAGACTGGAAAGTTTTACTAATTGAAGCTGGAGCCAACGAAAATTTTGTTATGGATATTCCTATTGTTGCCAACTATCTGCAATTCACATCAGCTAACTGGGGTTATAAAACAATGCCGTCCAAAAAATATTGTGCGGGATTTGAGAACCAGCAGTGTAACTGGCCACGTGGAAAAGTAGTTGGAGGTTCTAGTGTATTAAATTATATGATATACACGCGAGGATCTAAGCCAGACTATGATAACTGGGAAGCAATGGGCAATGATGGTTGGGGGTGGGACGATGTTCTCCCATATTTCAAGAAAATTGAAAACTACAACATACCGGCATTCGATGATCCAAAGTATCATGGAAACAGTGGCCATCTCAATATTGAATACGCCCCATTCCGCACTACTAAGGGTAAAGCTTGGGTAAAAGCAGCACAAGAAATGGGTTTTAAATATGGAGACTACAATGGAGCAGACCCATCAGCAGTTTCTTTTCTTCAGCTGTCAATGAAAAATGGAACCCGTCATAGTTCTAGTAGAGCTTACCTGCACCCAATAAAAAGAAGAAACAATCTTCACGTGTCTAAAGGCAGTATGGTCACTAAACTTATTTTTGACGATACCAATACTAAAGTGATCGGCGTGGAATTTGAAAAACAAAACAAAAAACATAAAATTTTAGCAAAGAAAGAAGTGATTTTATCCGCCGGTGCTATCAATTCGCCACAATTGTTAATGTTGTCTGGTATCGGACCAAGGAATCATTTGGAATCGATGAAAATAAATGTTGTGAAAGATTTACCTGTCGGATATAATCTAATGGATCACATAGCAGCTGGTGGAGTTCAATTTATAGTTCAACCACAAAACCTATCTGTATCGACTGAATACATATTAAACCATTTAGATTTAGTTTTTAAATGGATGAGGTCACACAAAGGCCCGCTTTCAATCCCTGGTGGATGTGAAGCTCTAATATTTATGGATCTAAAGGATAAGTTCAATTCTACGGGCTGGCCAGATATGGAACTACTCTTTATTTCTGGTGGATTGAATTCAGATCCGCTGTTACGTCGAAATTTCGGCTTTGACGACCAAATCTTTAGTGATACATACGGACCTTTAGGCAGATCTGATACTTTTATGGTCTTTCCAATGTTAATGCGCCCTAAATCAAAGGGAAGGGTCATGCTGCGGAGTAGAAACCCAAAGGCACATCCGGCATTAATTCCGAATTATTTCGAATATCCCGAAGACTTGCAGAAAATTGTGGAAGGAATAAAAGTAGCCGTGCAATTAGCAAGGCAACCGGCTATGAAAAAAATAGGTGCAAAATTATACGATGTACCGATCGAAGATTGTTTGAAAGATGGACCTTTTGGTAGCGATGCTTACTTCGCTTGTCAAGCACAGATGTTCACCTTTACTATTTATCATCAAAGTGGAACTTGCAAAATGGGAATAGAGAGTGATCCCACGGCAGTGGTTAGTCCGAGATTAAAAATCCACGGTATTGAAGGCATAAGAGTGATCGACGCCAGTATAATACCAGAAATAGTATCAACTCATACAAACGCCCCCGTTTACATGATAGCTGAAAAAGGAGCAGACATGATCAAAAAAGAGTATGGTAAATTAAGATAGTACAAATCCGATGCAAGGACTATTTATTTAATAAAGCTCATCTGTGATGTAATTTTAACCATAATAAAGGAGACTGGGCGATTTTGTATGGAAAGTGTTATTATAAGGTCCAATAGCGATACCGTTTTGATATTTGTGTAGGGATACCTCATATATACTTTTGTGCAAAGGAGCATCAAAATCTGACCCGGTAATTTTGACAAAAATACACTTTTATGGGGGCTATCCCTACAGAATATCGAAACCGTATCGCTATAGGTCCATCGACCACTTTTGTCCAGTCTCCTTTAACAGTAATAATATTGTCCGTTGATGTACAATTTTCACAAATTGTCAATAATCATTTATTGAAGGTTAAAATCCTACCAGAAGCCAAGCACAATCAAGGAATAAATATACATATTAAACAAGGGAAATAGTCAATATTTTGTGATAACATAATTTTACCTCACTAAACTTCAAATTTCAAGTTTATGAAAATGAACCAGTTTTCCATAGAACTATGAATAACTTGTAAACGGTGTCACCCAGTTTACGAGAAAAATGTATAATTATATAGTTTAAGTAGGGACTTGGAATTTGTTAAAAATAATTGTTAATTTTTAATATCAAATGTCGATACACACCCAATGAATAAATAAGTACATTATATGACGTTTATATTTTTTTAAATTATTATTGTATTGTTCATTATGTTTCTGTGTACAATTAAGATAATGATAAATACTTTAAATTAGTAATTGAATTACCACTTCACATGCGGGTATTTTTTAAGTTATAACAAAAACAACAGTAAGATATGTAGGGCAATGGGTGATAACGGGATCCACGAAAACAATCGATTCACAATCTCAAACATAAAATGTGGAGACGACAATATGATAATAAATTAACATAGGAGCATAGGAGCATTAGCAGCATAGTATATTATTAGCATAGGAGTATTTTGAAACTATCAAATAAATCCTAACATCGAAATTATAAAAGTTATATTTCCATAGCAGTGTAGGGCCGATTATGAGTTTTGCCGATCCACCGATTTAGCTATATTGACTGAACTATTGATACATCATTGAATTTTTGTATGCACACTAGGAAAGTCATAAGAAATACGAAATCTAATTTATTGTCGTATTGTCATCTTGAGTGATTCGTCAACTTGTTCTACATGCCTAAGGCCCATTTGGGACGATTTGACGAAAATCAAAATAAATTTCGTCGAGTCGTCCCAAATGGGCCGTAGGCATGTAGGACGAGTTGACGAATAACTTGTCATCTTGTATAATGGGCGCCGACAACTAGAGTAGTGTTAAGTTATTCAATAACAAAACTAGTGACAAAACATATTAAAACTATTCAACAAAAATGCAAACATGACTCCGTTGTTTTCTTTATGTTATCCTATTCCTAACTGCCAAAATAACGCGTCGGAATTCCTAGTAGGTACGCACGACGACATATCAAGCTATATATTTCCAGTATAAGCTGATTGTACGAAAAGTCTATACATTATGAGGTCAACTTAAATATGTTGATATATTGTCGTGTGTACCAACCAGCTGAATTTTAATGCCTGATATACTGCGATAAAAAGCTTTGCAGGCGTAAGCACACCGAACTTCCGTCGCATAATTTTGACAGATCAGTCACATAACTTAGTGTCGAAACACACTATGCCGAAGATACGCGGCCGAAGTTCCGCGGCTGATGTTACTGTATGATATAACGCAACGTAATTTCGGCATACATGTGTCGTCAGTAATTCAAATAGCATTGCAGGCGTAATCATGCCGAACTTCGGTCGCGTACCTTCGGCATAGTGTGTTTAGACACTTACAGTAGGTACGCCAACCCTGTCATGGTTACATAATCAGCCTATAATGTTCCCACTGCTGGGACACAGGGCTCCTCTCGGTGAGAAGGAGTGGGCCGTGATTATACGGGTTTCCTCATTATGTTTTCCTTCACCGTTTTAAGAGCAGTGGTGATGAAATAACTTACACAAAGTAAAGCGCCGGTCTGGGTTCGAACCTACGACCTACAACGCGTAAGACGTGACTGTTACCACTGCGCCACCACTGCTCAACTGTCGTGGTTGGTGTACCATTAAATATGATGAGCCTCGTATTTGGACACAGTAATATATGACGTAAGGGTGAAACCACAAGCACCACCCTTGAGGATCGGGTTACAAATTGCAGCATGATTTTAGATAAGGAACAGTGATGTTGTGATATGACATAATGCGTACCTATTGAAATCTGCTGTGCAATTTCAAAACCTAGCAACTGACATTTCTCAACAAATCGGTGTGTTTGCATATTTGACTTCCTAGATAATCTAGCAAGTCAAATATGCAAAATAACCGATTTTTTTTTTGTCAGTTGTTAGGTTTTGAAATTGCACAGCCGAAACATTGTGATATTTCCAGTTCCTTTTAAAAACAACAAACGGTCCGCCCCAGCTTCGTTCGGGTAATCAAAGACAGAGCACATTTTCTATTTTGTATTTCCATGGAAATAGTGGGATACACCCAACATAAGTAATTATTTTTATATAAGCCGCCAAGACGAGCCGGGGCACTACCTACCTTTTCGATTTCTTCACTGACCGAATGACTCACTCGGCCATCAAAACTTTAGGGCCCCTAGGGCCTTTACTTCTCTAAGTCCTAGAAAGCTGAAATTTGGTATGCAAGCTACAATTTACACAAAAACAACAAA
This sequence comes from Hydraecia micacea, assembly GCA_914767645.1. Taxonomy (NCBI): domain Eukaryota; kingdom Metazoa; phylum Arthropoda; class Insecta; order Lepidoptera; family Noctuidae; genus Hydraecia; species Hydraecia micacea. The sequence continues at coordinate 10,756,171 of OU611797.1, forward strand.
AAAATTAAGAAATATGTAACTTCCCTTTTATGTAACTCCCCATTATGGGGGTAGGAGGGTTAAGTAGGTCTGTATATAAAATAAATCCTCTAGGGTTCGTTCCGAAGTCCTAAAGAGCTGAAAGTATGCAGGCTAGGATTTGCACACAAATATCAAACAAATTAAGAAATCTGTAACTTTCACCCTCCAACTCCCGTAAAGTGAGGTGCTTGCCGTTTCATTTTGACCAAGATCTAAGGTTTGTAGAATTAGGCGTCGTAGAGTTAGGGCACAGAATAAATATTACTGGGGCTTGACCCTAAATTACATCTAACTAAGGCATTATGTAAGTCTTTCCACTGAAGAGTTCCACTATCCACCTCCTGGCTCCATCATCAGACCCTCGACACCAAGTGCAATCTAATGGACTCGTCAAAACTAATCATATGAGCCCAAACTCTAAGGGTTTACTAGTAGCCACTGCAGAGTTCCACTATTCACCTCCTGGCTCCATCATCAGATCAGCTCCAAGATACCAAATTATAGTTCTGTCTTCCGAACTACATATACATACAAAGTTTCATTTTGAATTTAATGCAACAATTAGAAATAGGTTAAAATTTACTTCGATGATTTTGTTACATTGTTAGTTACAAGTGAAGCTAATAAAAGCGTGTTAAAAACTTTTTTTACAGAAAAAACAACCGACTTCAAAAAAAAAATACTCCAAAATGAAAAATAATTTTAATTTGGAAGTCGGTGTCGTTGGTTCCGCATTTTCTTTTTTTGACACCGACTTCCGAAATTATAGTTATTTTTCAGTTTTTCCACACAAAGTCATATAACACTATTTGCTATGTAAAAATCACTGACAGGAAGCTATTAAAACATCATCAATATAAACTAAGTGGAAAAAAACTGTATTATTGAAGCTAACTAAAAAACTACCCACGCAAAGTTAATCAAATTTATATGGGACCTCCCCTGAGGGGCATACCTTAACCATTAAAAAAAGAATTTTGCAAATCAGTCTATATACGACGGGGTTAAAAATGTATATAAACATCCAAATTGAGAACCTCCTCCATTTTTGAAGTCGGTTAAAAACCATTATGAAATATTACAATAAAGATCATTAATATTATTAAAGACATATCTACCAATGGAACTACCCAATCAGAAAAATCCGGTACTTGCCATATTCCACTTCTCTAGTAAATGAGTTTTAAATGGTTTTATTAATAAATCGTTTCCTTCGCATTACCAACGTCAATGACTTCTTAATTATTATAAGCAACTAAACTGTGTCAATTTATCAATATTCTATTCCGTATTCATTTGGTGACAGTGCAAGTGGCGTTTTTGTAGTGAGTATAAGCTCAAGAGTTACGTGCTTGTGAGGACTACGGAATACCGTAGTCTTTAATGAACCTTGGACATTAAACTCATTAAGGTTTTCAGGACCATAGGTGCGTATACCAAAAGGTAGGTATTTTTCTTTTTCATCATTATCATAGTCAATAATGTCTACCATCCATAGTTACGCCAAAAATCACAAAAATTATAGAACGTACGATACTAAAAAAAACTGTGTTCAGTAGATCATAGTGTCATGGGTTTTTTTGTGTACCTTCAAGTATTTAACGTGTTGGCATCATTTTAATAGTAAGGAAGGCTATTGCGCAAAATGCTAGTGGTGCAAAGTTAATTATAAAATGGGGAATAACATTCCTAAAAAGTAACAGATCAAAAAAGCTTGTAAGCCTTTAAAAGATGCTCAGAACCAAGCTGTGCGAATAATTTATTTTTGATCATTCCAGATGAGCCGTAAGCACCGAGCACTAGTTTTGGCAGTGGCAACATGCATGTTATTCACCTTCTTGCATCCAATCAAAACACAGGACGCGAGCCCTTTATCATCTCTTATGAACTTCATGCGAGACGAAACAAATCAGTTCGATAACGAACCACCCGACCAAACCAACTTAATGTCTGTATATGACTTCATCATCATTGGAGCCGGTACAGCAGGATGCGTGCTTGCAAATCGGCTAACTGAAAACCCAGATTGGAACGTTTTACTTATAGAAGCTGGAAGGAACGAAAACTACGTAATGGACATACCCATCTTAGCGGGGTATCTTCAATTTACATCCGTTAATTGGGCTTATAAAACGATGCCATCTAATAAGTACTGTGCAGGATTTGAGAATAATCAGTGTAACTGGCCACGGGGAAAAGTAGTTGGAGGTTCCAGCGTATTGAATTATATGATATATACGAGAGGAGCAAAACCAGACTACGATAATTGGAAAGCAATGGGCAACGATGGCTGGGGGTGGGATGATGTACTTCCATATTTCAAAAAAGTTGAAAATTACAATATCCCAGCCTTCGATGATTCGGTGTACCACGGCCATGGTGGCTATGTCAATATCGAACACGCCCCCTTTCGCACAAGCAAAGGCAAAGCATGGGTCAAAGCAGCACAAGAAATGGGTTTTAAATATGGAGATCATAATGGAGCAGACCCATCAGGAGTATCATTTCTTCAGCTTTCAATGAAAAATGGAACCCGTCATAGTTCTAGTAGAGCTTACCTGCACCCAATAAAAAGAAGAAACAATCTTCACGTGTCTAAAGGCAGTATGGTCACTAAACTTATTTTTGACGATACCAATACTAAAGTGATCGGCGTGGAATTTGAAAAGCATACCAGGAAATATAAAATATTAGCAGATAAAGAAGTGATCTTATCCGCCGGTGCTATTAATTCTCCGCAGCTGTTAATGTTATCTGGTATCGGACCAAAGGATCATTTAGAATCGATGAGAATTAATGTTGTGAAGGATTTACCTGTCGGATTTAATTTAATGGATCACGTTGCTGCTGGTGGTGTACAATTTTTAGTGCAACAACAAGATTCAAGTTTTTCATCGGAATCCATATTGAATCATATAGGTTTAGTATTCAAATGGATGACGACGCACGAAGGTCCTCTATCCGTACCTGGAGGATGTGAGAGTCTAGTTTTTATGAATTCAAATGACAAGTTCAATTCTTCAGGCTGGCCCGACATGGAATTGCTCTTCATTGCTGGTGGCTTGAACGCGGATCCACTGTTACGTCGGAATTTCGGTTTTGACAAACAAATATACACCGACACATACGGACCCTTAGGGAAATCTGACGCATTCATGATCTTCCCTATGTTATTACGTCCTAAATCAAAAGGACGAATCATGCTACAAAATAAAAATCCGAATGAATATCCGGAATTAGTTCCAAATTATTTTGACTATCCCGAAGACTTGCAGAAAATTGTAGAAGGAATAAAAGTAGCCGTGGAAATTTCAAAACAACCGGCTATGAGAAAAATTGGTACCAAGATATACGAAGTACCGATCAAAGATTGCTTGAAATATGGACCATTCGGCAGCGATGCATACTTCGCTTGTCAAGCAAAGATGTTTACATTTACGATATACCATCTGAGCGGGACCTGCAAAATGGGAGTTCAGAGTGACAAGACGGCTGTGGTCAGCCCTAGATTAAAAGTGCACGGTATTGAAGGAGTGAGAGTGATCGACGCTAGTATAATGCCCGACATAGTGTCAGGTCACACAAACGCTCCAGTCTATATGATAGCTGAAAAAGGAGCAGACATGATCAAAAGTGATTGGGGTTATTCATAATTATTTCAATATCCATGCGTTCGTGTTAAGTTGTATTCATTTTTGCAGAAGAATCATCTGTGATATTTTAGGAACTAAGTACATGTTTTCTTATGTTTTGTATCTCCATAATATTATTATGACATCAATGTATGATTATGACATAAAACTTTATTAAGAAATAATATTGTTTTTTTTTTAACTACAGCCAATTGATGATATTATACAATATGACTGAAACCCCCATATTCATAAATATGACTAAACCGCAGTGTAGGGTTCAATTACTAAAATTTTCAATCGATAGATTAGTCAAACTAAAAATTTTGTGATTATAAATTAGTTTTTAATATATCAATCACGATTGAAAATTTTAGTTTTAACTAAAACTTCAATCATCAATTTTAGTTTTTAGATGAAACTAAAACTCGTCTTCCTTTTTGAAGGGAAATATTGAGGAATACCGTTGAGGAACTTATAAAATTATTGACCTTTTGTTATAATCTTTTCAAAAATTATCTGAACTTTAAAGTTGGTCAACGGAAAGTTCCTATTGTGATCATTGTTGTTCCAACACTGTGTATGCTTCTTTTAAACAAGTTTTACCTCTTTAAATCTAATTTGCCTTCTGAAATAGATCTGCTAATACTTAATTGCCAACTGGACCGCAGTCATTTGTGGTTTATAAAATTATTTAGTAACTACAATGTCTTATTTTACCACCTTTCCGCCATGAGTGTCGTTTTCATGGTTTTCGAGTTTGCTCAAACCGATAGTGAGGACAAAATGAAATGCCAATATGGCAGCTGCGAAAATTTTCATGTTTTTCGTCATGGGTGTCGTCTTCATGCTTTTCGAGAGTGTTAAAGCTGAGACTGAGGTTGGATTTTCATCTTGACCTCACTATCGGTATCAACACCCTTGAAAACCATGATAACGATACCCATGATGAAACATTTGAAAGTTTCGCAGCCACAATTTTGGATTTTCATTTTGACCTCACTATCAGTATCAACACTTTTGAAAACCATGAGTAGTATCGTTAGTTGAAACTAATTTCGTTAGTTTTAGTTTCAATCGTCAATGAACCTAAATTTGCTCACGCTTCTAAACCGAGTATAGAGTACAAAGTCATGCGATTGAAGGGAGGGTCCTATGTAGACAACAGTAGTCTGCAATAGTAGTCCCGCTGCTGGTCTTAGACCAGATTCATTAATATATTGAGAAAATTAGAATTTCCATAATAATATTAGGGTCCATTGTCCTCTCATTTCATTAACATGAAAATTACAAGGATGACTTATTTATAAATATCCAGTTTTGATGAATAAGAGGGTTATAATAACATATGTTACTTAAATACCTACTGCGTTATGCATTATGATAAAGGCTATATTATAGATATTGGTAAGTTGGGTTTGATGAAAACTGATTTATATCTGAGAATGTTTAATTTTATTTTGACTTAAGACTCTATAAAGATACTAAGATGATTTAAAATAAATAATTTTATTTAATTTAATCATTTATTTTAAATATCATCATTTATTTAATGAAGATTTAAAACGCCTTACTGATTATGAAAGCAACATGACTAGATAGCGTTCTTGCTTTTAAAGTAAGTTTGGTGCAAATTCTTACCGGTACTGAATAATACCATTATCGATGTGTTTTCTTCTAAACGAGATTGAATTAAACCATATTAAACGCGTAAAATATTAAGAATCTTAAAAGAGTTTTACTGAATGAGCTCTGAACTAAGGCAATCTGTGCAAACACTGGTTTCGACGCCTAGTCTTTATGTTTTAGCAAAATTAAGAACTGATACTTGCTTAGAGTGGACGCCAAATTACATAAAAAAGTTAACTTGTTTAAATTAAATAAAAATCCAAATATTAATATCATCTCATAGGAAATAAGTCAACAGATAACAATCATCAAATTGTCCAGAAATCGACAAAAAATTGTGTCTTCTGAACTCCATCAAATACAGTTTAGTTATAAAATTCCATGCATTCTAGCCGTAGCAATAGGTGTGTGCAATAATTGTTGCTATGAATCAAAAATTTGTAATTAATAATAATTCGCAAGAGCAAACGTGCTTGGGGGAAGGAAATATTCCAAAAAGATGTTGAACGTATCTACTTCCAGGATTGCCCTGATAGCCTGATACAGTGCTTAACTTTAGTGGTAAAGATCACCGTATCCTGTACTAGTTTAAAAACCTGTAATTAACTTCGTAATATCTATCAATAGCGGTCATATATTTTCGTAATATTCAACATAATGCATTCAACTTTAAATTTTCTTATTGAGAGATAAGGGAGAAAAATGAAATTGAAAGCATTATGTTCAAGACAATTTTTTCCTCCTAAAATTTTACCCATTTTCACCGGTTTTCGTTATCTAAAACTTTGAACTGATTTGTTTAAACTGATGATTGTCCCTCTGCCACGTTCATCATTCGTGGTGCAAGAAAGAATGAAAATCAACCTCAATTGTCTTTGCACAGGTTAGTAGCCGGTTTTCATGCATTAATAGGTACATACAATAATACACATTCGATGATGCAATTGTAACGTGATCATGAATTTATGGCTAAAGTATTGATATTTGGGTTCATTTCCGTATAACAGGCCTTTCTATTATATTTGTTAATTCGTTCGTTTGTTTACAATAATATGTCATAATGGAATAGTGTTGTACCGTTGCCGACTTGGCGTAATAGTTTCCGAAACTAGTTCCTCCGCTGAAACGATACCGGTATATTCTGCGATGTTAACATAAATAATCCTGCGTCTTATTCAGTCCGAGTGACCTTGCTAGGTCCGGCCTGTGGTTCACACTTCACAGCACCAAAATCAAAATATTCCACATAAACCTACATGGACACTTTTATGAAACGTCAGAAGCTAGGTGCACGGTTCCAATTGGTTGTTTCCTATGGAGAAGAAACGGTAAGAAACTCCACGTTTGCTCTTTTAAAAATAATTGGCTTTTGCGAAAGCACATTTTCTGCAAGCATGTTTTTTTTTTCATGACATGGATTTTATTCTCAGACTAGCTATGCCCCGCGACTTCGCATAGAAGTCGTAAGATACACAGTATACTAAAATAACAGCCACACTAATAAAACTCATTCGTCCCCCGACCGGCCGCATTGCATCGCCCGCCCGCGCTATTATTTCGTTTTCGCTTAGCGTTCGTTTTTCTCGGCTCCTAAGGGTCGTAACGTGATGTTAAATAGCCTATAGCCTATACTCATCTTTTTCTGTTACAATTACAACGGAATTTGTATACATAATATTAGGTATGATCTAAACGTGATAACTAGTAAGACTCGTATTTAGTATCGATACTAGTTATAGTAACACCTATGTTCCTTGATAGACGCAACACTAGCAATGGCAGCCATTTTATGCGACAATACCAGTTGTAGGTATGCACCCTTTTTTCGTAGGTATTTCCAGTCCATACTTTTGTATGTCAATGGATATGACAGATATTTGTATAACTATTATTTCTATAGTAGAATATGCCGTCTCCATAGTTCTCCCAACTCAGTGTCAGGAATAATCATGTCAAACGTCAATAATTATGTGAAACGTCAATCAAAATAACAGCTTACCGCCATGACGGGTTTTTGTTGAGTGTTGCAATTTCAAGTATAACTTTTTGTGTTTACCAGCAAACCAAGCCATTTTAAAATAATTGGACAGTTGAGAACTGTTTTAAATGAATTTCCCTATTTTTAAGTATAGTGTACAAGGACCTGGCCCAGGCTCCATACATTTTGAAACATCTCCTTTTACAGGGGAAAATTTTCAAATCCAACAAGGCGGTGAAAACCGCCTCTAAAGAGGTCATCGATTCCCGTCGCCAGGATTTTTATAGCGGAGCCATCAACGATCTTTCGCTAAAATGGCAAAAGTACATCTCATCTTCACTAATGACCAATACTTCGATTAAAGAAACACAAAATTTTCTTAAAAAGAAATATATTTAATTTTTCTATGTAAAACGGCAATTTCATACTTTAAACCCCTAATAGGTATTTAACATGCAACAAAAAATACCTTAGGTATCTAGGTTGCTAAAATGATAATAATCAAATCTTGTCTGGAAACAAAAAACTTACACACATCGCGATTCGCAAATTGAACCTTGTAAGCACTAATATTCAGGTTGGTACATTGGTTGTTTATAATAAAACATCATTAATTATTATGTTACACAACCAGTTCCCAACATTTGTTTATAAACGTGTAATTCCATTAATTATTCCTACTCCATAAATCTTAAATCTATTTGGCTAACCAAAAAAATAAGCAAAAAAACTAAGGACAAAAGAAATAACGTTTTACCTTGATGATATTGTACGTACCTATATTATTATTTATTATGGAGTATAAATTATGTTTTAATATGTGTTTAGTTAGAAGACGCATCGCCGATGTTGGCGATAAGATCGCGAGGCTGAAATGGGACTGGGCGGGCCACACATACAGGATGCATTAGAAAGAACAGATGGGCCAGGGTCGTCAGGCCTAAGAAACGCTGGCGTGACGACCTAGACTCTTTCTCGACTGATTAGCCGAAAAGGCAGCAGGCAGAGTTGAATGGCGAATTATAGGGGAACTTTGCCCAGAAGTGGGATAGTATAGGTTAATATTTAAAAAATAAATATTTTTTAAATATTAGGTTAATATTAATTAGGTTTAAATATTAGGTTAACATTTAAAAAATAAATATTTTTTAAATATTAACCTATACTATGTTAGTATGTAACATTCTAACAATAATCTTATCACACATGTAAAAATTCAACGGCTTAATTACAACAATCTTTGGCACAGCGGCACAATGAGCCAAAATGCATACTGAACTATTCACTCTTCACCAAAGTAAAATTGGTAATATTTGTGTTGCCCTTGTCACAGTTGTCACCAATACGGCAGTATAATACACACATCAAAAGTGTCTAGGGATCAAGTACGTTTTAGAGTATCGCTGCAATTGAGGATTATTATTTTAACTTTTTTGGGTCGTTATTGATTATTTTTAGTTAATTTCACTATTTGAATAACGAATTTTCTTAAAATTTTTATTAAAAATAGAAAATCAATCAGGATTCCTATAAAAAAGTGTGTAATAGCGTTTTTACAAAACCATTACAATTTCTGCATCGGAACTGAAAAAAATTGAATCGATATGGAGCGACGACATCATTTGACACGAGAAGAGATGATGAGATCCGTCGGTATGTTGCAATCTGGTTCCAGGCAACAACGTACTCTGGCAGTCGCTCTTGGCACTACACAGAATGTCATAAGCCGCTTCTGGACACGCTATCATATCACGGGCAGCGTGGCCGAGCGACATGGAGGACGATCTCGCATCACCACTTGCAGACAGGATCGGTACATCCAAAATACTGCTCGACGGGATCGTACCATGACCGCCATGATGTTGGCTACGACCTACGAGGCTCCACAGCTCTTCAGGCTTGCTGATAAGCGACCAAACTATCCCAAATCGTTTACGTGAAGTGAGTCTGCGTTCCCGAAGGCCGCTGAGAGTTCCACCTATAGCACCCCGCAATCGTAGGGCCCGTTTACAATGGGCTCGCGAACACAGAAATTGGGAGGAAGAAGACTGGTGTTGTGTTTGCTTTTCCGATGAATCTCGTTTCGGTATGAGGCCGGATACAAGACGTACTCAAGTTTGGAGGACCCTTGGACGTCAAGAACGTTTGAATTTTTTTCAGGAAGTTCATTCATATAGAGGGGGAACAATAATGGTTTGGGCCGGTATTTGGATCTGTGGAAGAACCGATCTCATTGGATCAGGGGCAACCTCAATGCTCAGATTTATGCGGAGAGCATTGTTTCAGGCGTGATCATCACTTTGCGAAGCCGGTTGGGTGATTCGTTTCGACTAATGCACGACAATGCACGTCCACGGCTAGAGTCGTAACACGCACTCTGTGGCCTGCTCAATCGCCAGACCTCAACCCAATTGAGCACGCATGGGATATGCTACAAAGAAGAGCTCTGCCGAGTATGGATGCCGCGCATATCCCACAACAACATTTTTTTTTACATTTACTATAAAAGATCCTCATTTTTGCCCTTTTTTACCATTTAATTGACGACATTAACTTAGATTAATTTCCCACAGTTTGCAAAAATTGCAATTTATCTTAATTTTTACAAAATATAGGGATAAGTTGTTAACTTAAACATAATAATTAAAGGAAGAAGCCAGTCTGGAAGACTAGATTTGGTAAATATTAATTGGATAGTTTTTTATATTTAAAAAAGTACTTGATCAAAAGTGTCTAGGGATCAAGTACACACATGTGTATATCAAAGGAATAGGCGTAATGCATATACCTATTTATTGCGCTGTACGTTTGCTTAGTTGGGATTGGGAACATCAGTTCAAACTTGGAAATAGAAACATCCACACAATAGGTACCTAATTGATGGTAAGAAAAATACCTACTGCCACCTGTCTACCTACAACTATCAAAGTAAACATTAACGCAAATAATTACTTGTCTGCTTTGAATATTATTTTTTTTAATATTTAAAAACGTTTTTAATTAAGGCAACCGAATATTATAAAATATTCCGACAGGGGTACTTAATCAAAAAAGTTTGTGTGCAAGTGTAAAAAACCTCGCAGATTTGACAGACTTAAAGGTTTATGTCAATCCAGCCGCCATGACAGATTTCCCCGTTTTGACAATCAAAACTTAAATATATAAAAATGAGGAACTAGTTCTATTAATGATATTGATAACATTTCTCTGAAATTATTCATATTTTGCGGTAATTAAACCACGAAGAATATCACTAATTGGTTTCTCAAAACCTGTAAGCAAATCTAGCACTAAAGGCTTACTGGTAATTTGACGATTAATTATTTTATTAAGGCGAAAGCGTCATGGCGAAATTCGGATTTTCTTACGTTTTTGCTATTTGCAGGTCAGTATCAGGTAAGTTGATCTAAATAAGATTCAGGGCCGTAACAAATATTTATTTATAGAATTATAATCATAACAATCATCATCAACATATCTCTAAGTTCATATTACCCTATTGAATGTCTATTTCAGGAAGTCGAGACTTTTGAGGAAAATTCTAACTCAGTAGTTGTATGGCTGATTGTAATGATTATAATTTCTGTAAAGTCATATTAATATGTATATGTTACAACCGATAGGTTGTACTGACCTACAAATGAAGTCGGTTAAAAAAGGAAGTTGAATTTCGCGGGCTACCTTTGCTCATCCCTCTTAAGGAGCAACCCGGAAGGGCATTGACTTCAAATGTATTCAAATATTCATATATTTGAATCATCGATCACTAACAAAGAATATCGATGATTTGAATACATTTGAAGTCAATGCCCTGAAAAAGCTTGGTTGACTAGCGCGTTCACCCGTTTCGCAAAAGTGAGGTACCTGCAACAAAAAAAAAACAATACGTTATTAAGTTCGTCGTTATCATTGGTATGTTTGTATTGCTCCAATAATTCAACATATTGTAACAAAATACAATGACAATAACATAGTTTCGTAGTAACTCACATTCCGACATATACTTTTCACAGAATCACCTTCTCTGCCTACCTACTTACGAAGGCTATACTTTCGATTCATCATGAGCAAAGTTACGAATGTGTCACAGTGAAAAGCTAAGGTTACATTAACCTAAAGCCTGGTTTTCGTGACAGTGGTATATACGGTTACCAAATCATGCCATTTGATATCAATCACCCCCAAAGGAAAACGTTGATCTCGCGTTGCGAAATCTCAACGCAGTGTTAAGACAAGATTAAGTAAATAATAAGCAGGCTCATACCAACCAGACTACACTACATTTAAGTAATCGGTACGTTACACATTCACCGCTCCTCGTACGTGGTAACTTTGCAGGTATGTAACTAAGCTGAGAAGTAATTGATAAGTAATTATCGTTAATAGAAAAAAAAACGCACGAGAACTTTTTTATTATTAGGCAAGTAGGCATACACATCTGATGCTTCTGAAAAGTGCTGAAAAACAAGGGCGTCTTTAACTTTTTTTTGTGTACTCTCATAGAGCGAGCCCGTGCGCTTGAGTCAGTTCACCTTGTAAAAAAAATCCAACAAAATATTTTAATGATCATTTTGTCGATTTGTTAACGATAGTCTCGTTAACAAATCGACAAATTGAACATTAAAATATTTTGTTGGATTTTTTAGACTGAATCATTAAAAACAGTCTGTATTTTTTTTTTTGTATTAACAAAACTTTTTTACAAAAAAAAAACAACCAACTTCTAAAAAAAACTACAAAGTGAAAAATAACTTTAATTTCGGAAGTCGGTGTCGTTGGTTCCGCATTTCGTTTTTTGACACCGCCTTCCAAAATTAAAGTTATTTTTCACTTTGTAGTGTTTTTTTTTGGACGTCGGTTGTTTTTTTTTTTGTAAAAAAAGTTTTTATTTTTCGCTTTTTAGTTGTACCTACCCCATACACATTCATATAACACTACTTGCTATGTGAATATTAGTGACCGGAAGATAAACATCATCAATATAAACTAAGTGGAAAACAATCGTATTATTCAAGCTACTTCCAAAACTACCCAAGCAAAGTTCATAAAATGTATATGGGACCACCTCTGAAGCATACCTTATTCATTAAAAAATGAGAGAATTTTTAGATTAGAGGTACCCCAATAACAACTTTGACAGAAATGAGGGTGTACCGTGGTATACTGAACACATCTGCGTACCCTTTTAGAGGATACAGGCGAGATGTTATGTTGTGTGATTGCTTAAACAATGCGTACATAAGCGATAGCAGCAATGGCGGTTGATTTGCTGGCATTTATTGAAGAGTTCCGTTGTCTGTCTCCGAAACTCATCATCAGATCTTTACGAAATTTAAATGGGACCATTTCGGAATAAACTTCTTTCGAACAAAAAAAGAATTTTGCAAATCCGTCTATATACGACCGAGTTATGCCCGAACATACATAAAATATATATATATATATATAAACATCCGAATTGAGAACCCTCCTTTTTAGAAGTTGGTTAAAAAGGTTTAGAATTACAATAAGTTTAAAAAAAATCAAAATCAAATATTTTATTTCACATAAACCTACATGGCCACTTATGAAACGTCAGAAACTAGGTGCACGGTTCCAATTGGTCGTATGGAGAAGAGCCGGCAAGAAACTCCACGGTTACTCTTTTAAAAATAATTGGCTTTTACAATGTTTTCAAATTACAGTAGGTATGGGAGGACAGCGTAGGCCTGTTAACAAGTACCAGGTACTTGATAAAATAAAAGATAGTCTACAAGGCCTACAAAGTCCTCACATTTACAAAATAAGAATCTATCAAAAAGATAAATAAAAAATTAAGTTTTAAAAACCTATTAAAACCAAGTGATATGATTGCCATTACAACCACTAATAAAGAGGAGAAATATTAGAATTGTCTGTATATAATGTCAAATAATAAAAAGATTATGTCAAAGTAAAAACATCGTAATTTGGGAGCAGTTAATAGATATTTACGTAGTTATGCCACATGGGAAGCCACATGTGCAGAAGGAGTTATTGCCAAACTACCTTGTCTTCAACGTAGTCTTTAATCTTATATGCTTTTTTGATAAGGACACGTTTGATGAGGGTTTTGAACTTTCCATCGCTAAGTTCTGTATCCGGCTTTGGCAACTTGTTATAAAAACGGATGCTATTTACAAGAAATGACTTGCTAGCCTTAGTTATATTAATCTAAAGTTAGGTTTTTATTTTGACTATTTTGACAGTTCAACAACATTCATTGCTTTATTCACGTTGTTGAACAGACACATTTTTCGAACATACGAAGCAATGGATTAACAATATCCTTCAAAATGATTCAGATTGTGACTGCAAGTGTGTTACGCAATTAGGGTGATGGTTACTGTTACTGGTCGCCAAACTCGCCGGTGAGTAAGCGGGCGTCGTCGACACACTGCAGTCGAACTTGATATCTCCAATAGGCCGTAGTCCGAATAGTAGGACCAGAATATATCCACTAGTGTTTTATCAGTGTTTTCTTGGATTTTCATGACCACGTAAGTTATTATTTAGGTACAAACATTTTCTTATTTTATTTAACTAATTGTATCAATCAGGTACATTGCGGTAGGCTAATCAGGGTTACATCGTTTTAAAAAATACGGAAGTATGTACCGAGTTAATTAATTCACTTGTTGTTATAGAACTATGAACCTGGTACTGTGTTTAGATATCAATACCCATCGCGTCTGCGGAGTTTAGCTAGCCAATGTAAACTAACCCTGTATAAGGTTATTGATAGAACTTATAGTCTGTGGTCACCTTGTCATTGGTCGCTAAGTCGCCAGTGAGCTGTGCCAGTGAGGCAGTGAGTAAACGGGCGTCGGCACACTACAGTCGAACTTCATACGTACCATAGACCATAGTCCGTATCGTAGAACCAGAATATATCCACTAGTGGCCTATCAGTGTTTTCTCGGATTTTCATGACCACGTAAGTTTTTATTCAGCTCATCATAATAATATAACTTTTTTTTTATAATTACCTTTTATTTGAATCAATTAGGTAGGCATATGTACATTGCGGTAAGCTAAGTAGGGATATTGAACTTACACATCTTACCGAACACGGTTATATTGTGTAAGAATGAATAATTAGGAAGTACAGAGTTAATAGATCCACTGGTTTTAATAAAATAAAGGCTTAATTGCATATTTATGTAGAAAAAGTGACTAAATTATAAAGCTCATCAGTTATATTTCTGTAAGTAGGTTTGAACAAACACTTGTTCGCGTCAATTGCATATTTAAAAACCTAGATGAGGTCGGCGTTTCCTATCTGACTACTCTTAGAAGAAAGGCCGAAACAAACTCAGAGGTTACAGTCTATTTTAAAGTTCAAACATAACCTTGGTCAGATCATGTGAACACCATGTAGATCGATGTCTGAAATGATTTTTTGAGGAAAGAACTACACAGATTGAGTGGACCTATCCAGTCAGTGCACGCATTTGGCATTAATCGTGTAGATCAGAACTAAAAGAGCTCAACGAGATGAAGACTACAGTTTAAAAAAAAAAAACAAGTTTCTAATTCAACGCAACAAAAAACAGACAATTTATGCGACATATTTGTTACTTGCAAATAAATCATGGGCTCTCTCTCATTCCTTCAATTCGCCTACTCTTTGCACGTTATTCGTTTTAAATTCATTGATGCGATGTTATGATCCGTGACCCCGGCAAATGACCCCTGCGCTAGAGTTCTTTATGTACAGGTGCTCCTAGATGCTATTTAAGAAAATTGTAAATAAACAATAATGTTTAATGAAATTAAAATATGTTCATAAAACGAAAACGAGAAACCGTATACCTACGAGTGTTAAATTAATGTCGCCATTAAAGCGGCACGGTATATACACTTATTTATTGAAATATAAAGCCAACCTGCAACTTTAAAGTTAGGCCATAACATAACTAACATTCCTAGACATTAATGAATAAATAGTGTTCAATTCTAATCTCTAACTAATAAAATCAGGCTAACTTGCCGAGTTTTAGTACAAAAATAATCTAAAATAACCGTGCGTTGGTATTTATGGCTGGTACTTATGCCAAACTCGGCATATAAATAGATTCGTAAGCTAATTTTACCTAAAATAGCTACTTCCCTAAAGGAGTACTTATGCAAAGCTATGCGGTCTTTGCTATACATTGTTACAAGTCTTAATGTTCATTTTAACCAATAACGGTCCGTAAATTATAGAATCGGCCATAAGACGCAAAGACCACCTGGAGTCAGAAGTCAAAAGGTTAAACCTAATTATTGTTTATGGACAAACTGGTCTTTAAGCGTTGGTAAACAGATAAATACATATTTGTATGCAATTTTTTTTTACAGTTACGTACAGACGCCAGCACATCAACCTACTACAATCTGTCAGATTTCTGTAATAGATTTTCAACTTTATCGCTAAACTATAAGGTTCAATGTTGATTGGGAAAATTTGACAGTTAGGTGTAGGTTGATGTGCTGGCGTCTGTACATTTACTTACTTATTATGTATACTTATTTCAGCTTCCAAAGTACAATTTTTTTAGTTATTATTTGGACTCGGCTTCCGCCTCGATGGGTCACTATCACGGACACAGAACGTGAACTTCTAGACTATATTACCATGACAACCTTTTTTGGGAAAACCTAAATTCACATCTAAGGTGACGTTAAATATATTAATCAGCATTATTACCAATCACATGGTTTTCCTTTTATCATATCACCCCCGCGCTTTCTACGGCCAAGAACGGCCAAGGTAGCAATTCATTTAAAAAAAATAGCCTATATAAATAGGCAGCCTAAATTAACTCGTACTTATTGATTAATTATATCCATGTGGGTTGATAACAACTGAATTGACTTAACCATGCTAGACTGGTTTGTTAGTTATTAAAAAAACTAGCGACCCGCCCCTGCTTTGCACGGTTTTTAATACTTGGCAAAACTTCGAGATTTCATTATTATACCGGGTGGTATAATAATGAAATCTCGAAGTTTTGCCAAGTTAGAATGATTACAATGACGGGGAGTACAAGTGACTCTCGTTAAGTGTCCCCCCCTCCCCCCCCAGTACCCCGTCATCCCCCCCCCCCCACTCCCCGTCATTGAAATCATTTGTTTTTACTGGACCATACCTGAGAACCTTCTGGTTACGGAGATATTGAAATTCCAACTTTTACTGACGTTTTTTTTACGAAAACATGTTCTTAATGTAATAACACAACTTTAAATACCCCCGCGAGCCCTGCCTGTACCGTTGCCTGCACCCATACGCACAATTGCCTGTGTTACATTGCGCACTACTGCAAACAGCTTTCACACCAAAAATAAAAGTCGTTTCCCAGCAACTATTTTGTGCAATGTTACAGAATGCGCAGTTGACGGCTATGTGATGGGTCTTTTTACACCCCGTATGTAAGTTTTAATATTAATGTATTATACACATAAACCTACCGGAATAAATTCTCTAAAAGATGGTGAAATGAAAGTCGCATCAAAATCCGTTGCGTAGTTTAGAAGAACAATTAGAACAAAGCGGTCACACAGACAGACACGAAAAGCGACTTTAGTTTATGACATGTACCTACACAGATAACCAAAATAATCTAAAGTATTCTCATTTGACGGTCGAATGTTACGCTGCACGTAGTAACGCCACTCACTGGTTCAATGCGAATATAATGTTGTAATAATATGTTATTAATAACTACATTTTTAGCATACGAAACTATGGCCTTCAGCGTAGGCAGCGTAATACTATCAGTACGGGAGTCACTCAAGCTTGAATCTAATTTGCTCTAATTTTGGCACGTCCAATGAGATCCAATGAATTAAATTGACGCAATAATGACATTAAAAAAATGTGTTGGTGCACATTGTTTAATGTATCTATTACCGTCAAAACACGATTTTAGGATGAACTAGTTTCGCCTAGGTCAAACCAGTTCTCCCTCTCTCTTTTGCATCTATGTCGACGGATTTCTGCGTAAAGGGTTTCAAGTAACCTAACCAAACCTAACGTCGGGATGACCTTCGCTAGCTCTTGCATCCTACGTCGCCTAAGGACTGGTGTCGCCTAGGCGAAACTAGTTCTTTCTAAAATCGGGTTTGGCCGGTAACATATCTAATCAAAACTCGCCTGTGATCTAGTCTTTTCTTCTTCCGAATGTTAAATAATGCATAGCATAAACCAGTAGAGCTACGCCTGAAGAAAATATTGCCGACAGAAAAGTCTTAGTGCGCAAGCTTGAAAAAAACTTAACGGTGATGATGGAATGCTGTCAGTTAGAAGGACACCTAATATGGAACGAATGTAAGTTCCGATCACAAATTAAAGCGTAATCATGATTAGCACTCGCTAGCTAGTACTTTAGTCTGGATATTTAAAACGAAAAAGGATCGTAGACAGTAATGTGAAATCGGTCGTAATAAGGAATTTACATCTCTGTCCGACGCAGGCAATTTATTTTCTGATCCGTTAGGCCACCTCTAGACTCCGGAGTAGTTAAAGTATCTGGCTTAAAATTATATACAAATTCTGTTGCATTTATTTATGAGTTGTGGTGGTTTTTCGTGCGTAATAACTTAAACGAAACAACACACAATGAATGACAAAACTTGCAGACGCCCCAAAAGGGTTAAAAATTAATTATTAGATATAGAGCTGTAAACTAAGCTGTCCTGGGTTCTATATCCAGCCTTCCTTCGCCGCCTTCAGGATACCTATACGTTTAGTCAGATACATCTAACAACCCTCCACAGTAGATTCATATGGATGAAGACTTAAATGTGTTAACTGCCAGTACAACCCGCAAGAGTTAACTTGGGACTTCGTTCGGATGATGTAAGCGCGCGCTGAGGCTTCGATGGCGAGAGCGGAAACAGCGCGGGGGTCGGGAGGGTAAGAAGCTTTAAAAAATGTAATGGTTACCAAACTAATCTGTTGCTATTTATTCGTTCTAAAATGAAGATAATTATGGCACTTTATAAAAACCAAACTAAATATAACTTCTTCACATACGCACAAAAGACCCTCGAGGTCGAGCCCAGATTACTTTGCCATGTTTTCGTTCTTACAATCTAAGTAAGTGACTTGACTTAACGAGCACATTGAACTATGATTACACATTACAAAAAAAAAAAAACGCGTGCTTTGGTAACACAGATAGCAAAAAAGTGGAAGCGTCTTTAAATTCTACTTTAGGTTTTTGTTTTCTTAATAGTACCTCTTTCATATCATGTAAGTAACTAGCTATGCCCGCAGCTCAGGGTATACAAAGTGGTTATGATAATACGACAATAAATGAAAACATTGACAATACTAGTTCATATGAACAATTGTAAGCTATCAAAAAAACCCTAACATCAAAATTAAAAAAATTAAAATTTCAAACAAACTAAATGACATAAAAGTGGAAAGAAAATAGAACACCATTTATAAATGGTTCACTAACCTGTTATACAG
Organism: Hydraecia micacea; assembly: GCA_914767645.1. Taxonomy (NCBI): domain Eukaryota; kingdom Metazoa; phylum Arthropoda; class Insecta; order Lepidoptera; family Noctuidae; genus Hydraecia; species Hydraecia micacea. Next base: position 10,774,913 of record OU611797.1, read on the forward strand.
TAGCAATAGCGCGGTCCTGTAGCGACTTGATCTTTTGGCGCCATTATTATTAATGCTCAGTAAAAATAATAACACTGAATCACAAATGTATTAACGAAATAATTAGGCACCTTTCACCCGCATGTTATTTATTAATCAAATTATTAATCACTATCAGGATCACTGTTCAGTCACGTAGCTAGGTAGGTACCTATTAAAGTTATTAAATTTTTCGTGTTTCAATATGGCCACCATTAACTTGAATACACAAACTGCACCGCCGCGCCGTAGGAGATTATTAGTAACGTTTGACTTTTTGTGTTTGTGTAATTGTAACGAGGCATAATTAAAACAAAAGAAAACACTAAAACAATAAAAACTAAACGTCTAACTTCGCACAATTCACTTACGAGTAACTATTAAACTAGATACCTATTAAAACGTTACGTGTCCTGTCACTAAAATAAGCGTCCAATATCGCACTAATTCGTCGTAGATAAGGATTACAAAACAAACACACGAGCGGCGGGCGGCGCCGGCGGTACACAAAGGTGGTAGGTACTCGGCGGGGAATCACTCAAAGTATGTCCTGCGGCACTCGTGCGCTTAGAAAGCGATGACGCGTGAATCGTCACAGGATTGTAGCGACACACTGACCGTGACCTAAATTTGTTGTTGTAATGTTTCAACAAGAAAGCGAAGTAACAAACGAAACTAGATTTATCTCTTTCGCACAAACCAATTTTTCTATTTCATGAGTGCTTAGCTATTTCCGCATGTATTATTTTGTTAGAGTTAGGACTCTAATGACAAGCTTTATGACTCTTACAATTTAGGCCTAAGGTATAATTTGCACTGAATCAAATGTAAAAACTATTTTTTGTTGTGCATACCGATGCGGGGGTCGTTAACCTGTCAGTACTTCCCTATTAATACATACATCGTGTAGCAAATGTTAAAAAAGAAAAATAATTTCCTGTGACTAAACTACTGGATATATTCAAATGATTTTTTATATGTAGTCTGAGAATGTCTTGAGGTATGCGAAGTTTAATTTATTGTCGTATTATCATAACCACTTTGTATAGGTATGGTATAATACATCTAGGACATCTACTAATATTATAAATGCGAAAGTAACTCTGTCTGTATGTGAACGGATTTCGATGAAGGCACACAGGTAGACCACGACCTGGAAAATAAATCGGTTAGAACATAGGATGCTTTTTATTCCGATAGTACGTTCCCGTGGGATAATTTCCGGTCTCCACGCGGGTGAAGTCGCCAGCAAAAGCTAGTACATCGTAAATTATTCAAATATTAAAGTAATAAAGAACACTGCTTTCAAAACAGTGAAGGAAAACGTCGTGACGAAATCGGCATGTCCTAGAACCAAAAAATTCGAAGACATGTGACATCTACCAACCCGCACTGGGCCCGCGTGGTGGATTACAGCCCACTTCCTCTCGAAGAGAGGAGGCATGTGTCCCAGCATTGGGAACATTAAAGGCTGATTTTGTAATAAAGAAAAGAACGAAAGAAAATAAGTTTATTTGTCCCAGGTTAAGTAAGGCACACAATATTAAAAACATATACCTAATACATAGTTTACCGAAAATTGCAGTTAGCAAAAATTCAAAATAATTTCCAATCAGAATGTATTACCGTACTCACTGCAGTTAGTTCAGGCGCAGGCGCAGCTGGTTCGGCCTGCACGAAAATTATTGCGCAGTTGGCCTGTTGTAACGATTGTATGCGAATGTTCCACGTATCAACGCTCATTAAAATTATCATGCAATACATAGTCCTGTCCAAAACTTTTGATATGCATCAATGCATGATTTGCCTCTTAAAATTTTAGTGATGTAGCTTACCTATCACACTAATATTATAAAGGCGAAAGTCTGTGAGTGTGTGTGTGTATGTTTATATGTTTGTTACTTCTTCACGCTCAAACGGCTGGACCAATTTTGATAAAATTTTGTATGGAGGTAGCCGACACCCTGGATTAACATATAGGCTACTTTTTATCCCGATATTCCCACGCGATCGACATTTGCGCGGGAGAAACCGCGGGGCGCAGCTAGTACCTAATAAAAATTACATGCTGTTCGTTGGTATAAAGCGCATTACTTGGGAAAGGCTGGACCGAATTGACTTTTTTTATATTCGTAATAGGTCTTTAGTGAAAGAAAAATATGAAAAGTTTCAAAAATTAACGTCCTTTCTATGGAATTTTGTATGAATTATTGAATTTTAGAAAGGTCAACATCTGTCGGGTTAGCTAGTGAATCATAAAATGCCGGATAAATTTTAACAATTTGATCTTCCTTTTTTTCAGGAATGTTTAAATAATGTATCAAAGGGTGATATGGTCCATCCTGATATTTTCGACGATTATCAATCAGAACCGGATAATTTGTCAGAATGACGTGTCGTACGTACAGAACCCTATAATCAATTTACTGATGCAATCGGTCGCACCTAACTACACGCCACGGAACCCTGGTGATCTCTTCGATATACTCAGGGACAGCTATCCACTGCCCAATGGTGAGTTAACTGTATTTTAAATTAAATTTAATTTATTTGCAAGAATTGTAGTACATTACAGATGGTCGGTTTCTTTTTAACAGTTTCTATACAACAACAACACGCTAAAACTAGCATGCAGAGCTATTGATTTCATGAATTAAATAAATGAAGCTAACAAAAATTGGTACATATATCTAAATATCAGGTATTTGTCTTTCATCTTACTTAATAGTAACCTGCCACCCTGTATACTGAAATTACACTTTAAAAAAAGTTCTTTTATAATTTTACATTCCCAACTCTTCACTTAAATAAAATATTGCCTACAATTCCAGGTTTAAAATCTCCACTACCAGAGTATGACTACATCATCGTGGGGGCCGGTTCAGCCGGCTGCGTCCTGGCCGCTCGTCTGACTGAGGATCCCAACGTCAAAGTCCTGGTGCTGGAGGCCGGTAGACCTGAGAACTTCTTCACTGACGTCCCTGGGATTGCACCGTTCTTTCAACGCACGGAATATGCTTGGCCCTACTATATGGAACGCCAGCCTGGAGTATGTTTAGGTAGATATACGAAAACTATCAGCTTATTCTGGATTAGTCTCATGTGAATACTAAAAGTACTTTGGAATAATATGTCATAAGACTAATGTAATGTAACTAATGCAAGAGCCTATTATAACTCGAAATATTTTGCAATCAGTGGTAATGTTATTGGTCCAGTAGCGTAAAGAATTGCTTTACATTAATGTGCAACTAAAATGATGTTTCAGAGCATTGCTTCTGTTGAGACAAGTCACGGCTGCATTTTAACCGTACACGGCATACTATATATTGGCCGACCGATTCTTAAATGAGACGTTGCCTGAGATGTTGCCTAGCTGCGCGGTGCGGGAGAGGTGATAGTTATTGCAAGTTGACGAAACACTGAGGTCTTGCATCACGTCACCACACCCCTCCCGCACCGCGCTGCTACCTCTGGCAACGTCTCAGTTAAGCGGTCGGCCTATACATGATTACAGCTGACGTAACAGGTTCACAATGAATTATTGTTTTATTACTTCTGTTACAGGCTTGATAAACCAAAGATGCTACTGGCCGAGAGGGCGGGCTGTAGGAGGCACCAGCACCATAAACTACATGATCTACACTAGAGGACGGCCCGAGGAATGGGACAGAATCGCAGCCGCAGGGAACTATGGGTGGTAATGAATGCCCAGCTTTATTCAAAGTGCAGACGAAAATATGACAATAAATTAAATTGCTTACTTATATCTAATTCTGATGACAACTAATAGAGAAATATGGAACAAAAACACATATTACCCCGACCCCAAATAAATTGGGATACGGGCAGGAGAATAATGATGATGATGATATCTAATTCGTACAATTCATAGAACGTTCTCAGTCTGCATTCTAAAGATCAATCAAATATGTCCAATAGTTTAGTCACTATAGCTATTCAAAGATTGGTAAAACCCTTGGTCGGCCCATCCCTACTATTTATTTTATTAGAAAAAATCACTATTACACATAATAACTCAAAGTTACGATTCATTTGATAGTTTTAAAATACTCTTTTACATGTATTGCTAGTGTTTTAATTGTCGTATAATATAATCATCTCCACATTGTATATCACATCACAGATTACTTTTCAAAATAGAAATGCTGGTACAGTGGTAATTACACCACAATTAAACCTGACCCTAATAAAAGGAAGGACTACATGTAGGTACAATAATAAAAACTCACATAGTTTCATTATAATGTGCTCCACTTATTTTGCCGTATTACAAAATTGCGTGACAGAAATCTTGAAACAGTTCAATTACTTAATTTACAAATAATAATGCAGTTTATTATCTACTTGCTTCCAGGTCCTACGGAGACATTCTAAAATACTACATGAAATCGGAGCAAGCCAATTTAAATGGTTATGAAAATTCCCCTTATCGAGGAAGGAACGGCGAAATGAATATCGAATTCGTAAACTTCAAGTAAGTTATCCCATTTACTTTGTGTAAATAATTTCATCACCACTGCTCTCAAAACGGTGAAGAAAAACATCGTGAGGAAACCGGCGCAGCGGGGCAATTGCGTAACACACTATCAGTAGCAATGGGTTTCATTTTGACAGTTCAACAACATTCATTGCATTACGTCGTTGAGCAGAAAGATTTTTCGAACATAATTATGAAGCAATGCATTAGCAATATCCTTCAAAATGATTCAGATTGAGATTGATAGTGTGTTACGCAATTAGGGTGCGGCATGTCCTTAGAACCAAAAGTTCGCAGACATGTGACATCTACCAACCCGCACTGAGCTCGCGTGGTAGATTACAGCCCTCTCATAGAAAGGAGGCTTGTGTCCCAGCAGTGGGAACATTATAGGCTGATTATGATGAAGTAAGTTATCATCATCATTTTATCTTCTTAATCAAACTATTAATAAAATCAAAACATAAATAATGTAAATCGTGTTTTACTGACATCGCTGTAAGCAATTAATGTGCATATAAAGTCGCATAATTCCGGGTGTATGCTGAATATCAATGATTTGAATTGCGAGGCCCTGATCCAGTAAACATTCTGTCTATGTCTTTACTTTACTCGTACATACTTACAATAACATAGAATATGATGATTAGACCATTCTGTGTTTTTATTGAAAACTTTATTTACTTATTTGAGGATATTACTATTACTAAGCTCGCTGCGGTTAACTTCTCTGAGACCTCGGCTAAAATTATAAGCTTACTATCGTAAACTTGAGAAGGATCTTCCATATCAGAAGAATGACTACTTTAAAACCGAGTTTAATTTCCTTTTCACTGTTTTCAGGACACCACTTGTTGAAGCCTTCTTAGAAGCAGGAAGAATATTGGGTAGCCCTACAATAGACTACAATTCTCCAGAGCAGCTCGGATTTGGATACGTTCAAACGAATATGAGAAACGGCAGAAGACTGAGCGCCGCTAAAGCATTTCTGCATCCAAACAAGAGACGTCCCAACTTACATATACTACCGTCAACAACAGTGACACGAGTACTTATAGACAAAAATACACAAACTGCTTATGGAGTGGAATACGTCAGAAATCGTTTGAGTAATAAAGTGAGAGCGCGAAGGGAAGTAATATTGTCAGCCGGACCGATAGCCTCGCCTCAGTTACTGATGTTATCAGGAGTAGGTCCCAAAGAGCATCTCAGGAGTCACGGTATTCCCGTAATACAAAACTTGCCCGTCGGCCGAACACTTTATGATCACATAACGTATCCGGCATTAATATTCACTCTCAATACAACAAATGTAAGCTTTAACGAAAATAAAGACGGTTCTGTTCGAAACTTGCTGGAGTGGACGCAGTTCGGTGACAATGTAGTCGCGAGTCCTGGCGGCGTGGAAGGTATCGGATATATTAAAACTCCTTTATCTAATCAACAAGACCGAATACCAGATATTGAGTTAATAAGTCTCGGCGGTTCACTTGTGGCTGATGGCGGAGCATCAGGGAGCAAAGCTGTGCGACGAGGAATGATGATTTCGCCAGAATTATTCGACAAAGCTTTTGGAGCAATAGATAATACGGACGCATGGAGTGTATTTCCTATGTTGCTACATCCAAAATCAGTAGGATATCTTGAGTTGAAAGATAATAATCCTTTTAGTCATCCTCTACTATATGGCAATTATTTCACACAACGTATTGACGTAGCAACAATGATTGCTTCAATACGTTATGTGCAGGCATTGGCTAAGACGCCACCGTTCCAGCGTTTCGGGGCAAGGTTGCACAAAGCGAATTTCTCGATATGTCGAGGGATGCCTTACGACTCTGATCAGTACTGGGAGTGTGCGTTGCGTACACTCACTATTACGCTGCATCATCAAATAGCGACGTGTCGCATGGGTCCAGTAGGCGACCCGCTGGCTGTAGTAGATCCAGAATTACGAGTTCACGGTATAACTAATCTTCGCGTCGTCGACTCTAGTATTTTGCCGCGGACGGTTTCAGTGCACACGCATGCCCCAGCAGTAATGATTGGAGAAAAGGCTGCAGATATGATAAAGAGCACTTGGAACTAGACAAGATATTGTTACAAGTAATTTAGGGAATTGTATTATTTATTCATACTTAGTATTTTAAACCGCAGCCAAAAATATGTTACAATTAAAATAAATGAATAAATGATAATAAATGTTTGCTCAGCCAATGATTTTTTTTATCTTGTGAAACTGCTTGATTACGTCGATCGTTTTAATAAAGGAATAGGTAAATTTTAAAGACCAGTAATGCTATTCTGTAAAAATCTCACCGTGAAAACTTAGGTGAAGTGAGCTGTCAATAGTGTCAATCCCTAGCATCAGGTGGAATGACAGCTCACTTTAAGCTCACTTCACACAAGTTATCACGGTGATCTTTTTACAGAATAGCACCGCTGCACTCTAACTGCGTAACATACTTTCAGTTTCAATGAAAATATGAATAATTTTGAAGGACTTTACTAATCCATTACCTACTTCATATGTTCGAATTTGTCTGCTCAACCACGTAGGTAAATAACGCAATGAATGTTGTTGAATTGTCAAAATGAAAGCTTTGCTACTGCTAATGTGTTACGCAATTACCCCGCTGGTGCTGTTTTGCAATTTGAAAAGAAAAACATTTACCTACATTTTTGACATTTGTTTGTCGCCGAGATGAGACTACGACTAGATTTCGAGCGTTTTATATTACGAGAATTGACGTTCTGATAGAACGTGACAACTGAGTCTAATGTAGACCATACGTGACCAAGTGCATCATAATAAATTGCCTTGTTAAGGCCTTTAAAAGTAAACCGGTACTCGGTAGATACAGTTTATCGACATACTCGTAGCATCTTAGCTTTTATGTATTTTTTAGTGTTTACCTAGATAGACTACCTTAACAGGATTACCGTTCTAGTGTAAGAGGTTTATTTATAAACATTGTTCAAAGTTATGTCATGGTTAGCGACTGTTTAAACACAAATATCTGACGTTTAAACGTCTCTTAACTTTAAGCAACGTTTATAAATAAAGAGGTAGGTGTGTAATCGCCATGATTCTACGAATGCCATGCAGACAGTAGAACAGAGCAAGCTATAATAGTCAAGACGTTTAACAATGAACCAATTGCGAATGCCATACCAGTCTACATAATATAGAGGACTTCAAGATAATCTACCACCATATAAATGCTAATAGAATAATGTCTACATACTTGTATCATTGAGGTCGTAACCAGGAAAGGTGATCTAGAAAATTTATACGCGAATTGCCGCCTCATAATCTGGGCAAGTAGTCCTTGTAGTCCTAGCTTAGATAACAATTTACATAGATTCTAATCATCTAGTTAGAGGCTCTCTCCGAAATCCTAAGTTAACAAGGTGATGTTATAATTGAGGTATTCCACTCAGAGCACTGATTTCAACGGCACTTGACCGAACTGCATCGTCTGCATCTGAGCACACTTCCACTAACCGTACTGAAACAAAATGTTGATAAGTGCGTTTCGGTGGAACAGTTCATCAATATTATTTTCAGTCCCCGAACGGCGCCCACGTAAAAGACAATGTAAACAATGTAAGACAAAGCTTTTGGACAAAAACTTTTCAATTCCATAGGCTAGCCTCGATACCAAGCCTATGGAATTTTATCAACCAAGTTGATTAGCTATACGAACTCCAGCCAAACGCAGGTTGTTAAATACTTAACAGCATATCTACAAATAAATTTCAACAAAACAAAATGCTTAATTTTGATTCTAATTAGTTTCGACGGTAAGTACCTGCATTACTTTATGGTATGTAAGTTGCAAACAGTTTTATAAAAATATGAATGAATTAAAAGTTATTAACCTACATAAGATTCATGTTCACTGTTCAGGTCACAGTTTTCAAACTGTGACAAAATAACGACATGCTTCATTGCGCTATTCAACTGAATTTAACTTGTTTTTACATCAAACCACCAAGGTGGAACAGTACGTATAAATAAGTACGTAAAATGGGGTACATATAAGTACGTACAATCTGGTTCTTATGAAGAAATGACGAGGGTGAGATAATTTTGCTGGGACAACTCTCGCGAAGAGGCAAGCATGCCAACCTGCACGCGTAGCATGATCACCAAGAAACGGGTTTTGTCGGCAGAAGAATAGATAAATATGACGTTTCGAATCGAAAATAAAATTGCCTTTAGGTATCCGGCGGTTTTTCGCTGGTGCAACGAACTTTGGCTCGGGTAATTTAAAAGAGATGATGTTAGCAAAATTAATGAGCGACCTCACTATCGGATCGACCGCAGGTTCACAAAATGCAGGCTCTTCACTGTGGGTTATTACGTAACGGTATTTCAAGGGAATCATAAATACCATAAGTTTCATCATCATAATTGGCAGTCTTGTTCCACCCATTGCTGAGTATAGGCCTCCTCCCTATTCAAACTCAAACTCAAAGCATTTCTTTAAAATTAGCTGAGTCGGCGAACTTCGTACTGCTTCAGATTTTCGTTTTTTTTTATTTTTTCCCATGTTTTAATAATTATTCTGCTATTCGGGGCTAAGACAAATCCAACAAATAAAAGATTATAAAAATCGGTTTACCCGTTCTTGAGTTATAAATGGTGTAACTAACCCGACTTTGTTTAGATAAACCAATTACAGTCACTTTTGAATTGTAAGGTAAAGAGGTGGGTCACTCAGAAACATGAAGCTAGTTGCCCATTCCAAAGCATAGTAGGTACCAATGGAGAAGAACGGGTAAGAAAATCCACGAACACTCTCTTAAGTCATAAAATTGTTACAAAATATTGGTTACATCGTTCATATTGAAATTATACATATTGTGAGAACGATGTATAAAGACGTGCACGGTAAAATTGTCCGCAATAAAAAAACAAAAAAAAAAAACAATTCAGAAATAAAAATAAGCCGTGGCGGCTAAGAGATGACCAATCCCTACTGACGGCGCCCGTTCACGAACATGACGTATGGATCAGCACCATTCAACTCAACCATTTTGAAGGGAACTTAATGATCCAACACACACACCACCACCAGCGAGACATTTGAGTGAGTATGACATACTCTCAGCCGCCAGGGCACATTCAAGTCAATGAAACACGTATACCCAGTAAATGGGAGCTTTATAGTTTAGGTACACGTGTGCTATGCAATTATACAATACTAAGAGATTGAATTTAAACAATACAAAGATAGTTTTTTCAATCATCAGCAGCTCCAACTATATTTTATAATTAGTTGAGCCAAGCATTTTTGTCAGCGATGTAATCCCCCAACTTAAAATATGCTTGGCTGCACAGTGCACGTTTTATGTAACATTTGAATTTCGTTTCATTGAGTTGTGGGGGGGTATTTTATTGTAAATTTTTAAACAATACCCCATGAAGGATAAGTCTACTTTATTTAGCCAGTCTGAAACCTGGTTGAACTGGTCCCTATTTCTAGTCTTTTAGGTGTGTCTTTCACTTCTTTTATTGAAAAGATTTAAATTTTTCCTTACGTACATAGTGTTTTCATAGATATAGTGACCGCAATTATGTTAATATTTGTGCCATGCTTCCCTGGTCTGTGCGAGTCTCATCCAGGTCTTCCCTGTTCTCTTTTGTAGGTCGTCCACCCACCTGGCCCTTGGTCTACCAACGCTCTTTCTACCATTATGAATACTGTTAACGCCTACATTTTAATTGTGAACTCGTTCAGTTTTTGTGTGTGTAGCATTTACTATTCTAAAAGGCCAGGCGCCGCGTACGGATTTTTATTTTGCATAATCCGTCACCAATTATATTAATTAGTCGTCCAAATTTTTTATCATCCGCGAACTTGTACACTCCGCATATTGTTATTGTAAAATAAAGTCTTACCCAATTAGTTAAACAACCCTATTTCGATACGGGAGTTTCATTGAAGATCACTGAAGCGCCACCCCCAACAAATACGATAAGTATCATAAATCATACATGAGGACTTACTATACTTGTCGAATGTGTGTTATATATACGAGCAGCAAACAAATTAAAACACAGCAAACAAATTGAGCGGCTTTGGAGTCCCTTCAATAGTCGACGTGCAGTTATGAGATCAATACATTTGAATATTGGTAGTATAGGATAGCTTTACCCATATAGGGTGAGTTTTTGAGACACCTGTAGCAGCGGTGGCCCAGTGGTAGGGGCCCCGACTTACGAGTTGTAAGACGTGGGTTCGAACCCAGGTTTAATTTGTGTAATTTATTTCAACACCACTGCTCTCCAAACGGTGAAAGAAATCATGTGAGGAAACCGGCATGTCCGAGAACTAAAAATTGGAAGATATACGACATTTACCAACCCGGACTGGGCCCGCGTGGAGGACTTTGGCCCACTCCTTCCCACAGAGAGGAGGCCTGTGTCCCAGCAGTGAGAACGTTATAGGCTGCATCAAATAGGGAAGTTTTCGTCCTGCAATAGTATTAGGAACAGTACATAGAACGGGAAAGAGACATAAATAACGAGTTGACTTTAATGGCATGTTGTGGATTCTCAAATTCTTTGCATTCCCACCTTGTGTCCATTGAGGCAGTTCCCGGAACCGGCTTTTGAAAAGTGCGATGACCTTTAATATATTACAATTTCAAAGAACATATAACTATAGTCGGTACCACCACTCAAGATACAATTTGTATGTCAATCGAAATTCCTATCAGGCACTTTGCCAGCGAATGGTGACTGATTTTTATGAACTTTCCAGTGTATTTTGATCACCATGATTTTAATCGGACGGATGCGAATCAGAACGGGTTACCTAGTAGAGTATTTTAAATTTTCATAACAACAATCATGATATCAAACTAACAGATAGGACCTAGATCCTAAACCAGCTCAATATCAGCCCCATACCTCTTTAAAATTTGAGCTCAAGTTTTAGCTTTCCGTATTCATAAACTAATTAGTAGCTACAAGGCTATCTTGGCGTTACAAGTGTTTCACCGCCTCTGCCTTTACCATTCACATCAAGTGCAAAGTACTTATTATCTTATTTAGGTACAAAAAAAACAAAGAAACAACATTGAGCAATTACAGAAGTATTAATCTAGACATTAGCAGTCAACAAAAGTATCAATTATTTTGTTAGTCGACAAAAACAGATGAAGGAGAAACAATTCGGCGAAAGAATTAAAGTACCGGTGCGCTATAAGTAGAACCCGCTTCCTTTAACGGTCAGCTATAGTTACCTAGGGGGGCATCCATTAATTACGTGAGGCGTTTAGGGGGGGAGGGGGTCAAGCCGATTCTCACCCAATCTCACGCGGGGGAGAGGAGGTCCTGGCAAGTATCACGTAATTTTTTTTCCGCAAGAAACAGTGTAAAATTGCGAGAAAACTGGGTTGAATTGAGCAAAACGTGTTTCTCTATTAAAATATGACTAAATTCTACACAATAATATTTATCGCGGTCATAGATATATGAAAGTAGGAGATATGACCGGTAGTTGAAAATTTATCAGAACCCGATGTCACTAGGTTGGCCCCACCACCGCGCCACTACTACGCCACCACGCGACCGGAGTGCTCTGCACATGATTCTTCACGGCCGTTTTCTGTCACCTCCGTATCGCTCAGGTTGATAGGCATCTGACGATCCCAGACCCTGAAGAACATGACGGAAAGTCATTTGCTCCCTTCTTGATTCGCCACTGCTTACCGATTCAACCTCTACATGCCTTCGTTAGCATGCCCTATGACCTCTATTGCCCCAGTTTACGTGGTGATTTAGAAAAGAGATGTTGCAGTACATGCGGTATCTATTTTGCATCCTTCACAAGAGTTGCAAGCACCGGCGCGCGGTCCACTGTGCCCCTGCTGCACCAGCGCGCAAAGTGCGACCCTCACGGATTGTCACACGTCTATCTACCGAACGTTTGTGTGCAAATAACAACGGATTAGAGTGGCTGAATCAGAGCGAAGTTGAAGGAGCAGATGATTTTATTGAAAATCACATGGACATGTTGGTTCTAGTAGTCACTCTTGAGACCGTACATGAGTCCCCGTGGACTGAATTGGAATGAATATTCTTTTACCAATTTCAGTAGTTCTCATTTAAGTATTTTATTGTTGGTCTTAGTAATCTTAAATACTAGTCTTAAGGTGAATGCGCAGTGGTAGACCGCGAAATTCAAATTTTCTTACGTTTTTTGCAATTTGCAGGTCAGTGTCAGGTTGTATCTTGATTAAAATATGATTCGCGACTGTAATAGATATGTATTTACAGAATTATAGTCATTAAAATCATTAATATATCTCTTTAAGTTAGATTTGTTCCATAAGCACTTTTCCATACGAGATTTGTTCTTATGGAACAAATCTAATTTAGAAAGATGTATTAATGATTGTAATGATTATAATTCTGTAAATACGTACATGTTATAGTCGCGAATCATATTTTCAACCTGACACTGACCTGAAAATTGCAAAAAACGTAAGAAAAATTGAATTTCGCGTGCTACAACTGCGCATTCACTTAACTAGTCTTAAATAAAAATAATTAAACAAATTCTTATTATATTATATATAAATCCAACGCAATGAAGCATAGATTAACGTATTTACACTGAAAATACGAATTCTGAACAATCTCACGTGAGATTAGAGGGAGGGGGGAGGCGGTCGAGCCAAATCTCACGATATCTCTCTAAGGGGGGAGGGGGGGTCCAAAAATCGCCGAAATCACCTCACGTAATTAATGGACGCTCCCCTACTTATAATATCTTCACGCACCACACATCTATACTCGGAGCTCGCACTGTCAACACTACCACAGTCTCACAAGACTTCGACGTGTTTAGTAGCATTAGCTGTATATTTTTAATTTTTAAAGTGCAATGTTTTAATAAACCCGTAATAGAAAGAATTACACAGGAAAATGTTATACAAACTAGTGTTTATACTGACAATATTGTCGATCGGAAGTACAACAAACAGTGACGAAGAAGCTATTGTAGAAACTGTGAGTGATGATACAGTTGAACCAAGAAATTTTATATATAATGATGAAGACCAAGCAGAGGAAGAAGGCAGACAAGGGAGGCTGTTGTATTCATATAGGCAGAATCCTATGATCAACATTATGCTGCAAACTGCAGCGCCTAACTACGTGCCCAAGCATCCTGATGATATATTTGATTTTCTAAGGGATTCGTTTCCATTACCTGGAGGTGAGTTTAGCTAGGCCTATTGCATTAAATGATAAATGATTTTTATTTCTGTAAGTGCACAAACACTTTTACACGTCAATCATATTTTAAAAACTAGATGAGGTCGGCGTTTCCTATCTGACTACTCTGAGAAGAAAGGCCGAAACAAACTCAGAGGTCACAGTCTCTTTTAAAGTCCAGATAAAATCTTTGTCAGATGTGAAGACCATGTAGATGTTGAGACCATGTAGAGAAACTAAAAAATATTTCAAAAAAATCTCCAAAAAACAACAAAAATCCTTGCTAGATTGAGTTTTCAAAATATAACAATCACTCCCACACTCAAACTTAATGTTATAAACGATAATTTAAATTTGGCCTGGCCTTCCGAATATTAAAAAAAAAAAAAAACTCAAGAATAATTATTTAAAGTAACAAGAAACACGGGATTATTAAGAAAGAACCATAATTACAGGAAAAAACGAGAACGTAGTTGATGTAAACACATTGCAAAAAGAGCTAGGTAGGCAAAAATTTAAGCGAGAATAGAATAATTAAATTGTTAACAATCGTACTTGAATGCCACAAAAAGGTAGCAAATAACCGAATAACGAAGGTTTTCATTGTGGATTCAATCATTCATAAACACGTTACACGCGTTTACGAAATTTTCATATTGTAAACATTCTTTTGCACTGCTGAAGCTTAATTAGTCAATCTTGTGAACCGATGACTTTTCTTTTATATACAGGGTAGCAGAGACTTCGACGCGCAAACTGTAACCATGAATTCAGCACATGATTCTAGAACCCCTAGGGTTGAAATGGGTAGAAATTTTACGTCGGTTATAAAAAAAAAACTGATGTTGGCGCCCTGCCACCCTGTATATGATAATTACTGTTATCGATTATGTATATAACATTCAAGCTAAGCTAATTGATGTTCAATCGTTTATCTTATATGTAATCGGTAATTAATAACAACCATAGGACTATTGAATACTAACGATTAACGATAAAATTCTTGACAAGGACATTGTTAGGATTATCATAAATCGTGGAGGTATACACGATAAGATATTTTTTACGCTATTAATGACATAAAAACATGTTTGATAAAATATATATCGGTTAGTGAGTGAGTAATCTAAAACTTTCTCTGATTAAAGAACACACACAAAGTAAGGTATTTTATGCAAGGGTCACGGACATGGAATTCGCAAGCATTTATAAAACTGATATTTATAAATATGCGAATTTTAACCGCAATTCGACCGGCTTTCTCAATAATAAGCCTTTATCGAAATTCCGCTATTTTCTAGGTAAATGATTATAGCCGTTTACAAGAATTAAACAAAATCTATTTAAATCCTGACCTTTGTAATTATGACATTTTTTACCGCTTTTTAACCATGAAATAGTTTTTAATAAATTCTGAAAGGTTAAGGACAGTCTAATCAACATTCAATTAGTCTAAATCTAATCCTAGCAATAAAATTCTCAATGAATCAATATGCAAAAACAAAACAACTTATTATATACCAGTGTCAACTTGCCGCATTACTTGACCCGTAATATTATTGATTAATAGATTATCTGGTTTGTAATAGACACAATTGTAAAATAGTGGTGCATGGCATGCGAACATTGGATACAATAAGGACATGTTTGTATTGTAACACGTAAAGGGTCACTCCACTCTGGTGCAATATAAACGTAATCCCTGTCGACGACGCAATAAACAATACATGCGCTAGTTTCTGGACTATGCAATATAACTGGTGTCTTAGTTCACAAAAAGGATCCTTATAGCTCTCACCTCATTCTCGTCTTGTACTAGCCTTGATTGCTCAAACTACTTCGAATCTCCAATTACCGGTATGAATTATAAGTGGAGGGTATTCATTATACGTAGGCTTGGATAAATACGACGATTATGCTCTCAAAAGTTAAATTCTGTAATTTTGGTTTTAAGGTCTCCAAGCTCCTTATGAAGAATATGACTACATCATAGTAGGCTCTGGATCGGCAGGATCTGCCCTCGCCTCGAGACTGTCAGAAGATAAGAACGTGACAGTGTTACTGCTTGAAGCTGGCAAACCAGAGATGCTGCTCACCGACATACCCGCTATGGCACCTTACTTCCAGTCAACGGACTACTCGTGGCAGTATTACATGGAATATCAACCAGGAGTATGCACTGGTAAGTTAAATATTACATCTGGCCATTACGGTAATTGAAATGTTATTTGTTGCATAAAACAAATGTTTATTATCATAATAAACGATCCTAAAGTCATGGCTCTCATTAAACGCAGCAATATATGTATGTTTTTACGAGTACCTAATAAAGTCTGGATTATTAATATTCCAACAAACAAATAACAAAGATTCCATTAAATTTAAGGTCGAACAATGCCAAATTTTATTAATCAATCTAATATTCCAGGCATGCTCAACGGGCGCTGTTTTTGGCCACGCGGCAAGGCTGTCGGCGGGACGAGTGTTATCAACTACATGATATACACCCGAGGAAGGCCTCAAGACTGGGACCGCATCGCCGCAGACGGCAACTACGGATGGTAATTAACATTGATGTAATTCCATTATAGAAAGGCACGTGAATCTGCATTTATAGAAGATAAAACAACAACGGGAAGTCCATTTTAGATTTGTAATTCATGTCACTACAAAACAAACATATGCATATTATGCATCTTTTAAACAACACAAATCGTTATAGTAATTCTTGCATCACATACCCATCTTAATAAAGATGTAGTCTATTTCTCGCAGCTTCTGGCCTACTGGTCATTAATATTAATCAGTATGATAATATGATAGACGGTCCATTTGATCTTTAGGAAGCTAAGGGAATGTATAATAAAAGAAATCGAATGGACAGTAGCGTCATTTTACGCATTAAAATCCTAGGAGGTAAGTATTTGGTAGATTTTCTATCTCGGTTAATCTGAAAATTTGACAAAAGATAAACCAACTCACACTCTTATTAAATTAAAGCACCAATTAAAATCGAAGGGCTGGTAAAACATTTGATGAATTGCATTTTAGTTAGTATATTGCATGCATTTGGATTTATCTGAAGCCTTTTAGCAAGTTGCACTCGAGCTATTTTTCCTTGCGATGGCAAATTGCTCACAATTTCGAAGGTTATTGCAAAGCGATTAAAGTCAGATCATTGCATAACATTTTGGTATTGAGTCTGTGATCCAACATAGCGCTTTTATTGCACATTAATTATATATTTGATTAAAAACTTTTTCCCACTTGGGATAACAAGAATTAATTGCGCTTGTTAAACTAATTATCTCGTGTCTATTTGCATGGGTTTAAACCAATATCTAATTAACATTTTCAGGTCATACAACGACGTTCTATATTACTATATGAAGTCTGAGAGAGCATCATTAGGAGGTTTGGAGAAAACCCCCTTTAGAAGTCGAGACGGAGTGGTTCCTGTAGAGCTCGTGCCCAAAAAGTAATTAAACTGAGTTACTATTTTTTCTAAGTTGATCATGCAAACAAGTTCCATCATACTATATAACTGTTATTTCTTGCATTTCAGAACCAAATTAATAAAAGCTTTTCTGGAAGCTGGGAAAATCCTTGGACACCCTACTGTGGATTATAACTCGCCGCACGAATTAGGTTTTGGTTATGTACAGGCCACCACAACTTACGGCCACAGAAGCAGCGCTGCTAAAGCATTCTTACATAAACACAAGAAGAGACGCAATTTACACATACTGCCCGAGAGCAGAGTGACTAAAGTCTTGATTGACCCGCAGACCAATACAGCTTACGGTGTAAACTACGTCAGAAAAAGGCTTAAATCTACAGTCAGAGCACGCAAAGAAGTAATACTCTCTGCAGGACCCATTGCTTCGCCTCAACTTCTTATGTTATCTGGCGTCGGCCCCAAAAATCACTTAAAATCGATTGGCATTCCTGTTATAAAGGACTTGCCAGTCGGACAAACGCTATACGATCACATCTGTTTCCCTGGATTAATATTCGAACTAAACACGACAGGAGTGAGTCTCAGTGAAGCTAAGTCCTTCAATATTCAAGAAGCAATCGCATGGCTACGTAACGGTGAATCTGATTTATCTTCTCCTGGGGGAGTGGAAGGTATTGGATACATTAAAACACCGTTATCGGATGACCCTGAACCTGTGCCTGATATAGAACTAATAAGTATCGGCGGGTCAATTATTTCTGATGGTGGACCAGAGGGAAGTACAGCTATACGGCGAGGTATGAGAATACGAGAAGACGTTTTTGACGAAGCTTTTGGAGAGATAGATAGAATAAGCAAAGACAGTTGGAGTACCTTCCCTATGTTGCTTCATCCGAAATCTGTAGGTCGAATAGAATTGAAGGATAGTAATCCGTTCAGCTATCCTCTAATGTACGGAAACTACTTGACGGACCCTAAAGACATAGCAACATTTATTGCAGCGTTCCGTCACGTACAGGCGCTTGTGGCGACTCCACCTTTCCAACGTTTCGGAGCTAAGTTACACAGAGCGAAGTACCCATTGTGTCGTTCGACGATTTTCGACTCCGACGAATACTGGGAGTGTGCGTTGCGTACCCTCACAGCGACTCTTCACCATCAGATAGCCACGTGCCGCATGGGTCCTGTCGGCGACCCGCTCGCTGTCGTGGACCCTGAGCTACGCGTGCATGGCGTGCACAGACTGCGAGTCGTGGACTCCAGCGTGTTACCACGTACTGTGTCCGCACATACACACGCTCCGGCCATGATGATCGGAGAAAAAGCGGCAGATTTAATAAAATGGACATGGAACGTACTCAATAAACCTTAGGCTTAGTAAATTATTATAGCAATAAGTTGTAGTCAATAATATGTATGAAAAGAATAACGAAGGGGTAGAAATGTCTGTTTTAAGATTAATAAATGACCGAGATATATGTTTTTTTTTTGCTTGTGACAGCGAAGAGTCAGTACCTCCTATCGATCGACATTTTTCGCGAAATTCACTTTTTATGGTTTCGAATTTTATTAATTAAAATTCGCATGTTCTAGTAGAATCTATCAACTTCATTTTTACCCGACTACGGTAAAGCCAAAAGGAAATATATTATTCGTAAAAATTGGCCGGTGACATAGGCTACATATAAAATCTCCCTAAAATGAATATGGTGGATTTTTTAATGGCAAGTATTGCAACGGCTAAAAATAAAAATTTAGAAATGCCTTCTAACTAAACCACCGAGTCTATGGCCATTACTTCCTAACTTCCATGAGACACGTGTTAAATTCGAAGCTATTGGCACTTCAATTAATCAATAAAACTTCTAAATAAATTTAACTTTTTTTTTCACTTTGTGTAAATTGTTAACTTAACTTTGGCAGCTAGAATTTCTTGTCACTCCGCCGTCGTTATGTAAATTCTCTAGAGCATCTCCTTCACGAAACAAGCCAAGCCAAGCTAGCTTAGAATAAATAAGAGAGACATCTTTGTCAAAAGCCTGTGTCCAATTACCCATCCATACAATTTCAGTATAACGGCAGCATGCAATAGTGTCCATCTGCAGGCTGATATTCCAAAGACTCTAAATAAAACAAGACTTATTTCCATTGGTTTTATTTGCTTAAAATATAGGTAGCTTCATTTCACTAAACCTCGACTCGAAATCATTGCTAGTTATCTGACGCTAGGAGTTTCGAAATTATACTGTTAATTTGGTAACGCTTGCCATCAGCTCCAAGTTTAAAAACTCAAGGCTAAATCTGATTTTAGTTGGACGATACCATACATACGAGATTCATGAATCTATGTTGCTCTTACACCTAGTCCTAGCCCCCCTAATTTAAGTACATTAACGAAAAAGCTCGAATAGTTGGAATATAGCCAAACAAATTCGCCTCAAGATTCTGTATAATAACTATAGGTACTTGTATATCTTTGCCTGTCTCAACCTAATGTTCTTTATTATTGTAGGTTTGTTTTAAGATGAAAAGGATCGAACATACATTATTCTCAAAAGATAAACTAGAATTAGTAGTAAAGGAAACAGTTAGCTATTTATTTATGCAAAGCTTTAAAAGTGAATAATTGACGAAGATTATATGTTAAACGCAGTAAATAACAGTTAGATAAGAGAGTTGATGAAAAAGCTCGCGTTTATGTACCTGTTTTACAACTTAGCTAGAGATAATAAAAGTTTGAAGAATTTATAAAAACATAATTAATTATCAAGCTTGAGATTTTTCCTAGTGAAGTAAAGAGATGAGGTCACAAATCTACGTGCAATTCAGGCCGGAATACCAATACCTGAATCTGCAATTTGACACACCAATAATAACAAAACCTGTAGCTACACACATCAAAAGTGTCTAGGGATCAACATATATTTTTGCAATAACTTTTCTCCTGATTGATATTAATTAAAATTTTCTTTAAGGATTCATCAAATAAAGTGTTTTCGTTTGTCACAGTAACGATAAACCAAGTCACCTTTGCATTAATAAAGAAATTTGCCATTTTCCTAATAAAGGGATTTTTGACATTTGAACCACTAACACAAAAGTTCGAAAAAAAGACTGAAATAACAGTTTTCTTTAAAATTTTATTGGGTAACTTAAACAATTAATAATCCGTGTTTCTACCGCGAACACTAACAACACAAGAACATCGGTTTGGCATACTCAAAATGAGTTCATCCAAATCACGCTGTGGAATGGCAGCCCATGTTCGTTGCAACAACAAAAAAAGGTCTTCTTGCGACTGGATACCCTCCATATTCGGCAGAGCTCTTCTCTGTAGCATATCCCATGCATGCTCAATCGGGTTCAAGTCTGGCGACTGAGCAGGCCAGGGCAGGACATTGATGTTAGCTGCGGCGAGAGTCTGTCTTACAACTCTTGCGGTGTGCGGTCGTGCATTATCATGCATTAACTGAAATAAGGGACCGATTTGCACTTGTAGAGGAACGATGACGTCTGATACAATCGTCTCAGCATAAATTTGAGCGTTGAGGTTGCCTCTGATCCAAATCAACTCAGTTCTTCCGCCGATCCAAATACCCGCCCATACCATGATGGTTCCACCACTATAAGGATGGACTTCCTGGCAGGATTTTAATCGCTGTTGGCGTCCAGGGGTTCTCCAGTGTCGTATACGTCTTGTATCCGGTCTCATACCAAAACGAGACTCATCAGAAAAGCACACGAAACGCCATTGTTCTTCTGCCCAATTTCTGTGTTCAAGAGCCCATTGATATCGAATCCTACGATTGTGCATTGCTATAGGTGGTATACCCGTAACGGTCTTCGGGAATGAAGGTTCACTTCATGCAAGCGGTTTCTGACTGTTTGGTCGCTAATTAAGTTCCCTGAAGAGTGATGAAGCCTCACGGCTAACATCATGGCGGTTATTGTTGGAGCTCTTCGAGTTAAGATTTGAATGTATCGGTCTTGTCTCCGTGTGGTGCAGCGATACCGTCCTCCATGGCGCTCAGCCACGGTACCAGTGCTTCGGTAACGTGTCCAAAGTCGACTGATAACACTCTGACTTGTATTCAGAGCTAAAGCCACAGTACGTTGCCGGGAACCAGCTTCTATCATTCCCACGGCTCTGAGCATTTCTTCCCTGCTTAAATGACGTCGCCGCTCCATAATAACGTTGGTTTTAATCAGTAGTAGGGAAACAGTAGCACTAATAATGTCTTCAATGCGTTGTATGTTTTTATAGGGAAAATATTGACAGCTGATTTTCATCTTTTACTCGAATTTGATTCACAGTTCCTGATTCAAATTATGAAATGCACCAAAAAGGATCCATATAAATTTATAAAATCATAAATTTATTACAAAGCCACATCTCAATCTCAAGAAATCCGCATAAAAATGCTTGATCCCTAGACACTTTTGATGTGTGTATGTTAGCCTTAGCACGCATTAAAACACAAAAGTTCACTTATTTTTATTTCGCATCGGTCAAGTCCAGTTTTTTTCAAGAGCCCGCATCATTATGTGCCAAAAAACATGTAAGGGTCGACGGACTCACCGGGACCGTAACCATGAAAGTACAGACAGCTAGCCAGAAAAGTAACCGAAGGAGCTTGAAAGCCGCATTAAACATTATAATATGTCTCGCGTAGACATACAGTGCCTACTATCCGGCATTCAAAGGGTGCAATCCGTGCAACATAATTATGGTGTGCCTGTGTATGCGCATTGGTTGAGATCGTCTAATTTAAAATTGCCCGCCCGTAGAGGTACGGACAATTTTAGTGCTTGTTGCATACACATTTCAAAAATTTGTATAGAAATTTTAGTGGAGGGTCGTGCAGAGACTAACATAATGGTGCCGATTCCATTGTTCACAAACTACACTAAATTTAAGTTCAGTGCATCTTTTTATTTCTATTTCATTAAGAAAAGGAGTTTTAGTTTAGTCCTGTCAAATTAAGCAGCGCCTGACACTACTCCATACTAGTTCAGACGTTATTAAAAACTCGCCTATAAAATTACGTCAATTTATGTCAGGCGCTGATTAATTCGACAGGACTAAACTAAAATGTATGTTCTGTCCTTTGCTTAATGAAATAGAAAGAAAAAGATGCACTGAACTTTTTAGTTTACTTTGTAAACAACAGAATCGGCACTAATGTCAAAGATTTCAGTAGAGACCTAATGAAATATTTGACATTATGTTCGCCTGAGTGTTCTTGATGTATAAAAAGTAAAAAAAAAACGCAATAATAATGAATTTTACCTTCATTGTGCAAACAACCATTTTTTTTTATGGCTGAGTACTTTTTGTGTTGACCCCCTAACTTAGGACAGTCGAAGTCCATTTCAAAATAAAAATAAACTGAAGCGAGATTATAGAGTTAAAGGAGATATTGGAGCTAACCCAAGGACATTAAATAAAAGGAAATATGTAATGTATTGAAAAGCCCTTTTAATAAAGGTTACTAGATTTCAACAGACCAACGTAATACGTACGAACTTAGCCCATAACGTTCACTTCTAGAGTTTTACCAACTTTGTGTCAATGTACTTGATTGCAATGAATATAAGAGAGTGAACAGTCATTGCAGATTCTGATTTTATGAATAATAACAGAATCTGTTAGCAAACAATTGTTAGTGGTTGAAGCATGGCGCCATCATAGCGATACATTGTTACAATGGTATGACGGATCTCCATTAACGCACACGACCACGATTCACGAACATGACAATGCATAAGCACGCACCAAACTGCATTGCTTATATCATATTGGAATAATTCTCGAGTCTTTTGTAACATCGCACAAACTCAATACATACATAACATAATCAGCCTATAATGTCCCCACTGCTGGGACACAGGCCTCCTCTCGGTGAGAGGGAGTGGGCCGTAATCCACCACGCGCGGGCCCAGTGCGGGTTGGTAGACGTCACATGTCTTCGAATGTTCTAGGACATGCCAGTTTCCTCACGATGTTTTCCTTCCGTACCGATTTGAGAGCAGTGGTGATGTAATAATTTACACAAAGTAAAGCGCCTGTCTGGGTTCGAACCTACGACCTACAACTGGTAAGTCGCGGCTGTTACCACTGGGCCACCACTGCTCTCGATAAATTCGATAAAACTTTTTCTTTTCAAACTCGATAGCCTTGTTATTAATTTTGAACTGGATCAAAAAAATGCCTACTGACAGCAAAACGATCAGTTTAAAAAAAGTACCGGTAGGAACAGTCCGTTATGAAACATTTTCTTTGTCTGACACATGTTGACTTCGCGAACCTAATTCAAGTTCAAAGTTCTCAATTTCTGTTTATAAATAAAAAAACATCATAAC
Source organism: Hydraecia micacea (assembly GCA_914767645.1). Classification (NCBI taxonomy): domain Eukaryota; kingdom Metazoa; phylum Arthropoda; class Insecta; order Lepidoptera; family Noctuidae; genus Hydraecia; species Hydraecia micacea. The sequence goes on from OU611797.1 coordinate 10,798,493, forward strand.
AGTTAAACCGGTTAGTGCAAACATCTAAATCGCAAGCAGAGCTCAGAATTAACTTGATCACGGTCAAGAACAGTGTTATATAGACATAATGAAGAATAAAATAATATTATTAATATTTTTATATTTATTACAAAACGGTACTAGTTCTGATTATGATGATGACTCTTATGTGTCGATTGATGAAGAAGAATATGCGAGACCAAGTGCTTGTAGAGGCTACTGTGATGAAAATAGCAATAGAGAAAAAAGATCGAATTCTCCGGTGAAGAGTCGGATTGTAGACGCAATGATGAGCACAAAGATATTAACTTTGAAACCAGATGAACCAGACTTGTTTGCGTTCTTGAGGGATCAATATGAACTTCCTAAGGGTGAGTACTCATTTTGTATAACAAATTATATAAGTCTGCTGAACAAGAATTAATGGTATCTCGGAGCATTCCATTTGGCTTTAGTGTGAAAAAGATTTTATTCTCTTCGATCTCGTGTTAAAATTATAAGTTATTACTGTCTCGTTTTATATCTGAAACACTTGACCGGTTCTATTATTTTAAAACAGTATTGTATGTGACTGGTCTGTCAACGTTTTGTGTTTTCAATGATCTTTTTCATTTTGCTAATCATAATAGAATAAGACAATGATCTTGTGAAAATTCAGTCACTAGATGACTGCTGAGCTTAGGTCCCCAAGTCCTCAACAACCACATCGCAAGATGAGCTGTAGCTTTAATCACTACAACTGGGAGGCAGATAGAATAGAATAGAATACTCTTTATTATGTACCCAATATAAATTACAGATATACGTAGATATGTTACAAAGGGTGACACAATGGGCGTTCTTATCGCTAAAAGCGATGTTTAAAAACAATCTTTGGATGGATTAAAAACGGGAAGAAGACAATACTGTATGTAGTCTGTGGTGTAACCATACAAAATCCAGATTGGTGATATCAGTAGGTATGTTGCTGTGAATTCGGCAGACATAAGGACTCAGCTGTACGTGCTTGTGACATAATCCCTTATACTGCATATTCTCACATATCCCTAACTGTAGTTTTCAAGATAAACTCGATTTCTCAAGTAGGTACTAATTATAATAAGTGCCTTCATTCAACGGTAAATAAGTCTTTACAAAGGAAAACGACTGCGATGTCATTGAACTTGAACTGAATGTTAAGGCTAATACATTTGTAATGCATCATGATGATGGAGGATTTAATTCTTTTATACAATTTTCCGTTTTTCGGGTAGCAACTTAAACGGCAAAGTCAAAGTCAAATCCATTATTTCAAATAGGCACACTAAAAGCACTTTTGAACGTCAAAAATTACAATAAAACGAAATTGATTCTAGTCGCCCCTTCCAAAAGGTAGTTTTCCTCAATCCTGTGAGATTTCAGGATTCAGGATAATATGAATACCTCTCGTTTATCGGTGTAAGTCTATTATTATTATTCTGAGTGCCTCTAAATAAGTTTTTTTTTTTTTAATAGTATGTGGTACTTTTATTTTCGAATCTGTCGTGATTCGTAATTCATCTTCATCTAAGTATATGAAGTAAAATTAAATTCTGTTCTTTGGTAAGCAGCACATCACTTGAAAACGGCTGCGCCGCTTTAGTTATTTTTTCTTTTTTTGATGTTCGTTATATTCCGAATAATAAGGCTTTTAGGAATAGAATATTGGTTTTTGTATGGGATTTTTATATGAACTCAAGACTCGTGGTTAATAGAAATATGGACCGGTCAACGTAGGTATGACGGGTAAGCTAGTAATTTATAAAATTTTCTTTATTTGGTATCTACTATGACCTTTTAATGACATTTAAAGCAGCAGTTGTTTAATATAGTTTTGGTAAATTAAAAATTACAAAATGCATGTTTATTAACAGGTTCGGCAGTAAAAACTGAGCAGTTAAGAATATAAAAATGAGTCTAAAAAATATCTAAATGGGTAATTAAATAAATATTAAGCAGTAAAAAGTAAGAAATCGGAATTAGTCGGTGACAAATCTAATTTGGAAGCAGCGCTCGCCGGCCGCTCCCGACTCTCCCGAGGCGAGGCACCGCTCGCTGCAGTCGCCCGGCTCGCGCGCGAATTTGGTCACATTTCTAACCTAACCTAATCCATTTGATCGGAGTGCCCTGGCTTAGTTACTACGAACAAATCGGCTTTTGCGTGTTTGATCACAGTTCCAACCTAATCTATGAACTATCGAACTACTTACCTAACTGCCCATTCCATTTATTTATTTTGGTACTTTAATTATGGTTCTGACTCTACAACAACAGGTTTGTTTTAGTTTTTACTGAAAAGTGGTACAAATACTAGGTATACAGCTATCTATTTATACCTACATCCTAACTTAATATTATAAAGTAAGTTTGTTTGTTATCTTTTCACGCCTAAACCACTGAACCGATCATCCTGAAATTTTGCATATACGTTGTCAGGTGTACAGAAACGGACATACCCACCTTTCATCCCGAAAAAAGTGTAGTTCCCGAGGAAAACAACAATAACGTTATTATGATAATAGATGGCGCCACGTGTCTATTGAACTTTGTCACATTATTTCATTTTGAGGCGGTACGAAGTTCACCGGGTCAGCTAGTTTATTTATAAATCAATCATGACCAATCTATGGAAACCTGAAACGCTAACAATTTTATAACATCAAATGCACACGTGGATCAATCAAGGAAGTAAATTCCATGGTCACATTTTTTAACGTCATTTAGAGCATCTAAAGGCCTTATACATAAATTCACTCTATCAAACATACAAAACTGGCATATGCGAAGGTTAGATAAAGCGCACACTGCAGATTTTTTTTATGTGGCAATATGTTTATTTGATATTTTTATCTATACAGGAAAAAAATTTAACCAGTGCGAAAACTGTAACCATGAATTTAGTACAAGATTTTGAACAAAGCGTTGAATTTTTTTGTCGGTAATTAATAAAAAAAACCGGTGAAGTGCGAGTCGGACTCGCGCACCGAAATGTGTAGGTAACTACAAATTTACAGTTTTCGGATTTTTTCATTTACTTGTGCTACATGACATTGCTTCTTGCCAAATTTCATGATTCTAGGTCAACGGGAACTAGGAACCCTATAGGTCTTGATTCCCTTGCGACTGTCGAAATATACCGGGGTTACTTTGATCAATATTGAACTTTCAAGGTCCATATCTTTTGAATCTCTGGTTGTAAAACAAACATATTAATCTGTCTAGTAATCGATTTTTTTTTAAACTAACGGAACATAAACACCCGTAGCTTTTGATTGCGTTGACTTAGAAGTTTGATTTTTTCACTGCTTCAAGGGATTGCAGCCCTGAGTATTTGATATTAATTTCAACTTGATAACTCCATGCGTTCCTGAGAAAAAGGGTCTTAACAAATGGACAACGAAGTGATCTTAAAAGGGTTCTGTTTTTCCTTTTGAGGTACGGGACCCTAATTAGCTCTGCCAACATTTTGACCGCGTAAGTATTGCACTTTTCTATTAAACATCAGATTTTTTTGGATAACCGACGAAAAGTTCTACGCTAGCGGGTCTAGAATCATGTGCTGATTATTCATAGTTACAGTTTACGCACTGATTATTTTTTTTCCGGTACATACAATTAAATAAAATTGAATTGTGTAATGTCAAAATAACAGCTTACTTATATAAAAAAAAATCCTCTTATTTCGGAAAGCCTGGACACGGGACAAGGCCGGACAAAAACCGGACAGGGGGCCAAAATACCGGACAAATCCGGACGGATGATAACCCTATATACTGTAGACTACTAACACAATGTTTACTAAGCAATGGTCAGGGACATCGGGCATCATCTTCTCAAGTTGACGCATTGACGGACGACCGATATAGCTGATTTGATTATCAGCCGACATTATTAAGAATAAGAAATGAAGAGATCCGTAGGAGAACCAAGGTAATCGACATAGCCCGAAGAATTGCCAAACTTAAGTGGCTGTGGGCAGGGCACATTGGCTTTGGCCGAAAGGTTCTGGAGTGGCGACAGCGTACCGGAAGACGTAGCGTTGGAAGGCTTCGGAACAAGGTGGACCGATAACCTTGTAAAGGCCCCAGGAATCCACTGGATGCGGGAAGCACAGAACCGGTCGAAATGGAGGTACTTGGGGGGCTTTGTCCAGCAGTGGACGTCTTTTGGCTGAAATGATGATGATTATTAAAGAAGCTGATAAAGTAAATGTACTTTGATAAGAAACCATTTTGGGTCAAGTTCCGCCTTTCCTTCAATAACCTTTCCAAATATTTGAGTAATCGCCTCCCTGGCATTAATATAATATATAGTGTGTGTAGTGTGCGTCTGCGCTTAAATGTAAATAATAACAAGAACATTGCTATAATTTTAGAATTAGAACCGGTTCCCAATGTTCCCATACCTACTTCGCATAATAATTGTCTTTTTATTATCTATTTCAATTCTTAATTAGTAAATGGTAAACATACGGAAGAGGAAGAGACCTTGTCTTAAAGCAGCAAGTGAAAAAATAGGAAGTAAAATATTGTGCGTCGAAATGCATTCATTTAATCGTCGTTTCGAAATCCGAAATAAAATTGCAAACAAATTAAAACAGGAGTTTTTATTAATTGTTGTAGTTTTGACAAACACGTATGAAATTAGCATGGCTAAGGCCTGATTTTTCAATAGACAGATATTTTTATCTAACGAATAAATATTGCGGCCTGACAGCTTTTGTATAATAAATTATGTCAAATTTATTCTTCAGATGATTATAAGTTATCTGACTATAGAAAATCAAGCCGCAGCGTCAGCATAGATTAAACTATTTTACATAGTTATTTTAGGAAATTATGTATAAAGGATTAAAAATAAAATCAACATGACATGACAACTGAACAGATTTGTAGGTCGTGAGTTCAAACCAAGGCAGGCACTTTATTTTTGTACACTACTTTCAAAACTGTGAAGGAAAACATCGTGAAGTAACCGGCATGTGCTAGAACCAAAAGAGTCGAAGACCTGTGACATCCACCAACCCGCACTGGGCCCGCGTGCTGGATTATGGCCTACTCCCTCTCACAGTGAGGACACCGGGGTCCCAGCAGTGGGAACATTATAGGTCAATGACTTCTCTTTGTTATAGGCTGATTATGTTAATGCATTTTTTTAACGAAGTTCTTTTACGGAGCTTGCGGTAAGGCTAAAATGGGAGAAATCGTCACGTAACGAAAAAGCGTTTTGCGACTCCATGCGACTTTTAATTTATGTAATAGAAAGAGACAGAGAGAGATAGTTTTCATGGTTTCCGAGGGTACTGAGGCCGATTATGAGGTCACATTATAAATAGTTTGAATACTGAATAGTCCCTTATTTTTTCGTAGAAATGTATGGACCTTGTATAAGTTTGTTATAAATCTGGCCAACGAAGTTACACCAGTGGATAGTGGGATCCGTGGCCACGCATATCTTAGAAACAATGTTTACGAGCTGGTATGAATGATATGATGGACAGTTTTAATTGTTCATATTAAATTAATAGCATCATAACTATGCGTGTGCCGTCGTAGTATGGAAGACACGGGTATCGGATATCTTGTCTAATCAAAATCATGATGCCTAACAGTGGCGAAGGGTGAATTTGTGACAGAGGTAGGCCGGAGCAAAAAAAAATGCCAAAAGAAAATTTCAATGATGAATTGACTATAGAGTGGTTATGTTCTGAATTTTCGAAGGGAAGCAGGTGAGAATTGGGTAGAAGAGAGAAGAGGAAAAATGGTTGACCATTACATTACATGACGCCCCATTTTTCCAAAAGGGTTCGGTAGAGGTGTGCCTATCTATTGTACACCTACATTTCGCAAGTTATGTTTAAGTCCCATGTATTGCCAGCAACCGGGCACAAATCTAGAGTCGCCCGGAGTATGGAGCATAAATCTAGACTCATTCGGAATATGGATTTGTGCTAGGTACTGATGAGAAACCCAATAACATCCAATTTTTGGCTTTGTATTATTATGTAAAACCATAAATGGTGCATGTTGTGTTAGCCTGTAAGTAATTATTGCACATATAAATGTATTACATCTTAAGAGGACTACATGACCTAAAGCGCGGTCTTTGTCGGTCTGCATAGAAAAGAAAGAGAAGCGCGATGCCACAACGCTGGTAATTTATTGCAAAATATGAAGCAATTATCGATTTACGAAAAATCTAGTCTTTGGACAAAAAAACTAAAACACTATAGTTTTAGTATGTTGCTTGTAGAATAATCTGACAAAAAATCATAATGATTGTATGTATATTAGTATGAATTTTGTTGTAAATAAAAAGTTTTTAGAGGTATCTTCATGATTTTTTTCTATCGTACCAAATAAGTTGTATTATGTTTTCAACACACTATCATCCTAGCATTTATCCTGAAGAATATCATATATTTTTTTGTTTTTTTTTACTGTAGGCGATCATTTACTTTTATTGTTTCTAAAACTTGCGTTTTTTGCGTTTAGGTCCTGTAAGCCCCTTAAACAATATATTTGTTAAATGTATTGTGTAAACAATTGTTGGCTAACCAATTTTTTTTTTTTTAAACCATTGACTGACCTGGGAATCGAACCCTGACATCATGCTCAGCAGTAGCGCTTGCGACCACTAGACCAACGTGACAGTCATAACAGCAAACATTTCTATAAATTCCAGGTTTCAAAGGACCTCTATCGGAATACGACTTCATCATCGTGGGGGCAGGATCCGCGGGAAGCGTACTGGCCTCTCGTCTAAGCGAAGGTCGGAAGGCGTCAGTGCTGCTCATCGAAGCAGGCCGTGGGGAGTCGCTACTGACCGACGTACCAATCCTGGCACCATTGCTCCAACAGACCGATTACGTGTGGCCTTACGTTATGGAGTATCAGCCAGGAGTTTGCACGGGTAGATATTGGGCCTTCTTAATTAATACCACAATTTAACTCTAGAATAGTAACCTTATTTATTACCCTTATTACTAACTAACTTCTTCCCGCGACTTCGTCCGAGTGAAATTTCTTGTTCCCCCGACCCACCCCATCGCATCGCATCGTCTGCTCGTCTATTACCTCGTTTTTACTTAGCATTTTTTTTTTCTTCTTTTTTCGTTTTTCTCAGTTCCTAAGAGTCCTAGCGTGATGTTAAATAGCCTTCCTCGAAGCTTGGGCTATCAAATGCAAAAATATTTTTTGACATACCACTGGTAATTCCAGAGATTGGCGGGTTCGGGTTCAAATAAACAAACTCTTCAGCTTTATTATTAGTATAATAGATAGATGATCGCCTGGGAGGCTCTTTTATAAATAAATCGAAATAACAAAATGAAACAGTACTAATGATCTCCCTCTCTCACTTTCACTGAGAGAAGGCCTGTGTCCCAGCATTGGGAACATTATAGGCTGATTATGTATGTTATGTAATGATCTCCTCCTAGGCAAATCACATGGGCAGTACTTAGCTAACGGTGTAAGTTAGCCGGGCGCGGGATCAACCTGTAACCGTAAGAGGGTGACCCCGCGCCCGGCTAGCTGCCAACTCATGGTAACCCGCAACGTGTTAGAGTCTAACACGTTGCGGAATATACACCCCGATGCGTTTCCGGAATTTAGAATTAACCAAAAAAAAATCGACTGCAATGCAAGCGGCCTCTCAGGTGATGATTAGTACTCGGATGATCAATTTAACTTAATAAGTATTCAGGGATTAGCTAGATAAAATTGAACATAAAAGTACACGTGCACGGATCCCAAAATGTACAGACGCCAGCACATCAACCTACTATAATCTGTCAGATTTCTGTAATAGATTTTCAACTTTATCGCAAAAATATAAGGTTCAATGTTGATTGGGAAAATTTGACAGTTAGGTGTAGGTTGATGTGCTGGCGTCTGTACATGGCATTCTTGGTAAGGTATGCAAACTGCCTATGCGAGTCAGCGAGTGTAGTGGTTATGATATTATATTATATGCTACTTCCTTTGTATGGTTGTCTGATTTGTAACTTATGCACAGTGCCTATGCGTTCTTGGAATTATGTGACCTGCGACATTGGCTCGGGAAGCTAATCGTGAGTTATCGTAAAGCAAAAACCGTGTGCGTAATTTATCAGTTAGGCAAAGTTCAAATAAACTACTAGAGCCATACCAAAATCTTCAAATACTTTCTTAAACGCTTGGTTTCTGGATGTTCCCAGGGATGGTGGACGGGAAGTGCTTCTGGCCGAGAGGCAAGGCAGTGGGTGGTACAAGCGTGGTCAACTACATGATCTACACCAGAGGCTTGCAGCAGGATTGGGACAGGATCGCCGCCGCCGGCAACTATGGATGGTGAGCCTACACATGAATTAATTTGTTCCATTAATTAAAAACAATACTTACCTACTTTAGAAAAATACGGATGTGAATGTCTGTGAGACTATGACGTACCTGAAAAAAGAAAATAATGTTGTCAGTCATTTATTGTTGTCTACATTTTTTAACAAACACTGACAGATAATTTTTTACAAAGCTAGACAGCTCCAAGATTCAAAGCAATATCTCGACTTGGCATTGACTTGAGACTTTAAAAAATAGAACGTAGCGTTTGAGGCTATACGGGATAGTACTTATAGGTAGGTACTTTATGTATTCAACTCCACTTTATTAGAAATCCGCCTCTTGATACTCGTACTTTGATAAGGCTCTTTTCTACTAAGGGTAATTACATGCCGAAGATGCCTCACTGCGATACTTCGCAATTTAGCTCCCTCGATGTCATGTAATGTCCAGGTCCATGTAAAACAAATGGTTCAACAATCTGTTCCTACAGCTTATCGTATCTCCTTCACTCTCGTGCCACTTCCGTTCGATTGTTTACTTGTATGAATGGAATCATGGATGAGGAGGTGCTAATTGATTTGATTTTTAATATTACTGCTTTGGCGCACTAGCAAGTAGCCACCATTTCCCGCTTGCTGACATGAATTCATCGTCACTGTCAGTATCGAGAGACAAAATTTTCTTCGTCGTAGGTTGAGTACGGCACAAACACACGACTGAGCAAGTGAGCTTTCAAATGCGACTGCTGAACCGACGTGTTCGCAGCGCCATCCATGTAGAAATAGCGAGCACATAGAGCATCATATAGCAAGTATCGACATCGAGGTATCGAGATAGCGACTACGACCGCGAGCACCTTCGGCGTGTAATTACCCTAAGCCTTTAAAAAAATTCAATGACTACAACATCCCATATTACACACATCTTGATAAGAATCATGTACCTCTAAAGAAATTTTATCCATTGCAGGTCCTACAATGAAGTGATGCCATATTACATAAAGTCTGAACGAGTGGATCTGAAAGGGCTCAATAACTCGCCGTGGCATGGACGGGACGGTGAACTGTCCGTGGAAGACGTGCCATTCAGGTCACTATCACTGTCACTTTATTATATTGTACGCAATAGATTACTATTACGTTATCAAGGCCCACACAAATATTCGTCATAGATAAGAGTATGATAAGCGCTAAACATATGACTGTACTCAAACTATCAATACTAACTCAGATATTTGGATACAGCAAATATTTAAGATAAATAAGTGTTTGTCCACGACCCAATCAATCAGAATATGTACGGGACTTTTTTGATAATAAGAGTACGAAATTGGAGTTAACGGTCGAGCTCATCATGTATTGCGATTTTTATTATCTTGTGTTAAGAATGTTATGATGGCCCAGATCCTAAAATAGAAATTATTACATCAGCCGAACGGGAGCAAGATATTATCTTAGAAGCTCTTTTAAATGTCTGGAGATTTAATGTATATTTTTTGTTTATTACAGATCCAAGCTCTCCAAAGCATTTTTAGATGCAGCGAAATTGTATGGCCATCGCAGAGTAGATTACAACAGCCCAGATGCATTTGGATTCAGTTACATTCAAGCAACTCTGAGCAAAGGACAACGTGCCAGCAGTGCCAAAGCGTTCCTTCACAAAAACAAAAAGAGGAAGAATCTGCACATATTAATTACGAGCAGAGCTACTAAAGTTATTATTGATCCTATCAGTAAAACCGCAGTAGGCGTCGAATTCCACAAAAATGGACGAGTGTACCAAATTAGAGCCAACAAAGAAGTGATACTCTCCGCTGGTCCCATTGAATCACCTCATTTGCTAATGCTTTCTGGTATAGGACCTAAAAAACATTTAAAATCCTTCGGAATACCTGTGATACAAGATCTGAAAGTAGGAGAATCGTTGTATGACCACATTTCTTTCCCTGGTTTAGCTTTTACTTTGAACCAGACGAGATTAACGTTAGTCGAAAAGAAAATAGCTACAGTACAGACCGCAGTCCAGTTTGACCATTACGGTGACGGTCCTATGTCTTCCTTGGCTGGAGTTGAAACTATTGGATACATCAAAACAAATATATCCAATGAAATTGGCGACTACCCTGACATAGAATTACTAGGTTCGTGCGCTTCTTTAGCTTCGGACGAAGGCACCATCGTAGCCAAAGGGATACGAATGGCTGACTGGCTTTACAAGGATGTTTATAATTCAATAGAAGACGTTGAAAGCTTCACTGTACTGTTCATGTTGCTGCACCCGAAATCTAAGGGTTATTTACAGTTGCGATCTACAGATCCCTATGAACAACCTAGTCTATACGGCAATTATTTAACTCATAGACAGGACGTCGATACAATGATAGCCGCAATAAGATATATCATCAAACTTATAGACACGCCACCATTCAGAAAATACGGAGCGAAATTACACACGAAGAAGTTCCCTAACTGTAAACAATTCGAATTTGGTAGCGATGATTATTGGGAGTGTGCTATACGAGCAGTGACTTCGACGCTCCATCATCAGATAGCGACGTGCAAGATGGGTCCACCCACGGATCCTGAAGCGGTGGTAGACCCAGAACTGAGAGTGTACGGTGTGAGCAATTTACGAGTGGTGGACAGTAGTATTATACCAAGGACAATAGTAGCTCATACTAACGCACCAGCCATCATGATTGGGGAAAAGGCTGCGGATATGATCAAAAGGACCTGGAACTTGTACTGAAATAAATTAGTTACTGCCTGGTGTTTGCCGGGGTTACATAATTTGAGAGTTATATCTCGATTAAATGGCGCCAAAACGATAGATATGTAAATGGAGTTATTTACGTAGCCAAATGTTGTCTTTTATCAAGACAAAACTTGTTGAGTTGAGATAGTAATGACTTTATATTTAACAAGTTCATAAATTCGTGTAGATATAGCAGCGAGGTAATTAGTGTTTAATGTTATTTTAATAGTTTTTCGTCTGTAAAATTGTATCTAATATTTATTTAAAGAATAAATAGTTCAATAATACTTAGTTTTTTTTTAGATAAGTAATTTTCTTTTAATAAGGAAATCGGAAGACGTAGCGTTGGAAGGCCTCCCACAAGGTGGACCGACGACCTTGTGAAGGCCGCAGGAACCCTTTGGATGCGAGAAGCACAGAACCGGTCGAAATGGAGGTGCTTAGGGGAGGCCTATTTCCAGCAGTTGACGTCTTTCGGCTGAAATGATAATGATGATGAAAAAGGAAAAATGTTATTATTTTAGATAGTCATCTAAAACAATATAAACTTTTTTCCTTATTTCTCACTTAGGAAACCACGAGGATAACCGAAAAAATTGGCATTTTCAATTCAAGCGAATTTAAATTAAATATTGTTTTCCGCAACAATTTTATGTCTGTGCGAATCATTGTAGCTTGTAGCCATGGTAGGAAAACGCGTCATAGTCACGAAATAAAACTCAAGGTTAATTATTATCATGAATGACAAAACTATTATAAAAACCTCAGAATCAGTATGTAGATTCTGATTCATATAATTATAATATACATATATAACGTGTATTACAATCTCAGTTCAAGTAGTTTTCTCATAACAATTTTTCATGAGCGGAAGGCCGTACGACCAGACCATTATTATCGTCGCTCGCATGACTAAAAGTCCTATCTCATTTTTTAGCTGATTTGAGTTAGGACAACTACATTTTTCTATTCGTGTTTCTTTACATTTTCTTGCCTTTCAAAATGGTTATATTTTGAGATCCAAATAATATAGAGAAACATGTAGTTATCCTAACTCAAATCAGTTAAAAACCGGCCAAGTACGAGTCGGACTCGCACACGAAAGGTTCCGTACCACATATATACAAAAATAACGTTTGTTGTATGGGAGCTCCCTTAATTTATTTTATTTTAATTTAATTATTTGTTTTTAAAGTGAATATATGTACAACTAAATATTCTGTGAATAGCGTCTATATGTTGCCGTTATTAATATCGAGCAAATAACGGCAAAAAAATCACGTTTGTTGTATGGGAGGCCCCCATAACTATTTATTTTATTCTGTTTTTAGTATTTGTTGTTATAGCGGCAACAGAAATACATCATCTGTGAAAATTTCAACTGTCTAGCTATCACGGTTCATGAGATACAGCCTGGTGACAGACAGACGGACAGTGGAGTCTTAGTAATAGGGTCCCGTTTTTACCCTTTGGGTACGGAACCCTAAAAATTACATAAATGAGATAGGACTGTTAGTCATGCAAGCGAAGATATTTCTACTGTCTCCGAAATTCTCTCCCATCACTCTTTATGTATAAGATGCGATTTCAAATACTCATGCATTAGCATTACCAGCTTATCCGGAAACTGAAAACAAGATTCATGGTTACGTAGAACTTGGTCGCATTTGATATGGTCTATGCTGATAATTATTTACGAATTAACTCATCTTTGAAAATTGGATTCCATTTACTTACCATCTTGGCGCATGACGCGCTCACGTAAATGAATTATTTGGCCAAGCAAAAATACATAATTATCAAATCAATCAATATGTACAGCTAGTAGATATAACATACTGATGCAAGTTTCCCCAATATTTTATAGGTAGGTAAACAAGTCAGTTCATACAAAGCACCGGTAAGGTAAGTCACAGCAATAATCCCAACAGAAATACAATAATTATGCCTGTTTTGTATTAGTTTCCTACTATTTTCCTCATCGTCAGACGTCGTCTATAAAATACTCACTGAACTGGTATTTGAAAATACCTCAGCAAAACTAGATCTTGTGACCTTCTTAAATAAATTACGGTCTCGTCTGATGGATTCGTATATTATCTTTTAAATAATTGGTCTCAGATAGTCCTAGAGTCCGTGTAGTGATGACCGCGGCATGCGCAAGGACAATACTCGGTGTTTCAACATAACGCAAGCGCAAGTCGACTCATTGGTTGAAACAATGAATTCTAATCAAACTGGGTGCGATCGTCAATTATAGCCTATTGTATTTTCTATTTAGAATTTAAGAAGGTCGTTTAAGCTCTCAGAGAGTTTGATAGTGAGGCCCTAACTGCAACCCCTCGTTTGTACGACGTAGTCTCCGTATCGTGAGCCTATTTTCAGTGTCTCCGCCGGGCCTTGTCATGAATAGTATTTACAAAATATACTAGTTTTTGTTTTGGCCAATTACAATAATTATTATGTCCAGCTGCCGCCGAATGACTAGGCGTACTCAAATCATGTAATGAAATACCTACGGACTACGGTACTGACCTATGTTCCAAAAGAATCTGATGAAAGTGTAAACAAAAAAAGACCAGGTGGCCTACCATGATCTAATTAAAAACGATCCAAAAACAAGGCATTTCAGTTTAGGTTCCTAAATTGCATCGCTTGAGCTGCTCTATGGACGTCATGGTACCAAACAAGTATGAATGAAACCAAAACTTGCGACTCTGTTTGGGACAATCGCTGTCAGCAGATGGCACGGCCTAAACTGAATCGTTAAACTGACGTCATGGTACGAATTAGAAGAACAGTTCAGTTTAGGTCCTAAAATGGATCGCGTTAAGAGCTTGTGGTAGGCCTCCAGGTGGCCTACCATGACGTCAGTTTAACGATTCAGTTTAGGCCGTGCCATCTGCTGACAGCGATTGTCCCAAACTGAGTCGCAAGTTTTGGTTTCATTCATACTTGTTTGGTACCATGACGTCCATAGAGCAGCTCAAGCGATACAGTTTAGGAACCTAAACTGAAATGTATTGTTTTTGAATCATTTTTAATTAGATCATGGTAGACCACCAGTTCAGTTTAGGTCCTAAAATGGATCGCGTTAAGAGCTTGTGGTAGGCCTGCTGTTCAGATTCAATTATTAACAGGGAATTAACAACATAGGTACTCATTATTTTTAGAAGATTTCAACTTTATATATCACCACCTTTTCCAACAATTATTGTTTGAATAACATTATTAAATTGTACCTAATTGGAAAATCATCGACGATCGATTAATGTGAGAATTTCGGAAGTAAGTATAATATATGCATATTAAAATAATAAAATAAAAGCACTCAATTAGTACAATGTGGCACTACAAATTGACATCCAGCACAGGTACGATTTATAATCCATTTGTTTACATTTTCATCAAACACTTTTAGAACAGACTATACATACACTCATCTGACTCATCGTGAAATCCAGCTATGAGTAGGCAATTAATGTTATCAAAATTAGACATCAAATGATGGTCTCAGCTGATGACCTGACTGACTGCAAAATAGTTATGCTTCGGATAAAAAATTTGATCCATCCATACCGATCCGTATTAGTTACCTACATACATAAGTGATGCTAATGTTTAAAAAAAATGAATACAATGCGTGGCGCCGAAAATGTGAGGTCATATCCATAATGACCTCAAATTTTTCTATAATAATTTATGCTACTCGCTAAAAATATGCGCGAGCGCCGCCGCCGCCGCCGTCAGAGTGAGATAATTGTATGGGTATATGCTAAATGTAATTTTGGGCGTGGACTTTTCAGATTTTTTACACGTAATTTGTTTCGCATTATCCAATGTAAGTTGTACTTTTAAGGGCTTTGGTACTTCCCCTTGGCTATATGAATAGTTGCACAATAGTATAGGTATTGCAAATCTATAGGTAGGGAAATACAGCACCTAACAGATCCAAGATAAGAGGTTATTTTGTTATCAGTGAGACAAAACAATAAATGTAAGTCACTCAAAATGTAAGATACTGTTCTTTGGTTAGATATTAAACATCTTTTGCGTATTACATTTGAAGAACACCCCAAAAATCAGGAAAACATAACATTATCTCGTATAAGATTGTATAAGACTGTTTACCTGAAACTATTAGCGCCTCATTCGGACCCACGGTGTGTATATTGCCCATTTTTCCAACCGATTTCAAAGAAAACGCACAAAACAACACTATATTTTTACTTTTACGAAAAAAAACAACTTTCGCGAAATCAATAAATATAACAAACAACAATGAATGAAAGGAACGAACGATGATTAAAGAATTCCATAGACACCATGCACAGATTAAACTTATTTAAAGTAGTGTTCATACAATCACGTGTTCCTAGTTCCTACTACTGAAACACATCGAATCATCAAATTAAATAAAAGCTACTGACTGGTAGCACGTAGCATTGGTGCATAGTCATAACCATGGCCACACAATATTTCAACGATATGAAATATTGCTCACTTTCACTCGACTCAATCAATTTGCTGGGTCCTACACTACGAAGTCTACGTGCATAATCATAGACTAGAAATCACTATTGGCTATGGTAGAATTAACGTTGTAAATGGCGGAGGCATTGTGATTGTTTGTTGAAGAATTTTAGCTACTGATGCGAAATAACCAAAAGCTAAACATAAAATTAAGTAATTATAAATAGTAAGTCTTCAAACAGTGTCTGTTTTTCCTGTTATACAGCTTAGACCTTTAATGGGTCAGATGT
Source organism: Hydraecia micacea (assembly GCA_914767645.1). Lineage (NCBI taxonomy): Eukaryota > Metazoa > Arthropoda > Insecta > Lepidoptera > Noctuidae > Hydraecia > Hydraecia micacea. Next base: position 10,814,352 of record OU611797.1, read on the forward strand.
TATTTTCTCTGTCATGTAATCTTTGTATTACTCACAATTTTTTTACTTTACAGATAGAGCGTGGTAATTTTATTTAGAAAGATGTCTGATACAAGTGATCTAGATCGTCAAATCGAGCAGCTAAAGAGATGTGAGATTATAATGGAGGCCGAGGTTAAGGCACTTTGTGCCAAGGCCCGCGAAATTCTCGTCGAAGAGAGCAACGTTCAGCGGGTAGACTCTCCTGTCACGGTAATTAACCTTTCACGTATCTTTACTATTGCTAAGAGATCAACAGTGATAATTTTACATCTATATAGCTTTCAGGATTTACATCCTAAATATATTCTATCTATTCTATCTCTAAATAAGTCATTAGTTTCTGTTGTTGAATGTTTTCAACATACAAAACACAAAATTCTGTTTTGGTGTATTAAAGTTAGTCTGTAACTAAGTTCTGGTCTTAATAAGCTATTCTTTGGTAGACCAGTTAGTTATTGTGATGCATTTTTTGTTTGTAAATAGTTGGAAGTTAACTAAAACATGCACAAACAATAATATTATGTCCTACTACTATTCTCTACAAACTACAAGTTTCTATTATTCCGTGTTTCAGGTTTGTGGTGACATTCACGGCCAATTCTATGACCTGAAAGAACTGTTTAAAGTGGGTGGCGATGTCCCCGAGACCAATTATTTATTTATGGGTGATTTTGTAGACAGAGGGTTCTATTCAGTAGAGACTTTCTTATTACTACTTGCATTAAAGGTAAGTTTATGAGATTTCTTTACATCATCATCTGCCTAGCCTTTTCCCAACGATGTTGGGGTCGGCTTCCAGTCTAACCGGATGCAGCTGAATACCAGTATTTTACATGGAGCAACTGCCTATCTGACCTCCACAACCCAGTTACTGGGTAATACGATACCCCTTGGTAAGACTGATTGTCAGACTTTCGGGCTTCTGACTACCCGTAACGACTGTCAAAGATCCACGAATGACAGCCGGGACCAACGGCTTAACGTGCTTTCCGAGGCACGGAGGGGTCTCAGTATGTAAAGATGGTCACCCATCCACAGACCAACCGTGGCAAGCGTAGCTTAACCTGATCGATCGACCTGTGCGGCTGTTATTATTTAGCCACGGACCCCTCTGAGATTTCTTTACATACAACTACATTATGTTATTATGGCAGATGTCTACCAACCACTATGATGGTGGCAGCTACACTTCCTTCATACAATTTATGCTTAGCCATTATTGTCTTGAGAGCAGTGGTGTACCAAGTGGTAACTCGACTCAACTTACCAGAACTTACAAGTTGTAGGTTCAAACACAGACAAGTACTTTACTATGTGTAATTTATTACATCACCACTGCTCTCAAAACAGTGAAAGAACCGGCATGTCCTAGAACCATTAATTCAAAGACATGTAATGTAATATCTACCAACCTGCACTGGGCCCGTGTGGTGGATTATGGCCCACTTCCTCACACTGGCAGAAGGCCTGTGTCCCAGCAGTGGGAATATTATAGGCTGATTATGTTTTCATTATGTATTTGCAATGAATTTGTTAAATGAATCAGCATGTTGAGATAAGTTTTTCTTATTAATCATCAAACAAACACATAACCAATCCACTATACTTACAGATATTTTTTGTGCTATCTGTTTTATCATTGAAAAAAATTGCTGTACAAAGTAAATATCCTGCTAAAAAGTAACAAAAAGGTCTAATTATTCGCTTTCCATAGGTCCGTTACCCTGACCGCATCACACTAATCAGGGGCAATCACGAGTCCAGACAGATCACACAGGTGTATGGGTTTTACGATGAATGTCTTAGGAAATATGGATCTATTACTGTATGGAGGTATATCTAAACCTATTATTTACAATTTTTTATTCAAAATTCTTTGCACATTCAGCGATTTGTGAACTTGTAAGATGATTACAAAATATAAGTTGTTCCTGTTTCATCTAAACTAATCGCTTAACCTCAGCTTTAAAAAATTCAAATGTGAATGTACACAGGTATTGCACAGAAATATTCGACTACTTATCCCTATCGGCAATTATTGATGGAAGAATATTCTGTGTGCATGGTGGACTGAGTCCTTCGATACAGACGCTCGACCAAATCCGCACAATCGACCGCAAGCAGGAGGTGCCACATGATGGACCCATGTGTGACCTGCTCTGGAGTGACCCTGAAGGTTTGACACAAACATGTAGAAGTTGAAAAACTACAGTTTATTTATTTAAGATCCCTCAACTGGTATTGAAATGGAAGAAGAGTGGAGTTGTGTGTAAATGTTAATACAAAGTCTGAATATAGTATTATGAGTATTACTGTATAATTTTTGTCAAGTAAGTTTTTAATATTATATCAGCCAAGTATTTGGTCAGACATCTTCACAACTTCAAAATGTACACACTACACAGTAATAGTATTGGTATAACATATAATAAGGTGCTATAAAAATATCTGCCACAGCTTCAATCGGAGACAGTATTTTGTATATATATTACAGTAGTGAAGAAATTTTGTACCCCGTAATAGTTCAATCAATTTGAGAAAATAAAGGAATTAAATAAACATTTACTCTATTCTGCATAACGTGGTTCACATACTACGCGCGGTTTGTCGCTTCGTCACATTTTGCGAAATGAAATGACGGTGCGGCAACAGCTAATTACTATGGGACGGTTTCATACAACTAAATCAATTCAAATTAATATTTTTGTATGAAAAAAATTATGACATAAGATCAATAATGTATCTTTACTATTGTAATCTATATACAGAATACTCTCTTCCATTGAAGCCGTGGCAGATATTTTTATAGCACCTTATAATAATATGTGATTACAGCAACTTCACTTGTTAGCACGAATTTTGCGTATGGACAATGACTTGATCTACCTAAGTCATCGAGAAAGGCCAACAAAGTCTTGATGTTACTGGCAATCTCTCTGTGATATTATTAATTATTATTCTAATTAATTCCAGATACACAAGGCTGGGGCGTGTCCCCCCGCGGCGCGGGCTACCTCTTCGGTTCCGACGTGGTGGCGCAGTTCAACGTGTCCAACGACATCGACATGATCTGCCGCGCGCACCAGCTCGTCATGGAGGGCTACAAGTGGCACTTCAACGAGACAGTACTCACGGTGTGGTCGGCCCCTAACTACTGCTACAGGTCTGGTCTAATCCATATTATGGCAACTTCCAGTTTAACTGTATCTCTTGCATGAAGTATCAGACAAAACTGACTTAGGCCCATGTCAGTTTTAGATTTTGCTAGAACAGATCCAAATCTGAATAATTAAGAACACATTATATATCTTGTGTTAAGATAACAAACTATTCACATTTTGATTTTACTAATTTTGTTTAACAATGTAACATTCTATCGGTTTTCTGTACACAGATGCGGCAATGTGGCTGCAATATTAGAACTGAATGAAAATCTTCAGCGAGAGTTCACAATATTCGAAGCGGCGCCCCAGGAGTCGCGGGGCGTGCCCTCCAAGAAACCGCAGGCCGACTACTTCTTATAATGTTGCTTACAATAGACAATTCACACATGAGCGAGCGACCCATCTAGTATTATGTACGGTTTTATTGTAGTGACAAAACATTTCATGTGGAGATAATTTAATTGTGATCTTAAGACTGGTGTTGAATTGTAAGTTGAATGTGTTTATTTTAAGTCATTGAATACGTGTTTAACTCATTTGCTGACTCTCCATTCGCCTCGCGAGTTGGTAGCGACGTCGGACCTCAACAGCCGAAAGAATTGGTATGACGAAAGAAATGCAAGTACCCTACAACATACCAAAAACCCCGCGTGTGACCGTGACGTGGCGTTCTGAAGACATTTGGACTTAAAATCAATGGTTTAGTACAAACTTTCGAGACCCACAACTGAATGTTAGTTAAGTTAAATCCTCTCAAGCAAATAATTTATAATGTAATCTTGACTTAGTGTAATTAATCCATTTTGTTACTCAATGTTGAACACAATATTTTGAATAACAGGCATTTCTATTGATTCGTGTTAGTCCCTTGCAAAGCTAGATGGCATTTACCATTTTTTAACTATGCCATTGATTAAGTTAATATTTTAATTCATTGTATTAAGTAGGTGACCAGTTGATAAATCAATATTATTATATAAATATGTATTTAGTACCCGATAATATGAAACGAACAATGAGTAGGATAAGCCAAGTGTGTTAATTTGTAACAGAAAAAGCGCAGATTCCACACTGCGGCGCGCTAGAATTGTTAGCATAGTAGAAAAATTGCGGACCAATCATTCTACTATACTAACACCTGTGTGTACTGACCTGTCGCTGTATTGACGAAATGTTATAGTATAGCATACATTTATACCTATCATAAATAAATTTATAAAAGTAAGGTAAGAAGCATTAAGAGTAACTTGTCGGCCTCTAGCGCTTACTGCCGCATGTCTTTATATAGATCAGGTTGATAATAATGTAATTTGTGATGTCATCAAACACTGCCGTTAACTATTATTATGTAATATTAAGGAGATTATATAATATACCTAATGTACGCAAGAGATAACACATTTTCGTATTGTAGACATATTGTTAATGATCTTTACAAATTGATTTAGAAACTAGTGCAAAATGCAATGTTTTATAATAAATAGTCTCAACCACATTACATTCAAATGTTTCTAGATTTTGGGTACTAGTAGAGAATTTAAAAATTCTAGATTACTATTTATAGCTGTTATTGAAACTAAGAAGCTTCCATAAAATTCCTGTATTTTAAATCCCACTGGGCGGTACACCCAAACGCATTGTTAGAATTCCACATAGTAGTATTCCTAGAAGACAAAACAAACTACATTTGTATTTTATGCTTGATGTTCTCTTTCGGGAATATAATTATTATGTATATTTCCACCTATTGCTACATGGATTAATTAGGCAAATGAAGACAGATAATTCAAATAATCTAAAACAATATTTTATCAACTTAGCAACTCTGCCTTGTGAATTTAGGCTTTGCAATGTGATTGTTAGAAATATTCACAATAATTTTGATAAAGATTTAAAATTAACTAAAATGTGATCTCATTGTTCTTGTTATGTTTAAAATCGACAATTGTAACCAATCACTGATTAGCGCAATGTACGGATTGTTAACTTCGAAACATTGAAGTTCCAAGTGTTTGTTACACACACAACCCTTTTTGTAGTCTTTCTTTTCTTGATTTTAAAATAATTTTGTGAATTTGTAGGAACATTGGAACTCTTTGTGATGTTTGAACTAGGAATACCCATGTTTATAGGTTAACCAAACACAAAAATGTGTATTTCCTATACCTTGCGTTCAATCAGTCCTAAGGTGACCCAAAACAAACTATTAAATTTTTGTTCTCCTAGCAATCTGATTATTCAAGGGCAATTTATCATTCTTATTTTACCACAGAATGTTTAAAAATAATGAATTTGCCGAAAATGCTGTCCATTCTTAATTAAAAATATAACCAGTTTTGTATCCCTACTTCTTTTTATACTATTAATTATTAAAATGAAATGCCATCATTTTTCCGTATTTTATTTATTTAGAATATATTCCATTCAACTACTTAGAGAAAAAATAACACTTATTTTGAGGTAAGATCATCACAAAAACTAGGGAAAAAAATCAGGTACTATCAACTGCAATTCTTTGTTATAGAATTACATAATTCAGGTAATATATCACCACATTTTGTAGATACTTTGATGTCTACAATATCATCAGCTCTAGTGGGGCCTATATTCAACAAAGCAATTTTCTTATGCTCATCTCTGGCTTGTAAAATTATTCTATAGCTTGAGTAAACTGTCAAACTTGAACCTAAAACAAAAACAGCATCACTGGAGGATACTTGATTTCTGACTGCCTCTACCCTCGCCTTCGGGACATTGTCACCAAAGAACACTATGTCTGGTTTTAATGGGCCTTCACATTTTGGGCAAAGTGGTGACCTGAACTTCTCCACTTGTTCCTGTAATAATTGAAGGATAATCATGAAGTCATGCCCATAAATATATAGATATATCAGTTTCCATGACAATTGAAGGGATCAGGTGAAGAACCACTTGTCACCTAATGAACAAACAGATATTACTAGTTAATAGATAAGATCTTAATAAAATGAGTGTCATTTATACCCAAGGCACTTTATCTGTAAGTGGTATAGGTGGGAGGGCTGAATGGTCCAGACATTGTATGTTTTTTTCCTGTATCAATATTTTAAAAGCATGAAAGCTCTGAGACTATGGGTGCTTTCAGAGTTAATAATGTAATTGATTTGAGCGTGCTTAAACCTGAACCGAATTAGCGTTTAGCACGCTCAAATCGATTACATTCCTAACTCGGAACGCACCCTATGGATGTTATTGCCCTGTTGTTTTTGACAGAATATAGCGAAAGGTATAACCATTCAGACTGCATTGCCATATGCAAAAAAATAAAAATGTGACAAAAGTTGTTCTTCCCCTGATCCCTTCAATTGGTACACATACTTTAGGTAAGTCCACGTCCCCATCAGGCCTTATCATGGTGAAACTATCCTCCATGTAAGGGTTATTCCTCATTAGTTCCACCTGTAGCTCCTCTCTGCTTATCTCATAAGGACACTTCAAACATTTCACAATATACCCAGTGCCATGAAGCTCTATTACATTCTCTGAACCAGCCTTGTGATGAAGTCTGTCCACATTTTGTGTCACTATTGATGTCACCTTTCCCATCTGTAAAATAGAGACCAACAAACAATCAGTAAATATAAGGAAATGGTGTGAAATGCAGTAGAGAAATAAAAAACCAATGATGGAAAAACTATTAGTAGTTATTTTTTTACTAACAACATTGTATCATTTTATTTGGTGGATAACAATCCAGTTAGTAAACTGGTTTTCTTCATTTGTTCCCAACGAGTAACACCCTCAAATGTCACACTGTTACTCGATGGGATTTTTTTCTGAAAAAATTCCCAACCGGTCACACTACCAGTCACGGGAACTCGCAATTTTCTCTTTCTAGCTCTTTTTTTTCTATTTGCGCAAGTCGTTTCTGGCACTCGCCGGCCGCTGCCGCGGCACCGCTCGCTTCGCTCGCTCGGCTCGTGCGTAGAGGGGTCTCAGTTTTAACCTAACCTAACCGATTGTTCCCAACGAGTCACACTGTGACATGTTACAGTGTGACTGGTTGGGAACACACCGTTTTCTTCATCTTGGAAAAAAACAGTTTACTACTTGAAATAGCCATGTATTTCCAAGTGAATTTTGCCTTTCCAGTGACTATGTAATATTTTTCTTTAATACTTTTTTTTTATAATAAAATGGAAAACTGAAACCTATCACAATGTATGTTCTTTTAAAATATTGATCTTGGGTTGAATTAGCAATTAAATCATATCACTGTCTACAACAGTTGAAAATATATCCATAGAGTGGTTGATGATAAAGTGAATATCAACACAATTACGGATTACCTTTTCTAGCTGTCTGACAGCAAGATGTGTGTCATTTGGCTGTACGGCACTGAACCTTGGCCAGCCAATGAAATTTCTGGCCCAGTACCGTTGTCTGACTTTAGGATACTTCACAAACTCTTGGTATTGTATAGGCTTGTGGTTGGTGCGAGCATACAAACCAACTTCTTCTGATCTGTAGTCTGGAATTCCTAAGATAAGGCAGAATAACATTTAAAACAGTTGGACTAGAACGAAGTATTTTGTACAAACATAACAATTACCAGATTCCGTGGAAATACCAGCACCAGTCAGGATAAGAATATTTTTGTACTTAGATAAAAAATCTTTTAGAACCTCAAAATCTTCATGGTTGGGTGCCTTATGTTTTGGAACATATACTATATGACGAGTGAACTGTTTGATACTAGTTGATACCCTAAGTCTATGCATTTTGTTAATCTTATTATCTATAACATTAATAAAAATAGTCACAACAATAACACTAATATCAAATGACTGAATATGTCATGTTAGGATTGTCCATCACAATTAATGTCATTATTGTTTTGGTTTGGTTTGCAGCTGTTCTGTCAAAATATGGTAGACCTAAGTGATTTGGGTACCTAGCAGAAATCTACTCTACTAATCATTTTATTTTATGAGACTGACTCGTCTAGTCGATTCCAGCGATACTTTTTAAGCTGTGCTTGTGCTTGACACTATAAACGTCAAATTGAAAATTCCTATTGCAATTTTCTGCAATTTTTCCTCTTTCAGTTCAGTCCACTTTCAAGAAAGTTTTTTTCTATTTTTATATTCTTAGACAGTAGTTCATTATGACCTTATTTAGATTAAAATCTGCTCCATTTGTGTTAATAGAAGATGATGGTAACAAAAATATATTGCCATTATTGCTAGAGCTTGTACAGGAAGAAAAATCTGTCAACTTATTTAGTTATGAACAACCCAGCAGCCTTTGGAGAAACATCTTCAAAAACCATTCCAACGTTTATTACTACGACGAGTTTAATACTGACTTGTACAGTAAATATGTAAGTGGCAAGTGTTCATTGATAATTGATTCAATAAATCAAATGGCTCTTTGTATGGGTTGGAACAAGTGTTTGAAGTACTTAAAACAATTACAAAGTGATCCTAATGTAAATAGACTAGTACTAATACTGCACAGAGACTGTCTACCACACAGTTCGAAACTACAAACCCATTTAAATCATTTGGTTAATGTTGTTATAACATTTGATAAAACAAACCCGCACAAAGTATGGATTAAGCTAAAGAAAGGCAGCAAAGTTATAAGAAGTGAAGAAATAATGTCATATGACAGTAAAGCATCAACATTAACCTTAAGTCCTGTTATAAGACTAGAGAAAAAGGAAGAGGAACCGGAGAAACCCTTGCCTGCAAATCTGTCCACATTCAAAATAGAAGTAGACCAAAATGAAAAGATACAGAAGTATAACTTGAAACTGCCGTACATGAGTAAGATCCATGAAGGTGAGAGTAAGGTTTACTACGAACCCGATGCAGTAGATGACTGGGATGAAGAAGACCCTGATGAAGATCTTGACATTTAAATAAAGTATAAATCAACATAAATTATGACCTTTGTGCATTCTATTGTTTAATAACAATCACATTTCATTCCTGCTTCCTTATCCAGGCTAAGTTTACTGTTTCACATGCCATATTCTCCATGAGACGGTTAGTAACATCAAGGCGTTGCTGGCCTTCCTTGAGGAGCTATGATAGATTGAATAAACGATTTTCCCATCCATATGCAAAATTCGAGCACTGAGGTGGAGTTGCAGACACCAGCACATTATTACCTGCCTTATTTTAGTTCTACATACCTATTTGCTCAATCACATGATCGCTTTCCATAAAAATGTTCATACCCCGATTTTTTTAGATAAACTAGTACTTTGCCCGTGTGGATTTCGTACTAGGTATCCCCTACGAACTTCAACACCCCCTCGACCCTCATTGAAGGGTAGTTTTGGAAAATGAATCATTACAATCTGTTATTTACCGTATTATTGTTATTGTGCCCAGGTTCAAGTTAATAAACTCTAGGAATATGATTGTTCATATAAATGAGCCCAACTTGTTGTAATTGAGTTGTAGGGGTACTTATATTATGTTCTTTGGTTGTAGGTCGTGAGTTCGAACCCGTTAGGGTAATAGTGTTCTGTGGTTCTAACCCAGACAGGCGTTTTACTTTGTCTAAATTATTTCAGCAACACTGCTCTCAAAACCGTGAGGGAAATCATCGTGAGGAAACCGGCACGTCCTAGAACCAAAACTTCTAAAACGTGATATTACCAACTCCCACAGGGTCCGCGTGATGGATTACGGCCCACTCCCTCTAACTGAGAGGAGGCCTGTGTCCCAGCAGTGGTAACATTATAGGCTGATTATGCATTGCGTTGTTTACATCGTCGAGCAGACGAATTTTTCAAACATGAAGCAATGGACTAGGCATTTCCAGCAAAAACCTTCAAATTGTGAAAGAACGTGTGGGGGCGCTGGATCGGCATCACCACACCTCGTCCGCTCATCTTTAACCCAACATACAGCCCGATTCAAACTTTATGGCGTCTCTGAAGTGCGCTACTCGCTCTGCAGTACCTCGCCCCTGCTGACACATGAATTTGTTACTGTGACTGGCCTCATGTCCCGAACCGCCACAGTTTGAATCGGGCTGTATGCATGTCCGTGACCACCGCCACCCCACCAACGCCAATTGCTTCATGTTTGGTAAATAATTAGTACTCAATTGGTACTAATTTAACTAATTAGTACTCTAACAAAAAAATTGGTACCTTAGCAGTTTTCGAGAAAATCGACTTTGAAGGTGGTCCTGCAGTGGTCACGAAGTATACAAATAATTAGTACCCATAAAAATGTGATTCATTTCGTGAAAAAAACAGAACTGAAACATTTATATTTACCGAGAAATCAACGATGATAACTTTCGCGCAATCGTTCAGCAGGACCACGATTTTGAATGTTGATTCCAAGTTTGAGAAGCTTGTCGCTTTCCTTAAACCTACATAGAAAATTAGTACCCTGCAAGATAAAATTAGTACCCAAAATTCAACATTAGTACCCCAGTAGTTTACGAGAAAATCGACTGAAGGTGGTCCTGCGGTGGTTACGGTGCAAAATTTTCATTTCAGGATTTCTCTATTAAAAACTGTGATTTCTTCCCAAATTTATACAAAAATTAGTACCTACCCATAAAGAAGTTATAGCGACCAAAAATTCAGATTCCTAAGTGTTGTATTTTAAGAGAAATTAGCTTTCATTACTTTTCCATACTAAAACTCCGCGTATAACCCGACCAAATTGAGTTGTCAATCTAACTTAACTAAAACTTTAAAGGTCATGGTGGTCCTGCTGAAGGGAGCGTGACCACCGCAGGACCACCTTCAAAGTCGATTTTCTCGAAAACTACTAAGGCGCTGACTCCACGAGCGAGAGAATCGCGACGAGTCCGCCCTTATATCGTCGGATAATCTCCACGAACGAGCGATAATTCCGCCGGGTATCGTCGCGAGTCGTAACGGAATCGCAGCGTTTCCGCGACGACTCGTAACGGTATCGCCGCGTTTCCAGAGAGGCAACGCTGAAATGACGCTGCGTTTGACAGCGCGCCCGCCGCGCGCTCGTCGCGAGCGCGCGGCGGGCCCGCTGCTAGTCGCGGCGGGCTAGCGACGATGTAATGACGTTTCGCGCGCTCATTGCCACTCGTCGCATCGCGGCGATAATATCGCCGTGTGGAGACGGTTCCATAGAGAGTGTATAGAAATATACGTGGCACGACGATAATATCGCCGCGATTCTCTCGCTCGTGGAGTCAGCGCCTTAGGTACCAATTTTTTTGTTAGATTACTAATTAGTACTAATTATTCACCAAACATGGAAGCGATTGGCGTTGGTGGGGTGGCGGTGATCACGGACATCAAAAATTCAGATTCCTAAGTGTTGTATTTTAAGAGAAATTAGCTTTTAACTAAAACTTTAAAGCTCATCAGTTTGTTCATCGAATACTCCGCCAATTGTCGACGGATTTTCAAAATTCTTTGTTTGTTCGAAAGTAGATACTTCTGAGGTGGTCCCACTGTCACCAAGTTAGGATCTGATGATGGGATCTTAGAGAAATCGAGGGCAACCCTCAAATTTTATAGGCTCACTTCTTGTTTTTCGCATATTTTATTAAATATCTTGTGTATTTGCGTATGGTTGTCACCATCTCAGGTAGCTGGGCTGATGATGAAAGGTACAACTCCTTAACAGTAAGAAGTTAGGTACTCAAACAGGCAAGGACTGTTTTAGTAAATTGATTTGATGTTTGATAGGGCATTTGCCACATTTGGTCTCATGATCATCAAGTCATGACCTGATGCTGCAGTCAGGATAGTCTGCAGAGTAGGTACCTAACTCAACAATTAACAGCAGATATATCGTGTTTAGGCTCATTTAAAAGGGCTCGATGTGTGGATAAACGTACTGTTAGGGTGTTTTTAATATCGTGCGGATTTCGTCACGCGTGCGGTATTGCCCCGCATGCAGAAAATTTCACGCAGCGTGAAACCCGATAGTTGACTGCTGCCCCCGCGTCCCGCGTCCGTATTCCACGCATTATAATAAATACTTTTATGAAAAGGACATTTGCGGGGCTTACGCATGCGGGGCAATCCCGCACGCGTGATGATATCCGCACGATATTAAAAACACCCTTAATGAGGAACACCGAAGTAGGTACATAGAGACCTGATACTGAAGCCAGGAGCATCAGAAAAAGTACAAACCTTGAAATTACAGCACCGTAGTCGTGTTTGGGCTCATTTTAAACAGGACTAAATTTTAAGTTCAATGCAATGTTGACATTAGTTTGGCCCGATGCTGCAGCCAGGATTATCAGCATCTAGTCTTAATTAATGAATAAGGTATGCTTCAGAGGTGGTCCCATATAAATTTTATGAACTTTGCTTGGGTAGTTTTGGAATTAGCTTCAACAATACGTTTGTTTTCCACTTAGTTTATATTGATGATGTTTATCTTCCTGTCACTAATATTCACATAGCAAGTAGTGTTATATGAATTTGTATTATGGGGTACCTAGGTAACAACTAAAAAGCGAAAAATAAAAACTTTTTTACAAAAAAAAACAACCGACTTCCAAAAAAAGTTATTTTTCACTTTGTAGTGTTTTTTTTGGAAGTTGGTTGTTTTAGGTTCGAGGAAAGCGACAAGCTTCTCAAACTTGGAATCAACATTCAAAATCGTGGTCCTGCTGAACGATTGCGCGAAAGTTATCATCGTTGAACTCGGTAAATACAAATGTTTCAGTTCTGTTTTTTTCACGAAATGAATCACATTTATGGGTACTAATTATTTGTATAATTAGAATAGCTGTAGCATGCCCCATTTTTCGGCGCTCATGGTGATCCTGCTGAAGGGAGCGTGACCACCGCAGGACCACCTTCAGTCGATTTTCTCGAAAACTACTAAGGTAACAATTTTTTTGTTAGAGTACTAATTAGTACCAATTGAGTACTAATTATTTACCAAACATGGAAGCAATTGGCGTTGGTGGGGTGGCGGTGGTCACGGACATGCTGTAAGCATATAACAGGATCTGCTTAGCACCTCTGAATCATCCAGAACTACTCGAGACAAGGCGATGCCGAACCCGTGCAATGCTTATACTTGTGTCTTGACCTTTAAGGTACAATACTGAGCCGCTAAGGCGAGGTAAAATAGTCCATAGTGTGCAATGCTAATTGCAATAAAATTAATAAAAATTTAGACTTACGACCTATTTAGACGGATTTGTGCCAAGCTAATCTTGAAAAAGCAGCACTAGGTAGTTTTTGTTGCATAAGAGCATCGACGAATAAGCGCCATGTGCTTAGTAATTCGAGTGCCGCTGATATGAAGATGTAAGAGGATTACGTGTCTTAAAAGCTGAAGCCTTCTGTTTTTTATCTAGACCTGAGCAAACTCGGTTCTGTGTGGTGGGTATGTGGAATATCTCATAATAAGAAGATAATGTAGTTTACTTCCTTGTGTGTTCGGGAATGCGGACATGGACTTGGATTGATGTTTTTGATCAGGTGTTTTAGACAAACCCTCGGTTACAAAGAATTCACTTTTTATTCGTTTTTCTATGTTCTGTTACAATTTTGCGATTTTTTTTCATTTCTTGGCCACGTTACTTGCCATTACACAATTATGTAATAAAGTAGAAATTCAAGTACGTGCAAGTTAATTTTATTAATGACACCGTAATTACATCACCATATTATCTCAACTCTTAAATTATGTATCATAATTACTCGTTCAATGATTAATTTTCATGACCTAACAAACTAAACAATTAATAAATGAAAAAAAAAAACAAATACAACAGAGACCCGGTTACGAACCTCTATCGACACAATGCTATAGTAAAAATAAAATAATTATTACAATATTTCAATACACATACTATAACCCAAAAGTGAGGAACAAAAATATTTTTCTTCGAAGTCTAATTTCGAAAAATTAATTAATATTATGCGAGCCGATATCGTATGTACACACAAGCCCGGATAAATCTTATAATGAGACAAACAATACATACTAGCAATTTAAATACTGCGGATTAATCAAGCGACGCCGACGCACGGTCCCCGAGCTCGAAAACGAGGCGGAGATGGCGCAAAAACAATAAGAAGCTATCTTTCGATATACATAATAAAGCTAACAAAATATACGATAAAAATGATTTACAACCTCATATAACCTAACAAAATGTCTGCAGTTTCATTTACAATTTCATCGCACTGCATTAAAAGGAGACAAGAGACTGCTTGTAAATATCGGGGGCACACATCGGGATCGGGCTTCGGGACGATACATATACACACGGGACCGGGAGATGAGAGTACGCGGTAGTATAGGGTTGCTAGAGCGCTTATTCGTTCGCCAGCTCCTTGAGTCGTTCTTCCCTCGGCCGCGCGCCGCCGAATATAGATTGCGTCTGACTGGTCGATGCCAGAGAGTTCACCGGCTCTTTTACAGTCCGAGGCTCAAGCTTCAACTTCGGCCTGCCTGACGTGTCTGGAAAAGAAATAGTTAGGGAGCTGAGGACGGGACCAGCAGGTGATCTGTTCATCGAAACTAAACTACTCACAGCTCAACTACATTCAAGTGGACACATCACTAGGTGCAATCTAAAACCTTGCAACACTACGAACAGACGTCAGCTATGTCGCATACGTTATATGTTCAGGCATCTGTATTTTGAACAAGATGCGATCATAACCTTGAGTATTCTATTTTTATCTAGCAATTTAAATCTCTATCAGACATCTACTCTACATTGGAAAAAATGTTGAACTATTGTATGGTCTAAGAATACAAAAACTACAAAAAATCGTGTCTGACATGCAATTCGCTACTTCATAAAAACTTGACTATATAATTAAAATCTATCAAATAAAGTTCCTCAAGAGTGTATCTTTACTAATACTGACGTCTGCACAGCGTACAGATCACTTTTAAAAATCGTACCCGAGCTCCCTAACCAAAATACACTAATTAGAAACACATAAACAAAACAACAATAATAAAATGTTTACACAAATTATTGATAGTTGAACATTCCATGCAAGATACATGCTATACTTGCAATTCCCGAGCGCGCGTCATGTGACTTACATCATTGTCATAAGGTATAAATTGCGATGATTGACGCGCGTTCGTGAAATGTAACAACTATGCGAGAAAAAAGTTGATATGAGACAAGTTTACAACATTTATTAAGCCTAAACACACTGCTGATTTGTTCCGCGTTTTAGTTACGTTTTTCATTCACAAATTCGTGCGGAAATCATTTAGTGCGAGTAGGCCCGCAAAATGTCGTAATTTGTTTGATGGGATTACAATAATGCCCTATTATTCTGAACTAGTCAGGTTTGTTCAGCGTTCACGACTAAGTATGCACTTTTTTTTTGTCTATTCGCTCAAATAGTGACGGTAAACCCATAAGGCGTGCAGAAATATGATGACAATATTTCTTGCGGGTGTTTGAACATGTTCGGAGCCACGCACGTCACGGTCTCAAAGCGCGGCATTATTTAAGCGAACAGACTCGACAAGAGTAGGGCAAAATAAACATGAAGCAGTAGTACCTGGACGCGACGGCGGCATATCTTCGAATTGCCTGCGCGGGGCGGGCGCCTGGCGCGGCGCGGGCGCGGCGGCGCGGCCCATGCGGCCCCAGTCGCCCGGGCGCGGCTCCTCGCTGGCGCCGCGCGAGCCGCGCCCGCCCTCCCGCTCGCCGCGCTCGGCCCAGCGCTCGCCGCCTCCGCCCCCACCCCCGCCGCCTCCTCGCTCACGCTCTGCAACACCATCTATTATTTTGGAACAACAAATTTTTAAGGTGCGGTCATAAGCCTGACCGACGACGTCTCACTGTCGTCAGTAGGGCTTACGCTTTTTCTGAACAAGCGCGCTATTACAACGCAAAGGTTACGAGATGTTGATAGTTTACCAGGAAATCGAATCACAAGCGGACGCGTATAAGATTTAGACACGTGTTACCCCACTAACTAAAGTTTGGTCAACCTATCTTATTTTCTTAACTCTAAACTAATAGAGCTTTAGTGAATATTCATGACGCCACAATAAATGTGCCAAGCCTACATGTTTCTATTTTTAAGCGTGAAGATTTCAAGTGACTACTATGGTGACTACCTTTTAACTAAAAAGAATAGTCACATCAAATCTTCACGCTTTTGTACAAGTACATTACGTAGAATGTTCAACATGCAATTTCCTAAGATTGTTGGCTTCGATGTAACATTGAAAAAGAAATATGCTATTTTGGTAACATCCACTTTATAGGAATAAGGTGGAATGTTGGAAATTATTGTAACGGCATGAACACTCACTGTAAGATGGTAAATGTAGACCAAAAGGGATTTCCCCTGTAAGTATAAATATATTATTATGACTAACACCACTCTTACGCCACGCAAAACGAGAACGAGGGAGAAAGCCCAAGACAAAGGAATTTCACAAAAGTCCACAATGACATTTTAGTATAAAATATGTAAGATTAATTGGGAAACACTCCATTAGTCAAACAAGTGGTTGGTGAGTAAAAATTAAAACATAAAGTTAACCAATGAAACCAAGACCCCAAACCAAATGAATAATCATTGTCACCCACAAACCAGAGACAATTTATTGTCTCTTGAACAACTTCGGAACAGTAAGCAGGCAGCTAATTATTCAGTGTTTGTAACCCACGTGTTTAGCATGACAATGAATAGTGATGCACTGCACGAAAATGTCGCGACAATGCGTATTTTATGATCATTTTGTATTTCGTGTATGGGGTACCATCTAAATAATTAATTTAAGTGTTGCTTTTCAACAGTGCTGGCCAACTACTTAACAATTTTGTAGCTTGCACTGCGGCAGCAGTCTTGCAGCAATTTTGCAACTTAGCCAATTTTAATCTGTATGAACTATGAATAAAACCGTAAACGAATGTAGTCCCCATTTTTTTGTAGTAAATTTTGTTATTAAATGTTATGAAAGTTAAAAAGCATGGTTATTATCCTAGAAACCAAACACTAAAGATTAGTTTGATTACAAATTAAATTGAACCAACCCCTTTTGTAGGAAGCTGTTTCACTACCTTGAATTTTTCAGTACAAGTATGAGGTGAGTCCGAGTGTTAGTAATGAGGCGATGTTACCATGTGCGAGCCCTCCACCCTGATGGCGCGGCGCGCGGCGGTCGAGCCCATCGAAGTGGTCGTACGTACCGCGGCCGCCGCCGCCCCCGCCGCCGCCGTCCCGCCGGAAGCCGCCGCCGCCGCCGGGCCGGCTGCCGTCGCGCCCGCCGTCCCGGCCGCCACCGCCGCCTCCGCCGCCGCCGTCTCGCCGGCCGCGATCAAAGCCTCCCCTGTGACATTACTGTGTTACAACACCGTACTACGACCACAACACGGAGTAATAAACAAATTGAATACATTTTCTGCGCAAGTTCCCCCACATTGCTCATAACATCGTGACCGTCATTAGTCACATTAATGTCGTCGTGACGGATTCACCGCGTCTTTAATTGGCAGGCTTTTCTTCCTCAGTCCAGTTCGTACTCGCAAAATGCGGTAGGAAATCTTTTTGCACTTTATTTGTTTAGTACTTCGTGCTCCGTTTTCAGCGGGGTTCAGCGATGATTCCTGCCGTGTCGGTACAGCCTGAGCAAGCAAAATTATGTGGACCTCCATTTGCTGCAACGGCAAGAATATCCGCGGAAGCCCGGTAAGTATAGCCCTGAGGTATATGGGCTACTTGACAATTTCTTCATAAGATACGTAACCATTTTGTAGACTGGCGCAGTGGCGGTGTCCGCCGGCGTGGTCAGGGTTGTGTCGGGTTCGATTTCCACATCAGTACAATATTTGTATTAGATCTGGAGCTGTTGTGTATGGGTTATGACACCCACGGAATTCTACTGTGGGCCTATGAATTTCAAACATTTATTTTGAAATTAATCTAACAATTTGATAACAATTCCACTTAAAAACTAGTATTTAAGTAATTCCTAGCGGCATTGTTTTAATATATTTGTAAGTAACATGTTTAATTTAAGCTTTTTGTTTGGTGCAAGTTCAAAACAGTTCATTCCCTGACCTTCACATTTCTAATTTATCCCCAAAAATCCACTAATGGACTTTTACAACATTAGTTGCACCACACTAAGTATTCACCATCTCATCCCTGATTAATAAAAATAAATAGCTAAAATTATACAATCATATTTCCAAAATTGCTTTACTCGTCATTTTATTCCTTGTGAACTTTAACCAATCCAGGAAATGATGATTCAAGATATATTATGGAATCAGGCGTTACTTTACGGAAATCCATGACATTAAGATGTTATGTGTAATATCTAGTGGCATGCTATCCTCATTTTCCTGCATGTTTGCATATGCATGAGGGCGGGAGGGTGGGACCTTTCTTGCATCAGCATATGCATGAGCGTGGGAAGGTGAGATTGCTTCCAGCATCCAAGCCTGGGTGTTTATTACACGGAATTAAAACTAGATATTACACATAACATCTTAATGATGATTCAACTTAATTTATACTAAAAGAAAAGTTCAGGCACTCACCGATCATTTCTTTTTTCTTCAGCCACATCAATTTTAATAAATTGCCCATCTACATTTAGAGCGCCATTCATTTCAATTGCTTTTATCAAATCCTCAAGGAATTCAAACTCCACATAGCAGAATCCTTTGAATTTATCTGTTTCTCTATCCATCACCAGCCTCACATTTTTAATTGCTAAGTCCTGAAACAATAATGTATTATTCGTTAGTAATGGCAAACAAGCATTTTCTAGAACCAAAAATTCGCGGCGTGATGTTCACCAACCCGCACTAGGCCTGGGTGAAGTATGGTCATCTCACAGAGAGGAAGCCTGTGGCCCAGCTGTGGGAATTTTATTGGCTGATTATGCTAATTGAAAATGAGGGCAGGTTATTGTGGTCTATATTGTTTGTAATACTTTGTGTTCAGGAAAGAATTTCTAATTATGGCTATACTTTACAAACAAACAAAAAATACTGGTATTGAGCTTCATCTAGTTAGACTGTAAGCCAACCCCAACTTAGTTATAGCAAATGATGACTTCACAAAGAAAAAACTGCACATTTTTTTTTTTTATAATTAATTCAGTTTAGTTGACCTCAGTATGTATGAATCAAAGAATTATGATTATGGCAGGATATTTAAAAAACATCTAATTTTTATGTGTCTTGACTGGCTAAATTCTAAAACCATTTAATGACATTGAACTAGAATTTTATACACAACACAATGGTGTACAAACAAATGTATGTAGTAAGAGTAGATAATACACCTTAGGAAGTATTATATCACTAGTGGCCTTAAGACTATCTTCCATTATAAGAATGTTTACAATAGCTCTGTAAACCTAAATTATGTCATGCCCTCACTAGCCCAGAGACAAGGGTTAATATCTACTTTAATAGTTATTTTAATGTGTATGAGGCCTTAGTAGACATTTACTTAGTCACAGTTAGGGTTACCATCCGTCCATTTGTCGGGACTTAAAGACTTTTGTCCGGACTTTATCTGGCTCTTTACTTTGTCCGGATTTTTTGGCTTAGATGGAATACGAGTAGTAAAAGTTTTAACAAATAAGTATTTAATATTTATTAAGTTCTCATTCATCTAAAAACCAAATATACTTCTTTAGCAATTAACTTAACAAGATCAAACAATAAATATTGTAAGTACTTATTGCTGCAAACAATCAACTAGGTAGTTCAAACATAAAATGTTTTCTTCAAAATAAAAATAGTTTTACAAAAAATAATCAAACTGAACTCGAGTTTCTGGTATAGGTATTAATTTTTATATTTTTCAGTGCATTTTTTTTTAATTCCTGCACTCCGCAACCTCCCTCCCCTCGCTAGCGTCTGCTACCATGCCTACCATACCATTGTAACTACACTGGTAATGTTTGGATTTTGTGACTAAAATGTCTGGACTTTTATTGAAATGTCAGGCATTTTGCCAGGAGTTTTCAAATTTCTAAATGGTAACCCTAGTCACTGTAGCTGCCTGCTGTAGAACCTATAGTAACATAAGTAAAGTAGGTATTATTAGATAAGCATACATTCCTTATTATTAGCTGATTCATTAATCAACTTTTTAGTTTGGTTTACTTATTATATATGTATTAAAAATACCTATTGTGATTGATACACCAAAAACAACTGGATAAGATGTTAATACATTGAAATCAAATGATAACAGCCTACAATTAATTGCAATTTTGGTAAATTCATTAGAGAATAACTAAGGAACTAAAAAGCTGAAATAATTTATTGAGCAGTCCTAATAAAGTTTGTTTTCATTAAAAATATTGCACAGCATAATGAGATGAATGTTATAACATTTTGTTTCGGTTCAATACATTTGTTATAAAGTAAAACTGATTTGAGTCTCTATAATGTTTATTATGTTAAACCTGGAAACTTAACTTGTATTTGTATTTAAAAGAAATAAAGAAAGGATAAATATTGACACATTATTTCATGGTCATGCGAATTATACGAATACAGGATATTTTATCATAGTGGATCGGCTGCTCATAATGACTATGAGTTATGATTTTATATAAAATTCAGTTGTGCAGCAGACCACTTGTAGTGTAACAACATAGATATCCTTGATACTGTGACATTTAACACACCACAAACAGGGAAGCCAAGACAATACGAGGGTAGGTAATACTTACAGGGAAAATCCTATTAATGTCGCCTTGAATAATTCCAGAGGGCAAATTCCCGACGTAAGCCTTGTATGGAGGCTCGGTGGGAAGAGGGCGGCCACCGAGCGTTCTTCTGCCGCCACCGCCACCATAATCCCTGAAACGAGCACCACAATCGTAGGTAATTCATAACCTATAAAATCTGAAACACACACTCCTGACTCAAAACAAATGGTCACATACACTTCGTAGCACCCGATATCTTTGACGAAATAGATATAACTTTGCAAGCATAGGTAAAAATCATATTTTCATTCAATGTTATCGGAAAGCAAAAACATGAACATTTTTTCGATAAGAAACGTCGGATCCCGCGGAATTTATGAAAAGAACAAATAAAAACCTTTAGCACGCACTGTACTATGAAATCAAGCATGATTTTTGTAGTATTTTATAATAAATACCTGGGATTAACATCATCGTATCCACTTCGACCTGCCATGTTTAGAAACATGGAACACTAAAGGCGCGCGCATCAAACTCTGGAAGCGACGAAGCGATTTTTTCGCCTTATCAACATTGAACTAAAATGTAACTATTACCAAAACAATTATCGTGTTTTATTCGGTGATAAAACGTAAAATTATCAACTTTTTATTAGTATTTCCCGTTCTCTAACACAATACAGACAAGACGAATATTTTTAAATCGATTCATAAAATAATGATATCACTTCTAGAATCTAGATGCGTTTGTTATCAAATCACAGATCAAATCAAATTAGATTTTTAATTTAGTCTATGGATACCCGGAAACATTGTCAATAATCAATCCTAATCATACCCTATTGTATTATTTCCAACCTTTGCTGAATCCTAAGACATAAAAACAATTAAGTTATTCAACAACCAAGAAATAATTTGCTAAAAATCCTATTATTCAATGTAATTTCCCAGCTTCAGAAACCGGCTAAGTAGCGCGCCCGAATTTCTCAATCGCCGGGTTTGTTTATGGGTTTGTGGTTATAAGGAGATCGATAACGCGTTAGAAAATATGAAACTCGCATCGGGGATGAAACTCGCATCAGGGCGCACTATTTGACCATGCCATGAGCGCTGCGCGATTTTTATTCTTGATTTTCTGTCTAACTCGTAACCTATTCGAGAGTGAAAAAAATTGTAGCTCGTTCGATCCTGCATTATCCGATCTTATGATTTTTTCTGCATAACTCGACTGCTTCTGTTTAGAATAAATTATCAAAAGAAAATTGAACCAACTCGAGAGGTTTCAAAAAATTTTTAGCTAGCTTTTCTCGCTCGCTCTTATATCGCAATTTCTGTTTAGAATTATCCAAAGGAAATTGAACCAACTCGAGAGGTTTCAAAAAATGTTTAGCTAGCTTTTCTCGCTCGCTCTTATATCGCAATTCCTACCATAATCGTGCCGGCGGCGTCCATGCTGACTTTCCTCCACCCACGAAATCTTAATCTGTGACCTGCGACCGCAACTGGTGGTAGATGCTAAAGGCGCGTCCCCCCACTCCCCACTACGGCCGCGCGGCTCCGTGAAGCCGAGCCGCGTGGCCGAGCTGCATGAGTTCTTTTGGGGACGCGTTGCAAACAATAGCAAAATCTTTGAGGCCGCGCGGCCCTAGTGGTGACGCGCCTTAACTCATGCACTTCGGTATCATTAAACAAATCAGTGACGACAAAAAGCTCCAGAGTAGGTACTTGCATTGATATCTTCACGTCACGAACGAAACCTTGTGGCTAAAACACAGTTATATTATAAGAATGTTTTTACAGTATTTGTCATAATTATTAAGTCGACTAAATAGAGTTGAGTAAAAATTGAAAAGAATCTCGACGGTCGCCTCTCTATGAAGTTGTCTCTTGTGCGTCAAATTCGTATTTGTGAATTGTGATTGTGACATTGACATTAACAAAGCAAATCGCAGCGCACGAGTGGCGTAAAATGTGCGGCCCATGTGGATATAAATTGTTGTGATAGTGATATATAATCATACCAAAATGAAAGAAGAATCCGACTCTATTAAAGCTCAGACGGAGAGTAAAGTGTCTGCTTCCGTTTTAGATGCATTTGATCTTCTTAAAGCCCCGAAAGATGATGCCAAACTTCTTGGAGGGAGTAAAATCATATCACAATTACACGGCAGTGAGGTTAGTTTTATACTACCTATGTTAGTTTTCTAAATTTTATGAAGTTACTGGGTGCTAATGTTGACCTTGACGACTTCAACCTTACGTATTCAGTCCTATCCTATCAGATAATTGTTTTCCATGTACATATAACTACCTACCACAATAAATATTTTGCAATATACACACACAATTTTGCATGAGACATTGAAAACTGTTACTTATACATGCTGTTTTACTGTTTAGAATGATAAAGATCTACAGTACGTCCTCAAGAGGCTCGTAAGGAGTTTAGGCGCCAATCTGCCTGATATGAGGACTGGATACTTTGCAACTCTGGTGGCATTGCTGTCCAACTTTGAAAAAGTCACTATTCCACAAGTGTTGGAACTCATCAAGAAAGAGCTTCACAGCAATGGCTCTTCCAAAAGTGTAAGTATTCTTGGATATTTATAATATTTAAAACTGACCAAGGTCTGTAATGGCAATATCAAAAGAATGCATTAAAATTGTTATATATTTTCAGGAAGTTGGTGATGTGGCTCTGGGTCAGATTTTAGTCTGTGGCGCAGTCTTCCGTTCAAAACTTTTCCTCAAGTGTAGTAGTGAGGAGCAAGCGCAAGTCATTCAACTGCTAATTACAGCTGGCAAGAAGAAGTCTTATCTGAGCACTGTAGCATACCTCATATTACTTGATTTTATCAATGGTGTAAGTGAAATTCAGACCATTTATTTTGCAATGATATTATGATTATTTTTAACAGCCTAGCCTATGTCCAAATGATAAGTTATGATAAGACAAGTACAATGCTTTGAAAATACCAAGTTACTTTTATTTTAGATGGATGCAGAGCAATTTGCTACACTTATATGGCCACTTATAAAACAAGACTTCAAGAAAGATATTAAAGAGCACACACTGGATTCCCTCTACTTCCTGATGATGGTCAATGCTAAGTTCCCAGCAAAAGTGAAGCTCAGGAAATTAATAGGAGTTACTGAAATACTATGTGAAGACAACATTCATACAATTTCAGAGAAAATAATGGTAAGAGATAAAAATGGTTTTTTATTAGAGCCCCATACCTAAAGAAATGTCAAAGATCTAAACTACATTAAGGGTACATGCTTTTTTAATCATGTGATCAAAAGATCAGATGGGAAAATGCGACAACATTTTTAAATTCATTTATTATTTCAGACTGGAATTGATTTCAACTCAATAGGTCATCCCATCTACAAGGAAATTTCAACAAACATTGCCAACTCACCTCATTTAAAACTGTTTTGGACATCAGGCATTGACAGCCAACTTGTAAAACATAACAGAAACAGAGAATTAGTAGCACTCAATATTCTTACCACTGTTCTCAACAACATCAACGAAAATGTTGATATCATACCAGAGTTGATCAGCAGAAATTTCTTTAAACTGTTCATGGACTGGTTCAAAGGACTTCAAACAGCAAGCAAGATCAGAAGCAAGAGAGATGATGAAGATGATAACAAAATAATGATTAAAAAACAAAGAGAACTGCTCAATGCTCTGGCTAAAGCATTGAAATCAGACAAAGTTGATGACACTGTAAGAGTAGAGATATTACAAAAACTGTTGCTAAATCCAGGTGAAATTAATTTCACTGAAATTACAGGTAATACTATAGTGAGATCAATAATTTCTGATTTAACTAAAGACGGAGTGAAGAAAATGGCCAAATTATTTAAAGGAGTACTTTTGAATACTTCCAAGAAATTAATAAAGGAAGATGTTGAGAGGAATTGGTATAATAACGAGAGAGTGAAGGCAGCTGAACTCATTTCATATTTGGTGAGCCATGAATCTGTGAAAGATGATACGGAATTGAAGCTGACCTACATGAAACTTCTTATGTGCTTTGGCTTCTTCAAAGTTGGAGGTGATGAGACAGTGGCCGTCAGCAGTGAGTTATCAGGTAAATGTCCACTTGCTTCATTAACAATAATGTCGACACACAAATTAATTGTGTTGAGGAGCAGTGGTGGCCAAGTGGTAACGGCCGCGACTTACGAGTTGTAGGTCGTAGGTTCGAATCCAGACAGGCGCTTTACTTTGTGTAAATTATTTCATCACCACTGCTCTCAAAACGGTGAAGGAAAACATCTTGAGGAAACCGGCATGTCCTAGATCCAAAAATTCAAAGACATGTGGCATCTGCCAACCCGCACTGGGCCCACGTGGTGGATTATGGCCCACTCCCTCTCACTGAGAGTAGGCCTGTGTCCCAGCAGTGAGAACATTATAGGCTGATTATGTTATGTGAGAAGCTCGTGGCTAAGTAATAACAGCCGAATGGGTTGATCAATCAGTTTAAGCTACTCTTACTGCTGTTGGTTAGTGGATGAGTGATCATCGTTACATACCGAGACCATACCGTACCTCGAAAAACACGTTAAGCCATTGGTCCCAGCTGTCATTCTTGGATTTTTGACAGTCACTATGGGTCGTCAGAAGCCGAAAATCCGATAACCAGTCTTACCAAGGGGTATTGTTTTACCCAGTAACTGGGTTGCGGAGGTCAAATAGGTAGTCTCGGTTGCCCCATGTAAAATACTAGTATTGACAGCTGCCTCTGGTTAGACTAGAAGCCAACCTTAATTTACCCAAATTAATTGTGTTACTAATTAAACTTTATTTTTGTTACTTCCAGGAGCTATCAAGTCGTGCTTCTACCGTTGTTTCACATCTCGCTTCTCGAACGTCGACAATCTAGTCACAGTTCTGTCATCTCTGAGCAGTTTTATTTGTAGCATTTTACAAAAAGATCAAGTAAGAACAAAAATAGAGAAACAATTCCCAAAAGAGAATATGGATTGCTGGGAAATGCTTATGGAAGTCTGTCAGAATATAGAAAAGAATGACACTAAATCAAAAGTTGATAAAGTATTCCTTGTTCTGCTCTACCAACTTGGACTGTTTCTATTCTCTGAACCTGTTCATGTTAAAATTGCTAGAAGTTCAATAAAGGAACTTAAAAGTTGTTACGAACATTACAGAAAAGGAAAGAAAAAGAAATCCAAAGCTGTAAAAGAAGGAGATATTTCAGTTGAACCAGAATGGATTGAGGTGTTAGTTGAAGTTTTGTTGTCCATATTATCAGCTGAGTCCAGTGTCCTCCGATCTGTAGTACAATGCGTATTTAGATTATTGTGGGAATACTTGACCCCATCATCAGTGGGGCAAATAGTATCAGTGTTAGATCCTGAAAATGAATCGAATCCACTAACAAATGAGGACTCGGACTCAGAAAACGAAGGTGACGAAAGTGAAGTTAAAGAAAATGGCAAGGAAAGTAACGACGAAAGCGAAGAAGAGGAAGAGAGTGACAGTGAAGGTGAAGAAGACGACGAGGACGGCGACGATGAGGAAATGAGAACACCTGAGCAGTTGAGGTTAGCAGTTCAGAAAGCATTAGGCGCGGCAGCTCTAGAGTCCGACACTGAGAGTGTTGATGCCGATATGATAGATGAAGAGGAAGGCAAAAAACTCGATGATGCTCTAGCAGAGGCCTTTAAGCAGTTCCATCAAGGGAAAGGAAAAAAAAACAAGAAAGATCGCAAAGATAAAAAAGCTTTGTCAGACTTCAGAATCAAGGTACTTGATCTGATCGACATTTACTTGGAAAAAGATCCATCGATGGATATATGTCTCGGTATGATTGCTCCTCTCACAAGATGTCTGGAATTCTGTATCCAAGATGGGCAGTTTAATGAATTGGAGAACAGAGTCAGAAAATCAATTAAAACTCTTGCTAAAGTTAGAAAGTTTTCTTCTGTAGATGATATTGATATGGATATCCTATGCGACCACCTAAAAGCAACAATAGATAAAGGCGCCAGGAGCCACTTCTTGTTTCAAGCTCTTGGTGACGTCATTACATTATTTGCGACATTCATAATAAGTTGTTCACTAAAGATTGTAACAAAAACACCCAAATCGCCGAAAAAGAGCAAGGCTGTCTCACCCATAGCTGAAATACTCAAAGAATCATTGCAAAGTTACTTTCAGAACCGCAACTGTATGCTCCCTATCATTTTCTTCCATAATGTCTTGCAGACAGAATGGATTGGCAGTTACAAACTTGTGCCAATAATAATTGAAAATGTTTTTAATAATAATGTTAGGCAATTTCGCCGTAATGAAGGATTGGAGTTAATTGCAGGATTTTATCGTTCTTTGAAAAGAAACAAACCTACTTCTGAGGAAGCTCTCAAAGCTTTAGCCAGCTTAGAGGCCACCTTCGAAAGCACTTTAACAGAATCACTTACGAGTGATACAGAATCCACAGTAAAAAATAACTTCTTTGTTACACTTAAAAAGTTGCTAAATACAATGCAACAGTTCCATGAAAGCTGCCATATTGAAACTAAGCTAGATTTTAAGAGCTTACTAGATATTGTAGGCTCATGTAAACCTGCAGCGAAAACAAATACAAATAAACAAGTTCAGGAAAATCAGAACCAACAGAACAGTAATAAAAAAAAATCAAAGAAGAATAAAAAGAAAAGAAAAATCGAACAGGTGAATGGGAATGTGGAGCCTAAGCAAAAAAAATCGAAAAAGATTAGTGAAAGTGAATAATTTTACAATAGATAAGTTTGAATTTTATAATAAATTACAGACAAGATTTTTTATTTTATTTTTTTCCAATCAATATAGTTCCCTACTGATGCAATGTGCATCCGAAATACTATTCACATGCCATGATATGCCACTATCATCCTAGCTGACTTGATTATCTTTATCAGTCAAAGTCATCTATGCTAATTCTGGATGTCTACATGGGGCGGGATGGACACACTTGAATATATTAATAAAATACTCGTAGAGGATTCTTTATTTAGCCTACACTGACCCACTGCTGAGCAAAGGCCTCCCCCAAATCCTTCCATAGAAGTATTATTAATTTTAAAAAAAAGTAAGTACCTACAGTCATACCATGGCCATGGTATGACTGTAGGTACTTAATTTAAACAGATCCATGCATGGATCTGTTTAACCTCTCTGCTCGACAAGATTTTGACAAGTGACACATCAGCTGACTCGACGGGATGTTGCGAATTACGTCATGATTTTCCGGAATTTACATCAACTTTCAGCATTCGAATTTATTAACAAAAATGTGTTACCGCGCCTATTTTGTACAATAACTTTGTGGCAAACATCTTTAACTATATGCTGAGGTCGGTCAAACCGCGTCATTCTACTGCGAAAGTTGTATAAAATAGATATTACTACACCTATACAAAAGGTAGGCACCTTAAAATCGCTGAAAATATGTACATAAACCACCTAATCTCTTGATGAAAATATGCAAAAGGGAAAAATAAAGATATTGTCATTCACTCTGCATTATTACTTTTACCATTTTTCATACATAAACTACAAAAAAAAACATGATCAAATCTTGATAAAAAATATTAAAAATTGTGTTGCGACGTGACAGTTCTTAGTGCCGACCATCCATCCAATTTTCTTATTCCGATTCAAAAATGTCATAAAGCCTAATCGAGGAAAAAGAGCGGGAAACTTCGGACTTGGTGGACGCGGTTTTTTAGAAAAGATTTTAAAATATAGATTTATAAGATCAGTAGTCATAGTTTTAGTCATTTAGTGCTCCATTTTCTTTCTATTTTAATTTCTTTTTAGTTTTTCTCTATTTTATTCAGTATATTGGTAAGTTTTTTTAGTTATTTAGTGGTAAAATGAATGACCCGCCTGACCCGGGGGACTCTGTGCCCCCGGCAGGCAATTTCGTCACTATTGCGTCCAATGAATCGGGCATGGATACCGATGGGTCATCTTCAGCCCGGGTTTTAAAAAGAAGCCGTGTGCATGTGTGCAAGCACTGCAATAAACGCCGCCGTACCCGCAAAAACCACGGTTCCGAGTCTTCGGGTTGTGGTTGTACGGACTCACTAACTACTACATCGGAGCCTAACTGCTCTGATACGCCTAACAAAAAACCTGATATTCCTGGTCCGTCCTTAGTTGTTCCCACTCAGATTGGTAGAAAAAATTATGAAAAAACGGATATTTCGCCATACGTCATCCACGTTCAAAAAAACGTAATTTCACCCGATGATGGAACGACATTGCACCCATTAACATTTGGCAAATTCCTAAAGCACAACGCCTTCCAAAATATAATTAACGGTAGCGTCAAAAAAATCGGTCGCAATAAAATCTCTTTATCCTTTTCAAATTTCCTGGACGCAAATTCCTTTATTACAAACACTAGTCTTGAAACATATAATTACAAAGGTTTTATACCTACTTTTAATGTTACTAGAATGGGTTTAGTGCGTGGTGTTCCTGCGGAATGGTCTCCGGAGGAAGTTATTGATAATATAACAGTACCAATTGGTTGCGGTCCAATTTTGAAAGTCAGACGCCTCAATTTTAAAACCATTGTTGATGGTACAACCATTTGGAAACCTTCCCAATCCATAGTTGTTACATTTGATGGACAGGTTCTACCAAAAAGAATTTTTATGTGCTATAATGCATTACCTGTAGATTTATATATTTTCCCTACTGTACAGTGTTTCAATTGCTGTCGTTTTGGTCACACTAAAATTCAGTGCAGGTCCAAACCTCGTTGTTATAAATGTGGCAATGGCCACACTGGAGACAGTTGTGAAAGAGAACAAGAAAGTGCATCTTGCTGCCTTTGCTCTGGTTTTCACTATGCTACTAATAAGTCATGCCCAGAATTTTCTAGACAAAAATTAATTAAAACATACATGGCACAAAGTTCAGTATCTTATGCTGAAGCGGCAAAAGTATATCCCCCAGTAACTAAATCATATGCTGATACACTTTTATCTTCTCCTTCCAAAAAATTTGCGGATACTCCATCAATCTCTTCATCTAATAGAATGCCGGCTTCAACTAGCTATAAAAAGACTGTCTTTCTCAAACCACGCTCCCCTCCCAAATCTGTACAAGGATATAATAAAGTGGCTCACAATGCCATTATCAAAGATTTTGACTTTCCCCAACCATCTAATGGTTGTGCTTTTTCTAATAATCAAAACGAAAAAAAAGACACAAATTTTTCCATAAACGATTTTCTTTCTGCATTACACAATCTTCTATCTCAATTCAACATTTCACCGTCCAACGTTGCCCCTTCTTTCAATGTATCTCAATCCATTCATGATGGACAACACATCCAAAATAATCCAGTGGAACTGCCGCAGTCTGGTAAACAAAAAGAGTGATGTTATTTATCTTTTAAACAAATATGAGCCATTTGCCTTTGCCTTATCAGAGACTTGGCTCAAGTCTAATCATATTTTTAAAATTAATGGTTATTTAACCATTAGAGAGGATAGATCTGATGGGTATGGTGGAGTAGCTATACTTATCAAGAATTCTATCCCTTTCTCTGTCATTTCCTTACCTCCTCACAGTGAGGAAATTTCAATTGTAGCTATTAAAGTGCATCATACTTGTCTTGTTTCTATTTACATTCCTCACCCTTCTTCTTCTGTTCTTCAAGAGATTGATAATCTCTTTTCTTGCCTTCCAAAGCCATTTTTAATATTGGGGGACTTTAATTGCCATCATCAATCATGGGGTTGTTCAACTTCTAATTGTTACGGTGACGAATTACTAGATATAATAGACTTACATAATTTATGCATCTTGAACTCAGGTGCTGCCACACGCCGTTCAGATCCCAATCAGAACCAAAGCGCAATTGACCTTTCTATCTGTTCTCCAAACTTAGCATCTTCATTAACTTGGCATACTTTAACCTCTACTTATGGAAGTGATCATTTTCCAATAGTTATTTCTTATCCTCTTTCCAAACCACATGTTCCATTAAGGAGATCAAACTTAAAACATAAGCTTCCTAATAGAAATAATAATGACTGGGACAAATTTAGAAACATTGTTGACACAAAGCTTTGCTCCTTGCCCGTTATTTCTAATGGCAATGAAAATAGTTGTGCTGAAGCTTTAGCTCTCATATTAATCGCAGCAGCAGATGAAGTTTTTCCTGTAAAAAATAACAATATTAGTACAATTCCCTCGCCTCCGTGGTGGGACTCTGAGTGCACAGAGATGATTAAAAAACGTAAAGAGGCAGAATACAACTATTCCCTTGATATGTCTGATATTAATTTTGAAATCGTTAATAACTTAATAAATGAAACTTATAAACTTTTTAAGAAGAAAAAATTTGAATCTTGGCGTAACTTTTGCTCATCAATTTCACCGAATACTCACCCTACGATTGTCTGGCGCAATATTCGTAGATTTAGATCCATTTATAACAACCCTTCCCCTATTCCGGATTCTTTAGCCAGTGAATTTTTAGATAAATTAGCTCCTCCTTTTGTTCCTGAGCTGTCTCCCGTATCCATTATCCATGATACTCATACGACTCTAGATCTTCCATTCACTCTTACTGAATTAAAGGGTGTTATTCATAAAACTAAGGATTCTGCACCAGGCATTGATGGCATTCCGTATTCATTTTTTGCTAATTTAAATGATGACGTCCTCAGTTATTATTTAGACCTTATTAATTCTATTATGAATACAGGAAACATCCCTGTTGAATGGAAACGTCAAAGGGTGTTGCCATTCCTTAAACCAAATAAAATTCCATCTGAAGCTTCTTCATACCGTCCTATAGTTTTGTCTTCAATTCTGATGAAATTAGCGGAACACTTAATTAAAAATCGCCTAGAATGGTATGTTGAAAGTAAGGGCTTTTTGGCAGAGTCACAATATGGCTTTAGAAAAGGTAAAAGTACAACTGACTGTTTAAGTATTTTAACATCCGATATTCGGTTATCATTCTCTAATAACCAATCCACCGTTGCAGTTTTCCTTGATATAAATGCAGCTTATGATAATGTTGTATTATCCGTTTTACAAAACAAATTAAAAGCCTTACAAGTCCCATTGAATCTATCAAATTTCATTATTAATATCCTGACTGAACGCTCTGTTAATATGTTAATAGGTGATCATGAGGTATCTCGTCTTGTATGGAGAGGTCTCCCACAGGGTTCTGTGCTCAGTCCCATTCTTTACAATATTTACACTTTTGATTTAGACTCGTCCTTAACTAACAATGTTAAGGTTCTTCAATATGCCGACGATTTATTATTATATTCTTCAAGCCAATCTGTTGATCAAGCTAGCTATGCTATTAATTCTGCTTTATCTTCTTTGGAGTCATGGTTACATCTAAACGGTTTGGATTTATCCACGTCCAAAAGCGCAGCTGTTTTATTCACCCGGAAGAGAAATATTCCATTAATAAATCTCTTTTATAAGGAAATACCTATTCCAGTGAAAGATAAATTCAAATATCTAGGTATAATACTTGACTGCAAATTAAGTAGTGGTCCTCATTGTGATTATATTGTTAACAAATGTGAAAATCACCTAAACATGCTTAGGTGCCTCTCTGGTGTGTGGTGGGGTGCACATCCCTTTTCTTTGAAACTCGTTTACAATGCAATCATCAGAAGCACTCTGGATTATGGATTGTTCGTTCTGGAACCAGGTAGTGTTATGGCTTTTAAAAAGTTGGATCGCATCCAGTCTAAGGCTTTACGCATTATTTCGGGTGCCATGAAGTCTAGTCCCATTAATGCACTCCAAGTTGAATGCGGGGAAGCTCCTTTATACCTTAGAAGACAATTCCTATCTGATAAGTACTTGTTCCGGATTCTTCAGATCTCAACTCATCCTCTCATCCCTAAACTGGACTCATTAGTGTTGCAGATTGAATCTTCTGATTACTGGTCCCATAAACGTGCTCCTTGTTTAGTTGTAAGCTATAAAAAATTCCTTTCACTTTCTTCTCCTATTCATCGTTCCAATAAACTTCCTCTATTTAGCAGTAGTTATGAGAGTTTACTATTCAGTCCCATCATAAAATATAACTGTGTAAGTAAATCAGATCCCGATTGCCATTCAAGTTTTAATAATTTTCTAGCTGAACACTTAGAGTACCACCATATATTTACGGATGCTGCCAAGCATTCTCCGACGGGTTGTGTTGGGATAGGTACTTACCATTCTCAATACAATATCGTACAAAAAATAAAACTACCTCCTGAGGCTTCTGTTTTTACGGGGGAATGTTTCGGCATTTTAAAAGCCATTGAATATACTCGTGTTTTAAAGCTTAAAAATACAATAATTTTTACTGATTCTCAAAGTGCTCTTCTAGCTATCAATAAATCCCCTTTTGAACACAAATCACAGTTTCCTATAATTTATTTAATAAGAGAATTTGCGTTCAGAACCATCTCTGAGGGTAATACACTGCAATTTGTGTGGATTCCAGCCCATGCTGGAATCCATGGGAATGAAGTGGCTGATACACTTGCCGGTGATGCTGTGCAATGTGGAGACCTAGTTCCATATATAAATTTTTGCTATGACCTCACGACGTTACCAAAGACTTTTCTTCGAGACACCTGGAAGGTAGCTTGGGATATCGGAAGCAAATCGAAGGGTCGTTATTTTTCCCTTATTCAACCTGACGTTCCGGAAAAACCGTGGTTTGGCAGGGCAAAGTTTGGCAAGATGGAGACCTCCATTCTAATACGGATGAGACTGGGTCATGTCTGCTCTCCAGCCCATCTTGCTAAACTTCATATCATCGATGACCCCATCTGCCTGTGTGGCACAGACGTAGGCGACTTAAATCACATTTTTTTCTCCTGTCCCTTATATGACCGTTCATCCTTTCTTAGTAACCTCTTGTCCCTCAGTACTCCTTTTCCTACTTCAATACTTTCTTTACTTTGTACAAATAGCTTTTCTGTATATAAATGTATAGTCTCATTCATTACATTCAATAGTATTCAGTTATAATGTTTCGTCATTGTATTTAGCTCATTATTCTATCCTTTATGAATACTGATCCCATAGTTATTATCCTTTTATCCCGATATAATTAATCCGAATAATAATATTTCTGTTTCCCTACCTTTATTTCCTTCGCAATAAAAAACAAAACGTGACATTGGCTAAATGCACAAACCGTGCGAAGCCAAATAAAAAAAAAAAAAAAAAAAAAAAGCCTAATCGATAATCGGTATTAAAAAAAATGTAGAAACTGAATAAAAACTCTTTGGTATATTTTTCATGAATTAATTATTTTTCTAAACATAATAAATAATTTCATTATATAAGTACAGACGCCAGCACATCAACCTACTACAATCTGTCAGATTTCTGTAATAGATTTTCAACTTTATCGCTAAAGCATAAGGTTCAATGTTGATTGGGAAAATTTGACAGTTAGGGGTAGGTTGATGTGCTGGCGTCTGTACATACACATACAGTGTGCATAAGGGTGTAACGTTTTATGGTTCCCTATGTCCGAATGAAACAACGGAACCCTTATAAGATCACTCGTGTGTCTGTCTGTAGGTCTGTCATGACCGATTTGTTTCGAATCTACTGAACCGATTAAGTTGAAATTTGGTAGGTAGGTACACAAATAAATTTCTGTGACTCAAACACGGACGTGTGACATAAATAAGTAAATTTTGAATATGGGTTCACCTTTTGGGGTCACATAGAAAATTTTAAAAAGCTTTGCTTACTGTAGGTACTGTGTGATATATCAAATGAAA
Source organism: Hydraecia micacea (assembly GCA_914767645.1). Lineage (NCBI taxonomy): Eukaryota > Metazoa > Arthropoda > Insecta > Lepidoptera > Noctuidae > Hydraecia > Hydraecia micacea. The sequence goes on from OU611797.1 coordinate 10,849,005, forward strand.
AGGCTTGTCGTGAGGGTCACAAATATATTTTCATAATAACTAAAAAAAAGTTAAGCAAATCTCTCAATATACTGCGTACATACTTACATTTGGTCATAGGTAGTCAAAACATGTTCGGGATGTTATATTCAATTTAAAGTTGGTATTTTTTAAATGTTATGCTTAAAACAGTTGTTATAAAAATAAGATTTTTGGCATTTTCAATCTCGTATAGCAGCCAAGGGGTTAATTTCAGACTTTCGCTGTAATAGTAAGAAATGCTGACGATGTTATTCCCCATAAGAAAACAGTACTTTTCTTTTCTGGCCGGCACTTTAATTTATGTACGTTATGAACTTATGAATGATGAGTTTATGAAATACAAACTTATTTTTGCAGTTGATCAAATTAATTATGTGCATTGTGCATGCGTAAATATTCAACCCAACTACGGAACCTTTCACTGTGCCGACTGTGCGTGGTCCGATATAAACATGGTCAGTTTTTTAAATTTCGTTGGTAACCTACCACAAAAAAATCAATTTATTACTCAAGTAAACTAATAGATTTGCCGGGGTAGCGGGATCGTTGCCGGGGTAGCGGGATCGTCCGAAAGGGTTACCGCTGCCCCGGAACATAAAGGGCTAAGGAAGGAACACGGGTGGGTTTTAGTCAGTAAGAGTCTGACACTCCCTTCCGCTCCACCCAGAGCGGGGAGGAGTCATTAGATGATTTCCCATCCACAAAAAAAAAAAGGAAACTAATAGAAACAAAAACTACCAAGCTCATACAACTAACAAAACATATTGAAATGTAAAGTGATTGCGGAATACCCAATTTATACAATTAATAATCATCATTCCCAAACTTTTGCTAATCCTACCTAAAAAAATGTATACTGGGCATTCTGTAGCAAACTATTAGAAAGTATCAAAAATAAATAATTGTACAATAAATAAAAATAATTTTAAGCGGCGAGCGCATTCCGAAGATAAATATTCAAATATAGAAACAATTCGGCGCGAAATTCAATAAATGACTATGGTCAAAGGTCCTCAGGTATTGACTCAGTTTCAATATAATGTCCAAAAAACTATTAAAATTACATTAGAAAAGCATAAGTCATTATTATAAACAATGCTTATTGTATTTAATGCTTAAAATAATTTTATTTCAATTTCCGAGTATCGATTTCCGATATTCGACATATTAATTACCCGAGTCAATCGAAATTAAAAAAAAATCGTTTAGCATAATCGCTTTCGCACATCATTACGATAAAAAAAAACAATAATGGACGGCGATTTTGTACACAAATTGAGTAGTGGTAATGAATAATACGTGTTAATGGACCTGTGTTTTAATATTACGTTAAGATTTGGGAATTTTCGTGTCGTTCATAATATTTTCAATAATATTTGTCTCATTTTAAATCTTATCTACATGTGTGTGTGTGAAATTTGTGAAAAGTAAAAATGTAAACACGCACGATTGGCGCGAAACTTCGACATTAGATATCAAAAAAATTCATTACCACTACTTATTTAACTTGGACAATGGATGAATTCGTCAAATAATTAAATGATGTATTATTCACTGCCCCTGTGGTGGAGTTTGGATGTTCGAAATCCCCAAATTTTATGTTTTTTAGCCTCGACCGCCACTGTCAACAAAATGGCGATTATCACATTTACAGACTTGAATTTAATAAAGGTAAATTAATAAGCTTGCGCTCGAAATATGAAATATTTAATGGCGTTAACAGATGAGTTTTTTATCCAATTTTCTTAATTAACGCACATTCGTACGATTTGATGGGTAGCATAATAAATATTTACATAATCAATGTAGGGTGTCGTATGTCGTAATTCTTGGGTCCGAAAGGGGTCATTACCGAGCCGGCGGAGGTTCATGTGTTCGGGTCCTTTCGGGGGCGCTACCGAACTATACGGTTAAATTATGATTTTTTGATGTTGACTCAGACTAAGGAATGTTCGTGAAGGGGCGTCGTCGGTTGAGACTAGTCATCTTTTAACTGCCAAGGCTTATTTTTAATCTTATAATAATTATTTTGAATTGTTTCTTCATTTAAATATGTTTTTTTACATTGCTCTCACATATTAGTCCATTTAACAAAGGAGTTGTAGATTGCGTGAATTTCTTCAGAAAGTTGTTCAGGGTGTTAGGGAGTAAACATACTAAAAGACCCCGCGTCTAGGAGGTGAGCCGGAGTGAGGGGGCATATTTTCTAAATTCTTGATGATTCGAAAACTGATTAGAATCATCCATCACTATTAGCACAAAATACAGAGTACTATTAGTGATCGACGATTCTAATCAGTTTTCGAGCATCACACTGAAAAGCTCCGCTGCTTCTGTATGTTACCTCTTCACGCTTAAACTGCTGAACCAATTTAGATGAAATTTGGTATAGAGATAGTTTGAGTCCCGGGAAAGGACATAGGATAGTTTTATCCCGATATTCCCACGGGAAACTTATGCGGGTGAAACCGCGGGGTTTTTTTTATAAAATTTGAAATGGGTTTGCTCTTGACTCTAGTCTAGGTCAGAGGTGACAGAGACAAAGGTAAAAGTACTCTGTGAAGTCGACGATGGAGTGAGCTTACCCAGAAGAAGCCTGTTCACTCTCACTTTGAAGAGATTCGGGTTGTATGCGCTCGGAAACACAGACGCAGGTAAAGAGTTCCACTCTTTTGCTGTGCGCATTATAAAAGACATTTGAAAACGCTTAGTGCGAATTGGTGGAATAGCAACTACAACTAGGCAGGGATGGTAATTTGCAGTGCGTCTGGATACCCGATAAATTACTTTACTCTATGGTTTGGATGTCCGAAGGTTGAAGGGGGCTGGTGGAATGAGGTCGTGGAGTTCTTAGGTATACTCACCGAAGTACAGACGCCAGCACATCAACCTACCACAATCTGTCAGATTTCTGTAATAGATTTTCAACTTTATCGCTAAAGCATAAGGTTCAATGTTGATTGGGAAAATTTGACAGTTAGGTGTAGGTTGATGTGCTGGCGTCTGTACATACAATCTGTAGAAGACCGACAAGCAGGCAACCTTGCGGCGATGAGCCATGCAAGCTGTGAAGCTTGGCATCCACTAGCTTTACGTCGCCAATGAGCCTCTTAGCGCCAGCGGCGGCCCTAGAAAAATTTTTAGGTGGTGCAAAATCTTAAAGTGGCGCCCCCCTATGTACCATGTTCCTATGATATTATGCAGTTGCTTACACGAATTAGTCGGATATTACACAGACACACAGACTAGCTGTGGCCGTGACTTCGTCCGCATGGACTTAGGCTACATCTCTAGCTTTTGCGCTAGCAAATTTCTGAATTAATTCAGAATAATTTAGCTTTTGGGCAATTGTATTTATTATGGCCAAGATTCCAAGGTCCTACAGTCTTTCCTGACACATGAAACGTAAATAAGTTTTCTCCAATATGGACCTTTCTGCGCAGCCCAGTCTATCAAAAAGTACTCTGTGGATTGCGCGCCCAAATGATCGGCGCGTCTCGGTCGATATTTTTTTAATAAATGGCATCTCGTCGTTCAACCTATGAGGTTGTCGTCTGCAAGACCTCCTGTCAGGACTTAAAACACTTAAAAACTTAAGCGACTACACGCTAAGGACAGCGCCTTTTCTTTTTTTTTTTTTTTTTTTCTGTTGATGGGAAATCTTCTAATGACTCCTACCGCTCTGGGTGGAGCTGAAGGGAGTGTCAGACTCTTACTGACTAAAACCCACCCGTGTTCCTTCCTTAGCCCTTTATGTTCCGGGGCAGCGGTAACCCTTTCGGACGATCCCGCTACCCCGGCAGGCTTCGGCCCTGGCGGGCCCCTTCCTTTATGCTGACATCTCTTTGAGGCGCGCGTGGAACACATACGCGCCGTCCGGCACGGGCCTGGTACTGATCGGACGGAGAGCTACCCATTACTCTCCGTCCGCAGGCCCGCGCCTACGGTGGCCAGGAGTCGTCACGCGGCTCCCGACGCCCGTAGCGTCTCCCGCGGCGGCTGAGGCGTGAGGCTCTCTCTCTGCGCCGTCCCGCCACCTCCTTCGCTAGCATGACTGCGTCGCAGAAGGAAGGAGGTGACCGCCTCCCACTCCATCTCGCCCCGGACCATGGCTTGAACCAGGGCCGGACGCGAGAGGTCGCCGCCGTTGCCGATCGCCTCTACGAGGACACGGCGGTGCTCCGCCCAAGCGGGGCAGACCTCCACCGTATGCTCCACCGTATCCTCTGGGCGATCCTCGCAATGGTGACATCCGGGCGTCTCCTCCCGCCTGATGATGTGCAGGAACCTCCCGAAACATCCGTGTCCGGTGAGGACCTGCGTCAGGCGGTAGGTGAGAACGCCGTGACGCCTCTCAAGCCACTCCTCAAAGAGGGGTCTTATCACCACTATCGTGGCGTGCCCTGCGCTGGGTTGCGAAAGTCGCTCTTTCCATGCCACCATGAGATCGCGCCGGAGGTCCGTCCGCTCCGCCGCTATTTGCCGCGGAAGCGGAGTTTCCCCCCGGCAAGGGCACCCCCTGTGGGGTACGGACCTCGGCTTAGAGCGTCGCTGGGCAGCAAGGGACAGGCTGGATCAGAATTATAGGGATGAATTTAAAACTCGCTCAGCGGCGCGGGCTGGCTCGAGCAATTAGGGTCGGGGCGGACATGGTATGGGGCGTCGCGACGGGCCTCGACGGCGAGGACGGAAGGATGGCTGTCGGGATTTGTACATACTTTCTGAGAGTACTGGTGGCCTTTTACTACTTTCCTGTACGAGGGTCATAGCATCGTTGGGGATGGTAAGGGTATGCCTCGGTCGGCGAATCCTACTTATGCGGGAGGGAGTGTATCAAGCGGCCACCGCAATCAGGAGATTGGGGTGCTTTATAGCAGTATCAAAGAAACGCTTGGAGAGGCGTTTCATGAACTGCTGGACGGTGGTCATTCTGAGATCTAAGTGTAGACTCTCATTGCGGACATAGAAGGGGCTCCCACCCATGACCTTTCTGAGGAATCGGTTCTGGAGGGTCTGCATTCTATGCAGATGGTGAGGCTTAGCGTGAGCGAAGACGACGCAAGCATAAGGTCATGAAGGGACGGATTACCGCGGTGTAGAGGCGCAATTTGCACTTGAGCGACAATTTGCTGCGGGCGGTCAGTATCAAGTGGAGATCGAAAGAGGCGCGCAAACGAGCCGTCTTTATGTATGAAAACTAAAAGTGAGATGGTGGTCTAGGATAACACCTAAGTAGGTATTTGGCTTGCTTCCCACAAGGGATCGGCTTGTCATACATAGAGAACGGACTGGAGTCTCGGTCGATACTCCGCGTCCGCGCTTTATAGTAAGTTAGAGATACTTAAACCATTTTAAAAATGAACGCCCCTCCACTGCTTGTTGCATACACATTTCAAATGTTTGTATAGAAATTTTAGTGGATGGGCGTGCAGTTTTATAATGGTTTATCTCTACTATCATCTGACTGGTGCCCGGTAGTCGCATTTCGGTTGATTTCAGCGCCTACCCATGACGGCGCCCGGTGCCGTCGCACCGCTCGCACCGCCCTAGGGCCGCTACTGCTTAGCGCTGCGTTCCACCGAGTCCAGCGCGGCAAGTTGGTATTTCGCTGAACCATCCCAAAGGTGGCTGCAATACTCCATACAGAATCGGAATAGCGCTTTGTAAAAGGTTAATAGCTGTCCAGGCGTAAAGTATCGCTTCACCCTATTTAGGATGCCCAGCTTCTTGGCCATAGTTTGGGCTTTGTACTTGATGGTGGCGCCGAAGTTGAGACTAGATGTCAACTCCATGCCTAGGAGCTCGAGCCGATCAGTTACAGGAACAGATGTACCCCGAAAAGCAGGAGTCTGGTCGAAACGACTCCTTTTGGCGGTAAAAAGACGCCTGTGTTTTGGTGGTGTTAAAAGAGACTACTGCTGTCATCTGCGTAACCAACAATACCAGGCTGAAGGTCATTGATGTGCAGCAGGAACAGAGTTGCAGAGAGAACAGACCCCTGAGGAACTGCGGCATCAATAGCCATAAGGTCAGAGGAGCAGCCGTCAACGACTATGAAACCGCGGGGTGCTGCTAGTAAGTAAACTTTCGATAACTCAAGGGCTGAACGGATTTGGATGAAATTTGGTAGGTAGATAGATTAGGACCTGGATTAACATATTAGGCTACTTTTTATCCCGAAATAACGCGAACGAAGTAGCAGGCAACCCGCAACAGCTAGTGTTTGATAAAAGTCGTTTTATCGAAAATTTTCACTTTTCCGGAACGTCTAGTTCGAAAATGGGTAGGAATTCGAAAAAGTGTACAATATAAAAGTTGTAGAAAATTTTATTAGCTTTTATTACGAGAAGATATTTTTTCTCTACGATGCACCGTTTTTTAAACCGTTTTTTGTTTTTTTATCTTTAGATAAGTATTAGCGAAAAACTCAAAAGTGGGAACTTTTATCCCATGCTCACCTTTTAGTAGGTACCTATTTTTACTCCCTAGCACCCTGAAAAACTTTCTGAAGAAATCACTTAGGGCCCAGCTCACGCACGCACTCTACACCTCCTTTTGGGTTATTAGTTGAGTATACCCAGGATTTTATAATATCTTGATTTAAAAGTGTCCTTGGAGTTTTTTGCCCGTTCTTCTCCATAGAGATTTATGTTTTGGAATGGGCAACTAGCTTCAAAATTCTGACTAACTGACCGAATATTTAATTTTGACAATTCAAAAGTGCCTGTACAGACGCCAGCACATCAACCTACCCCTAACTGTCAAATTTTCACAATCAACATTGAACCTTATACTTTAGCGATAAAGTTGAAAATCTATTACAGAAATCTGACAGATTGTAGTAGGTTGATGTGCTGGCGTCTGTACATGGTTTAATTGAAATAAATGCTTTGAGTTTTGAGTTTTCTGAAACTTAGGAATATTGTTTATCTACTTATGTCGCTGACCCTACCTCTATGAATTAGGATAAATTATTGTAATATTACATAATGAGAAGATCGACAAAGCTGGACGAAACCAACAAACAATGTTCAGATCACAGAGTACTTTTTGGTTCAGATTTTGGAGACATGGACAGCCTGTCCCAATCAATTACTACTCTATGGCCTGTCTTCTCCAACATCTCGCACTAGAGTAGTGGAGGAGATGGGGTGGTGATCCTAACTGTGATTCAAATTGAACCCTACAGTGCACATAACAATATCAGTGATATATATTATAAATAACTCTGAATGACTAGACCGAAGGCGGTAGATATTTTTAAATAAAGCGGAATGTAATCGTTGGTATTATTTTATTTATCTAATAGATGGCGCGCAACGTTTCCGGCAAATGTTACTATTTTTACCAAGTACAATTCTTACTTTTTTTTAGAGATCTGTATTAAAATCAACACATCAAACGATCATAATAAATGGCTAGCTGATGAACAAGTATCGACGCTATTTGACCTAAGATAAGTTATGCGAATACTTATAATTGCCTAAGAAGTGAAAATTTTAGTCATAAAAAGAATACTTTTAAATTTTTTCTATAGTTCTCTTTTACTAGCACTCATTTTAAAAACATTATTTTGATAGTGATGGCATCTTTTTACATTAACGATTGAAAATAAAGTGATTCAAATAATAATTGTCCGTGATTAATGTTTATTTCTTTCTGTATTTCTATGTAGTGGCAACACTCACCGGAAACAAGCAGTAACTCATATGTTTCACAACCTGCTCAAAACTCAGCCAGCCATCTTTTGTGGAAAAATCATTTGTTTCGTGTCGTCAGGGTAAATTTCACAATTGTAATTAATGTCAGAGCCACAGTCTTCGCTTTTATTAAAAAAGCAGCTAGCTGGTAAGTTTATTATTCGTATCTAATAATAATTTGTGCTGATGTCTCATGCTTGGGCCGTCAGACTAGTTATTCGAGCAATCATTGACCTCAGCGGGTCGAATTTTGAGTATCTTTGTGGTTCGGATGATTCTGTAAGTTTGTAACTTCCTTTGTGCTGCACGTGTGGTTATTTTTATGGTTTGGACGAAAAATGGACTCGATAAATTAAAATCAATATTCGCAGCGATGACAGGTGTTCGTGCCAAAGTCAAAGGAGTAAAATAACTATTTACAAGTATATTTACGGTTCACAGTTGGCAGGGTTTCGCGTTCCTACAGTTATAATGTGTAAATGTGTAAAGAATAATAGTGTCTCTACGAAAATTTAAGATTTTCTACTCGTTGTTTTCAGAACTGAACAAAAATCCAGTGGAAGGTTTTTCTGCTGGGTTGATAGATGACAATGACATATACAGATGGGAAGTCCTCATCATCGGTCCTCCAGACACATTATAGTAAGTAGCAAACATCAATATGTTCACTGGTTTTCAGACAATAATAGTTAACCTCATAAGCATGGTGTTTTATCAGTAACAAAATTAATTAGAGTCACGGGTATGTTCAGTCCATGACTAGGCATTCTTAATATAGATGGAAATGTTCTTTAGGCTTAACTTCCAAGTCATGATACCAATAGCTACCAAGTAGATGTTATATTTATGTATGTTTGTTTGTAAAAGACAATTATTTACTATTTGATAATACAATAGCAATGGTAGTGTGACTCAAGAAACAAGTTTGCTGCAATGAAGTGTGTTACTCAATTTTCAGTGAGGGTGGGTTCTTCAAGGCACATTTACATTTTCCCAAGGAATATCCTCTGAGGCCGCCACGGATGAAATTTGTTACTGAAATATGGCATCCAAATAGTAAGTAATACTTGTTGTAAGTATTTAGTAAAACATGATTGGAAGGAATAAAATTATGTCTGGAGAAATAAGTTCAGTTTTTTCTATATTATAAATAATAGCACAGTATTTCTGAATAAAATTGTCTTTCATGACTGAGCTGTCTGTCTATTTATCTCTCCCCTCATGTCTAGTGTTTCTAAAAATACCTTTTAACATTTTGTTAATTTCATTTAAGACTGACTTAGTCTTTTTGGTTTTGTTATAGAAAAGCTACAGGTATGCAAATTTAAACAAATGCTAGGTGGCAGTTTTAATGTGGTGCCAGCATTCTGCATTGTGATGACCCTAATTATTTAGTTAGCGGTAACATTATGCTAACCATCGTCAATTGAGTAGTTAATCACTAACAACTGGTGTAAAATATCAGTTATTTTGTTATTAATGCTACCTGCTAAATTTATTTTCAGTTGAAAAAAATGGTGATGTTTGCATATCAATATTGCATGAACCTGGAGATGACAAGTGGGGCTATGAGAAGGCATCTGAAAGGTGGTTGCCAGTGCACACGGTGGAGACCATTCTCATAAGTGTTATTTCCATGCTGGCAGACCCAAACGATGAAAGCCCTGCTAATGTTGATGCTGCGGTGAGTGAAGTGATGTCACTTATTTATTTTAATTAGTGTAACAAAACCTGTATGTATATATATTTTTTTTAACATACTGAACAAGGCTGCATACATTCAAATAAATCATGTGTAATAGATGTAAATAGGATTTGAGTCAAACAAGAATATTAAGACTTCAGTTGCTAGCAATGAGGCAGAGCTTACTGTGCAATGGTATAGTTGTCTGTATGCAGTGACCTAAGAATGAGGTATGTGTCATGGTTCTGGGCGACGAGTGTGCAATTTTTCTCACTCGTTCCTCCATGACACATCTTGTTGCCAGTTGCACCCTGATTGACCAGAGTAGTTCATGTTTCATATGTAGAGTAGACATTGAGATATTATGTAATTTTTTAACTATGAATGTTAAGATTCCTAATGTTGATCAACCACTTTGTTTTAGAGGATTTATTTAGTATTGAAAATATTAATTATGGTTGATTAGTAGTGTAGAAATGCAAGTCTTTGTCTTGAAAGATCTTCCAAGTTGGTCATGTAAAGCTGTAACCTGCAGCATAGCTACCCCTTAGCAGAAAGAAACCATTAGCAGCAGTAAGCATTCTGATGATTGTGTACAGGGTGGCCCAATGGAAGGCATGTTAAGAAAAAGGGATGTTCCTTATAAACCAATCAAAATATTCTGCACAGCCATATTTAAAGAAATCAGGTAGATTCTTGCATACCCGCTGTATTTGTATACTTCAAATTATTATTAATTGTGACATTCTGTCCTCCAAAAGTAATATCACATGTCCTAAAAAAATATGACAACCTTATGGGCTACTGTGTATATAATTAGGCAGTCATCTAACCAACTTGCACATTCAATGAATTACCTGGATTCTTAGTTAACTGTGCTAATTGACTGCTGAAAAAACCTGGTCATACCAGGGCCTGACTGAACAGGTTATAAAAGGGCAAATTAAGTTAGATGACTCCAAAGTTTTCTTCCACTAGATTGTGTAGTTATCTAAACCTTTCATTTTAGTTTATTTTGTGTTTGATATTAATAATAATATTTAGTTTTTCCACAGGAGACTCACTATGTGCTTGTGTTTGACCTGCATCTGTAATTATTACCATTCTCATTTAACTATTGTTTGCATTCACAGAAAGAATGGAGAGAGCGATATTCGGATTTCAAAAAGAAAGTTGCGAGATGTGTTAGGAAAAGTCAAGAAGATTGTTTTTAGGAGAGTGAGGGGATTTAGATCACAAAATATTATCATTGGAAAAGGGCCATGTGACACATCTGTACCAAAACCACACTATATTGAATAGTTTTTCACGCTAGGTCGCTGCACGCACCAACCCGTATTTACTCAAACACCGACCCGCGGGCGCCAATAATAGACGAGTGCTCATTCTGTTTCTTTTTACAGAAAGAATGGAGAGAATCGTATTCGGAGTTTAAAAGGAAAGTAGCACAGTGTGTGAGAAAGAGCCAAGAGGATTGTTCCTAAGTAACAGTGCCCTTTTTCATTAATTTAGTTGGATAGTGAGTGTTTGGTGATGCAGTTAGGACGTTGTTGAGAGCAGGCCCCGGCGTGACTCATAGTGCGGGCCCCCCCACCCGGGCCAGAGACAATATTGAAATTGATTTAAAATAAATACTTATTGTAATTAAATGGTATCGCTGCCGTATTTTATAAATAATAAATTAAAATAGAATCCAAGGTCTTTTTCATCTTTTTTAAGACATGTTAGCTAGCTATTGTTATAATAATGAAATATGTATGGTAATTTTTTATAGAAAAACAAATCTGCATTTTGTTGTTTTTACTTCCTATATATGATTACAAGTTTGATCTCTGTATAGTAGAAACCAAATCTGAAGTAATTTAAACACTAATTATTTATTACGTATCGCAATTCTCTATTGTATAATAAAATATAAACATGCAATACTAAGAACCTGGCAAAATTATATAAAAAATGTAAAATGAGCTACCAAACTTGTATTTTGCATGATAATAATATTGTTAGTTACCGACTCGACGCGATGCATACACATTGGTAGCTTTTATAACGTCGCTTCAGAATTACAATTTTATTCTAGTGCTAATTTTAGTAGTAAATTTAATACTTAATTATAATTTTTACTGAATAAATATAACTTTTGTAAACCTATCATTGTATCGATTGTACCTTGCCCTCTATGCACATATGAATAAAGCACAGGTTGATAAATTGCAGATGTTACATTGTCGTAAAGCGAACTAGTTGTGGTGTCATACCCAACACTTCAAATTTTTGCTCAACGTTTATTAATGGCGGGAAGACAACAGGCATTATTTACGAATTGTTTGATACCTTTTTAGTTTTGTACATTAGTTCTCAATATTGTCAATTATGTTTTTTTACAATTAGAAGAAAAGCTTTGTTACCATTTTGGATGTGAAAATTATAATAATAATAAAAGATGATAAATGAAAACCCCTCATATTCACTCTATATCATCGAACATTGATTTGTGATGTGTGTATAATACTTTTCCCTGTGTATGTATATTTTTTGCTATAAAATCATAATGCAGTGATAATGAGATTTTATTTGTATTAATTACCAATACCTAGCCCAAGTCCTTACACATAGCACGAGTTAGATGAGGAAGACACAAACAAATATTGAAAAAGTTGAAGTAACATTGGTAACTTTTTAATTAATAATTGTTACTCTTATCAAAATACACAAAATAAAAAATAACCGCAATATTGTTCTGTACATATGCCTACCCCTTCGGGAATTCAGGTGTGATGTTATGTTCAAAACACAATATTTTGTAGCACAGATTTTCTACATTTTAGTCGCTATCTGAGTTCTCTGCTAGAATTGCACCTTGTATGCTTCTTGGGTCGAAAGTACTTTCAAAGCACCTTTTAAACACAGACTTAATCATAGTTCTGGCTGCAGGTGAAGCCGGTATATTATCACAGTGCATTAAATCTATCCTTATGTCTTTGTTATTTGTACTATCTTTGCTTAGACTACCATTTAATTTGTTACTTAAATTAATTTCATTGTCACCAGGGATATCTACAAAGTTAAATAGATGAGAGTCTTCTTCTAAGCATTTTGAAATGTCCATATCTAAATGAGGCTTCTTCTTGGCAGATCCTTGAGTGCTGGTGTCTTTCCGCTTGCTTCTTTCAACATTTGTGTTCTGCGTTGCTGTTGTTTGTGATGCATTATCAGGTTTAGTTGTCGCTAACACAAAGTGTGCTTCAAAGGTGGTACCGTTGTGTACAATAAAAACGGCAGGTCTTCCAGTAGTCTCAAAATGTAGTTGTAGAGGCAAATTGAGAGCTTCAGAAAATGTAAGTAGTGCTCTGAATTCTTTTAGTGAGAATGTAATAGTTGTTTCTGACCCTATGAGGTAACTGTCAAACTCTGCTGGCTTCAAACTGATTTGTGTTCTGATAATTTTGGTGAGATCTATACTACAGTCAATATAGTTCCGCAGTATGAGAGAGAGTGAGGTGGCTTCTAGTGTTACTTGATCATCTGAACTTTGGAAGTTGTTGAGGGCATCTGTTAATATTCTCTGTGGAGATGTTATCCTGAAAGTTTTTTTAAATTTATGTCACAATGAGGCTTCAGATTATTATAATAATCCGAGTGTAGCTACATTACACAATACAAAGTTAAAAAGATTATGAACACAGTTGTGTAGATCACCTTACCTGTTTGGTACAGAATCCTTAGTGTACACTGCCTGCATTGCTTTACAATCTAATATTGATACAAAGTGTGTTTTGACAATGCCATGCCTGCATTTCAACTGGAATATCAACTTACAGGATTCTGGATCTAGTTTGATCTCTAGGTTTTCAACTTGTTTGTCCATATGTGTAGGTGACTTAAATGTATTAAGCGCAGACTTCATGGATATTTTACACTTCAAGCCCTCATTATCCTCCGTTGAGTAAAAGTTGTAGTTGAAGTACGAGAAGAAATTTTTATTAAACTTTACCATAGCATACGCAGATTCAGCTGCATTTAAAGTTCTTAGTAGTATACAATCTGGAAGAGATTCTAAGTAAAGTTCATCCCCAAATCTTGCAAGAGCATGAACAGTTCTAGCTAAAACTAAAAAGGTTATTGGGATTTATTTTTCGTTCGATGGAATTTTATAACATTACAAACAAAGGAGTAATTTAGTTAAATTAACTTTAAAACTTGCCTTTAACATTGCCTCCCGGTACATGGCATTTCATTTTGTATTGTTATCTAATTTAATGATAATAAATAATCAGGAAATGCAACTGTGCAAACGACAAATTAACATTGCGCGCTGCTGAACCCACAGAGTAGTGAGTACTTTTCTTATATCAAAAAGTACTCTGTGGTACTTTTTGATAGACTGCTGCTCACTGCTGACAGCTGATGCAGCTGAACCGATGATGGCTCATGGCTGCTATATTACTATTATTACTCTTTGATTATATAATGTCATTATACATTATATAATCAAAGTTATTACTATACTCTTTGGATGGCTGATAGCCACACAGCTTTGACATTTTAACAGTTTTTTTTTAAGTTTCTCTCTGTCAATCACTGTTATGCTGTCAATACACTACTGACCTCTAATCTCCGTCAGGAGTATAATTATGTGTTCTGTGCCTCTAATAAACAAATGTATAATACATGTGTCAATAGCAATTTTTTGGTGTGTCAAACTGACCATTTGCTAATTTGTGGGCTGTGGCAAAGGTGGAGTACCTACTATAATAAATTTTAAATAAGGTGCTATAAAAATATCTTCCACGGCTTCAATGGGAGACAGTATTTTGTATATAGATTACAGTAGTGAAGAAATTTTGTACCCCGGAATATTAGAAAATAAAGTAATTAAATAAGCATTTACTCCATTTTGCTTACTTTTGAACGGGAGCCGTATCTGAAATGCAACACGGGCTAACTACATGTCGCAGTTGTGCACTCAGACTTATAATCTATTCTACTATGCGTATGCCCACGCTTGGTTTAATTATGGCATCATCTTATGGGGAAATAGCACAGACGCTCCCTCCCTATTTACCCTTCAAAAAAAGCTAATACGAATAATTACCAATATAGAACCGACAGATAGTTGTAAGCCTTACTTTCAGATAGGTACACAAGATCCTCACCTATAGTTGGTATTTATATCTTAGAATTGTGTAAACTAGTCCGTAAATATCCAGATTCTTACAGCACACGGGGAGACATACAAACAAAGTATTCTTTGCGCCATAAAAATAGACTAAACCAGGGGGGAGACAGTTAGAACAAGCACTACTTCAGTAAAGAAAGAGCCGTCATCTACTTTACTTAACTGAGAAACTATTAGTTTCATAATTATCGACAGATGTCTCTGTAATCCCAACTTAACGAAAATAAGAAAATCAAATAACTAAGTTCTCTAATTTAGTATATAGTATTTATCTAGTAATAATTGTAATATATTTCATAAAAATTATCACATTATTATTTTTCATACCTGTCCAGCATTATCAATTATGGCAACCTTGTCACGTAAATCCATATTTTGTGACATATTCTGGTTTGGCAACATCACACATTATGGCCGCCGCAACTTGCGTCTGCGCTTGTTTGTGTTTCGTGTCTCCATTTTGTGTTTAATATTAGTTTTTGAGTGTTTTATCTACATCAGACGTCGAGTTGAGTTTCTCCTCCGTCCTGTTGTTGGATTACTACCCGGAACCTAATATTTTTCAGCTGCTACGTTGCGATAGCAATTTCACAAAAATTGTGAAAAACTTTTGCTAAACTTAGTGCTATTTTGCGAAAAGACGCTATTTTGTGCTGTGTGTGTCCATCCACATATTTAAGTACAATGCCTCACCGTTGCGCTTTTGGATGTAAGGACACTGGTAAGTAATTTTTTACACGAATGCCCAAAAAGGAGTGTTTTTTTAGTCGACCCGGCGAACTTACCGTACTGCCTTGAAATATTTTCTTTTTTTTTCTTGAATTTTCGCATGTTTTAATAGTTATTCTGCTATTCGGGGCGTAGACAAATCCAATAAATCAAAGACCATAAAAATCAGCCCAGCCGTTCTTGAGTTAAAAATGGTGTAACTGACCCGACTTTGTTAAATTTCATTCTTCGGCCCGCTAAAACAGAACTCTTCTGCTTTGTTCAGATATTTCATAACATAATCTCAAAATATGATATTCTTAAAATATGCTTTTCCTAAAACATCAAATGTTGGATTTTTCGTTTAAGTACTTTATCAGATGTAAATCGATTATGACTGAAATGATGTCCACCTATGCCAACTGCCAGATGACGAGCTCAATCGAGTTCAACCGTCTGCCTTTTTCCAACAGATTTTAATGAATATTATTTTGCATAGAGGCCCGCTAATGTAAATTATTTTAGATGTACAAAGCAGTTACAATATTACAGTATACATACTTTTTAGGAAATATAGTACAATGATCAGCATTATCACATTCAGCAATCTCCTATAACCTTAGGATGGACTACATTGTGAAAAAAAAAATACAATATTATTTCCTTTGGTTTCAGGCAATGTGATGCATTCGTTTCCGAATCCTGACAAATTTCCTGAGCGTTTCAAAGCTTGGGTTAATCTTGTTGGAAACAATCTGGAAACATTAACAGACTATGACATTTATAAGAAGAAGAGAATATGTGATATTCACTTTACTGATGAACACCGTAATCGCTTTAAGCGTCTAAATGCATTGGCAATGCCAACTCTTTATTTGCCAGGTGAGTTGAATATTAAATTACTTTTTCATTTGCCTGTGTCGCAACACAATGCAATGTATATTATTGTCTTTGGTCCCTGGCCCTGACATCAAGCAATGGACAAAATAGTCGAACTTTTATTGCTTGAATGCGAAGCTTTTGACTACTTTGTATGTGTGTATTTTATGTTATTAAATTTTTTTGTAATGTGCATTTTGTTTGTGCAGAAAAACAATTTTTCTTTCTTTTCTTTTACTAACACTAAATGTAATTTCCAGACAATAAATCAAAATATTGTATGGTTCCTCTATTCTAAACATGTTTGTTTTTGTAATTTATCAATAAACTCAGTGTGATGAAAAACTCACTAGATGAATATTTACAGTATAATGTTGTTATGGGTTTGGTTTCCGCACTTAGTCCTTCAGTGACAATATAATTATAAATAATTTAATTCTTTCAGGCGAAAGTCATGGCATCACTGCTACAGCTGGGCAATCTGAGGCTAACCTAAGTTTTAGTCGCCCTACCACTAGCATTTCTCTTCCATCTATTTCCACTCTAGGTAAGTTTTATCAAATATTAACTAGATACATGTCTTTTATATTATCGCATTTGGTGTGCATATGACTGGCCTGATGGTCTAGTGGTTAGTGACCCTGACTGCTATGCCGGAGGTCGTGGGTTCGATTCCCACCCAGGACAAATGTTTGTGTGATGAGCACGATCATTTGTTCTGTGTCTGGGTGTAATTTATCTATAATATGTATGTATTTAGAAATATATAAGTATGTTTATCAGTTGTCTAGTACCCATAACACAAGCTCTGCTTAGCTTGGGACTAGATGGCGTTGTGTGATAGTTGTGGAATATTATTATTATATTATTATTCACTTCTGTTTGTGCTGTCCGTGTGGTGTCAGATGCGAATAGCACCACACCATATCTTCCCATGGGTGTCATAAACTGGACATCAACAGTTTGATAAAATTATATTGATCAAATGGTATCTATCAGTTTTCCTAGCCATTTTTCTGAATAACCATCTCTTAATAACTCAACCCACGTTATGGCCTATTGGCTTTGAGAACAATAGGACTTTTATTGTGGCAGCTAATTGCTAATCAGAAGCATCAAAGGTATTAAGTAACTTGACTAAAAAAATTATATAGAATAGAATCTCTTTATATTAGTATTTAGTATATTTAGTAACATGTTTATTGTAATTTTTTCAGGTGAAAATTACGGCATCACTGCTGAAACTCAGCAGTTTGAGGCTATCAGTGTTAGTCATCCTTCCACTAATACCTCTCTTCTTGCTACTTCAACTTCAGGTACTGTAATTATTAGTTTGTGTTCCATCAACATAGTCCAGTCTCTTGCATACTAAATTATTCATGTACGTTTGCCCCGCACGGCCCCCCAAAATTTGCAATTTAGGTGTGCACCAATGCAATGTACTCGCCTCTAGGAGTATATGTACCGGTTTCTTTTTCAATGTACCTCTGTACTTTTGATGAAATATGCAAAAAAAGGGGTCCGTGCCAGCCAAACGTTTTCAGCACGGCCCCCATGTAACTTGAAAAATATATAGCGTATAAAAAAGTTTCATAAACTCAAGGAATGTACTTTATTAACACGTTCTATGTACCGTAACAGATATTGTGAATTCGTAATAACAAATAATATCGAGCCTTTTCAGGAAGAAGATCGTAACCGCCATTTTGCATATTTTACAGGAGAAGGTTTTTTATAAACATTTTCAAAATATTTATAGCATCAATATGAAATTTTTACTTAGTGTTTTAAGAGCCCTCTCACATTTCGGCGTTTCGCAAATTTAGGTATTTTACGCACCGAGCGCGGCAAACTACGCGAGCGATACTTTCTTTCATGCTTCTCGCTCGCACTATGACTATGATACTGTGAATATGGCGACTAAACGATCTTGATCTTCCGTAACTGAAGGTTTTTTAGGATGGAGTTTAGTGGGCGGAAAATTTTTTACGTGTTATTTCAATTTTATTATGAATTATTTTGTTATATTTTTCATTATTTATGAATTTTACTGTTGAAATATGTTCACAAATATTTTAATTGTTATGCAGTAATTGATTATAATATCTACGGTTGATAGCATAGTTGTATAAATTGTATAATATAGTAGTATGGTTGCAACCAAGTCCAGTTGGTCTCCACACGCATGTACTCCACGATCTCCTCAACCTTCGTGAAGTGGTGCAGTCTGGACACGTACAGCTGCGTCGTCGGGATTGCTGGACGCAGCAGCATGTTGGGTCCTGCCAGCGCGGTGCCGCACTGGTTCCGACAAGGATGCTTCTTCTTCTTCTTCTCCACTTTGATGAAACCATCCTTGTCACACGTGTCCTTCTCTGGATCCTGCCTTTTCAAAACCTTGCTGGGTTTCGACCGGCTCCGTTTACCCTCTTTTATTTATTTTTATTTCCTTTTTTTTATTGTGTTTTGCAACGCAATTATATTTGTATTTATTTTTCCCCATTTCGATTGGTAAGAAAACTCAAATCAGCTGCAATCAAAATAACTTTAATAAGTTGACTATCTGGTATACTAATAAAGTGTGAACTTTATACTAATTTAAATATACCGTTCGAAAATAAATACTTACAAAGATCAAAAACTGCGGCCGTAGTTCACACGCACACAAAAGCAATGCGGCAGCGTCTAGATGCGACAATCGGCGCACACGACGGTAGTATCGGAAAGAAGGCGCGCGGGAAATAAACTGACATAGGTCCAACCTCGACAAGCGCTCGCGCGATACTAATCGCAGCTGGCCGGCGCAGTGAAATATATAGTATTTTTATTTATTTAATTAAAAAATAATGGTAGCGATTTAAAAAATAAAAATAATACTATATTCTAAGCAAATGTTGATGATTATTTTGGTATAAATTTTACGCCTAAATAATGTAGGACTTTAGAGATATCGGGGCTTGTTTCGAAGCCTTTTCGGTCGATAATTGAATTACGTAGATTATTTTTTCTTTACATAAAAGGCATATAACGAAAATATATTCTATTATTATTGAAGTATAGGATATTTGAAAGCTAATTATATTTTTTTTGATGGTAGATATTCAGTAGAATCTCCAAATTAGAGCTCCGAAATCATGTCTCCGTGAGTTTTTGCCTAAACATTCATCGGGAGAAAGCTTATTACTAAATAATTAAATAACTTATCTAAAATCGGTTCTGAGGTTATTGTAGTAGAGAAAACGAACTATTTTTACCAAGTAATTGTTATTTCATACAACGAACGTAAAACATACAATTTCAACGTCGAAAACTTCAAATTTCGCGTTTTTTTGTAATACGCCTCTTAAGGGCACCTCCCTATTAATTCAAATGTTAAGATCTGGCGGTTAATATATATATATATAATCAGTTGATCTGGCTGTAAATATGAAAACAGTTTTTTGGGATTTTTGGCGCTTACGATGTTCTTCCTGAAAAGGCTCGATATATAGATGTGGATATTTACCTATTATAGCTTATTTTTTTCATATCATAGGTACCTACCTACTTAGATTGAATACTATATCCAGATGCAGTACCTACCTATTTAAACGTATCTAAGGTACGATATTGTACCTACTACTTACCTTTAACAGATTTTAGTACATAGGTAGGTACTTATATCATTGTAACTTAATTAATAAAGGTTCAATCAATGTGATTTGTTGGAAACGTATCTGTGATTTTTTAAGCCTTTTAAGCTCTGTAGTGTTAGTGACACATAGTTTTTCTGCGATTATTCCATAGGTAAACGTAACTAATCTGTGAAATGTACCGAAACTGTAATTTTATTTTAACGTACCGTACATCAACCCGTGTTTTATTGGAAATTTTGAGCTATTTAGTCTTAGCGACACTTGTTGTTTTGTTCGATTTTCGACCTACTACTTACTACTATTATAATTATCGTTAATACAGATTACGATATTTTTGATTTGTTTATTTTATTAAAGATTTACTCAATTTATGCAGAAGTTTTTTTATCCATTCTCACGTGGAATCATGGTCACCCCATCAGTTGTATGTTAGGATATTTTTGATCCAATTTAACTTTTAAAATACTAATACACCTTAATCGCAATTTATTTGGAACGAATGTACTCCTATACGTTATTCAGGAAGTCGAATTTTGTAAACAAACATGTCATATTTAAAAAGATATAGGCAACTATAGAGGGCCGTGCTGAATAAACTAAAATTCGTTTATTTGTTTAATTTAGCAAGTTGTATGAGAAACCAATGCGGTACATATGTTACTTGCCAAACATGAAATACTTTTTAATAGTTTTTGGCTAAGGTTGTTTTGTCTTTTTTAGATATTTTCTTATTTCTTTTTTTTCAGCACGGCCCCCTATCCACATCTATATATTATTTGTTATTACGAATTCACAATATCTGTTACGGTACATAGAACGTATTAATAAAGTACATTCCTTGAGTTACTTTTTTATACGCTATATATTTTTCAATTTACACGAGGGCCGTGCTGAAAACGTTTGGCTGGCACGGCCCCCTTTTTTTGCATATTTCTTCAAAAGTACAGAGGTACATTTAAAAAGAAACCGGTACATATACTCCTAGAGGCGAGTACATTGCATTGGTGCACACCTAAATCGCAAATTCTGGGGGGCCGTGCGGGGCAAACGTACGATAGGCTGCAAAAGTGCATGGGTAGTACAGAAACAAAATCGTATGAAGCGAGAAATGACGCCATGTAGCGTAAAACCAGTTAACGACTAACAAAATTTAATTATGCTATTATTAGATGGCGTTGCTTTGCTTTATATGATAAAATATTTTTGTAGTTTCTTTTTGTCTCTTCAAACATTCAAACAATTTATAATTAATAGTTTCTTTTAAAGAAAATTGTTCCTAATTATTAACCTACTATGTTAAACATGAATATCAATTTATAAGTAGGTGCTAAGTAACTACTAATTCGAATATTAAATTAATTATTAAAATACTCACTCGTTAGCTTAATAAATATATTCCAATCGGTTTCTTTTATTATTTTTATTATTTAAGCTACGTATGCTGGTAAATGTAATGTAATAATTAGATAAATGTATTAGCCTTGTAACTCTTTGCTCAATCCTACTTAATACGTTTCTTCCTAACTCCTTACTTACGTTTCGTAAATTAGTCATAGTTGTGAAGAAACCAACGCCATCTAGTTTATTTTCGAAAACTTGAATTCAAACGTTCACGGGAAAATAGACGGCAATTTTGCTGGCGACTGTACATAATTATTCATGTATTATCTATAATGTTTTCAGATAAAAGTCCCTGCTCCGCTGCTACAAATTCTGTGACATTGGAACATAATTATAGCGTAATCAGCAGACTCAAACAAAAAGGATTACTCAAAGGTAATTTATCTTCAACATTATAATTAAAACCTATTACTGTGCCACTGTTGAGCTTCAACCTGCACAAACATTGAAGTTCAACATGAGTGATTTTGAAAATAGAGCTATCAACGAACTACATCATTTTATTTGTGAAGAAACAGTTTTAAATTAGAGGGATTGAAACAAAATATATAATTATTATGTTTTGCATTTTTCAGATGCTCGTGAAAGGAATGGGGTGCGGTTTAATTGCATACAAATGAGACCATTCCAGAAAAAAATGAAGTATCTTCAAAATGAATTAGGTCGTTTGCGCAAAAAAGGACACTCATTCAAAGCACGACTGGCTAATGCAGAAAAATTGTCCAATAAAGTTGCATTTCAACTAGTCACAAAAAATATGACTAAAGCAGCACAACTGTTTGTTCAGATGCAACTGCAGTCTAAAAAGAAATCCAAGGGGAGACGGTTTTCAATCGAAGAAAAAGTGATGTCCTTGTCACTCTTCAAAAAGAGTCCAAAGTGCTACAGGCTGTTGCACAAATATTTTGCGTTGCCATCAGCAAAAGCTATGAAGCGTTTGCTGAGCCAAATTAAATTAGTACCAGGTATAAATCCGATCATCTTTGAAAAGATTAAAAAAGGGCTAGCTGAAAAGGATGTTCCAGATCGACTCTGCAGCCTCATGTTCGACGAAATGTCAATTACGCCACAAGTTCTGTATAATGCACATAAGGATGAACTGGAAGGGTTTGCATCAAATCAAGAGGCCTCGTTTGCTGACCATGCCCTTGTTTTTATGGTGAAGGGTGTGAAAAATAATTTTAAACAACCAATTGCTTACTACTTCACAACCGGATTAAAAAAACATCAACTGGAAATTTTGATAAAATCTGTGGTCCAGCACGCACTGGAAAATAGCCTCATCGTGGTTAACACGGTATGTGACCAAAGTGCCGTTAATGTTGGCGCTATAACCGAATTGGTTAATAAAACTAAAGCCGCCTATCTTCGTCGAGGCAAAGAGTGGCGTCATGAAATATTTGAATGTAATGGTCAGAGCATAATTCCCCTATATGATACTCCTCATTTAATAAAAGGTCTGAGAAATAATTTGCTGACCAAAGATATGACCTACGTCACATCTAATGAGACAAAAACAATTAAATGGGAATATTACCAAATGGTATATGCTGCCGACAAATCATATGGAGAGTTACGTCTCCTTGACAAAATAACGGAAGAACACGTAAATCCAGAAAAAATAAATAAAATGCGTGTGAAATCGGCGACACAAATATTTAGTCACAGTGTTGCTGTTGTGACCGAACACTTGACAGCTAGGAAGGATCTTCCTGAAGAATGTCGTCAAATAATAGACATGACTCTATTAATAGACAATTTATTTGACACACTAAATGTTAGCAGTATGTCCATACCAAATGGTAAAATTTATAAAGGGCCTGTGTAACATAATTCACCTCATCATAAACTATGGCAAAATGCAAAACAAGTTTTTACAACTGTAAAATATATTAAAAAAGTTAAAGTTGGGAACAAAATCCGTCTGACTGAGACAACTATACCATCTGTGACAAATCTAATTAAAACTATAAAGGGCATGGAATCTCTATGGACAGTGTTGTCTAGTAAATATGGTTTAGATGCAATCACAGAGTACTTTTTGATAGACTGAAAGATGCAATGTTGACACGGAACTTCAACCAAGACCCTGTTGAAAATTTTTTTGGGAACATCAGGAGTTACGGGGCTAGGAATATTGCACCTAATACAGTGGCTTTTGAAGGAGCATTTAAAGCTCTCTTATTAAATAATTTTAATTCTCCTCATTCAAGGAGGGCAAACTGTGAGGAGGATGCAAATGAGTGCCTCCAGACCCTGGATTTTTTTTTAAGAGAGAAGGTTGATACTCCTGATGTTCCCGAGGAAAGTGAAATAATTCATTTTAACAGTGAAATTTGCTTTGACCAGTCAAATACGACTGATGCTGGTCAAAGCAATTATGTCTGTGGTTGGGTACTAAAAAAATGTTTGAAAAATGTTGTGAAAAGTTGTCAAACTTGTAAAAACACTTTACTAGAGAACACAAGTAATGCAAATAATGTATTCATTAAAGCTAAAGAATATCAAAACAAAAAATGGCTTTGCTATCCCAGCAAAGAAATTGAAAATTATTTCAATGAAATTCGAAACATTGCAACATCATGCCTAAAGAGAAACGTACCCAAAAAACGTGTGAAACACACAATAATTTCTTTTACGGATATGTTTGGGGATTGTCCAAATACATGTCCAGCTCATAGTGATACATTTAAGAAATACTTTTTAAATGTGTCAATAAATGTAATTATTTACAGTTGGTGTCGATCAGTTAATCGAATTTTGGTCGGAAAATTAATTTATGATGGTGAAGATGAAACCAAAACTGCAGCCCAAAAATATTATAATACCCATAAAAATTATAAAAATAGAAAATAAATGTGATAAAATTCTTCTAACGCTGACAATAAAATATAAAAAATGATTTTTTTGTTTAATTTCTTAAAGTAATGAGCAATTTTTGTTTAGTTATTTATTTTAATTTGTAACAATAATAATTTTGTTAATTTTTATAATAGTTGTCTGAACAATCTATCTCTTTTCTAAGAAACATTAAAATGTTTCCCATTAAAGTTTTATTTTGCTCTCGTAAACTTGATCTAAAATATTATATCAATAACATAATAGTTACAAATTACAATGACTAGGTACTAAAACAAAATGGTTAATTACTGTAACTGCCAATTCTATTCAAGTAAATGTAGCAGACGAAACTCAAAATTTCTTGTTTTTGCAAATAGAAGCTGTGTCCACATCGATCAAAATGCGATTCGCTAATGATGACTCGTTTACTTACTGAATCACGATCATTAAAATATCCATAATAGCTCCTTCAGATAGTAAATTTTAATGATTGTAATTTAGTAAATGTATCATCATTATATTCGCAAATCGCATTTTAATCGACATACGACGTAAACACAGCTGATATTTGCAAAAAACAAAAAAGAAACATCACCCATACAATACAAGCAAAGAGTATAGTAACCTATACGTAAGTAGGTATCTATACATTCCTGTCATAGAGCCTTAGTTCCCGTTAAGAAATGTAGATAGCGTTTCGAATTTGTATGCTTCGAAATGACGCAAGAGGGCTCTCTTCTCCCGTATTATTATTATACTCTTTGGACTAAACTTGCCCCCCTCCCGTCTTAAACTACATTCATCTAGTCCATATTCAATGTCAATAAAAATATATAATAAATTACCAGAAGACATAAAACAACAAAATAAAACCAGTATATTTTTAAATAAACTAAAGCAATACCTAATTAAGAAAAGCTATTACACAGTACAAGAATATCTAATGGATAAATTAGATAATAACTAAGAATAACAGACATATTTTAATAAGTAAAATAACAAAAATAAATAATACTATAATACTTAATAATTAAATTACAATAATAACAATGAACAATAATTATTAAGCGAGTAAAGAAATAAGCAATATTAAATATAATTAAATAAATTAATAGATAGACCAGCATATAAAATATTAATAGAATAACTAAATGAATGGAAATATAAATACATAAATAATAGGATATAAAGTAATTTTAATAGATAAATTCAATAATAATTACACATAATTAAGAATAACAGATATATATTAATAAATAAAATAACAAAAACAAATTATTTCATAATGCTTAATAATTATAGGTACTAGGTACAGACGCCAGCACATCAACCTACACCTAACTGTCAAATTTTCCCAATCAACATTGAACCTTATGCTTTAGCGATAAAGTTGAAAATCTATTACAGAAATCTGACAGATTGTAGTAGGTTGATGTGCTGGCGTCTGTACATTAATAATAATGAACAATATAAAATATAATTAAATAAATAATAAATAAATAGATAGACCTGCATATAAAATATAAATAGAATAAATGAATGAATGGAAATACACAACAAGGAAAGTTAATAAAGCGCTCTTCCTCTCTCTACTTATTTAAAAATTTGCTGTGCCCGACAGGGTCCATAATTGTTTCTATTGTTTTTTATTTACCACCTGTAATTGTACAGAGGCCAGCACATCAACCTACTACAATCTGTCAGATTTCTGTAATAGATTTTCAACTTTATCGTTAAAGCATAAGGTTCAATGTTGATTGGGAAAATTTGACAGTTAGGTGTAGGTTGATGTGCTGGCGTCTGTACATTATGGATTGCAATAAACGATTTGAGATTTATTCCATTCGACGTCGGTGTCGCCGGTAAGGAAGGTTCTAGGAGGAAGCACGAACACCACAGTAGACGGTCAGTTGTATGTACAATATTTTACTGAGAATCATGAAAATGAGTATGGCAGTCCAAGTGGTCCACAGCACAGAACACTATAGGTACTCCTAAGCGGGTCCACGGCGTCCACAGATCAGACTGATTTGTCTTCATTCATGTCTGTTAGTCAGACTATTTGGCCAATGGTGGATAGTCTGTGTCTATAAAGACAGTCTGCTATCTGGTAATATAATAAATCCATGGCTGTCTGTCATCTGTGGGTCAGTAAAAGCACAGAAAATTATATACTCCTAATCCTATCCATGCTCGTAACGGAGATAATCCGTATAATCCTAACAAAGGTTACATGCTCTGTGATCCTAAATGAGTAAGAGTAAAAGTATAAGTACTCTATGGGTCAGTCTCTTTAAATTATTGTACTCTGTGGTCAGTCTGTCAGTGGAACCGGTGTTGTGTGTGCGTGTCGCACATCGGATACAATACAAATAGCACGAAAGGAAGTTCGACTACTTATAATTAAAAAGCGTCTTTATGAAAGAAATACTTTCAAGCGGCTAAGATAAGGAAAATGGGTTCAAGCGGTGAGTTGCTGTTATTAATTTATTAAATAATAAACCCGACCGTGGAAAGAGCGCGTTAATCCCGTTATGTATTTATTATTGCTAAGTAGGTCTTTAGTAGCGTCTCCGTTATTTAAATGAAATTAGTTTTCTTTATATTTCTCTATACCTACAAACTTCCAATAGCAATTTTTGTGTATCTAACGACTTAGGGAACGTTTTCTGTGGAACAGCTGATACTAAATACCAAGGGAATGCATAATAATTATGCTATTCGGGCCTTTTAAAATAACCAGGTCAACCCACTTAAATGCTTTATTGTTACGTAGGATAATACTAAGTGATTTGAACGCCGAATAATGATACTTTATATAACTTAAATTAATACTATCATTTGTTTTTCGATTAAAAAAATCTTACATACATGAGTAATTTATTATGATTACAGTTACAGAGAGGATTTTCTTCTGAAACTTTGTCAAGGATGGTATCGAACTATCAAGTGTTTTAAACACAGGTGGATTACAAATTGAAAGATCATTTCAATTTGTAATCCGTGTTTAAGACTGTAATCGCTGACAAAGTTTCAGAACAAAGTACCTACACAATTTGAGCTTGATGTCTGATCTCATATTCATATACGTATCGTAGGTCTACCGCCATGCATCGCCACAGAGCCCACAGATCATCGCCATTATTCTGTATTCGCTAGTGAATAAAATGATCAGCGTTGATATAAATAGTGTGGAGAGTTTGCGAGCGCGCATGTAAAATACTGGTATTCAGCTGCATCCGGTAAGACTGGAAGCCGACCCCAACATAGTTGGGAAAAGGCTAGGCAGATGATGAGTTTGCGAGCGCGCGATTTAAAGGGAATTTCCTGTTGGTTGTTTTTAATTCCATTCCATCAAATCACTTTTAAACTGCCGAGTGTCTGCCTGTAGTCATATTTATGTAAATAATAGCTGCGCCCCTCGGTTTCACCCGCTTAAGTTTCGATCCCGTGGGAATATCGGAATAAAAATTCTGACTAAAATGAAAGGTCAAGTTGAGTGACAACGATAAAACTATAAAAAAAAAAAACAAAACTGAATACACACGGTAACCAGAGGTGATACCCTAAAAATAAAAACTAGAAAATTTGCGCCTAAAGATCCTTTATCAAACTGTATCAATCAATAATAAATATCTTGATCAGTTACGCTTACAAGGTGAATGTTACGAATTATAAATATTTTTTTATAAAAAAACGTATTTGAAACAATGAGTTTATATATCATTGATTTGAAATAAACACGTGGGTGTTCTACTCTTGCGTTTAAAATGCATTTCTTGATCGATTTATGTGATAAACAGCATAGGGATTTTTTTTGAGTGAAATCAAACACCGTACAAAGTCACTTCGTTCAATGAACGAATTGTAAGAAGTAAATCCACCAGACAATATTGAAATACTTAATCAAAGCGTATTTTTTTTATTACGAATTATACATTTATTCCTCAGCTATAGTTACCATCATATTATTATCCATAATATAAAGTGTATGTTTAAATATGAAACAGTTAAATTACATGTTCGATGTACGGCCCATTTTTTATAAAATACTTCTTGAAATTTTGTTCGTTCTTTAAAAACTCGAAGTTCTCTATGGTAGCGTTAGATACATGCCAGGCTACTATAAGTTTACACGAACCATCTTTCTCAGTGCAGTATTCAAGTGGCAAAGTAGCCGCCGCAGAACTTTTATGAGGATAGAAACTGTATTCAGACAATATTCTCAAACTGCATTCTAGGTTATTATCTGCGAGGCTCCTGACGACACCTGAAAAAAAAAGAATGGCGATTTATAAATATTCTGATAGTGAGTTCTGAAGTTGAGTGTCTCGATAAGGCCGGCAAAGAGCCAGGATAGGTACCTACCTATCACAGAGCCCGGCAAGCCCTAACTCGGAACTGTGTCTAAAGAGCTTAGCATAAGCAGCATAATCAGCCTTTAATGTTCCCACTGCTGGGACGCAGGCTCTCGGTGAGAGGGACTGGGCCATAATCCACCACGCGGGCCCAGTGCGTGTTGGTAAATGTCCCATGTCTTCGAATTTTTGGTTCTAGGTCATGCCGGATTCCTCACGATGTGTTCCTTCACCGTTTTGAGAGTAGTGGTGATGAAATAATTTACACAAAGTAAAGCGCCTGTCTGGGTTCGAACCTACGACCTACAACTCGTAAGTCGCGGCCGTTAGGTACCTCTGGGCTACCACTGCTCTAAAGCCTTCTTTTAAAAATAGTAACTGGTTAGTCTACAAGTGTATTTTTCGTACACACGACACGGCGACATATCAAGCTACTTACATTTCCAGTTTTAGCTGACCTCGCATTGTATAAGTTTTTCGAACAATGAGAAGTCAGGTTAACTGGAAATGTAGGTATAGCTTGATATGTCGCCGTGCGTACCTTGGAGGAATGATTTAAAATGAAAAAAAAAAAACTTATCAACAACAAAAACTAACGTACCTACGCCTAAAAATCTTAAAAATAACTAAAAACTGCCACATTCAGAAAAACTTTGTTCTGATCAATGAGAGGATCTGCTGAAAAGGTTCTACCAAATGTTTTGATTACTTATTTCAACAACAAGATCCTACAAGTACACTGATTGTACTTGTCTCGAGATTTAGTGACAGATGAAATCAGATAGGCTTTCAGAGACGGGAGTCGAGACTAGAAGTTGGGGCGAGATTCACAGACCGTTACTTTACTAATTAGGAAGGGACCTTCGAATAAAGCTGTAAATAAATTTTTGACGGTCAAGCAAAAGACAGCAATACTGGCGAAATATGCCTTATATTTCGCCCGTCTCTAGTGTTGAAGAAGTGGCACCGCACAACAAACTTCCTAGCAACATTTCTTTGTTTGCCTGTTTAGTTATTCAATGGGTGTCTTATTAAATTAATTTAATTACGCTATTATCTTTGCAGTTTTGTTTTTCTGATAATTTGTTACCTGACCTTGAGCATAGTCCAAATTTGCGCGAACAGGTTTTAATCTTGTTTTATTTTATGTGCCGATATTATAAATAAATATTGTTGTGAATATGTAGTTGGATAAAGGTACAATTCTGAAGGCGACAGCAGACTACAGACTGCAGCGGCAGTGACGCCCAACCGCAATGAATGAATGACCACACTGGCGGCGACACTACTGGGTATTTCTATGAAAACGCTTCCGTAGGTGGCGACAGTGCAACCTGCTGCTGCAGTCGAGCGGCGACTGCAGACGGAATCGGGGATACCATTAGTGTTGTCAGTCGCTATCACTAACAGAGCGACAAAAAGTATTTTTCAAATGTGTTTCGCGAAACTAGAAAGTGCCGCTGTCGTCGTAGATGTGACGTCGTGTTTAGAGTCAAAACTACAGCGGCACTGTCGCCTGTTTATTATCAATCGCAACGCTCACCGCTGCAGTCTGCGGTCTGCCATCCGCGGTCTGCCATCCGCGGCCTGCCGTTGCATTCAGAATTGTACTTAATTTTATCATCGTAATATATAAAATACAATAAAACAAATAAAATCGATTTAACGGTGATAGTTAGACACCACACCTCATAAAAACGATTGAATGAAGCTTGTCTGTTGTTTAATCTGTAAAATCTGCAAATACGGATTAATCTAGAACGCTAAAAAATGTGGTTTTTAGGGTTCCGTACCCAAAGGGTAAAAACGGGACCCTATTACTAAGAATTCGCTGTCTGTTCGTCCGTCTGTCTGTCACCAGGCTATATCTTAAGAACCGCGATAGCTAGACAGTTGAAAGTTTCACAAATTATATATTTCTGTTGCCTCTATAACAACAAATACTAAAAACAAAAAATACTAAAGGGGGGCTCCCATACAATAAACGCGATATTTTTGCCCTTTTGTGCTCGATATCAATAATGGCAACAGGTAGGCACTTGAAATATTCACAAAATACTCGGTTGTATTTTTACTTTAATAATAAAATAAAAATAAAATACATATTTAAGGGAGCCCCCCTCTCATACAACAGACGTGATTTTTTTGCCGTTTTTTTGAGGTAATGGTACGGAACCCTTCGTATGCGAGTCCGACTCGCACTTGGCCGGTTTTCTATTTCGATCTAATAGAGATTTAACATTTTGGTAAATGTTTTTTGACTTTGGTCTAGTATCATGTAAAAGTAATAACCGATTCAATGATTTTTTCTCGATACAAAAAAATTGCAGTTGTATATTTTTTTTTACTTCTTCCGACATCACGGCGTAACAACGCTTAAGAGTTATTCAATGGAATTTACTTTAAAACATAGAGAATTATCATATCAAAGTCTACTCAAAGTATTTTTAAATTTAATTTATGTATTTCGTTAAAAAGGAGTATATTAAATTCGTTTTGGCTCATACGACCTTTTTATACCATGTTTTACGCAAATAAATATATTATTATTATTATTTTTTATGATTTTACATATCTCGGGACCATGGGGTCCCGGTCCTTTGGAAGGCGTACGAGGGGCCGAAGCCAACTCGCAGAGGCCCCTTAGGAAATTTTAATGAAATGCGGCACCATCCGACGATTACCTATCCCTGTATGCACTATGCAAGTGCACCCAAGGATAACCCCCGGTTGGTGTAGGACTATTGTAGGATATGGAAAAATAAAAAGTTGGACTATGGGTTTGGGTGGCTGAAGTGGACTGGTTACCAAGAACTATGGAAGAACTATGACCCCTGCCTGATCAATGTTTTATATATACACGGATAAAATGGCAGGGGGTGACTTGCACACTCAATAATGGGCCCCCGGAAACGCTCGCTAGCACATAGTGACGTAGCGACAAGGGGGCAACATGTCCTGAGGTGCTTATGAGGAGTGGAGAGGTATTCCACGGCTATCAGGACAATCCCGGAAGTACGGTCAAGATCCCTACCAGCATCTTACTGGAATACTTCCTTCCTCCGAGCACGTTTGCTCTTGCGAATCTCCACTCAAGCCGGCCAATAAAGGCAAGAATGAGGTGGGAGCTCTGTTCTTCGTCATTTTTCACTCCAGCCGGCCAATAAAGGCAAGCCAGAGGTGAGGAATAAAACTTCTCCCGGGAGATAGGGTCCGTGGGGTCGCTACTGCCCAACAGCTCGCCACATGCTGCCCTGCGGGTTTCTGTATCTCTCTTGGTCTGGCTCCTCACCTTAGACCCATTCCGGAAAGTAAACTCTTCCGGCACAGGCCCAGAGTTCGGAGCGCACAAGCCCCACCACGACGTCAACGTAGAGATACGGCGATGGGGTTATTATTATTATTATTACGTCGTTTTATTCCAAGCGCACGCACACTATAGCCATCACTCGTTTCAAAAATAATTGCATCACTTTCGCTCGCTTAGTAGGTTTTCGAGGTAGCGCCAAGGCGGTACCCAGACCAAAACTGCGTTTTTCTTCGTTATTCAGAGGCTATTAACTCAATAATTATGAGAAATAAACTACATCTGAAAGCACATGATTAATGTTCGATATCCTATAATCACGTTGCACGTTATTATTTGTTTTTATATGTTACTAATACATTTAAACTCCTTTTAAAAAAGTGACTAAAATTATTGATTGTATTCATCTTTTGCTAAATTTGACGTTCCATTAATTTGAGGATTTCACCAATGGATAGATAATTTAAAAATCTAAATAATCCACGTTTTAATTTATTTAAAAAGATCGCTATTCTTTTTTTATTAAAATACACACATCAAAAGTGTCTAGGGATCAAGCATTTTTATGCGGATTTCTTGAGATTGAGATGTGGCTTTGTAATAAATTTATGATTTTATAAATTTATATGGATCCTTTTTGGTGCATTTCATAATTTGAATCAGGAACTGTGAATCAAATTCGAGTAAAAGATGAAAATCAGCTGTCAATATTTTCCCTATAAAAACATACAACGCATTGAAGACATTATTAGTGCTACTGTTTCCCTACTACTGATTAAAACCAACGTTATTATGGAGCGGCGACGTCATTTAAGCAGGGAAGAAATGCTCAGAGCCGTGGGAATGATAGAAGCTGGTTCCCGGCAACGTACTGTGGCTTTAGCTCTGAATACAAGTCAGAGTGTTATCAGTCGACTTTGGACACGTTACCGAAGCACTGGTACCGTGGCTGAGCGCCATGGAAGACGGTATCGCTGCACCACACGGAGACAAGACCGATACATTCAAATCTTAACTCGAAGAGCTCCAACAATAACCGCCATGATGTTA
Organism: Hydraecia micacea; assembly: GCA_914767645.1. NCBI lineage: Eukaryota > Metazoa > Arthropoda > Insecta > Lepidoptera > Noctuidae > Hydraecia > Hydraecia micacea. The sequence goes on from OU611797.1 coordinate 10,881,768, forward strand.
GCCGTGAGGCTTCATCACTCTTCAGGGAACTTAATTAGCGACCAAACAGTCAGAAACCGCTTGCATGAAGTGAACCTTCATTCCCGAAGACCGCTACGGGTACCACCTATAGCAATGCACAATCGTAGGATTCGGTATCAATGGGCTCTTGAACACAGACATTGGGCAGAAGAACAATGGCGTTTCGTGTGCTTTTCTGATGAGTCTCGTTTTGGTATGAGACCGGATACAAGACGTATACGACACTGGAGAACCCCTGGACGCCAACAGCGATTAAAATCCTGCCAGGAAGTCCATCCTTATAGTGGTGGAACCATCATGGTATGGGCGGGTATTTGGATCGGCGGAAGAACTGAGTTGATTTGGATCAGAGGCAACCTCAACGCTCAAATTTATGCTGAGACGATTGTATCAGACGTCATCGTTCCTCTACAAGTGCAAATCGGTCCCTTATTTCAGTTAATGCATGATAATGCACGACCGCACACCGCAAGAGTTGTAAGACAGACTCTCGCCGCAGCTAACATCAATGTCCTGCCCTGGCCTGCTCAGTCGCCAGACTTGAACCCGATTGAGCATGCATGGGATATGCTACAGAGAAGAGCTCTGCCGAATATGGAGGGTATCCAGTCGCAAGAAGACCTTTTTTTGTTGTTGCAACGAACATGGGCTGCCATTCCACAGCGTGATTTGGATGAACTCATTTTGAGTATGCCAAACCGATGTTCTTGTGTTGTTAGTGTTCGCGGTAGAAACACGGATTATTAATTGTTTAAGTTACCCAATAAAATTTTAAAGAAAACTGTTATTTCAGTCTTTTTTTCGAACTTTTGTGTTAGTGGTTCAAATGTCAAAAATCCCTTTATTAGGAAAATGGCAAATTTCTTTATTAATGCAAAGGTGACTTGGTTTATCGTTACTGTGACAAACGAAAACACTTTATTTGATGAATCCTTAAAGAAAATTTTAATTAATATCAATCAGGAGAAAAGTTATTGCAAAAATATATGTTGATCCCTAGACACTTTTGATGTGTGTAATTCCAAAAATTGTGCAAGTTCTATGGGTGCGGCAAGGAGGGAACGAATGCTCAAGGTTATTTGGTCGGGGTACTGCCTTAAGTTCGTATACCTATCTGTAATTGTGATTAAAAAAAATATTGGTATGCTCCTATAAAATCATCCTCAACCAGCCAGGCCAGCAATTTCAGTTCTACAGGTTTATGACAAAAAATAAGTGCTGTCCTATTCTGAAAATCACTAGGTCCTTGAATATCAACTAGACTCTAGACTCACCATCCTTGCACGTATCGTTGATGATTTGCTTCGTGACGCTCATGTAGCGCTCCAGAGTGGTGTTGAAGGTGGGCTTCAAACAGAGGTACTCGTCTTCAGTATATTCTGGCGCCCGAGCTGATGGAACTACGTCATATTTGATGACAGAGTTGAACACACACGGGTCTTGGACGGTGACTACCTGTTATAATATATGTAAAGAAAATGAAGACAGCGCTCTATCGGTAAAAATGCCGTCTTTATTGGCTTAAAGTATCTTAACCATAGAAAATGCATCTGAAAATACATCTGCTATACTGAGGTAGCAGCGCGGTGCGGGACGTGATGCGAGAGCTCAGTACAACTTGTGATAACTATCACCCCTCCCGCACCGCGCAGCTACCTAAGGCAACGTCTCAGTTAAGCGGTCGGCCTATAGTGTAATTAACGTTCGACACGATAAGAAGAGGAGACCGATAATTGCTCAATCACGTTATCGTGTTACTGTTAGCCTGCATCATCCCACTGCTGGGAAAAGGCCTCTCCCCATGACTTCCAGTTCTTTCGATCCAGCGCTAAAGTGGACCACTGGTCGTTTGTTTTGTCCAGCTCGTCCCGCCATCTTCTACGGGGTCTGCCGCGACGCCTTCTACCTGTGTCAGGGCTCCACGTGGTGGTTATTTTGGCCCACAGCTTATTGGGCATACGGCAGACGTGGCCAGCCCAGTCCCACTTCAGCTTAGCGGCTTTTTGAGCAACGTCAGTAATCTGTGTTTTGGAACGCAGTGTGGTGTTGCGAATATGGTCTGTCAATTTATCGTGATTGAGCAATTATCGGTCTTCTATTTGAACAAATCCTTATCTTGAATTATATCTTCTTATTACGCAATGTTTCAGAAATGGAAAAAAAGAAAAAAAAAACACAGGTACAGATTAAAAAGGCCTACTTATCCTTAAGAGCGTTTACAACGTACGGCATTTCATACAAACTTTCAAGCCCTTGTTTTTCGAAATGAATGAACCGATTTTAATGAAACTTCGTACGCATAAGCAGGATACAAAGGTCTAAAAAGTTAGTAAAAAACATTTTCGAAATGTCTTCTTTAAAAAAAGATAACTGGAAATAGCTGTTTCTATGGAAAATTTAAAATCGGTCTAATTTGGCTGTAACACAATTTTTCGAAAATGTTTTTACTAACTTTTTAGACCTTTGTATCCTGCTTATGCGTATGAAGTTTCATTATAATCGGTTCAATCACTTCGACAAACAAGAGCTTGAAAGTTTGTATGAAATGCCGTACGTCGTAAACGCTCTTAACGCGTCTATGATTCTATCGAATAATTACAGGTCAATAGACAAACAAAACAAACTCCTTGCAAATTGCAATCAATGTATAACGCAAGGCAATGCTGAATGCTTTCATCATCATCATCAGCCTATAATGTTCCCACTGATGGGACACAGGCGTCCTCTCTGTGAGAGGGAGTGGGCTGGAATCCACCACGCGGGCTCACTGCGGGTTGGTCAATGCTTTGCGGTATACAATCTTCTACAGTGTGTTTTTTTAACTGACACTGGTAACGGAAAACCCTAAACCATACGAGCCACAGTAGCACATTATTTTCATGTTGCATAAAAGCTGGCTTAGTTCCAGTTGCTAAACATTCTATAATGTATTGGGTGTGACCGAAGTGGCCAATTAACAGAGGGCCTGGAATATAACCCTGAGACACTCCATTATTTTATAGAGGAACATATTATAAAGATGTCATGTTGAAACTTAAAACCTAGTTAGATACGACGACACGAACTGGAATAACGAAGATATATTTCTGCAGTTTGTCTGGCAGTTTGAAAATCAGTAGTCTTCTATGATCAACAATGTCAAAAACCTTGGAAAAATAATCTTAAATTGTCCAAGCAATACAAAACAACATTATGTAATCTACCTAATATTCATTAGCTTACCTAAACATGGAGTTTAATGAAAAAAAACCTGTCGTAAAAAAACTTGATTGTTGAAGCATTGATTGCTTATGCATGCGTAAATTATATATTTCATTGTATATATGAATTTGAAAAATCTTGTTTTTACTTAGAAAATCTTTTTGTCTGTCCACAAAGCATTTTTCTATAATTATGTAGGTCATGTAGTACCTACATAATCGCATCGGATTGTAACGGATTTTACAATCTTTAAGCGATATTAATCGGTCAAGGCCGGCTAATGAGACACAATTGATTTTCTATTGATAATCTCCCGGGTCGGAGCGATTAAATCATGTACACAGTATTTAAAGTCTATATTACCAAGCCGCGCACAGCAGCTTGACCGCGGGCGTTTTCCACCGCTTCCGCGACACGCGCAATCGTAGCCGAAAGCAAAGAGAATGTAAACACTATGGCCGAAAGTATGCTGCGACGCCGCCGCCGTTCGCCTGTCGTCGTATCCGATCGAATCCTTTCGGCTGTCGTCGAAAATTTTCTTTTCCTTTTCTGTGTTTTAAGCATAGATATAGAATTCCGTAGATTGGTAATGTCAACAATCAAACGAGACCAAAAACCATTGATCTAAGTATATTTTGTTTGTTACAATAAGTACTTAAATATAATCTATTTTTCTAAGATTATGCATTTGTATGAAGCTACCTATCTTAGCTGTCGATATCAACAAAAAATTAGGCTATCGCATCACTAAAAAATGAGGTTATAACTCCTTCGTATTTCTCTATTTGTTATTTCTTAAATACGGTGGTTTTAGGCATGCTAATTCATCTAAATCGTAAGTATAATAATGTTCTCATCATATTTTGCTTATAGCCGGCTTATTAGTGCATTGTTAATGCAGAAATAACGATTAAAACACATTGTAAACTTACTGGTGAAACGAGTAATCCTGGGGGTTTTTCTTTTTGGAAGATTCACATCCTGGTACTGCACAAGAAACCATCGTATTATGGTTATTTAATCACAGGTTATCACTCTAGTTCGCTTAAATAATTGCCGAAACGCTCACGTAAACAGTCACCGGGGCCGGTATGGGCCGGTAGCAAATACGTGTTTGGCCCTGTTAACAGAGTCACTTTCTCTCTCTTTCTAACACAGCAAAGTTCCGTTAAAGCGGGAGCTCTCATTCACTCTCATGCCCAATCTACGGAATTCTATATCTATGGTTTTAAGATTATTTTCTTCTTCTAACGCAATAGCCAACAACACTACGTCAACTTCAACCATTTTCAAAAATTAGAACACGTCAACACGGTAGGAATGAGACTATTTGACTAGGCGAATAGGCGCAGAAACGGATACGTTCGCAAGCGACGGTACGGAGCCGATCGTATGCGTTGACATGCTGCCGGACGCTATGGGCTTTCGCCGCATCAGTTCGTATCCTTTCCGATCCGATGCGAGGCGAGCCGTTACGTGGAAATCATCCTTACCTATAGAACGACAGCAATGCAAGTTTGTATAATATAGCACAATGAATGTGTAAGTACATTTTTAGAATGAGTAAATTGCATAACTCTATTTTACAAAAATAAATACATAATGTGAGTGAGATACGCGGGCGACAAATAGGAAACTATTGGTTGTCGTGCCAATCCCGAGATTGAAATTATTACGCAAGTCCGCTACAATTTTCTTCTTCAAGACGTTACGATTTATACGTACCGTACCGTACGCAAAATATGCGCATTGACGTGGAGTTGCGGACACCAGCCCGTATTACCTAGCTATTACCTACGTTACGATTTTGAGTCGCCAACTTTTCCATAGTGTATTATTTATCCATGCATCGTTCAACATCAACGTTGATTTATCGCATGAAACTCTTGAATTTTGTTATCCCCACCGAATTCATTTATCATTTAAATCGGTTTAGGTTTCTGGCCCTGAATCTTGCATCTTTGCATTAATCATGCTTCTCATACATAATTTAAAAGTACGGTATTCGATGTAGGTACCGATATTTTATATTTATTTGCTTAAGTTACCTACTGAAAATGCCTCGGATAAAGTATGTAGATTGACATCATGAGTTCAAGTTCAAGACTGCATTTTTCAACCAGTGCTCATTGTCAGCTGAACTTTTGTTTAATTTGTCTCGAGTTTCAAGGTTGTAGAAACCGGCTTGTACTTGTAGTTCCTTTGCTTATGGTTCGAGTGACGTACAGTGTATTTTATAATGATACATATAGTTCATCTAACCATAAAATGATTGGTCAAATAACATAGCATTAACTGTGTCCGCGGATATTGTCAGTTGTTTAGATAGTAATGCACGAGCTAATAATAGGGTAAACTTTGATTTTGCGCAGTTTTATAATTCTCGTTAAACAATTTTAATTCGTGGCACTGCACTGACGTGTTAGTTCAAAGGATGAGTTCAAACCATTTTAAATACTTATTATTAGTAACCTTTTTATTTATGAGGAAGTTCATAAACAAATCCAGATGTTTTATCCCCCCTAAATCCATGTGATGTTCGGCTCATCTGCATCACATGGACGATACGGCTCTCATTAAAGACGGATCGGAGTAATCAATGAACTGCATAACTATACACAACCATCAGAGAGGCTATCGTCTCACAGCATTTAGAAGACTCCTACGATAACATTGATCTGATTGATGTTCGATACGGTACGGGAGCGTATCGATTGGTTGTGAATAGCTATGCTGGTCATCTTCTTAAATTAAATTCGGCATGATGGCCAGCAGCAGCTGCATCGCCAGTACAAACGAACTGTGTTTACAGAGATTAGCTGGTTTCCTGATGTAACGGCAGCATGATCTTACATTTTTAGAAGGACCCATGATTTAGGGAATGTAGCGGGCTATTATTTACCTCTCTCCCGATGCATCTTGGTTCCGAGAACAGTCCATTGAAGAGGTTAGTCGAGGATGTCTGAATGGTGACAGGAAACTGTATCATGCCATTGCAGAGGGTCCAGCGACCGTCGCGGATGATGTACGACCGAGGCACCTGGCTCAGCGTAGATACTGTCAATGTCGATACTCCTAGCCTGTGAACATATTTACATTGTCTGAAGTACAAAGGACATTGGGAAGGAATGTCCCCACTCTACAACATTATAACTTCAATTAGCCTTATCATGACATGATTACCCGAACGATCCGATTTCCTTTTTTGTATTATAGATACTAAAACGCACCACATTTTATAACAGAACTAAGTGTAGAACTAATGTACCGAATTACCTAACGATTCGAGTTACCTAACGGTTCGACTTCTCATTAGTATCGATCATTAGGCATTTGTCATAAATGTGATTGTTATCATACTTATCATTGAACTGATTGTGTAATTTATAACTTCTTCTGACAAAATGCATAATAAACTACATCTGACGTCAAACTGGAAGCTGGTTATTATAAGATTGCAATTTACAATTGTATTTATGTTGATGACATTCTCATCATTTTTGAGACAGTCATGGAATTAGTATAGGTACTTACAGTAAATGAAAAAATTAATTCAGGAATATGGTTGAAATCACTATGTTGTGTGTCATGCGAAGCGTATATAAATGGCTCGCTATATAGGCGACATGAGGGACTTTAAGTGGCAGAGTATATAAACGTTGGTAATTACGTATGAGTTCAAAACGTATATATAAGGTGCTATAAAAATATCTGCCACGGCTTCAATGGGAGACAGTATTTTGTATATAGATTACAATAGTGAAGACATTTTGTACCCTGGAATAGTTAAATCAATTTGAGAAAATAAAGTAATTAAATAAAAATTTACTCTATTCTGCATAACGTGGTTCACAAACTACACGCGATGTGTCGCTTCGTCACATTTTGCGAAATGAAATGACGGTGCGGCAACACTCAACAGCTAATTACTATGGGACAGTTTCATGCAACTAAATCAATTCAAATTTATACGCACATTTTTTTGTATGAAATTTATGACAAGATCAATAATGTATCTTTGCTATTGTAATCAACATACAGAATACTGTCTCCCATTGAAGCCGTGGCAGATAATTTTATAGCACCTTATATAGGTTAAATGCCAAGTTCAACCCATCTTATTACCGATCACGCGATGTTAGAACGCGTAGAAGTTAAATAGCCGGTCAAAAAACTTTGCTTTGAATTTTGAAAACAAACAAAAAAAGTGTTTTGCTAAACAGTGATGCACTTGTTATAGTATATGCAATTATGCAATTCACGATCATTACTATCCATTTACGATAGTTAAAAATGTCATACCAACTCATAGATATACATTTATTATCAATCAATCAATCAATCAATCAATCAAATCAATCAAAATATTTTTATTTCACATAAACCAACATGGGCACTTATGAAACGTCAGAAGCTAGGTGCACGGTTCCAATTGGTCGTTTCCTATGGAGAAGAACCGGCAAGAAACTCCATGGTTACTCTTTTAAAAATAATTGGCTTTTACAATGTTTTCGAGTTACAGTAGGTATGGGAGGACAGCGTAGGCCTGTCAACAACGGACGGACTTGGAGTGCGTTAGTATTCTTGGTGCATCTCAAAATGCACTTTAAGAGTCCCTATCAATTTCTGCGCGCTACTAGATTAGGTAATTATAGGAGCGCAATGTGTCTGTGTGCGTTCGAACTATAGCTGATAATCGTAGTGTGCGTTGAAGCGTACGATGAAGCGGGAACAAATAATCTTGGTCCGGAACCGCTATTATTAGTACTCCATAGTTTTTACTAAGATTCCGTAATACTGGATGGATTTTATTGTGATTATGACATGTTATGTTTAGGTCCCCTAAATACAATAAATATCGTTGAAATAAAAACATCTTAACCTAGTATTCACTATAGCAAAAGCAAATTACAAAGTGTGACCAGCGTATACAAGGTACGTCTGAAACGAATTACACGTGTTATTGTTTACCTAATACAGAACGAAGGGGTCTGTAGTATTTCCCTCGCTATAAGACCGCATACCATGAGAGTATAGTATAGCGAGCCATTTTGTCTTATTTATTTTATTTATTTATTAGGCTTTTCAACAATGAGTACACTGTTACTTTATAATTTGTCTTGTTTGTGTGTTTGTATTTGTGTTTTTGCTCATTGATGATGTTCCAAGTAATATTTGATTTTTGGTAGATTTCTGCCATGTAATTCTCTACAAATACAATTAAAATATTTTTAGACTATATAAATAATAGTAAATTATTACAATTTTCTTAATTAAGGTGATTGCAACAATTATTATTTACCTAAGAACTGCACGTGCCTTTCGTGTTTTTTCAACTTTATTCTTTTTACCTTTGATTTTTCCATGATAATAAAGTTCACTTTTTCGACCCATTTTCAAAAAATATATTCACCATTATTACTAATAGTACAATACAAAACATTAATAAGTCACACTATTAAAATAAAAAAATAAATATACTTAGTCTCAAAACTGGTCAGGCGTAGTACAAAATCATGCGCGATTCGCTAGTTACGTCGGGAGCGGCGAACGTCACAGGCGACACAGGTCCGTCGTCGAGAAGCCCTCGGGCGCGACTAAATGCATCGAGCGAGCGCATCGGTTTATAAGGCATTATTTAAATATTTTACTACAATTAAATAAGTAGTCTAAATTAAACTATAAAAATTGAGTTTGGTAGATAAACACCTCAAATTTTAAAATATTTAACACTTATTGTTATTTTCAATCAATTCTTACACATAGACGACGGTTTTGCACATGATTTTATTGGAGTTTTTCAGCGTAGTCAACATTTTTTTACAAGTACTAATTCATTAAACTTTTAAAAAATAAATTGTAGACTTACTAATATGCTATGTTCCCAATATTTGGGATTTTTTTCAGATTGTTATTTGCTACCAGTAAGCTAAAAAAGCAATTGAAAAACATGGTGTTTCGTGTTTACGTAAAAACGTGTGTTAGATTTTTATTTTTCTTAATTTATATTAAGTAGTTATCAAAATTTTAATTTGTAGACTTACTAGATAAATAGATGATAAATAACTGTGCATTTAAAAAAAAAGTAGATAACTTAAGGATATTGAGAAAATTGCGCTGAAAAAAATGGAATTTACTGTTTTTAGACAGCGAAATTGATAGGGACTCTTAAAGCGGTTTATTGCCCTTTTAGAAGTCATTGACAATTGTAATGGAAGGTCAATCGCGCTTTTATTAGCTTCACTTGTAACTAAAACAAACAATGTAATAAAATCTTAGAAGTCAATTTTAAGCTATTTCTAGTTGTATCGAAACGAAATTTGTATGTATATATGTACTTCGGAAGACAAATTAAAATTTAGTATTTTGGAGCTGATTTGATGATGGAGGCAGGAGGTGGATAGAAGAACTCTTCAGTGGCTACTAGTAAACCCCTCGGGTTTGGGCTCATATTATTTGTTTTGACGAGTCCAATAAATTGCCCTTAAACAGTTTGGAAATTACCACCACGCCCCTATTCGATTTGATCCATACTTCCAGGGACACTATAGATTTCTACTAAATATTTTTTTAGGTTCAGGATTAGTTCCTAAGTAAGCTGGTCAGACAAATAAATTGCGAATCAAAACGAAGAATAGTGCCACGTTACCTGCCGTTCGTGATGGCTTCCTTCAACATGGTCTCACGCGCGACCAAATCGCGAATTTGAAATTTCAGTGTTTCAGCTAACACCTTGGCAGTACGCATCGTCTGGTCCAACTTGATCTTCAGATTAACAGCTGATAACTGGTTGGAGATTTTCGGCTTTGGTGTCGTCTTTTTATTGTCCTCTTCGTCTTGACTCATGTGAACCATCATTGAATCTCCATCGAATCTTCTCTGTACTACTCCTCTGATAAAACGGTCAACACATGTCATTGATTAATTATTATTATCAACGCTTAATATGAATATATTTCCGAATTTCGTATAAAGTTCAAGTGGCTTCCCATACGTTTTCGCCGGAATTCTAATATCTTATTTTAGCTTACAGTATTCTGTTCAATCCTACAACCCCCTCGTATCTTAAAGAACGTTTCAAGTTCCCTCATGACACACATAATATATTGTTACCTAACTGTAGGTAGTATTTTAAGCTGCTCATGCCGTCTCAACTTGACCTGCTTACGCTTACTTTTACTAACCTGGATAATAAATATTTAATATTTCTATCCCACCAGAGTCTATGATAAATCTTTTACTGTTCAAGCAGTACGGTTATGGAATGCCTTGCCCAATCTTTGTCTATTTTTATAAGTACTTAGGTATATATTTTATGTAAGTATGTGTTTATTGTTTACATGTAAATGGTACAACACAGACTACCTGCAGTATTGTCTCTTCTTTATCTCTAAATCCATCCAAAGGTTGTCTTTAAAAGATCGCTTTTAGCGATAAGACCACCCATTGTGTCATCCCTTGTAAAATTTCAATATTTATATCTGTAATATTTATGGTCATTATGGTGTACATGACAAAGAGTATTTCTTTTCTATTTTTGTTTCGCTTCTGTTATATAAAATTAATGGTTACAAGTAACCTTTTTTATCTCCAGTATAAATCACCGTGAATCAGCAGTTTGACACAGTCGTGTCCAAACTGCTGATTCACGGTGATTTAGCAGAATGATCTTTATTACAACTAAGAACGGTGATATTACTGGATATTAGTTTACATAGTAATGTACAGTGTTTGATTTTAATATTAAACTATTTAACACTATTTACATAATAGGTACAATTACAATGATAATGTTACTTACAACTGATCTTCAATTGGGCTCATCCACTCTGAAACCTATGAGAATATTTGTTAGAATTTAGAACCAGATAGTTTTATAAGAGAAAGTTGAAAACGTATAAGACTATTGGATCAGGTAGGCACCTGTCATGCCAGCTAGGCAGCTGGCATGGAATAATTTAGAGAATTAAGTACTCATTTCAAATATCGATCGAATGCGACGAAAACATTTGGATTTTTACTGTTTGATCATTTTATTGTCAAGCTAATTTACCTTTGAAATAACTTCTTGTGGCAAAGTCCACAAACGGCCAAAAATATAATATGCCTACCTAAATAAACTACATACATTGATAATTTAATATTTAGGTATATTGTTGTATACTTACCCAGTCGGAGCTGCTAATACGCGACGTTAGTAAAAATATAAATAACTGTAGGAAAATAACTTCCATGTTAAATCGTTGCCTTGTGTGGCTTTGCTCTGAGAGTAGACATCAAAATGCATATTGTTCCTGGCAATGTTTACAAATTCACTGATAAGTGCCCACCAATCATGATTGTTCAAAACCATTGTTACGTTCCGAATTGAGTTTATGAAAAAGAAAAAAAGTTGTACAGGTGGGATACTTACACATATTTCATTCATAACTAAATCAATCATATTCATTATGCTGTAATATAATATATTTACTATCTATAGTTAAGGATTGAATGCTCCACATTCAGCTAAAAAAGGCATAGTGAAATTCTACTTCAAATAAAAGTTAGTTGTCCGCAAGGACCTCCCTGAGGGACCCCTTACGTTGATTTTACATTAGCATTCGACACGTTGATGGTGTCAGTTTTAGAGAGGTATTTTTCTGTTCTTTTCTACTTTTTAGGGTTCCGTAATCCGTACCCAAAAGGTAAAAACGGGACCCTATTAGGGTGCGGTTCCACTGAAGCGGAGCTGGACGGAGCAGAGCGGAGACGTGCGGAATCATCCAATCACAGACGAGACGAGTGACGCAATGAGAATTTCAACCATTGTGATTGGTCGCTTCCTGCAGGTCTCTGCTCCGCTCCGTTCAGCTCCGCTTCAGTGGAACCGCACCCTTACTAAGACTCCACTGTCCGTCTGTCTGTCTGTCTGTCACCAGGCTGTATCACATGAACCGTGATAGCTAGATAGTTGAAATTTTCACAGATGATGTATTTCTGTTGCCGCTATAACAAAAAAATACTAAAAACAGAATAAATTAAATATTTAAGGGGGGCTCCCATACAACAAACGATTTTTTTTTGCCGTTATTTGCTCGATTTGTTATTTGAACGGCAACAGGTAGACGCTTGAAATATTCACAGAATATTTAGTTGTATAATTATTCACTTTAAAAATAAATAATTAAATTAAAATAAAATAAATATGGGATATACCCATACAACAGACCTGATTTTATTTGCCGTTTTTTTTCCTTGTGGTACGGAACCCTTCGTTTGCGAGTCCGACTCACTTGGCCGGTTTTTTTTACCGACTTCCAAAAAGGAGGAGGTTATATTTTCGACTTTATTTACTTATGTTTTTTATATACACACATCAAAAGTGTCTAGGGGTAGGGATCAACATATATTTTTGCAATAACTTTTCTCCTGATTGATATTAATTAAAATTTTCTTTAAGGATTCATCAAATAAAGTGTTTTCGTTTGTCACAGTAACGATAAACCAAGTCACCTTTGCATTAATAAAGAAATTTGCCATTTTCCTAATAAAGGGATTTTTGACATTTGAACCACTAACACAAAAGTTCGAAAAAAAGACTGAAATAACAGTTTTCTTTAAAATTTTATTGGGTAACTTAAACAATTAATAATCCGTGTTTCTACCGCGAACACTAACAACACAAGAACATCGGTTTGGCATACTCAAAATGAGTTCATCCAAATCACGCTGTGGAATGGCAGCCCATGTTCGTTGCAACAACAAAAAAAGGTCTTCTTGCGACTGGATACCCTCCATATTCGGCAGAGCTCTTCTCTGTAGCATATCCCATGCATGCTCAATCGGGTTCAAGTCTGGCGACTGAGCAGGCCAGGGCAGGACATTGATGTTAGCTGCGGCGAGAGTCTGTCTTACAACTCTTGCGGTGTGCGGTCGTGCATTATCATGCATTAACTGAAATAAGGGACCGATTTGCACTTGTAGAGGAACGATGACGTCTGATACAATCGTCTCAGCATAAATTTGAGCGTTGAGGTTGCCTCTGATCCAAATCAACTCAGTTCTTCCGCCGATCCAAATACCCGCCCATACCATGATGGTTCCACCACTATAAGGATGGACTTCCTGGCAGGATTTTAATCGCTGTTGGCGTCCAGGGGTTCTCCAGTGTCGTATACGTCTTGTATCCGGTCTCATACCAAAACGAGACTCATCAGAAAAGCACACGAAACGCCATTGTTCTTCTGCCCAATTTCTGTGTTCAAGAGCCCATTGATATCGAATCCTACGATTGTGCATTGCTATAGGTGGTACCCGTAGCGGTCTTCGGGAATGAAGGTTCACTTCATGCAAGCGGTTTCTGACTGTTTGGTCGCTAATTAAGTTCCCTGAAGAGTGATGAAGCCTCACGGCTAACATCATGGCGGTTATTTTTGGAGCTCTTCGAGTTAAGATTTGAATGTATCGGTCTTGTCTCCGTGTGGTGCAGCGATACCGTCCTCCATGGCGCTCAGCCACGGTACCAGTGCTTCGGTAACGTGTCCAAAGTCGACTGATAACACTCTGACTTGTATTCAGAGCTAAAGCCACAGTACGTTGCCGGGAACCAGCTTCTATCATTCCCACGGCTCTGAGCATTTCTTCCCTGCTTAAATGACGTCGCCGCTCCATAATAACGTTGGTTTTAATCAGTAGTAGGGAAACAGTAGCACTAATAATGTCTTCAATGCGTTGTATGTTTTTATAGGGAAAATATTGACAGCTGATTTTCATCTTTTACTCGAATTTGATTCACAGTTCCTGATTCAAATTATGAAATGCACCAAAAAGGATCCATATAAATTTATAAAATCATAAATTTATTACAAAGCCACATCTCAATCTCAAGAAATCCGCATAAAAATGCTTGATCCCTAGACACTTTTGATGTGTGTATGTTCACCGATTTCTCCGTCAATTGTGGACCTATTTTGAAAACTCTTCTTGATAATTTCATTTATTCATAAAACAATTTACATTGTGTTACACATGCAATTAAATACAAATACACAAATACAAAAATACAAATACACATGCAATTTAAATACAAATACAAAGAAAATATCTATGTAGGTATATCTAATACTAAAAATAACAAAATTAAATCCTAACTAACTTAGCGAGTCGGACTCGCGCACCGAGTGTTCCTTACCATCGTAATTATGTTTTTTTTTCACTGCGCGCTGCGGTGTAGAATAATTATTGTAGTTTTAAGTCAGCGCCATCTCTTGACCGATGTAGAACTAATGTAATTTTTGTTGATGATTTCAGACACATCGTTTTATTTTTCCAAACTTCTATCACATAGAATATTTCAGATTTTTTTGTATACAAACTGGAGATAACGGGGGGGGGGGGGGACAGTATTTTATTTTTATTGTTCAGACCCCCTTTCAGGCCCTGTTGCAAAATATATATATTTCAGCTGCATCCGGTTAGACTGGAAGCCGACCCCAACATTGGAAAAAGGCTAGGCAGATGATGATAATGATTTTTATTTCTTCTTATTTGCAAAATAGTTGGGCAAACGTCATCTAAATCTATTCCAAATTTCAAGTTGATAGCATTAGTAGTTCTTGAGATATCCAGCTGTGACAGACGGACAGACAGACAGACAGATGGACAGAATGAGTTGCACCATAAGGGTTCCTTTTTACCATTTTGGTACGGAACCTTAAAAGGCTTTTCATTTTGTTTTAAACAAGTGGGTATTATAATATTATAAATCAGGATCTTTAGCTCAGGTGGTTATTATATGGTAGCCAAGGTGGTACCATTGTCACCAAGTCGGAATCTGATGAGGGAATCCCATTCCCTTCAAATTTTATAGGCACACTTATAGCGATTTGGGCATTTTTTATAGTAACTCTTGCATTTGCTCTCGGAAAGCACCATTTGGTGAAGTGGAACTGATGATGAAGACCACAGATGGCAATCAGAACTACTCAATAATAAGTATTTCACGGGTTGCGATTCGATTAGGTACTTTAATGTGGTTGCTAAGCAATTTATGCTCGTCACAATGCGTATGGTGAAGTGGAGCTGATGGTGACTTATCAATCAGCTCTCCTGGTTCTTACTAGGAGAACTCCTCAACAATTAACGTACCTGCATCGGGAAAAGCAATATTTTGTAAAAGGTGATGAGCAGTTGACATTAGGCTATTGTATTCAACTTGATTCCCAAATTAGTTTTGATAGTGTAGTTGGGCAGGTAGTGTTTGTCACGTAGTTCAAAGATTTGAGAGAAGATTTTTTCGTGTTTCAATATTTTATGTGGGTGTTTAACATAATCAGCCTATAACGTTCCCACTGCTGGGAAACAGGCCTCCTCTCTTTTTGAGAGAGAGGAGTGGGCCGTAATCCACCACGCGGGCCTAGTGCGGGTAGGGAGATGTCACATGTCTTCGATTTTTTGGTTCTAGGGCATGCCGATTTCCTCACGATGTTTTCCTTCACTGTTTTGAGAGCAGTGGTGATGAAATAATCAAATAAATTACATAAAGCAACGTGACCTGACTGGGTCAGACAGACAGGACAACCCACGACATACAACTCGTAAGTCGGGGCCGTTAATACTACTGGGCCACTACTGCTCTCCTGTGGATGTTTACCCCGATACTGCGACGGGCTGTTTAAAAGACCCAAAAACGCGTTCGTTCGACAAGCCTACGACCCCTATATTACGTCGGGTCTTTTAAAAAACGCCACCTTTTCCTGGCTTTCCTAGAAAAAATATTTTCAGTAACATCTGGGTTAATGAAGAGTTTTGTAACAGCGGAAGCGTTCGTGGACGCGCTCCTGACAAAGGAGGCGGCAGAGCAGCCTTCCGACGAAGTAAATCCAGATGCGCTCGTTATGGAACTGCCAGAATGGTTCGACGAGAAGAAATATAACAGGTAAGGAAATAATGCCGTATATCAAAACCATAATATTTTATTTCACATAAACCTACATGGGCACTTATGAAACTTCAGAAGCTAGGTGCACGGTTCCAATTGGTCGTTTCCTATGTAAAGAGCTGGCAAGAAACTCCACGGTTACTCTTTTAAAATTAATTTGATTTTACAAAGTTTTCAAATTAAGTACCTGTATTCTGGGGTGGTACCGAATATTCAAATGTCCAAAAACATTAGCGGCTATCTATTTTGGGGTAACTTAACACTAACATTGCACCTAGGATTCAAAAATTGCCTACAAAGCTAATAAATACATACAAACTTCTAATAATCTCAATTCGGACTGAGTTTAGAGATATGCATGTCAAACAAGTTTCGTTTGTTACATTATTCTGTAGTAGAAAAACAAGATTTAGTTGATGGCCGCGAAAAACAAAAAGACGCCAACTTCAGTCATTGTCTTTTGATGAGGAAAATTGTAAATGTTGTACAAGTTATGAAATTTGATTGCTTTTTCACATAAGTACCTACCTATACCTGCCGATAAAGAACATGTAGTTGTAGAGTGCTTCGTTGGGATTAGGATAATGGCTAAATTCTAAATCATATCAAACATAATATGTTATCATTGTTAGATATTTATATCTAATGTCCGTGCGTGACTAGTATATACTCAAATTGTTCTGGTACTTACCACAAAAGGCATGTCCGGACTCTTCCCTGCATTTTTGTTAATGAAATGATTGATGAACAAGAACTAGACTCGGACCCTAATTTTGTATCCTAGGCTAGCAGGTTTTTGAACTCATTGCAAGTAGGTACCTTCCTATTAGTTTGTTTATTATGAGGCCGTCCACTAGTCTAGCCTGGCTGTTGAACTTTGACTCTGCATCGTCAAAATGTTCTGTTAATAGTTTTGCATCACTGTTAATAAAGCTATGGTTAACTATTATGGACATAGGTACCTACTATACTAGGTAGGAACATATTGACGTGTAAAAGTGTTTGTACAAACCTACTTACAGAAATAAATCATTTATCATTTAACACTGTTCACCATCCTTCCAATGCTTGTGGAAAGATGCCAAGATTTCATCAATGGTCCAATAAAATTCTTTAGTTACCTTTGACGTATTCTATTGATAGGTCCTTACACCAAAGTTAGCAGACATTCTCAAGCTACTGCAAGTAAAATAAATAGTATTCTTTTGCCATATGTTGGTATCTCTCTCTATCTTCTGCGGAAACTTCCGCCCCTGACCCACCGTGTCGCATCGCATCGCCCGCCCGTGCTGCTTCGTTTTCGCTTAGCATTCTTTCTGACTTTTTTTTGCTCGGCTATAACCTTCCTCAAGAATTGGGCAATCAAATGCAAAAACAATTTCAAATCCGACTGGATGTCCCAGAGATTAGCGCGCTCAAACAAACTCTTTAGCTTCATTATTAGTATAGATAGATTCATCTCGGCCATATAGGTACATAACGATAGCCCATGAATATTCAACTTGCGTCGTTTCCATACAGAGTTCAAATCATCACTCCAAACTGGAAACCGGCCGTCAAATTCTCATCTAAGGAAGCTTTGTCAAAAATTTTCTTATGCTCCAGGGGTCGAAGCTTCTACATGGACAACTGCTTCGCGTTGTCGTCGTCGATGCTAATGGGGCTAGTGGCCGTGTTCGCGGTGCCGTCCATCCTTCGCGTGCTGGTGGGATCCCGCCGCTCCACCTCCGTCTACACAGCCTACAAGCGGTACCTCTCCACGCTACTGCACACCATCTGCTGGTTCGAGAACGAACTCAAGCCTGGGAGCATGTAAGTATGCTTGTGGATTTAATAACGTAAAGAAGCTAACATAGGCATCTAGATACCTAGTCTCACATGCCTTTGTCTTCATTATCTATATTAAAGATGCACTGTATAGTGCCTCGTGGACTTGGTACAACTCATAGGTGCAAATTAATGTAATCAATCAGCCCACCGTGTTAAACAGCATTAGGTAACTAATTCCTATCTACCACGCTTATTGAAGGTTTGCTGACCGAGTTTCGCCTGGCGAGCTGAATGGATAGGTGCTATTTCTGCGAAAAGCCGGTGGTCAACAATGAAATAAACCGTAGTGTACTGTTTGATCATATCATAATATTACCTTGACGTATTATGATCTTCGTACCTCGCATCGGTATTGAGTTTCGATAGCGTCTGCATCTCGTCTTTTATAGGTCAGCAAAAAGATTGAATGCGTGTTTTGTGGTGTGCCTTCCGCCAGTTTCACTTACCCATTCGATCTATAAATCCCTTAGTTACATACAATAAATCACATGTGTATAACAGATCATGGAGGTCGTTGTACGCGGTGCGCAGTCGTCACGTGAAGGCAGGACTTGCGTCAAAGCTGAAAGGCACCGGGCCCGTATCACAGCGGGACCTGGCCCTCACTCAGTTCGGCTTCGTCGGCTTCTCGATGCTCAAGCCTGACAAGTTCGGCATCAGGCAGCTGCAGCCGGGCGACTGGGATGCCTACAATTATGTCTGGAGAGTCGTCGGGTACATGATCGGGATTGAAGACAGGTTCGTTTTATTTGAGTTATGTTTGAAATGTTGTGCCTATATTGCCTATTGTGGTATATTTTGGAAACGTTCTTTTAAAGTTCTATTTTTATAAATGAGAGTCCACCTGACCGAATTTCCGCCATGGCGGCTAATCTCAACGGAGACAACCCATCGACGCGGAAGATATTATACTGCACAAGTGTGTGTGCAGACAAGTGCACTCTCTCTTTCCTCACTCTCATAGTCCGATGGGACGACAATCGGACACGCCTGAAGAGGACCAACAGCGTAGGACCAACGGCGACACGTGCGCGCGAAGCAAGGGGTATCACACCGCCAACTTCCAAACTTAGGGCTGCTACTGAGAAATTACTAATGGAAAAACCTAATAATACTTTGCCCGACTACGCCTAAATGGAACCATGGTTGGTTTGACAGCAGCGTTGTGCGGCGATGTGCTATGATGGTGGAGTTATGGAAAACAGACAAATTAATAATGATTCGGACCCACCGCCACACTACACCATTGTTCTACTTTTCTTCGTATCAATGATTCAAACAGGAGCTACTAATTGTTGTTTTTCATTGATTTTTTTAAATCCTTATTCTGCGGGACTACCCTGCACTTTAAAACATAAGTAGGTATTTATTTTGGAAATACTGTTGTGTTTTTGATTCATCATGTGCCTAGCCTTTTTGCCTTCACCACAGTAAGGTTTACCCCAAATAAATTTGGATACAGGCCCAATTAGGACTCGCTAGAACATGTGCTAGAACTCTGGATTCAAGTAATATCTTGGCTCAGTTCAACATACAACACAATTTCAGATACAACATCTGCCGCGAGACCTTCGAAGAAACCCGCGAGGTGTGTCAGCTGATCCAAGATCGTGTATATACGCCCTGCCTGGAGAACGTTCCAGAACACTTCGAGCACATGGCGCGCGTCATGCTGGACGGCATGTGGTCCGTCAACCCCACGGTAGATACGGACGGCTTCCTGTACTGGTGCCGCGTGCTGGCTGACGTGCCCGGCTACATCTACAGCGAGAACGACAGGCTGCAGCTGCAGATTAAGCTAAAGAAGCATTTGAAAGGGAAATCTCTTGATACAGGTGAGATTTTATAATCGTTTTGAAAGAAATTTAAAAGATTTTGGCTGGTCAAAAAGACCTAAGAACCAAAGTAACAGGTATTCACATGTCTCATTTGTACGACAGGCGTGGAATCGACAGAGCTCATGTGCAAACCGGCCGTCGACGGCCTCCCCAAGACCGCCCCTCGCCTCCTCTACTACAAAGACTACGACACCGTGGACAGCGCGCCCTTCTACAAACAACTCAACTTCAAAGCCAAATACAAGATCTTCCTCTACAACCTCTACATGATTCTCTATTCCTCCTACTTAGGACGGCTTTATTTCAACCTCAACTTCTGGTTCAGTGTACTCCTCATGAGATACTTCCCGTACTTGGCTTTCATCAGATTCGGCATCAAAGAGTCTCTTGTTAACATCTTCGAGGAGGACCCGATGGACGACACTAAACCTAAGCTTAACGCAGAGTACAACAAGCCGCACCAGCCCGAGCCATTTTACAAGGCTGCGCTCAGTTTAATTTGGTAGTACGTGACTTTTATCGACCTCCTGGCTCGGTAAACAGTGATTATCGATATGATATGTTCTGCGCATACAATCAGCAGTTGTTAATTTACGACGCGATAAGTGGATGAAAACCTCATTGTTTCAACGTTATGATTTTTGGCTTGGAACATATGAAAATGTGTAATGAACATTTAGTAGTCGTGTATTAGTATTTATTATAAGTATTATTGGGACATTCCCTAGATTGTTAGACAATTATTGAGATATAATGACGGTGTTGGTTCATAGCTAATTTAGATTTATTATTCTTGGATGATTACTATGTAATAATTAGTAATTATTTATAATATTAGTATGAATAACTGCCTCTACACAGCAGCAATAGAGATAGTTTCATGAGTACATTTGACATTATGACTTGCTAGTACTAGCAAAACGATTGTAATAATTAAACATATCTTTATTTTCTCTCTCTATTATTATTTTGACAATATTTTATCCAGTTTAAGAAATATCCTTAATGAAATGTATGTTAAATAATGAATTCATTATTAATTTATTGAGCACAACTGAGTGCATTATCGTAATTAATGTGAATAAAATTAGCGCGATTACAAGATTAGTTGGTTGTATTTAATTGTGCAGGGTTATAAATTATAGATAAACTTTTATATGAGATTGACATAGACGTAGATCATTGTGTAGTGTAAATAATAATAAGGTAATAATAATTCATGAAATCATGTTGGTATGTATTCCATGACCTGTTCCATATTAGGGACTATATATACTTTCCTGTATGAAATTTTACTAGTGAATTTGACATGATGATATTTAATATGTATTTTGTAAATACAATGTAGTTATTGTCACAGATATGCGAAGAAAGCACTACTTTTTTAAAACATTAACTGTTGTAAGCATAGGCATTGGTTAAAAAATGTATGCAGGTAATCATGTGTCTGTGAAATTATTTTACCCGAACATTATTTATAATGCATTTTATATTTGAAACATTGATCATATTTTATTATGTTTGACATTAAATGTTAAATTGACGTGAGAAGTCAATGCTGTGATGCTATTTATTAAAACATAATTTATTATTATACAATGCACTATGTTAATAATAATAATATGAGACAAAAATCAATGCACAAAATCTTTTATCTTAGACGTAAAGATAAAATTTATTATGACAATATATAAAATTAATTTACATCTTAATTAAAATTTTGTAATGGTTATAATTGTTAACATTTTATTGAGATAGCTTTTCAATAAAATGCTATTATTTTAAAAGCACACCTTGTTTAATTTGTGTACTATATTGAATTTCTTAAAATACAAGTCGAAAATAGAAGGGCTAATAGATGTTTATTTATTTACAACTTAATTTCAACTCACGCAAGGTTGATATTTGTTTGACAACCGAGCGCGCTGCGCTTCGCCAGGTCTGTTCCTGTCCATCGTAGGTAGTTAATCCGAGTTACCGTGTCGCCACTGGTTGCCATTGCCAACTACAATATAAGGAACAGCATGAACCTGCATAGCTCGCGGAGGGTTCTGGGTTCAAGTCTCAGTCTGCTGGATTAGAAAATAACAAATCTATAATTTATAAGATATTGAATCTGTCTAAAACCCAACGAATGACCAACAGCACTACATGTAGGCTCGAGGTAGACGAGCAGGATATAGTTTATGACGATGAATGTATCTACTTGGCCCAGTAGATATACTTGTTATATAGGCGTTTCGATGACCGAATCGAAACGCCTGAGGAAAATGTATAAAAGCGTAATAAGTAATCCTGAAGTGTAAACTCATCGACATGTGTATTCTGCCCTTCCTAACCTACGGTGATCAGACCTGGCCGCTCACAGAGTCGATAGCCGGTAGTCGACGTAGGCAAGAAGGCTGCCGGGCTCGACGGGATTGGAAGGGTTACATCAGCCGCATGCACGATGGTCTCTACACAATGGGTACCTGAAAGAGAACGGTGTCGCCGAAGCCGGCCCAGAAAGAGGTGGTGAGATAACCTGGGCGCGGATTGAGGTGGCGCGGGAAAAGTTCCTGGAAGGACTTTGAGGAGGCCTTTGTCCAGGAGTGGGACAATACAGGCTAGGTAAAAAAATATATGTAAAAACAAGCTATCTAGTTTTTCATTACAATTTAGCTTGTTTTACTCACGTATTTTTACGTTTGCCCGACTACTTTCAAACTACTGGAACTCTGAGACCGAATTTTAAAAACAAAACACTTAAATCTCAACGATAATTTTATTTAAAGAAATCCTTTGCTTTTAGCCTCGTGCGCTTGGCGACATTGATCTGCAGTAGATTGTCCGTGAGGTCCTCAGTGACGCCAACGTCACCGTGGCCGCGCGGCGTGCGCACGCGCGGCGTGGGGCGGCGCGCCACGAGCGGGCGCGGCGCGGGCGAGGGGCGCGCGCCGCGCGGGGAGGGGGAGCGGCGCGGCGACGCGTGCGACAGGATGCCCATGTCGTTGGGCGTAAGCTTCAGGCGCGGAGATAGTAAATGTTTGGCTGCCAACTTACGTGCTGCGGGTGACATGCTGGCTAGGCGCTCAGTGTTCGATCTGAAACTGTGAAACATATTATACGTTTAAAATATATCTACGAAATTAAAACGAGCAAATTACGAGAGCGCGTCATGTATGCGCGCACAAGTAACTTCTTATACCCGGTTAAAAAACCTTACATGAAAAAATATTTTAGGCAGCACTGGACTTTGAAACTATTGGATACCATGTACCCATTTTTGAGTCCGGAATTTCTAAATGTTTTAATTGTTACCTTGGCGTAGGCGGCGCGACTCTCGGCGTGGTAGGTCTGCGTCGCTTGGCCACCTGTTCGGCCAGCTGCAGACCGATACGCTCCCGTACGCCCCCCTCCAGCATGCGGTACGCCGCACCCGCACCCACGCTGTGCGGCAAACGAAATTAATATACTTAGTATGGTGAAATTATAGTATGTGTAATAGTGCTAGTCACTCTGAAATCAACTTAATTGTCATTAAAATAAAGTTGATATTTGTTTAACTTGAAATAGGGTGGGGGTGTGCAGCACTGTGCACTTTTACATAATATGTCTTCTAGGGTTCAAATCCGGACAAGCACCAATGTGACTTTTAAATTTATATAAACTTTCATCTTGCACATTACTGCCATCGGTGAACAAAAAACATAGTGAGGAAACCTGGACCTATACACTCATTTGCAAAATAAACAGGTGGTTTAATTGTTTTCCCTTGCCATAAAATTTATAACAATACGAAATAGTAGATTGTATAACTAGTGTATAAAAGAAGCCATTTATTGCCGAGATGTTTTTATCCACCCGAGCCGCAGGCGAGGGTGGGTAGAAGTCGAGGTGTGACTGTCGAGTGGGGTATCAAAATGAAGGGTTTTAAAAGGTGATTACAAAAATATATACAACTTATATGGTTAAAAGTAATGCGAAATGACAAATTGTAAAAAAGTGAGATAGTAGATTGTACAACTAGTGCATAAAAGAAGCCATTATACCCGTAGACGTTTATATCCACCCGAGCCGCAGGCGAGGGTGGATACTTAAGTCGAGGGGTAAAATGGCTCGTTTATGCCTGAGTTATACACTCTGCTTTTCACTTCGATTGCGAGAAAATGAAACAGGCATAAAGTATATAACAGTACATAATTAATCAAAAATGTTGCACAGCATAGCCAATTCCCGCCATGAAACTTTTTTTTTTAATTTTCAACATGTGTTATTCGACTTGGGTACTTCATACTGCCAAGTCATAAAAACGTTTTTTTTGTGTTTCTTTTAGATAATTATTGCTGAATTCTCATGGAAAAATACAAGGAAACGTGATTGAAGCTTTAGCATCAATAACGTCAATTGAGCTACGGTGGCACCAAATAGCCCGAATAGAACGTCTTCGTCTATTTAACGCTCTATAATATTTGCAGGTAAAGATGAGATGGCGTTCTTATTGCTGTGTCTAAAGCATATGATTCAAATCTCAAATCGTTTATTGCAATCCATAATGTACAATTCCCCGCGGGCTTGTCAAGATAAATGAGGGGAAGAAAGTAAACTTTATGCTATGTAGTTACCACCGCCTGTGACACAGCAGCACATATGCATGCATTCACCATCATTTAGAGAATTTATTCCGGAAGGGTTATGCATATGATATATTAATATTAAACTTACATATAAGAAAGAAATCTCGATGGTTTTACAAGTCGTAAAAACCGTATGAAGCGGGGTGGTGTGGCTAATTTAACCATATTTCAAACGACACAAACACAACTGTGCTGTATTTTATAGGCTATACTCACGCAGGCAAGGGCGTATCCCCTCCATCGAGGCGGAAGGGCGTGCCCTCGATCTCTCCCCAGGTCATAAGCGGCGACTGGTCGGGCCCCTCGCCCGGGCGCGGCGACGGCGTGGCTACCAGCGGGTACGCGTCGCCCGGCTTTTCGCTGGAGATACTAACGCCGTCCACGCCTATCTTGCCGGTTACGCTTGCGTCCTGGAAAATGGAGGCTATTAGTATGCATAGAATAACGGGTGTAAAAAGACCCATCACATAGCCATTAACTACGCATTCTGAACATCAAACTAAGGTATATTTAATTTAGCAAAAAATATTATACAGGGCGATTGGAAGATGGGTGCAAAGCTTTAAGGCGAAGATAGTACAGACAATTTAGAATCATTTTTTAAGCCATGGTTGTCTTAGACAAAAAAAAATTGGTTGGTTGATTGGTTGGTAAAAAAAAATTGGTCTAAGACAACCATGGCTTAAATGGTTCTAAATTGTCTGTACTATCTTCGCCTTAAACCTTTGCACCCATCTTCCAATCACCCTGATCTTTTTTTTTGGTGTGAAAATTCGCTGCTTTTGGTTGTGCGCAATGTAAAATTGTGCTTATGGGTGCATGCAGCGGAAGAGAAGTTGTGGGAGGATTTAAAGATAAGTTATACATGCCCAAACACCAGAAAAAAGACGCCATTAAAAAGTACTTGCATATTACCTGACTCCTAGCGATGGCAATGATGGCTTCCTTGTTCTTGACGTGGTCGAAGGGCTCGGTCTTGAGGCGCGTGTTGTGGTGCACGAGCTCGGGCTTCGGCGGCGCGTGCTGGGACGCCGCCCCGTCTGGTACGTACATTATGTAGTTTTTCGCCGTGTAGCGCCAGGTGTCCAACTTTAAATATTGATAATAATTTTTGTAAGTAACAAAGCCTTAGGCACCTGTCCCACGAGCCTGCCGGGGCAGCGGGATTGTCCGAAAGGGTTACCGCTGCCCGGAACATAAAGGGCTAAGGAAGGAACACGGGTGGGTTTTAGCCAGTAAGATAGATGTCATTAGATGATTTCCCATTGATAAAAAAAAAAGGCACCTGTCCCACCGCCACCGGCGATTAACGAGAAGCGAGTAGAGATAGCAACTACAAACGAGTTGGCGAGCAGCGAGTGTGTAGTTTGGATAGTTTTGTCGCTTGGCTATGAGCGAGTGCGCGAGTACGACAAGAAGAATGACAGTGCCCAGTCACTTGCTG
Source organism: Hydraecia micacea (assembly GCA_914767645.1). Classification (NCBI taxonomy): domain Eukaryota; kingdom Metazoa; phylum Arthropoda; class Insecta; order Lepidoptera; family Noctuidae; genus Hydraecia; species Hydraecia micacea. The sequence goes on from OU611797.1 coordinate 10,907,640, forward strand.
GTATGCGGATGTACTAAGCGAGTCTCCCAGCGAAAGTTCTGCCCGCCAACCGAGCGTCGTTGAGCGAGTTTATTCTTTGATAGCTCTTGTCGCTGCGAAATACAAGTGGAGAGAGAGTTCTCGCCGGCAGTGTGAACAGTCAGCTATCAACTATGATGTGTATCTCTTTTACTGACACCGCCCTACGTCTATTTTACGTTTCTTAAGTCGATCGATAGCTAGCCGCTTCCTTGTCGGCAGAGGGACAGGTGCCTTATCCACAAGATAGACATATTATGCAAGTCCACATTACGTGTCCGTATATGGAGTGAAGTCTAGTTAAATCACATAACATAAAATTACGCCTGTATCGGGTGAAGGGTTAGGAACAGGTGCTTCAATAGTACACCCAAATTTCGCCATCAAATCCTTGTTTTCAATTGATGTACCAATATAAACTTTACCCAAGTGTAAATTAAGTAGATTTGAGAATGACTAGTCATTACAGAATTGAACTTTCAGAAAATATTGAATCGTTACAGACAAAAATAAACTTTATGACTAAAGGCTTTTTTTCGATATTAGATAAATTGGAAACTGTAAATGCAGTTTAGACTGTTACCTCATGAGGTCTCTCAGTCTGGTCCGCTTGTTGTTCGATAGAGGGCAGCGCGAGCGCCGCGTCCGCGATGGCCCTTGACGTAATTTCCGATTGTAACTGTGTTGCCAGCTTCGCGGCGCGCTTTTTGTTCTCGAGTGCGATGACGCGGTCATAGCTCGCGTTGTCTTCACTTGTGTGAGTAGATAGGTATGCATCTGTAAAGGACAATTAAAATGTTTTGTTTTGACTGGTTTCCATAGTTTCACTTTAAGATTCTTCTTTTCCTGAAGACCTCATGTTTTGTAAAAAATTAACGAAAATCCTGGAAGTCACACACAATTTACAACAATTGAGTGCAGCCGTAGCTCTGCAGGTCCTATAGGACCCCCAATACAGTACTTCAAACATTGGGCATTTTTTCAAAAAGTAAATTTAAATGTGCAGGGTAACTTTTCCATAGGATGCACCTTTTTTTTGAGACCTACAATTTTTTACATGACTGGCCTATGTGTTTCTGAGTAAGGTATTAAAACCATACCTAAAGAGAGATTGTCTGTGGCATCTTTAGACCTGTCTGATATGATAGATTCTGTATCCGAATCGGGCCGGTCACTTCTTATTGTGGGTGCTGCTGGAGAGAATGGTCTGTCCAGGTGAGGCGTGTCAAAGGTTGCTGGGGAGTTATCTGAAAAGTGAAAATTTACACATGTTTTTCAATCTTTAAAAGCATATTTTAAATGATATACACAAATTGCATAACAGCTATTCTTTGTATTACATCTTTTCAGGAAATGGCTTTATTACTGCGTGGATGTGTACTAACTTAGCCTATGGTTATTTACAAATCTCATAGGCCATGAAGAATATTTATGGAAAAAATTTTAATTAAAAATATTTGTAAAAATTACATTAGGTACTCAAAATTATTTAATTAATGGAGTACTCACAAGGTTCTGTTGGTGGTCTCTGTCCACTGTACTTTCTGGTCAGTTCTCTGAGTCGGGCATAATCTTTGTTCTCTGTTGCCTCCAAAAATTCATTCTGTGCTTTTAGTTTTTCCAAATCAGGAAAAAAATCTCTCTGTATAATTTTTGCAATGCCCTGAAAAACAAATGAGATATTTTATGATCAAATAAATCAACTTTAAAAACATTATTTTAATGAATTGGCGAGTGGAACCGTTTTGTTTTAAGGGATTGTTTTCAAATGCTTACATAAGAATAAACCACAAATGGATGCAGTCTACAAATACCTACTTACCTACATAATACCTACATTGAGAAATCTGCCGATTTTTCTCTCTCTTAGCTTTAGTAGGCAGAATCCATAACTCAGCTTGCCAATAATAGTAGGTAGCTATATAATGTTAAGCATTTATATAATTTAAGTAATTGTTATGGAGCAGCGTAGTGAAAAGCATGATTAACAATGGACATGCAACAAATGAATATTGTTAGTCAACATTGGGAATGTTGAATAACTTTTCTGTGGTCAATTTCTTGATTAGGCACTTGTTAGGCAGGTCTTTTCAACTATCGTGACCACCATCATCTTCTAGTAAATAAGAGCTGAATAGATATTAAGTAGTTTTCTCAGCAAACTTTATTACAGATTACCTCGACATAAACATCTTCGTCCAAAACTTGAGCTTTCTTTTTCTCTCTCCGTTTAGGGATTTTTGGAACCTTGAATATTGCACTCTCGTGTCTTAACAACTTCATGTTTTCCAACGCTGCAGCCCCAGGTTTGGCTGTGTTATTTTCTCCCGACATAATGTAAACCGATGAATAAAAACCAACAATAGTTTAGAACAAATAAGCTTTACATTTAGTAGGACGTTAAATTATGACAACTTTTTTGGACTTAAATCTAAAATTACAAATTAATCACATTGTGAAAAGTGAAAGAAAAAGACAAAAAAGTTGAAAAGACAACAAAACATTTAAAAAATGCAATCTGTCACTGTCAAGCACAGCTGTCAAGTCAAGTGTCTATTCTAGTTTTTAATTATGGCAAGCAAAGCCGATTTCGACCATTCTGCCAAAGTCTAAAGTGAATTGTATAAAAGCAAAATGTGCATTGTAGTAGGTAAATTAAAAAATAAATAAGTTGGACGATAAAAATCTTCGATGATACTGAATCACAGGAACATTTTCGAATGGCATGACATGAATGACATTTTGCTTTTGGCGTTGATCAAATGAACAGGGAATCTTCATCATCTATTGCCACTAAAGGAAATAGCTAGGCTTTGCCTTTGCAAAGCCCAGAATCGAAGATTTTTATCGTCCAACTACTATCCAGCGTCTAAGAATTTGTCAGCTAGCTGTTACAAGCGTCTTCTTATACGCATGATCTATTTATCTATTATTATAACTGTACTAATAATAAAGCTGAAGAGTTTGTTTGTTTTTTGTTTGTTTGTTTGGACATGCTAATCTCTGGAGCTATCAGTCGGATTTAAAAAAATATTTTTGCACCTGATAGCCCAACTCTTGAGGAAGGCTATTTGACGGTACGAGTACGACTCTTCGTAGCCGAGCAGAAAGAAAAAAAAGTCAGAAAGAACGCTAAGCAAAAACGAAGTAATACCGCGGGCAGGCTATGCGATGCGACGGGGTGGGTCGGGTGAACAAGAAATTTCACGCGGACGAAGTCACGGGCAGGAGCTAGTTATATGCCCCGTTGCGCAGCTGTTGACTGCAAAAATACGGCGACTCATGTATTTGCTAAAGATGTTAAAAGACAATTTTAAAACTTTGGGAGAAAGCTTCCGAAAAAAATTGGAAACCCAATATTTCGTCGAGACTGTGCTATCCTTTAACCTGCAGACTTTTATGAGAGAAATTAGTGTACAGGTGATAGTCTCAAGAGAACTAAGCCCACTCCCACTGACCGAAAGCATTGGTCAGTGGGTCGTCTTAGGGGCGGATTTCATTACCTACAATCATCACTTATGTTGTGCTATTGTGTAAATTATAGTAAGGGAGTGTCAGTGTGTGTGTTTATATTTATTTATCATATCAGAATTAACATCTCGTACGCCTCCTGTCTTCAACAAAAAGTCAACAAATATAAAGTAACATTCTTATAAATTATAAAATGTTCATATTTTATTTACTTTTCCACTACAGCTGCTTTTATCAGTGGTAGACGCTTTCCTTTTCTTTAGCTCATATTTTAATAGTGCTAAACTCGAAGTCGCATGGTCGCATGTTACATAATTATAATTTATCTAGTTTTCCTTTTAATTTGTGATTGACACGAAGGTAAAGACAATCAAAACAACGGCGGCTTTTAGACGGTGAACAGTGCTGCCACTATGACGATCTTTCAGTTTTTAACCCCATTAAATTGGGGTCGGCTTCCTGTCAACCTGATGCAGCTGAATTTCAGCATTTTACGTGGAGCGACAACCTGTGCGCAGTGTGTAAGAGATCACTGTCATCACATTTTAATAAACAAACTAAAAGAAGTAATCGCGTAGTGAAAACGCGATAGTGCTGTTTGTCCTGCATAGCATCATCTCTCACACTGCTGCAAATACATCAAAGTCTAGCCGCTGCTCTTTAGCAGCTAGTTTTTCTACCATGACGATATTAATAAATGACGGCTCGGTCACATAATGCTAATGAGCACAGTGCCCTCGTCTTGCTATGTTATGCTATTGCTTTTTGGGATCAGGGTCAGTAGGTATTAACATTTGCCCATTTGGCACATCCTGATTCAAACTTAAATGGCGGCTCTGAAGTGCGCTACTCGCTGCGCAGTACCTCATCCCTCACCTCCGCTGACAGGTAAATTTGTTACTGCGCAACGGCTCGCCTCATGTTCCGAGCTGCCATAAAGTTTGAATCGGGCTGTAAGTAGGTGTCTATAGGTAGAAGTAGGATATAACAAGGGATGCGTTTTGGGAGATACAAAAATGCCTACCAAAATAAAACGAAGTACATTGTCGTTATCACTATAATTAATAATATATTTACTACCTATGATGCGTATTATAACTATCTACTTAGCTTTATTTTTATTTTTCTTTAGAATATACTCTTTGATGTAGAAGTCTGAGAACAAAAATAAAATAAATATGTTGTGTGGCAGGAACAAGAAGGAGATCCACTTGGGGTATTCACACGAGGGCTCGAACAGGACGTGACCAAAATGCAGGATCAGGATGACGAACTGCAGCTGAAAATATTTTATAAGTAATCAGAAAAAGAGTTCATAAGCACACAAGCTCCATTTCAGACTCGGCCTTTAGTCTACTTTACTCCGAAGCAACATATTTACGTATTTTTTTTTTTTTAATACATAATGGCAGGGACATCAACGCGCAAACTGTAAACATGAATGAAGTTTTTTGTGTATTCGCTTTACGTCGGTTATAAAAAAAAAAAACTGCCGTTCCATAGAAAAGCGCAATACCTATGCGGTCGAAATGTATGGAACAACAACTTGCGTAAACAATGGTCAAATAATGGACGAAAATTTTTAACGCAAGGGGTTTCAGAATCATGTACGGAATCTATGGTAACAGCACCCTCATTGTGTAACACACAATCAATCACACTCTAAATCATTTTGAATTAAGAATGTTGCTAATTATCCATTACTTTATAGGTTCGAAAAATTTGTCTGCTCAACAACGTATAAATAACGCAATGAATGTCGTTGAACTGTCAAAATGAAAGCCATTGCTATTGTTAGTGTGTTACGCAATTACTCCGCTGCGTCGATGTCCATGCCACCCTGTATAATAATAGGTACCTATAGTCAACCACACATCTCCACCATCGAGACCATCGAGAGCAGTGGTGGCCTGTGGTAACGGCAGCGACTTACGAGCTGTGGGTCGTAGGTTCGCATTTCGCATCCAGACAGGCGCTTTACTATGTGTAAATTATTTCATCACCACTGCTCTCAAAACGGTGAAGGAAAACATCGTGAGGAAACCGGCATGTCCTAGAACCAAAATTCGAAGACATGTGACATCTGCCAACTCGCACTGGGCCTGCGTGGTGGATTACGGCCCACTCCCTCTCACTGAGAGGAGGCCTGTGTCCCAGCAGTGGGAACATTATAGGCTGATTATGTAAACACACATCAGTAGGTTATAATTGACATTGACAGTGCCTTTATGTCGTGACGTAGCTTATTTTCATAGTGCAAACCACGGATATGGTGCAAACGATACCACTGATGTCGGCTGACTGTACATACAATGTTTTTGTCGGTAATATATTTTGTCGTCAACTAAGCAAAACACCAATATGAAGCAAACAAAACACTTACAATCTGCAGCTGTGTGATGTACTTCTTCCACCACTGGCGCACCCACTGCGGCCTCACGATGGAGACCAGGTAGTAGGAGTACATGACAGCGTGCACCAAGGAGTTGATGAAGCCCAGCATTACGCCGTGACCTCCTGAAGAACATAGAATTGCGGTTTCATGGACTTCGGTTCGTAAAAATTATGCGAACGGTAACGTGTTTGGGCCATACCCATACCTAAGGTCTACGTTGTTGTCATTGTTATTTGCGGTTCGGTAAGCTCGTACTGCTCAGCAGTAAGTATCAAAGTATGTTACCTGCTATACACCATTTGAAATAACATTAGAAATTTAAACAAACCTTTTTATCGTCCGTTCAACCGATTTTGACTTCTATTCCGTAGGCATAAGGATGACATTAAAAGCAAAAACGAGGTTACAATACCAACTGTTTACTGTATCTGTTATTTTTCATGCCGCCAACACAATAGAAGTCAAAATCGGTTGAACGGACGACAAAAAAGGTTTTATTTCAAATGGAGTATACTTAGTTGTTTCCCAGTGACGGTATTCATTTCCATTTCAAGGGGGACGAGTTTTATATGATGTACGCCTGGGACGCTCAAATGCGATTGGATTGAGGGATTCAATCGGAATAAGCCATGCTCATTGCTCTATCCTATATTATGCCGTCGGCGTTTTGTTAGTCTCTATTTTTGATAGTCATCAGAGAGCTCACACAAGGAAAGAAAATTTGTCTGGGTCGCTGTCGATACGGTGAAGAGAGAATATATTATGTACGTATACCTACGTTTATAAAAATAAGGTGCCGCCCTGCCATGCCGGCAGTTTTACCCAAATTTACGAGTCGCTCTTTTACTGTTTAATAATTTCACCCCCTGAAAGGATGCTTTTAAAAACACCTTTTGCATAGTTACCGGATTATGAGTTTTAATAAATCTATACATGGACTAATAATATTTAGTAAGGATGTTTGTAAGAAGTCCTTCGGAGTTCGCGCGGTTTCCTTCGTCGCGGGCGCGTTAGGCCACTCGACCCATTTCGTGCACGCGATGCTGGCATTGCTGCAACTCTTGCGCAAGTAGGTACACAATCAAAATTGTTATGATTATGAATAACATTTAGTTTTAAGGTAAGTATCACGACGTATATTCTCAAATATTTTTGTTTAAAAGTAAAAGTTTTACAATGGTCGTCATCATATTATTTTATTACCTGGGTTATGGGTACTTATTTATTTTTTAATTCTACTTAATTTGTATTATTCTTTACACGTTTCAAATTTACGATTCATGCAATGGGCAAATAGGTACCCACCTATTATTAACCGACTTCAAAAAGGAGGAGGTTCTCAATTCGAATGTATATGAACAGCTACTGCATTTCCTCTTACGATTTGTCGCAAGTTTTCAATTTCATCCTTTATAGGGTGACTGGTAATTAGTGACCGATACATAAATACATGATTGTACTCATTACTTATATTAAACAACTTTTTCAAAGAAACGATTATTTTTAATTTACCAAGCGCATTACGGCTTAAAGACGACAGGTTAAACTAAACAGAGGCTCGAATGGTGTCGAAACTACACCATTCGAGCCTGTATGTGGGCATCTCCGGGAAGACTGATTGCTGCACACAACGAGGCTCTACAGGGCAGCACGTGAGTATTATGCAACCATATTCTTCTTGTCGTTCGAGCCGTTCGGGCTTCGGCCTCAAATTATTCAGGCGGGGTGCTAAATAGACCTAGTGTTAGGTTGGATGCACCGCATGCCAGTAGGTGACATCACAATCAACACAACTGTTTCTAGTTGAACATACCTGGTACATATTTGGTGCCTATGAATCCAAGTAGACACATTCCTAAGTGATGGTATACATGTAGGAACGATACTTGGTTGAACTTCTTCCGTAACACGAAGAATACCTGTTGGCATATTTTCATATTTAACCAGAACGCTTGAAGAACATGTACACAAATAAACATAAACACAACAAAAGACAAAGATACACAATATGAAGTATTATATTCTAGGGTTCTTTCTGTTTATTACCCTCTATAACTGGAATATAGATAATCGAAATGCGTTCAATTAAGTAGAGTGACTAAGTTAACACGTTCGAGGACGCTACCACTTGAGACTGTGTACCAAAATGACACAGTAAATGTCCATACAAATTATACGACGTATGAGTACGTAGCCTCCCATGAAAATGTATTGTTTTAAAGACATCATGACACAACCGTTTTATCACGTTATCGTATAAATACGTTATGTCATTAAAAGTAAGTTAACTAGACGTGAACGGGATTAATTCATAGTAAAATAGTATACTGTCTGGCTAAGGAATAATACATAAATCAAATAAACTAAATACTTACGATGTTTTGTCGCGGCAAATATTATGATACGCCACGAAATGTTTAGCGAACGCGAGCGCACCCCGCAGTGACGCAGCCGCATTGAATGTAGGAGCGCGGTAGGCGCGCGCGACGTATTTACACGTTGTGCGTGTGTGAGTACCGTTCCCGCCCACTGTCAACGGCACTTATTTGAAATAGTTTAAAACTTACTCTACGTGACAGTAAAGCTTCGGGTATTTTAAATGTTGTGACACAAGATACATTCAATAGGATTTTAACTTGAACGTTCATCGGAAATGTACGTTCTGTCGTAAAGTAAAAAAATTATTTGGACGTCATTGTACGTTGTGCCATATCAAAATTTCGAACGATGACGTATAATCTCGTTCTGTCCTCGAACGTGTTAAGTGACTATGCTCGATAAGTTTCAATAATTATTTTAGTATGCACATGCAGTCTCAAAAAGTCTCATCGTTTCATGGCCTCCAGCCGTCGACATCATCCTGTAGCCTCAGCATATGATCCTGGGGCTACCATGGATGATTTGATTGTTGAGAAAGAATGAATACGCACTGTGTCCATGAGGTCGATGACTTTGATCATGTAGTACATCCAGACGCGGCTGACGACGACGCGCTCCAGCGGCGTGTCCTCGTAGATGATCTTCTGGCACCACACGCTGTAGTAGCCCGACAGGTACAGCCTGGTCAGACACTGCAAACAATGCGAAAATTGTCTTAGAACATAGACTGACTATTTAATGATATATTTGTTTTTTTTTTATCTACGCTTACTGGCAGATAACATTGTTCTAACCCTATTTATGTTTTCTCTTTAGGGCCTGTGCTCACCACGTTTTTTAAACGCGCCGTTGACGCGCGTTTGTAGCGATACAGACGCGATACGCACGCGAGTCAGACGCAGCCTGTAGACCTTCTGTAGGATAAAAGCGCGCTGTCGACGCGACGCACGTTTCTAAAACGCGTGTCAACGGCGCGCTTATAAAACGTGGTGATTGTAATTCTTTTGAGAAAATAAATATCTTTAACCGTAAGTAATATGGTAAAACATTTAATTTAAGCTACAATGACCCATAGACATATGCCTTACAAACTAACATATTATTATATAAAGTACTAGCTCTGTCCGCGACTTCGTCCGCGTGTTTCTTGTTCCCCGACCCACCCCGTCACATCGCATCGCTTGCCCGCGCTATTACTTCGTTTCCGCTTAGTGTTCTTTTTTACTTTTTTGTTTTTGCACGGTTCATGAGGGTACTAGCGTGATGTTTATAGCCTTTAGCCTTTCTCAGGAATTGAGCTGTCAAATGCAAAAACATTTTTTATTAATACGACTGTTAGTTCTAGAGATTAGCGCGTTCAAACAAAACACTCTTCAGCTTTATTATTATACATAGATAAATAATATAATATTGAAGGTGCAATCCCGATTATCAGCTTCACTAGTAACATGTTCTCAGCTGAAAACTATGTGTTCGTCACGGCGTTCTCACCTACCGCCTGACGCAGGTCCTCACCGGACACGGATGTTTCGGGAGGTTCCTGCACATCATCAGGCGGGAGGAGACGCCCGGGTGTCACCATTGCGAGGATCGCCCAGAGGACACGGTGGAGCATACGGTGGAGGTCTGCCCCGCTTGGGCGGAGCACCGCCGTGTCCTCGTAGAGGCGATCGGCAACGGCGGCGACCTCTCGCGCCCGGCCCTGGTTCAAGCCATGGTCCGGGGCGAGAGGGAGTGGGAGGCGGTCACCTCCTTCTGCGAAGCAGTCATGCTAGCGAAGGAGGTGGCGGGACGGCTCAGGGAGAGAGCCGCACGCCTCAGCCGCCGCGGGAGACGCTACGGGCGTCGGGAGCCGCGTGACGACTCCCGGCCACCGTAGGCGCGGGCCTGCGGACGGAGAGTAATGGGTAGCTCTCCGTCCGATCAGGACCAGGCCCGTGCCGGACGGCGCGTATGTGTTCCACGCGCGCCTCAAAGAGATGTCAGCATAAAGGAAGGGGCCCGCCAGGGCCGAAGCCTGCCGGGGTAGCGGGATCGTCCGAAAGGGTTACCGCTGCCCCGGAACATAAAGGGCTAAGGAAGGAACACGGGTGGGTTTTAGTCAGTAAGAGTCTGACACTTCCTTCCGCTCCACGCAGAGCGGGAGGAGTCATTAGATGATTTCCCATCCAAAAAAAAAAAAAAAAAGGGTATCGATATCCGTGGGGCCGATATTCAGACTAATTTGAATGAACGATTTCAGGATACATTACTGCAATTTTTGGCAACAATTAGGGTGCCCTAATTGCATAACATACTATCAATCTCAATCTGAATCATTTTGAAGGATATTGCTAATCCATTACCTCATATGTTCGAAAAATGTGTCTGCTCAACAACGTAAATAACGCAATGAATGTTGTTGAACTGTCAAAATGCAACCCATTTCTACTGATAGTGTGATACGCAACTAGCCCGCTGTTCTTTTTTTCTTACATTCGATCTAAAACTCGAATATTTACTGGTGACTATGGCGTTACGTGTGAGAGCAAAGGAGGAACGCCAAAATATATTTCTTGAATCTTAACTCTCGTCAAGTTCACCACAAGACTTGATTGTATTTTCTCCGGTCTTTAACGAAATGTCTGACAATTCTCACGCAACATGTACTTATGTATACATAAATGTACTTTAAAGGTTATTATTACTCGTATTATAACACTAGCTGTGCCCAGGGTTGCGATTACGTAACTGAGACCTATTCTATTGTTGTTGATTAGTTTCGGTCAAAAACGTTGATGATGACCGTAAAGATATGTAAGATATTCTCTCTTCTGCAACGCATTAGTTTCGGGGTGTTTACAAAGTAAACGTTTACATAAACATTTGTGGTTTTTATGTAAGTACAGCTCCAGTCGAGCAGAAAGTAAGGTAACGACGATGGAACATTATTCCACGGCCTTGGGTGCAAGCATTGGTGCAAGTAAAATTATAATAAAATGGTGTTGCAGGGTTATCATGAATAGTCACGATTACCAGAAATATTGACTTCTGACTATAAAAACAAGAAAGAGAAACCGTATGACGTAATAGTTATATACATTGCACACAAATATCCTCTCAAAATTATTTTTTATCGTCTTTCATAAAAAAACATGGTATGGTGGAATTAAGATAAGTGTTAATCGTCTAAATAAATAGTTAACAAACTACCTACATATAATTAATTAACAATTTTGCAACATAAACGTTAAAGTAAACATAGAAGAGTTAAGATCAGCAGTCAGCAGTTTTGTAAGAAACTCTAATAAATATTATAAGCCTACATATTTATGTGTTTATTATTGTACGTGTTTAATTTTTAAAGCATATGATGACATTTTCGTCAAAGTTATTATTTCGATTGTTAACAACGGATTTCTAAAGATTTTATTGTTATTTAATTTTTTTTTATGTTTATATCACGACAACACAATGTTTGCGCCCAATTTTGAGTTTTAAATACATATAAATAGTATGTTATAGTAGTTTATTGTTATAGTATAACATTTACATAATTTAAAAGCTAAAGTCTAAAATAATCTATTATATAAAATTCAAAGTCCTGACTGACTGATATATCAACGCACAGCCTAATCCGCTGGTCCTAGAGACATGAAATTCGGAGGGTGTGTTATTTGTGAAGAGTAGGTATCCACTAGGAAAGGGTTTTTCGAAATTCCACCCTTAACAGGGTGAACGGGGGGAAAGTGACATTTCACGCAGATGAAATCGCGGGCTAAGTCGCTAGTAATATGTACAAGTACATACTTAGTACATAGGGCATCAAAATATTCGTCCAAATCGTTGTCAACAGGAAAAGTACAAATATAAACATAGAATAAAGCATGAAACAATTTAAAGAATAAAATATGACGGCATTTAGGGAAAACCTAATCTAATCAGTCCACTCCTAACTGGCTGGTTGTAATAAAACATGTTAAGTACATATTATTATTATTATGAAAATGGAAAATAAACAAAAAGAAAGAGAAGAAATCTAAAAAATATCAAAAGGAAAATGATACCAATTTTGCAAAAGACATAAATGGGATCAGCGAAAAGGTGAAAACCTTTTTGCTGATCTCGTTTATGTCTTTTACATGAACAACTCTCCTGTGAAAACCTTCGACGGGAGCTTTTAAGAAGTGTTTTTCTGCATCATATATTTTTTGCTGATTTTAAGCTATGATAAAGCATGGCAGTTAAATGAAATGGTACATTATGCAAATAAAACGAATTCATGATTGATTACACATTAATTTATTAAAAATTGTTAGGAAATACTTCTAGGGCCAGGGCCGATTTCACTGAATTACTCGCATGCACGGCGGCGGCGGCGGCGGGCGAGGCAGCCCTGCTGCGTATCCTTGCCTTGGCTCAATAACTTAATTGTCATTTCCTACGCTTTTCACGATTGCAATTATGCTTTCGTAATGTAACGGAATTTCAATGCAACTGCTCCGCAACGCTAATATTGACTGTATAACTAACGATTTAACTGTCTCTGATTACGATAAACTTAACTAAATTTTGAGCAGTGGCGGATCTACCAGCAAGCTGAGTAGGCTTAAGCCCAGGATGGCAAATTTTTGGGGCGGCAAATTGGAGGACCGTCTTTCAGAATTCAGAAAGATTTCTGCAAGACGGTTTTCTGATGTTTTTCCCGTTTTTCCTTTTATTGTACATTCAACTGTACCGCAAACTTCTATATTCTATAGTAAAACACCCAGGTCGCAGCCCCCAACCAGTAGATAAATGATAAAACACCCGATGAAGAAATGAAAATGGCCGCGACTGATACTTTTACGATTAACAAATTTTTCGTTGTTATTGATACTCGTATACTATCCGAATTAAACTCAAAGCATTTCAATTAAACTAATTACAGGCACTTTTGAATTATCAAGGGGTCGGTCAGTCAGAAAGATGAAGCTAGTTGCTCATTCCAACGCGTAGGTACCTATGGAGAAGAACGGGCAAGAAACTCCATGGACACTCTTTTAAATGAAAATATTAGAAAATAAATTTAGGCCTACAACAAATTCAATGACCATAATGGCCACCCTGGCTGACTTTGTCACTTACTTGTGCTGCGAGGTACGCCGACAATCCGATCTGTATTACATTGTATAGGATGATGACGTTCTTAAGATTGTACGGCGCACGCTTGGCCATGAACGCAGGGCCCCAAGACCGGACGAATCTGTGGTACAGGTACATTATCAGCACGATGGGCACCGGGTTTGACACCAGCAGGAAACTGTTCGTCCGAGGATCTGGAAATTGTAGACAAATAAACAATCATTATTACAGGGATCTTTAGGTTTATGACCATGCAGGCAACGCATGGCACCATTACGGACAGTATGGCACCAGTACGGACAGTAAGGCACCAGTACGGACAGAATGGCACTAGTACGGACAATATGGCAGTAGTAAGGACAGTATGGCACCAGTACGGACAGTTTGGCACCAGTACGGACAGTATGGCACCAGTACGGACAGTATGGCACCAGTACGGACAGTATGGCACTAATACGGACAGAATGGCACCAGTACGGACTGTATGGCACCAGTACGGACAGAATGGCACTAGTACAGACAATATGGCAGTAGTAAGGACAGTATGGCACCAGTACGGACAGTTTGGCACCAGTACGGACAGTATGGCACCAGTACGGACAGTATGGCACCAGTACGGACAGTATGGCACTAATACGGACAGAATGGCACCAGTACGGACTGTATGGCACCAGTACGGACAGTATGGCACCAGTACGGATAGTATGGCACTAATACGGACAATATGGCACCAGTACGGGCAGTATGGCACCAGTACAGACAGTATGGCACCAGCACGGACAGTATGGCACCAGTACAGATAGTATGGCAACAGTACGGAGAGTATGACACCAGTACGGACAGTATGGCACCAGTACGGACAGTATGGCATCAGTACGGACAGTATAGCCACCAGTACGGACAGTAAGGCACCAGTACGGACAGAATGGCACTAGTACGGACAATATGGCAGTAGTAAGGACAGTATGGCACCAGTACGGACAGTTTGGCACCTACGGACAGTATGGCACCAGTACAGACAGTATGGCACCAGTATGGACAGTATGGCACCAGTACAGACAGTATGGCACCAGTACGGACAGTATGACACCAGTACGGACAGTATGGCACCAGTACGGACAATTTGTGAATTCTGTGGGAATAGCATCTGTCACAATGTACAGTCCTTTCACAATTATTTATATTACCTCTGATTTTGCATCACTGTCCAAACCACATTGATCTTTATTATTATTCTTATAAGGTTGCTGTTAGGTCGCTGCCACTGACAAGTGTAAAAATCATTGTGATCTTTATTCTCGTTGCAATAAGGTCGCTGCTAGGTTGTTGCTGTCAGAGGTAAAATAATTGTAAACGGACTGTAGTGTGTGGCTGACAGTCGCTGTGGCTGTGGCAGCAGTAGTACGTTAATAGACTTAGGGCTGATTTTACCAAAGTCAGACAATTTTTATTCTTGGAATAAAATTGACGACTGACAGTTCTAGTATGGAAAAACTGTCAAAAATTCAAAAATTATTCTCAGGATAAGACTTATTCTAGGTATAAAAGTTTGGTGGAATGCGCCCTTAATTGTGCACGTGCAGCTTTAAGTCAGTCAAACGTGTCGATTTTCCCGTTTCCATTTTCATGCGGGATTGACAATGTATTGCCTATTTTAGTATAAAAGAGTATTAAATATTCACAACACAAGACCCTGTCTGACCTGACGCAGAAATGTTTTACTTTCACGCGTTGCATACGCATTCTTATGAATATGAAATGTTTGAATGATTATGATGGAATATGGAATCACTGAACTTTTCAATGTCATCTTTTAAAAAGTCAGCATGCAGTCATATACATTATCAAATTGCTTCAAGTCTGAGTAAAAAATCAAAAAATATTTCTGCGAAAATTTTTCTTTGAGGTGTCAAGGAAAATAATAAAATTTTATTACAAAATAATTGACACTCTTTTTGGAGTATATTTTCAGCTTATAATTTATTTTTAGAGAATTGCAGATTTTTTTTGTGATGATTATGTCCATTAAAGAATAAGAAACTAAGTTATTATTTGAATTTCCTCCCCAAATTATATATTTAAAAAATAAATCATAAAAAGTGGCGCTTACCCGCTAGGTCCTCGTTTACGTAGCGGTAATAAGTTGTTATATTCCGTATTAGGGTGCCCATGTTGCTCTTTATGTCGCTGAAAAAACAAAAGCAGTTATGTTTGGTCTCTTATAAAATATACACATACTTAAATTAGTTTCTAAAAAAAACCTTAAAAAATCACATTAATATAACTTCAATATCATCTCATCATTTTCGCCATATCAGCTTCTATAAGTCTTAAATATATAAAGCCAAAATCCACATGTAACATTCATTGAAATAGAAAAACGTTCCTAATGAACTAGGTAAAACTATAGACACATTTATATGTATCAAAAAGTAAGTAGGGACTGTACATAACTATCAGTCTACCGGGATAGTAAATTTATAATATCAAAGTACTTATTCGTAGTTATCAAAATAACTTCGCTATTTCGCAAGACTTCTAGCACTGCAGTACAAAAATATACAGAATAAAGACAAGAAGAAGGGATTTCTTTAGAAATAATCATCACCTTTGTACCTATTTTTCCTTTTTTACTTTTTCTGTTCTTTTCTACATATTTTTTTATAAACATACAAGAGTAGATATGTTTATATATGTGTGCGCATAAATGGTTAAATAAATAAATAGAATGAAATGATTATACTATTGTTTTTGTTGTTTTATGTTGATGACCTTTCATTGTACTTC
Organism: Hydraecia micacea; assembly: GCA_914767645.1. Taxonomy (NCBI): domain Eukaryota; kingdom Metazoa; phylum Arthropoda; class Insecta; order Lepidoptera; family Noctuidae; genus Hydraecia; species Hydraecia micacea. Next base: position 10,923,793 of record OU611797.1, read on the forward strand.
CACGAACTACTAAACTATTTTCATGAACTCTTTACAGGAGCAGCGCCCGCGCCCGCGCATCGTGTATGACGAAGCAACTTTAAATTACAAATACTTTATACAGGGTCTATGGAAATGTCACAATTTAAATATGCATGTAAGCAATAAATTAAGAAAGGGTTAGTGATCCCTGAACGTGCACTAATGTGAACTACTTATTATATACATAGACACAACACATACATACAACGTCTCTGCGCTGAAAGGTAACAGAGCATACTCGTAGGTAACTGAAAGGTAACAGAGCATAGGTACTCGTAGGTAACTGAAAGGTAACAGAGCATACTCGTAGGTAACTGAAAGGTAACAGAGCATACTCGTAGGTAACTGAAAGGTAACAGAGCATACTCGTAGGTAACTGAAAGGTAACAGAGCATACTCGTAGGTAACTGAAACTCACTTTATACGAGTACTCTACAGTCTCATTATGAAACTTGTCTCATGAAATAGTATTTAAACACACACATGACATCACGCCTGTAATCCCTGAAGGGTTAGGCTGAGATGTACCTATAGTGCAACCACATGTCGCCAATAATGTTTAAGCGAGCCTTTGGTAATTTATTTATCAAAATCTCCCTTACAATACAACTAACATTACACAACCTACCTAATGCGAAAGCGTGGTCTTAAAATTAACTTACTTACAATTTAAAACTATGAACAACGTAAAAAACTAGTAGTATTTATAATGACATCTAAAAATAATAACTACTTTAATATAATATGTTCCCTAAATATAAAAACTCCATATTTATAATAAAATAAAAACAAAAACATATAACCTACTCTAATCTACACTTAACATAAAAAGAACATCAGTCATCATCTGCCTAGCCTTTTCCCAAGTATGTTGGGGTCGGCTTCCAGTCTAACCGGATGCAGCTGAATACCAGTATTTTACATGGAGCAACTGCCTATCTGACCAATACAACCCAGTTACTGGGTAATACGATTTGGTAAGACTGGTTGTCAGACTTTCGGGCTTCTGATTACCCATAACGACCAATGACTAGTGATAACGACTGTCAAAGATCCACGAATGACAACCGAGACCAAGGTTGTGTATGTAAAGTTGGTTACCCATCCACAGACCAACCGCGGCAAGACCTGATCGATCGACCTGTGCGGCTGTTATTATTTAGCCATAGGCCCCTCCGTCAAAAGAACATCAGTATTTTTGCGAATTCACTCAAATGGCATAGAAAATATATCGATCTTCACGTGAAGATAATTAAGCGCAGGCCATACTGGGAACGAAGCTAAATTCGTTTAGCGTCGCTCTTGTAGCTACCGCGTGTTTGCATACTTTGGTTCACACCGCGAACTATGAAACCGAACAATGATAAGTTAAAAAAAATAAGTTCAAAAACTAAAACCCGACTACAGAAAAATCACGCTCTAAAAAGTATGAAATAATAAAATATTCGGGTTATTGTAAACTCGCCACAACGAAAATTCGCCACATTTAAAAATATTGGTTAACTTGCCACAGTGACAAAATAATTCACAATAGGTATAGTAAACTCGTCAAAGGTACGTCATCGTCTTAAATTGTTATGTACAAACTATTCAATATTTATTGTCTATTAAATAAACAATTTACACGTCATATTTTTTAATGTATTTAATACATATTCATAGGGATGTTCAGAGGATAGCCGTGGTCGTATGCCACTTTGCTTCAAACCTTATGATCGCTTACTACTGTTAGAATAGGTCCTAGGGCGTCCTCTCCCTCCCGACCTCTTAGGGCCTAGGAGGTCATATAGTGACCTTATTGATGACGTTCTTTAGAAAGGTCAGGTGAGTAGTACTCGTTCTGTAGTTTCTGCCTATCCCCGTGGGAAGATGGCGTGCGTTTATGTATGTTTGGACGTTGATTCTAACGACAGAGATGCAGTTTGTTTACATGCAGCATCTGTCACTGACCTTCCCTTTATTAGGAGAGTACCTTCTGGTACTCTCCACCCGCCGACACATAGGTTTCTACCTATGTGTCGGCCTGTCTACTTATAACGATTGTTTAGTTACACAGGGATCGTAAAGTATTACTAATTAAGTATTAATTATTTTTTTAGTTTTTATTGATTAATTATTTATTATTATTAAGTATATTCATAGTTATGCAATGAATGGTCACCTTTTCAGTAAGTAGTCGACCGGGAGTACCTACGCATGGGATCTGCGTAACACACTTTCAATCACATTCTGAATGATTTTGAAGGATATTGCTAATCCATTGCTTCATATTTTCGCAAAATTTGTCCGTTCAACAACCTAAATAACGCAATGAATGTTGTTGAACTGTCAAAATGAAAGCTATTGCTATTCTTATTGTGTTATACGCAATTACCCCGCTGATGTAATTACATGATTTTGACACGTCAATTGATGATATCAACAAGTTTAATTTCAGCTTTCGACTTGAACTGATTGCGTCTATTTGCTAAGTTTAAGACATCATAAACATATAAAAAAAAAACAAGCCCGCTCAGGCGCGTATTGTATTGATTACGCAAGGTTTTTATTTGCATAAGGGCAGCGAACTACTGCGGTGGACTCATTATATCACAAGTAGGTTTTTCGATGGTAACATACAACAGAATGTGATCCAGTATCATATTTCTTCGTTCTCATTTCAGTTGACTAGGTACTTCCTAGTTTTATTTTATGTAAGCAAGCAGGTATCTAATGCCTGTGTTGGGAAGGGTAGAATGCATCTACGAGTAGAGATAGTCCCGTTGTAGTTGTGTATTTTTAAGGAAGCCTAATCAGCCTATAATGGTCCCACTGCTGGGACACAATGACACAAAGCCTCCTCTCTGTGAGAGGGAGTGGGCTATAATCCAGCACGCGGGCCCAGTGCGGCTAGGTGGATAGTTTTTGATTGACACATGTCTTCGAATTGTTAGTTCTATTACATGTCGGTTTCCTCGGGATGTTTTCCTTCACCGTTTTGAGAGCAGCGGTGATCAAATTAAAAAAAAAAAGTGCCTGGCTGAAATCGAACTCACAACCAACTCGTAAGTCGGGGCCGATGCCACTGAGCCACCACTGCTCGCACTGGTACCACAGATTACTGAATGTCTACTTTAAGGAAGCATAGATAGACAAACAAGTTATAGATTTTCCATGCAGCTCGTCTGACCATCTGTTTGTCCGTCTGTATGTCACAGCCTCGTTTACCGAGAGGCGAGAGGGACTATGAACCTATTACGCCCCGGAACCTGGAAAGCCCCTTAAATGTGGAGATAGGCCCAGACCACTATTATTCTGTGTATGTATTTACAAAGTCATAGTCATATTAGTGGCATTTTAACGTTGAAAAAATACAACCAAGTAGACTTTGTACACTGCACATCAGTTCAAACAAACAATTGAAAAATGTAAACGGAGTCTTGGCTAAAATATAAAAAAAATAATAAAATGGCTTCTACCGATTTCCTTCGAAAAATTGTGTTTGTTTAGATGTTAGGAAGATAAATAATTAATTAATTATTTATTGGTAAGAAATAAAAACATAGATAATATACTTTTTTATTTTATTTACTAGGTAAGTATATCAATTCTATTGTCTAACAGTGGACGAATGTAGGCTTTTATATATTATTTTATATATTATTATATTGCATTGTATTATATTGTATTGTCGAAATGAATTAAAAATAAACGACCATCGAAACCCTCTGACACGCACTTGACCAAGACTTAAAATCATTTGTAATTTTATTAGGAAATCTGTTCAAATCAAATCATTTATTTGCTTGAATATGGGTAGGTACATGAGGTGATACATAATTACAGCAGTTCTTTAAACCATATCCTACCTTAATAGGTGTGCAAATATTTAATAAAATAAAATATACACATACATCTTCTGCCCATGGGGCCAGGCCTGGTTAGGCATAAAATTACAGAACGCCCCTTGCTACGATCCTTACACACTACTTTTTCCTCGTTGACGTTCACACATCTGGTAGTACCACACAAAAACACAAATAAAAATTGTTCCTATTTGGCATACAATCGAAAATAATTCATACATTTCAAATAGGTTATTCGGTGGGATTACGGATAATATTTTCAGGAACGAAATAAATTACGATAATTTTTGGGATGGCTCACACATTAAGGTGAATGCGCAGTGGTAGACCGCGAAATTCAAATTTTCTTACGTTTTTTGCAATTTGCATGTCAGTGTCAGGTTGTATCTTGATCAAAATTTGATTCGCGACAATAACAGGTACGTATTTATAGAATTAATAATCATTAGAATCATTAATACATCTTTCTAAGTTAGATTTGTACCACTAAGCAGTTTTCCATAAGAGATTTGTTGTCGTGGTACAAATCTAACTTAGAAAGATGTATTAATGATTCTAATGATTATAATTCTGTAAATACGTACCTGTTATTGTCGCGAATCAACTTTTGATCAAAATACAACCTGACACTGATCTGAAAATTGCGAAAAACGTAAGTAAATTTGAATTTCGCGGGCTACCCTGTCACTTCCCCCTTAATAGAGTATTCCCATCAGCCCAATTTCATATTTATTGTCTACAAAATATGTTGGCGGCATTGAAGGGCGATATCAAATAATCAAAGGACAATTGATCAAAAACTTTCAAGAGGCCAAAACAAAGATTACTTTATACATCTTTATTATTTAAATAGGCTGAAATAATTGGTTTGCCAACATTTGTTAACTAAAAACACACGACGAATAATCACAAAAGCACCCAAAATATGAAAAAGCCGAAAGTTTAGGCTGTTGAAAAATTCTTTCAACCGAAAACTCACTGGTCGCTCACCGAAGTTATATTAATTTCGTATGCATCACTATTTGTTTTGTAATCCTTAAAATGTTTCACATAATTAGGAACTATGATAGTAAATAAACAAGTACCTGGCCAGGAAACGTGTACTGAAGCCAAGAGTTCGCCTAGAATGACTCTGAACGGCACTCCAGCGCACCCGACCGGCGTCAATGAATTAAATATACTGGATTAATTGAAGTAAACTCACTTTCCTTACCTCTACTTTTTAGTAGTGTGCCTCCACACATACCGCGTGTGGATCAACGCGTGATTTTTTTTATTGTTAGTTACAAAGAGTTTTGGTACTCGTATGTAACTGCAACATATGCTGGATTATGCTGAAAGCATACAATGTTTTTGCGATCATTTTTAGTTATTTTCAGTAGTAGGTCAGAAGAGACTCTCTGGTTCCGTATGTTGATTAGAAATTCAGAAGTGAGTCAGTCAAGTCAGCCAATGCTTTGAATAGCATAATCGGCCTATAATGTTCCCACTGCTCAGGCCTCCTCTGGTGATGAAATTATTTACACAAAGTAAGGCGCCGGTGTGGGTTCGAACCCACGACCTCAACTTGTAAATCGGGGCCGTTGCCTTAATTGTGGAGGAACCACTGCCTAATCAGGTTAAGCCATTTTAGAACAATTAGGTAATGTAGGTGATAGGTAAGTCTGAATTCTATTTATGGTAAATTATTTACGGACAGAATAAAATTTATGAATAAAACAGGAGGGAGATAGACGGCTTAGGTACGCCTAAATACAATTCAATAGGTGACTAACATAATATGGAATTAGTACCTATGTACTAATTAGTACAGTGAATAATTAGAATTACTGTAATTCTAATCTGTAATAAAGATAAAGTAGATTGTTTAATTGGGGAATGTATAATCAGTCTTACAGTAATTTGACTATTTACTTTACGACGAAGTAAACATTAACATTACGCAATATTTTCTCCTACCACAATGTTTCTTATTCCTTTGGTTAACCAGAATAGGTACTTATTTCTTCTTGTTTTTATTTATCCGTTTACGCCGGATTAATTAGACAAATATTTTCGTGTCCATTTCGCCAGGGTCATATATTTACGACCAAATACCACAGCTTGTTTAATCTGCTTTTTTATTTAAAGCGTTCTTTCTGACTTTATCTTTTGCTCGGCTCCTAAGGGTCATAGCGTGATGTTAAATAGCCTATAATCTTCTTCAAGAATTGGGCTACGAAATGCAAAAAAAAAACAAATCCGACTGGTAGTGCCAGAGATTAGCGCGTTGAAACAAACAAACACTTCAGCTTTATTATTAGTAATAGATATAGTAAATATATAAAGGATAATGGAATATGTAAAAAAAAAGCGTCATTGCTCTTTCTCATCGGGTCATCAGGTTGGTTTATTGGCCCCCGACTCATTGAAGTGGTAGTAACCGTATTGCGGTCTTAGTCGGTACGAGTACATGACCCTCCGTTCTTCCCAGACGGACGGTACCTACTGTACTCTAGAGAATTTCCCCACAGAAAAACAAAGTTAGTAAATTGTTCAATATTAATTAGTAAGTATTGATTGTAAACATATATTTTAAGGTAAGTAAGTACGAGATGATACTCGTGGAATCCTTGAAGATAATAACCCACCCTAAACTCTTCCACCGAGAACATAACACACATTCTGCACCATCACCATTACACTGATTTAAAGACGAGTTATGAGAAAAATAAATTTTGTATAGAGATTTTAAATTCCTCATATCTCGTCTTTATATCAGAGTCCTTTCAAAATATATATTTGGGAATCTAGATATTCTGTAACCCAATCGGAATAAATACAATATGTTTGATTTACAAATTATTTTGATATTACGTTTTTATGAACAACGCAAAGTGAAAACTATGCCAGAAAGCTTATTATACTGTAAAAGACTATATTGAGGACAAAAAGGCTTGGGATTGAGCTTCTCCAATAGGTTTAGACAGTGAAGGTTGTTTTTATTTTTTATTTAGGTATTTTACAATTTATTTTTTCTAAATAAGTATCTATTTACTTTTAAACAATGACATGTACATTTACTGTATAAATTAAGTATTATTTTATTTTAATTATTGTGAATGTGATGACTATGCGGGTCATTGTTTCCGTTTTTATCATGGTCTGGCAGTTTGAAAGAGAGCACGAGGCCGGTCGCCAACACGATGGTCTGACCAAGTAAAAGAAGCTACGTCCTGAAGCAATTTTCAACAGGTGGTGATGGCAACTCTGGACCGGAGTAGATGGAGGCAGATTGTCCGCCTAAAAGGATCCAGTGACCACGATCCTCAGTAATGAGGGACCGATTGAAGAAGAAGTTTAAGTAGTTTATGCGACCTACCAAATGTCCTGTCTTTGGCATTGTTCGTCGAATCGTTGAGCTCCTTAAGTTCTGAGTTGAGCTGCACGGTTACTGACAAATGCGTGCACTGACTGGACAGGTCCACTCAATGTGTGGTTATTTCTTCAAAAGACCATTTCAGACACCAATCTACATGGTCCTCAAAGATTATGTCCGGATTTTTATATACATATTGACATTGGTGAATTTTATATATACAATGACATGAATATTTACTTTGTAAAGTATTTTTTAATTATTGTGAATGTGAGGATTATGTGGGTCATTTCTTTTTTCTGTTTTCCTTCTTAGTTAGTTTTAATTTAATCATGATCTGGTAGTTTGATTAATTTACGCGGCCTACCCAAATGTCCTTTCTTTGGTATTATTCGTCGAATCGTTGAGCTCCTCAAGATTTTGTCTGGACTTTAAAAGAGACTGTGACCTCTGAGTTTGTTTCGGCCTTTCTTCTCAGAATAGTCAGATAGGAAACGCCGACCTCATCTAGCTTTAAAAAAACATGATTGACGTGTAAAAGTGTTTGTACAAAACTACTCACAGAAAATAAATCATTTATCATTATTATTATATTGATTAGGGTCTGACAACCAGTCTTACCTAGGGGTATCGTATTACCCAGCAACTGGGTTGTGGAGGTCAGATAGGCAGTCGCTCCATGTAAAATGCTGGTATTCAGCTGCATCCGGTTAGACTGGAAGCCGACCCCAACATAATTGGGAAAAGGCTAGGCAGATGATGATACTGGTTAGGGCCACAATTCTTAGATAGGGTTCGATTCCCAGGTCGGGCAATGTATTATTGGCTTTTCTATCTGGAATTTCTCAGTAGCAGCCCGGAGTCTGGATTGATGAACGGTTGATGGCAACAGGCACATAGGCTCGCCCCCTATTACATGGGACTTAAGCATAACTGGCGAAATGTGGATGAGCTATAGGTACATCTCTGCCCAACCCTTCGGGGAAACAAGGCGTGATGTTGCGTGATATTATGTTATGTTTATGTTCTTAGGTAGGAGAAAACAGTTAAGCTGAAGATATATAATATATATTATACAGTCATCCATACTTAATATTATAAATGCGAAAGTGTGTCTGTCTGTCTGTTACCTCTTCACGCTTAAACCGCTGAACCGACTTAGATGAAATTTGGTATAGAGATAGTTTGAGTCCAGGGAAAGAATATAGGATACTTTTTATCCCGATATTCCCACAAGAGCGAGACTTATGCGGGTGAAACCGCGGGGCGCTGCTAGTATTCAATAATTTCTCTATGTATAAATGGTAAAAAAAAACAGTCAAGTGCGAGTTGGACTCGCGCACCGAGGGTTGCGTACAAATTTGTAGGTATGTAAATAGTTAATCGCGATTTTTTTTTTTTGTAATGTAACTACAACGGTTTCGGATTTTTCCTTTACTTGTGCTACATCACAATATTGCTTGTTGCCAAATTTCATCGATCACTGGGGTGATTTTAGTGAGGTAAAAATCCCACACTCCCCGACCTTTTATTGAAGGTTTCCCCCGACAACAAAAAAAAAACAGGTAAACGGGAAACGTACCTTATAGGTTTTGATTCCGGAACATAAACGCCCGTATCTTTTGATTGCGGCGACTTAGAAGTTTGATTTTTTCACTGCTTCAAAGGATTGCAGCCTTGAGTATTTGATATTAATTTTAGTTTGATAACTCCATGCGTTCCTGAGAAAAATGGTCTTCACCGACGGACAGACAGACGGACAACGAAGTGATCTTAAAAGAATTCCATTTTTCCTTTTGAGGTACGGAACGCTAAAATACGTATCAGGATCTTATTTCCGCTTTGTCGTAGAACCAAGACCGCATTTTAACGTAATTTGAATATTCAGTGTAGCATTTACCTCCTTTTTTAAAACGCCACAATTGTGTATAATGAACCTTCATTAATTAAAATACTAAGTTCTTTGTGTCTGATTTGGTTTGGCTACTGGTGTAGCCACGTGTTGTACTTGAAGTAAATACTTACATTTATATGTATTTAAGTATAAGTAGGTACAAAGTAAAAAAAATAAAAGTTCCGAATCTGTCGTCGGTTATTACTTTTGTAATCACACTAATATTATAAAGGCGAAAATTTGTGTGTGTGTGTGTGTTTATATGTTTGTTACTTCTTCACGCTCAAAAGGCTGGACCAATTTTGATAAAAAAAATTATGGAGGTAGCTGACACCTCGGATTAACATATAGCCTACTTTTTATCCCGATAATGCGACGGGATCGACACTTATGCGGGTGAAATCGCGGGGCGCAGCTAGTATTTAAAATATTTAATTAAGTATTAAACTAAACTATAGGTATATAACTCATGGTGGTCAGAGAATGTATCCTCGTTGATGAATTTTGGGCTAAACATAATTAAAAACTATAACAGTACTTTACTAAATTACGAGCTGACCTGACCTACGGGAAAAAAAATTCCCGCTGGAAAGACTAGTCTGACCACCAATCTGACCACTGGGAAAAACCCAATTTTGTCGTGCTATTTTTGCCATCGACACGCTAAGAAGAAGAAGACTATATACAGGGTGATTGGAAGATGAGTGCAAAGCTTTAAAGTGAAGATAGTACAGACAATTTAGAACCATTTTAGCCACTGTTGTCTTAGACGAAGTCTTACCAATTTTTTTTACCAAATTTTTGTTTTTTTTCCAAAATTTTAAGTAAACTGCTTATTTATGGACAAATTGAATGATAACTGAACTAATTTATAATTTATTTAATTAAAGTAAGGTGTAAACAATCTAGCAAAACATGTTTTAGGCCTCTGTGTCATTAGACATAAAAAGTAGGTAAAAAAAAATTGGTAAGACTTCGTTGAAGACAACCATGGCTTAAATGGTTCTAAATTGTCTGTACTATCTTCGCCTTAAAGCTTTGCACCCAGCTTCCAATCACCCTGTATAACTATATGTATATATAATATTATAAGTTCGAAAGTAACTCTGTCTGTATGTGACCTTTTCACACCTAAACCACTGAACGGAATTCGATAAAATTTTACAAAATTATCCCACCTATCTGGTGGGATAATTTCCGACAGCCACGTGCGCCAAGCCGCGAGCAGAAGCTAGTTAACTGTACTGTATTAACTGTCTTTGTGCAAGTCAAACTCGCAGACTGAGTTCCATCAATATAGGGCTATACCTATTATAGTCATCACTTTTATTGTAACACGTATTCTGTGGAAGTTTTCTATACTTAACAGTTATAAAGATACATCCATGTGACAGACGGACGGACAAACGATGTAGTAGGCTAAAAGGTTTCCATTTTCACTCTTTGGGCACGTAACCCCCATAGTGAAAAATGATGCGGCCCTGAATGCCGCCCAACAACACCCACAAACACATCGATTTCTTTAGAGGGAAGTGACTAAGACTTGTTTTGTATTTTTTTATATCTAATTTAACTAACCTGTAAGGCCTCCCTCTCCCTTTTTAATATTTTCGGTATTTTTCAGCGAAAGTTTTGTAAGCTGCTCCTATAGAACATAATAAAATAGAACCTTTTATGTAAGTTTTTCATACAACAAAACCCTTACCTTGGAAATGAACGGAAGAGAGGCTACCGTCAGCATATGTTAAGCCAGCATACCTGGACGCTGAACTAGTTTCCTCACCACCTGTTTCAGTTCCCGTTCCAGATTCTCCTGCCACACACCCAACTCCCTCTACGCCAACGCCATTCCCTTCAGGCACTGTCACCACCAGAGCTGGCAGACGGGTTAAATTTAGGGACATTCTAGATTTATAATTTTTATCTTATATTGTTTTATTTTATTTTTTCTGTGTGTATTTCTCCGTGGGCGGGTGGTGTCAGGTGGTGTGGCGAACTAATTGTTTATGGTTCCCATTGTTACATATAAAAGACAACACTACGATGAGCTAGAGCGCGATGTCTATCATCATCATCTGCCTAGCCTTTTCCCAACTATATTGGGGTCGGCTTCCAGTCTAACCGGATGCAGCTGAATACCAGTATTTTACATGGAGCGACTGCCTATCTGACCTCCACAACCCAGTTACTGGGTAATACGATACCCCTTGGTAAGACTGGTTGTCAGACTAGAGCGCGATGTCTATGAGGCACAGAATAACTAGTTGGTCTGAATTTGAATCAGAATGAAAACCATTATTATTCCACTCCATGACTGTGATTTATTAACACGATTGTTACTTTGTGTTTGAGTAAACGTGTATTCCTCCGTTCAGGCGCGGTCCGAGGGGGGGGGGGGGGTCGTGGGTGTCATGACTCCCCCCAAAATCTTTCAAGCTGTCGAGAGTGAATGAGTTACTTGTCTTACTACTTAAAACTGTACTTGAGCCACTGAGACCCCGATGGGCATATACAAAAACATAGGCAGAGATGGGGACCCCTACAGAAGTAAAAAACTTTGTACTTTAAAAATCCTGTTATAAAATATAGAATGTACTGCAAGAGCGAGCGAAGCGAACTTAGGATTATTTGATATTGGGCACCCCATTCATACGTAAGGTTCGAAAGGCTTATGTTTAGGCCAGATTCCAAAACTAAACTGCTGTAAAACGAGTTAAGTTTTTTATCATAATTCGATAAAGTAAGTTTTCTTTCTGTATGATGGTCAAAAGGAAATCAAAAGGAAACAGAACCTATTTCAAGATGGGGTGCTAAAATTTTCAAGTTCTCTTCGCTCGCTCATGTTCTGTTGATTCTTGAGCTTTTCTTCATAAGTCGACAAAGCAAGTAATTCCTAGTCCTTTTGGAATGATCAAAAGAAAATCGAACCTATCCGAGAATGTCCATAGAATGGCTAGAAGCTAACAATTTAAAGGTCAACATTAGTAAAACAAAATTTATGCAGTTTCATACTTACCGAGCAAAACCGTTGAACCTAAATATAATGTACAAAGGAGACGCCCTGACAGAAACTGATACAGTGAAATTTCTTGGAATGTCCTTAGATAAATTTTGTTCTTGGAAAAGCCACGTCAATGATGTTTGTGGTAAAATAAATAGATTTGTCTACCCTCTTAGGCGTATTAGCTGCGAGATATCTAGAAACGCTGCAATTACCGCATATCACGGCTATATATCCTCCATTTTGCGATATGGTATCATTCTTTGGGGGCGCTGTGTGGAAATTGATCAAGCATTTGTAATGCAAAAAAAATGTTTAAGGGCTATATTTGGGTTGAAACAAATAGATTCTTGTCGCCCATTCTTTAGAAAATATAATATTCTTACTTTACCGTGTATTTATATCTTGGAATCTTGTATATTCGTTTTCAAGCATAGGAGTCTTTTTCAGAAAGCGACAAGCTACTATGCCCCTCGATCTCATAATGCCAACAAGTTATATAAACCCAAGACAAATCTTACAGTCACATCGAACAACAGTTTTATCATGTGCATTAAATTGTACAATAAAATTCCAAATACAATTACGTCACTCCCATTTTTTAAATTTAAGCGTATCTTGACACAAATATTGATTGATAAATGCTTTTATAGTGTACTTGAGTTCCTAGATTATAAGGTGTAAGTCCTGCATTGTAATATCAGGTACTTTTATAAATAATTAATTTTTACCAAATAAGACTCGATTTAATACAATATTATTAACTGCATGCCTGATTCAAACTTATAATAATGCTTAATAATTTCTTAATTAATATAATATATATCTAATGCTTTGATATTAAATAATTATGTAAAATTTGCACGCCGACATTAATGGCAGAATAAGAGATTCATATAGGTACCTTATCTTTAAGATCTCTCTGTACCTACCTTATTTATGCAAATAAATGATTTTGTTTTTTTTTTTTGATTTGAGAGTGTGCAAAATTTTCGAGCTCGCTTCATTCGCTCTTGCATTCTACATCCTCGTAGTTGCTTGGGTGGGCTTGCCTGCATAAGTCGACAATGTAACTCCTATTTCTGCTTGAAAATATAAAACAAAATCTAACCAAACCGAGGCTGGTTGTTAAATTTTCGAGCTCGCTTCTCTCGCTCTTCCCACCCTACGTAATCTTTAATCCCCGAAGGGTTAGGCAGAGGTGTACCTTCATATAAGTAGTAGGTACTTATCACCCCTATTTCGCCAGTTATATTTAAGTCCCATGTCATAGGGGGTGAGCCTCCTGCCACCAACCGGGCACAAATCCAGACTCCAGGTTGCTTCTGGGAAATTCTGATGGAAAAACCTAACAACACTACCCGAACTAGGAAAGAACCCAGGAACTCATGCTCAGCAGTAACGCTTGCGACCACTAGACCAACGAGAAGATATACCTCCCTTATTAATATTCCTCGGCACCCATGGTGATCCCCCCCCTCCCAACATCTTGGGCTGCGACCGCGCCTGCCTCCGCCATACTACTACGTTGTATTACGTTGTCAAACAAATGCACATCTGTTACAACTGGATCGAGTTTCATTTTTAGTAAACAGGCGCCATAACGCGCCTAAAAAACATGATGTATTTAACCGACTTCTTTTAAACGACTTCAAAAAAGTAGGTTCTGTATTCGACCCGTATGTATGTAAATTGTATGTCCGCGATTTTCTCAAAAACGAATGAAGCAATTTTGATAATTATTTCATTAATGTGATCTACATACTTTCAGGAAGGTTTTAGTGTATAATACATTACGTAATCGTTCTTATGTACGAAGTTATATGCATAAATGTACTGCATCTCCGGCATTTCTATGCGAATTTTGATGACTCTTCTAGTCGGTGTCTTCAATACGACTAAAAAGATAAAAATAAAAACTTTTTTACAAAAAAAGAACGACCGACTTAAAAAAAAACTACAAAGTGATAAATAACTTTAATTTCGGAAGTCGGTGTCAAAAAACGAAAATGCGGAACCTACGACACCGACTTCCGAAATTAAAGTTATTTATCACTTTGTAGTGTTTTTTTTTTGAAGTCGGTTGTTTTTTTTTTTTGTAAAAAAAGTTTTTATAACATAATCTATGGGAGGTACAAGTCAAGTTGAAATTGATAAAGAAATGTCAAATTCGAGTTTTTAAATAACCACAGAGTACTTTTTGATCTCTTTTGATAGACTATTAATTAAAATATATAAACTCGAATTTGACAAACAAGCAAGATTATAAATAAAGCTATCAAAAAGTCCTCTGTGAAATAAAGTTTATCAGGAGAGAAGTGTACAGTGCACAGAGTACTTTTTGATAGACTGAACTGACTGACTGACTGGTACAGTGTGATTGAGTAAAACCCTGTGGCCGCACTCCTCGGAACATGGAAAGAAGATTCCATTCAATTGTATCTCAATATAAATCTCTATTTAAACAAGTAATACCTTCCTACCAGATCTGTAAAAGATCTGTTGTTCTTTCATATAAAATACTCGGCGAAGGAAGCACAGAGTCAGAGGAACCTCCCATCTTTCTTTTTCACGGCCTTCTAAGCGGTAAAAAGCAGTGGGAAAGCATAGGGAAAATAATACTGAATTTGACACGAAGATCTGTGGTGGCCGTAGACTTACGAAATCATGGCGATAGTCCACATGTAAACTCTCACAAGTATGAAGACCACGTAGAAGATATTCTAAATTTATTTCAGAAACTAGGAGTTGAACAAGCGACCCTCGTCGGACACAGCATGGGAGGCAAAGTAGCTATGTGTTTAGCCTTAATGGAGGTAAGGTCCCAATGACAAATTATATTTAAAAAGCAATTAGCTTTGAACTGCTTCTACCTCTCTCAACATAATATCAAAATCCCACCCGCACTGGGCCTACTCTCCACTCTATTTATAAAACTTAATATTTATGAAATTAAATTCTTAAATAAATCTTATCTTAGAATAATGAATGATTGAAGTGAACAAGTTGATTGTTGCTATTGTCAACCCATAGCAACGGTTATGAAGCTATTGCCGAGTGTAAGGATTTGACATACAGTTAAGGTTTAATTAAAGTATTTATCTTGTATGTTTTGTTTCCAATAACACTTGTCCATGAATGCTTGAACGCTCTACAACTGCGATATTTGTGATGATGCCGAACCGATGTGGGGATGTATCGAAATGTTGTCGCAGTAGATAAGGAACTTACCCTGCTCTCCTTGGGTAAATAGGTAAATAGGACGAATGAAAATCTATAGTGCCCTACATAGAAGAAATACCAAACTCATAGGACCGGCGCAGACCTGTCGAAGCGCAGTGCAGCAGGGTTTTCACTGCCAAACATTCATCATCATCATCAGCCTGTGGCAGTCCACTGCTGGACATAGGCCTCTCCTATTGCACGCCATTCAACTCGATTTTCGGCAACTCTCATCTACGAAGACGTCGCTCCACCTAGCCTGAGGGCGTCCCACCTTCCGTTTACAGATTCGCGATCTCCACTCAAGAATGACGTGTACCCCAACGATCATCGGTTCTACGGCTAATTTATGGCCGGCCCATTGCCACTTCAGCTTGCTTATTCTGTGAGCTATGTCGACAACTTTGGTTCTCTGCCGGATCACCTCGTTGCGGATTCGATTCCTCAGAGAGATTCCATGCATAGCCCGTTCCATAGCGATCGATCGACGGGCTCCATAAGTGTAGTTAGTAAATACTTGTATAAAATGACTTGAGAAAAAACGTAACGTTCTTAACTGGAGGAACAAGGGCACAAGTATGGGGAACAAGTATGAAACAGCCTGCGCCAGTGCATTCGTCACAGAAAACTACATAATATATTTTGTCTATTTCCCGAATAGCCAGGCTCACGGATAGTATGCATAGTTATTCGGGCGATAGTCAATTAACAATCACGCATATTTTCCCCAATTTCTATAGCTTCAATCGTCTCATAAACGTAAATAATGCAAATCAAATGATTGGATCCCTAATACCTGCGGATTTTTTATGGGTAACTACGTTAACCATATAAGTAGGTAAATAATGACACTAGCAATTCAAATGCGTGGATTATTCACTAATTTATTTTAAATGTATTGTTTACAGTATACATTCATTTCATTGTGACTCTTTGTTTTTAGCCACTTAAAGTAACTGGCGTATTAGTAGTTGACATTTCACCAGTTTCGACGTCGAAGCACTACAGAGACGACTTCCCGAAAATATTAGCAGCTATGAAGGCTGTGAACTTTAAGAACCCGAAAAAAATTGGTCGCGCAAAAGATGAAGCCAAGAAACAGTTAAAAGATGTAACCCCAGATCGTCACCTCTTAAAAGCTATTCTTGCCAATGTAAGAATAAAATCTGACAACACTATTGGTTGGAAGGTCAATATCGATGTCTTATTGAATGATATCAAAAATATTGCTGAATTCCCTAAATTAGCTCTGAAAAATAAGAAGTACTTCGGGCCGACACTTTTAATCGGTGGTCAGTTATCTGAATTAATTCCGTAAGTTGAACTTTCTTTCTTGTCATTTTATTTGCTTGGCAAGTACTTGGACCAGTTTGGCTAAGCTCACACCACGAAATTTAATAGTTGCGATAAATAATCGCCAATCTGTGAACAATACCAAAGAGTGCGGACTCTAGTATATTGGTATTGTTCACAGTATTTTATTGGTATTGTACACCGCAGTGCGCGGGCACTGCGGTAAAAATCGCTTGAAATGTTTTTGGCGTTTGCAATTTTATTTTGCATGAACATGCGATTAATAAAATCGCATCGCAGTGCGCGAACTTGCATCCTTAAAGTTATGCTTTTCAGTCAACTAAGGGTTGAAGACAATGGACACATAAAAACCTCTCTGCAATCTGTTTTTTTACGTGTAGGTGCCAAAACATTTAATTTAATCCTTACTCGTTTGATTACAGACCCGACGATTTAAATGACATTCGAGAAATGTTCCCGAAAGCCGTAATAACTTACATTCCCAAAACACGCCACAACGTTCACATAGACAACCCCAGGTCGTTTTTGGAGATTGCGATCTCTTTCATCAAGACCCATCACTACAAGCGTCAATTAAAACCGAAACCGAAAATGTCTACATAAGTACCTACGTTACGTGCTACATTGTTATTAAGTTTTGTGTGTTAAATTACATTAAAATGATTTCCATCATTTTATTAGGTAATTTTATTTAGGTAGTTAATTCTTCTTCTTCTTCTTTTGGTTTCGACGGTAGATCTATGTTGCAGTGTTGCTGATACTGTTTGGGCCCAGTAGATGGCCAGTTTATTACGACGTCAGGGGCGTTGCTTAGATTTTCAAGGGTGCAAGTAAACTGGACACTAGCAGATGGGACATATGTAGTTCAGGAGTCCTGAACTGTCAGGAGCACCGCAGTAGGTAACGCTGCAGTTCGCGACCGAGAGGCAGGTGTTCTTGGGGCTTAACGAAGTCTTGGGGTGGTGGATACCTCTTTCTCACAATTACGTCGCTCTTTGAGAGGTCTGTCTTGGATCGCCTGTGTGGACAGTAAGAATCATGAGAATTAGCTTTAAAAAGCCTGTTATAAATAACAGGCTTTTTTGAAGTAAAAACTTCATTAGGCGCGTTTTATTCTTTTACCCAGAGCACAAAGCTCAGGGACTGAAAATTATAAAAAGGTAGTGTTTGCGCCTAATGCTTTAACGACTACCTAGTGTCCATGTCAAGCGTTGCTAACTGTTTCGCATCGTGCAAATAAGTGACGGTAGTTTACGCACAAAATAAATCGCATATAAAAAATGTCTACCTGACTTTTTCGATAGAAGGAATTTTCTAACAAGGGAACATCGGTCCGCACATTTCTTTTTATTTTTATATTTATAAATTTGTTTATTCATAAAAACTTTTTAACAAAAAAATTAAACCGCCGAAAAAACTGAAAAGCAAAAAATAATAAACCTTATAACTAAGTTCTTAAACTAATGTAAGTATACCTAAGTAATTTTGAGTCGGCGCCAAACAAGCAAATTAATATCGTTGCCAGTGGTCGTGCGGATCAAAGCGCATTTTTTCGAATGTTATTAACGCTGGAGATTTCACGTTGCATTGTTAATTTGATTTGGTTATTTCTTTAAATTTAAGGTAATTTAGTGATATTTGTTCATTGATTTAGATATGTATTCTTTTAATTTGGAGCAATGTACTAGAGATACGACATTGACACACAGGACTTGCAAACTCAACTTGACCATCTACAGGAGAAACTAACATCAATTAGGTACTAACAAATATAATACATCTGAAGATCTAATGAGGGAAATATGTGTTGGCAATGAATGAGCTGGTGAACTCACTCAAACAAACAGCTGTGAGCGCTGTCAAACACCATCCAATGTACCTACACCGGACCCTTCATTATCAGCATAGAATACCTCATTACCGCATCCTTGTGTTGATTTGACAATTCCCTCTGTAAATAAGTAGTTCCATTATACCATGTAATCAAATTGTAAATCATGTTATTGTATTATTTTGTGATGAGATTGGAAAGGACTTGGGTCACTTGTTGACAGATGAATATCCGGGACACTCAATAATAAACTACTGGTTGTTCTTTGTTTCATATTATGAAAGAAATTATTAAATGTAACTTTACCCAGGATACAACTTTGTAATTTTTTATGTGTAATAGGGGAAATGTAAACAAAGGAGAACTGCTCCAGTATCATAGAACATTAAGCAACCTTAGTTTAAGAAAAGTTGTGTTGTTTACATTCCCTTATAGTAACAGTTTGCCACAGGAAGAAAATAGCTTAAGATTTGAATTGAATATGACATTGCATAACTTGACATTTAATAATAGCATGTTCCATTTAGTTGATATTAACAATTATGTTAGTAATAATTTCTATTTGACAAAAGATAGATATAACTTTGTTATGTACCTACTATCTTTCTAACTATTATAAAAGACAGATAGCTGTGTCGCTATCTTATTTTTTTTCTATTACAGCCAAAAATTTAGCTAAACAACTTGCTTCTTTTGAGCAATGCATTATAAATAATTCTGCCAATAATTTGGTCACAATTAATAACATTGATAATAATTTAAATTAGAAATTAAGACAATAGAGGCAACCTCTAGCTATAATGTACTTACAGAATCACAAACATACTCAATAAAAATGTTAAAATCAGTAAATAGTATCAACCTGGTGCATCAAAATATTCAAGGATTTATGATGAACAAAGATTTAGAAGTAGAATTATTTATGAATTGTAATAGTGGGTATTGATATTCTTTGTATAACAGAACATTGGCTGAAAAGCCACCAGTTCTTGTTCAATTTTAATAATCACCAGGTTGGTAGTTCGTTCAGCAGAATAAATGCTATACATGGTGGCTCTTTAATTTTAGTAAGCAACCAGCTCAAATTTAAAGATCGTAACGATATTGTGAGCCTATCTGTTGAGCGTACAGTTGAAATTGCCTGTATAGAATTGAAGCACTGTATTGTATTAAGTGTGTACAGACCCCCTTCAGGATTGTATGACTGGAGGCCTACCACAAGCTCTTAACGCGATCCATTTTAAGACCTAAACTGAACTGTTCTTCTAATTCGTACCATGACGTCAGTTTAACGATTCAGTTTAGGCTGTGCCATCTGCCGACAGCGATTGTCCCAAACTAAGTTGCAAGTTTTGGTTTCATTCATACTTTTTTGGTACCATGACGTCCATAGAGCAACTCAAGCGATGCAGTTTAGGAACCTAAACTGAAATGTCTTGTTTTTGCATCGTTTTTAATTAAATCATGGTAGGCCACCTGCTTTGAAAAGGTAATGGATGAAGTGTTACACAGGATTTGTACCTCAAACAAGTCCATTATCATTTGCGGTGATTTTAATGTCAATTTATTAGAAAACTCAGGTTCTTGTAGTAAAGTTTTAAGTCTGTTTCAGTCCTACAATCTTGTAAACCTATTTTTGGAGCCCACGAGAATAACCCCTACTAGTGCCACATGCCTAGATAATATTTATTACAGATATTATACCAAGCCACAAAGAAATTATAAAACTAGATTCTGATCATAGTGGGCATAGGAAAACTAATCAAATCCAAAACAAAAAATTTGCTAAAAAGGAATCACTGTTAACCTCAAAACTGCAAGCCGCTTGGAGGCTTTTAAGGTTAAGCTCATTAGTAAATTACCAGTTTTGTCTGTTCATGCTGATCCTAATCATTTATATGATAATTTTTTTAATATATATTGTAAACAATTTGATTCCACCTTTATTCCCAAGACTATCTCGGTTAATAGCAATGCATCGTTCAGTGATTGGGCTACCATTGGTATTCATAAAAGTAGAACACGGCTTTATGAACTGTACAATGAAAACTACTTGGAATATTATTAATAGTGAAACGGGAAGGTCTAGTAACCGAAATACTGACTACAGCCTGTCTATTAATGACAACATAATAAAATCAAACTCGCAAGTTGCCGAGGCATTTGAAAATTTCTTTTCAGATATTCCCGTTTCAACAACTAAATCCCTAAAGTCATCACCTTCTGTTGCTGAGTCTTTACTTAAGGAGAATGTTAAAGGTTGCGAGTCGGAATTTCATTTTGAATATATAATATTACCTGTAGAGATATAATTAAAACCTTTAACACTTTAAATGTAAAAAAGACTGCAGATCTGTGGGGTAATTCTGTAGAAGTTGCTAAGTCTATTATTGACATTGTAGCACCTACTCTGGCTCTTATCTTCAATAGTTGCATTGACAGTGGGGAGTTTCCTGACCTTATGAAGTATATACCTAGTCTTGCCATAAATATTGTCACGAAGAAAAACATTTTTTTTTAATTGCAAATAATATTTATTACTTTTACAGTGTGTTAGTTTAATACATAAATATAAAACAATTTAAAATATAAAAAGCTTATTCGAAGTGGTCTCCATTGGCTGCAATACAGTCCTTTAAACGTTGAGGCCAGTTATCAATAGAAGCACGCACTCTTTCCTTGGGAAAATTCTTCACTGCCAATCGTATGGATTGTTTTAGGGACTCCAAATTATCATGGCGTTTAGAGCAAGCCGTACTCTCTAAAACTGACCATAAATCATAATCCAGCGGATTAAGATCGAGACTAAACGACGGCCAGTCTTCAGCTCTGATGAAGTCCGAAATGTTCACTTCCACCAAGACTGCGTGGACCGAGCTTTATGACCCGGCGCCGAGTCTTGTTGGAAGGACCATACTTGGTTATTGAACATGATGTTGTTAAGGGGCTTAACTACCTTCTCAAGAATGGTATCTTGATACACTTGTGCCGATGATTTGATACCTTTTTCACAAAAATATGGCTCAGTCACTACTTCATAGGTAACACCCCACCAAACCATCACTGAAGTCGGATAATGCCCACGTTGCACTCTGTCGACTAATTGGGAAGCCTCCTTAGAGCTTTGAGCATAAATATGGTCATTTTGTTTGTTAAAATGTTGCTCAATTGTATAGATTTTCTCATCCGTAAACAAAATTTTTTTGTGACCTCCCTTTGCGTACCGCTTCAGTAGTTGTTTCGATTCTACCACCCTATTCTTTTTTAAATTATCAGTTAAAAAATGACCAGTGCGTCTCTTATAGGCTGCAAGTCCTAAGTCGTCTTTTAAAATACGCGACATGGTTCTGGGTGCTATCTTCATCTCCCGAGATAAAATCTTTTGCTTTCGGACAGGATTTCTTCGAATTCTTTCCCTTACTGCTTTGACCACCTTTTTCGTACGAACACTACGTGGACGGCCAGATCTTTTTCTGTCACAAACAGAGGAGGTCTCATTGTACCTATTAATAGCCCGGTGCACAAACATTTGAAGCAAGCAAGCAAGCACACACACAAGCAACAAAAACATACAAGCGTATGGAGAGTTTTAAAAATTGCATTTGGATCCATACCAACTTTGTGTAATGCAATCACGGCGATTCGGTTCTCTTTATCACCCCACTCAATTTTAATATCGCAAAATATTGTACAATGTATTGGCGCCAAAATTAGAAAACTCAATGAACAATCGTATAAAAATGACAGATTCCAAATTCAAACGTAATATCTTTCTTATTTTTAATTGTAACAGTATTTATGCCAGACTGTGTAGTAAAATAATACCTTTGTGTAAATCAGGTAGTACATCAGACCCCACAAATTATAGACCTATTTCTGTACTACCTACCTTTAGTAAAATTTTTGAGAAATTAATATTAGACCAAATGCAGAGATTTTTTAATAAACATAAATTATTGCATAGCAAACAGTTCGGCTTTACAAGGGGTCGTTCAAATACTGATGCCGTGTTGAACTTTTAGGACATATTTATAATGCTTGGGAAGATAAATGCGATGCCTTGGGCATCTTTTGTGATTTGTCCTAGGCTTTCGATTGCGTTTTTCACGAAACGTTAATCAGGAAACTCCGCCACTACGGGATCCGGAATAGTGCTCTGGATCTTCTTACTTCATACTTGAGTAAAAGGATTCAGAGCGTTCATAGTATAAGTGTTTTGTATTGTTTATTAGAGTTTAAGTTAGGTTTTATACCTACCCACGTGTACATTAGGTTCACATTGTAAATATTCGTATGCCGCTATTAGCGGCGGATGTGTTGAACTTACCCATTTATAAATTATACCAACCAACTTTGTACCTACCATATCCGACGAATAAATGTCTTTGTCTTTGTCTTTTGTCTTTGACGTTAATGGCAAAAGATCACCCGGATCTATAGTAACAATGGGAGTCCCACAGGGCTCAATTCTTGGTCCTTTCTTGTTTCTTATTTATATTAATGACTTGCCGTACCTCATAAAGGATAATCATGATATAGTGATGTTTGCAGATGACACTTCACATTTGTTTAAACTTAAACGTCAGCAGTTGGTTACTGACGAATAGCGCGATTTCGAAAGTAACCTACTGGTTCAATGTTAATAATTTACTTCTAAACGAGAAAAAAACCAAATGCATTAAGTTTACGCTATCTCACGTTAGGCAGGTGAAAACTAATGTTTTGATAAAGGGCGAAGAATTTAATCCTGAAGACAGCACAGTATTCTTGGGCATAACTTTGGATGCTAAGCTTCAGTGGGGTCCACATATAGACAAATTGTCAAAAGAGCTAAGTTCCGCAGCATACGCTGTTAGAAAAATTCGTAATTTAAGAGGACTACATGACCTAAAGCGCGGTCTTTGTCGGACTGCATAGAAAAGAAAGAGAAGCGCGATGCCACAACGCTGGTAATTTATTGCAAAATATGAAGCAATAATCGATTTACGAAAAATTTAGTGTTTGGACAAAAAAACTAAAACACTATAGTTTTAGTATGTTGCTTGTAGAATAATCTGACAAAAAATCATAATGATTGTATGTATATTAGTATGAATTTTGTTGTAAAAAAAAAGTTTTTAGAGGTATCTTCATGATTTTTTTCTATCGTACCAAATAAGTTGTATTATGTTTTCAACACACTATCTTCCTAGCATTTATCCTGAAGAATATCATATATTTTTTTGAGTTTTTTTACTGTAGTTTATCATATACTTTTATTGTTTCTAAAACTTGCGTTTTTTGTGTTTAGGTCCTGTAAGCCCCTTAACTGATGTAGAGACTGCCCGTTTACAGTCCGTCAAATCTAAGAAGTACCGTTTGACAGTTATAAATATGTGTTATTTTGCTTTGTTTGAAAGTTTTCAATTACATTTAGATATTAAGAATTGTACATTTTTAGATACAATAATGAAATCTTTCTAAATTCATGGTTTTATGATGAATTCGTATGAACAAAGTTGAAAAATATGAAACGTCAAACGGTACTTCTTAGATTTGACGGACTGTAGTGTACTAATAGCTATTTTCATAGTGTAATGTCGTAAGGTATTCTACTGTGGGGAAATGCCGCCGATATTCAGACTATCTTTGTTTTGCAGAAGCGAGCTGTTCGATCAATTTATAAATTAAGTCCGAGACACTCTCAGAGACAAATTTAAAGAGATTAATGTAATGACTGTGCCTTCTCAGTATATTTATGAAAATCTTTTATATGCCCACAAAAATATAAAATTGTTTAAAAAATACAGTGATATCCATAATATAAATACTAGGAACAAACACAAATTTGTTGTACCTACAACAAGGCTCAAGAAAATAGGTGGCTCGTTCAGATGCCAATATATACGCTTTTACAATAAACTACCAAGCCAAGTTCAAGATCTAAGCCTTAATATATTCAAATCATTCATTAAACGTAAGTTGTGCCAGAAAGCCTTTTATACTGTTAAAGATTACATTGAGGACAAAAAGCTTTGGATTGAGCTGCTTCCAATTTTTGCATTTTGAATATTTTTACTTTTTTATATACACATTGACATTCATGAATTTTATATAACAATGACATTTGCTTACCTACTTTGTAAAGTATTATATTATTTTAATTATTGTGAGTTTGAAGACAATGTCGGTCATTTTATTTTTTTACTTTTTTTATTTGATTATTTTCTTTGTTCTGTTAGTTTTGTCATAGTCTGGCAGTTTGAGTAATTTATATGGCCTACCCAAATGTCCTTTTCCCAAATGTCGAATCGTTGAGCTCCTTAAGTTTTGAGTTGAGCTGCACGATTTCTGACAAATGCGTGCACTGACTGGACAAGTCCACTCAATCTGTGTGGTTCTTTCCTCAAAAGACCATCTCGGACATCGGTCTACATGGTATTCATATAACCTGACCACGATTATGTCTGGACTTTAAATGAGACTGTGACCTCTGAGTTTGTTTCGGCCTTTCTTCTCAGAGTAGTCAGATAGGAAATGCCGACTTCATCTAGTTTTTAAAAAATATGATTGAAGTGTAAAAGTGTTTGTGCAAACCTACTTACAGAAATAAAATCATTTATCATTTGCTTTGTGTTGTTACTGTGCGTTTCATCTTATCTCTCGGACTGTATTTATTTGATTTGGCCTTTGATTTTGGACACTAATATTTTGCTTTACGTGTGGGTTTTCTTTTCACCTGGACAATGTTTGAACCTGAAAGACAGGCATTGTGTTTATGTTCTCACTGCTAATAATAATTATTGCTGTTCTTGCTTTGCTGGCCGAAGAACGATTGGTTGTTGCGCACGTGTGTGTTGTGTACAATAAGAGACATTGATGAAAATGATGACGATTAAATATTATTATGAAATAAATAGGCCTAATACATGCCATTTCAGTTTTTTTTTTTGTTATCCTGTCTATCACTTCCAATACGGACGGAATAAGAACTAAAACTGTTCATTTATACAAAATGTCTTTAGTTGTGGTCATAAAAGGTGTAAAAACCTTAAAAGTACGTAAAAAAAAAATTTATAAAAAATTATATCATCAGAATAAATAGGTAAAAAATTAGGAACCCTAGGATAGATTCTAAAAATATTTCGTTTAAAGACATAGATTAGTGCCAGGAACCCAGCGCAGGTACTCCCATTCCTGGGCATCATTTGGACCAGATCCCATAGGAAGATGAGCAATCTGCCGTCTTCAGTATTTAGAGTACTTTTCCTCCAGGTACGCTTCGAAAATTCCAGCCTGTATATTCATAATAAATACATACTTGTTTGTAGATTTTTTTTTCTTTTCCAACAATAACCCACGATCATGGAATTAGTATGTACCATGTATGTACTACTTGGTAAATACAAATAGTTCTTTTGGCGTGTGGCCAAAATCTTGTTTTGTCGATAGGTACAGTCGCCGTCAGATATATTGTAGCAGGCAAGGTGACCAAATACTTCTGAACAATTGTAAATGTCAATAAGTTCCATACACTACAAGTTACCAATAATATCTGAACAGATGCAGTGTCATTCAGGCGCCAAAAGATCCTCTACGTTGTAGCACTATACACTATACTATAGACTCAGAATAATAACTAAAACCTTCTATAGAGCCACTATGATCGCATGGCGACCTTGACAGATATCGTGACATCTTCTGCACAGAGTACTTTTTGATCTTCTGGCATCCATCATTCAAAATTGACTCGCGTAATAAAAAATATTCTATTATAAAAACGTAAACGTATACTTTCCTTACTTCGGCACCAAAATATACCTATGCAGTTCATCGGCTTAAATCAATCTAGAGTCATTAGTACTCTTCGATCAAAATGCTTCATTGATGTTCGAACTAAATCGACGGCACAGAATTTAGCGCATAGAGTCTATGGTCCCAGTCCCACTCCCAGCAGTGTACCAATTATTGTGCTCCATGACTATCTTGAAACTAAAAAGAATTGGGAAATTATTTGTAAAAAGCTACTACTTGCTTATAAAACACCTGTGATAGCAGTGGATGCTCGCAACCACGGGGACAGCCCTTATTGTGACTCCCACGACTACATATCATTAGCCGCCGATGTTTCAAAATTATACTCTCATTTTGCAATTGAAAAAGGTATTATTATTGGCCATAGCATGGGAGGCAGGACAGGAATGGTTTTGGCTCTAAATGAGGTTCGAGAATTCATATATATTTATACATTAAATTTTTTCTCAGCCCTTTTCCTTTGCAGCGTAGTAAAACAATGACAAATGAAGTAATACGAGCGTTAGCGTAGAAGTAATCTTGGTCGTCGCCTACAAGCGTTTCAAACGTAGGAAGCGCGCATTCCCCTACTCAAACCCTCACGCCGCTTGTCAACTGTTTGGAGTTATAGATTTACATAAGATAGACTAGAGAAAAGTTGATGCAAGAAATGCTAAGAGAAGAAGAATAATGATGTCACGCTCGTCGCCATCATTATTCAACAGAAAAACGTCCTCTAGTGGACATAGGCCTCCGCCAGACACCGCGGATTTTGGCGATCTTCACCGGTCATCGGTTCACCTTGTGTCACCCTTGTGTTAAGCACACAACTTCATAATTCTTTGCTTGTTTTTCTGCAGCCTTGCAGTGTAGCAGGTTTGGTGGTCGTTGATATATCGCCTTTAAATACATCAAGATTTATAAGAGACTACTTTACAAACTTAATAGATGTACTGATGACTGTCAACTTTAAAGGGCTGGATTTATATAAAGCAAAGGAGGCAGCTAAAAACAAAATTGTGGAACACAGTCACAAATTATTCCTAAGTGATAAAGAAATACAAGCCTTATTATTGAATATCGGAAGATTACCTGACGAATCTTTCGGATGGAAATTCAATCTCGCTACCTTGGATAAAAAATTTAAAAACATCGCCACATTCCCAGATATACCTAGAACGTATTCAGGCCCCACGGTTTTCGTCGCCGGCAAGCTGTCATATTGTGTCCCGTAAGATTTTTATTACGATCATTTCAAATAGTATATACTTAGAAATAGCATGTGTACAATATGTTTACTGGTTCTAACTACATACAGAATAGGACTGGACTGACGATAAAGCTTGCCTGCTCCAAAGATGCATTATACCTACAGGAGGTTCATGTAATTACGGAGGTTATTCTAATTTCTCTCACACAAAATCACTTCTTTATTTTTTTAGAAGATTTACTTCTTCTCTCTCTCGCGTATTTTTCTAAAGCCAGAGAGTAATAGCGTTACTTAACTGAAAATGATTTCCAATATTACCACCATGAGTCATACATTATAAACAATCTAAAA
The DNA here is from genome assembly GCA_914767645.1 of Hydraecia micacea. Lineage (NCBI taxonomy): Eukaryota > Metazoa > Arthropoda > Insecta > Lepidoptera > Noctuidae > Hydraecia > Hydraecia micacea. The sequence continues at coordinate 10,951,613 of OU611797.1, forward strand.
GAGTATGCTAATCGTACAAACTTGGTTGTGTGAGTCTATCTGGCAAGCTTTTCATAAAGACATTATTTTGTACCTAAAGAAAATAAATAAGATATATTTTGTACCTCGACAGTTTATCTTTATTGTTATTATACTTTCAGATCGCCCAATAGTGCTCGGAGTTAGAAACTATTATGTACCGGTAAAATGGGGTTAGTTTGATTCTACGGGTTTACTTTGATAACATCTTTCGACTTATGAAAAACTTAACTTAACTTTAATTTTATTAGATTTAAATATATAGATTTGAACAAAAAAAAAACAGTTATTTGTATTTATCAAAGAATCCCACCCAGAAACCATCATCTTAAAACAACTGCAGCACAAACATTTGTGGACCGATATTAATTTGTTTTTTGGGGTTACTATCAAAATACTTACGTACCAAAAACTAGTGCGATCAAAGTATCCCCGATGCAGTATGAAGTTGATCAGGATGATTATAATTTTTTTTTTCTCATAAAGGAGTGTCCAAAAATATTACTTTAATGTAAACATATACAACCCATAAAACCGATGTTACATTTATTTTTGTAAATTTTTGAGCCTTCTTGGTACAGAAATATTCAACCTCGAATTTTAAATTTGATCAAAATTGATCAATGTAACCCCATTTTACGGTACCTTACAAATCCAAAGTTTCGACTTCCTGTGAGCTATACTTTAGAAGATATTCGTTACTTAGACAAACGTCCAGCCAGCGGGCCCCTTTTTTAAATACTACTCTTTTATATCATATAATAGCAGAGGTAGGTGTAAAGGTAGGTAGGTGTAAGGTACATAATAGTAGCAGCATGATACTATTATGTACCTTACAAATCCAAAATTTCGACTGGTGGTGGAGGTGACTACACTAGAATGTATTGCTGAATTGCCGTAGGTACTCAGTTGAGTACGGCGCGGCGGCGCCAAATGGGTTAAAGTATCTATTGGTCAGTTATTACTTATTATCAACATAGACGAAGTTGAAAAATACGTAATAAGTTATGTCACATAATTTATCGCAACAGTAACACAAATGAAACATGCATTTTTTTATTACCTACCTATCAGCCGTATATTATAATTATCTACTTACTTTGTACTTATTTATGAAGTCCAGCAGGCCTACCACGACCTCTTAAAGCGATCCATTTTAGGACCTAGACTGAACTATTCTGCTAATTCGTACCATGACGTCAGTTTAACGATTCAATTTAGGCCGTGCTATCTGACAGCGATTGTCCCAAACTGAGTCGCAAGTTTTGGTTTCATTCATTTAATTTTATATTTGTTTGGTACCATGACGTCCATAGAGCAGCTCAACTGAAACGCTTAACTGTCAAAATAAGCGATTCAATAAAAGTTACTATTTCCCTAAAATAAACTGAAAACGTTTGGTGAATTATTGACGAAAATAAAGTTTTTTAGTCCTATTTTAGTGGAATTTTACAAAAATCAATGAAAGTGCACTTTAATCTTTCTTTTAAAGTCTAAAATACCTGTTTTACTTACATGCCTTTTTTAACCGCATTTGTTTTTCTTTAACCTGATGAACACTTGTATTTGAGTTTTTTGAGGAAGATCAAAGAGTATAATAATAATACGGGAGAGGAAGACTCTGCCTTACACTATGACAACTCGCATAACTTTTTTTACTCACGTGCGTTCGACACAGAAACATAATTTGTTTTATTACGTCGAAATAAAAATATTTTTTTCGTATAATAAATAACAAAAGGTAAATAAATACCTATGTACTTTGACTAAGAATTATTATAACAATAGTTACCCATTAACGTGGAATCTTAAAAACAATTGTAGTGTCTTTTTAACTTTAAAATAATTATACTGAGTTAAGAACAAATAAAATCTTACTTGCTTCTGAACGTATCTGACACCAAAATATAATAATAATAATAATAACCCCATCGCCGTATCTCTACGTTGACGTCGTGGTGGGGCTTGCGCGCTCCGAACTCTGGGCCTGTGCCGGGAGAGTTTACTCTCCGGAATGGGTCTAAGGTGAGGAGCCAGACCAAGAGAGATACAGAAACCCGCAGGGCAGCATGTGGCGAGCTGTTGGGCAGTAGCGACCCCACGGACCCTATCTCCCGGGAGAAGTCTTGTTCCTCATCTCTGGCTTGCCTTTATTGGCCGGCTGGAGTGAAAAATGACGAGGAACAGAGCTTCCACCTCATTCTTGCCTTTATTGGCCGGCTTGAGTGGAGATTCGCAAGAGCAAATGTGCTCGGAGGAAGGAAGTATTCCAGTAAGATGCTGGTAGGGATCTTGACCGTACTTCCGGGATTGTCCTGATAGCCGTGGAATACCTCTCCACTCCTCATAAGCACCTCAGGACATGTTGCCCCCTTGTCGCTACGTCACTATGTGCTAGCGACCGTTTCCGGGGGCCCATTATTGAGTGTGCAAGTCACCCCCTGCCATTTTTTCCGTGTATAAATAAAACATTGATCAGGCAGGGGTTATAGTTTTTCCATAGTTCTTAGTAACCAGTCCACTTCAGCCACCCAAACCCATAGTCCAACTTTTTATTTTTTCCTATCCTACAATAGTCCTACACCAACCGGGGGTTATCCTTGGGTGCACTTGCATAGTGCATACAGGGATAATCGTCGGACGGTGCCGCATTTCATTAAAATTTCCTAAGGGGCCTCTGCGAGTTGGCTTCGGCCCCTCGTACGCCTTCCAAAGGACCGGGACCCCATGGTCCCGAGATATATAAATTCAAAAATAATAATAATAATAAAAGATACAAAAAAGCCAAAGAAAGAAAGGATAACAATAGATTATTTACAACAAGCGAGAAACAATTTTATAGAAAGCTTAAAGGTGACGATACCACAATCATAAACCTTCCATCTCAAGAGGCCCTAAAAGAGTTCTGGCAAGGGATTTGGTCAGATAGCACTGAGCATAATAAAGAAGCTAAATGGATACAAGAAGAAATAGTTAGATCAGAAACAATAGAAGAAATGCCGTTTGAAGATATAGACGTTCTTGAAATAAATACAATTATAAATAAAACGCACAACTGGAAAGCAGCAGGAATAGACGGCTTACATAATTTTTGGATAAAAAGATTACATGCACTACATAGAATACTATCTGAACAAATTAGTGATATTTTAAAAGGGAACCAAAATCTCCCAGAATTCCTGACTAAAGGTATAACATACATGATTCCAAAATCGAGTAGGACCCAGGATCCCTCGCAGTTTAGACCAATTACTTGCCTCCCAACTATGTACAAAATCATTACATCATGTATTACTAATAAAATAATTAAACACACCGAACGGTATAACATTCTAACTGAAGAACAGAAAGGCTGTAGACGAGGACATATGGGTTGCAAGGAACAATTAATTATTGACTCCACTCTCTTAAAACACGTTCAAAAAGCAAGAAAAAACTTATACACAGCATACATAGACTACAAAAAAGCATTTGACAGCGTACCACACTCATGGTTGATTCAAGTACTAGATATATATAAAATCAATCCATTACTAATAAATTTTCTTAGGAATACCATGGGGTCCTGGAAAACTACACTTAAACTACAAACGAAAACCGCAAACTTATCCATAGATGAAATAGCAATTAAAAAGGGTATATTTCAAGGGGACTCACTCAGCCCTCTTTGGTTTTGCTTAGCCCTTAATCCACTCTCTCGCGCATTAAATGAATCTAGACTAGGCTTTGACATCAAGAACAATAGATCGATACTACACCAAATAACACATTTACTTTATATGGATGATTTAAAATTATATGCCAATAAAAATACAGATTTATATCGTTTATTAGACATTACAACATCATTTTCGAAAGACATTAGAATGGATTTTGGACTAGACAAATGCCGAAAACTTAATATAGAAAAGGGTAAGATTGTGGGAGGAAATTACTTAACAGATTCGGAAGAAGTAATAGAAGCAATGAAAAATGAAGAAGTTTATAAATATTTAGGATACAACCAAGCACGACTTTTAGAACACAAAGCTATTAAAGATAAACTCAAACAAGAATATTATAAAAGAATTCATTTACTATGTAAAATGTATCTAGCCAGTAAAAATTTATTCAAATCCATAAACACTTATGCTATACCTATACTTACTTATTCTTTCGGCGTGATAAAATGGTCCAACACAGAACTGCATGCACTCGAAATTAAAACTAGAACAATTCTCACACAACATAGATATCACCACCCTAAATCAGCAATAGAAAGGGTAATTATGTCCAGAAAAGAGGGAGGCAGAGGGCTTATTGAAATATCACACCTACACAAAAGACAAATAATAAACCTAAAACAATTTTTCAATAGGAAAAAGAATACCAGCCAATTGCACAAAACAATAGTAGAGATAGATAAAAAATATACACCACTGAACCTTAGTGAAAACAGTACTGAAACAATAGATAAAGCGAGACATATAGAAGAGATACATAAACAATGGAGGCAGAAAGAACTGCACGGAAGACATCCAAATGATTTATACCAAACACACATTGATAAGGAAGCTTCAAACAAATGGCTGGAATTAAGTGGACTATTTCCAGAAACAGAAGGGTTCATGCTGGCCATTCAAGACCAAATCATAAATACCAAGAATTATAGAAAATATATAATTAAAGATAACACAATAAGAAGCGATTTATGCAGAAAGTACCACAGCAAACCCGAAACTATACAGCACATCACAGGAGCTTGTAGCACACTAACCCAAAATGATTACACCCATAGACACAATCAACTTGTTAATATTATACACCAGAAACTCGCAACAAAACACAATCTCATGAAGGATCCATACACACCATACTACAAATACTCACCTAGGGCTGTATTAGAAAACCAATCATACAAATTATATTATGACCGCACTATAATTACAGATCATACAATATATAACAACAGACCCGATATAACACTTGTTGATAAAGAAAACAAACATACATACATAATAGATATAGCAGTCCCAAACACCAATAATATACAAAAAACTATCACTGAAAAAATCAGGAAATATACAGAACTACAAGAAGAAATTACCAGAGTTTGGAAAATGAATAGAGTAACAATAGTCCCAATAGTGGTATCAACGACTGGTATCATCCCTAAACAACTATTTATCAGTTTAAATGCAATCAGTCTTTCCAAATACACATACCTCACACTACAGAAAGCTGCTATATTAAACACATGCCGCATAGTCCGGAAATTCTTACAATTAGATTTAGACAATAATTTCAATGCAGTACAAAACACCTAATCTACTCAAGCTTAAAATCTCACCTTGGTTTACACCCGTGAGAGTTTAATAAATACCAGGTTCTTGGAACCTGAGAAAATAAATTTTAAAAACAAAATAATAATAATAATATTCCACAACTATCACACAACGCCATCTAGTCCCAAGCTAAGCAGAGCTTGTGTATATGCGCGAAACAAACTTATTTGATAATAATAGCGTTGTCTCTTTTTCACCAAAAACGTTTCAAACGCGGTTCAGCGACAAATTGCGATCTTCTATTCACTTTTAACGATCCAAATGCCGCTGAGAGTATTGGACGTCATGGTACGACTTTGAGCGATGCAGTTTAGGAACCTAAACTAAAATGTCTTGCTTTTGAATCGTTTTTAATTAGATCTTGGTAGGCCACCTGTAGAGATAAATTTAGAAATACTTGTGGGTCTGGGTTTCATTCATTCAGTGTGACGGATAGCATCTCCCACCGTGTTATTTACAAAATGTATTTGTTTCAGAACTAAAGACTTAGCGGGCATCCATAAACTGTTCCCTTCAGCAAAGTTGATCTACATCGATGGCGTTGGACATAACGTACACGTTGAGGACCCAGATGGCTTTATCTCAGCAGTTGTCAATACTTTAGACTATAAAGCCGTGATAAAAACGCCAGTTCAGTCATAGTTATAATCTGCATGTCTGATATGTGATTGGATTGCATCTTTTTTTTTTTTATAAAGTGTTGTGTCAAAACACAGAGCACGAAAACATCGCGCCGGCCGGCTGTAGACGGCATCGGCAGTCCTAATAAAATTCGTGGCTCCCAAAGGGTGTTGCGCAGTACTATTATCTATTCTGTGGTTTAGAGCCCAATAGTTCTGTCACGGACCGCCATTCAAAGCAGCAGGTTCTTTACGTCATTTGGTTCGACAATCCAAGCGTGTCATCGCCTTACTCGCTAGAGCGCTTACACTCGCACTGGCGAGTAAGCGGTGACACGTTTGATCTGTATGGAAAGTGTTGACGATGCCGCTTCTAGCGGCCGCCGAGGCGTCTTCGCGCTCTGTGGTCAAAAATTTAACAGCAACTGTAATAAAAACACTGGAACGATTGAAGTTGGTTTTCTTTTTCTACTCTCTTCACAAATCTTTACATTTTATTACCCCGTTTTTTTGCATTTGACTGCCACGTTAGTCTAGCGGTCGCAAGTTGTGTGACTGCTGAGCATGGGATCCTGGGTTCGATTATCCAGCGGGGCAATTGCGTAACACATTATCAATCGGAATCGGTTTCATTTTGGCAGTTCAACAACATTCATTCGACGATTCAACAGAGGGGTCCGTGGCTAAATAATAACAGCCGCACAGGTCGATCAATCAGGTTAAGCTACGCTTGCCGCGGTTGGTCTGTGGATGGGTGACCATCTTTACATACTGAGACTCCTCCGTGCCTCGGAAAGCACGTTAAGCCGTTGGTCCCGGCTGTCATTCGTGGATCTTTGACAGTCGTTACGGGTAGTCAGAAGCCCGAAAGTCTGACAACCAGTCTTACCAAGGGGTATCGTATTACCCAGTAACTGGGTTATGGAGGTCAGATAGGCAGTCGCTCCATGTAAAATACTGGTATTCAGCTGCATCCGGTTAGGAAGCCGACCCCAACATTGTTGGGGAAAGGCTAGGCAAATGCAAATGATGAGTTCAACAACATTCATTGCGTTATATACGTGTTGAGCAGACAAATTTTTCGAGCTTATGAAGCAATCGATTAGCAATTTCCTTCAAAATGATTCAGATTCCGATTGATAGTGCGTTACGCAATTAGGGTGCTGCAGCCTAATTGCGTAACACTGGCCGGGCAAAGTGTTTTCTATTAGGTAGGTTTTCCACAAGGAATACGTCAGTAGCAGGCTAGCAGCCCGGAGTTTGGCACCTGTCCCAGCGCCGACGAGTTATTCTGTAAAATTTCATGTCCTGATAGTGAATATATATAAACATCTGAGGGATTGTTGGAGACTTTTGGCAAATATGACGCATTGATTAACAATAGTACCCAAAAGTGGTTATAATTTTGCATTTATCTCTAAATCAACGAACCGTAGCTTTGATTGCTATTAGAATTTGAAGCTGCTCCTTTTGTGAAGATTTGTCGGTATTCAGAAGTTGGAAAATATCAAACAGTTTGATCAAAAGTTATGAAGCAAAATTAAAACATCGTCGGTCGGAGTGCACCATAAACAAAGTTGAAACTTTTAATATTAAACTAAAGGCTTGTTGACGTCGTAATACTTTTCTATTCAAGGTTCGTAGTTACAATAATGTAACTACGAACCTCTTCGCTCGATATCTTTGTTGATATTTATTGATTTGATTCATTTTTGTGAGTTTTGTTGAATAAGCCTCAACACTTACGAAACATGACATAAATTATAAAATATGGAGTTCCACAGGGTAGTGTTTTGGGCCCGCCACTTTTTATTATGTATATCAATGACCTGCCAAAATCTACTACAGATCATATGGTACTATTTGCTGATGACTGCACTGTTGTAATACAATTATGAAAATATTATAAATAGTGGTGTAGCGATGTCTACAACGCCACATGCAAACGACGCGTCATACTGACATCACGAAATCCTGCATCTCGCAAGCAGAGTTTACCGCGCAAGTAGCATAGATACAACGGCCCGACATTAATCATCGGGCAGTTGCCCGCCAGACACAACACCCGTCTGGTCGGAGGATGCCTCGGCGCACACACACAATTTGAAATGGCAAAGATGTGGCAAAGTCATAATAATATAGAGTTTGTTTGCAAAAAAGTGCCACAGTCATCTTATAGTTTAAACATGCTAGCGAAAAAAGGTCAATCTTAACACATCACTTGTAGCTTATCACAGTAATGTCGCTTCTAGACTCAGATAATTGCAATTATATTCTGGGGAAATACTTACTACCAGTTAAAGTTTTTAAATGTCAAAAAAGGTGCGTGGGAGCTATGTGTGGTCTCAATAGAACTGACAGCTGCAAGGAATACTTTAAAAAATTAAAAATACCGTACTTACCGTGCCATCTTTACATATTTTTTAAATGGCCTTGTTTATTAGACATCATCCATCACTATTAAATAATAAAAAAAAAAAAAAAACTAAATAGTAATTACAAAACCAAAGACGAACAAGAACATCAATAAGTTTTCCAGTGTTCATTTGCTTTTTTTTTTCAATACACGGCTCTCTAAAACCTTTGATAAGTTACCTCCTTCGTTGCCATGTTTCGGAGTAAAAGATCGTTCCATTTTTAAATTACACGACATATATGAGTTTACTATGTATTTTATTTGGCCGCTAAACCACGACAGATATGTATTTTCATACACCTTTTGCCGGCCGCTGCTCGCATGTATTTGGCCAGTGCAGCAATTTTATTGTGATTTATGTCAAAGAAGGTTGTAAAATAATGCTCTCCAAGCATGTTTGAGAAAAGAATGTAGCAATTTTCATGTCCAATTGTTCCGATTTCTTATAGAAAACTGTTAGGTATTACTTACTCTGTTGCTGAATTTTTATTGACTGGAATTTTTCAAATGTTTTATGTCCGTTTGACTATAATTTATTGTTGTTGATTGTCTTGTGTCTGTCATGCATGACTAAATACCATTTATATTTAATCCAATGGAATTTATATCAAATCATTTGAATTTTATAATCATATTGTCATTATATTATTTGATCATTTGTATGCCTGAGTGGCTGATCATGGAATGAACATTATTAAGTATATCATTATACAAGCTGTATGTAACCCAATGTATCACAAATAAACGATTTGATTTGATTTCACTTCTACTTAGGCTGTCAGCTGCGAGTTAACTAGATTAAATGAAAGACCATGAGATAGGTACTACCTGTATGAATCGGAGGTGCACAAGTTTGCGCGGGTGAGATTTTTTTCTGTCCGCCCCTAAGACGACCCACTGACCGTCTTGCTTTATGTAAAAGCTGCTGGCTTTAGATAGGCACAAGTACAAACTATTTGCTGTGTTTGTAACACTGAAACGCTAGTGTTTACATTCTCTTTGCACTGAAAAGTATCCGTTTGTCAAAATTGGTGACATCGAGTGACATATATATAGGAAATTGGCAGGACAGAGCTAGGACTATCGTCTCAGAAACCACTAACTTCTCTTCAATCAAAAAGTACTCTGTGCTTCTCTTCTTAGTCTGTGGAAACCGCTGACTACATACAGACATGAGATGGTTATTCTATGTACAATCCGTAGAATCAGACCACAACCATACATTGAGTTAAAAAATATATGCAGGGAAATTCAAGTAGTTCGTTCTCAATCAACAGTTGATTTATCGTATAAAATCCACGGCCCCAGTCCCACAGGCGGCGAAGCAATAGTGGTGCTCCATGGCTTACTTGGGTCTAAAAGAAATTGGAAGAGCATTTGTGATAAGCTCACAGCTCATACGAACAAACCTGTGGTAGCAGTGGACGCTCGTAATCATGGGGACAGCCCCCATGTCGATGTCCACAACTACATATCATTAGCTGCTGATGTCTCTCAACTAATATCTAAACTTTCACTCAAAAAAAATATTATTATGGGCCACAGCATGGGAGGCAGGACAGGAATGGTTTTAGCTTTGACAGAGGTTCGACAATTTAATGTAACTTTAATTTAAATGACTGTTTCCTTATCCCCTTTTCTTTCAGCAGAGGTTCAAGCTTGAGATTTGCCAGCGAGCAATCAAGCGCAGCATTATTGGAGCCAGATTAACGGATCGTGTTAGGAACACAGTGTTACGCTCCAAAACACAAATCGCCGACGTCACACAAAAAAACAACTAAGTTTAAGTGGAACTAGACCCAGTCATGGGCTAAATCTACCACTATGTGGATCCCAGAAAACGTCCAGCGATATCGAGGTAGACGCAAGAGAAGATGGCGGGGCGAGCTTGACGCCTACAGACAGGATTAGTCCAGACTAGCTCAAGACAGAGGAGTGAAAAGGAGAAAGGGAGGCCTTTGGCTTGCAGCGCGACAACATAGGCTAAAAATAAAATAAAAATAATATTTTCTTTATAAGATGCTCATACCTTTTCCATGTAGAGGGACTGTAAAATTACGAACTGTAACACTGAGTAGTGTAGTCGTAATCCATTAGACAGCCTTGTTTTATATACAGTTTTGTCTAACGCAGACAGGTTGATCGTCTTCATTATATGTGCCTGAAACAGGTAGGTTTCTATGGGCGTACCTCATCAGTCGTATTACTGTAGAGCTTATCTCAGTTGGATAATGAACTGGTCTGAGTAGGACTGGTTTGACCTGATTTAGAAAATTGTAGCTCGTGCTCAAATACCCCATTCATCTCATCAACTAATAAAATGAAATTAGTGGAGGTTGCTTGGAAAGTCATGCAGGCTAAAACCTCTACTAGACTACAGAAACAAATAATGTGAACCTGTACCTACTAGCGTTCCTCCGACGACCGCACGCCCAGCTAGTTGTCTGACAAATCGGCATCCATGCATGACCTCATTATTCCTTAGCTGTTTTTTCTTTATTTTCAGCCGTCGAAAGTAGCGAGTTTGATCGTAGTAGATATATCGCCTCTCGTCCCGGCAACAGGTGGTAGAATTCTTGACTTCTTTCCGAGTGTCATCAAGGTCATGATCAGTGTTGACTTTACTGGGTTGGATACACTAGATAAAGCAAAGACTGCAGCTAAAAAGAAACTGGCGGAATCTCAATTATTTCCAGACGAAGGGTCCATGTATTTCATTTTAATGAATGTTGGACAATTGCCTGATAACTCTTTCGGGTGGAAGTGCAATGTCCTGTCCTTGCAGAAGAATATTAACAATATCGCCGAATTTCCAAGCATGACTGGAAAATCGTATGATGGGCCTACGCTATTCCTCGGCGGCAAGCTATCAAACTTTATCCCGTAAGATTAAATTTATTAAGTTAAGAAATATGGCATAGGCTAATATTAAAATATGTTCCTAAATTTCCTAATTATTAATATTTTTATCAACAGTCTTGTTTTATTTCAGACCTGACGACATAACAGGGATCCGAAAGCTCTTTCCTAAAGCAAATTTGGTCTATGTCGAAGGTGCTGGACATAATGTACACGCTGACAAACCAAATGACTTCTTCAACGCAATTACGCAATTTATATCCTGAAACCATTGCCTGAAACACATTGAATCTAGTTTAATCCTAATTAACAATGTGCGTTGCGTGTCTTATGTTACCGTTTGCATTTATTTTTTAGACCTATTGTTATTTACTATTGTAAAGGATTTTACGAATACAATAAGTAGGAATGTACCTACATGAAACTGGAAATTTTGTTTATTTTGCTTATTGCTAGGATACTACTGAATGATAATTACTGAAGAGCATATAGCCACAACATGCCCTTGGCATTTTCTGCGACTTGTCCAAAGCCTTCGATTGCGTACAGCATGATGCACTCATCAGAAAACTGTGCCACTATGGTATGAGGAACAGGGCTTTCGACCTTCTGACTTCTTATCAGAACAACAGAATTCAGAGGGTTGATGTTAATGGCAAGAGATCTGCAGGATCTGCGGTCATCATGGGCGTTCATCTGCAGGGTTCAATTCTATGACACTTCCCTCATTTTTTAACTAACGACAGTTAGTCAACTTTGAACATCGCACTCGCCTCCACAAAGGAAGCAACTCGTTCATAGGTAAAGGTACGCTTTTACAACAAGCTTCTCATTGCCATTCGAAACTTACCCATTAAACGATTTAAAAGTTTTGAGACAATCAAAAACGGGTAGAAATTTCTGATTATGTAGAAGGCAAAAAGTAACATCACTACAAAAGTGCTTTTATGACAGTGGGTACCATGATTTATGAGAATTGGCACTTTTTTTCAATATCTTTTAAGTCTCACGAAAAATTATTTGTAACTTTAGAACCTTACTGTAAATAAAAATGTATACTAAGTACCAAAAAATTCCCATGTATTTAAAAAACGTGCCTATTTAAACAATGCATACATAGCTATGTGATAGCAGCAATCGCGGTTGATTTGCTGGTATTTATTGAAGAGTTCCGTTGTCAGTCTCCGAAACTCATCATATCTTTCAAAATTTAAATTGCACCATTTCGGAATAAACTTCTATCGAACAAAAAAATACTTTTGCAAATCACACTATCAACCTAATATTATAAAGTCGAAAGTTTGTGAGTGAGTGTGTGAGGGTGTGTTTATATGTTTGTTACTTCTTCACGCACAAACGGCTGGACCAATTTTGATAAAATTTTGTATGGAGGTAGCTGACACCCTGGATTAACATATAGGCTACTTTTTATCCCGATATGCCCACGGGATCGACACTTATGCGGGTGAAACCGCGGGGCGCAGCTAGTAATATTATAAAGGCGAAAGTTTGTATGTGTGTGTGTGTGTGCTTATATGTTTGTTACTTCTTCACGCTCAAACGGCTTATTCCCACGGGATCGACACTTAGGCGTGTGAAACCGCAGGGCACAACTAGTCCGAGAGTATAATAAATGACAGAGTTATGCCTGACCATAAATATAAATATATATATATATACCTAAGAAGTAGGTATATGTAATATAATTATAAACATCCGAATTGAGAACCTTCTCCTTTTTGGAAGTCTGTTAAAAATCAGCCCATAAATAAGTCCATGGCTATGGTCTATTCCAAAAGTACCTATTTGATGCAACAGTAAACAAACCTGTTCAGGGCTGAAATAAATTAATTATCATCATAAAAGCATGTATTTAATGACGTAGAAAAATAAGTAACGATCAATGACAATGTCCACAGAGTACTTTTTGATAGACTGAAAACAATGTCACAACCATAAAGCTAGGCCAGGTACATATCATTCGTCCACATCCAAAAGTTACGACATCTCTTCGATAAGCCGTCGTGGCTTCGTGGTGGTGCGCCCACTGCGCCTTGCTGGTGCTCCCTGCAAAACAGCCGTGGCCAGTGGGAGACCAGCAGGGCAATTGCGTAACACACTATCAGTAGCAATGGGTTTCATTTTGACAGTTTAACAACATTCATTGCGTTATTTACGTTGCTAAGCAAACACATTTTTCGAACATTTGAAGCAATGGATTAGCAATAAACTTCAAAATGATTCAAATTGACAGTAATACGATAGTGTGTTACGCAATTAGGGTGCTGGTCTAACTCTTCTTCATGGTTGATGAGTAACACATGCATCTGCATTTAGAAGGTTTCAATTTTATATCTCACCACTTTTTCCAACAATTATTGTTTGAATAACAGTAATAAAATTGTACTTGAAAAATCTTCGATGAAAATTAGTTTTAAAATTAAATGGACTTTTTTTATAAAATTAACGTAAATACTGGTATTAAAATTGGAAAATAGGAAATGGCTAAGCCGATGATGATTATTATAAAATTAACCTCAAAAATGCAAAACGTGAAGATATTTCGGGTTTAAGTATAAACAAATCAAACTTTGAATTTGCAAGCGGCACTACAAATTGACACTGGTATATTTTCTGGTCCCTACCTACATGAGATAGTTTTGGAACAAACTATGAACAGTAAGGGCGTTTACGCACTACGTCCGATCCGAATCTGAGAAATAGTCCATCGTCCTATTTGTTCGGATCTAGAGCGCAACCCCTCATACAAATAGGTCAATGGTCACTTCAGACTAGCATTTCTCGGATTCGGATCGGATGTAGTGTGTAAACGCTCTAAGGCTGCATTCTGAATTAGCTATAATCGCTCACAGCACTCACATCATCTCACATGCGCTGTCTCACATCATTTCACATGAGGACTGTCAACAAATTGGAACTTTCACATTGAAGCGAGGGAGAACTGGTTTGGCCTAGGCGAAACTAGTTCATCCTAAAATCGGGTTTGGCCTGTAACATACACACCAAAAATATCTTCTTCTTCTTAGGTTAGGTGGCAACTGTGGCCAGAAGCACAATTTCGGAATTGGCACGTTAGTTTAAAGATATGATGCGACTCAAAACAAAACAGCACAACTGTCATTTTTGGCAGCGCTCACGGTGATATTATTTTAGGGCATGGTCGGCGACCGGCGTTATTGCAAGATGGCGCATGTCATGACTTCATATATGATGACGATTCACGGCACATCGTTATCGCGCTCACGCTAATTCGGTACGGGTCATTGACATACAAAAGTATGGACTGGAAATACCTACAAAAAAAGGGTGCATACCTACAACTGGTATTGTCTCATAAAATGGCTGCCATTGCTAGTGTTGTGTCTATCAAGGTACATAGGTGTTACTATAACTAGTATCGATACTAAATACGAGTCTTACTAGTTATCAAGTTTAGATCATACCTAATATTATGTATACAAAGTCCGTTGTAATTGTAACAGAAAAAGATGAGTAGGTTATCTTACTTTCCGTTATCTATAAAAATAAATAAAATTGAAGTGTCTGTTGGTACTGTCAAAATAACAGCTTTTTACTAAATGCTTATAAAAGTCTAAACAGTACTATTAACAAAATGGCATTTATTTTTTATTTTTGTCTGTCTGTCTGTTTGTTCCGGCTAATCTGAAACGGCTGGACCAATTTTGACGGGACTTTCACTGACAGATATGTTACAAGGAGTAACTTAGGCTTTCTTTATTTTAGAAAAATAATTAGGGTTCCGCGCAAAAAAAATGCCATGCATAAATTATTTTTGCGTTTGGTAGCCAGGATGGTTATAGGCTATTTAACATCACGTTACGACCCTTAGGAGCCGAGAAAAACGAACGCTAAGCGAAAACGAAATAATAGCGCGGTCGGGCGATGCAATGCGGCCGGTCGGGGGACGAATGAGTTTTATTAGTGTGGCTGTTATTTTAGTATACTGTGTATCTTACGACTTCTATGCGAAGTCGCGGGGCATAGCTAGTCTGAGAATAAAATCCATGTCATGAAAAAAAAAACTTGCTTGCAGAAAATGGGCTTTCGCAAAAGCCAATTATTTTTAAAAGAGCAAACGTGGAGTTTCTTACCGTTTCTTCTCCATAGGAAACAACCAATTGGAACCGTGCACCTAGCTTCTGACGTTTCATAAAAGTGTCCATGTAGGTTTATGTGAAATATTTTGATTTTGGTGCTGTGAAGTGTGAACCACAGGCCGGACCTAGCAAGGTCACTCGGACTGAATAAGACGCAGGATTATTTATGTTAACATCGCAGAATATACCGGTATCGTTTCAGCGGAGGAACTAGTTTCGGAAACTATTACGCCAAGTCGGCAACGGTACAACACTATTCCATTATGACATATTATTGTAAACAAACGAACGATTTAACAAATATAATAGAAAGGCCTGTTATACGGAAATGAACCCAAATATCAATACTTTAGCCATAAATTCATGATCACGTTACAATTGCATCATCGAATGTGTATTATTGTATGTATTAACGCATGAAAACCGGCTACTAACCTGTGCAAAGACAATTGAGGTTGATTTTCATTATTTCTTGCACCACACTTCACAATACAACACACAGGCATGTTGAATTTCTGTTTTCCAACATTTACATGCAGTTTTAACAGGTAAAATCCTCGTAATTTTCTCGCAATCCTCAATAATACAAAAAATAAACAACCATTTGACAGCAAAACTACCACGAAACTCATCGCATAAGATGGCTGCTATGGCACTTACCTACAACTGTCACTACGTCACGATAAAATATTGCCATAATGAGCAACAACTAAAATATTGTTGTCTCTTTTATCAAATATCTCATTAGAAAGAATGAGACATAATGATATTTCACATTTTGAATCATATTTCACTCATATTTGTATAAGCAAATGTATGTATAGAATAACGCGGCATCTCCATGTTTTTTCTACCTCAATGGTACGGGTAGTAAGCACGCTCAAATCGATTACAGCGCAACTCGGAACGCACCCTAAGGGCGGTTACGCACTACGTCCGATCCGAATCCGATAAATGCCGGTCCCAAGTGATTATAGTCCTATTTGTATGAGGGGTTACGCACTATATTCGAACTCTATCCGTCAGGGCGATTTCGCACTACGTCCTACTTACTACGTACTATGCCACATTGTACGAGAGGAACAAACTACAGATTATTGTTCTCCTTTACAAAAGCATTTTTTCGATATTTTTCAAACGTCCATTGGTACTGCTAAATAAACTTGTCCAACGAAAAATGTCCAACGGTTAAAGTTTTTTTTTACAATTTGAAAGTCAAAAAGCAATGATTTTAAAAAAGCTTGTACAGACGCCAGCACATCAACCTACACCTAACTGTCAAATTTTCCCAATCAACATTGAACCTTATGCGTTAGTGATAAAGTTGAAAATCTATTACAGAAATCTGACAGATTGTAGTAGGTTGATGTGCTGGCGTCTGTACAATACAACACTTTCACTGACACTTCTGTTTTCTACGTCATTGCTGTCAACATCAACATTCAACAGACACTCATTGAAAATGTCATGACTCTTGTCATGAATGAAAAATGCAAGAGTAGAGTACGTAATGTCGAGCAAATAACCTTCAAAATTATTGTTCTTTTATCAAATACACCAAATTAAAAATGTTACTTAGTGTAGTAACTCTAAAAAATGTTTTCAATAGCTTGAACATGTGCCCTAAATTACTCCCTGGTGCTACGCAAATTGCCCACAGACTCCTGGCCTCTACATCAGACAATGCAGAAGCTGTGGACTTGGCCTACGCTTCTTACGAAAGTACAACTGATTCACAAATTGCAGAACGGCCACCTCTGGTCATATTACACGGGTTATTAGGATCGAAAAACAACTGGAACAGTATGAGCAAAGCCATTCATAGGACCACTGGTAGGAAAGTTATTAGCGTAGATGCACGGAACCATGGGGACAGTAGACATGCCTCGCAACACACGTACGTGCACATGGCGCACGACGTCATGAAGCTGCTGAAGAAGCTGGAATTGTCGAAGGTGTCGATCCTGGGCCACAGTATGGGCGGACGCACAGCCATGGTGCTGTCACTGCTCTGTGTAAGTTGTACGTAGTTTGTACATACTTGTAGTTACCATGACCTTTGTATTGTGATAGTTATACACATACAATATGTGCATAAGTAGTTTTTCCGTTATTAATTACATACAAATGTTTTCAGTCTGACATGATATCAAGTCTCATTGTGGTTGATATCTCTCCTGTGAAAACGAGCCCACAAATCTTCTCGATGACCAGTTTATTTGATGCTATGACTTCAGTAGCGATCAGACCAGGAATTGCCATGTCTAAAGCGCGAAAGTTGGCTGATGAGCAACTAAAAGGAATAACTCCTGATATAAACCTGAGGAATTTCTTAATAACTAATTTAGTACAAACAAATACAGGCTCATATACTTGGAGAGTTAACATAGCAGCTCTAAAGGATAACTTCCAGCCACACATATCAAGTTTTCCCACAAACTTGAGAGGACTTCAATATTGTGGACCAACACTGTTTATAGGAGGATCTTTATCTGATTATATAGGGTATGTATCAGATTCTTGAGCTCATTGTAAACTAGCCTTTATTATTATAGAGACTAGTGGCAATAACTGCCTGTAGTAACCATTCCTGGCAAGGATTCCCACTTTATCTTCTCATGGATGTTGTAATAGAGACCTAATAGTCAAGCACCATGTTTATGGAAATATTATAGTACCTAATTAATTAGTGTTCGTAAGGGCCAGCCATGAAAGCAGCTAAATAAATACATCTATACTAATATTATAAAGCTGAAGAGTTTGTATGTTTGTTTGGTTGAACGCACTAATCTCAGGAACTACTGGTTCAAATTGAAAAATTATTTTTGTGTTGGATAGTCCATTTATTGAGGAAGGCTATATAAAATCAAGCTAAAACCAATAGGAGCGGAATATCGATGAAGAATGTTGCAAAAACGATAAAAATTATTCCTTTTGAGGGCTTCCGTTGCGTGCGCTGCGTAAACGGTTAAAGTTACGCCAAAATCTTGTATGTCGGAATTGTTCACCTTTAAAAGTGCTACTTAAATAAATTAAAAGTAAAAAAACTTTTTTAAAAACAAGCTTTTAGTTAAATGCGCTAAAAAGAATAAAATAAACTTTTCCTTTAAAACTTTTGCTATCAACTTATACCTAACGTCATTACACAATTTATATGATATAAAAGCTTGTCGCGAGATTTAAGTAAGTGCTCGTATTCACTTAGTTTAAAAAATTAAATCAATAGATAAAGTTATTTAATTTACTTGTTTTTTCTAAACAGGTAAATCAAGTGCTGTTTTTCTAATCCCATAGAAGTGTCTCATGATTTACGCAATGGAACGACTTAGAGAGGTCGCAAAAAATTCCAATGGCATCTTGTACTTCTTCCCAGGCATTAAAATGTTCTTTATTAGGGTAACACCGGCGGCGGCGTCAGTAATGCAATGCCCTTTGGTGAAACTGTACTGGTGTTCATGAAAGATGGAATTTTTATTAAAGTGTCGTAAGATTTGATTGAGCATCAACTTTTCAAAAACCTTACTGAGAACTGGCAGAATTGACACAGGCCTATAATTTTTGGGTTCTTTACTATCACCAGATTTGAACAATGGTACTACTTTACTATGTTTCATAAGATCCGGAAATACTCCTTGGTCAACACTGGTGTTAAATATGAAAGCTAAATAGGGCACAATGGTTTCAATGAAAGATCTACATACTTTTACAGACATTCCCCAGAGATCTTCTGTTGATTTAATTTTAAGATCTTTAAAAGGTTTTGTGCAGGCAAGCCTGTATCTAAGGTACCTGAATGCAAGAGTTGTATCTCTGCTTTTAATTCCAAATTATTTATATTATTTTGCAGTAAAAACGACCTAAAGGAAATACAGGAATACTTCCCCCTCGCTGAGCTGACGTTTGTAGAAGGCGCCGGTCACTGGGTACATAGTCAGAAGCCAGAAAAATTCCTGGAAACAGTTTGTAATTTTCTACAAGAGAAATAAGAATATCAGTCTAATACAAATTATTGCAGTTCTCATTAAATTAGGTAGTCATAAATTTTTGAGTAGTAAAATAATTGTTATTAGTCTATTTATTGTTACATCCATAGTGGATAAATAAAATGTGATATACCATGAGTAATTTTATTATTATATATTATTTGTGTGTTTGACCTCTGAACACATAACCACATCCTCCTGTGGTAAGATACTATACATAGCAACAAATTATCACAATGTAAAGATAAAAGGAATTGGTGTTAATAAGCCAACTAAGGCCTCACAGTTTTTGTCCAAAAGCATAATATACTCACATAACACCAGGCCTGTATTCCCCGAAGGGGTAGGCAGAGCTGTATACATCCAATGTATTTGTGAGCGAGCCTATTGCCAATAACTGGCCACACATCTTGAGAAAATGTACATCTAATACCGCTAGTTCCATCATAAACCTTATCCGTCGCTTTCCATCAGGCGTGATCGAAGTCAAGAGCGGGCCCATTCAGCAATAAAAAATAATAACACTGCTGGACCCAGGAGTTCAGGACCCAATGCTCACCAGTCGCTCGAAAAGCTCGCTTATACGAATATAAACATTATCGACGTGAGAATAAGATTCATATTTGTATGAAACACCTACTTTGACAAACGTCGCGTACAAAATGTAAGCATTATTATTTTGTATAGCATTAATGTTCCTACTCAAATAAACACAACACAACATAACGTCTGTAGTATTCCCTGATGGTTTAGGCCACAGAACACATAATATACTCCTAGCGGAGGTTTAGGCGGAAGTGTACCTATAGTATAGACGCCAGAACATGAACAAGCTACCCGAAACTGTCAAATTTTCCCAATCAACCTTAAACCTAATACTTTAGTGATAAAGTTAAAAATCTATTAAAGAAATTGACAGATTGTAGTAGCTTGATGTGCTGGCGTCTGTACATCATGTAGGTAAACTGGAATGAAACGCTTAAATACATATAGTTCACATAAACTCACGCCTTCTTCCCATGGGGTTGGGGGTAGGCAGAAACTGCAGAACGCCCATGCCACCTGCTACGTTCCTTATACGAATATGAACATTATATCCATAAGAATATGTCGATATTCGCTAGACCGTCCGAAAAGTCAAGTGCTGAGTCACGAGACGCTCTATTTAATCGAACCTGTGACACGTGGTGCCGCAGCCAATCGGTTACCGTACCATCGATTCAATAACAATGTGATGACGGCAGATTTTTTTTTTTGAAATATATAGTCTATTCCACACAACAAGCTACAGTCTAGATTCAAATAAAACTTGTATTTTGGCTTAGCTACTAAGTTTTGCCCGCGGCGGCTGGATTAACACACAGGTAGGTACCCTATGTGTGGCTGGATTAACACATAGGTAAACTAAGTGCTAATTTCATCCAAATCCGTTCAGTCGTTTTTGCGTCAATACGGAACACATCCAGACAAAAGGATAAAATTTCTTAGTTACAATTTTATTATTACTAGCTGCCTGCGACTTCGTCCGCGTGAAATTTCTGGTCTCCGCGCCATCGCATCCCATCGCCTGCCCGCGCTATTACTTCGTTTTCGCGTAACATTCTTTCTGACTCTTTTTCATTTGCTCGGCTCCTAAGAATATTAATAGCCTTTCTCAAGAATTGGGCTATCAAATGCAAGAAGTTTTTTTTAATCCGACTGGTAGTTCCAGAGATTAGCGCGTTCAAACAAACTCTTCAGCTTTATTATTAGTATAGATGGAATCCTATATCTTCTCTAGGTGGTTATTTATTTGTGCTCACACCCCATTCAACATCGAACCTATGGCAGCAGAACCTTATGGGATGCAGTACCTACCTATACTGTTGCCATAGGTGTTCTATCAGTGGCGAAGGGTGAATTTATGACAGAGGTAGGCCGGAGCAAAAAAAAAATGCCAAAAGAAAATTTCAATGATGAATTGATTAATTATAGAGTGGTTATGTTCTGAATTTTCGAAGGGAAGCCGGTGAGAATCTTTCGGTGAATCGTTGTATGGTGCCTTCGCCACTGTGTTCTATACAGGGTGGCAGGGACATCGACGCGCAAACTGTAACCATGAATTCAGCACGTTTCTAAACGTAGCGTAGAAATCTCAAAAAAAAAACAACCGTTACATAAAGTGCAAAATATATGGAACAGCAAATTTTTTTTTAATAACCCACGAAGCATTTCAACGCAGGGTGTATCTATAGTAACCTAGGTAGCGTGTCGGTGTCCCCATGAAGCTTATAGATAATTTAACCTTTTAACCGCTTACGTCGGATTAATCCGACAAATATTTTCGTGTCCATTCCGCCAGGGTCGTATATATACGACAAAATAACACAGCTCGTTTAATCTGAATTATTATTACATCATCACAGCTCGTTTCATCGGCGTTTATTTTTCGTTTTTTTTTTTTTTTTGTTCGGGCGCTGGGGGCACGCCAACTCATATAAAGTCGGGCGGTTAAAAGGTTAAAGTGGAGGCAACACTCTAAATACCTACCTTAGTGAAGACTACTGTAGTCGGATACTCCCTTTCTAACTACATATATGACAAAGAAAACACATAAGAACGATATCTTATGTGTGTAGGTATTTAGAAAGAGTGTCCGACCATAGTCGTCTTCATTTAGATATTTAGTGTTGCCTCCACTTTTATCTATAACCTTCTTGGATGCCCCTTACATTTGTGTTTTGTGCTACCATCCTGTATATTTGCTTTTATCACTGCTACTATATTACCTACACTACTCTATGTTAATTATAGTTCACCACACAATTTTGATAACTATGTATTTCTCACCGCATTTTGTCAATTCCCGTGCGGTTTTGCACTCCGAATATTGCACCCCATACTATTCGGGGATATGATATAAATTGATGTGATTTTTTTAAAACAACCATTCCACTTCACAGTTTCTGTGAAGTGAGTATTATTTAATTATTAATTTATTTAATACCTAGTTAATTCTACCAAAATGGCTAATGTTGTAGATAGCCTCAAGTTGCTGTTCGATCGGCCAAACGAACCGTTGATCACTCCGAAGGGCGATAAAAAAGCTGTCTTTCAGCTCACAGAAAAACTCGTGGTAAGTAAATTATTTACATAAAGTCAGAGTCACCCTTTCGCAAGTACATAACTTGCAAAGGGGTTACAGTTAAGTAGAGGTGTTTATTACTGACCGGCAAGTCCGGCCACAAATCCAGACTGTGCCTTGGTGCACGAAGTTTGGATTTGTGGCCGAATTAAATTCTCAGTATTTTACTGTGAATTTAATGATGGATCACATGGATAAACCTATTATTATACATTGCGTGACACGGGGATCGAACCCGAAGAGGCAATAGCCACGACCGTGGCAGCACCACTATGCTGGACCGTTACATAATATATTAAGTTTATTCAATCATTTTTCACAGCCTCCGGAGTACGCAAACAACGGCGTCGAATTAAACGACCGTTTTGGTGACGATGCTGGCGAGAAGATTCCGCTGAAGACCTTAGATACGTACCCCTCGTTCACCGTCGCGTCGCAGCTGCCTACCGATGCGGACTTCTCACTGTTCCTGCCGAAACACCAGGAAATGGCTACTGAAGTCATTGACGCGCTTTTGAGTGAGTAGCGTGGGCGCGTCTTCATACTTATTTAACACTTCATGTAGCATGAACAACAAATCTATGAAATTATTTAAATTGGCTGGATATGAACTGCTCCATAGATATTTTTGATAATTCGCGGCCGTTGTCACTACCACGCTAGGCTCCCAGTGGCCCCAGCCTTAAAATCAGTTTTCTCATAAAGTACTGAATAAAACGTAAAATTATCATGAAAACAAACATTTATTAACAATAAAGTCGTTATATTAGCAGCTCATTGTAAAATATTTGTGTCTTTCTGTAGATGTCCCTGAGAATCAGCTGCAAGACTTTCTGTCAACATGTGTGTTTGCAAGAGGTAACCTCAATCCTCAGCTCTTTAACTACTGTTTCTCAGTAGCACTGATGCATCGGTGAGTAAACATCAACTTAATTGAACTATAAGAATAATAAATATGCAGAATACAATACATTGTACAGACGCCAGCACATCAACCTGCCCCTAACTCAAATTTTTATGCTTTTATGCTCTTATGCTTTAGCGATAAAGTTGAAAATCTATTACAGAAATCTGACAGATTGTAGTAGGTTGATGTGCTGGCGTCTGTACATAAAAGCTTTCTATGTATACAATTCAATAATATCTGTTTCCCCATATTTTCTACATAGTTATCTATTTATGTATATGAGTGTCAAAAGTTCTGCTTTGTTCTTGTGTTTTGCACATAATGTACCTCATACTTTAGAAAGAAAGAAAAGTTGGTTTCTTTGTCACAAAACATGTGCAGACAAAAATATAAACACTTGTTATCATTATTCTCATTAAATTCTTTGCCTAGTACTTTTGACACACATTTTTACATTATTAATTTTACTAATAGTAATTAATCTGTCATTTGACTTAAATTATGCTGGCAGGCAAACCATATACAAACATTTCATTAAGTTAATCATTCTTCATAAAAATGGCTCAATAGTTTTACTTATTTTGCATGTGCAAATAAAGCTTGTTAGTTACTATAATTATATTGA
This sequence comes from Hydraecia micacea, assembly GCA_914767645.1. Classification (NCBI taxonomy): domain Eukaryota; kingdom Metazoa; phylum Arthropoda; class Insecta; order Lepidoptera; family Noctuidae; genus Hydraecia; species Hydraecia micacea. The sequence goes on from OU611797.1 coordinate 10,975,628, forward strand.
TTATAAAACTTATTATGATTTCTTTAATTATACTGAATATGTTAGGTTCTACAAAACAACAGATATTTCTATTATTCCTTATCAATGTTAACATAGTAGTTTAGCTAAAACAATACTTTTCTTTCAGTGATGACACCAAGAATGTGCCGATTCAGAACTTTGCTGAGACTTTCCCTTCCAAGTTCATGGACTCTCAGGTGTTCCAGAGAGCCCGTGAGGTGGCGGCGGTGGTCCCCCAGGCTGTGGCAGTAAGTAACATTACTTATCTTTGCCACCGCAGCAGTTATCACATTTTTTGTCTGTGTTTGAACATAGCACAGGTTTATAGTTAGGTGTCCAGGGCCCAAGACTGTCATTTGAATAGAAATCCATAGGATATGTCCCATCATCCTTCAACCATTTGCTATTACCTAATGATACAGAAAACTCATATGGAGTCAGCAATGGCTTTGGAAAAGCTGTTCCCCAGTCAATGGACAGTCTTGGACAAGCCACCTGAACAAAGGCATCAAGCCCAAACAATGCTAATTTACTAGGAAAAATCTCTGATAGAAGTATCTTTACAAATGTTTTATCAGAGTTGCCAACTTGCTTTTCTAAATTGCTTAAAACTTTAGTACTACCCTGTCTCCCCAATGTTCCAAGTATGAGACCAAAACTGTCTGCTTCCGCAGCAATTTTAATCTGATTCTGTCTATTTGACTGCATTACTTTATGGTCATACATCTCTGAAGTAAATTTCTTCTCATAGGGGTCATATTTATATGCTGCAATTTTTGGATTAGCTATCATGACTGATTCCAAGTGAAATCTGCCATCTCCTAGATATATGACTACATCAGAATTTAACTTAGGAGATGTGCAACCAAGGATCTCTCCAGGTGATAATGGTTTACACTGCGGTACAGTCACTATATATTCTTCACTTCTTAGAATCTTAGCAACAGAATGCAAGGTTGTTACAAATTGAATTGTACTAACTATAGCTAAATGAGTTTGTTTTGGAAAGTTTAGTTTAACAGTTTCCACAAAATGTGATGGATCAATCTTTATATCAACAAAAATGTAGAGTACCTTTATGTCACATGTTTGGTCTATAGGTATCAGGCAAGAGTGCCCGTAATGTACCAGCAGGTCGACCCCAAGTGCGATAGCCGTGAAGTCGTCGATACAGCACGCACCATAAGTTACGTCGCCCATTATAACAGTATCAGCTTCAGTAAATGTCTCTATTATATCACACAACGTTGTCGCAAACATCGTCAGACCTGTAAGGAAATATTTATAAGTATACTATTATCAAAACAGAACAAAAAATTATTATTGTTTACACAGGAATGAGCATACCTTCGGGTAGTTGAAGAGCCACTCGTTTCGAACCCAAAGACCTTATTCTCCATATTGTCTTGTGAATTTCAAAATTGTAATTTTGTGGTAACGCTTCACACGCTCTATTTAACAGAGGGTCATTTAATAATTCATTTGGAATTTTGTTTACAGCACGTATATTTGGTTTGAAAGTCTTCCTTTGACCTTCTGGTTTTGCGCGCACTACGACTACGCCGGGGCTTGAACCAAAATCTTCCATGTTAGGCACACTATAAACACATTATCTTTACTTTTTAAAAACATAGAAATGCAATAAACATTATTTCGCAGGTTATTATTTTAATCAAAATATAAACACGCGCGATGGCCTACGTGACTTTTCGCATGAATTTGCATTCCGTTTCACTTAGCTATAATTCACGGATGTCACTGTCAGATCAGTTTGTTTCAGGAAAAATTATAGTAAGGAGTACCACCACACCATTAGCACCTTAAACTTTGAATATTTCACGACTTTGGTTTAACTTCTGCATTACTGTTAGCATTGCCAATCTTCTTGTTGAAATTGTACAGACGCCAGCACATCAACCTACTACAATCTGTCAGATTTCTGTAATAGATTTTCAACTTTATCGCTGAAGTATATTAAGGTTCAATGTTGATTGGGAAAATTTGACAGTTAGGTGTAGGTTGATGTGCTGGCGTCTGTACCTCAATTTAAGGCTTCTTAGAAAATCTATGTATGTAACGGAGCGGCCAAGGCCCAAGTGACAAATGCTGTCAAAGTGATAATACAAATGCGTTTCGTTACACTTATAACTATTAGTGGTACAGACAGTGACTTATGAGTCAATGGATGAGAAACGTGAAAGCTAGAAGATGAACATAATTTTACCAAATATCTCAGCACACTATCGAGGTTGAAAGTAGGATTTTGAAGGTTTACCCATTTAGTATTCATCTATTATTTTTCCGTAAAGATGTAACGGCTAGTGGCCAGGGCACGAAACCATCGTGAGGCTTTTGCCATTGTTTGCAACGCGTCCCCATTATAAGAACTCACAAGGCTCGGCCGCGCGGCCCTAGTGGGGACGATTACCCGATATATTACTTTACTCTATGGGGACGTTGAACAGCCAATGAAAGCAATATATGAAAAAAGCCCTCATGATACAATGCCTTTTTCGACGATCTTGTCTCTGGTGCATTGACCACTTGATACTATTCACTTGAGTCTATTCAAACACATATGATTCAAATTAATATCTTTATTTTAATGATGAGAATGACTAGCACTATTGAAAAAGTTATAATAAAAACGTTTGAAGTTGTAGCGTAAACTTAACTTTATTTTCTAGTTTTTAAAGTTATTTTTCCATAAACTCATATATGTTTACATTTTGGCAAATAAATCGTGAATCTGCATTAGAACCCTTATTATTAAATCATCATCATCATCTGCCTAACCTTTTCACAACGTTTATGTTGGGGCTGTTTCCTGTCTAACCGGATGCAGCTGAATACCAGTACAAAGTATTTTACATGGAGCGACTTAGCCCGTATTATTAAATAATTGATTTAATTTATACAGCGCACACCGATCATCATTCCTCGGGACTACACTGCGACGGATTTAGAAGAAGAACATCGTTTAGCCTATTGGCGTGAAGATATTGGCGTTAACCTACATCACTGGCATTGGCATCTCGTTTACCCGTTCACAGCGTCACAGAGAGCCATCGTTGCTAAAGACCGTCGCGGCGAGCTCTTCTTCTACATGCATCAACAACTAATTGCTCGGTAACTATTCCCCAATTACTTACGAGTACATGCCAATACATCTTCCTCTATAACTTCTGTTATTTTATGGGGTAGCTGGTCACATTAACAATGGATATTAGACACAGCCTCAGTGTTTTTTATGAAAGACTAGCTCTGCAAGATACTACGCCAACGGCTTTTTTTTCTCTTTGTCGGATAAGGGCAGGAAGATATAAGATCGTTTTTAATTTCTTAGTTACAACTGTGAGCGTCTCAACAATGCTCTGAAGAGAGTAAAGAAGTTCAGCAACTGGAGGGAGCCAATCCCCGAGGCTTACTTCCCCAAACTGGACAGTCTTACGTCATCGCGCGGCTGGCCGCCACGGCAGGCGAACATGCGCTGGCAAGACCTCAACCGTCCCGTTGACGGACTTAATATCACCATCAGCGAAATGGAAAGATGGAGGAGGAATATTGAGGAAGCCATCTCTACCGGCAGGGTGACTCACGTAAGTATCTAATGATAATTAACAGTAGGTACAGACGCCAGCACATCAACCTACTACAATCTGTCAGATTTCTGTAATAGATTTTCAACTTTATCGCTAAAGCATAAGGTTCAATGTTGATTGGGAAAATTTGACAGTTAGGTGTAGGTTGATGTGCTGGCGTCTGTACATAATTAAACTAATTCTAGTAGTGGTGGTAGTGTATTTCCTACCTGCATAAATATTACTACGTCAGCCTGCTTTATGAACACTACCATTGTAACCACTGAATGATTGCAGTCTGACGGGTCAACCAGCGATCTGGACATCGACAAGCTCGGCAACATGCTGGAGTCGAGCATCCTGTCCCCGAACAGGGAGCTGTACGGCAGCATACACAACAACGGACACAGCTTCTCTGCATACATGCACGACCCTACACACCGTTATCTGGTAAGTGACCCGTGCAAAATTAAGACGTATGAAATAAAATTGTAGTAATATACGTATATAAATTCGCGCAAATGAATACTAAGCGAAATATTAGCAAAACAAATATTTTCAGGACTTTTAACAGTCAGTTGGTTTTTTTCGCTCTTGCAATGGACTTCTGCCTAAATAAAGATTATCCCAGTGAGAAAACTTCACTAGAATTTGTTTCGCAGACAAAATCTTATTTTACTGGACTTACTGTACTAACAAATGTCTGTGTTCAACAATAGTCAGGCGCTAGAATGTAAAACAAAATGTCTCAGATTCATCTGTACAACGATATCATTTCATTTTCTGCCTGTGCTCTCGCGTCTAGCGGTTCCCACGGCAGCAACCGTACAACAATGTCTTGCTATTTAATTTCGTGTAGGCGTAAATTACCCAAACAATTTTTCATTTAAAAATATTGAAATTATATTTATTTATTTATAACCAACTTATATTTACAGTACGCACCACACATACAAGTTATATAATATTCTACTCTTACTTGCAGGAAAGCTTTGGAGTCATCGCTGATGAAGCAACTACGATGCGTGATCCGTTCTTCTTCCGTTGGCACGCGTGGATCGACGACATCTGCCAGACGCACAAGGAGTCGGCTGCTGTGCGCGCTTACACTCGTTCGGAGGTAGGTTCTTTGTAAAAATATTAATTACCAAAAGCCAAGTTTAACAACTACCTGTATTAACCTTTTAACCTCCCGACTTCATGTCAGTTGTCGTGCCCCCAGCGGCCCCAGCGCCCGGCACAGTGAATCGAAAAATAAATACCTGATAGAATACAGCCTAATTAAATTAAAAAAGCAGATTAAACGAGCTGTAGCATTTGGTAGTAATTATACGACCTCGGCGAAATGGACACGAAAATATTTGTCGGATTAATCCGGCGTAAGCGGTTAGAAATAACAGACATGAACCTAATATAGTACCTACCAAGTTTTAATGGCACATGTATAGCCCTTACTAAACGCTCTATCGTTTTCAGCTTGAAAACCCTGGTGTTCAAGTGACGTCCGTGGCGGTGGAGAGTGACGGCGGCCAGCCTAACACATTGAACACCTTCTGGATGTCCAGTGATGTCGATCTCTCTCGAGGCTTGGACTTCTCCGACCGTGGTGCCGTATATGCCCGATTCACTCATCTTAATCACCGACCCTTCCGTTACGTGTAAGTTAGCTATGCATATAATGCATGATCAAAACTAAAAGTATCATAAAATAGGCATCGCCCTTATTTTTAACAGACTTCAAAAAAGGAGGAGGTTCTGAATTCGACTGTATTTTTTTTTTGTTTTACGCGATATCTCCGGAAATTGTACATCGATTTCAAAAATTATTTTTTTAATGGATAGGGTATGCCTCAGGGGTGGTCCCACCCATATAAATTTGATTAACTTAGCTTGGGCAGTTTTTTAGTTAGGTTCAATAATACGTATTTTTGCCGCTTAGTTTATATTGATGACGTTCTAATAACTTCCTGACACTGATATTTACATAGCAAGTAGTGTTATGCGAATTTGTGTGAGGTAAGTACAACTTAAAAGTGAAAAATAAAAACGTTTTTACCAAATAAAAAACAACCAACTTCCAAAAAAGACTACAAAGTCAAAAATAACTTTAATTTCGGAAGTCGGTGGCAAACAACGAAAATGCGAACCCAAGGACACCGACTTCCGAAATTAAAGTTATTTTTGACTTTGTAGTGTCTTTTTTTTTTCAATTTATCTAATATTTTTCAGTATCAACTGTAACAACACTGGTCCCGCCCGCCGTGCAACCTGTCGTATCTTCCTCGCGCCTAAGTTTGACGAACGCAACTTGGCCTGGGCTCTCTCCGACCACCGCAAGATGTTCGTGGAAATGGACAGATTCGTGACCCCATGTGAGTGTATTGCATATGTATAAGTACATAGCGTGGCTCAACTTTAGTATTATGGGTGTTGCGGACTGGAATATTCAACCGTAGGTCCGATTGGACGCCATCTAGCGAACGACAAAGAGGCAGGAAGATTGTCGCCGGATTCTCCTTAAATATTTACACTGCCATTGCAATGTTCCAGTGAACGCCGGTCAAAACACCATCACACGATTATCGACGCAGTCTTCCGTGACGATTCCGTTCGAGCAGACGTTCCGCGACCTCACGCCGCAGAGAAACGACGCCCGGGCGCCCAATCTCGCAGAGTTCAACTTCTGCGGCTGCGGCTGGCCCCAGCACATGCTCGTCCCCAAGGGCACCGAAGCAGGCGCTGCCTACCAGATCTTCGTTATGCTCTCCAACTATGATCTAGACAGCGTAAGTAGTCATGCCACTTACTTAGATACGATATAATACGAGCAACGGAGCTACGGGACTTGTGACTAAGAAATAACAGCCGCACGGTTCGATCGATCAGGTTAAGCTACGCTTGCCGCGGTTGGTCCGTGGATGGGTGACCATCTTTACATACCAAGACCCCTCTATGCCTCGGAAAGCACGTTATGCCGTTGGTCTCGGCTGTCATTCGTAATCTTTGACAGTCGTTACTGGTCGTCGTCAGTAGCTCGAAAGTCTGACAACCAGTCTTACCAAGGGGTATTGTATCGTGCCGGACGGCGCGTATGTGGTCCACGCGCGCCTCAAAGAGATGTCAGCATAAAGGAAGGGGCCCGCCAGGGCCGAAGCCTGCCGGGGTAGCGGGATCGTCCGAAAGGGTTACCGCTGCCCCGGAACATAAAGGGCTAAGGAAGGATCACGGGTGGGTTTTAGTCAGTAAGAGTCTGACACTCCCTTCCGCTCCACCCAGAGCGGGAGGAGTCATTAGATGAATTCCCATCCAAAAAAAAAAAAATAGGGGGTATTGTATTACCCAATAAGTGGGTTGTGGAGGTCAGAAGTACTGGTATTCAGCTGCACCCGGTTAGACTGGAAGTCGACCCCAACATAGTTTAAAAAGGCTAGGCAGATGATTATAATACGAGCAGACATACAGAACTTCTCTTACCAATATTTTTTAATCACCCAGGTGGAGCAACCCGATGGCTCTCATCTGAACTGCGTTGAAGCATCTAGCTTCTGTGGTCTAAAGGACAAGAAGTACCCCGACCGCCGCGCCATGGGCTTCCCCTTCGACAGACCTTCAAGCACAGCCACTAACATTGAAGACTTCATTCTACCCAACATGGGACTGCAGGATGTTACAATTCGCCTGACTAACCAAGTTGAGCCAAACCCAAGGAACCCTACTAACTGATCTTGTTTGAATTATGTACATGGTGATATATAACTCCGCAATTGACAACCAAGACAAGGACTACAAAAATATTAACGTTAAGTATATAGCATCATAAAAAATAAAGGCTGATTATAATTAAGTTAAAAGAAACAAGTGTAAATACTGTAAATAAAATTAAGAATTATGTTGAATATAGATTATAGACCCGTTTACTAGATAGAATTATAAGAAAATAAAATTATTTAAGAAAAAAATTTGCTGTATTTTTTATGTAGGTACCTCTTAGTAAAACTTGTGTTACGTCATAGGCGTGGAATAGTGGTGTGGCAGGTAAAGAAAGCATACAAAAACTTGTCAAAATAATCAACATTTATTATAAACACATTAAAATAGATAACAAAACTAATATACCATCAATATAATACAATTGAATAAACTGAAGTTACAAAAGATTAATTTTACTAGTTCCTACCTAAGGCAATCATTTCCTTTCTGGAAGTCAGACTGTGTATAAATTAAAAGCAAAAAAAGATCTCCAGAAAGATAATGCTTCCCTCTGAATATACTGAGGCAAAGTGCCAATATTTATGAACCACCTCCCTAGAATTGGTGTCAGCTTACCTGCAGAAGAAATACACAATGTTAGAAATTCCATCAATAAACACAATGTATTAAAACTGATAAAATTCTTTATCAGCCCTATCATTTAATATCATGTTGTTATCAAAACAACATTTATTGGCTCATGTTGATTCTCATCATTTTAGTGTTGTCATTTGGCAACCAAGCATTATAAAATAAAAAATATATATTATTATATTAAATGTTTAGTTCAAATTAATTAATAAGTGATATATATTTATTTATGGTATTATAATAATAGTTCCTGTACACACATAGTGATTGTTAATTATTTCATGTCACAGCGAACCCATATTTTTTAACTGTCTTCAAAAAAGGAGGATCTCACTTTGAGAGTAATCTAACATGGTACTGTCAGATTGGAATCTTCTTTAGATATTTATTCCGTCCCACATTTAAAACCTTTTCTAAATTCAATGTAGGTGCATACCAAAATATTGGATGGTCATTAGAAGATGTCTGATTGAAAAATTCTTTGGTTACAGTGAAACTTCATAAGTAATTAAATTATTAACGCTTCTCACCTGTCATGAAGAATGCAGAAACATGGTTTGACCTGGAAAATTAAGAATAAGGGGCGATTAGCCAAAAGCTAATTAAAAGAATTAGGCATTTTTGTATTGTAATGATCATCAGGCCTATCATTTAATATCACGTGTTAATATCATATAAACACTTTTCGGCTCGTGTTATTGTCATCATTTTATCTAGATAAATACGAAATAAGTAGCAGATAGCAGATAACAGCACCTCATCGATTTATTTGCTTTTCTACAAAAGACATGCCGCCCGCGTGGCTTAACCAAATAATCTTATCGGGCAGTATTGGTAATATGTAAACACAAGTAATAAAAAAATCTTATCTCGCACACAATCGAAAGAAAGAAGTGATTGAAATTTAATCTTACTGACTAGTAAGATAATCCCTAGAATTCAATTTCAGAGAGGAGGTGAACGGCACGTGGTTAAAATCAACATGAACTGAAGAAGACGGTGCAGTTATGAATATATTAAATTTGTATGTACAAACCTATATTCGTATCATCATTATCTAATATTAGTTTTGAAATTACAAATTTTTAATAAAACTAACCTTTGTGTTCCCGTCCCGATTGCGTGCCGCGCCGTCACCTCGCCCCGTCGGTCGCCCGAAAAATGAATGAATAGCATCAAGATCAATGGCATTCAATGGCATGGAATGAATGGGATGGGATGGACCATTGAGGTACATAAAACATGGAGATGCCGCGTTATTCTATACATACATTTGCTTATACAAATATGAGTGAAATATGATTCAGAATGTGAAATATCATTATGTCTCATTCTTTCTAATGAGATAATTTTATTTGATAAAAGAGACAACAATATTTAAGTTGTTGCTCATTATGGCAATATTTTATCGTGACGTAGTGACAGTTGTAGGTAAGTGCCATAGCAGCCATCTTATGCTATGAGTTTCGTGGTAGTTTTGCTGTCAAATGGTTGTTTATTTTTTGTATTATTGAGGATTGCGAGAAAATTACGAGGATTTTACCTGTTAAAACTGCACGTAAATGTTGGAAAACAGAAATTCAACATGCCTGTGTGTTGTATTGTGAAGTGTGGTGCAAGAAAGAATGAAAATCAACCTCAATTGTCTTTGCACAGGTTAGTAGCCGGTTTTCATGCATTAATACATACAATAATACACATTCGATGATGCAATTGTAACGTGATCATGAATTTATGGCTAAAGTATTGATATTTGGGTTCATTTCCGTATAACAGGCCTTTCTATTATATTTGTTAATTCGTTCGTTTGTTTACAATAATATGTCATAATGGAATAGTGTTGTACCGTTGCCGACTTGGCGTAATAGTTTCCGAAACTAGTTCCTCCGCTGAAACGATACCGGTATATTCTGCGATGTTAACATAAATAATCCTGCGTCTTATTCAGTCCGAGTGACCTTGCTAGGTCCGGCCTGTGGTTCACACTTCACAGCACCAAAATCAAAATATTCCACATAAACCTACATGGACACTTTTATGAAACGTCAGAAGCTAGGTGCACGGTTCCAATTGGTTGCTTCCTATGGAGAAGAAATGGTAAGAAACTCCACGTTTGCTCTTTTAAAAATAATTGGCTTTTGCGAAAGCACATTTTCTGCAAGCATGTTTTTTTTTTTCATGACATGGATTTTATTCTCAGACTAGCTATGCCCCGCGACTTCGCATAGAAGTCGTAAGATACACAGTATACTAAAATAACAGCCACACTAATAAAACTCATTCGTCCCCCGACCGGCCGCATTGCATCGCCCGCCCGCGCTATTATTTCGTTTTCGCTTAGCGTTCGTTTTTCTCGGCTCCTAAGGGTCGTAACGTGATGTTAAATAGCCTATAACCATCCTGGCTACCAAACGCAAAAATAATTTAGGCATGGCATTTTTTTTGCGCGGAACCCTAATTATTTTTCTAAAATAAAGGTAGCCTAAGTTACTCCTTGTAACATATCTGTCAGTGAAAGTCCCGTCAAAATTGGTCCAGCCGTTTCAGATTAGCCGGAACAAACAGACAGACAGACAGACAAAAATAATAAAAAAATGCCATTTTGTTAATAGTACTGTTTAGACTTTTATAAGCATTTAGTAAAAAGCTGTTATTTTGACAGTACCAACAGACACTTCAATTTTATTTATTTTTATAGATAACGGAAAGTAAGATAACCTACTCATCTTTTTCTGTTACAATTACAACGGACTTTGTATAGGTACAGACGCCAGCACATCAACCTACACCTAACTGTCAAATTTTCCTAATCAACATTGAACCTTATGCTTTAGCGATAAAGTTGAAAATCTATTACAGAAATCTGACAGATTGTAGTAGGTTGATGTGCTGGCGTCTGTACATAATATTAGGTATGATCTAAACGTGATAACTAGTAAGACTCGTATTTAGTATCGATACTAGTTATAGTAACACCTATGTTCCTTGATAGACACAACACTAGCAATGGCAGACATTTTATGAGACAATACCAGTTGTAGGTATGCACCCTTTTTTCGTAGGTATTTCCAGTCCATACTTTTGTATGTCAATGGGGATGGACCGAAGAACAGGATAATGTTACCAGGCTAAAGAAAAATATTTGGTACCAAAAATGTAGTCAAAATCTCAAAGTACAAAGTCAAAATAATTTATTTGCTAGGAGAAATCAGCAGTCAAATTACGAGTATAATAAATTAGTATCCAACCGAATATTCGGGTTCGGCCAAAAATCAGGTTTCCCCCGCAGTTTCGGTTTCGGTCAAAATGTGGCTGTGAACCTTCGACCCAACTGAAACTGGCGTTCGTAAGCCGTGTGTTTTATTATAGGATACGAAAGACTGACTGCGTCTTTGGTGTAGTGGGTTCAGTCCTCAGCAGCAGCACCGTAATTGCGTAACACACTGTCAATCACAATCTGAATAATTTCGAAGGGTATTGCTAATCCATTGCTTCATATATTATGTTAGAAAAATTTGCCTGCTCAACAACGTAAATAACGCAATGAATGTTGTTGAACTTTCAAAATGAAAGCCATTCCTACTGTTAGCCCGCAGATCGGGCGTGGTCATAATAAGTTGCTTTCGCCCATTTTTCAGAATGCTAAAAATGAAGTGTTGTACTTATAAATTGTTGTTGTTGTATAAATAAAAAGAAAAGCTGACTGAAATATTAACGTACAGACGCCAGCACATCAACCTACTACAATCTGTCAGATTTCTGTAATAGATTTTCAACTTTATCGCTAAAGCATAAGGTTCAATGTTGATTGGGAAAATTTGACAGTTAGGTGTAGGTTGATGTGCTGGCGTCTGTACAAAAAATACTTCTGGGACTAATAAGAAGAGTAAGTAAATATGACCGCGCATAGATTCTTTCATGCAAAATGTAACATCCCTAAACTCTCTTTGAAGGATAGTTTAAAAAACTAATCATGACAAACTTTATTATTTATTTTATTATTTATTTGCCAAGTTTCAAATTCATTACGCCAAGGAATATGATTTTTCATACAAACAAATCGCCCCCTTTTCACCTCAGTTCCGTTTACTGGCTCAGTACTTTCGAAGATGTCGCAGTTCGCGCGCTGATCGCGTACGGCGCTTAGGTCCCGCGCGAACTGCGCGCCGGCGGCGCAGGAGCGGCGCACGAACAAAAATACACGCGCGCAGCTCGCGGGCAGCTCGCAAACGGCTCGCGAGCTGCACATTCGCCAGATGTTCCCAAAAACCCCTTCTTAGTGCTCCTCTACATAATGAAAGGAAGCCTTGTGCAAAATTTCACGTTTCTAGTCCCAGTTATAGTTTCGGCTGTATATACTCTGATATGTCAGTCAGTCAGTTTCTCTTTTTATATCGCTATTACTTCGTTTTCGCGTTCTTTCTTTATTTCTTTTTTCTCGGCTCCTATATGAGTCCTAGCGTAATGTTAAGCATATTATAGCCTTCCTGACGAACTGAGCTATCAAATGCAAAAATATTTTTTGAAATCCGACTGGTAGTTCTAGAGATTAGCGCGTACAAGCAAACAAACTCTTCAACTTTATTATTAGATTAGTACTAGCTTTTGCCCGCGACTTCGTCCGCGTAAAAGGGATTTGAATGTCCGTGACATACCTACTGTCGCGCCACTATGTTTTCTTTTTTTCAAAATGGCTGCCACGCATGAAACCGATTTATATTGTTAGCTGCTTATTTCTGTTCGCACGTACAGAAAACCAAAGACCAAACCCAGAAAAGTGTCACGTTTCCGAGATATTAAAGTTCAAACTTGATCACGTGACATCCATATTTTAAGCGTGTTATATATAGCCTATAGACTTGCTCAAGAATAGGCCTATCAAATGAAAAAAAAAATCAAATCCGACTGGTAGTTCCACAGATTAGCGCGTTCAAACAAACAAACGCTTCAGCTTTAATTTTAGTATGGATAGATATAGATTAGTATAGATAAAAATAAAACATTGGTTGTCTGTAAAGTCGGTTTACGGGCGATCATTTTACGTGATAACGTCATAAGAAAACATCCGATCGTGCCTCTCTATCGCTTGTTCCGCGCTCTCGCTTCCACGCTCGGCTCAGGCGGAACGTAACAATGAGTCTTTTTCGTGCGTGCAGCCGGCGTTCATCGATTTATAAGACGTTATCACGTCAAAAAGATAGATGGAAAATCAGCTCGTCTCCCGTATAATCTGAATCGATTCGGGGTTTTTTATTAACACTCTCCCAGCCGACAATATATAAAACTTTTTAAGTTCAGGAGGCCATAGAGGCCGCCGGCGGGTCCCAAAGTTTCTGCTTGTGAACGCCGTAAGTCAAAAGACAAAATTATTACAAGAGGCCGTAGGATACGCCGGCGGGTCCAAAAAAAAAAACCTTTCAGGACGCCTTGGGATCTGCCCTGACCTCCCGAATTCAAATAATTTTTACAACTACTGGCGTGCTGTTATGGAAAATGTGATAAAACTATTAAAAAATGAGCTTTGGCCTGCTGAACAAAATTTTTTGGGGGTCGCCGGCGCCGGCGGTTCCAATGGCAGGGAGAGTGTTAATATTCACAAACATACTTAATTTTTTGTTCTTACAACTTTACTCTGTCTCTACTATGTCAAACTATGTTGAAAAAACTCATGGGCATGGCATCAGTCTATTAAAAAAAAGCGATTATGGCAACCCCCCTTCCCCCCCCTCCTCAAGAATGACAAGCACAAAAATCACTACTAAAAAAAAAAAAAAAATGTAAATGTGTATGTAATGTGTGTGTGTGTGTAAAATGTTTCCTCTATGCGCCGGGTACTAGGGAGGGCCACAGCCCTAGTACCCGGCGCATAGAGGAAACATTTTATGACCGGCCCGCCTACCCTTGGCTACGGAAGCACAGAACCGGTCGAAGTGGAGGTGCTTGGGGGAGGCCTATGTCCCCCCCCGGTGGGTTCCCGCATTGTCGAGGCGGGGGGGCTCAGTAGCCGTGGCTTGGACCCCCACGGTGAAGCGAAGAGGAACCCGAGGAGGGGCCGCTCGTCAGGGCTTTTGCCTGTAAGCCGACGGCGTAGCGGCCAACAAGTAGGTTGCGGTGCCGCCTGGGCGACATCGCAACTGAGGCGGGCCGCGATGTCGTGTGGGAGGCGTCGCGGCTGAGGGTTGGAGGCCGCGGCGGGAGAGTGCCGGTATTGCGGTGCGCCGCTCTCCCTACCTTCCGCGGCCTTGACGGGGCCGCCACCGTCTGATGGCGGACGCGGTGGGGCCGCAGGGGAGGAGGAGTGTTGGTATGACGTTGGCCGCTCTCCCTATCCTCTGCGGCCGAAAATTGGCAGGTGGCGGGGCCAATTACCTGACCCGTCGCAAGGGGACCAAGGGTGCCCAGACACGGGGTCGTCTGGCACCCATGTGCTGGTTTGGTCCCAGAGGTGGTCACGGCGTGCTATGTGTTCTGGTGCGTCGGTGATGGGGAATACTCCCCAGAGGAGGGTCCGGTGACGGACAGCCGCGGCGGGTTCACGGATGAGTGCAAACGCGTGCCCGTGTTCCCGCCGTAAGCGGCAGAGGAGGACACCGTGGAGTTTTAGTGGGTTAGAGTCCCACATAACTGCACTATCTCCCCGTGATAGTGCAGAATGCATGAGCATTTCTCCACGTTAAAAAAAAAAAAAAAAAAAGGCCTATGTCCAGCAGTAGACGTCTTTCGGCTAAAATTATGATATACAGTATGTTAAACTAACAGAGGGCGTTCCCGTTAACCCGCAATAGTATAGCATCCATACATGCTATAAAAAATATTACCATTCGAAAATAAAATGATTTTATTATTTTTTTTATATTAAAATATTCACTAAAAATGTTAAATTGTTACGTAAAAGATCGCCGCACACGCGGCCCGTCATTCATAAATAAATTGCGACGTTGCCGTCCTTCAAGTACGCGTGTACAAAGAGTGTTTAACTAATCAACGTTTATTGAGATCTAACTTTTGTATAGACGCCAGCACATCAAGCTACCCGAAACTGTCAAATTTTCCCAATCAACTTTGAACCTTATGCTTTAGCAATAAAGTTGAAAATCTATTAAAGAAATTTGACAGATTGTAGTAGCTTTATGAGCTGGCGTCTGTACGTTATCCTAATTGCGTAATTAACGCATTTGGAATGGCAATCCATTTCAATCCTTCCAATTTGACAGTTCAACAATATCCATTGCGTTCAATGATATATAAACTACGTAATAATACGTCATTGATTGCGTTGTTTTTGTCATGCAAACGAATTTTTTAAACATTTATGAAGCAATGAATATTGTTTAAGTAGGTATTGGTACTGTATGCCTTATAGTGTGTGTGTGCCAAATAAACGTATATTCTTTCTAGGCTTTGAGACCTACTTGCATTTGATACCATAGCAAATTTATTATATAAAATACGAAACAAAAAGAATAAAATAAAATTAATTTGTTTTCAATAAGCTCGTTCGCAAATAGGTACTTTGGCTAGTACTGGATTAATCACTATCCAATGAAATTAAATAAATAGCATCTATTTTTATGAACATTTCACATTACCTACAAACTTTTTGAACACAAATCAACGTAAGCTTAAAAAAATACACGGCAAAAATGAAATAAAATTAGGCTCAAGTAAATAAATTTCTTTCTTTCTTTTTTTTTCTAAGTATCAAGTCGTGCCAGTTTACTCATAATTTCGCCGCTTCGCGCATGTCGCTGTGTGTGAGCCGTGCACGTGTAGCTAAAATTGAAGCGCGTCAATTCGTAAACGCTAAAAAATAACATAGAACTAAGGTCTTCCGTCAAAATCTGTTAAAATGACAGTCAAAATATCTTCTTAGCTGGTTTGGGACTGGTACGTTCACCCTAGTTATATCTTTTACTCCTCTCCTCTCTCTAATAGAGAAGATAGGCCTGCATCCCACCAGTGGGAACGCTATAGACTGATTATGCTGTTATTAGACTATCTTTTATGGGCATAAAAGATAGTCTAAGAGTTTACTATTTGAGGAACCGGGCGGTTTCTGGGTTCCTCAAATAGTAAACTTTTAGTAGCTATTGATTCGACAAAATTAGCGGACAGATTTATTTTAGACACTCTGTGATATAGTCATTAAGTTCCAATGGCACTTAGCCCGACCCGAATATCGAACACGATACCTTCTGCAGTCCTGCCTAGTAGTCGCGCTTACAACCACTGTAACTACGAATACGATGTAGGTAGAGGTAGGTAAGGTAACCATGTATTTAGGTACCTACTTTATGTATGTTCCTGTCTTCTAAAATGTTTAAATACATTGTGCTGATTTGCAACAGACAAAACACAAACAGTGCTGTGGGTGTACAACGTCTTCTTCGTCAACGTCGTCGATCTTTATTGAACAGAAACTTGCTCTTCAAGTTTTCAGCGCCTATTTAAATTATGTGCGAAGCAAGTACGCTATAGGAGAGAAAATTATGTAGTTGTTACAGGCAGGAATTATGAATGCCAACGCTGGCTATGCGAACTAGCGATCATATTGTATTTAATGTTCGTCAAAATTCAATACAAATGGCGAATCCTGAGCGATTTTGACGGTAGGATTGGGGCCATTATTTCTTTCAGGTGACTAGAACCTGACTCCTACGAGTACCTACGACTACGAGGTACCTACACGTTTCAAATCGATAATAATATGATTGGTGCCGCAAAATACTTTAACTTGTTGGGCCGTCAGATGGCAGGCTAGGCAATGGAAGCAGGGTATGACGTCATAGGGTCATGGCATGGCTTGGTGGCGTGCGGCGTGGATGGCTAGCGTCGCCGTCGCTAGCGCTCTCTAGTGGCAGGGCGCAGCGTTACTCCTACAACTTTTTTTTTACTTAAACCCACCTTAGCAACTCATCGCCCGGCCCGTGAGCCGTCCATTACTTAGTAATGTAAATGTTAACAATATATACCTACTAGCTAGGTGGTATATAAACTCCACTAGGAGTACAATGGTCTTTGAATGTACTCAAATTTAGGTACTTACCTACTATATCAGCAAGGTTATGTATAATATGTACCTTTTGAGCAAGCATTGAGAAATAAGATGGCATTATGACTTTTTTAAAATCAACTAGCAGTTCTAAGCCTCTCAAAGCCCTGTATGTCCCGGGACCTATAGCTAACTAAAGGCCTCGTATTGAGCTCTTCTTATGCGATTAACTATCAGAGTTTATGGCAAGTTAATATGATGTGTTAATTTGTGGCATAAAATGAAAATGGCTTAATTAAAGATATTTTCAATTACAGTGGTCTTTTTTATTAAATAAAAAAAATACATCATTTTCAGTTCTATAAGTACATTAACAATTCAGTAAACTTTTACCAAATCAACACTTCCATCTGGTTGACCTGAGATCAGAAATAAATAAGACCGACGACGAAGGTTGCAATGGTTCTGCTAGTATCCAATAGCACTGTTGGTAGTAGATATTGAAAGAAACAGGTAATTTTCGGCTCAGTAGTACTCACTTACAATTAGTGTCTACGATTTGTAATCTAAACTTACCTACACTGTTATAATCAATTGATTTAATAATATACACGCATAATGGAAAGTATCTACCTAAGACATTTTTTACAAATATTCTGTTAACTTAATTCATACAAGAATTAAACTAGAACAGGCTGATAGCATACTACAAACAGAATTATACATGAGAATGAAATAAATAAATACTCGTCAAGCGCATTGGAATAAGACAAATGTTAAATTTTTGTGATTTTTTCACATTCCATCTTACAATACAGCAATGAGGAGGATACAGATCCATATTATTATCATAATAACAGATTTTACTTAATTTGTGACAATCAAACAATCACATAGCACTCAAAACCACCATGACAACAATACATATTATAAATGGGGACAAAGCTATAAATCATTTCATTATTAAGTTGTGTTGTGGTGTTGACAGTTATACATAAACATAATTATTTATGCAACAGTTTTATACAGTGAATTTACAACTTGGCTGAATTTACACTTAATTTGTGATAAAACACCATCAATAGAGAATTCAATATCTAATTATCACCATACTTCTGGTATTCCATTAATATTGTTAAATAAGTTGATATAGCATAAGTTATTTACACAATACTGCTTGATACAATGGATGTGCATCCTGAAGAAGCAGGCTTGTTGGTCTACTGGTGCTAGTACAGTCTGCACACTCCCACAAACATTTATGTTATTTACCTTTAGCAGTGATAGTAACAGTTGATTTTGCAGGTTGTGGTATAATTGTAATCTCGTCACTTATTTTCAGTGGTTTCAATACAGAATCACCATCAGCCTTGGTTGAAGACGCAGGCTGCTTGCTCTTATCCATCACACGTTTAGCCACAACACTGTGAGCTGAGTAGACATGGTTCTCGAACTGTTTGTACATCCCAAAGGTAGCCGTGCAAACCGTGCACTTGTATGAGAGGTGTGCCGGCTTTAGAGTCATATTGTGGTCCCTTGAAACATGATTTAGTAGCTTCCATTGATACACTCTCCCACACACTGGACATCTGCCAGCATCCTTGCCTTTATTTGCAGCTTCTTGCATGGAACTTGTAACCAAGCCATGTGAACCAAGAAGATGCCTTTCCAATCCTTGGTCAGTGAAAAATCTAAATTGGCATTTTTGACAATTCAATGGTGGCCTGTTATAAATCATCTTAGGATGAATTTTAACTTTGTGTATCCACTGCATGTGATTCCTCAATTGTTCTAGGTCCTTGATGTAGCCATCACAGATCTCGCATATGACAAAGGTAGCCTTGGAATTTTGTGATGCTTGGGAAGAAGATGGTTGTGGGGCCCGTGGAAGTGGGGTGATTGATATCTTAGGTGTAGCATTGTTGGTCTGGTTTTGTATCATAGGGTAATTGGCAATAGTGGTACCTACAGCAGGAGTGTTGTGCATAATCATGACACCACTGCGTATGATCGGCACGCCCGACACGGGCTGCGGACGTGGCGGCCCGCTGATCGGCGGCCGGCCACGCGGTCTGCCAAGTATAGGCATGCTTGGAATTACATTTGCCATATTTATCTGAGGCCGACTCAGATTGTTCATATTCATTTGTGTCCTATTGAAGTTGGTCTGATAGGAGCCCACCATGTTGTTACGGGCTCTTGTTAGTTTTGGTATTTTCGCTGGTGGCTCCCACTCTATTGGAGGTCCCAAATTGAGATCTGGTTTGAATTTCTTTGCACATGCAATCAGATGTCGCGCTAACTTTGTCTTACTGTTATCCTCAAAGTGACAATTAGCACACTGCTGGTATGCTGGAGCTCTTTCCAACCTGCCCCTTATGTTGTGCTCTGCCTCCATGTGAAACAGTATGTCATGGGGACTACGAATTTCAAACTCACATGAATTACATTTGTAGATATTATTTCGCATATGTGGTGCTTCTAGATGATGAGCCATAACTAACATGGACTCAGTCTTAAAACTACAAAACTCACAGCGTCTCTGTACAAGAGCATAAGGTGCATTTGTTTTCTTGCTGAACTCCAAGTTCTGAGTAAGTGATGCAATAGCTGCCTCGGTAGCTTTAGTGCTTCTGCCAGATTTCTTTTCCTTATATAATTTTCGGTTTTGATGTTTCAGTAGATCACTCTGCACATATTCTTGAACTAAATTAATACCGACATTGATAAAAAACTGTCCAAGGGAACAATCAAAATAACTATCTGGTTTGCCACTACTGAGACCTTTTGCTATCAAGCTAATTGGGTCTTTAAGCTTATCAATAGTATCATCTCTGTCCTTGATAACTACGGCATCATCATCAGTGGCATCATCAGACTCTGAGGAGGACTCTCCATCCCACGAATCATCATCTTCCTCGCCACGCTTCCTTTTCTGTTTTTTCTCAGACTTTTTATCTGTCACTGGTTCATCTGCACTTTTAGTTTCACTAGGTTCTCCTTCCTCTTCCTGTTCACCTCTCTCAATCCTTTCTTGCCTCTCTTTTTCCTTTTTCTCTTTTTCTACTTTTTCTCTCTCAAGCTTTTCATGTTCTTCTTTAATTTTTAGTTCTTCCAATTCTTTTCCTAACTTATCCACAAATTCCCTAAAAGGTTTGACAGAGGGCTTTTCATATACGTAGGGAACTATAAAAGAGGGTGCTTCAACAACAAACATGTCATCAGTGAGGGATGGCAGTATGTTTGGTTGGGGTGCAGGGGTGCTGCTGTTCATAGAAGTATTTTTAACACTCACTGGAGTAATAGTTGTGCCACGGGCGGCAATACTTTGGCACAAGTTGTGTGCATCCATAGCACTGGTAGTAGATGGCTTGCTGGGTGCTGAGGGTGGTGGTTTAGTGGTCAAAATAGAATTGGTGTCAATGATTACTACAGTTGGTTCACTATTCTGATCTCCATTAGGCTTTGATTGTTTAGTAGCTAAGTCAGCCAAGCTTTTAGTGTCATTGACTACTATGGGTTTGTTCTTATTACCAGGGGCTTCATTGAGAGGATCCTCCATAGACACTTCTTCAATATCAGATTCTTCATCACCATTCTCTAGATGTTGTTCTTCAATTTTTTTCTCTTCAACAATTTTATTTTCACTGTGTGATTCGTCTGAACTATCATTACTATCAGTACTAGAATTTGAACTGTCATCGTCATCATCATCGTCATTAGTCACTACACAATCCTCATCATCATCACTTGTGATCTCATGAACCTCAGGGACCAGAGAAACCCCATTTTGGCTCTGAGGCTCATTCTCATTTTCATTTTCTGAGTCACTACTGTCATCTTTTGGTTGGCTTCCTTGTGATGTATCATCATCACCTTCTGTACGTTCATCTGTAACAAAATGACAGTCACAGGGTGTTAAGAAAACATTTTTACTCATTTCTAATACAATCAAAACAAATAATTGTTTTATCTTGCATGATATGTATTACTCAATGTATTCTGCATACTACACATTATTTGACAAAGTTAATATTAACAGCTATGTGACATAACTAAAAGTTAACTCATATTGGCAATCGTGAGCGTCCGGCAATTACGAAGACGCTAGAAAGACCAGTAAAATCTAGATATTGTAGTAACCTTAACGTTTACGATTGCATGATTAAACTGATGTTTGGCGTTTCAAATTTAGCATTTATGAATTGATTCATGAAAAAACATATTTTCATTTATCAGATAGCGTCATTAAATCATGTGGAGTATGGACCGCCATATGGGATTCCATGGCATTTCTCCGAAAAAACAACTCCTATCAGGTTTGATGGTAAACACGTAAAGATTGTAGTTAATTTATACAAATAAGTATACTCTGTGTTGGGATATATACCTGTAGCAGTAGAAATTGACATTTTCTGATGATTTTCGTATCAAAAACCGAAAAATAGCACAATAGCACAGTAGCGGAAACCAAACCAAATCAAGCTGTCATTTCAAAAGATTTTTAATATGTCACGTTCCGAAGCAGACTAACAACCGCTTACATTAATTTTGATTTCATGAGAAAAATTATGCTTTACCAAATGTTTACTACAAAAAACAAGATAAAAAGTATGTTTAATAAGAACAAAATTTTGTTTAATACACTATTTCTAGTTGTAAAAAGCGTTAAATAGAAAATGGCGGCATCGTGACTTATTAAATAACCTTAACTTAAAAATGGTGGGAAAGGGAGGGATTTTAGTGGGGGAAGGACGCGGTATTTTAGTGTAGAATATTAAAATAAAAATGCGGGAATTTTGAAAAAAACAAAACTTATAGTCTGGTGTTACACAATATGTAATATCACTATAGGTATAAATATTTTTTTTATATAGGTAAAGTAATTTGGGGAGGAGGGTAACGCATAGTGGCCAAACGAGCCTTTACACCGTGCGTAGCTCAGAAGGGCCCAGCTCCACATAAAGGCCACACTCGCCTTTTCCCAACTATGTTGGGGTCGGTTTCTAGTCTAACTGGTTGCAGCCGAATACCAGTATTTTACATGGATCGACTGCCTATCTAACCTCCACAATCCAGTTACTGGGTAATACGAGACTGTTTGTCAGACTTTCGGGCTACTGACGACCCGTAACGTCAAAGATCCACGAATGACAGCCGTTTCCGAGGCACGGAGGGGTCTTGGTATGTGAAGATGGTAAAACGGCAAGCGTAGCTTAACCTGATCGATCGACCCGTTCGGTTGTTATTACTTAGCCACAAGCCCCTCCATAAAAGCATCATGTGGTTTTAAATTGATGAAACACATTGTTGTGTTTCATCAAGTGTTGGAAACGGCAGCACAGTGGGCGCCTTGCACACTTAGGTTTCGGGGAGACCTCTTTACAGTTTTTCCAGGAATGTTCTTTAACCGGCGTTGCACAGAGGGGGTTTTGGATTGGTCGGTAACCCCTTCCATGAGCAGATATCTAGTGACCACCATCTGCACATGAAAGGGGGCACGGTTACCGGTGTTACTCCCCAATCTTATCCGCAAAGCCCTGCATAGCTTTTTTTTTATTGCTAAATAGGCCCGCTCTTGACCCCGATCACGCCTGATAGAAAGCAATGGATGAGGTCTATGATGGAACGAGCGTGCCGAGAAGATGCCCGTTCACTCTTTTGAAGGCAGAGACAGGTTAAATGTGGCAGGGAACACAGATGCTGGCAGAGAGTTTTACACTTTGGCTGTGCACATAATAAATGTAGAAGAGAAGCGCTGAGTACGACTCATCGGGATATCACGCCTGGTTATCCGGTTGTAAAAGGTTGATGGTGGGATCAGGTAGTGGAACTCTTGCGCACACTCTTCGAAGTACAGTCTGTAGAAGACCGACAGGCAAGTAACAATAAGCCGATGAGCCAGGCTGCGAAGCGCAGCTACCAACGTCTCGTTACCTATAAGCCTTTTAGCTCTGCGTTCTACCGAGTCGTATTTTGCTGAGCCATCCCATAAGTGGCTGCAATACTCCATACCTACAGAAACGGACCTGTGAAATATAATAGCTATTCATAACCACTCGATACGCTTCCGCACCGTATGACCGTATCGAACAACAATCAATGTTATCGTAGCCTCAGTCTGAAACCCGAAATTTTGTCGGTTATCAAATAGACGACCGCTATTTTTCCGACATGGCTGTTTGCTGTCGGGGGCAAGGCAAATCAGGTTATTGAAATGTGTCATTTTCGATACGATAGCCTGTCGGATGGTTGTGAATAGCTATGCTGTGGTGCCTTTTGAAGGTTTTACACCGAAAACAAAAAAAAAAAAGAGGAAAGCGAAGACGAGCAACGGTCAGGTAAGAGACAGTCCACTCGCTGGTCAGGTAGTACAGACGCCAGCACATCAACCTACTACAATCTGTCAGATTTCTGTAATAGATTTTCAACTTTATCGCTAAAGCATAAGGTTCAATGTTGATTGGGAAAATTTGACAGTTAGGTGTAGGTTGATGTGCTGGCGTCTGTACCAGTATTATAAAGTGCTCTGTGGGTAGCCGCCTTAGCGAGCGAGCACTATGGCCAACATGTAAAGCCGCCTTTACTAGTAGGTCTTTTTACCTATACAATTATCTTATTACAAGCTCAAAATATAAACATGGTACAGGTTATTCGAATACCTGGTACATTTTAATTTTTACTTCTTGGCGGGAGTCCCAGTCCCAGGCAAGGCCAGGCATCATCGGGCCGGGCCGCCGGGGCTTTAGTTCATAAGTAACTAAACTTTAGTTTTGGACATGCTCTGTGGACGGGGAGGGCGAGGGAGTTATTTTTAAGTCTATTGATAATGGGCCGAATTTGAACATGCGAATTAAGGATAAAATAATAATAATTTATGAGTAGTTATTTATATATTTGTAAAATAAAATCATAAATAAAAAGAATGTGTTTTTCTATAAATTATTTCTTACAATAATACAGCACAATAATTCAAACAGTATTATAAAATTAAACATTTTCTTCGCTTCGGCTTCGGAATACATTAAACATAAGTACATCTGCGAAAAAGTACTGCTTTTGGTTTAGCGTGCATCGAGACGGCAATATTCGGGACGCCCGGTTGGAAGATAACACCGATAAATAAAAAGTAGCCGAATCTTAAGTTCTAGTTTGATTGTTTCACATGTATAGACATACATTTTCGAATTTATAGTTAAACAAAACCTACAATAAAAATCACTTTAACATTATTCCACCAAAATACACCTTGTTACTTCTTGTTATTACGCTTCTTCTTCAATAGCTTCAGCTTCTGCTTCCATAAATGGATCTACCAAAGTTCCTTCACCTGGCTTTCTGATGACTCCCATTTTCTCAGCTGCATCAAGACATTTTTGAGCATTTTCAATAGTTCTTTTCAGTTCTGGATCCTCTAATTTCGTCAAAGCCATTAATATTTCCATTATGTCAGTTTCAAATACTTTTGCAGCAATATCTTTATCGCCAGAAATTATGTTATTTAGCAAGTATGTACCTCTGAACTGAATTTCTTTGTTTGGATTAGCTAACAAGCACCTCAATGTTTCTGGCCATACTTGAACCTCTAATAACTTCCTGCAGCAAACTTTGCTTTCAGATGTTAGAATACACAAAGCACCTGCAGCTGCCATTACTGTGTCCGTGTCTTCTTCTTGACATAAAAGGTACAAAAACTTTGTTTTGTCATTGTTGCCCTCATAAGTTTTGAGAACATCCTCAGATTGCAGTAAATTACAAATACACTGTGTTGATGCTCTTAGCAACATTTCATGATCTTCAAACAAGTAATGCTCAATTTTAGCTAGGCCCCCTTCCTTTAGTATTCTGTTTCTAGTAGATTCACTCATTCCAGCCAAATTGCAAAGGGCCATTAGGGCTTCGAAATTTTCCAAAGCAGTGCAGTCAGGATGTAGTAAAGCCACAAGAGGCCTAACCACTTCCAAATTTCGTTGGCCAGGAAAAGCAACTTCTGGATTAATTGTTATCCCAATACGTGCTAGTGCTTGAGATGCTTGCTTTTTGCCATTTGGAGTGCCTTCTAAAGACATTGGTAGTAACACTTTCACTCCACCTTGTTGCACAACTATTCCTCTAAGATCTGGCAAGCCACAAATGGCATTAAATACTCTGGCAATTAATTCTTTAGAATTATGGCTCTCAGTCTTGGCCAAGGCAACTAAACCAGTAGTTACACCAGCTTTAGCTAATACTGTAATCCTTTTGTTTATGAAATCTGGGTCGTCCAATTCATGTGTCTCTGGTATGTGGTGTTTAGCAAACTTTGCAAGTTCCATCATTTCTGGCATGAGCTCTTGTTTTTCATAAGCATTACACAGGTTTACTAATGTGGTAACAACACCATAGAGACAAGACTGATCACCACTTTTAGCTAACTCAATAAGAGCATGAAGGGCAGCTTTATCTTCTACTAGTTTTTCTTTCACATCTGCATCTAAAGTCAAGTATGAAAGACCTTCAGCAGCCCATTTTCTGACATCGTTTTCTTTAGCAGGGTTAACAAGGAATTTCCTGCAAGCTTCTGCTAGCTTTTTAGTAGAACCATCAGCAAAAGGGCGCACAGATGCATCATCACCTCCAAAACTGCCAACCTTACACAGACCAACTAATGCCCTCACTCTTACAGCATCATCTTTGCTCTGATATAGTTTCTTCAAGATGTCCACTCCTTTATTGATTATGGTTCTAGCTTTATCTTTCTTAGATGCAGCAGCCACTAAGCATTCACAAGCAACCTTTTGTTGGAGGACATCTTCAGTCTGCGCCATGACCAATATCATCTCAATAATACCTTCTTTAGAAATAACATAATTTCCAACATCCAGAGGACCTCTCAGCAAAGAGGTTATAGCTACAGTTACCCTAACTTTAGATTCCAAATCGGGTGACATAAGTTTGTCTTTTACAAAGTCATCAACTTGATTGTTGAATTTTTCTTTAGCTTCATCGTAATACATATTTTCATAAATCCTTGCAAGGCAAGCGGCAGATATAGTTCTAGATGAAGGGGTGATGTTCAATGCTGATTCGTATTTGTACTCCTCTAATTCACTGCAAACCTCAAGCAACCGCTGCAATCCTTTGATTTCTACAAATCTTTCAGCCCAGTTTAAGGCACTGTAGTGGCAGTTTCTCATGATTAATTCAATAATTGCATCTCTTGCAAGTCCACTGATTACTCTGTTTGTAATAGAGTAAGTTAAACAGGTAAGTAAAGTGTCCATTTCACTTTTGTATTCTTCACAGAGATTTGGATCTGGTTTAGAATCCTTCTTGTTATCCATTCCAGAAAAAGTGTTTAGTAAAACTTGAAGACAGTATTGGGCTGCATTTACCCTCTCTTCATTTTCACTGTCAATGACTTCAAGCAGCCAGGGTATGCCAACAATCTTAATCACTGCCTTTGTCCTCTCAACACTTCTCTTGCAGAGTTGGCTAATAACTCTCACTGCATTAATATATATTTCAGGATGCTTCTCAACTTTAAGTAACTGTTGTATTTTGTGAACTACACCATTTTTTAGCATTATTTCGGCACCTGCATTTTCCTTAGCAAGCACTACAAGGTTAGAAATGGCTTTTTCTCGTTTTTCAATATCTTCCTGCAAGTTAAAGGCAAGTTTAAACATTTGCTCCACCTTGTTGCTGGTTTGTGCACTTTGCCTCGCCCTTTCTTGGACGATTGCGTGTAAGCGCGACAGTGCCGGTTGCACAGCCTTATTAGTAGGATCTACAGTAAATATTGCTTTAGCATCGCGGTAAGCTTCTTCAAACCTTTCTAAAGATTCCAAGGCTTGTGACCGTCGAAATAGGGCTTTTGGATCTTCCGGAACAATTCGTAAGGCTTCATCGCAGTCTTTTATAACTTTATCGTAGTTCTTCAATTTCAGATAAGCGGCAGCGCGGTTCTTTAGATAAGTAGATAAGTCGCGGCTGTCTTTTTCAGCCAGGTCGACAGCCTTGCTGTAAAAGGATATCGCTTCTTCATAGTTTTCAACCTTAAACGCTTCGTTTCCTTTATTCTTGTAAGTTTCTGCTTCGTCGCTATGAACACCCATCGTCTCTTCCAGATAAATTATACTTTATACGTCGATATTACTCCGGCAACACTTATATACTCAGCTTTAAAGATTGTTCTAGTGAATGCTGGTAAGTTCATCTCCAATACCCATACGAACTAAAATAGAAATGTATTTTTGTACCCCGTATGTGGAAAGAAGACAGATAAACAACAGGTATATGATCCTTGACAGTTGCGTTTTGAAGATCAGAATTTATTCTCATTTTTAATAGAATTTGTTGACATTTTTTTATTTTATTGAAATTATTATGTAGTAAATTATGAGCAAATTTTTATTTACAATTTGAAATATTGCAAGTGCAACTATTAATTTACAACAAACAAGACTTTTTGCTTCTTCACTTCTTGACTACACTAGAGTAGACTAGACTGCATGTCACGCATCGCATGTCAGGTCGATGATCATGTTTTGAACGTATGTATCCGAATATTACCATACAAAAAAAACTTTTTTTTCTTAGAAAGAAAGAAAGAAAGAAAAAGTATTTATTGCGACTCGCATAGGATGATCACAAACTAATCTAAACACAGTAAAAAATATAAATAAAAAATCCAAGTTATATAAACAAAGTAATAAAAAGAAAAATAAAATAAAAAGTCCTATACGAGGCCAAAAGGCTCCTATCTCAGCATGATGTTGCAACATTTAAAAAATAAATGTCACAACGCTGGTATTCTGATAGGGCCCGTTCGTAGGGCTTCGTTCATTTATTGTTCCAGTGCTTGAAGAATAGAAGTAAGGAGTACTGACTCTGTTGTGAAAAAGTGTCTGTAAAACTGCGTTAAATTTGGGTGGCGCCACAGTAGCAACAGCGTAAACTCACAGCAGTAATTTTAGCAAAATTATTTTGGATTATGTAAATAGTAATTTTAGCAAAATTATTTTGGATTATGTAAATGTTTACAAAATTATTTTGGATTATGTAAATAGTTGAGGTTTGGTATGTCACTGGGCTGTTACTAACTAATCTAGTCATCTTGTACTTATTATTACCTACAACTAATATAATAAGTCCATGCTAGTCACTAAAAATATTTCTAACTTGGCATACTACAACAACAATTTAACAATATATATTACAACAATCCGTCAACAACTGCTACATTCATACCATACCCTTTACCTACGCTAGCGCCATTGTGCAGGGACTTTGAACTTTGACACATTTTCAACTTCATTCAACTTTACAATATTTTATGCACACGAAAACTATGAGGCAGGTACTTAGGTATTTTAAAAATATTTTGAAATCACTCAAGAAGATGGGTTGGTCATCTAAGGACACCACTGTCCCTCTTAAAATTCAATGAGAAAGTTTACGATGTCATTCATCGTTAACCCGCCCTTATCCCCGTTTATTTGGGGTCGACGTAACATATTTTTTCTTCCATACTTCTCGATTAATCGTCGTTTCGGTAGTCGCCCTTTCGAGCCGTATCATCTTCCACACAGTCCATCTATCTATCGTTTCTTTTGTCTTCTCCTACTTTTATCTTTTCACTCACCCACCGGTCTCACTTTTAGACTGCCTCTTATGTATTCATTTCTTATTCTATCCATTCGCCACACATGTGGATGTGTGAATGCTAATAGGGATTAGCATTCTCATCTCAGCTGCTTACAAATTGTCTTTCATTCATCTCTTTTGTGGCCCAACATTCTAATTCATACAAGACAGCAACCATTACCAATCATCTAACCAATGTTTTATAAATCTTCCTCCTTAAGTTTAGGGGTAATGCGGAGAATAGCACATTGCTCCCGTGATCTGCCGCCATTTCATACATTAGTCCGATCTACTACGCCATACGAAGTCCGAACAGAATATAAATTATTTATAATATTTACGGAGTATGTACAGACGCCAGCACATCAACCTACCCCTAACTGTCAAATTTTCCCAATCAACATTGAACCTTATTCTTTAGCAATAAAGTTGAAAATCTATTACAGAAATCTGACAGATTGTAGTAGGTTAATGTGCTGGCGTCTGTACCTACGCTGTACGAACCGACAATCCTGGACAAACCGAACTCGGTGGTCAGTAGAGTAATGAGAATAACTCACTGACCTCAACAGTGTCAGCTAGAAATGACTTTATTTTTCAAGATTTCAATAAATGGCTACCGTGACTAAACTGTCAAATTAAAATTGTCTTTGTCGGTTGGGTTGTCCCACGACCAATGACTAATAAAACTTATGGACTTGTCATACCTACAAAATTAGCGTGTATACCTACAAAAATCGGGCAGTTAAGATGGCCGCCTTTCGTAGGGTTGTAACTGCGAGCAACATGCGCAGCTGATATCGACATTATTTAACCTACATGAATTTGTTTTCTATTATTTATTTAAATTTTTCGAATTAGCATCGTAATGTAATGCAGCTGAAATGACAAGAATTTTAGAAGTTGTGGGTGTTTTATCTTTCTTGGTTTTATAAGACGTTGTAACTTGTCACCTTTCTCAAGCTTCATTTAATATCAGAAGGCCAATATTCTCGTAATATATTTACCTACTTACTACAGGTGTAGAGTATTGTTCATACGAGCTTACATTACACACTAACGGACCAGCATAGCTATTCACAAACACTCGATACGCTTCCGTACCGTATCGGACATCAATCAATGTTATCGTAGGAGTCCTCTTAACGTTGTTCACAAGTCCAAAACACAAAAATTTTGTCAGTGTCAATGAAATAGACGACCGCTATTCTTCCGACAGCTGTTTGCTGTCGGGGGGCAAGGTAAGTCAGGTTATCGAAATGTGTCATTTTTGATACGATAGCCTGTCGGATCGTTGTGAATAGCTATGCAGGAGACTTATGATGTCGTGACTGGCAAAAAAATATTATTATTTATTTCCTACCCCGTTGGTCTAGTGGTCGCAAGACGGATTGCTAAGTGTGGGGTCCTAGGTTCAATACTCGGGTCGAACTTCGATTATTAATTATTACTTTTGTTATTACATTAATGGCATTTAAATAATACTAGATTGCTAAAAAAATAAATAGTTGCGGTCATCTATTCGACTATATTTAACAGAATATATTATACAAAAACCATTGAGATCGTGAATCGGCAAATGTATACCTTGTTTAACTTGGCTTGAGACAAAGTATAAACAATCACCACAACCAAAACTAGGTGATGAAAAATTCGAAACACACACACAACTCCTCCTTATTACACAAGAAGATCATACAATTTTTGTCAAAATTATATGATCATATAATAGCAGGATTATATCCATTGCAAGGCTATTAATGGACATAATATGGATTATAATCGATAATAACTCAAAGCATCCGACTATTTACCCAACACTAGCAATCAACCGTTTGACAGCACATGTACCACAAAACACGGCAACATAGAGGAAAAACCCCGGCAGTTAACATGGCGACCGACCACGCATAGAAATGATTTTGACGTCACACAAAAGTGTTGCCAAATTTAGTACTTGACAAACATTTGACGTCTCTCTTTTCATATGCAGCTCTTGATTAGTTAAAAAGAAACAAAACGCTTTTTGACATGTGTGTGTCGATATGACAGATATTTGTATAACTATTATTTATATAGTAGAATATGCCGTCTCCATAGTTCTCCCAACTCAGTGCCCACGACCCACAGAGTACTTTTTTTTTGATAGGTTGTCCTTTTTTGCGCTCCTCTATCTATTTGTTCTTGTTCGCCATTATTCATCCGCGTGTTTAAGTTTTCTAAAATTGTCGGAAAAATAAGTTATAAAAATGGCCGCAATCAGTCTACTTAATCCTAAAGCTGAATTAGCGAGGGCTTCGCAAGCTCTGGCAGTGAATATTTCTGCAGCAAAAGGAATTCAAGATGTGATGAGAACTAACCTCGGTCCCAAAGGAACAATGAAAATGTAACAATTTTTCTGTTATTACGCTATTTCTCGCTTGATAAGTAGTTAAAAATTAAAATTTTCACTTTCATACACTTTATTTCGTTACAAAAGTGAGGGGAATTTGTATTTTTCATTGATTTATTCTCATCGAAAAAGTCATATGATCTCGATTTATCTTTTTAGTTTATCAGTCATGGTTGGGTTTTGACGTTTATTAAAAAAAAATTATATGCAGCTTTTCTTTGTTGTATTATCATTATCATCATTCACAGCCCGACTTCACCCATTGCTGAGCATAGACCTCCCTTTTCTTGTGCCAAGTTGGACTAGTACTCTTAATTTAAATCTGGGATCTGTTATTTCAGGTTGGTTTCTGGTGCTGGTGACATTAAAATCACTAAAGATGGAAATGTCCTCCTACACGAGATGCAAATCCAGCACCCAACTGCATCGCTGATAGCCCGCGCTTCTACTGCCCAAGATGATGCCACTGGCGATGGAACAACCTCCACTGTACTACTTATTGGAGAGCTGCTCAAACAAGCTGACATTTACATCAGTGAAGGTACACTATGGGTTAACTTATTTGTTATTACTTAATAGATAAAAAACTGCCTACAAAATGTTATTTGTATAAGGAATGCTTTGTAAGTCTCAATCACAGAACCTTGTCTCTAACACCCATTCCAACAATGATTTATTTCATGGTATTAAACACTATAACCGCATTACAAATATAAAATTTTGCATTCACAGGTTTGCATCCAAGGATTCTCACGGAAGGGTTTGACATAGCCCGTGCTAAGGCACTAGAAGTTCTTGAGTCAATTAAGATTCCTATTGAAATAAAGCGGTCAGATTTACTTGATGTTGCTCGAACATCTCTCAAGACTAAGGTATGTTGGCTAGTCATTTAGAAGATAAAATAGTAATTCAATAGTAAAGTAAATCGACAGTAAGCCTTGAAGACACATGTCATACAACTCAAAAAAACTTTTTAACAAAAAAATTAAACCTTCGAAAAAACTGAAAAGCAATAAATAATAAACCTTTTTAATTAACCTTAATAAATAGTTCTTAAACTAATGTAAGTATACCTAAGTAATTTTGAGTCGGCGCCAAACAAGCATATTAATATAGTTGCGAGTGAGTGGTCGCGCGGAGAGCGCATTTTTTGTTTGGAATGTTAATGTTTATTGCTGGAGACTTCACATTGCATTGTAATTTGATTTGGTTATTTCTTTAAATTTAAGATAATTTAGTGATCTTTGTTCATTGGTTGTTTGGCGCCGACGCAAAATTACTTAGGTATACTTACATTAGTTTAAGAACTATTTATTAAGGTTAATTAAAAAGGTTTATTATTTTTTGCTTTTCAGTTTTTTCGGAGGTTTAATTTTTTTGTTAAAAAGTTTTTATTTCATAATTTTTTTAAGGCTATAATTTACTAATTACTACATGCTTCATTTTTGATTACTTTTAAAATAGCTACCTACCTTACTTTAGCTATTAACTGTTATATAATCCTACTTTAACTATTATTTGTTGATAAAGTACTTAACAAAAAAACAGGCTTTATATACCAACATATAGGCCTTTTTTTATTCAACACAACTCAGCATTAAAATCTGTGTATGAACAATAAATCATCTATTTTCCCACTCTTAGGTAGGATTTTTTTTTCCAAATTTATATGGGACCACCCTCGGGGTATACCCTTTCCAATAAAAAAAGAATTATCAAAATCGGACTGCTCTGTAAGAAGTTATGCGTGATCACACATAAAAAAAAAATATACGCGTCGAATTGATGACCTCCTCCGTTTTTTCGTCGGTTAAAAATAATGACAATATGAAATTGCTCACATTTTAAAGTAATTGCTACTATTGTTCAGGTTCATGCAAGCTTATCCGAGGTGCTGACTGATGCTTGTGTGGATGCAGTGCTGACCATTCGTTCACAAGATAAACCTGCCGACTTGCACATGGTAGAGATCATGGAGATGCAGCACAAGACTGCTACAGAGACTGCATTAGTCAAAGGTAATTTATTGTTTATCTACAGTGCAATCGCAATTTAATTGCCAAAAATTTAAACAAATATTAATTAACTAGCTGCGCCCTGCGGTTTCACCCGCACAAGTTTCGATCCCATGGGAATATCGGGATAAAAAGTAGCCTATATGTTAATCCAGGGTGTCAGCTACCTCCATACACAATTTTATCAAAATTTGTCCAGCTGTGTTAGAGTAAAGAAATAACAAACATATAAACACTTAACACACTCACAAACTTTCGCCTTTATAATATTACTGTGATGGTAAAATAACTTTAATTCCTACACAATAAAGTTCATTCAAACATTTTTGTGACTTTGTCATTAGTGCTAGTCACTCTGAAATTATCATTGAAATAAACTTGATATTTGTTTAACTTTAAATAGGTTAGAGGTGTGCAGCACTGCAAACTTTTACTTCACATAATTACACTGATTCAAGAATTAACACAAATTACAATCTACAAGAGTTAACATGAGACCTGAGCAGCCCCCCTCTCGACCCCCGCGACAGTAGCTATGCCAGGCTCCATATAAAAATCTTCAATCCCCTTTAGTTTTAAAGATTCATAACTTAGCTATTTCCTGCCATGGCTGCAGTAGTGATTTCTTTTCAAAAATCTACCCTACATAACTCTTTGTTAACATAAAAGTCTTTTCACAGGTATTGTGATGGACCACGGCACCCGTCACCCTGACATGCCGAAGCGTGTTGAGAAGGCCTACATCCTCACATGCAATATTTCCCTTGAGTATGAGAAGACTGAGGTCAACTCCGGATTCTTCTACAAGTCTGCTGAGGACAGGGAGAAGTTGATTACTGCTGAACGAGACTTCATTGACCAACGCGTTAAGGCGGTGTGTACAAATTAGTTTATTTATTGACAGCCTTATTTTAGAGTAACAGTTATTACAACTTCAAAAAACACCTTTTTAGTTTTAACTCTCCGCCATACCCTTTGGCGAAGGCCTCCCCAAACATTTTAAATTTTTCCTTTCCCTTGCTAGTCTAGTCCAAGTTTTCCCGGCTGTCTTCACTACTTCTTCATCAGATTTTTGTGGAGTTTTCTCTTACTTTCTCCCTCTCTTGAGTACTATAGGGTTGCGTTTTTGTTTCATTTCTCTTCTAATTTAACAGTATGGTATCTACGAGTTACCACCAGTCAAATGCAGCATGAATTGCTTGATTAACCCTTCGTATTGCCAATATGTGGATCCACTCGAGACACAATGGCTTATTAATTGTTTCTGTAATTACGGCATTCAACCGGTTAACGAGTTTCGTTATACTACGTTTGGAGAAAGCTATATAAATCCTGACCCATTCAAAATTATTTTATTTAGTTATTTTACAGATATTTAATGCATTCTAAACAATGACAATAATAAAAACAATCATTTGTGCTACTATATGGGGTTTATTATAAATATGTCTTTCTTTACAGATCATTGACTTAAAGAAAAAGGTTTGTGATGGCACCGACAAGACCTTTGTTGTCATTAACCAGAAAGGTATTGACCCTATTTCTCTGGACGCATTCGCCAAAGAAGGCATCATGGGATTGCGCAGAGCTAAGAGGCGTAACATGGAGCGCCTGACTCTGGCCTGCGGCGGTTCTGCTATGAACTCTGTTGATGGTCTCACTGAAGAGTGTCTTGGTTATGCTGGCCTTGTTTATGAACATATTCTTGGTGAAGAAAAATTCACCTTTGTGGAGGAGTGCAAGAACCCCGAGTCTGTTACCATACTTATTAAGGGGCCCAACAAGCACACACTTGCGCAGATCAAAGACGCTGTCCGTGATGGCCTCAGAGCTATCAACAATGCCATCGAAGATAAGTGCGTCATTCCCGGCGCTGGCGCTTTCGAGATCAAAGCTAACATGGAACTGTTGAAATTTAAGGACACTGTCAAAGGAAAGGCGCGTCTAGGTATCCAGGCTTACGCCGAAGCTCTACTAGTTATCCCCAAGACCTTGGCCATCAACTCTGGTTATGACGCCCAGGACACTATTGTGAAGCTTCAGGAAGAGTCTCGCTTGAGCCCCGATCCGATTGGTCTCGACCTGAGTACAGGTGAAGCTATCAAACCCACTGACTTGGGTATTATTGACAACTATGTCGTCAAAAAGCAAATCGTCAACTCATGTTCCGTGATTGCGAGCAACCTCCTCCTTGTTGATGAGATTATGAGAGCTGGAATGAGCAGTTTGAAAGGATAATTTTACTTGTATTTTAATAATAAATAAGCATATGCTTTGAGGACAGCTATCCTCTCATTTCAAAAATAATAATTTTATAGTATTATTTCTCACTATGCAACAGTGTTTATGTTATTTTAAATATTGCTTTTGAAAGTAACAAGAAAATTAACTTGATAATACAATTTTCTGTATGTACTGCTAAAAACTAAATAAATAAACACACTAATAAATTACTTGTTTCAATTACCTACACAGTGAACTCAAATAGAATAAAAGAAACAACAATCAGTTTTATGACATTTATTGGGGTCAACATAAATATATTTTCAGCCTAACGGATTGCATATAATTATGGTTGAAATAGATTTAATTGCTCAATGTCAATAAATAACCTCACCTAATATACTTTAAAATATTTTTGTATACCATGTCCAGGGATAAAATCTCTATCATAACATTTTCGTATTTTAGGATATAATTATACCTTATAATATATCACTAAACTTAGAAGTACAACTTATTCTAACATGGAAACAACTAATAAAATTGTGATGTGAAACCCTAAACTAACATGCTAAGTGCAACGAGACAAACAATAAACATTTTAGTTAATTGAACTGTGACTAAACAAAACATTAAAATATCAAGTCTAAGTTCTGAATAAATTGAGTTTCAAAACAAAGTAACACTCCATTCCATTCCTTTTAATTCTAGTGGATGGAATGTAAATAAAAAAATAGAAAAGGCGCGGCGAATGTATAAAAATAGAAGATAAATGCTAGTGAAATAATTTTACACAGAATAATCAATACCTAAGTACACTTTCTTTTCTTACCAAAAACAATAATTATTCGACTGAAAATAGACGTTGGTAATAATAGCATGGAACATAGCGCACATTACAATTTGATCAAGTATATTTGGTAGTCACTACATACATAAACTATTCCACAAAGACTTCACACTTAGACAGCATACTATCTACATTCTACCATTACCATAAAATTAATAGAATTTGTTCCAGTTATCTCATGATGAACCCTTCATTTTATAGAAGGTCCTCACAGTGAGGTAACTACTAAAAGGTATCTCCTAGTATCCTATAGAGATTATGAATGAAGGGCGTCACAGGTTACATAATACAACAGTTAGCCTAATTAATATTAGCCACATAACAGATATGAGACTCGCAATAAACATACATCTCAATAATAATATTAGTTAACAAAATAAACACATCACATAACCACGCAATCAGCGGCATAAATATTTAAAGTGGTAATAATAATTATAAAACCGATTTTGTTCATGATGACGCTTACACCCGGTCTTTTGAACGAAAATTATTAACGCGTAAAATTAAAAACAAGTCAATGATGCGATTGGCTTTTGATAATTCTTTCAAGTAGTCACAGTATGTAGTTTATACATGCTGGACATTTTTTTTTTGTTGATTTCTGTTCCAGAAACAGCACTACTATAATCTACCAAAACTCATGTCCATATGAAAGAAAAATTGATGAAAATTGATCCAAAAAGAAGACAATTTTGATAACACAAAGTGGTGAATAGTCAAAAGCAGATTATTATATTTCTTTAAATGTAAATTCAGGGTGACTAGCTTCTATTATTTTCAGTAAACATTATTATGCATATAATTTTGATTAGGACCATTAATCAGCTTCAGTAAAACCAAATGACATGTGTATTCAATCTCTTGAATGATAACATTTGCATTCTGCTGATGATTGGTGTTGTGTTTATTTGTTCTGTTTGGCAGCTAGAGCAGCTCGTTCGTTGATATCAATAGTAGAAAGGTTGATGGCTCCAACAACACCTTGCAGGACTGATATACCCGCCTTCACTATAGCAATTGGTGCTGAGATGATAACAATCAGTTTGTACAGGCCAACACCCAGGACTGAAATCAGAAGTAATTTGTTAAAATCTTATTTTTCTAGGCCAACTTTTCAGTGGCAAGGCAATAAAAAAATTACAGTTTATAAAGAAGAATACATTACCTGTAGGTCCAGTATAGAAGTACATTACATAAAGAGCTGCATAGAAAGCCTCATTGCCTGCACACATGAAGAAGAGAACCATTTTGTTTGTGTAATAGATGCGCATGATGGGGTTCTCTGACATGTCAATAAACTTGTGGGAAGCCTTGCCCTGCAGGGTTACCGTGTGGAGGTACATCCAGTGGCATGTTATGTCAATTGCCATAGATATTTGGAACCAGAATGTGTACTGTGGGTAGAATGTTGCCAGGGTCATCATGAGGCAGGCAGTGCCCGCACGGTCCGTTAGCTGATCCAGTATTGCACCAAACTTTGTGCCTGTAAAACAAGTTTATCTTTTGAGTACAAATTAGGTACTAATTATTTTAGTACTATATTAGGAAACTTGTTTCTGTTTTATGAGGTATAAAAAATAATAGTGCACCATTACTACTAAGTACTTCCATTATTCTAATTCAATAAGGGATTCCAGACTTTACATAGTTTATTTACTTTTAAATTTATCTAATGTGATATTGAAATCCAATTTCCGAGTGGTTGGATCAATATCCAGAACATCATACACATTCAGGATGTTTATCAGATTACTGGACTCGTTAGTATAACTGTGGTAAGACACAAAATGTTCTATTATTAGTCCACCTACATAGCTATCATTATCTTAAGCTGTTGTTACAATAAAACAGTTTAACTATAACATGTTATGTGTTTCAAGATCCCAATTTTATCTCTCGCCAGCTTACTGACTCAGTGACAGATAAGTATAAACTAATTAAATTATATGATACCATAAAAACACTTACTTTGATTAAAGTATCTTGCGGCATGCCCATCAATAGCGTCGAGCAAAGCGGAGGTTACATAGCATACACACGCCAGAACACAATGTGTCGGCATAAAATAAAAAGAAATAATCGCAAGGATTACCCTTCCAAAACCTAAAACATTTTTATAATGATTAAAAACACTAAGAATGAGATGCGCAAATACATTATCCAAATAGATAAATCGTCTTCCCAAATACATACCAATTATGTTAGGCACAAAAAGGAAAATATTTTCCTTAGTATCAGTCATCTTTATAGAATTAAAGGAAGTATCACACCCAAATAATTGTGTGAATTCTGTAAACTGGTGGTAAAATGAACGTGATACAGCAACAGCAGCGCAGCAGTCGGCAACAATTACAATAGAAATTAGAAAAATGACATATCAAATTATCAATACCTATACTTGACACGACTTGACATAACATTGACGTTGAGACATTGACAGCTTTCTTCACTCGAAGTGAAATAGATTTTAGAATATAGCCTTTTAAGAACCAGACAGTGTTGGCAATTCGCGGAACTAGGAGTACAAAAATGTGGTGCCTTCTGAGTTCGGCAGGGTTTGAATATCTGCATGCACGCAGCCACTGACCTCTATCATATCTTGTATAATACAGGTCAGTGCACGCAGCAATGCTGATGCAAATGTTTTTGTGAGTTTTGAAGCATGCTCCAAAATGGGAAAGACCACTGACAACTTTCGCCACGGGTGTCGCTAGTATGTTTGACTTACGAAAAATATTATTAGACTCCATGATTATTGACAGCAGTTTGAACTGATGCCAGATTGATCGTCTATGATCCTCTAAGATTTGTTCGATGCGTGTGACAGCGGTTGGTCGAGTTCTAGTATTCCATCCTGTTGTATACCTACCGTATAAAGCTTTTATTATAACACAAATCAAGTCAAGGAATCGAGCCAATCTCATATTTACCTGTGAATTTAATTTTTTTCTACAAAGCTGGCATGTGAAGTCTATGTCAACTGGAGAACAGTTTTTAATCTGTAACCAATGTTGAAACTTGAAATTCACGTCGCTAGAGGGCGTTCTCGTAGTCGTTAAAAATGTTGGTCGGAATCTGTCGAAAATGTTGAATCCGTTTTTGCAAATGGTTAGAACTTCCATTATGTTGTAGCTAAATTACTCATCATGATTCGATTTAGTAGCTAGTAAGTGGAAAAGACATTTTGTTGAGAAAAAGAGTGATTCCGGTGTGCGAAAGTCATACGACTTGTGTCATCTGACTGCTCTTCCTTCAAGATGGCTCCTCCGCCGGAGTATGATAAGGAACCCAAAGCCCCGGACAAAAGTGCCACAAATATTTCCACTGAAGATTCAAAACTTCTACATAATCTAATAAATGACCAGCACACAAATTCAGACCACAAACCAACAAATACGGCCGCAGCCGTTGAAGTTGAGGTAAGTCGATCTCTGCTGCCATTTTTTGATTTTAGTTTGTGTAAAGTAGAAACCTATTCGTCGTCGATTACATTTATCGTGCATGTAATCTCATGCACCTAACGTAGCTTCTCTTGCACACTTAATTTTTACCCAATTAAAACTAATATAGCAGTATGTGTAATAATAAAGTAGGTAGGTGAAAATGGCGAAGGATAACAGTTCTGTCAAAAATTATAATTAATTTACTTTATCTGGCGTACGGTAAGCATGAGTATGCATTTTAAATTGGTTTGTGCACGCTAATTTACCACATTTATTGGAACTGTTATAGTTATTAAACATAAACTGTAGAGCACTACTAATTGAACAGTAATCTATGAAATGTATGCACTCAAGGATATTTTGTAAACTTCATTCATAATCAAGTAAGTATTGTAAGAAAGATAAATATTTTTTTGAAATTCATTTACTAAGAGTTATTCGTAATCATTAAAAATAGGGCAAACCCTATTTTTAATTTCAATACAACACAATGATGTCTTGTCTTTATATATGTCAAAAAAAGAAATAGTTATTTTACACAGATACACAATGCTTAGCCGTGAACGCTCACCTGTCTAGAAAACGTTATCAATTTTTACCTTCTTTTTGTTTTGTCATTAAAATAGTGTTATAAAAAAAGATTTTATAAAATGTGAATAATATAAAATATTACAACAATTTCAATGCCATCTAAGTTACCTTTCTAAAGTTTGATAATATGATTATTAAAATGTACTACACACAGTATCTTTAAGAATAAGGTTCACTTAGTTTGCATTATTGAGAAATTATGTAGTTTTATAATAATAATTTTAATTCAGACTTCATCTATAGGTTTGTTAGTAACAATTTTCTTAGCCTAGTGTTAGTAAGAGTAAAATAATTAAAAGTAAGTACATAATGATAAATTCAGGCGCTTGCTCTCGCATGAAGGCCTATCCAGTGCTGAGTCCCACCGGCTGGTGCACGTGTCCAGGATGGGGCTGGGGCTGCTTCAAACCCGCACAAGCATGCGTGCACAGCGCTTCCGTATGATCACATGGAAGCCGTTTACATGCGCCTCCGTGAACATGCCATTCATGCTACAGTACTGCGGCAGCCCCATCAACACCCTGAATGTGTTGTTGTACTGTACACAAAGTAATATAATTATATAGTTTATAGTTAGCAAGATCACTTTTCTATGATTAATAGTTTTAATGTCACATTGGTCAAGTAGCTGGCTCCACTGGAGCAAACCGTGTTACAATAAGTAGGTTACATTAAAAAAAACCTGTAAGCTATTTGAAAAGTCAAGGTTGTAGTAGAGTTAATTTCTGTGTATTTTAAGAAAACTAGTGATATTTGTATTTTTATGCAAAAAGATACCACATTTTCACATTAACCTGCAGTGGTTTCTGGACTGTGAATAGCACCCTTATTATTATTGTGTTACATACTATCAATCACAATCAGAATCATTTTCATATTATGTATTATACAAAAAGTTTGTCTGCTTAACAATGCAAATAATGCAATGAATGTTGTTGAACTGTCAAAATGAAAGCCATGCCCCACAGAATGATGACACCCTTTTATTTGTTACTGACACTGGTGATTCTTTTAGAGTATAGCATAGTCATAGCAAAATCAGCCTATTATGTTCCCACTGCTGGAACTAGGGCCGCCTCTCTGTGGGAGTGGGAGTAATACACCACGCGGGCCCAGTGCTGGTTGGTGGTGGTCACATGTCTTAGAATTTTCGATTCTGGGACATGCCAGTATCCTGACAATGTTTTTCTTCACCATTTTGAAAGCAGTGGTGATAAAATAAATTACACAAAGTAAAGTGCCTGCTTGATACCACTGGGCCACCACTATCCTTAATAGGTAATAATTATGTGATGGTATCCATAACACCATCATATACGCGTATTTTGCGTATGGGTGGGAAAATCGATTATTCAATCCAAGGAAAGCCACTATTGATGTCACTGACTGTCATTGGGTACCTGGGTTACCGAAGTACTTTGTACTGTACGTGGTGACC
The DNA here is from genome assembly GCA_914767645.1 of Hydraecia micacea. Taxonomy (NCBI): domain Eukaryota; kingdom Metazoa; phylum Arthropoda; class Insecta; order Lepidoptera; family Noctuidae; genus Hydraecia; species Hydraecia micacea. The sequence goes on from OU611797.1 coordinate 11,017,125, forward strand.
ACCGGGCAGTTTAGAAGCAAATGTGCAGCTGTCTCAACATCCTCCATACATGTCTGCCATTGTCCTTATTATGATAACTAAATGAACAGCTAAAAGCTAACTAGGGTTGCACTATTATGAAGAACACCAGCTCAAAGTAACTTTAATGAAAATGAATTATTAAGTATTTATTACCCAATGCACTTTGTCACAGAAATCAATAAATTTTGAGAATGTAGCCTAGTTGGCAACTCTTCAAGGGACATCATTTCTTTTGGATCATACAGATGATACCATAGTCAATGAGAATTTACAACATCAAGAAAGGGGTTCTGTCAAACAGCTGGTATGATGCAGTTATGCGCTACTTAACCTACAGGTTTTGAAGATATCTAAAGGTTTTGTGTTAGGTTATTAACCCAAAAGATTGTTTCTTAGTATTTCGCCACCAGGTTTCCACATTGCGTTTTTTTTTTTTTATTATTTAATTTCTATGCGTTGATATAAATTTATTAGCTTTAAAAAAAAAAAACAATCGTTTATTTGCATAAAATGTGGTAGGTACAGACGCCAGCACATCAACCTACCCCAAACTGTCAAATTTTCCCAATCAATCTTGAACCTTATGCTTAGGCAATAAAGTTGAAAATCCATTAAAGAAATCTGACAGATTGTAGTAGGTTGATGTGCTGGCGTCTGTACAAAAGCTGATAATGTAAGATTGTAGTGCAAAGACACATTCCACCATGTAATGATGGCATGCAAATATTTAATACATGTAGTAGTATTTACTTATTGTAGTAGTTAATACATGTAGTGTATGTATTAACAACATGCCGTAACATAATAATAACGTACAGTTAATTAAATTACCAAAGGAACATAAATAATTAAAAAAACATATTACAATGCATTTCTGAAGTGGGTAGGACTGACAAGATTTTTTGTTCAGAAATTCGCCCACAGAATAAAAACTGCGATATCAACCATTTTTTTAAAACCACACAGAACTTTTTGTAAGGTAGTTCTGTTATCCAGATAGGTAAAGAGATATATAAGGTTAAAGTATTTTCGAAATAATATTAATCCCTTCAGAATTTCTGTATGCTCATTTTTTTTATTTTATGTGTCTACGAAAAGAAAACAAATAAGATAAAAATAATTCCCTCTGTAAATTCATAAATATTTGACCACGAAATACAAAATACTGGTATGAAAGTCCCGCAAATTCTCCCAAAGTTGGAGACTGCTAGCTTGTCCACTTGCTTTAAATATGAAAAATGGCACACTGATCACAATATTGGCGATTGCAAGTGGCCCTAAAGACACACAAACTAACTCAACAAGACCAAAGTTTCATTGAATTCTGATTGACAACCATGATAGAAAGAAATTATTTTGTAGAAAAAATGTATTTGTGGCAATCCCAAGGCAAGTAGTGGTGAGTTAAACAAAGCAGGAAAATTTTAGAACTGCTTGTTCTCAGTTGCTTCCTTATTTCTAAGTTGTGTGACCTAAGCTGGGAAAAAATCCCCCCAGGTACTTTTATCTTGTGCCATGTCTACTGTGTAGTCTAGTGGCGTTCCTGCAGCCTACTTCACAATGTGGATCTAGTGCAAAATGCGCGTCCTCCACTACCGATACTCTCCACTTTACTGGGCTAGTGATTATGAGGCTGTCCAGGCTCTCTGGGTTGTTCACAGCTAGTGATTATTGGGTTACCAGCGTCGATCGATTGCGCCTTGCGTGGTGCGCCTGACTGTGTTTCTAAAGAATTCTGAAAAAATGGTAGGGCTTTTCTTGGTAAGCATTTTTCTAGGATTATCGGTCTTATCAAACAAATCGTCGTTTTTGCGTTGCTGATGAAGGTGTCATGTCTGAAAAGCAGTACTCAAAAAAAGCAAACGAAAACCCTAATAGAGGAGTGATCCTAAGTTTAACAGGTTTTTTAATGCTACGAAAGTCAGGCGTGAGACGGTGCCTTTTTTGTGCTAATCGGAGTCAATTCCAATCCCAAACAACAACTTTCCGAGATATATCCATAAGTTGATAACCAAGCCAAAACAGTGCCACCTCCTTTTCTGCCTAGCATGTACAAACGCCTGCACCTTTCAGGATTTAAACTAAGCCTGTGATAGAGCTGTCTAGGTGGCTACACACTGGTCTGATAAAATTTGCATCAAATCAAACGCGTAAAAAAGAAGATATAACCAACAAAATGTAGTAAATTAGTTAAAGTTCATCTAGCTCAACTGTTAAAACATGGTAAAGGCCTATCGATAATGTTATGGGATGCAAATCTTCTGCATTCGCGGCCCGCCCCTGCTTTGTAAGAGTCCAATCTACTGTGGTGATGTTGTCAAAACATCGAACATTTACTTGGTACAAAGTAAAAAATGGTTATTAATTTGCTGAAGAGAATATTACCGTTGGTTACCAAATAAAATCGTAAAATGTTAGGCAATGGCAACGCCAATAAGTAGTCTCAAAAGAATGCAGATACATAATTAATGAATGCCGAATGCTGTATTAATATAAATACTAGATTTGTTATTTATAATTATTCGTAAACGAAACAGAAATTCGGCGTATCCAGGAAAAAATGGATACATTGCTCACATTAGATATTTAGTTTTGTATAAAATTAATGAGAAGTTTAAAAAATTAATGTTGCATTCGGTTATTGTATTGTTATGTGAGTTTATTTCGCAGAGGTAGACAATATTCTAGGTACAATATAACGGAAAATCTGACTGAACATTTTGATTTAAACCACTATTCAAACTTGTATCTAGTGAGTCACTTTTTTTGACGAGCTTAGTTATGACAACAGATGGTTCACTGAAAATGGCATTCAACCGGTGTGACCGTCAAATCAGCTCGTCATATATCATATTTGGCGTGATCAATATTAAAAACATAATAATATCCATTGCACTGTACCTAACGATACTCCAACACGAGATGAAAAAGAAAGTATCATAGATTGTACCCCGATTGTACAGAGTAGATAATTATTTAGCCGAGAAATACTGAGCTCGTTTTGTGAGCACTGTAGCGGTAGGTATAGCGCACTAGGCAACAGTTCTGCGACATTTCTCTAATCGCGTGCTTTTGAGCTAGGTCACAGTTTCACAGCATCATCTAAGAAAGATACATTAGCATGCAAACTGCGCATTTTGATACGCTTTAGAAAAGAAATAAATAATTATGACCAGATTTGCATGCAAGATCAAAATTTGAATCGACAGCACTTTCTATAGGTACTGCGTTCAAGATATTTTTTTTTATCCCATTAAGCCTTTTATACATTCAGCTACCTCATGATCCCAACAGTTGTTAATGATTGGACGACGAAAATGATCATAATTACCAGCATCATGAAGCTGAACGAAAACCGGGGTCAGATGGCAAATTATTTCAAGCAGAACTGTAAAGGTAGACAGTGTGGTACGGATCGGTGACAATAGTGGCGACAGTAGGAGGCGGTGTAGGTTTACGCGGTGCGGCCTGGTCGTGTAACGGAAGCTCGGGCACTGCATTGTTGCCCCGTCACGGCGGGCCGCCGCCGCCGCAGGCGCCTCTTGCGCACTCTCACCACAAGTCTCGTGTCTCTTACTTTTTTATTCCAGTAACTACTTCATGGTGATCTAAGAATTTGGATCCACAACGTTTACCGAACCCCCAAAAGGCGAATAAGTAGATTTTCCAACACTGTTATCACATGCATACCTATCTTAAATACCATTGAATAGCTTTCAGCTCTCCGCCCGCCTATGTGTTGTGCTTCTTGTACCTGCCACGTCCGTTACTTGTTCGACGATATATTTTTACGCTAAAATATCAAGAAGTTGTAATAAAAAGGTTAAGATCAATATTAGTCTTAGCATTGATGTCCACTGACCCAGTTATATTGATATCATGCTCAAGCCTAATAAAACGCTCCTCAAATCTGTGACGAAACTCACCTTAACAATATTCAGCACAAGTTACGGTCTGTAAAATATATAGATTTAATGAATTCATGCAAGGGATCAAAAAACTTCAAGGCCTACTTACTTATTGTTTCTCTGGCGCATGCTACCGACCTTTATCATGATTGCTTTGGACGCCAAACGTTACGTGATATGAATCATCATAATACCAAATCCAAAATTCAGCCCGCTAATTGGGCCCAGTTTATTTTTACGGAAGTTGCATTCGTGTTGTTATTTTTTGATATAATTATAATTCACAAAACTGATGTACACTCACAAATGCTATAAAACAGTTATTGACATCTACTAGATGTGAATAAACAAAACTAAAATAAAAATAAACAAAACTTACAAAATGAGAACTTTTATTCAGAAAACACTCCCGGTCTATATGAAAAGAGAGAACCGATTACTGTGGCTGCCTTTCCCGATCAAGTTCCCCAGAAGAAGTTTTTTATCCTTGGCCGACTTATTAGATACTAGGCTACCTCAGCAAACTGTAGCTGTATACTCTTGCAGCTAGTATCCCGCTTTATAATCACTGTTTTTAAGCGGCTGGTTCGAATGCTTGTTACGGCAACGTGTTTTAAGATTCCGTGCCGAAAGGACTCGCGATAGCGACAAGATTCGATAAACTCCACAATATGGTGTGTTGGAAAACAAGTTCCAACTTCCTTAAAGGGTGCGATGTTTTCTACTATCCTGAAAAGGGTTGACTTACCTCTGAGGCTAGCAAGCCTACGGCCACACAATCCTCCAGATTAGAAAGGCACGGAACACAGTGCACAGCTTTCTGTACCTGTATGACATCAGGTAACAGCCTTCCTGAAGTCTGCTGACTGTGTAGGTTACTCCTCATGGTGACTGGAAATTGAAAAAGGGGCCTTCAGTACCACTGGAGGACCTTCTTCAGTCTCCGTAGTGTATCTTACAGAGATTAGGAGAGATATGAGTACCTCCTCTTCCGCCGCCTGCCTACATACATCATTTAATTGCAAATGGCTGGTTTGGATTTGTATTGCTATAAAAAGACACTAGAACATGGGAGCTTATGATTCTTTAAAACTTTAGGCATCGCCTTATTTTTCTTCAACTGTAGCACAATCCAAAAGTTACGTAATTTGGGAGATTCACTGCGGACTGTAAGTTATGCTGGGTTATCGTTTGTCTGTCTGGTCCCTCCCTATGACGTTATTTACGTCAATACTTGGTCGCCTGGTTATCTGCAGCCCCAGTTATAATTAATCACCAAAATAACAGATATTTTATAATAATATCAACGTTACAAATGCAAATATATTTGTTGTGTGTATATCAATCACCCTTGCATCGCCGTATTCTAACTGGTAAGTCCTGTCGTAAGTACTTAATACACAAGTATGTTCGTAGTTCGCACGTGTCATACATAAGGCTCTGTATGAAATTACAAGTTACATTAGCAAGTGTCGGCCTCCTGTCTCGACCACATGTTCTAGACTAACACGTGTCATATTCTGACTTGGTCGCGGTTACTTTGCGGGTTTCGGTAACTTTTCACTATCCACTTTCTTATGGCCCGGGTATTAGTTTAAAGTTGATCTGACTTCTGAATGAAACAATAGAGATTGTTTTTAGGGTTTGAAGCTTCGGTTAAAATTTTGTATAGATATTTCCTGTAACTCTGGTCAGTCTGTAGGCTATAAATTATCACGCTATTTGGTACGGGGGATGAACAATATTGCAATTCTTTCGTATTCTTCTATTATTACCTATTTATGTAGTTTACCGCAAATTGTATAAAGACGGGCCAAAAGGCTAGAATATATACACCGAGCAACATTATATAGTTCCAGACTTAAACTTTTAAATGATACTTCATTTTTTGGCTGCTAAGACCAAAACTACAAACGTAGTACTTACCTACCTATACAGGGAAGTTTTATAAAAATGTGGGTGATTTTTAAGTATATTGTGGTGTCTCACCGACTTCACGCGAACGATGCCGCGGGCAGAAGCTAGTAACAAATAAAGAAAATGTTGGTCCTGATAACGAGAACAATGATTTAAAGTAGAAGGTCAACACCAATTCACTTACTTAATAATTTATCTGGTCAGCACTGTGGCACCGCGACAGAGGAAGCGACGCACGCTTGTGTTACCACCCCGAAGTTATGAGTTTTATTATGAATAAGTACACACACAATCTGGATCTTTGCTGTACTTACAGAACTCTGAAAACTATTTGGCAATGGTCCAATACTGCAGGTCAGCGTTTGCATGTTCCATTTTTTCCAGTGCTCGCCAACTTAACGCTATTTTGCTAATGACTCACGAAACATGTTTATACTCATAATTGCGGTCAGACAGTCTAATATAATATACCTTACTTTAATTACGATATAATCATGTAACCTGTTTTTCTTTTTTGGGATAGGTAATTAATAATGGCAAAACGCCTAATCTTGCATTTATTCGAACACCTAATAAACTACTAATCTTTGGGGGAAATGAATGTCCGGTACCTACATAGTATTTTTGGCACACGTGGACTAAATTAATTTATAAAAAGTGCACAAAATTGCAGAATGAATTCCAAGGCGTTGCACAAAATCTCAAACATTAACGATATAGGTCATCTATCCATCTTGCGGCCGCAAACATATGACACTGTCGTTGATGTCAGGAGAGCATTGGGGACCGCAAACGCACGAACTAGGGGCGATTCACGCATGTGACATTATGCGTACCGTAAGATTCAGAACGGCCAACAACCGGTGTCTTCGCAATGCTTGTTGGTTTTTGGGCACAACAGGAAAAAATTACAAAAATCATTACGTCGTTAAGTAGGTATTTTCAGCTACGCCATAAACCACAATATTTGTAATGTATGAGTAGATGAAGGATAATGCTTAAATAATATGGCACACAATCGTAGTTTTCACACCCGCCTTCACATTTTGTGACGCATACGAAGATGACTTGGCGTTTAAAAACGACCATCCAAGCACTGATGAGCGCAACAAGTGACTTGTTACGAGCCAAAAAAATTATTTCGACTATCTAGCGAGGACGGAAAACCGTTAATATGAGGGACAAGGGCGCGCCATCGATCCTGTATCTCGGCGGTCGTTCCTGGCCCGACCCTGACCTCTCCGGAGAGCCCCGTGCGGCCTGTAGGACGCACAGATGTGATGACGTCAATCCTTTCAGTCATATTTGCAATTATTTGTTTGTTTACAAATCAGGATTCGCGTAAGAAATTCTAACTTGCTTTACCTTTTAAAACTGTTACAAAGAACCCATTTTTTGCACCCTTCAGTCATTTTGTAGCTTGAAACTATTCTGTTTATATCTCAAGTGGACAAAACAAGGCTATACTCAATAAGCCTATGCCTAGTCTTGGTGTGATGTGGTCACTGGACGAGAGAAAGATTAAGTAACATTACTTGACTTCTCCTTTCTGTCTTTTTGGGAGTTCTCGATAATATTTATGCAGGGCACGGGTATCAATAAAAATAGTAGTTTTTCAAACTACAGGGTGTAATTGAATTCATGAGCATCCTTTTAAGGGGTCATTGTAATCATCATTATGAACAACTTTTACTATGGGACCAAACCTGAAATCGCGAAAAAAAAATCAGCTTTTCCCTACATTTATGTTCGCGAAACTCGTCAAAATGTAGGGAACAGCTGATTTTTTTTTCGCGATTTCAGGTTTGGTCCCATAGTAAAAGTTGTTCATAATGATGATTACAATGACCCCTTAAAAGGATGCTCATGAATTCAATTACACCCTGTATAAGGCTCTTTATTTCGTCATGTCGATGATGATGTTCCATCATCAAAGCGCAAAGTTCCATGATCATTTTCGAATACATACTGGATCCCGATCCAGATTATGTCCACATACATAGTTGTAAATTGACAGAGTTCAATTTTAGTCACAAAGTTTTTACACTGAACTTAAGGCAGTAAGAACTATGACGGATGATAATAATATAATGCAAGAAAACCTTATTTTATCACATAATTAGTTTGACTTCCTTTTCAACATTCATAGACTCGTATCACCCAGGTGACCTAGGTAAATATCGCACGTTTTCCTTTTGTCGTAAACCATATTGTTTATGCAATACATGCTTCTCACTCAAATCTGTAGGAAAATGTTAGAGCGTGTGTCCATTTGGGAAATGGTTAATTTCTTTCCAAGAACTAAGTAGTCTATTAAAAGCTAATTGAAATTGCTTATATCATTAATGATTTAAGTGTGTTTCGAATTCCAGATAACAGTGTAATTATGTAGAGACCAGACAGTGTGTCTCGTAATGTCGTCAGAATTTTGGCATTTTTCCATGTTTGCTTGTTGTCTTCTGAGCCCATAGGTATAACCGTCAGGGATAGTATAATGACGCACTATTTATCTGTAATGTAAGACTTTGATTCTTATCACTGAACAGATTCTGCCTTGTCATACAAAAATGTTTTACTGTTTGCTTGTGTACATAGCATACGTACGTGGTTGCTTCGGTTTACGCTACACCTGTCAATACTTCACGTATCATCGTAATCGGATTGAATATGGCTTACAGCGGGGCGGGCGTAGAATTGGTTAATTTAATCGTGATCATAAAATCATGCGAGTTCCTTCAAATTAAGTTTTTATCAATTTATGATGTGCACAAATGGAAAAGTTATTCAAAGCTGCGTAAATGTATAGGCTAATTTACTCTTGTATCGGTATTAAGCTCTAATTGCAATAGTAGCAGTATTAAATATCAGTACCTACAGCATTTCAACGACATTCCGACCTGTTAAGGATGAGGTAGCCATCAGACGAATAGTGCTGGTATTTGTTACCAATAACGTCGGAAAGCCCCGAGCAACACAGCAATTTAGAAACAATTAAAACAAATACTACTTTTCCTAATTGTGTATTTTGGGCGTTCGTTAATACTGATGTTTCGATGTTGAATAAAGCACAAAACTGGCTCGCCATTAAGTTAATTAGTGTTTAAAATTACATCGGCCCCGTGACTGGTAAGCGGCGTGACTATCGTGTCTAGGTGATGTACTGAGGTGAATAATGAATACATGCCAAAGACGTTCGAGCCTTCATTTTACTCCGTTCAGAATCAGACCCACCGGGACATGTCATGATTTTTTTACGCGAAATAAACTAAAAAATTATCTATAAATATTATTAAATAACAACCTTTTTTTGTATTATAACTTGATAGAAACCTTTTATTAAATAGGGTTAGGCTACGTTGACGCCAATGCATTTATAAGCATAATCAGCCTATAATGTTCCCACTGCTGGGACACAGGCCACCTCTCTGTGAGAGGGAGTGGGCCATAATCCACCATGCGAGCCCAGTGTGGGTTGGCGGATGTCTCATGTCTTCGATTTTTTTGTTCTAGGACATGCGTTTCGTCTCGATGTTTTCCTTCACCGTTTTGAGAGCAGTGGTGACGCCAATGCAATATTATTTTTGAAAAGTGTGCAAACTGACGTATCTAAATCAATCTGCCTAACATATTCTTAACTAGGCTGGGGTCGGCTTGCAGTCTATCCGGATACAGCTAAATATCAGTATTTTATATGGAATGATTGATCTATATCATAATCTCAATGAGAGAAAACCTAGCAAAGAGCAAGTCGGAGGCATACCGTCCACCCAGGGTACCGTTCCTTAGTAGGAACGGTACCCTTACATCGATTGATGTAAGTCGACTGAATAACGCATAGAGTCTATTCATTCAAATATAGTATGAGTAAATTCGAGTCGACAGCACCGAATTTTAGTAGCTTGCAATGGCTGAATATTTTAATAATATTCTTACGATCTTACTGTGTTTATTATGGTATCCTTGTTTTATCTAAGGACATTCACTTAAATAAAATAAATGTTTTCATGTTTTAATTCAATTAAAAATCTCTATGTATGTAACTGATGCATAAACAGTTTACTGCCCGCCATAATATCAAATTGAATCCGCCATAATATCAATAGATTTATTTATTGAGTGCAGTGCAACTGCATCCGACATACTCCTAATGTAGTAGTAGTATTTTTGAATATCCCTAGAATGCGCTGATATAAATAATAGACACCTGGAGATTATTCAGTTTTTAGGGTTCTGTACCTCAAAAGGAAAAAACGGAACCCTTATAGGATCACTTTGTTGTCCGTCCGTCCGTCTGTCCGTCAAGACCGATCTCGGGAACGTGTGGAGGTATCGAGTTGAAATTAAAACCATATAGGTACTCAGGTCTGCAGTCCCATGAAGCTGTGAAAAAATCAAACTTCTAAGTTAACGTAAAAAAAAAATATACGGCCGTTTATGCCGCTAAAAACATATATTTCGACATTCAAGGGAATCAAAATGTATAGGGTACTTCCCGTTGACCTAGAATCATGAAATTTGGCAAGAAGCAAGGTCATGTAGTACAAATAAAGGAAAACATCCGAAAACCGTAAATTTGTGATTACCTATTACTTATTTTAAGTACCATTTCTGTAAAGTGAGAGTCTTAGTAATAGGGTCCCGTTGTTACCCTTTGGGTACGGAACCCTAAAAACAGCGTACAATAGAAAACTTTACGCACATGGTAATGTGCATGGTTCTTCGTTATCAATGATGTCGGCAAATCTATAGAAACAGCGAACGATAGAGCGAGTTATACTACAGGGCGCTAGTCTGAGTGCGCTATGGATCTGCTTAGCCTTGAGACCTTTTTTCACACTGCTAGGGGGGAATCGGGTGTAAAGCCTGCCGGTTATTTTGACATGCATTATTTTGGAGTACAAAACTCGTTGACTAATTTGTTACACAGATAACGGTGGCCGTTGTTTACTTTCTTTTAAACCTCGTCATTAATGCGATATTAATGAACTTTATCTATAACATTAACTGGTTGGTTGCTACCTATTTCTAACAAAATATTGTCATACTTGCGTGTTTACCTTGCAGAGATAAAAACAAATGTTAAGATTAAAGTATTTATTAGGTAATAATGATTATGTATAAATATCAGTTAATTGCGTAATTTCGACTTATCTTTTCACGCCTATTTCACTGCGGCTTACATAAAGAAGGAATTGATGTAATCAGTTTTTTTATTTACCGTCAAAGTCGTTGATGTTTTGTTTCAAATTACAATTTTATTATAGTTTAGATGTACTGAAACACTATTGTAAAAAATCATTTTCTTTTGTTAACAGAACAACAAACATGTAGAGACTTTGGACGACGGACAATTACGAGCACTGTTGGACGAAGCTATCACATACAAATGTCCCAAAGACCGAGAGGGTAAAAGCAGTCTATTTAAGGTGAGTGCTAAAAATAAATTGTACCTATTTATACCACGCAGACTTAAGCTTACCTAGAAGTTGCGTAAATCAGACTTAAAATTGCATCTGTAATACTGATTTTTGATCAAGCATTTGGTATTTACGCTTAAATGTTAGCGTTTTTAACAGACTTAAAAAAAATGGAGGAGGTTCTCGACTTATAAATGATAACTCGCAAATATACCGTGATAAATAGGACTTACAATTTCGGCCGGTATCGTATACAATACCTTTAGAATATTTGTGGAAGATGAATTAAATCGCTTCAGCATTAGTATCACTAAGACGGATCATTTAAAGCGATGCGACGCGTCCTGCGGGGGAGCGCGTGTTTCGTCTTGATTTATTACTTCAAGCTGAGTTCGCGCCCCATCGCGTGGTACGTCGTTGAACCAGACCGCGTTCGACGGATGTCGACCGTCGTCGTTTCAAATATGGCAAAATCTCGTCAACCGACTGCGGTCCGGTGCCCTAAGCGAAGGTGACGCGGATCTCAGGTGACATTCACGATCAACGGTAAAACATTGTGGAAAAGTATAAATTAGAATGATTGCCGCGAGTTTGAATCCTTAAACTACTTATCGGTAATCATTATATTTTATACCTTACCTTACTGAGATAGGATACATTGCAAAGACTTACTAATGGTTTTACGTCATTCAAATTTGATCGTGAATGTTTCAGGAGTTGCTGGAGGAGGTGGAGCAGGACGAGCAGGCGTGCGAGGCGGCGGCGCGCGTGCTGCCGGGTGGGCGCGGCGCGCGGCGCGGGCGCGGGCGGCGCGCTCTGCCGCACTCCAACTCGCTGCAGGACCTCGTGGCGGCGCTGGCGGCCGAGCCCGCGCCGCGCCGCGCGCACGTGCGCCACGCGCCCGCGCCCGCGCCCAGCAACGTGTCCGCGCGCGCCATCCACGGCGGCAGTCTGCCGTCCGGCGTCGACACCTGTGAGTTATTATTACCTTCACTTCGACAGTCCGAGGGGCACGTGCCTTAGCTTCCTGCTACTCTTACTTGTCCGTGACGCCGACGAATCTACGTTCGAAATCTGACAAAGGAATGAAAAGTACGTTTATTTGTCACAAAAACTCACGAATAATAAAGTAACAAAACAGATCTATAATCACGAGCACAGAATCAGCGCTAGTCGTAGCTAACCTTAATCCCAGGAGTACACCGAGAAACTGCCTCATCGGTGGGATTACCGAGGTCATCAATTTACCCTGATGAAAAAATTTAAGAAATAAATAAAGAAATCAAACTTTTCACTCCCAAAATCAGTGATACAATTAGCGATACAGAGTTAAAAGTCTTATTTAGTAAGACGTTCAACTCTATATCGCTAAACGTACCGTGCTTCCCAGTTACTGGCTTGTGCAGGTAGGCAGATGCTCCATGTAAAATACCTTGGCTACAACTGGTCTAAAATCCGTCCCCAAAATAGTTGAGAAAAGGCAGGCAGATAATGGTGATGATGATGACAAAGTTAAAATGGTCTTAATATTGTGTCACCAGCCTCGTTGCTGAGCGAGGAGCCGGCCCGCGGCGCCGGCTACCTGGCCACGGTGCGCTGCGTCAACCCGCCGCCGCTGGCCGAGCGCCGCGTCTCCGCCAGCGATGCCAACGCGCCCGGCGAGATGGAACTACTCAACAGGTACGAGGCGTAGCAATATTTTGGTATATTCAATATGATTTAGAAGTCCAAACTACGAAGAAGTGGTCGATATAGGTTATTGTACGAGAAATAGAACATTTACTAGATAGATATAGTTAGTGAAAGTAATCATGGTAGTCCCACGAGGGACATTCAAAAATAGTGTATGAAAAACCTGACGAAGTTGACCAAATCTAGTATGTATCGTCGTTTCGAAGCCGGAGATTCTTTCGAAAGTCGAAACCTTCTATGGCCAATTGTACGCATCGAATGCATCTCGGCCTGATCCCGAAAATGAGGATTCCAGAGCCACCCTAGCCCGCCACTTCACTGAAGACCTGCGAGAAGTCAGCCAAGACGAAATCGAGGCAGTTCTTAAACAGCTTAAAAATGGAAAAGCCCCTGGTGAGGACGGAATTACGACCGAGCTCCTGAAAGCGGGAGGAAGTCCTATGCTGAAAGAGCTTCAGGAGTTCTTCAACTCTGTCCTGTTCTTCACCGTCACCGAACTGGAGTTCTTCCATAGAACCACGCTCGAAGGAAGGAAGCAAGGAAGGAGCGTGGTCGTTCTTTTCTTTAAGAAGGGTGATAGACCCTTCTAAAGAACTACAGTACAGACCCATTTTGCTCCTTAGCCACGTATATAAGTTGTTTTCAAGAGTCGTCACGAATCGTTTAGAGCGAAGACTCGACGAGTTTCAGCCACCGGAGCAGGCCGGTTTTTGAGGAGGATTTAGCACTATAGACCACATCCACAGACGTGAGACGTGTTCTTGAGTGGAGACTGCGAATCTGTAAACGTAAGGTGGGACGCCCTCAGGCTAGGTGGCGCGACGATCTTCGCAGGATGGCTGGTAGCAGCTGGATGAGAGTTGCCGAAAACCGAGTTGAATGGCGTGCAATAAGGGAGGCCTATGTCCAGTAGTGGACTGCTATATATGTATGATAAAATCCATCAATTTTATTTTATGTAATTGTAATTTGCGCACAAACATTAAAGTGTCAGGCCCTATCCACGACGAATGTGATCTCCCACATGAAATTTGTTCACAGAAGAAGTAAGCCGATGTTCCCGATGACGTACACGGCGCGCGCCACGCTGGAGATCGGCAGCGGCAGCGTGTGCTCGGGCCGCGCGGTCACCACCACCACGCCGTCCAACCAGGTGCGTACCCCTCGCGGCCAGGCGCGCGGCCCTCGTGCGCAGGCGCCCGACCCTCGTGCGCAGGCGCGCAGCCCTCGTGCGCAGGCGCCCGGCCCTCGTGCGCAGGCGCCCGACCCTCGTGCGCAGGCGCCCGGCCCTCGTGCGCAAGCGCGCGGCCCTCGTGCGCAGGCGCCCAGTCCTCGTGCGCAGGCGCGCCTGCTGCTCGCCCTGCGCCCGCAGCAGGCTCGGCCGCGGGCCGCACGTACGGCTGTCGGGGCCCTCCTACATGACAACGGAGAACCGCGCGGCCCGAACCTACTCAAGCAGCGAGTGGACAATAAAGACGAACGATGCTTCCCAATGTGCGACCGAACTGTCAAAGATTCAACTGAAAAAATACCAAGAAATGAACACCGCGCAGACGATTCCCGGCTGTGGGCTGACAATGTAGATCATTGGTATAAAAGCCTATCGAATTATGCCGACCCTCTACAATATGCGAACTTAATTAAATTAAAGGAACGGAATATCCAGACTAAAGTCACAGATGTTCCATCAGACCCTAAAAACACTGACAGTACAAATATAGAAAATAATTTTATTTTGCCTTTTGCAATAACTAGTGGGCACAATAATTCACCTAATTTAAGTCTTAAAGATAATTTAAATAATAATATTATATCTGATCTACCAGAAAACGTAATATTAAACGAATTTAAAACAAAAGAATCTCTAAAGTTTAGTGATATGCGTCGTCATGACGAAGGAGCGCACAGGGTTGTCGAAAGTATTGAATATGATATTGAATTAAGAAAAAACTATAGGAAACAAGTAGGTGAAAATTTAGTAGTGCCAACATTGTCGGATATAAACCCAAGGAATGTTAGACGTATGACCATAGGTCAACCCCTCCCACATGCCCAACAAGCTAGCCATTCAATAGGTACACATAAGGAATACCGTCCCCAGAAAACTATTAAAAAAGATGCTAGCATAATATGTTCAAACGAAATGGATGGTACAAATTCAATCTTAAATGATGTTCAAAGTAAATTAAACAACACCGAAGATATACATTCGACTAAGTCGAGCCAATTATTTGATTCATCTACAAAATGTTATAATTCATCTGATGAAGGGGAAGATATTACTTGGTTCACAAATCCTTTTGTTGATTTAAAAAGTGACAAGTCTCAAGGTGGAGATGTAGAGTTGACAGAAGTGAATCCTAGCTATTCACAAAAAAATAATGTAGACGATTCATTCACAGAATATGTATCAAAGCAACAAAAACTGTTAGAATCCATAGGAAATAGCGAAGAGAGCAACATTACGACAACAGCTCGTGAATACGAGAAAGAGGAAATACGTCAAGCTTCAAATGTCCCAGAAAGTGTTACACGTCACTCTGATAATGAGGCGCAATATCCCACAGAACAAGAGTGTTCAAACTCGGCTTGTGAAGACGAAATTGAAATCCTAAGCTGCGCAAACAAACCGGGAGACAAACGTACCACGAGGCCTGAACACGAACATAGCCCGAAGAACGATCGTATTATTTTAACCCAGCTTCCTAACAATGCTTATATTTTTTTAACATTACCTAATCCTTTAGTTTCGCCATCTAATAGTAATGTTAACACTCCCGTCCAGATATTCGAAATTGAAAATAATAACGACATCAAACCTCTCGCCTCCGAAAGTAATAATAAACCGAACATTGTAAAGAAGAAAAGACAAAAGATGCCCCCCGAACACCCCGGCAGTAGCGACATGAAGAAAAGTGCGCTAGATAAAAATGTCCTTAAAGTTCTACTGTTTGAAAGTCTTTTTAAAAACAATGCTAACGAGAACTTATCGCACAACTCCGGGGTGTCAGCTATCACCAATGATGAGGTAGGATTCCCACTTTGGTTAAAATGTTTTGTTCAGTACAGTGTTAGCTAGGAGTCACACTAATGTTTGTTTGTTTCTGCAGGTCGATTCCGCTATATCGTTTAGTTGCATCACAACACCGGAGGTTGTGTCCAGTTGCAACACGACGTCGTCCACGGCACAGTCGGCGGTCGCCGTAGATCCTAAGGTACATATCAAGTGCCTCTCTGCTTGGACTGTTCTTAAGGTTCTTCTAAATGGGCTATATTTTCATGGCAATGTACTATTGGCAACTATTGCTAAAACATTTTATTACAGATATTACAGATAAATTGCAAACAAATTATTTATTACAGATAAATTGCAACACAAAGCCCAGTCATAAGGACTGGGCTTTGTGTTGCAATTTATCTGCAACAGGTATGGCCATTATTTACACTCGTAAACGGGCTCATAATTAGGAAACAATGGCTGACGAAATCACTCTTGTCGCAGCGGCTAATATTATTTTAAAATCAGTATTTAGTAATTATTAGCTGGCTTATATCGCTGGCAATGTTGCCGGCCATGCTTGTTGCAGCCACGTATTGCAGTAAAATATTGCCCGTTTATAAGCACCTTTATTATAATTACTTGACCAGTGACTGATATTAATAAATGTAAACATTTCCACCCGGCAGCCTCGCAGCGTGATCTCCAACAGCTTCAACGGGCTGCCGCTGTCGCGACCTAACTACGGCTCCACCGGCACCTCCGCTTCAGATGACTACAAGGTTTTACTCGCATTTACATACCTAATTTCAAGTTCCTTGTAGCAAACTATAAAGGCAATGGAATGCGAGCCATGAAGGACTGAGCTCCGTCAGATCCTAGTGGCGGAATGGAGGGAGCGACTTGCGCAACCCAGGTGGGGGCTCGCCACAATAGTGGCGGTAAGGCCTGTTATGGAAGAATGGCTGGAGAGGCAGCATGGCGCCCTGTGATTCCGGCTGACGCAGGTGCTTACTGGACATCGATGTTTCGCGCGAAATATCTGCGTCGCATAGGTCGGGAGCGGACGCCTGCTTGTCATCCCGGGCCCCCGACTTATGGTAGTAGATGGAACAGTGGGGTTTTAGTCGGTAGGAGTCCGACATAACCCTCCGTTCTACTAGGACGGAGGGTATCCATGAGGAAAACCCAACGAAAAAAAAAGGTTAGGGGCCAGGCCCCCCCTGCAGGCTTAGCATGACGCTTTCTATGTCTACGAAGAATAGACATAGCTCTTTCAATACGAAGTGACATTTAGTTTCTCCATTTTTGACATCGCACCGTAGAAATCTTTCTACAATCTGTCATTTTGTCTTTCGTTTCTAACAATCTATGTCTAGGTCCTTGTTTATGTAGACTAATTCAGAAGAAAGTTTTCTATCCCAACTGTCAAAATTACAATGACAACTGACAGTTGTCTAAAGTAGTGAAAAGATTTTATAATCGCCATCGCCATGCTAAAGACCGTAGAAAACTTTCTAATCGACGGCCACAAAGTATATACGGTTATCTACAAAATCATGATTTTAGTTGAGAGCGTTTTGAACGCAAAACTGTGAGAATTAAGAAGAACAAACCTATCTTCTCCTATTTTACATCATTTAGTTAATAGGGCATTACCAAGAAAGTGGTTAAGGCCAATATTACTGTAATATTTTTTTGTTCCATAAATACGGTACTTCGACACTTTGAGAAAAATGTTTGTAGTTATCTTTACATACGTATCTGCCTAGCCTTTTCCCAACTATGTTGGGGTCGGGTTCCAGTCTAACCGGATGCAGCTCAATACCAGTATTTTACATGAAGCGACTGCCTGTCTGACCTCCACAACCCAGTTACTGGGTAATACGTTACCCCTTGGTAAGACTGGTTGTCAGACTTTCGGGCATCTGACGACCCGCAACGACTGTCAAAGATCCACGAATGGCAGCCGGGACCAACGGCATAACGTGCTTTCCGAGGCACGGGTCTCGGTATGTAAAGATGGTCATCCATCCACAGACCAACCGTGGCAAGCGTAGCTTAACCTGATCGATCGACCTTTGCGGCTGTTATTATTTAGCCATGGACCCCTCTCTATATACGTGACTTAATATCAGTAAAAAATGAGAAACAAACAGAAAAAAAAAACTATGACAAACCAAAGAATTCGAATTATGTAAAAGAGTGAATTTTGTAAAAAGTGCAGTTGACTCTTTCTACTTTGCTGCCGTCGTACTGTCTACACGAAACGTCATTTTTGTCTATTCTTCCGAAGACAAAACCCGTTTCTATGGTGGTCATGCT
Organism: Hydraecia micacea; assembly: GCA_914767645.1. NCBI lineage: Eukaryota > Metazoa > Arthropoda > Insecta > Lepidoptera > Noctuidae > Hydraecia > Hydraecia micacea. The sequence goes on from OU611797.1 coordinate 11,035,403, forward strand.
ACGCGTGCTGGAAAAAAACCCTAGATACGCCAATGGCAGTGTCGCCGACGGAACTGGCCGGCACGGGCCGCCCCGCAGTGCGACGCATTGTTTGGGGGGGTATTCGATCTTACCCCTAAGGCGCGCCAGTAGTTGATTCATTCAAAAGTTTGCCTATAGTGATTTTGTTACTTGTTGTATAGAAAACTATACTATTTTTGAAAAATAATTGACTACGTTTTCTGTTACAGAAGTCTTTAGACGAAAACGGCAACTCAGTACAAGGATTCAGTTCACCTCTTTCGGGGTCTAGTCAACACAAAAAACCTCGGAGGAAAAAGTCTTCAAAGAACGAGACCGTGATCGATTGCCAACAGATTGACGGCTACCAAGGAGACAAGGACGTCAACGAGCTGCTTCGGTTCATCGAATCGAACGCGGACAACGGGCGCGGAGCCAAACTAGGCCGCGTCAAGCACAAGGACGACTCCGACGACAAGAGCAAGAAGCGCTCCACCGAGCGGCGCAAGGACAAGGAGAATAAGATCAAGCGCGCCACCTCCATGGAGGAGCTGTCGCGCACCAAGATGGAGGACCTCACCGACCTGGCTGCGCCCGCGCTGCGCGGCGACAAGAAGGAGCGGCGCGACGCGCCCGCCAAGGAGCGGCGCTCCTGGGGCGACGAAGCGCTGTACTGCGAGCCGCCCGAGCCGCCCGACCCCGCCGCCGAGCTCACCGACTTCCAGACCGTCACCAAGAAGCGCAAGCCGCGCCGCCGCGCCGACGAGCCGCCGCGCCGCGCGCGCGCGCCCAGTCCGCGCGCGCGGCGCGAGTCCGCGCCGCCCTCCGACCGCAGCAACGACTCCAACGACGACATGGACTCCGTGCACTCGCTGCCGGCCGCGGCGCCGCCCGCGCCGCCCGCGCCGCCGCCGCCCGTGGCCTCCTACGCCGACATCGCGCGCACGCGCCACAACATCCCCGACCTCATCGAGAGCTGCAACTTCTACGCGGAGGGGCAGGGCGCGCCCGGCGCCGCGCCGCCCGACGCGGACGGCTACCCGGCGCTGGAGCCGCGCGCCGAGCCGGCCCGGCGCCGCGACAAGCTGCCGCCGCGCCGCAAGGAGCGCGCGCCGCCCGCGCCGGCCGCGCCCGACTGCCCGGCGCCCGACGTGGTGGCGGACCGGCGCCCGCCCGTCATCCTGCTGGACTCGGCGGCGCGCCCGCGCGACCTGGACGGCGTCACGTTCGGCTTCGACATCAACGAGCAGCTGCTGGGCGGTCTGGCGCGCCGACCGCGCTGCGACCTGCTGCGCGACGCGCCCGAGCCCGGCGCGGGCGGCGTGGCCGTGCGCGCGGGCTGCGCCGCGCTGCGCTACGTGCCGCCCGACGCGCCGCGTGACACGGCGCACCTACTGCAGATCGTGGATTACGTGGGCGCAGGTGAGTGTGAGGCCGCGAGCCGGCGCGCGTTTGCGTGCGCACGCTGACGACTGTTGTCTGTTGCAGCCTGGGAGGACGTGGTGCGGTGCGGGGCCGGCAAGGTGCGCTACTACAGCGAGTAGCGCGCGCCGCCCGCGAGCCGCGCGGACCCTCGCGTCTCCGCAGTCGGCGCGAGTGCGGGCGCGGGCCTGGCGGGTGCTGCGCCGTGCTGAGCGAGCCGAGCGAGCAGAACGTGCCAAGCGGACCGCGCTCCGTACTGAGCGGACTGCATGGCGTGCTCGCCGCTCGGACACGATCGCCGACGGTCGGGGTCAGTCGTCGCCGAGCCGATTCTCGCGGGTGTTCAAGCTACATGTTACTATAGTTTACATTAGAATAAAAAAAACAAAAACGATTGAATCTTTCCGCGGTGCCCTCGAGACGAAATATCGTATGAGTTACAAGTGAGGTGACGATGCTAGTGTATTATTGTATCCTCGATGGCCGAGTAAGGGGTCAGAGTGACGTGACGGGACTCGTGTGAGTGATGCGATGACGGAGTGTCGGTAGTGTCCGCGTGCGCTCGTCTCGTGTAGTACTGTTATGCGTCGATGCGACTAATCGGTATCTCGTTCATACTATCAAATATGTGAAGTGATTACACTATCTCCAGTGTTCTCACTGTGATTGAAATAAATTTCATTTCGCTTAAAAGTATGAAATGTGGCAATAAGCATTTAACAGTTCAATTTGCACTTTAAAAATCTTTATTTGTTAAAATTAATTTAGAGGATGATGTAATTTTAGTTTGTGGTCTGGCGCGTGGACGGTTTCGAGTGAATGCAGTTGTAAATGTAACAACATAATTATTTTGTGTGGGTGAAAGTCACAATTGCTTTAACATGTGCAGATGTCGCTAAATAATACGTGTGATTCTGTTATTTGCATTTGCTGTCATTTAACACCATGTCCTGCTTTAACCTTGTAAAAATTGTTTATTTGTAATGTATGTACCAGTTAGGAATAACAGGTAAATCGTCGTTGACTTGACTAATAGCCAAGTACAACATAGCTGATGTGCCGTGCGCGGCGGCAGGTGCAGTAGAGACGTGTGCCGCACTGGTCCAACCCGCAGCGCGCCAGACGAGCATTACTCATATTTTGGTTCCAGTTGAAGAGGCATGTATTATTTTGTTTCTGTTGATTTTTATTATGCTTTTGTTATGCTGTAATCACAAATATTTGGTAGATTTTTCTAACTAGCCACTCAAGTCTATTTTGTTATATATTTTTAAGTTTTACCATTAGATACTACCTACTGTAAATAAAATGAAGATCTTATAAGGAGTAACTGGCCATACTAGGGGCGGCGCGACCACACTTGACATGATCTTGCTGTGATGTGATTTTATATTGAACTCATCAACTTTAACAAGTTAATTTAGAGATCATAATTATAATGTAAGTAATGTTATGTAATATCACCACTGGCTGTGTGATTTATATTATTTTCTTTTGTTAAGAGTTGGAATGTACATTATTTTGTACATAAAATTTTAATTTGTATTCATTAGTAAGATCATGATCAAGTGGAATAGAGTGTCAATATGTGAAATTAACATCTAAATAATTTATACATGAGGATGTGTGTTTGTGCATGCGATGACAAACGCTACTGCGCGGTACGCTCGACGCCGGGCGTTTCCTTTGTTCATTTGTTGTCATACAAACTCCTGTATGACAAATTAAAAATTTTGACCAAACATTTATATAGTCATTAAGAAGTCATTTAAAATTCATCGTAGTCGCTATGATTGTTTACAGACAAATAATATCATGTCCTGAGTTAATTACTCTTAAAACAATTTCAAATGAATGAGTGTTACTTTGGGTATGAGAATAAAAAATAAAAAAACTATGGCTTCTGTATGAATCGTGTGATGCGTGAAAACATCAGAAATGAAAATCATGGTTTATTTAAAATCACTTCAAACAAAGTGAGAATTATAATTTTATTATGATGTAAACTAGGCAATTTTACGAAAAGCCGCATTTACGTAAACAAAGGCTTTGTGTGATTGTTAATTTTCTACCAAAACATTGTCCATACATCCTAGCTAGAGCCCGCTCGCTCCCGTGACAACTCACTTAACACATATTATGTAAAATATAATTGTATTTATCTTAATTGTTTGAAGTTCGCAGAGACGGATATATTTTTAGCTAATTGTTTGAAGTGGGCTGGCATGCGGGCGGGCTTACGTGCTGTTGCTTCGGATCTTGGATCCTAAATTTATTTGAGATGAAACTAGTCGACTTGAAAAACTATGTAAAAATTAACTATTAATACTACGAAATTTATGCGACTTAGAATAATACTTATTATTATTTTCACAGATAAGTAAATGTTTCAATAAGCATTTCTAATTTTACTGAGATATAAAATTAGTCTTGTATTGGCTTTTTACTTGTACCGTTATGTCAGGGTCCTTGGCATGCCTTCTTACATGGCAGACGTATTGAATATTATGTACGAAAATATATTTTTTGTCAAGAACTCAAAATATTATGTTATTTGGTCAGATAAGCATTTTTTTTAAATTGCAGAATTGTAACTGTAAATGAATGAATGGTAATAATAAACTCTGATTTAAAATTAAAATAAAATACTACAGTAATAATTTTATTCGTTTTTGTATTTAAAAAAAAAAAAACAAGTTATTATTCAACCAAAAATCTTGCTATATTGAAGATGAGAATAATGATCAAAATTATTGTAGAAAGTAGTGTTCAACTTATAATATGAGTACCTATGATGCAATTACATCAGGTTTTTCTAGAATACATACAGATATTATTTGTAAACAAAAGAAAATATAATATTTGGTTTGGTCTACAGTTTGTAGTTGCACGGTTGTTTTTATGCCTAATAAATACGTCGTAGTTACATTACATACCAAAATAGTGTTTCGATGTATTTTATAATTTTGAAATCTCTAAACGATTATGAATAGAAAAACTTGCATCTTCAAAATATCTAATTAAAATTACCAAGTTTATATTAATTGCTAAAAAGAGACGGCACCACTCAAAACTGTCGTCTTATTTCACATCGCCCCGTTCAGCACAATGCTCGTTTCGGACAAAGGCCCTCTAATTCGCTATGACCACTCGATTCTTTACTTCGAAACCACGTCAATTCCTTAGCTAATCACGCCAACGTCGCGTTCATTTCGCGCGGTTTCGTTCATTGTGTCATAGAGACGGCCCCAGACCGGTATATTCGATATTTGAACCGCTTTATTAAAGTTGAAAACCCTGTTCTTTTGAAAAATAAGACTTAGTTTAATCACTGCGACGAATTTACAAAAGGTGACTACCAATTACACAATGAAATCACTTGTCTTATGTCTTCCACATCAAACTTGTTCCTGTATTCTAGATCCAGGCGGCAATATTTGATTTATGCATCAACTACCAAACAAGACTAGATCAAACAACTGGCTTCTTTATTGTATAAATCAAATCTAGAAACGAAGGGTCTGATGTAATTAAGTAATAACTATTTGAGCTGGGCCCAGTCAAATATAAAGCTGAGATTCAAGCTGATCTATTTCAATTATAAGGTAATCCAAAAATCTCTTTTGGTTTCTTTAATAAAAAAGTAATCACATATTATGTGATTGACGATGGTGAAAATCGTTACAAAAAAATCTGTATGAACGGCCACAACATTGTAAATATAGTGTACATTAATTTCATTTTATTTTCAGAGAGATAATGTTTTTTAATATTGTTGAGATTGATATCAATGTACTGAGAGGAAGCTCATATCAAAGGTATAGAAATTATTTATTATTTCTTTCCCTTGTAAAATATGTATATAGATATGCAGAATATTATCGGATTTTTATCGTTTTAGTGCATCCTAGACGTTGTAGATAAAAGATCTCTTAAGTTGGATGTTGTGACTACACACGGAACAGACTTGTCAGAGGCGCGCGCCCTCGCAGCCCGCACGCCCGCTGCGCCGATTCAAACTAAGCCCGTCTAATACACTGCTATTGATTGATTCTGATACAAATGTATGTGTGTCGTAATCTCATGTATTTCCATTAACTGCCTTTCTTTAAGCATATGGGAATTGACATCCTAATTTAAATAGAATCTGTGATGCCGTGCTACGTGATGGTTTGAATCTGCACAGCGAGTTGGTGCGGCGTGCTCGACGCTCGAGGCTTTGTGCCTCTCCAAATAATAAAATATATATTGCAATTACTATGCAGAAAACATAACCATTTAAATATTATTAATTTTATCGTATTTTAAAAGCTACTTGAATATTTTTTTACGCAAATATCTGGAGATCTAAAAATAAACATAAGAGAATATAATGAAAGTATGGATGAGCTAAAATTAATTATCTTGAGCTGAAATAAATGTAATTATTTTGTTTAGGTAATGGAGTGATATTGCTTAGGAAAGCTATTTGGCGAAGTGTAAATGTATAAATAAATTAATGCTGAGACATAAGTTGTGTACGATTGTGTCATTTTCTGAATGAATATGAAATATACCACAACATATAAGTAGTGCCCAATTCTGATTTGTTCTCTGTGACTTAGTAGTACCACTCGAATTATTTATTCAGAAAATGGGTCAAGCGTTCTGTATCATAATATGTACCAATATGAGAAATTTTATTTATCTGCTTTGCATCTAACTGTTTAATAATATTATTCTAGGTTTTTACTCTGTTCGTTACTCGCAATAATGACGCCTAATTTAAACTAAATAAAAGACGAAATGCGTACAAAATGCTACAAAAAAACTGGCATGTGCCCGTCCTCATTGTAACCCAATGAAATGAATATACGAACCTGTTATATCCGTTTATTTCACAATTTTCATAACGTTTTATCGGAATGATCATGAATATCTCCTGTTTCTACGACTTTTAGTTCAATGGAGTGAGATAATATTAGCCTGCTTTACATAAACATCCTGTTTCTAGCTTATTTACGTATTCTAAGGGCTTCTACTTTTTGTGGCGAGATAATCCAGTGATAAGCAATCGAAGAAGTAAGCTCATTGTGGCATGATTAGCATCTCTGGATGTCGTCTTTTATTTTACATAATTCGTTTTTGAGGTCACTTCTCACTTACCAATGAACAAGACGTATATTCTTTATTGTTTTGCGCCCGGATGTAAGAAAAACATTGTGTTGACTAGCCTCTCTTTTAAATAGTTACAAAAAGAAAATTATTATTAGTTTTGATATTTAGTAACAGTCGTGGATAAATCTTTGATTTTGGTTGATGTTTGCTACAAATGTATGATACTGGAATGGGAGTTAATTGTCCTTACATTGTGTATGAAGATGTTAAATTAATTTAAATTGTTTTTATGCGAGGTTTCGTCCACGGCTGTGTACTGTTTAGTTATGTTTAGGGTCATGCAGGCGCGACAATAATATTAGTTTGAATCGCAACTTTCTCCTGTACATTATTATATTACTGATGTTCCTTATGTAAATGTGAATAGAGTAAAAATTTAGTACCGATTTTAACTGTAAAAGATTTGTTTATATAAACAATATTGTAACCAACTGCAATTTACAGTTATGTACTTTTTCACTGTTTCCGTTTTCTTAATAAAATGTTGAAAATACAAAATCTTTTGTTTTCAAAATTCTTGCTTGTGGTTTAGTGAAAATATGGACCATACTACTCAACCCCGCAAGTTGCCTAACCAGTGGGACAAAGGATAATTTCTAAAAATTGTCCCACTATACTATTTTGGCGGGGTCATGAATACTCTAGGTAAAAAATCACGAAAATTCATTGGTGCTTATTCTATAGTTGATCGCACAACATGATGAGGGCATAGCCGTTTTTGAGGGCCGCTAATCTTCCATCTACTATATTTTGGATCGAAGGGCAAAGCAAAACAAAACCTGGCTAAGTGCGTGTCTCGGACAATGACTATACAACCTCTTGACTGCTCATACGGGCGAGTCAGGCTCACGACACATAAATGAAATTGCACTGATGTTAGATGAAACTATGAGTTTGAGAGGCCAATTTTAGTTTTGACTAGTTGTTGGACCTCTGCACACGCGTTTATTTTGATACTTTTTAAAACATTTTCTGCATAAATAAAAACAATTATGAGTTCCTGTTCTATTAAATGGTGTGGAAAATCGTCTAGAACATCCAGCTCTAAAACAGATGGCGTAACTTTTCATCGGTTAGTAAAATATGAATAATTGCAGGGCTCAAGCTAAACTGGTTGTTTACGTAAAATGGCACAAAAATGTATACCGCGTTATGTCTTTTTGAAAAGTCTCTTTCTCTCACTAGGGTATTGCCAATACGTCTGTCCCTTTCTATCTGTACTAATGCTGTAGTGTTGTGACAATTTCAAGACCACCATAACAAAGTCTATAACTATTGACGATAAAAATTACGATTAATGGTAAAAAATTTAACATTAATGTTTACATTTTAGATATCCAAATATTCCGGAAGTGAAAGAAAAGTGATTAATGCAGTTCACAGGGAAACTTTATTTCCAAAACAGCATAATTAAAAAAAATACAATTAATAGACGTCGATTTTGTCGATATCGATATTATTGTTGCATCAGCCAATCACAACCTTTGCATTTTCTTCGTCCCCCGGCCCGCAGTGGTGAGTCGTGTGCACAGACCATTGACATACAAAAGTATGGACTGGAAATACCTACGAAAAAAGGGTGCATACCTACAACTGGTATTGTCGCATAAAATGGCTGCCATTGCTAGTGTTGCGTCTATCAAGGAACATAGGTGTTACTATAACTAGTATCGATACTAAATACGAGTCTTACTAGTTATCACGTTTAGATCATACCTAATATTATGTATACAAATTCCGTTGTAATTGTAACAGAAAAAGATGAGTAGGTTATCTTACTTTCCGTTATCTATAAAAATAAATAAAATTGAAGTGTCTGTTGGTACTGTCAAAATAACAGCTTTTTACTAAATGCTTATAAAAGTGTAAACAGTACTATTAACAAAATGGCATTTTTAAACTATTGCATAGCTTTTATCTTGGGCTTTGAGCGCGGCGACCGAATGAAGAAATTCCGTAACGAAAATAAACCTAAGCATCGTCTAACGTCGTATCAGTTCGGCAGACTTCGGCACGGTGTTTGTGTGCGTTGCTATGCAATAGCTTTACCGCGGCAGTCCCCGAGTGCCACACGTATTTTTATTTTTGTCTGTCTGTCTGTCTGTTTGTTCCGGCTAATCTGAAACGGCTGGACCAATTTTGACGGGACTTTCACTGACAGATATGTTACAAGGAGTAACTTAGGCTACCTTTATTTTAGAAAAATAATTAGGGTTCCGCGCAAAAAAAATGTCATGCATAAATTATTTTTGCGTTTGGTAGCCAGGATGGTTATAGGCTATTTAACATCACGTTACGACCCTTAGGAGCCGAGAAAAACGAACGCTAAGCGAAAACGAAATAATAGCGCGGGCGGGCGATGCAATGCGGCCGGTCGGGGGACGAATGAGTTTTATTAGTGTGGCTGTTATTTTAGTATACTGTGTATCTTACGACTTCTATGCGAAGTCGCGGGGCATAGCTAGTCTGAGAATAAAATCCATGTCATGAAAAAAAAAACATGCTTGCAGAAAATGTGCTTTCGCAAAAGCCAATTATTTTTAAAAGAGCAAACGTGGAGTTTCTTACCGTTTCTTCTCCATAGGAAACAACCAATTGGAACCGTGCACCTAGCTTCTGACGTTTCATAAAAGTGTCCATGTAGGTTTATGTGGAATATTTTGATTTTGGTGCTGTGAAGTGTGAACCACAGGCCGGACCTAGCAAGGTCACTCGGACTGAATAAGACGCAGGATTATTTATGTTAACATCGCAGAATATACCGGTATCGTTTCAGCGGAGGAACTAGTTTCGGAAACTATTACGCCAAGTCGGCAACGGTACAACACTATTCCATTATGACATATTATTGTAAACAAACGAACGAATTAACAAATATAATAGAAAGGCCTGTTATACGGAAATGAACCCAAATATCAATACTTTAGCCATAAATTCATGATCACGTTACAATTGCATCATCGAATGTGTATTATTGTATGTATTAATGCATGAAAACCGGCTACTAACCTGTGCAAAGACAATTGAGGTTGATTTTCATTCTTTCTTGCACCACACTTCACAATACAACACACAGGCATGTTGAATTTCTGTTTTCCAACATTTACGTGCAGTTTTAACAGGTAAAATCCTCGTAATTTTCTCGCAATCCTCAATAATACAAAAAATAAACAACCATTTGACAGCAAAACTACCACGAAACTCATAGCATAAGATGGCTGCTATGGCACTTACCTACAACTGTCACTACGTCACGATAAAATATTGCCATAATGAGCAACAACTTAAATATTGTTGTCTCTTTTATCAAATAAAATTATCTCATTAGAAAGAATGAGACATAATGATATTTCACATTCTGAATCATATTTCACTCATATTTGTATAAGCAAATGTATGTATAGAATAACGCGGCATCTCCATGTTTTATATACCTCAATGGCACAGACATAGATCTACATAGATAACGCAAATGCATGCACTTCGCGTGTCTGAACCCCGGCCAAGCGTCGAGGTTGGTCGCCGCTAACTTCAGTCCCGCGCGTCCGTTGTTGCAGCCGAACGTCCGCAAAAAACTAAACAAATGCCTCGTTGCGTGATAATTAACTGCAATAGCCCAAAAATTTCGAACACCCAAAGGCAGGAACATATTTCCTATCACAGGTAAGTTATTTTAAAATTATATTATGCGTAAATTCATATTAAAACTATTTTTAAGTATTCCAAGCTGCGTATCGTTCCAGAATATTCCTAACTATAAATTACCGTTAAGTAAACTTTATTCACATTACATTGCCGCGTTTGCTTTGGACGTTTGATCTGACGTTGTGTGTTAGGAGACGATGAATATCGCACAAGCGATACTGTCGCGCATCGCTTCGACTTCGTGATGCAGGCAATTTGTCATTCGTCTGTCAATTGTAGCAACTAGTGCTGTTCGTTCTACAACATATATCAATAATCGATTTTAATCGATATCGGACTGACGAATGATATAAAGAAAGCCAATTTAGTAGATATAACAAGCTCATATGCATGACCTAATTTTACAGGACTGCTATAAAAAGGAGGATATTTTTTTTAGGGTTGATGTATTTAATGTGTTTTTGTCTATATTTTCAACATTATACGACTATTTTTATATAAGTATTTAATGTGTTTATTTTCTATTGCATTTAAAAATATTTTTTTTTAGTTTCCCACATGATCCAATCATAAAAGAAAAATGGATTGCGGCCACGGGACGGAAAGACTGGTTCCCGACTAAACACAGTACTATTATTTGTACTCATCTACTCACGCTTATACAACAAACTATATCTGTGCAACAAACATCCAGCTTGACCAATTTGCTTTATTCATAGGATCCTTTGCCTCAATATGTGAAAAAAGTTGGCTACCTCAAAGATGAAACGCCATGTAGGATGTGGACTGGTAATTCCTCGAAACTCTCCCATTCAAATATATCATTCGTCTGTCTATGCATCATTCGTCTGTCTATATCATTCGTCTGTCTGAAAATCGATGTCATTCATATTAATCGATTTGTAATTTTTAGGTTACCTAAACTACTGTTTCTTATCTTAATCATGCATGTCTATACTAATGCTTTGTGTTTCAAAGAAATATCAACAAATATATTTTAGTAAACTTACTTGAGATTATACGAAAGTATCCAAAATGTAGAATGAAATTGCTCTAAAGCGCGACGCGACTGCTCACTTTTAAACAACTCGGCGTACTGACGATTGCTGTGAGAGCGAGCGGGACAACAGATATAAAATATATGAGTATGAGCGAGACGATCACGGTGGCAGCTTCAGTTGAATCGTAGCGGGACGAAGGGGCATCGGCGGCATCGATGGCTTTGAATCGGTTTGGATGTCCCGTCACTAAATTGCAGCTGTGACGTCACAGTAGGTATAAAAAAGTCGGCACGCTTGGTTTCAATACAAATCGTAATAATTGCGTTATCTATGTAGATCTATGTCTGTGGTCGTGTGCCTAGACGAAATCGCAGCTCTCAAGTGGTTTAATTGTCTTCGGCATGGTATAATAATATACTTCGCCTATTATTATACCATGGTCTTCGGTTCCTTAGTTGCATTAAAAATTTACGTATGCGCAGTATTGATTTTATCGAACGCAAAAATAAGTATTTCATAGGATTTCTCGATAAAAATAGGAGCGTTTTTCCTGAAATAAAACGCATATTAAATTACTTACCTAAATTCGAAGCTTAATTATTTGAGATAGCAACACTGCGTTCCCGCTTATTTCCCTACTCTTTCTACCCTATATATGCGTCTCTTTCGCACACCCCCTACCCATCACCTCTCTTTCACCACAGGTGGGGCTCGTCGCTATCAGCGTTCGAGTCTCTTGCTCATTGCGTTGAAAATCAACAGGCAGAAATTATCTTAAGCTTCGAATTTAGGTAAGTAATTTAATATGCGTTTTATTTCAGGAAAAACGCTCCTATTAAATAACTTGACCGTAAATTCGAAGCTTAATTATTTGAGACGTGTTTGTTATCGCCTGGTGGTGAAGGACGCCAATGTGAGGATGATCTTTAAGTATGGATAATTATAGTTCAATGTATATGGAATACAAGTTATGAAATATGTATATCAAATCAAAAGAGGTGAGGGGTTATATCATTCAAATTAAAATTCATCTTGTAAATAATAATAATAATTTTTATTTATTAAGTAGTAAAAAAAAAAGAAAAATAATAATAATTCACAATTATTATCAATGAAATAAAGTCATTTACAGAGTACCTACATTAAGCACTTGTAAAACAAAAATAACGGCCTTTCTTGAGAACTTACAATTTAAGGTTTAGAATCTTACTTATAATAATAATAATACACAAGTAATAATAATAATATAATAATAATAATGCGGAAACAAGGTGCGCGCCTTCAACGGTTGGGTCATGCCGGTTTTGATGTACTCTTTTGGCATACTCAAATGGACTCAGACCGAACTCGACGCCCTAGATAGGAGGGTTCGTACACTACTGACTGCAAATCGAATGCATCACCCACGGTCATCGGTAATGAGGCTGTATATCCCGCGAAAGTGTGGAGGTCGAGGGTTTTTAAACTCTAAGACCCTCCACAATCGCGAGATATGCAGTCTTAGGGAATATTTCCTAGAAACCGACGTGGGGATGCATCGAGATGTAGTCATGGTGGACAAGGGCCTCACCCCGCTCTCCTTGGCTAAAGAGAACTGGCGCAAACCAGTAGTGCTTGACACTAATGATCGCATGGAGGTATGGCAGAGTAAGGAGCTTCACGGACGCTTTTTCCGGGCCCTTCATGGACCCGATGTAGATTTACTAGCGTCCGTAGCCTGGCTACGTTTCGGTGACCTCTTTGGAGAAACCGAAGGTTTTGTTTGTGCAATTATGGACGAAGTTATGATGACGAACAATTACCGGAGATTTATTGTGAAAGACGGCACGGTTGACATCTGTCGGGCATGCCACCGGCCGGGGGAATCAATCAGACATATCATCTCCGGGTGTTCCCGTCTAGCTAATGGAGAGTACTTGCATAGACACAACCTTGTAGCCAGGATAATTCATCAGCAACTTGCTTTGAAATACAGCCTTGTGGAATCGGAGGTGCCGTACTACAGGTATGTGCCCGACCCAGTTCTCGAAAATGGTAATATCACGTTGTACTGGGATCGATCCATCATCACTGACAGGACTATTGTTGCCAATAAGCCTGATATAGTGGTGGTGGATCGATCAGAGCGGCGTGCAATGATTGTTGACATAACCGTCCCACATGACGAGAACCTCGTGAAAGCCGAAAAAGATAAACAAATCAAGTATCTTGACTTGGCTCGCGAGGTTGTCGACATGTGGGATGTGGACTCAGCGATCATTGTGCCGATAGTCGTGACTGCCAATGGGTTAATAGCCAAGAGTCTCGACCAACACCTAAGGAGGCTCTCGTTGGCCAGCTGGATCAAGGGCTTGATTCAGAAAGCGGTACTTCTGGACACGGCCCGCATTGTCCGGAGGTTCCTCTCTCTGGAGCCCTGACCGCCGGTAGCTTGGACCCTGTTCCCGATACCGGTGGGCTACTATTTTTTATATTTTTAAATGTTTTTATATATTCTTTTTTATATTCTAATATTTAAAAATATAATTTATATGTAAATAATGAAATAAAGGAAATAATACACAATTTAACAACAATAAAATTCAAATTAATCACTGCAATCAATTAACAGGATCAAATAAATTAACAATAGTACCCGAATTAGAGACGGTTGACATAACCTGCAGCCTAATTGCGTAACATATTTTGATTGTTAAAGCCATTCCGAATTTAAGCCAACTGCAGTAGCAATCAATATTCATATTCGGAATTGTAGAACTTTATCTGATACAAACTGAGGCAAATTGTATAGAGGGGTACCAAATACCGGGCATTATTTGTTTCGTGAACGCGTTTCGTTTCATCATATATGAACTATTCGCTTCTGAATAATTTTGCTATAATTACATTTTGTATTGATTACAACTGATGGTCTACTACTGCTTATAAATAAAAATGTACAATGATGGCCGAAAAATGAAAAACCAATTTTATAATACACTTCTACCAAAAACTACCATAATTGAAATACGCAAGGAAACGTTTTATTTTTCACGTTTTAGTTATCTGTGGCCAACGATAAAATCGTAAAAAAGCAGAGTTGTCAAGTTAGTGGGATTTCCACTAAACTTGGGGTTTGGACACAGGGGTGGGGACAAAATTTTGCTTTTAGTGGCTGGTGGTTTTGTCTAGTGGTTAGACTAACTCAATTTGTAGAAAACAATACAATCAACTACTTAAACTTTGACTCGAATAATAACACGATAATGGCATGTTTTATTTTTTATTTAAACACTGTGAAAGTGAGAAATAAATCATAAAACTACTGACGTTTTACGATTTATTTCTTTCAATTGCGGAAACCACTGTGGATATGACGCTGAGTTGCGTGGAGATCGAGAAACAAAGTAATTTCGAAGAAAATCCCACGGCAACATTCTTCCGGGATAAGAAAACAATATCTAACAAACATCTTCATTAACTTCTTGAGTAAACTATTTTATGATAATTATTATTGTATGATGATCTAAAAAATACTGTGTTAATTCTCAAATCTTAAAATGGACCTCCAAAACGGCGCACAGTGGGCCCATACTAAAAATTTGTGGACTTAGGCAACAAAGTTCCAATATCGATGCGATTTTTTTTTATATGACGTGTTATGATATTCCTGACAACTTTTATTCTTATAACATTTCTTCTAAAGTTGATAGTTTGTCTTGAAAAAAATCAATTAGATTATTTTGTATGGAGCGAATCACGTTTAATTTTTTTTCTTCAATTGTACTAATATGTTGGGTGTGTGGCGTGAGTATATGATAGCTAGGGTCATTCTCTATCCACGAAAAAAAAAACAGCGCCGGCCATCTGCGGCAGCGCGAGTAATCATTCGGTAAAAAAAAATGTTTTGTAAGATTTTTTTTTGCCATTTAAAATAAATTCAAAGTAATTTTTTTGTGTCATTAGGCTAATTCACCTTTTCTTTATTAAATATATAGTTTTAACAGCGCATAGGTACTTATAACTAATTATTCTGGTAGAAATTTAGTAATTATTGCTATGTTATCGGTAGCACCTGCATTGTGATTGATGACTCATTTGTTATTGCGCTCGTCTAAGCGTATAACTAATGAGTCGTCGAAAAATGCTTGTCTCTGATTGGCTGTGTTATTTTTTTAACTGCACGTTATCTATTGTTGAATAAATATCGTAATAAGTTTCAGGTTATACTAATTTTGTTAATGATAGGTGAAATAATTTAAATTTGTACGGGCAAGTCGTTGATAATTATCTACATAATCAAGCGTATGAAACTGTGAAGTAATTGTAGCCCTGAAAAGGGCTGTTTGTCATATACCTAGCCCTGATGGGCTTTTGTGAGGATAATCTAGAGCCGGATCACATTATTTCTTGTTCCAGAAGTGCTAGTGGGTCCGGCAAATTTTCGGACTCTGCTATGAGGCATTCTTCTTCCTCCATAATCTCACTGTCACAGGGAGGCTCAGTAGTCTGTAACAACTGAATTGCTTCAGGCAACAACTCATTATGACCCTGTTTCAATATTTTAGGCCTTATGTAGGATATGTGGGGATCAGAGCTTATTAGAAGTCCATGGAGGATGTCTTCGTTTGTTGCTATTCTCCCCGTTTTCCGAGTGTGCCACTCCCTGACGTTTCTGAAGTCCTTATTACGGGCTTCCGAAGCTTCTTCAGATAAGATACCTAAAACGAATAAGTACATACATTTTAATTTCAAAACGCAATTGAGTCAAATAATACATCAAACTATATTTATTTTTTACTTACCGATTGGCAAAACACCAAAGTGGTTACAGATGTCTGCACCGTGCATTAGAAGTTTATGTACACTAACTGGCATGTAGTACCACGAATAGTGTTGCACGTACACATCAGCTGTTTCTCTGCAGTATCTTCTAAATTTTTCACAGTCAATGTTTTTGCCTGATGATATGGCTTGTAGAATAACGGAAAATCTGAAAATCAGATTTTCGTCAATTCCCGTTATTCTGGATGATCTTTTGTAATCTTGGAAAAAGCGCCTCGCAGTATTCCCGTCATTTGTAGTTCCAAAACCCTAAAATGGGAAAACAATACTGTAATATACAATACATAGAGATATAATACACAAACAACATAAAAAGAGCCAAAATTAAATACATACCTGCTTGACTATATCAATCAGCATTCCAGTTTGCTCACGAAACTCTTGTTGCGTGGTATTTTTTTTAGCTTGTTTCAAAGCCTTATGTTCGCCTCGAGCAGTCCATCGTTGAAAATCCAGATTATAAGATATATGGAGAAGACATTCCATACACCGAATCTTCATATGCAGCGAAGAAATTCCTTGTTTGTAAATTTCTTCACGAAGTGGTTTGGAAGTCAAAGCGTCTAAATTATTCATCTCGCTCGGTTTTGCCAAGCAAATAGGACACGTTGCATATGATGGTACTTCAGCAATAATATTGGCCACTTTTCCATCAATCATGGTCATATGCAATTCATGTGATACAATAATATTTCCACACTGTGTAGATATTCGTTCATCAATTTGTTTTTTCATCTCAGACTCTTCAGACATTATAAAATCAGCTGTCTCCGAAGTGAAAGTGAACTTCACCGGTCGACAGTACAGAGTTGAGCAAGGTGTGGGGTTCTCCCAAACTATATTTTCATTCCCAGAAGATGGGCTAGTAGACACTAGCCGAAGAGGGACGATGCTTATCATGACTACTGATGAATCATCGAACTCTGTAGACGTTTTCTGTTTATAATTGCTCTGCGACGAAGAACCATCAAGTCCCCATTTCCAGGTCAACTTGAGTTCTTTATTTTGAGACCTATCAACAGAATTACTAATACCTAGTAAAATCCTTTCCACAGTGTGGTCCAATAGCGCTTGCAATTTAATTTGAGCTCCTTTTTCGGTAATCTCCATACTCTCTTGTGGTGGGTAACATCTTTTCTTGGCATTTACAAGCTTTGGATAAGATGGAAAGGCAGCACAGTTTTCTTCTTTCAGAAATTGTCGAAGAGCTAAGTACTTCCATTTCGAGAGCGCAAGTGATGTATAAAGAGCTAAACAGTTATCTTCAGAGACAGTACTTAAGCTCTGCTTTTTGAATAGTCGCTCGTCTACTTCGGATAGGGCATCTGGATTACTGGAAAGGTATTCGATCACTTTTGCCAGATTCGTTTTGCCGTTGTCTTTCAATTTTGTTATGTACCAGGTCTGCAACTCTTCTTCGGAATTTTCTTCTACTATGGAAGTAGAACGTCTTTTTTTTTGCTTCTTACTTAACTCTTCGAATGGTTTTCTGTGCTCCTTTTCTGTAGATGTTCCCGCTTCCGCAGTACATACTGCAAGAGTAGGAACATGGGAATCTATATCCACAGGTTCAGATAAGACTGCGTCCGAAAAGCCCATCTCACTTCTCAGGTCAACACTGTCACAAACAGGCCAGTTGATGTTTTTTTCCAACCACTTGCGATTACTTACACGATTCATAAAAGTTTTTTGGTTTCTACTTGACTCTATCCACTTTTTATTTAGATTTACACAAAAAAGTCGACAGAACTCCTTGATTCGGTTCTTGTCTTCTTCAGAAACTTCGGTAGTCAAGACAGAAATGATACTTTCATATAGAAACATATGATTTTTCAGATCACCGCCACTTCTTAATTTCACAAAAAAATCTAGGTTGGTACAAAATCCAGCCATAGTTCTAATGTAAATATAAAAATAAAAGTATTTCACTGTGTTCACAAATAAGCGACAAGAGCGAAACTAGATGGACTTAATGAATGTCTTTATATTTATAGACAGTGTTAATTACTCAAGTAGTGGACACTGTTATCAGTGAGTGAAAATTATTCAGCCAATCAGAGACGAGCATTTTTCGATGACTCATTAGTTATGCGCTTAGCCGAGCGCAATAACAAATGAGTCATCAATCACAATGCAGGTGCTACCGATAACATAGCAATAATTACTAAATTTCTACCAGAATAATTAGTTATAAGTACCTATGCGCTGTTAAAACTATATATTTAATAAAGAGAAGGTGAATTAGCCTAATGACACAAAAAAATTACTTTGAATTTATTTTAAATGGCAAAAAAAAATCTTACATAACATTTTTTTTTTACCGAATGATTACTCGCGCTGCCGCAGATGGCCGGCGCTGTTTTTTTTTTCGTGGATAGAGAATGACCCTAGCTATCATATACTCACGCCACACACCCAACATATTAGTACAATTGAAGAAAAAAAATTAAACGTGATTCGCTCCATACAAAATAATCTAATTAATTTTTTTCAAGACAAACTATCAACTTTAGAAGAAATGTTATAAGAATAAAAGTTGTCAGGAATATCATAACACGTCATATAAAAAAAAATCGCATCGATATTGGAACTTTGTTGCCTAAGTCCACTAATTTTCAGTATGGGCCCACTGTGCGGCGATCGAACATCGGTAATAAGAATAAGAATAGTTTTAAAAAATTGCGACTTCTAGTGGACTCGGGAGAAAATTTGGCAACACTGACACTGAGTAATATAAAAAAACAAAAGTTAATATGAAAATAGGAAACTTTTAAACCATAATAATCTTTGTTTGGTTTTACCTTAAATATTGTTTCAATTAATAGTTGTTTTATGTTTTTTAACATACAAAATTATATTTACTATTCTCATACAGAAACATGGGCCTATGTTAAATAGTTCGGAAAAAATTTCTTGTGGTTTGCTGTAGAAGGAATACGTTTGCAAAATTCTCTGATAGAGGACAAGAAGGTTTTCGCTGGCGGCTGCACCAAGACTTAGGCTGTTTTGCTCGATAGCGAAAAGAACCTAAGTCTGTCTAAGTCAATATAATCCATTGACATACAAAAGTATGGACTGGAAATACCTACGAAAAAAGGGTGCATACCTACAACTGGTATTGTCTCATAAAATGGCTGCCATTGCTAGTGTTGTGTCTATCAAGGAACATAGGTGTTACTATAACTAGTATCGATACTAAAATACGAGTCT
Source organism: Hydraecia micacea (assembly GCA_914767645.1). Taxonomy (NCBI): domain Eukaryota; kingdom Metazoa; phylum Arthropoda; class Insecta; order Lepidoptera; family Noctuidae; genus Hydraecia; species Hydraecia micacea. The sequence goes on from OU611797.1 coordinate 11,054,662, forward strand.
TACTAGTTATCACGTTTAGATCATACCTAATATTATGTATACAAAGTCCGTTGTAATTGTAACAGAAAAAGATGAGTAGATTATCTTACTTTCCGTTATCTATAAAAATAAATAAAATTGAAGTGTCTGTTGGTACTGTCAAAATAACAGCTTTTTACTAAATGCTTATAAAAATCTAAACAGTACTATTAACAAAATGGCATATTTTTTTTTTTGTCTGTCTGTCTGTCTGTTTGTTCCGGCTAATCTGAAACGGCTGGACCAATTTTGACGGGACTTTCACTGACAGATATGTTACAAGGAGTAACTTAGGCTACCTTTATTTTAGAAAAATAATTAGGGTTCCGCGCAAAAAAAATGCCATGCATAAATTATTTTTGCGTTTGGTAGCCAGGATGGTTATAGGCTATTTAACATCACGTTACGACCCTTAGGAGCCGAGAAAAACTTTTGAAATTTCAATGTTAATAGATAGGGGGGGACAGTGTAGGCCTGTCAACAAGTACTAGGTACTTAACAAAATAGAAAACATTGTAAAAGCCAATTATTTTAAAAGCGTAACCATTGAGTTTCTTACCGTTTCTTCTCCATAGGAAACTACCAATTGGAACCGTGCACCTAGCTTCTGACGTTTCATAAAAGTGTCCATGTAGGTTTATGTGAAATATTTTGATTTTGGTGCTGTGAAGTGTGAACCACAGGCCGGACCTAGCAAGGTCACTCGGACTGAATAAGACGCAGGATTATTTATGTTAACATCGCAGAATATACCGGTATCGTTTCAGCGGAGGAACTAGTTTCGGAAACTATTACGCCAAGTCGGCAACGGTACAACACTATTCCATTATGACATATTATTGTAAACAAACGAACGAATTAACAAATATAATAGAAAGGCCTGTTATACGGAAATGAACCCAAATATCAATACTTTAGCCATAAATTCATGATCACGTTACAATTGTATCATCGAATGTGTATTATTGTATGTATTAATGCATGAAAACCGGCTACTAACCTGTGCAAAGACAATTGAGGTTGATTTTCATTCTTTCTTGCACCACACTTCACAATACAATACACAGGCATGTTGAATTTCTGTTTTCCAACATTTACATGCAGTTTTAACAGGTAAAATCCTCGTAATTTTCTTGCAATCCTCAATAATACAAAAAATAAACAACCATTTGACAGCAAAACTACCACGAAACTCTTCGCATAAGATGGCTGCTATGGCACTTACCTACAACTGTCACTACGTCACGATAAAATATTGCCATAATGAGAAACAACTTAAATATTGTTGTCTCTTTTATCAAATAAAATTATCTCATTAGAAAGAATGAGACATAATGATATTTCACATTCTGAATCATATTTCACTCATATTTGTATAAGCAAATGTATGTATAGAATAACGCGGCATCTCCATGTTTTTTCTACCTCAATGATATAATCCTACAAGTAAGTACCTACCTAACCTAATATATTTACGAAAAAGTTGTTCGTATCTCATTAGATTATTGTAGTTCGTGTAGGTACTTATCTTTGATACCGATGATCATCAAAGATAGACCTATATTAGCTTTGGACCTCCCTGGACATGGGTTTTCGTCGTACGACTTCCGGTACACATACACAATTATGATTAAACTTGGGGGTCTTACCTTTCGCAATCATAGCTAAAATACTCAATAATTTAATGATAACTGCCCCACGTACCTACACATAATAGTTATAACAACTTAATTCGAGATCTTTGAGAATTCAAAATAAAGCTTAACCGTACGAGGATTTCAATATGTTTTTAATTTTCAGTTATGACTTACAACAAATGGGACTGACCGAGGGCGAGGATGATTTTGTATATAAAAAGAGCACTTCAACTGGGACAAAGTGTCCTTACTTTCTCACTCTATGGGAGCTATCGCTGGCTGCGCTAAGACAGGCTGTTTTGCTCAAATAGCGAAAAGTCAATATCTTCATCACTACAAGTAAGTAACCCAGTATATTTAGGAAAATTTTGTCAAAGCCAAATCATTTATTTCAAATAGGCACATTAAAGGCATTTTGGATGTCAAATGTTGTTTGTATCATACACATCATACTGACAATCATTCCTTTGTTGTATAGATAAGCAACTTATTTAGCTTAGCTTAGTTAGCTATTTGTTGTGGTTAGAATAATTATCACAGTATGTCCGTTAACCTCCATTGTAACAACTGAAATTATTAATATTGATGTTTGCACATAAGTATTTATTGAAACAAATTATAATAACCATTAATCAAATAACAACTAAGTACAAAACATTAATCATAATATTTTTGCAGACGGTGCTAAGAGCTGAAAATACAAGAATGGACCACTGCCCTACTAACATCAATCTAGTTGACAAACAATGGATTTTCTTACAAAGAATGGAAAACCTATCTGCCGTATTAATAATTAAAGGTAAGCTGTTTGACACAATTAAGGATCAAGCAGCAACCCACATAATAATTATTATGATATATTTATCATCATATATTTTATGTATACATAACTAATGTTTACCATTCAAATTTAGTGTTATGTTAAATAAAAATGTTTGGAAACTGAAAAACTGGCCCTAAACAAAGAAGAAATTAAACAATGCACAACATGACAAGGCCTATGGCTTTTGTTCAGCCATGGGCTGATGAAGGACTAGTTGATATGCCTAGTTTGCCACATTACATAGTTTAAGTACTTTATTTGAGTAGAAAATAATTTGATTTTGTTTTAACACTGCAGGATAATTCTCGGGGTGTTTCACCTACGAAGACATGGAAGGGAGCATGATTGACGTTGCCCATTACTGTTCGCTTCGGCCACTGCTACTGCTGCTCAGCAACTACTTCAGTTTAACTCAAGATTGTTAAGAAAAGCTAATCATTGTATTTTAGAAAACTGTTGAATCTTCAGTCTTGCAAGACAAGGATATAAACATATGTATCTATGGTGTAAATTGATAACAGTGTAAGCTTTAATATAAAATGTTTTAATTATGAACTGTAAAGGTACAAATAAAAATAACTTGTTATGAAAAATGTAAGAATAAATTGAATACTTACTTAACCTTTTTTTTAATAAAGACAAGTGATTATTATAGTGATACTAATTAGAAAATAGTGGTGTTTAGCTAAATTAACTGTCATTCACTGGGTATAGGTAAATAGAAAGAAACCTTTTTTTTTATAAAGACAATTAGTGATTATTATAGTGATACTAATTAGAAAATAGTGGTGTTTACTGTTTAGCTAAATTAACTGTCATTCATTGGGTGTAGGTAAATAGAAAGACATAATATATGGTAAACAAAAAAAAGTGGTTTTATTACAACCTTAACTGACAATAGTATTTCTTCACATTTAACATGAAACATTTGGACATGCGGCAAGAATAAATTGGAACGAATATGTTGTATGGATTGGTTGAATTTGGCATCTGAAGTCTTCTCTTGAAAGTCATCATGGATAATTTATATACTGCTTTGTAATGCTTGCTGTGAGAGAAAGTATTTTTCTTGTTGAATAATGTGGTTGAGTCTGACAACTGAAAGATAAAAAAAAAGAATTTAAGTAAATCCTCACTATAATATTACAACCATCCACAAAGGCCTCTCCCCTTAAACACTTCAATGCAAAATCTATGAACATATTATTAGAACAGCTATATACTGCTATAAACAACAGTTAGGTGCCTACAATTCTATTGATGGAGGAAGTATACTTGACTAAAAAGTACCCACACAAAGATACTTTATAATAAATTAATTTTAATTATTAGGTAATAGATAAAAAAGAGGATGGGCCTATGATATTTAGCTATTACACACAGACGTATAAAGCTTTATATGTCTGTGCTATTACATTACATACATATTACATACATTTCTACTACATAGGCATTTTAAATTGAATAATTGACTTGGATAATTATTCTTACTAATAATATTAACAATAGGTAATTGAAAACTTAGATATATTTTCAGTTGCCTACCTACTTTCTTTAATTTAGTTTGTTGTAAATTTGCTGAGTAAATATTCATCCCCTCGCCTTTTAGGAAGCCTTATTAAGGTGCCTTAGGTATCTATACTGTGTATTCACCAGTTAGCTACCTAACAAACAATATGTGTGTAACATTTGTTTTTAAAATTCAAATAATTTATTGTGGATTGTAGGTTCATAAGATGTGTTAGTTACAGGTAAGTCTGCTATGTCCCGCCATTGAGGCATACAAAATTCATATATGTTCGGTACATAGTTAAAATACAGTACATCAAATTGTCATGCCATTGATTTAGATTAAATTAGTATAATAAGTATTTATGTCAAATTACAAATTAAGTCATGTTACAAAATAGTATGATTCAATGTATTGTCATTTAGAAATTCTCTTAGAGTAATTACATAATAACATTTTACTTATTAATAATTTGTGTAGTTTTTTTTAAGGTATTTATATACAGGGTTATTGGAAAAACATTAACAACCTCTTAAGAGGTCATTGCACTTATCATTAATATGAACAACTTTTCGTATAACTCCTCAAAATGTAGGGAACAGCTGATTTTTTTTCGCGATTTCAGGTTTGGTCCCAAACTTAAAGGAGTGCAATGACCTCTTAAGAGGTTGTTGATGTTTTTCCAATAACCCTGTATATCGCTCATAGGTCTGAGAAAAGGTGGAAGATTATTAAAGATATGTGGGACTATACAAAACATGCTTTGGTGCAAAAGTTTTGTTTTACTGGCTATGGTGCACAGCTTGTCTTTCGTGTCTGGCCCTAGTGCAAAATTCGAATAAGTTTGGATTTGATTTTATGAACATTAACAGTTTACTATGGAGAGTTCATATTTTTTAATTTGTAAAATGTGGTCTGCATGAATCCACTTGGTATATTGCACATCAATCTAATACATTTTCGAGCTCTAGAAGCACACTTTTTCCACAGACTTGCCCCAGAATATGATGCCGTAGTGTATGATTGAAGCAACATCTCCATGACAGGCAGATAGTAGTGCAGGCTGACTGACAGTGTTCCTTAATCTAAAGAGCATAAGAGCTCTAAGTCTTTTGAAAACTTGCTCTTTAAGTGACTTCCAATTTACTTTGCTATCAAGCTATCAATATTATAGATAGTTACCTATAGAGATAGATTGTTGCTGTGCATAGCAAACAACATATAAGATACAAAGGTGGTTATATCTGTGATGGGCACATTCAATGTTCAACACATAAAAAGTAAATAATACTGACATTACCTTGAACAGACAATGATGTGGATATAAGTACCTAGGTCTATGTATGGTGTGTATGTTCGTCGACGTCCTTAGGTACATAACCCATTGATTTCTATTGCTTCAAAGTGTGCTTTTTATTCTTCCTCTTTACTGATTGCGTTTCCAATGAAGTAAAAGCCATACTGTGTTGCTAAGCTTCTGGCATAAGTTAACGTTTGTTATGGTACCTACGAGGTACGAATTAGTATTTCGTTAAAATGCCACCAATATGCCTCGTTTCTGAAATATCATAATATGTATCTTTAATTTAGATGGTAAGCACTTGTAACAGAAGAAAACTTTTACAAATATTTTAATAAATTCACATCACCGGCTCGATTTTTAAAATAGGTACCACTGATATTGAAGCATTGAGGTTTTACACAAAATCACATCCACAATTTATCAGGAAGACTCCCACTTACATTTTTTCGAAATAATTATGGAGATTACGCGTTTATATCCTAAAATATGTAGAACGGAAAATGATTCCAACGAGTAAGGTCGCCTTCCGTTTCAAACCAATTTATAGTTGGTTTCATTTGACGTTTCAAGCAGATAATCGCTTGTCATTTTGGTTACACAATTCGAAATATTGACGTTTGCCCAGTTTTTCTTAGGATGTCGTTCACTCTTTAACGTTCCAAACCAACTCGATTGGTTTAACATTAAAGTAGAGTTACGCAATTCGAAAATCATAAATTGATTGCAATTCTGATGCAATTTAAGGCCACTGATCAGAATCATTTGTCGAAAATGTGTTACGCAATTAGGCTGCTGGCGTTTGTAATATTTCTTAAAAGTATTTTCAGCTCTCCAGTTACCTCTAGCTAAAATGTTTTCGATTGGGAGATTTTCGGACCAACTTTTGGATGCAACCGCGGACCTAAAACTACCGGGGGTCGCTATTATATTAGCTTCTAATAAAAGGGATCTAATCCAACCTGCTATTACTGCTCGCGAGGCTGGTCTTGCTTGACCTCTAATATTTATAAATAAATTATTGCATGAAGCCAAACTTCGTCTATTCTTGAGAATATCAATAGTTTGTTTTATCCAATATACAGGGTCAAGATTCCTGTTATCTGGGTTTTTTGTTAATTTCCAGCCCGATTGCCTATAAGTTGCAGAATCGGTCTTGGATCCAAAAACTGGCCAAAAGACTATATTATCAGTAGACATAATCAAATGTTCTGAATCGACACTGAGCAGAGTCAGATCGTGTATTCGTCTACCAGAACAAAGAAGTAATAACGCAGCTGTATGTCTGGATGTAGCAAAAATATTGTTTGAATCGATTGTACTATTTTTTAAATAAGACACAAGATCATCAATATTCCATATAGAGGGTCTGTTTGCTACCGGTTGTTTGAGAGCAATCGACTTAAGAACATGCTTAACTAAGGTATGAGAACTTAAAAGACCAGCTGCATCCGCATTACACAATGTAGAAACTACAGACTTATGCAAAAGGATAGTTTTGAACGAAAGTTTGTCAATTAAAAATAAATCTGCCAAAAATCGTGCTACCACTGAACCTTCTGGATTGACGGGGTTCATTTTATGCTCTCCCGCCCATTTAAGCCATCGTAACCAAGCAACTTTATAGGTCTTACGAGTTGAGTTCCGCCAGGATGATTGTAATAAATTGATTTGATCAGAATTCCAGTCTAATAGATTTTGATCCCACCCCCACATTTCCATACCTCTAGAGTTATATCTTGGACTTTGGGAGGTGGAAGGCCCGTTGACGTGTCCACTAGGGAATGACTGAGGTTCCGTATGGTGAACGGAGCTGCTATTGCTCGTGCTTTCAGGTCTCCCCTCCAGAACACTCGATTCCACCGAGGAACTACCAGGAGGAAAGTTCCGGAGGCTCGATTGAGATGCGCTAGTACTCTTGGCACGAGACAAGGTGGTGGGAATATCCACGCTAATCGGAAATTCCAGTCTATTGAAAACGCGTCGTGATGAATTGCTTGTTTGTCGTTCATATCTAACGATACATAGTTGGCAACGACATGTGCTGTTTCTGATGCAAAAAGGTCTATCACAGGGGTCCCGAATTTCCTGAATATCATTTCTGTGCAATGAGGTACCAAGTGCCATTCCACAGCGCTTCGACGCCGAGATAGGCGATCCGCAAGAATATTGAATCTGCCTGGTAAATGAAAAACTTTTAGAACGATGCAATGTTGGTCGAGAATTTTGAATACCTCTTTTGTAATGTTCATCAGAGGCTTTGATATCGTCCCCCCCTCGTTGCGCAAGTAAGCAACTACTGTTTTGTTGTCGGACTGAACTAGGACTGTAGAGTATCGTAGGAGCTGACAATGGCCTTGTAGGACTTTTAAGATGGCTAACATTTCTTTTTGGTTGCAATGCAATAGAGCTTCCTGCTCGTTCCATGATCCTGACAGAGGCTGATTGTCCAACTGTGCGCCCCACGCTAGATCGGACGCGTCTGTTGTTAGGAAATGACTTGGTGGTGCAATGTGAATCGGCGACGAGGCCTGGTAATTTTGTAGCCACCACTTCAGATTTGTCTGTGCTTCTGCTGGAAGAGTATGTAGCTCCTTTGACGATTTTGGAATTGAATTTAGGAACTCCAGCAAACTCCGATGATTTAGTCTGCCTTTGGGGACTGCAAAACTGGCAAAATTTAGCAGGCCCACTAGGCTTTGGAGTTTCTTTAATCCCACTCTTTTGTCCTTCAGAATTCGCGACACCTTGGTCAAAAGACTGTGATATTTTTCTAATGGGAGACGTTTTTGATTGAGCCAAGGATCCCAATGAATACCTAGATATACTAGGTTCGTTTGAGGAATAAGCTCGGACTTTGGAAAGTTTATTTGCCAACCTAGGTACTGTAGTCTTTTTATTACCAACTGAGCTTGTGATCTGAGGATGTCCATATTCTGATGGGCAATCAGAAAATCGTCCAAATAAACAACGACGCGAATGCCTTCTTGTTCTCGCAAGGTCTGAGCGATCCAATTGGTCAAGGATGCGAAAACCTTTGGAGCTGTGCTCAGTCCAAACGGTAGGCATGTCATTTGGAGTAACTCTCCGTCGTAAATAAGTCGGAGAAAACGTCTTTGGGACTTGGTAATTGCCAAATGAAAGTATGCCTGGGAAAGGTCTATTTTGCAAAGCCAATCCCGAGGTTGGAGAAAATCCGGTATCCGAAAGATGTTTATAAGTTTGAAACGATCTGTGAGAACAAACTTGTTTAGGGCTTTCAAGTTGAAAATTGGCCGAAAGGAACCTTCGCTTTTCGGAACCAAGAAAATTGTTGATAGAAAGCTTGGGGATAAATCTGCAATTTCGAGAACACCCTGTATTTTCATTTGATTTACGAGAACCGTCATTTCTGTCGAAATGGGAATTGCGAAGGTACTCTTTTTCAAGTTTGGTACTATTAGCGGAGGCCGTTGAAGAAATGGTATTCGATAACTTTTTATTATTTTGATAAGGACTTTTGGAGCGCCCAAGTTCTCCCAATGATGTACAAACTGGGATAACTGACCGGCTTTGAACTCGGTGCTCCTGTGACTCGAGTCAATACCTTCGGTTTTTAAAATTGTCATTTTTTGAGGCACCGGTGGATGCGCTCTGATTTGATGTGTTTTTGAAATGGCCATTGACAGACCGGTTTTGGTGTCCAGCTCGTGGTCGAAAGGAACCCCTAGTATTGGTTGTCCCCCGTCGACCCGAGTTATTGTTACCTAGATATCCCTGAGGATATTGAGAATAGCTACCTCTCGGAGGAGCATTGTGTCTTGGATGTTCAGCTTGCGCATGACAGCATCCGGGTACATTAGCCTGTGTAGGCCCATTGTAATAGACCGCTCCCTTTGGAAGGCGGTTGTTAGGTATAGATCCGCTAGGGCCTGCTTGAGAGGCCAGGCTAGCGTTGTTTGATTTAGGTGGAAAAAATGCTTTCTTAACCCCACCGATTTTCTCGAGAGCAGCCGTGAAGGAGTCGGCGTTAAAAAGATGTTGGCATGAAGGCGGAATTTTACGTAAGGTCGTTTTTATAAGAGGGTCTCGTATGAATTTCATTATGCCGTCACGTCTCATTTGAATTATCTCTGCCCTGTGCCCGCATAATAATTGCAACAAATCGGATGACACTTTATGTACATCACCATTTAAAAATAACTCAATAATTTTTTCTTGTAAATTTTCAAAGTTTAAATCTTGTTGATCTTTTGCCCATGTTAAGAAACTTTTGATGGTTTCTTGCAGAGCTTCTCTAACTTTCAGTAAACAGAAGGTTTGGGCAGCATAGGCCCTATCCACTTGCGCCAATTGTCGCGATGCCTCATAGGCTTTAATTTCGTCGTTAATTTCTAACTCTACGAAACCTGGAGAATGATTATATATTTTTTGTGTATCGGCATAACGAACTTCACACCAGTGGCTATTATCAAAATGCTGAATACTGTTTAAGGTAGTTAAAAAGTCATTAGGGGCTACAGGAACTGACGGATCCTTTAATTTAGTCTGAATAGCAAACTCAAAAGAAGGTTCTTTTGCAGCTTCACTAGCACTACCCACTCTTTCTTTATTATCAAAAAATAATTCGCGGCTTTCGTTCAAGTCTATACACGATTCATTACAAAAATCGACAGGACCAGTAAGATTGCATGTATTATTACGTGCAAGTAAATCACGAAGCGCACCTACTTCCCTGGATAAGTTATCGTACCTACTGCCCGTACGTCGAGAACGTTTGGATTTTCTATGACGGTGGCGCCTAGCACGTCTTCGTTTGCGGCTCGCTGAGTTACCTGTATTACTAGAGCTCGATGAGGTACTAGAACTACTGGATGAACTGCTAGTCGATCTGTGCCGAGATGTTCTCGGAGCCACTGACGCTTTACCAGGATTGATTTCAGAAGTCACAGCCTGGTTATCCATCCTAGTACCAAACAAATCGAAAGAAATCCGCTATAGAAATAATTCGTCACGCAATCAGAGACTTTTTTTTTTTTGGGAAATATAAAAATCTGAGGGTAGACACAATAAAATAAAATCATGCAAAAGACAAATCAGCAATGATCGCCGACCTTTTGCTAGATATAAATTATAATGTAGAAACGAACAGTATAACTGTTAGGAAATAATAATTGAATAAACACTCACATGTATGATGTTTACAGCTTTTCTGATACTTATTTAAAACTCAAATAAAATTCGGTTATTAGCAATAGTAATGCACTTAGGTTATATTCTTTAGGGAAATATGTATTAGGGTTCGTGTTCGAAACCTATGCAGCGGGAAACAGAACGCCAATGAGCAAGAGACTCGAACGCTGATAGCGACGAGCCCCACCTGTGGTGAAAGAGAGGTGATGGGTAGGGGGTGTGCGAAAGAGACGCATATATAGGGTAGAAAGAGTAGGGAAATAAGCGGGAACGCAGTGTTGCTATCTCAAATAATTAAGCTTCGAATTTACGGTCAAGTTATTTAATATGAATAGGTACAAAAGTTTTTTATGCGGTTGTCCCTATAACTCACAACTTAAATAGCAAAGTAAACAAAAGATTATGATTTATTTGTGATAAATAAATCCATTGTTTAACGGTGCACAGAATATCTACACCTTTCCAATTTTCATTGATAGTGTAAATAATCTCCGAGACGGACGAACTTGATGAAATTAGGCACACAGTTGAAAGCTATTCTGGTACAGTAGGCTCCAAAAGTCCATAGGCAAAGTCACAAAGCAATAGCTTGACTTGACGTTTAGTTTGACTTACGACCTTCTTTTAATGAGTAATTAGACACACACACTCGCATATAGTTCCGTGTCATGTTCGTCTTGTTCACATAGTTCGTAAAACTTTATGATTATCCCCACAGAAATCTAAATAAATAAAACATAAGGTAGACAGATGCTTAACTCATTCACCGCTAGTCCCCGACTAAATAGAATGTTGTTGCTTCTTGGTTGGTGGATAATTTGATATGTGAAGTGTGTTTAATCTATTAGCGTTGTTGTAGTTCATTTTGAAATGCAAGCAAATTTAAATATCGAGATGATAGCTGATATTATCGCGCTGCGTAAATATGGACTTATTATTATATCACAAATATTTGATGAAACCGGACTGACTGTGAGTATTATGATTTCATTATTTTATCGAACATTTATCTAATTAAAGTAGGTATAAAAATGATGATCCTTGTAGTTATTTTTTTAAACGTTTTATATTTACCATAAGCCCATAATAGAAAAAAAAAAAATAATATTTCCTAAAGTTTATTTATTTACTTTTGGAATGATGAATATAATATTAAGCATAATTATAATATATAATCATTTTGTAAGATTTCTATTTTCAAAATAATTTTATTTCAAAATAGTAAAATAATATTTTATAATTTTGCTAGTAGCCTAACAGTATTCCTTTTTTGTTTTAGAGAAATTACCTACTGTGAGTCGGAGGGTCAAAAGATATAAGGAAGAGGGTAGCCTTGCCAGTCGAAAGCGAAGTGGAAGGCCCAGCTGGTCAGTGAATATGAAACAAGTGGTTTCCGAGATATTTTGCCGAATTATTCAACAAGTGTTTACGAAGCGTTCGCCGTGTAAACGAAAACCAGCTCAAAAACATAATATTTGATTGGAAATAATAAACAAGAACATGTTATAAATTGATTTTAGTAATATTAAAATAAAATTGTGTCATATCCGTATTAATAAGGATTATTTTGAGGTTTAGTTTCAATCTTCTTTTCATAATGAAAATGAATACTTAAGCTATAACCGCAATAAGTCCTAATAAATATGACTGTTTATAACGAATAAACATTTTGAAATCACTTAAGGGCCCCTTATTCCGAAAGTTTAGGCATTTTACGCACCGAGACGGCGTGCGTCCGCGTTGCACAGGAGCCGTCGCGATATGAACTCTGGTGACCTATGGCGGCGGGCGAGCACGCCACATTATAGATAAATAAATCAGTAGTTCAAATATTATTGGCGTGCTGGTAATAATAGCTTGTTTGCAACAAAAACGTATAGCTTCATGTGCTGTCCACTGCACTATTGACTGTAAACACTAAATACACTTAGGTATATTGTTATAAATGTATGACTTTTTTTTATTGCTTGGTAAAATCATCAAGTGAGTACAAGTAGTGACCGATAGCCATGTTCAATTTCTCTCAAATCTTCATAAACATAATAAAAGAATGTAATAATAAAAAAAAAACACAACATACCTAGGTACTTACACCTCCTTGAATTTGACCAGGATGCAAAATTGCACTTTGTAAAGGTATAAGAATGTTTCCATTATAGATTTAAAATTCTAGTCCTACTGACTTCGCTGGTCTGTGTAGAGAAGTAATTATATTGTGACGTATTTATAGAATAAGTACTTACGCAATACATTTTCGGATTTTTTTCTTAATTTTGTTTTTTCTATTCGCCATTTTAATTACTTATAATACAACACGTTTATTTACGCGCGCGGCAACGATAATTTGTGGTCGCGAGCAAAAGTTGCATAGGTCCTCCCTCGATGACGTCCGGCAGGACAATGCAGGGGGGGCACACTTAGCACTGTCATCAATTTCCATAGACGACAGCGACATCTGCAGTTTGGTGGGTTAAAAAAACTTGGCAGCCATTTTCTTGTTTGTCAAATTGTCAAACAAATGTCATTGTCGCCGCCGGCCATCCGCCATTATCATTGTCAACTCCACAACTCCGGCTTTCCCGACGTTGATGCGCTTCCCGAAATCCCAAGTTTATCTCAGCTAATTATGTTAAAATTGTTACTTGTTACTGTTATTTGTTAAACCCTGATTGTGACCCTAAAAATTATAATAAAGATTCGCTACTTATAGTAAGTATGCTTAACTATAGGTATGTGTATATTTATGAGCCTTAGGTCACCCACCAAACTCAAGGTGGCAGCACTTTCCATACATGCAAATTTTACCACAGAGTTGTCACTCTTTCCCTCTATAGTTACTTTACTCTTTGGGACAATGTAAGGACAATGGCGCGGTGCGCGCGTGCCGTTTTCACGTATTTATTTTATATTAAAAAAAATAAGTGCCATATTATAAATTTATCCAATAATATCCCTGTCAAATCCGATTAGTAAATGAAATGTTAAATTTTCATAAAAGTTGCGTTCCCCCAAGTCTCATAAAACTTAAAATACTTTCAAAATCGACTTTACTTCAGATTTTTTTTTATCGAGCAAAATGTTAAATAATGTGTTTTTAACCAAAAAAGTCACTAGATCAAAGATGTATCTGTACTATATATTTTTTTACGGATTTAAATATCGTGATTTCTCTGAAAAAAACTCGATCTAGAAATGTAAATTTCGAAAAAGGGGCCCTTAAGTATAAAACATTTTTATTTTTAACCCCATATACTTAACATAAGCATAACAATATAATAATAAAAACATAAAAATTATGACATTATTATTCTCCTTTATTATCTCTATTGAATAACAAAAAAAAAAAACGAAAAAGATAATTATTGTTGAAAAGAAAAATAATAGTCTCATTTCGAGATTGGAACCCAGACTTTCACGTTTGCTAAACCATTAGGTTACGTTACCTACCAGCCAGTGTTGGGCAAAATGTATTTAACTACAAATTAACAATTACAATTACAAATTGTAATTGGCGACTTCAATTACAAATTACTTGAAATTATTGAAAAGTAATTCAACTAACAATTACAATTAGTAATTGTAATTGTTATTTGCAATTACTCAATTACTTATGTTTATAATTTCTTTTAAAGTTGATTTAGTAAGTTAAATAAAACGGTGAATGATTCATCAAGTGTGTTTATTTATTTAAAAAAAAAGTGATTTACTTTAAATTAGACTTTAACACTACTCTTTGTTCAAACATTTGATCAGAAAGTTTGTGAGATTTTGGTAAATTAATCATTGTAGCATATGAGAATAATCTCTCAACAGGGCCTGATGACGGCATTAATGTATTATACTTAAGAAACACTTGCTTAATCTCAGGATGTCTGTTTAGCATTGAAGTGTCTTTATCCGAATCAGCTAGGTACTTGGACATAAGAATTTCAGGTCTTGTCGAACGGAGTGATTCAGTCAATTCGCCTTCAGAAGAATCTGTTTCGAAAACAAAATACGAATCATCATCATTCTTTGAGCTTGTGCTCGCAGATTCTCTTGCAGTTACCTCTTGGATTTCAGTTTCTAGGGCTATTTGTTGTTTAAACATATTTTTTATTCTGCGATGGTACTGTTGCTCAATAACAGCAAGCCACTTATCCTTAAATCGAGGATAAGAGATAGTTGCAATTACTGCCTTATTGCCCCTAGACGTAAACAAATCAAAAAACTCTTGAAATCTCTCATTGACGCTTTCTAGGTATTGGGCTGCCAAAGCGTTGCAGTATTTAAAGTTTTCCTCGGATAATTTTGCCAATTTTTTGCCGACTTGCCGTTTCGTTTACCGTCTCGTTCTATCCAATGTTATTTGTACGCGTGTTGTGCTGCATGCGCGCAGCAAGCGAACAACTGCACAATTTAGGTGGTTTTATATGTTACCCGCAATGTTACCCCGTAAACAGTAATTGGGTAATTTGAATTACAAATTAATGTAATTAGAATTACTTGTGACTTATGTAATTGGATAACAGTAATTTCAATTACATGTAATTTTAATTAAAGTAATTCAATTACTTTTCATTAATTTAGTAATTAAATTACAAAAGTAAATTAATTACGCCCAACACTGCTACCAGCTATCTATACTTGCTATGATGAAGTGAATTTGAGCAGTAGTATGAACCCACCAAGGTTATGTATAATTACGTAGTACCGTGTGCGTAAAAGCGACGATATGTTTTGTTTCGTTCGACGCTAGGACAGTAGAAAGATATTTATGCTGTGACGCTCACGCTAGCCAATGCGTGTTCGACTTAAGGTGGATCCACACATTGCGAGGCATGCGCTCCGCACGGCGCACAACGCATGCCTCGCCAAGTGTGGACCTGTATATTCGTGGCGAGGCATGCGCTCCGCACGCGCGAGGGCGAGCCAACGTATGTCGGCAAATGCTTCAAGATCAAAGTGCCTCAGTGCGAGCATTACGTTAGGTGTGGACGTAGCCGCGCATGCACGTTCGAGGCGTGCGCCGCGTAGAATATCAACGCACGCCTCGACTGCGAAAATGAAACTGCGTTTGCTCGGGCCAAACAGCGCGCAGCGCATGCTCGGGCCGATCCAACCCACACAGCAACAGTCAAGATGGCGCCTTTGCATCGCGTGCGCGTATCCGCTGCTGCTTTTATAATTATTAATTCAATTATTGAAAAGAAAAGGAAAGAAAACGCCATACGTCTTCTTTTTTATTTTTATTAAAATAATGATTATGTTTAGGATCCCATAATAATCTATTACTTTCGTATAATAAAACTGCTTTTCTTAACATTTCTTTGTCGTTCATAATGCGCGCGTACATCCGCAGCGAGGCGGACACAACCATCCAAACGCAACGCACTGCTCGCAATGAGCCGGCCGCCACACGGCGCACAGCGAATAGCGCGTGTGCGGCGCACACGCGCTGTGCGTTGTGCGCCGTGCGGAGCGCATGCCTTGCCAAGTCTGCGCGCCTACTTGCCTCGAGCATTTGCTTCGCACGCGATGGCTCGACCCGAGCATATGTTGGTATAATTTGTCAACACGCACGCCTCAAGCCGAGGCATGCGTTGTGCGCCGTGCGGAGCGCATGCTCGCAATGTGTGGATCCACCTTTACACACACAGATGTGGCCTGCGGCGCGAGGCGGCCGGTATTATCACAGCAATTTGAACTTTAATATGCTTATGCAAAATTGATGCCCGACTGTACATACGGATACCAGAGAGTAGTAACGAGCTGGCCAGCAACGAGCAACAAGTGTGGTTCGGGATGGTTAGATAGCTATGATCGAGCACGACGAGAGTGCCTGCCCAGTCACTGTCTGGTATGCGTATGTGCCAAGCGAGCGACGCTGAACGAGTGTTTTTGCCTTATAAATAATGGTTCCGTTGTTGCTATTTGATTTGAGTATGACCCTACCGAGGAATCGTGGTTGTGAACCATCTGGTTGAATTTGCCACAGTTTAATTATCTAGTCATGAGCATGATTCTGGAGAAAATAATAACATCAGAATATTCAGTGACATAATATTTTATTTTCATAATCAACACGATACAGATGTTTATGGCTTCGTATTCAAATATCATTCTATTATAATAAAAATATTAACAAATTATCTTACATCCACTTGAAAATGTACATTTGTAATAGACCTTACAAAATATTCTAGAGCACTACAAGTTGATATCACGACGCGGCGCCCTCGCCGGCCGGCTGTCCCGGAGACGCCGCAGCACTCGGCACGCGGCAACGTCCTGATATCAACTTGTGTTCATTTTTAACACTTACAAAGATAATGCTCTATTGCTCCTACATTAAGGCATTAAAAGATAGTTTTACGACGCGACATTTTCTATAAGGACGTAAAGAGCTTCGTTTAATGCCCGCTAGACATTTGTCACTTTCTAGATTAGTAGCAATGACGATAATATTATTGATTAAAATTGAAACCTGTTCATTAGAAGCACCTGATTTTATATAATTTTATATTCACGTCTACTTATTAATTTTCTTGGCTTCTACAGAAGATAAATATACAACTAAATTAAGACAAGACCAGACCCCAAGAGTGGGATTAAAATAAACTTCATAATAACATCAGACAGTTTGGAACTGACGATATCTTCTTCATCTCCAGTCCTAGAACATTTTATGAATACAGCTTTTGTTTCTTGGAACCAACAAAGCATCAAGTTGTTTGAATAATGAATCGTGTTAGTTGGAACACCGTGAATAAGCCCGTTAGTTTCGATAATGTAAGTGAAATACTTTCGTTATTAGTTGTAGTGTGAAGCCTCGAAACGTTTGGAACGTACGATCAAAGCGGTGCTCACAAATGTCTAAGAGCTAACAACTTAACTATTAGGCCACGAGTCGCGTGGAGATAGAGACAGCGTCATAAATAAGAATTATGTACACGTTAACCGTACGATAAACTAATTTTGAAAAATAACAATAAATTATAAAAACAACCACAGTTAATATGGAATGAGTAAAACTTCCAACGCAACATGTGACGGCGTAAACGAAAATAACGTTAGCCTATAGCGACACTGACGACTGAGACTCGATCCGGTGATGCACTCCCGCCGACGTCGGGCGGCCGGGCCTGGGGGCCGGCGGGTCGGGCCGGCTAGAAAATGTCCGGACAGTCGGCCCAGTCCTGCTTGCGCTTGCTCTCCCAGTAGCGGTGCGTGTACAGGTGGCGCAGGTGCGGCTGCGGCTGCGCGGCGTGCGCCGACAGCGCCTGGCGCGTGAACCACAGCGGGCGCGGCGCGGCCGGCGCGGGCGCGTCGCGCGCCGCCGCCGCCTCGGCCGCCGCCTCCAGCTCGCGGCGCTTGGCGCGCTGCTTCTCCTCCAGGCGCAGCTTCTCGGTGTTGGCCTCGTCCCACAGCCCCTCCTCCATGAGGCGCTGGTCGGGGCGGCGGCGCGAGTCCGTGGGCGCGACGCCCTCCTCGAACTCGTTGAGCTGCGCGGCCAGCAGCGTGAAGTTGTACCACTTGTCGGAGTCGGGCGGCGCGGGCACGCGCTCCCAGGCGACGGTGAACTTGCCGGTCTTGCACACGGTGTTGTCGGGCGACGCCGACGTCACGGGCGCCACCTCTACGCGGCTGTCCCAATGGCCCTGAAGCACGTAGCGCGGCTGCAACATATCTAACATTACTAACTACATCTCACTCATCTAACTCATATTCACTTTTTTATTAGACAAGAATAAGTGTCATTAGTTTCCGCAGTCTATCTGTTACGATTATATAAATACAACAACAACACTGACCACTCCCTGCGGGTCCTTGATGACGCCGGTGACCTTCCTCTGCGTGTCCTTGCTGAAGTACCCGTAGGGCAGGTACTTGAGATGTGCGACATAGCCGGCCGCCTGGCCCGCCTCGCCCACGATGTCCATGTCGCCGTGGTTGTCCACCCACAGCTTGCCCACGATTATGTTGTGCACCGTTGTTGTCACCTGGAGAAAAATATTGTGCATACAAATATCTGTTTTTAACCTTCAAAAAAAGGAGGAGTGTTTTTTTTATGGATCAAGACAGGTAGCTGTCAAATTCGTGGACAAGTCATAGTAGTGACATCTGAAGTAAGCAAATGGCAGTACTCAACCTAAGAAGCTCTATGGACGAGTTCGAGATTACAGTGAGTTGAGTCTGTTGATCCACTTGCTGATCTATAGGCATTACTTCCGTTTCCACAAGTCAAAAATTGAAGAACAAAACTTTGCATGGTGATTAAAAAATCACCTGCATCTCGGGCTTGCAATATTGAGCAAATTCTTATATTTAGAGACTGATGCGTTTGCGTAGTTATAGTCCAAAGTAGGCGACGGCTACAGCTACTACGCACGTAACTTGACGAAAAGTTACATTTTTCCAATAGAAAGCGTTATTATTTTGGAAGGAGACACGTGATTCAGCCTCGGGCTCGACCGTGATGATCTGTCCCTTGCAGCAGCAGGGGACGGCGAGGTGCTGGCTGCACCGCCAGCCGGCCGCGCCGCCGGGTGGTGACACACCTACCGGCCGAGCCGGTCCTCTGCACACGCTACACTGCTACTTACACCAGCACTACCACGTAACGCAAACTTCACTACTTTGGAAACCAATTACTTATCAAGTAAAAATCTTAGGGCCAGTTTCTCGAACGAAAATAATCACAAAGTTAATGTTACAAAATTGTCAAGCGCGCGTGAACTGTTGCGATTGGTTGGTATCAACGGCCAATCGCAGCACTTTACGCGCGCTTGACACATTCATTTTGTGATAAATTGCGCTCCAGAACCCGGCCCTTAAAATTTAGCTCAATCCAAACAGTTGCATTGACGGAAAATCATGCATTAAATCCCAGTTCCACTGAAGTGAATGAGTATGTATTGCGTTACTCGGGTGTGTAACTCCCCCTGCCCGCTCTGCTGCGTACCTTTCTCCACGTGTACTTGTTGCCGGAGCTAGGGAACATGGCGGAGGCGCCGCCCAGCGGTATGACCTGCAGGTACTTCCCCCTAAACTTGGTGGTCATGGTGAACTCCTGCCAGCACTGCCAGCCCGCCTGCCCCTCGCAGAACTGCGCCACCATCGGCGGGTGGTGGGACACCTGACCACAGACAATTTTGAATTTATTCATTTATATTTAGTGGCCGAAATGTAGTGACAATGTGATAAATAAAGGCTAGTGCTGGAAGGAAGAGGAAGGCAGGGAAGAGGCAGGAAGAGTTTTGGAAAGGACTTGCCTGCATATTCAGAGAAAGGAGTTTTTAAGGATACATTAATAAAGAAATAGGTCCAAAGCACACGCGATGATATAATCACACTGGATACGCATATGACAGAAAAATATTTGGCACCATTAGTAACCGGAAATTGTTGGGTTGCACTTTTAATACAATCCTATCAATTTCCGGATGCAAAGTGAAATATTTGATTGCTACAGACTATTCGATAACCATCGCTTGTGCTAAGGTTTAATAATGACTCAAGGAGAATGCGCTTAAAGTAGCCTGCAAAATTCATCCATGAAAACATTCCATTGAGCTGCAATTTGCAAAAAAAAAATGTGACCGTCACGGGACGCCCGGCAGATGTTAAACATCGAAAAGGCTGCTCTTTGGCGGAGAGGGCCACAACGGCATAAGAGAGCCGTTTGCCGTCACTGCGTACGAGTTGGTCGCGGCCAATATTTGATTCACATCTAAAACGCGGGCTATTTTAGCACATTCTCCTTAACAAGTAACAAAGGATTAGGATGAGTGAATACGGATGGTCCACTAACAATTAGAAGATCATCCACTTGCCTGCTCGGATATGGAACGCCAGCCGAGGTCCGCCATGCGGTCGCACTCGAACGTCTCGCCGAGCAGCGGGTTGAACGGCTTGTTCGTTCTGAAATAATAATCATTTATATGACACAATGATGTTAGTCAACATTTTATCGTAGATTATTCACCAAGGGGATAAAAAAGTGTTTTGTTTCACGGGAGCACCGTGTTCTTCACGTTATCCATAAACTTATCTAACAAAGGAAGTAGTACTTAAAAAGGCCTCGTTACAAATGTACTTGTAATTTCATTTAATGAAATTTAATTGAGATACGCAGTAAGAAAGGGTCTTAACCACAGACATAGATCTACATAGATAACGCAATTATTACGATTTGTATTGAAACCAAGCGTGCCGACTTTTTTATACCTACTGTGACGTCACAGCTGCAATTTAGTGACGGGACATCCAAACCGATTCAAAGCCATCGATGCCGCCGATGCCCCTTCGCCCCGCTACGATTCAACTGAAGCTGCCACCGTGATCGTCTCGATCATACTCATATATTTTATATCTGTTGTCCCGCTCGCTCTCACAGCAATCGTCAGTACGCCGAGTTGTTTAAAAGTGAGCAGTCGCGTCGCGCTTTAGAGCAATTTCATTCTACATTTTGGATACTTTCGCATAATCTCAAGTAAGTTTACTAAAATATATTTGTTGATATTTCTTTGAAACACAAAGCATTAGTATAGACATGCATGATTAAGATAAGAAACAGTAGTTTAGATAACCTAAAAATTACAAATCGATTAATATGAATGACATCGATTTTCAGACAGACGAATGATATAGACAGACGAATGATACATAGACAGACGAATGATATATTTGAATGGGAGTTTCGAGGAATTACCAGTCCACATCCTACATGGCGTTTCATCTTTGAGGTAGCCAACTTTTTTCACATATTGAGGCAAAGGATCCTATGAATAAAGCAAATTGGTCAAGCTGGATGTTTGTTGCACAGATATAGTTTGTTGTATAAGCGTGAGTAGATGAGTACAAATAATATGTAGTACTGTGTTTAGTCGGGAACCAGTCTTTCCGTCCCGTGGCCGCAATCCATTTTTCTTTTATGATTGGATCATGTGGGAAACTAAAAAAAAATATTTTTAAATGCAAAAGAAAATAAACACATTAAATAGGTATATAAAAATAGTCGTATAATGTTGAAAGGATAGACAAAAACACATTAAATACATCAACCCTAAAAAAAAATATCCTCCTTTTTATAGCAGTCCTGTAAAATTAGGTCATGCATATGAGCTTGTTATATCTACTAAATTGGCTTTCTTTATATCATTCGTCAGTCCGATATCGATTAAAATCGATTATTGATATATGTTGTAGAACGAACAGCACTAGTTGCTACAATTGACAGACGAATGACAAATTGCCTGTATCACGAAGTCGAAGCGATGCGCGACAGTATCGCTTGTGCGATATTCATCGTCTCCTAACACACAACGTCAGATCAAACGTCCAAAGCAAACGCGGCAATGTAATGTGAATAAAGTTTACTTAACGGTAATTTATAGTTAGGAATATTCTGGAACGACACGCAGCTTGGAATACTTAAAAATAGTTTTAATATGAATTTACGCATAATATAATTTTAAAATAACTTACCTGTGATAGGAAATATGTTCCTGCCTTTAGGTGTTCGAAATTTTTGGGCTATTGCAGTTAATTATCACGCAACGAGGCATTTGTTTAGTTTTTTGCGGACGTTCGGCTGCAACAACGGACGCGCGGGACTGAAGTTAGCGGCGACCAACCTCGACGCTTGGCCGGGGTTCAGACACGCGAAGTGCATGCATTTGCGTTATCTATGTAGATCTATGTCTGTGGTCTTAACTTAGTTTTGACATGTTTCAGTCCGTCAAATCATATGAATGAAAATACGTCATTGGCAATTCGGATAAAGAGGCATGCATATCGGGTGATTTACGTCAAGGTATTTAGTTTGTAAGAAAATTAACAAAAAATAATAAATAAGAATTCATTAATGTGTCCATAATGAAAAATGCTTATTTCCATGATCTGAACATCTGGTCGAAGGTTATGTATATCGTCCGTAACATGGTGTATATGAGTGTTATGTTCATCCCAAGGTTGCCTGGCATAAATTCCCTGGGCCGATAAGAGCGCCCATTGAGCATTTTCATTTTTATTTTCCGTGTACAATAAGTATTCTGTTATGATGTGTGTATTTGTCCAAGTTGGCATAAAAATTCTAGTACTTAGTTACATAGATATGATACATGTCATACATAAACTGACCACTGTTTCCTTTAATATTATTTACTTAATTAAATATTATCCTGCTAATATTATAATTAATTATCCGGGTACATGTATTCTCATACGAAAGAACAACGCGGTCACACAGCCGGCGACAGTCGGCGGTCAGACAAACACGAAAGGGGACTTTAATTTGAACACAACATAACACATAACCTCACGCCTGTAATCCCCGAAGGGCTAGTCAGAGGGGTACCTATTATAGTACACCAAGATTTCGCCAGTTATATTTAAATCTCATGTAACAGGGGGTGAGCCTATATCCAGACTCTGGACTAGATGGAAAAACACAATAACACTTTCAGGAATCGAACCCAGGAGCTCATGCTCAGCAGAAAGGCTCGCGAACACTAGACCGACGAGGTAACCGGGTAATCAATGTAATTACAACATTTTTTTTTTTTTTAATAACATTAATTACCGCGGACTTGGTGGTCCGCGCCCTTTTTTATAGTGTTTTATTGTTTACATTTTTCTTTCTTTTCCTAGGGAACAGTTTCATACTCCCGCATCGGACACATCCATATTACTCTAAACTTACAACTTAATTACAACAATTTATAACATGTAGGTATAGTTAAAGATAAGTAATCATTCTGAAGTAACCGTCATTTGAGCGCCAAATAACCAAGTGAAGTGATGATAGTACCTGCAAGCCGTCGTAGCGTAGGACGAGACTGTAAATGCGGCGACGTACGCCAGCTGTTGTGCGGGGTCACTGAACTGGGCGGCCTGGTCCAGCACCGACGAGTACTCGTAGTCCTCCGTCAGCCGCTGCAGCATCGACAGCGGCTCGCTGAAGTTCACCGGGATTGGAATCTTCGATAATTCCTTACCTAATTAAAAAATATAGCGTTTTATTTATTCATTTCTTAAATAATATAATACTCTAGTAACCCGCCCTTGCTTCGCACCGTCGCACGGGTGCAATCTACTAATGTGGCGACTTGTCAAAACATCGAGATTGCAGGACTTTATCTAATGTAGGTACCTATTATGCAAATTAACCTTTTGCAATAAATTCTCTAAAAGTCTAAATTATGGAAAAAAACGCATTATATTTCATTTTGTAGTTTAGATGAACAACGCAGTCACACAGGCAGACACGAAAAGTTACTTTGGTTTATTATAATAATAGTCCTCCAGACCTAATTTCGGCCATGGCACTAATCTTCACGGAGACTAGCCATCTAAGCGGGAGATATCACAGTGAACTTGCTAAAATTATATAAAAATAATCTACTTTAAAAATAGTTGTAAATATGTGAGCACCATGTATCTATCACATAATTGATTTACCTGTCATTGCTTTATTTTTAATTCTTTTTACCTTTTGTTGGCAGACTAATTTTTATTCTAGATGCATCGTCTTCACATATAATTATATAGTTAATGTACCTATACAGAACTTGTAAAACATTTTAAAAGAGTAACGGTGGCGTTTCTTGCCCATTCTTCTCCATACGAAAACTACCTTTTGGAATGGGCGACTAGAATCAATTCGTTTTACTATAAATTTTGACGTTCAAAAGTGCCTTTAGTGTGCCTAATTGAAATAAATGATTTGACTTTGACTTTGAACAAGTGTGTGCGCAGACACTGGTGCACTCACTCTTCCCTCACTCTCATAGTCCGATGGGACGGCAATCCGCCACGACCTCCCTGTATGTAGGTTGATTAATACAAACCTATACAATTCTTCATAATGGACCACAGACTGAGCGGGTAGTTGGGCTTGTCGGGCACGCGCGTCCGCCGCGGGTGGCCGTCGATTAGCACCACCTGTGTGTACATCACGTGCGGCTGCGGACAACAACATCAAACTCATTACATTTATTTTTCGTTGTTCCCTGGGTGCGGAAGATTACGACGACACAACCAGTTCAGGGTATACGGTCTACCATTATATGATTGCTTATAAAAGGAGTTAGTCCGGTTCCTTGGCAGCACCGGCTTACGTAGTAGCTATGGACCTTCCGGTTATGCGGTCTATAGACGTGAGAACAGTTTGGTACGTATCCTGTCTTCTACAGCCTTTTTAGTGTTCGGTACCTAAAAGGAAAAAAACGGAACCTAGGATCACACTGTTGTTCATCTTTCAAGACCTTTTGACTCAGGAGCTAGAGATATAAAGTTGAATACTAAGATCTGCAGTCGCTTGGACGGGTCAAAAATTCAAGCTTATAAGCACACATAAGACAACGCAATCAAGAGTTATGGTCAATTATATCACATAGACGATTATCTCACTTTCAAAAACCTATAAGGTACTTTCCCTTGACCTAGCAGCATGAAAAAAGAAATTTGGCAAGAAAAAGTCCTCACAGTCATTATTAGTCATATAACATTACAATATAAATTTTTACGATTACAAAGTTATATTAGCAGTTAGAGCATCGGCCGATATGTAGAACGATGTAGAGTACGTAGTCCCAGCAGTGAGAACATTATTGACTGATTATGATGATGTAGAGAACATTATGTTTTTAATTGTAAAGTTAAGTTCGTACTTAAATCCGGTATTTCAAATTTATAGGCCGCGTCACATGAGTGAGGCCGCAGGCAGCCGGGCACAGGGATGAGAGAGCCCTAGTCGCACTCTCCCGGTTTTTTTTTTTATTAAGTCTTTCTTCTTTTTCCGCAAATTATCATGACCCTTTTTTATGCGATCACTCGGGCATTAGTGCCTACACCAATACCTGAGTGATCGTATAATATTTGTGGAAACGTTAATGAGAGTAAGCGTACGACATCCTTTAATATGTAAATTACCTATTTGGAAATCAACCAAAGTGCGTTTCAGTCTCTGAAAGCGACACACTGTGACAAGGCTTGTTTATACGTGGGTTTTTGAAAGGCTTACGTACACCAATGGATTACGAAAAGTTGAGTCCAGTGTACACTGTGTACACAAAATGTAATCATTTTATATCCGAATCTTGTAGCTAAGCAAATCCTACACATAATCCACGTAAATGCTGGGAGAATTCTCGAGAGCCGTGCTCATAATTAAATATGTATCTTCATTACAACTTCCATGTTTGTTGTTACTGAGTATGAAGTCCGTGTAGATAATAATTAATAGAATACACGATCGTTGTACCCGAGCGCCACGTAATAATTGTATTAGTTGTTTGTGTCACTACATTCTATCATAGGTAAATTGGCACTTTCCTCGGCATTGGTATTAACATGCCAATTCTCTCTATAAATAGCTTTTCATATTCACGTTTTTACAGGAGCACGTTTAGTAACATTTAGAAATTGTCTTCTAAGCATCACATAACAAACATTTTCGTTTTTTTTTTGGAACGAAGTTCTTTAACGCGGCTTGCGGTAAACTGGTAAAAATTTTCGCGTAACGAAGCGTTCCATGCGCCTTTTTCTCTCCAGAGAGGGTGATAGTTTTTATGGTTTTCGACGGTGCTGAAGGCAATACCGAGGTCAAAATGAAACTCACAACATTTTAAAATTTTTAATTTTTAGTTTTGTGTAAGTATAGACAAATTATTGTTTACCTCGCAATGTTTATGATAGTTACAAGTTAGTCATGACGTATGCAATGCGAAATATGACTTTGAAGTCGAACACATAATTAGGCCCCAGTGTGGGTCCACAATTTTTTGTCAAACGTCTTATTGTATGAACGATAACATCCCATCGTTTTCAGTATAAAGTAGGATATTTTACCAACAATTTGGGATCGAGTCGCTTAATTATATATTTTGAGGTGCAATAAAATAGCCTCTACGTGTAGCTATACTTAAACGTACGACCGGTGAAAGCTGTGCAGTCCGCCGCTGCCACTTTGTCGACTGGCTCATATTTGTAACACGGCAAGCACTGCCCTCAATGAGCGTGCCGATAATATGAGATAAGAAATTACTTTATTTAAAACTATATTTTAAATTCATTAATGCAGCAAGTTTACTCACCCATACTACTATATCCTGTGTTTTCGGCACGATAGCTTCGCCTTCGGCGGTGGTTTCCGCTTCCGTACCCCCCATCACACTTTCCGGTCGCTCTTTGTCTTCCACGAAAATTACCTACAATACAGTCCAGATTAGTCTTAAATACAAGGTCGGTTCACTACATCATGCGCATTAAAAAGAACATGGAGTTTTAAAACAAATGAAGGCTAATATGGTAATATTCATCAACCGCTACACACCCGCTCTTTTCCACTAATAGCAACATTAAGGTTTTACACAATAGAGGACACTAGGTAAAACACCTGCAATAGCTTCCATGTTTATTGACCATGACACATGCTTTTTGACCTATACGAGTTATTTTATAACGAGCTTTTTAGTTTTTGTAGTGAACAATATTGGTCATGTATTGATGTCGACATTCTCGGTGTGGACTCGGGTACATACACATTCATAAGTGACGCTCACGGCACATGCAGCTGGCTAGATCATTGTATAGTTACGCAATCTGCAAAACGATCTGTCACTAATGTTTACGTTAATTATGATACACTGTGGTCGGATCATTTTCCTTTAATCATAGAGTGTGACCTTGATTTACTTACACCTAAATTACAGAATGAAATGTCGAACGATAACACTGTATCGTGGGGCACTAGAAATAAAGAACAGATCGCGAAATATACTACAGAGTGTCATGAACGTTTAAGGTTGGTTGACTTTCCTACCGAGTGTATAAACTGTGCTGATTTTTACTGTAACGACCCCAATCACCATTGTGTTCTTGATGTGATGTACTCTGACATTGTGTCTGCCCTTCGTGCTGCGTCCTTGGCAGGTCGAGAGGGCCGTATGAGGAGTGGTAGTGGGTCACGCGTGGTGGGTTGGAATAAACACGTCAGCGAGGCTCACCGGAAGGCTAGAATGAAGTTTACGGAGTGGGTAGCGTGTGGTAAACCTAAATCTGGCCCTATGTACGATGAAATGTGTGCAAGCAGAAGAGTTTTTAAAGCACATTTAAAATGGTGTCAAGATCATCAAGACCAGATTAAAATGGACAGTCTTGCGCAAAGGCACGCCAAAGGTGATTTTCGAGGCTTTTGGAAAAACACCAACAAAATTAACGCCAAACCTGGACTTCCGGTGAGTGTCGAGGGGGTGAGTGAGTGTAAGGGCATTGCTGAAATCTTTAAGACTCAATTTTCTATTCAGTCACCTTTGGGTCCGGCGTGTGAGGTTTACAATGGTGAGTTACCTGAAGGGAAAGTAGGGGTGAGGTTTAGTGCCAAGGATGTGGCCGTAACTCTTAAGAGTTTGACAAAGGGCAAGAGTCCAGGTCATGATTCTCTATCCATTGAACACCTGCTCCATGCTGGTCCACATATAAACAGAGTATTAGCAATGTTCTACTCGCTATGCGTGAGCCACTCTTATCTTCCGCCGGATCTTATGAGAACTGTGGTTGTGCCTATAGTTAAAGATAAAACCGGTGACTTAGCTGATAAAAGCAACTATAGGCCAATTTCGCTAGCTACAGTTACAGCGAAGGTGTTTGACGGTTTGCTTAATACACAGTTAGGTAGATATATATCTCTGCATGATAATCAGTTTGGATTTAGACCTCGATTATCAACGGAAAGTGCCATACTGTGTCTTAAGCATACCGTCAGATACTATAATGACCGTAAAACCCCGGTATACGCGTGCTTTCTCGACCTGTCCAGGGCCTTTGATTTGGTGGCGTATGATCTCTTGTGGGAAAAACTTGAGAGTATCAACCTACCACCGGAACTTGTTACCATTTTCAAGTATTGGTATACGCACCAAGTCAACAGCGTCAGATGGGCGGGGGCAATGTCGGAGCCATATCGATTACAGTGTGGTGTGAGGCAGGGCGGACTAACCTCACCCTCGTTATTCAACCTTTACATGGATGCGCTGATCGTCGCGCTGAGCAGCCAGCACGTCGGCTGTCATGTAGATGACGTGTGTATCAACAATTTAAGTTATGCAGACGACATGGTTCTGCTGAGCGCGTCGATTTGTGGTCTACGGAGGTTGATAGCGACATGTGAGGACTACGCTGTTAAACATGGACTTGTTTATAATGTTAAGAAAAGTCAGTACATGGTCTTTGAGTCAGGTAGTGCTGTATGCCCCGACTATGTACCACCTATATGTCTGAATAGTGTACTCTTAGACAGGGTAAATCAGTTTAAATACCTAGGACATATAGTCGCGGCTGACCTCGGGGATCATGCTGACTTGGAACGGGAGAGGAGGGCTTTATCTAAAAGAGCTAATATGCTGGCACGCAGGTTCGCACGTTGCTCGGATGGCGTGAAAATAACTCTTTTCCGAGCATATTGCACGTCCATGTACACCTGCAGCCTGTGGGCCAATTACACACAGAAAAGCTATAGCGCCCTCCGCATACAGTTTAACAACGCTTTCAGAGCGGTCTTGGGTCTGCCTCGCTACTGCAGCGCTTCAGGTATGTTCGCATGGGCGCACACGGACTGTTTTCATGCGACCATGCGGAAGCGCTGCGCGTCTTTTGTGCGCAGAGTGCGGGCCAGCTCCAATACCGTTCTGAGTATGATAGCAAATAGGTTGGACTGTCCTTACGTGCGACACTGCTGTGACAGACAAGTTACCTATAGTGTCGCTCGTAAGAGACTACTGTAGTTTATGATTAGATGAAATTTGTATTATTTTTAATTTGATTATCTACTTTGTGTATTGATGTTGTATTTATATTTGTATTTTTTCTTTTATATTTATTGGCATGTGTTTGTATTTAATATTTAATTTTAATTGAATTTTTAATTATGTTTTCTGATATGGGTTATGTGGTGCCTGAAATAAATGAAATTATTATTATTATATTATTATTTAAGATTCGTGTGAATCGTGTGAATTTTACGTATATTGTGAACATCATCCGTGAGATGCGATAAAGTTATATTGTACGACTGAGTCAGTTGTGCAGATTATTATTGATAAATACAACGTAAAGCATTGTATTTATTAGGTAACCAATAATAATTTAATCTAAAAATACAAAACCCGTATTAGTACTGAACATAGAAATCTTTCATATATCTTATCTATAGTACTGAATATATTAAAACCGGCGCCTTTCCAATTTGAAGCTACATAATCATGTAAATTAATTCAATGTTCATTTTATGCGGAAACAAGAACTTCTATGTTTAAACGCGTTTAAACAACTGTTAAATAATTCTGTAGTGTGATATTATTGGCATTGTATAGAATTGAGTGAACTTCTTCAATTCACAACTTTCGTATTTCACGTTGCAGGCGATACGCGATAAGATCGAGACATCATTTCTTAAGTATTTCTTAATTGCGATTTAAATTAGCTAGCGAGACTCCGGAGTCTCGCTAGCTATTTTAATTTGACCCTTATGTCACGTCTACACGTGATGGGTAAAATGGGTATCGATATCTAAACACGTGAAAACGAAAAAAATATGATTTCATTTTTTTGAGGTCTAACGGCCGCGGTTTGTATTGTATAAGTTTAGAAAATCAGGTTTATTTTGTTTTCTCGTGTTTACAAAATAAAAATCCTAACTAATATTATAAATGGCGCCACGTGTATTGTTGTTTTCCCCGGGAACAGCACTTTTTTTCGGGATGAAAGGTACCCTATGTCTGTTTCTGTACAGCTGACAACGTATATCCAAAATTTCAGGACGATCGGTTCAGTGGTTTAGGCGTGAAAAGGTAACAAACAAACTTACTTTCGCATTTATTATATTATATAGTTAGGATAGGATTTCACGCGGACGAAGTCGCGGGCAGCAGCTAGTAAAGATTAAATAGTAACTGACCTGTTGAGTCTCAGTGACGGTTTCACCCTCAGACTCATCTGAACTTTCGCCGCTTTTTACTTTGTTTTTCCTATTTACCTGTAAAGTCACATACAAGACAATGAACAACGAGCATGACTCACTCTGCAACAACAACCCTCACTGGATAGGTGACTAATATTGACAACACAATTTACTTAGAATGTTTACTGTAAATCAAAAGTAAATCTATAAATGGTGTTGGTTCATGATATCAGTCACTATAAACAATATAATTAGTATAGAAAGTTACTACAACTATTAAGTTGTTTTAAGATCCATGTGCAAGATAAGATAAGGAAATTCAATTTCTGTTAGTAAACAAATAAAGATAATATACACTTTGTTTATAGCCAATTTGTATTTCTTTTGTAAACATAACATTATCGTGCAAAACAGTTTATTTTTTAAGTTCTACTTTGGCATTGCTTGTAACATTGGAACTTGATATTAACAACCACTAATGGCGGATTCCTATAAGTTATGGGCCGTTATTGGTTTAAATTTAGACTCTTGTATCTTTACCATAATGAAGCAAATACCTCATAGCTTTGCATAGTAGACCCTCCCATATGGAAGTAGCTATCACAGGTAGAATTAGGTTGCAAAACTATTTATATGCCCAGTTTGGCGATATAAAATGCTACCATTGGTAAGTAAAACAATTTGTTTTTGTTTATAGTAACCCAGCATAAGTTTGTTGAAGTACAACATGCAATTGATGAGTCACATTATCTCTGAATGGAAGGTAAACAGTTAGTTAGAGGACTTACGGGAACTTTAATTACAAATGATGTTGTGTCATCCATACTTGTGGAGACACCTTCTTCCATGGCATCAAAGAACTCATGGTCCTCATCCTCAGTCTCGTTGCCTTGTCCTGTCCCGTTCCCTCCTGCACAACAAAAAGAAATCATACAATATAAGTAACATAAATAGGATGTTACATAGGACACAAGAAATGTAAATAATTGATTAATATCATAATATTTTTTACATATTGTGGGTGTGTTTATCTAAACTGATATTAAAAAAGAGAAAAGATTTAATTTTTTTTGTATTGATTTATGTTTGTAACACTTTCACACTTAAACAGCTAACGGATTTGGATGAAATTTAGCACAAGGGTAGATCATGACCTGATTTAAGACATAGGATAGTTTCTATCCCGATATTCCAATGGGATTGAGACTTATGCTGCTGAAACTGCAGGGCGCATTTACTATACAGTGTAGAAAGTGCTTGTTAATTTCAACATTTTGAGTGTTACAGTGTGTATTACAGTAATAGATTTTCAAAGATTCTGCCAGTTTTTTGTGTCAACCTAGAAAATTTTCTTAAGTACATTATTTTTGTGCAAAATACTTATGAAAGCTTGTTAAAAACCAAAACGGTTTTGCATATAACTTTTCCAGTGGGTTCTACAAGCAAACATCAGTCATAATATTCTAAATAAATATATTCTACAAGCCTCTATTTGTTGCATTTTAATGACGTGATTAGGTTAAAATATTAATTAAATAGTAAATTATTATATGCTTATCTAATGAGAAGTCATTCAATCTATCAACAATCTATCATGAATAAGTTTGAGAAGTCAAACTTATTCATGATAGATTGTATTCCAACAACATATTTGCAAAACTAATTAACATCTTACAGAATAAAAAAAAGTACATCACTTTGCTCTATCCATGGCGTAAAAACTGTATTGATTAAATAATTATAGCACCATTCTATTATATAAGTCATTTTCATTTCCTTAACCTACAATGAAAAACCACTATTATAATTATGGTAAGCATGCAGTAGCTGATCACAGCAAGCTAAACTGATTTATTTATGCTTTGGCTTATCTGACTCTCACCACACTTGTAGGAAATTTACAAACATCTAAGTTACTGGTAGGCAGCAGTTATTAAAAACACTAAACATTTTGTAATACTGTTAATAAACATTTTGTACATTACCCTATTCTGCTGATATTTACTCCTACATCTATTGAATCAAATTGGTCTATTCTACCAGCAAGTGATTACATACTTGTTATAGTGTCTGATGATCGTTTCTTCACTTTATTAACCCCATGAATTCAACTGGAAAGCTAGCCTTTGTATAGCATTCAGTGATGATGATTGTTTCCTTATTTATTATTTGTTTCCACTTACCGCCCATAATGTTGTATTGTTATGGAGGAGTCAATTTAGCATTGCTTTATACCTAACAAGAATAATAAATAACGCAAATCTAGCTATACAACAAGGCCAAGATCACAATAGACGCATACATGAATGTGATTTTGTTATTATTAGGTAGAACCAACACAATACTGCACTACCAAATGACAACACTTCTGTCGCGATACACGATAATTAAATAAACGAATAGAGAACAACCAAGTACAAACTGTAATACTTTGAACTGAAAAACAACAACCTTGAAAATCACCAAAAAATCTGTAGTATGACAAATTATATCGTTTCGCTTTACACGTCTACGTACCGAATTATAGTAGTATTATTTTTGATTATACATTTTTGTTATTGTATCACACACACTTCTCAAATGTTAGATTAATTTCGATGGAAATTATGTTAAATTTTTGTATCCCGAAAGGCAAATTTCTTTTCGATTTTTCATCCGTCACGTACAACACGTTCCGTTTTACTTTACGTTCGTCGAAAAGTGTTTCATTCTTTCCGTTCCTTCATTCATTCATTGAACTTTTTAATGAGCAGAAGAATTTTGCGCTGGCAACTATTCGGAATCGTTCTGAAACCATATTCGAATTCATGTCGGCACCGAATGCTGTGCGGATCAACTTACAAAACAATAAAATGATAATACAATGCAACGGGATAATGCGCTGCATAAACGGAGCGAAACACTGCAGTGCCTACATACGGCAGTGCTTTGAGTAGGCTGTTAAACGGGGAAATAAGATACGTGCAAGTCGTGCAACCATCCTATTTCAGATCGATCATCGCAAATACGGATAGTAGAGCATAGTAGAGATTATGGACAAACCCTGCAGGTTGCAACATGGTAAGCCGCACTGAAACACGGCTCCAAGATTCATGCTTTTAATATTTTCCCCTGAACTCACGATACAAATAAAAAATACAACGGGGTGTTGAAGATGGAACAATCACGCCAATTAAAATCATCACACACTTAAAATCCAAATAGACGAACATTTGGATTTTGGGTGTGAGTTCATTTCTTCTACACGTGTAAGGGATTGTTTGACGCGAACAATAGCCGTATAGAGGTATGAGGAACAGGGTGTAAAGTTCACTCATACTCTATAGAAAAGGGAGGATCCTCCGACCAGACGGGTGTTGTGTCGTGCGGGCTGCCCCGATGATTCATGTCGGGCCGTTGTATCTGTGCTAGTTGCGCGGTAAACTCTGCTTGCGAGATGCAGGATTTGCGTGACGTCAGTATGACGCGTTGTAGATACCGCTACAGCCGCAAGGATGCAATCCAAAAATGTCTTCATAATCATGATCAGAAGAGACGAAGTTTGAAGTAGGAAATTTTATTTCGGAATGAGAAACAAGGAGTAAAAGCGTGCCAGTAGAATAATTAACAGGATGGGAGTAGATACTCTCCCATCTATATGTATACGTAAAATTCTAAGTACTGACTGATATATATTATCAACGCAAACAGCATAAACCGCTGGTCCTAGAGACATGAAATTTGGAGGGTGTGTTCTTTTTGAAGAGTAGGCATCCACTAAGAAAGGGTTTTTCTAAATTCCACCCCTAAGAGGATGAATGAGGGGAGGGTGAAATTTCATGCGGACAAAATCGCGGGCAGAAGCTAGTACTTACTACATGGAATTAGACAAAAAACTGCTCGTGGCAGCACACTATGTGACTATGAGGGCGCCTACCTTATTCGTTGTTAATAAAATCGTTTGGTTATGCCGCTAATGAGATGGCGATATTCATTGAGTTGAAAAATGTGTCCACCATAAGAGAGACCAGCAGCATAGCTATTCACAAACACTCGATACGCTTCCGTATCGTATCGAACATCAATCAATGTTATCGTAGGAGTCTTCTAAACGCTGTTCACAAGTCCAAAACCCGAAAATTTTGTCAGTTTAAATCAAAAATAGACGCCCGCTATTCTTCCAACAGCTATTTGCTGTCGGGGGCAAGTCAAATCAGGTTATAGAAATGTGTCATTTTCGATACGATAGCCTGTCGTATGGTTGTGAATAGCTATGCAGAACTGAATAGTTACAGGCAGATGATTTTGGGCAGGCTATTCAGGTTGGTAGACAAAAAAGAAAAAGTCCGCTTCTGTGTCAAACTTCGCCTTACATGTTACTGCCAATAAAGATACTATGGTAATTACTACGAAAATAGTCCATGACCAATAAAACCTTACTAAGGGTCAGCGCTAGTCCAAATTTTCTTAAAGTTACTGCAACATATTGCAGAGTAGTATAGACGTAGTCACTGATATCACTGTCCATTCCAAGGTTGCTGGAAGAGATCGTAGAATGCTTTCTACCGCTATAAGGCCGCCCATTACATATTTTGTACCTAGTGTTATTTTTTGTTATTTATTTTTGTAGTGTACAACTATCCTACTACAATATTATAAAGGCGAAAGTTTGTGAGTGTGTTTGTATGTTTGTTACTTCTTCACGCACAAACCGCCGCGCAGGACTAATTTTGATAAAATTTGGTATGGAGGTAGCTGACTGCCTGCCTAGATTAAAACATAGGATAGGATACTTTTTATCCCGATATTCCCACGGGATCGAAACGTATGCGGGTGAAACCGCGGAGCGCAGCTAGTATTTAAATAAATAAAGTTTTTGCAAGTAACTCCTGTTCCTTGAGATGCAATGCCATGGCGTCTTCTTTTTACGCTCGTGCTAGAGCGCGCGATTTTGTATAACAGACGTCAATTACGGAACATTAGGCTCTGTACTTCTGCAGTTCTGCGCGCAAAGACGGATTTCTCCAGATTGCCGCAATGCCGTGCGAATAACGAGCTGTTTCACCATCTACTATAGTCACTTCTCTGCACGCATAGGTTTGAGCGCGCTACTTATTATTATAAGGGAAATAATAAGTGCAGCAACAAAAGTTTTCTTTAGCTCCTGCAACCCAACGTCTTTTTTTGTATGTAGGCAACGAGTTAATAGAACAGCTTCTATTATATTAATTCATCATATTTACTATTCCAACAGAATATCAAAAAACCAGCGTCAAGTTACGAACGTAAATTAATGACTGAGCTACCGATAAATATATTTACTTTTGATAACTCAGCGAGTTCAGCGACTAATGTTGTAAGTGGCTACTTTATTTATTTTAGAGATTCAACATCTGTCTGCTAATAAAATCAAATTCCAGCCTCAAAATTAGCTATAACACTTTTTTATTTAACAAATAAATTAGTAAATCATATTCTTTTTTCATGAAAATTAGCAACTTAAAGCGCGGGAGTGTTTGTTTTTGATGAAAATATTTTTTTTTATGTTCAACTAGGTAGGTATAATAGTCAAGTCATCAATTTTATTACCGATTATTCCCGATGTCCACCACTTGTTTGGCCATCACTGGGGGACAGCGAAACAAATTTTAAAAATGTATTCTCGTTGTCCACCACTGGGGGACACTTCATGGTTTTAATAGGTCGAATGTGCTCCAAAACCGAATCGGGGCACCCCCGACTTCACGTAGTCTTTTGGCTGCTACCCCTAAGAGTGTATATAGAAACCGAAGGCGCGAAGGGAGAGAAACCGTCGCCCGCTGTAACAAAGCATAGGCACAGTGCGAGCCGTAGCGGCTGAGGCTAGTCGCCGTAGGCGACCAGCAAGCCGATGCGATGCTACGGAGGTGAGCATGGGTGCCTATCCTTTGTTACGTAAGGGCGGAGGAATCGCACTTCCCGCAGCACCGGAGATGATGCAGATGCTTCTGCATCATCTCCGGTGCTGCTTACTTTAAAGTTGCTTTGCTTTGCAGTTGCTTACTTTAAAGTGTTTTGAGGTTAGGTTGCAATAAATAGATAAGTGACTACATGAAATTAGAGCTTTCATTGACCATTATTTGATGACAATAATAAGGTAATTTTATGTTCAATTATAGTAGATTCACTCATCAAATACTTATGCTAACATATAAAAATATAGGTGACTATATGAAACTAGAGTACGTTGAAATTATTGTATAGATACAGTTGATACGCTTATTAGAAGCTGACAAAGCGTAGACAATTAGACATATCACAAATTTAGTCGCTTAAGAATTATCACCATGCTGCATCATATTAGCAGTAGCTTATTTTACAATATATGGTCGCTTGAAAAGCATTTTTTAGACCTATTAATTCATTAGACAACTAAATATATTTGAAGATGAGAATGACATTTTAAAGAAGCTGCGTTAAATAACACCCTTATTATAATAATAAGCCACTAGTTATAATTATAAAACACTCACCAAAAAGATCGGTTGAGCAGCCATAATAACAACCAAGGTCGACCTGCGAGAAGTCATATAATAAAAATAAAATTCTGACCAGGCTGTGAAGTACTGCGCGCGGTGACAGTCTTCTCCAAGTTGTCGTGTTGCCGCGCGAGTTGTTCCACCACCTCCTGCAGCCTCATCTTCTGTTCGCGTTCATGTTGAAGCGCGCGACTCATGCGCGCACTCGACGCTGCAGCCGCACTCATGAACTCTGAACAGGCCTGATAATGAGGGGTAATTTGTACTTATATTTCTCAGAAGTCGTATATTTCAATGAGACCAATAAAAATTAAAACGCTTTTTTGAACGTCAAAAATTACAAGAAGAAAGAACAATTAAATCTATTTGCGCTCTTTAAAAGATAAGTTTCGTATGGAGAAGACTGGGCAAGGGCTTGCAAAGTCACTCTAGGTGTTATTCATCTAGAATTACAGAGACGCGGATAAATTATAGTGTTGCACACTAGATCCTTCAAATGAATAAGGAAAAAGGTGGTTTTTACAAGATAGTACTTTTCGACGACATTACATTAGCAACTACCATTTGTGGTTATCGTTATGAAAGTATAATATGCGCCACGAAAGATGAGACTTGACAACAAAGAGTATAGTAATATCTTGACAAGCTCAGTAGTTTGCGCAGGTAAGTCGTGTACGAAATAGTTACCCATAATGTGTATATCTATTCAAGGATTTATCGATGACATTTAGATAAAAAGATAAAAATTCTTAACAATATTATAATATTTATTACGAAATAATAAAGTTTAATATAAAAGTCAAGTCTCATCTTTCATGGCGCGTACTATAACAGCGTTCGTCGGCGTAACGATAAAAGTAATGATAAAAGGTGCACCATAATACCTTTATTGTTTTCAACATGCGATTTTAATAAATATAGAAGTAGTACAACTTACTGTATTTTATGTAATTATGTTCAGTATTTGCTTTATTACAAGTTGCGTGTTTTATGATTTTTTTTTAGTAAATAAATAACGCTTATTTATTATGACTTTATAAACTCATGCTAAATTTATTTATTGGATACTACGGCGGGGTAATTGCGTAGGCACATTAACGATTTTTTGCAATGCCTTTCATTTAGAAAGTTCAACAACATGCATTGCGTTATTTACGTTGTTAAGCAGACGAATTTGTCAAACATATCACCACCCCACTACCACTATACCTATCACTATATCTATTTGTATAACAGATTAGGAATTTCCTTCGAAATCCTTCGGATTGTGAAAGAAAGCGTGTTACGCAGTTCGGGTGCGGGTACCATGTCTTAGGACTCACACGATCAATATCGACCACTACTTTGCTAGTATTAATCAATGTTGATTATAAACCTTTCAACATCGATCTTTATGTGCTATTTTTATTACATCAAACCGAACCATTTGCACTGTGATCAATCCGACGTCTATCGGGCTTAATATTGATCGATGAAAAATGAAAAGATTCTGCTATGATCAGGGCATCGATGCGACGTCGACCGTATGGATGCAATATGTATTTCCCTAAGGCGATATGTATTGCAACGCGCAATTTGTACAGACGTGTTATTAAGCTGAAGCACACTTACATTCATCATAGCATTGCATGATATCCTAAAGAGCGTCGCCCTTTCAGAGACTTGTTTTGTAGTATCTGTCGGTGGGATCTCCAGGTCAACAAGAGACCTCTGTAGAGCTGCTCCGTGCCTCGCCACAAGTTCCGAACAAGTTCGCAGGTCATGGAACCTAGCTGCCAGTTCTCTTGCGATCCCGCCCGCGTCCTCTCCTTCCCCTTCACCACCCCCCGCTACTACAACACCTGTCGATATCTGGTCCTCATCGTCATCTGATTCTTGTGCTCGACTGGTGAGAAATAAGATTTGTGATTTTACAATATTTCGGTGCAAATGAGCAGATTAGGTGATAAATGAACTAATTCATTCATTTGGTGATAAATTAACTCATTCATTTATTGGGTGATAATTAAATTCATAATCTTTGTAGATAACACGTACATTGGTTGTTATAGCATTAAATATTAGGGAATGCAGCATATATTATTGCCTCTAAGGCATGCAAAGAATTCAAGCAAACAATTGACTGTTCTGTATTCATATCAAACAGGTGGCCAATGACGATATTTGGTGCCCGCCTAGTGACATGCAACAAGTGATGATATGATTTTGTTATTGATTAGGCAGAATTCAGGGCAACTGACACTGATAAGCCACGTCCAGACAAGGCATTTCCGGCGCTCGCTCTTTACTAGCGACAAGTTAGGGGTGTTTTTAGAATAAACATTATGTTAATTGGATAATATCAATTTAAATAGGTCTGGTCTTGTAAGGCCCCATCGTGATAGTGAAAATGAGCCCAGACTTTATTTAGAATTATTAGTCTTCATCTAAGTGAAGCGATAATTGCGTGCGTAGTGAAGCGACGCATGCCTCGCGTCGTCTGGCCGAACCATCAAGTGATTCAACATTAGGTCAATATTTTAATATGCTCACAGGCAATTAATTGCGCAATCGTGGTCAATATGACGTCTCAGCATCAACAAGCAACTATCGCAATTTTTTTATGAAAATTGCCTAGAATTGTGCCCGTGTAAACACGTTCGGATGATAGGCTCCCTTACATTGCTTTCGCCTTGGCCAGTTCTAAAGCAGTGACCCAACTTTGTCGTTCTACTTCATCGTGAGCTCTGATATGGAAGGTCTGCGTGCCTCCGTTACTGATGACGAAGGTGCAGGAGTCTGCGGTGTGAATGAGAGCACCCAGCAGAGAAATAGTGCCGCGACAGGTGTGGGCCATCTCCGCTTGATTCCTGAAATAATTTAAGTTAATAGTTACCTTAGGTAGCTTGTAGAAGTCTTTAGAGTAAGTTTAGAGTTAAAGTCAAATCTTTTATTTCAAGTAGGCCATTAAAAAGCACTATTAAACATAAAAAAAGAACCTGATTCCTTTCTTTTCTACATTTTAAAATAAAAAACTGCTTAGGCTATCTTTTCAAGTAGAGTAATTGCCGATAATTGTTCAATGGACCATATTGAGAATTCTGTGTCTTTGATATATGAACAAGTTGCATCTATGCTCAATGTTATAAAATTTTATTTATTTCTTTAAAATAGCTACATGTGTAATGTCTTACAGACATTTGCATGGCATCCATTCTCACACTATTCTTAACAAAAATCTTAAATTCACTGACTGACAGACAACACACAGCCTAAGCCGCTGGGTCTAGGAGTGTGAAATGTTATTTTGCAGGGTTCCATATGGGTTCCATACATAACGAAGGTAAGGACTAAGTTTTTTTTTAAATTCATCCCTGTAAAGGTTTAAATAGGGGATGAAAGTTTGTATGGGATTTCGTCATTTTTGAATTTACAAACATGGAAGTTGGTACTTTGAATCCCATTTATAAGTAAGTGTCTAAACACACTATGCCGGAGTTACGCGACCGAAGTTCGGCATGATTACGCCTACAATGCTATTTGAATTACTGACGACACATTATGCCGAAATTACGTTGCTTTATAGCGTACAATAAAATCAGCCGCGGAACTTCGGTCGCGTATCTTCCGCATAGTGTGTTTGGACACTAAGGGTGAAGCCAGACGAGCGTAATTATTTTAGTTGTGAGTCGCGTAATTTCGGTTGCGTAATTTCTGCTCGGCAGAACTGGGTATTTGTGTAGTGCAATGGATATAATAAAAACGTTGTGTATTTACGAAGCATACCTATAGAGAAGACATGCTATGGTGATAGAAGAAAATACTGGGTGAATCAACTCAACAGTGAAGGACTGATACGCGGACAGTTTCATGTCTTGTATGAACGTTTATGTGCAAATCCAGATATATTTCAAAATTACTACCATATGCCATTATATGTTTTTCAAGAATTATTACATCTCGTAAAACCTTTTATTCTTCCTTTTAACCTTCAATTATCGATTTTTCCGTGTCTACAACATTGTGACAAAGAAATTAACGTATTGACTAACGCGTTCTGTGATTGACTGTCGATTCCCTCGCCCCCCTCTCGCCGCGATTCAATTCAGCCGGGATTGTGCGCGTGAGTCAGCAGACAACTCATTTTGCGTCGCCGTGTGAACGAAACAGGATTTTTGTATGAAATTGAATGTAGCAGAAATTCGCGACTCACAACTCAAAAAACTACGCTCATCTGGCTTTACCTAAACGTTACCTACTTGTACCATGGTTTTAGGAAATTCATTCCCCAAGGCTCTTAAGAATTTGCTAATGGGAAATCGCATTGGGTGCATAGCTTGTTATAAATAAAATAAGTTTAACCTTTTAACCGCCCGACTTCATACCAGAAGTCGTGCCCCCAGCGCCCGAAAAAAAAACGAAAAATAAATAACTGATAGAATACAGCGTAATTAAATAAAAAAGCAGATTAAACAAGCAGTGGTATTTGGTCGTAAATATATGACCCTGACGAAATGGACACGAAAATATTTGTCAAATTAATCCGGCGTAAGCGGTTAAAAGGTTAACCAAGAGCAATAATTTTACCAACCTCATCTAGAAATAGGTAAAACTAGATATTAAAAAAAAAACGATTGTAACTCAAGATACATTTTAATGTTCCCATTATATCAAGAATGTAAACAATCACTGTTTTTATCACCTTGGTTATCAGATAACTTCATGTTAATTATATATTTATATTGTCCTGTCTTTTTACTAGTAATAATTAATGGAAAGGGCAGGTTTATAAATGAACATACAAGAATTTTAATTTGTATGCCATAATAATCTTGAAATGTATATAATCTAATATAATTTTGTATGTAAGACCCATAGGACTCTGTAATGAGGAGATAATCAATAAACCATGTGAAAAGTGTCTAATTAGGATTAATTAACATGTTAAGAACACAGCTTCAGGAAACATGACACAGAGCTCATTTGTGAACAGTAAAAACTTGCTCACCTTGAAAAACCATAGCAGAGTGGATTTAATAAGGAAAATAGATGATAATATTTAAGCTTGTTCTTTTAAATACCTAATGTACCTACATAAAAGCAGTTTTCCAATGTGGATTTCATTGGAATGTGCAGAAAACATGTACTAGCATTGGAGTTAGTTCCATAAAATATCAATTAACTAAAATTGTGTCACAAGAACAGCTAGGTATATCTTTATCTTAGCTGTCATCAATATTATCTCATAGAGGAGCATATTGTGTATGTACAATGTGCCTATCAATAGAACCAAAATTATGTACAGACGCCAGCACATCAACCTACACCTAACTGTCAAATTTTCCCAATCAAGATTGAACCTTATGCTTTAGCGATAAAGTTGAAAATCTATTACAGAAATCTGACAGATTGTAGTAGGTTGATGTGCTGGCGTCTGTACAATACAACTTATCTACTGTCACTGTCAACATACATAAAATAAAGTATATTATATAGTACTGTGTGCAAGTGTAGAATAATTCTTACATTTTCAACCAATTTTCAACTATGTTGAGTTGCCTTTTTAACTTTTTATATTATTTCAGTGAATCGTAAAGATAGTTTTACTGAATAACTTCTCTAGCGCAAGAAAACCGAACAAAAATACTGCAAAAACACTGCGTCATACTATAAAAAATAAAATTACATCTGTCGGTACGTAAACTTTGGTGATTTCGACTGTAAGATCTCTCAGCTTCTCGCCTCTTTATGATCAAACAGCTAAAAGGTACAAACAAGAATCTAATAGTAAATTACCTGTAATACGACAACAGTCCATTCGACAACACGAACCATCTTCGCTGATAACCCTTCAAATAATTTGTCCACTTGAATAGCCAACCCTTTTTTTCGGGATCTCCGGGTATGGGCTGACCCTTAGCTACGATGGCATCCGACATTTTTTTCTTAGTAACACAATTTAAATTAGAAAAACATAATATAATTTCTCTGCCAGCCACGTCTGTCGTCGATTCAACATATCAATTAGTGATGTGTCCCTCACTCATGAGGCACCTCGTTTGAGGTACTCGTGATCGCAAATTGAAAGAGTTACTCGACTTTCAATATTGAACCACCTCATCCCTCATCACTTCACTCGTTTGGGAATAGGAAATCGAGGCGAGCGGGTTCGTGACTCGCGAGTACTCGCGAGTGAGTATTGAGTGATTGAGTGAGCTCAGTGAGCGAATGAACCGACTCAAAAATTGTATTGAGAATTGAGGTCTGAAAATTATGTGTGTGAGAGAGTGAGAACGTGAATAATCGGATTATCGGAGAGTCGTGACTCGTGATTCGTTGTTGCATCCGCCCGCCTCACTCCCTCGGAGCTTCGTCTGAGTTCGGCTCGGGCTCACGAGTCGTGAGGTGAATACGCCGTCGTACGATTCCTCGCCTCAAATGAGGGGTAACTCGTGAGGACCTCACGAGGTAAATTGAGGGGCTCCCTCAACCTCAAATAAAATTGATGAGTTACCCATCACTAATATCAATTTAAATTCGTTCATTCATATTACACAGATAATAAATCGAGAAAATCTTATCCGTCTCTAGTGGCCTTTTGGGGCTAGTCAAAAGTATTTTTTTAATCAATGATAAAGTCAAATAATCGACTAACAAAGCCATAAACAATGGAAGAACTCAGTTTAACGGCTTGGCCACGACCTTGCCGCTATCAGCGGCAGCTTAGCGCGAGGCGGCGAGCGGTAAAAATAAATATACGAAAATGTATTAACCATGCCACGACGCACCGCTCGCAGCTTCAACGCTTATGAACGCTAGCAGCGCGCTGCGCGTCTGAGTACTCTGAGTATTTGACAAAGACACCGCGCCACTTGCCGCTAAGCTAAAAGTCGTGGCGGTAAGGCTGGCCGCATACGTCCTGTTTCCTGCTCAGGAATTCAGATTCGGAATTCTGTGAGACTAGCGCAGACGTTAGTTTTTTTTGTATTCGGAATTTATACTGCCAGTACGTAGAGTTACGCGTTCGTGAAAATACGCAATGAAAAGGCAAGTTAAATAAAAGCTTAAAATAAAAAAATTACATTTGTTTGCTTTGTCTGTGCACGTTTCCCAATCATTCAAAACTTCTTTACGGCCTGGCCACGACCTCGCTGCTGTCATCGGCAGCTTAGCGCGGGGCGGCGAGCGGTAAAAACAAATATACCAAATGTATGAACCATGCCACGACGCACCGCTCGCAGCGTCAACGCTAGACAAAAGAAACCGCGCCGCTTGCCGCTAAGCCAAAAGTCGTGGCCGGGCGGTCACAGATCTGCTCCCACGCCAAGTCCTTTAGGTATCTTTTTATTATAAGTTAGGGGACTACATCGCTGATAAAAATGCCTGGCTCAATGCTGGTCCTGCTCCACAACCACAACTAATTAGTTAACACATGAAAATACTGTTGGAGCTGCTGAAGATTGTAAGACTATCTTTTCATTGTATAAACTCAATTTTCTTTGTATTGTATAATTGCATAGCACATATGTGAGTTCTATGTACAGACGCCAGCACATCAACCTACTACAATCTGTCAGATTTCTGTTATAGATTTTCAACTTTATCGCTAAAGCATAAGGATCAATGTTGATTGGGAAAATTTGACAGTTAGGTGTAGGTTGATGTGCTGGCGTCTGTACTATTATATAGTGCTACCATTTACCGGGTAATATGTCTTTCATTGACTTGAATGAGCCCTGGCGGCTGATAGTATGTCATGCTCACACAAATGTCTCGCTGACGGTGGCGTGTGT
The DNA here is from genome assembly GCA_914767645.1 of Hydraecia micacea. Lineage (NCBI taxonomy): Eukaryota > Metazoa > Arthropoda > Insecta > Lepidoptera > Noctuidae > Hydraecia > Hydraecia micacea. The sequence continues at coordinate 11,099,333 of OU611797.1, forward strand.
GTTGGATCATTTAGCTCCCTTCAAAATGGTTGAGCTAAATGGTGCAGATCTATGCGTCATGTTCGTGAACGGGCGCGGTCAGTTGGGGCTGGTCATCACTTAGCTGCCTCGGCTTATTTTGAATTATTTTATTTTGGATTGTTGTTTTGTTACTATTTGCTGTACTCTGGACGCTTTTAACGCGTAAGTTTCTTTTTTTACATCGTTCTCACATAATTATAAATTCAAAATAAATGATGTAACTAATATTTTTGTAAAACTATAATTTAAAAGTGTCCATGGAGTTTCTTGCCCGTTCTTCTCCATAGGTACCTACGCTTTGAAATGGGCAACTAGCTTCATATTTTCTGACTGACCGACTTCTTGACAATTCAAAAGTGCCTGTAAATGGTTTAATTGAAATAAATGCTTTGTGTTTGAGTTTGATCTGTTGTGGTAGTCCGTATTATTAATATCACGTCATGGATATGTTTCCACTGACATTATCAAATTTTCGGGCCCACACATTTGTAAAGTGATCGCCAAAAAATATTAATCTACCTAATACACATCCACGCGGCACAGCAGCGCTCTGGCGAGGACCACGAGGACTGCCGACTGACTGAAAATTTCCGTGCGTGAGCGGCGGAAAGTACAAAATGTATCCGAGCGCTGCGTTCGGGACACTTCGGGATGACGTCATTGACGCTCCGGCGTCATTTCGAAACGCATGCCAGGAATTATTTCCGTCCGGAAAAAGATTTTGTATGAAATGCGTGCATTCAGGTCTCCGAATCTGAACTCCTAATCAGGAAATCGGACGTATGTGGCCAGCCTAAGCTTTGTCCATTTTGAAGTCCAAGTACAGTCAACTACACGTCAGTAGCAGTAAGGGCTGTTTTCGTAGTGAGTGCATGTTACTATTTTTGTAGTGAGTACAAGTTTACTGTTCAAAATAAATAAATTGGCATATCGTTTCCTTTTGGAGTTTTAGGGGGGTTGGATCTACGCTGGCGCTACGCTAACAGTTTCGGATACAGTTTCGGATATCAATGTCTGACAATGACTTGACGACTCGATTTTGTTTGTATTGGCAACATTGCTTTGGAACGAACGAAATCATTCATTCGTAAAGCGATTGACATTTTGACAAAATTAAAAAAAACAATGGTTCTCCGTCAAAGTTACGTTTTGGCCAACAAGGTTGCTAGACGTTTTGTCCAAGGTAAAACCTTTCACAGTTTAATGTTAACAGATAATAATTGTTTTAGTAGCAATCGGTCCGTGATTTTTGTTTTAAGAATTTGTGTTTAATGAGATAAGAAGTTTCTTTCGAACCTGCTAAGAAATAGCTGTGCTCAAAAAGAATCGAACTGTTAATTTTGTTCTAGGCTCGTTTTTGTCCAGCACAATGGGCAGTTCATTTTCAAGATCTTATTCCCCTAACAGTGGACAGTGTCCAGCTGGTCCCGCAAACAGTAAGTAACATTTCATACAAATAAAAAATGTAGGTACTGAAAACAGTTGCATAAAAATATTAGGAAGTTACAAAAATATTTTTTATAAATAAATAATATGAGTTTTAAAAACCTTGCATGACCTTCGTTCTCTTAGTCTCTATGCCGACAAGTTCCTTGAAGCTTTCTACCTTATTATGGAATAAATCTTGTACAGTGGCTATTTCAAAGAACACTTTTTAAATGAAAATTTCACCCTACCACTTAAATCTAACTTAAAAACCGTAATTATAAGGTCTGTAATTAAAAAAAAATCTGACTTCATAATTTAGTAAAAAGAAATCTTAGTATTACAAAGTATTTTATCTGTATGATTTATTGACTAGTCTACAGTAATTATACATAAAGTTGTTGTATTTCTGTAAAATACAAATAGGTAGTCAGATATAGTTCTACAGTTGGTTTCATAGATACTAAATTTAGTCAACTCATCCTATCGCAGTCCACTGCTGGACATGGTGTCTTTCAAGTTTACCAGATAAATTGTTAATCCAACACAATATGCTTAATGCAATTAGTTAATACATAACCTTTACTACCAAGTTATTCTTTTAGGCTGTTTGACTCTCAAAACGTTAAGTCAAACATTCAAGAGAAAATTTCTCAATATGGTTTGGTGCAGATGCAGTGGTTTAGCACAGTAAGGTGATGATCTTTATATAAAAATTGTGAAACATGTAATTTCAGGTAATTTATGAATTTTTCATACAAATTATGCTAATGCTTGTATGAAAAAAGAGAGATCAGTCATCTTTACCTATATAATTTTCGTTAAGAATCTCTCCAAAATTTTGTTTATTTTCTGCATACTATTTGTTATTATTTCATATAGCTTATGGACGAGCATTTAGGAGCGGTTTCGCACTACGTCCGAAGCGCGTATAAAAAAAAATGCCTTGTGCTTAGGCCCCTTTAGACAACAAATCAGTCAATTAAGATCAAGCAAATCATGAGGCAATTATGTTGCATGCAACACTTGCATAGGCGACATACAATCACCGGGCAGGCTACCGCTTGATGGTGAACAGAGCAAAGACCGAAATGATCTCCCATCAAGTCCCGAAATAAGTCAGCTGAATCCCGATCTGAGGTTATCAGACCTTGTTACTAACTGACACGTTTATTTCTCTAGTAGAAGCAGTTTTGGTTTTGCTAGCCATACTCAAAAACTTCTTTTCTTTAGGTACCTACTGCTGCTCTCGCAAACTCGGCCACTAGTTTTCGGGTACAGCAAATTTTCCCTTTTTGGCTAGAATGCTTCTCTTAGATGTCGTCGTCTTTTTTTCACCTTTCGTTTTATTGTTGTACATTGTTTTTAAGTGCATCCATAGAAATGTAAAAAACAGATCGCTGACCAGAATACATCTTATTAGTTTTTGACGGAAAGTAGCGTTGCGAAAGCAAAAACTGAACTGCGAGCGAAGCGAGCTCGAAAAATTTTGCACCTCGGATAGGTTGACACAGTCAAGTGTTCTTTTGACCATTCCTACAGAAAAAGGAGTTATTTTGATGACTTAAGCGCAAAGAGAATTAAGAAAATCCACAATGCAAGAGCACCACGATTTTAACGCAACCAACGTAATAACAATAACGTAAGTAGTTAGACGTCTTGCCGCGCGGCGAGTAATGCTAAAGAGATATCGGTCATTTACGTCTGTGTTCTGCAAGTCCGCAACCAGAGTCCATTTACCTCTCGTGGGTGCTGGAGTCCCCAAGTACCCACGGAGATGGGTGATGGAGTGCTTGCCGCAGTTGTCACGCTCCCCAGAAAAAGAGCAAATATTCCCTAGCGTCGTCTGGTATGCGACATGCGTCGTGACACAATTCAAAGTAGACGTGGAATTGATCGGGCTCGATATTCACTGTCGAGAGAATAATTACATGATGGGGGTACACGTTTTTTTACGCATTTGGCAGCTTTTATAAGCTGGCATCGCAGACGTCAAGTCCAAAAACCTAATATCATTTTAAATGTTTTGTTTTGGGTCGCTATGGTATCGAGCGAGAATATCTAAAATGTATGAAACATTTCCATGACCTTGACTAAAAATTAAAATGACCGCTGCTTGTGGCGACCAGACAGCCACCAATGCCCGAATTGTTGATGTTAGCGTAGATCTCTATCTTTCTTAATATTGTTGTTTTTGTCTCTTATCAGGTGGAACAATATCGCGGATGGATTCTAGCAACAACTATGTTGAATCAGTTGTCTGCAGGGAAAATGACCTCAAAGAGAATGAAATGAAGGTTTTTGATATTGGAGAAGAAGGCAAAGTGTTGCTTGTGAAACAAAAGGGCGAATTTAGTGCAGTAGGCACCACATGTACTCATTATGGTGCTCCGCTCGTGTCCGGAGCGTTGGGAGATGGCAGAGTCCGCTGCCCTTGGCACGGAGCATGCTTTAACATCAAAACTGGAGACATTGAAGATTTTCCTGGCTTCGATTCGTTACCTTGCTACCAAGTTACAGTCACGGAAAAGGGAGAAGTTAAGGTAAGTCATTTGTTTGACAGCTACTTTACAATAGAGACACATGGATCATGGACGTGTATTATAACATTAAATATTTTGGCGTCGTTTTAAGATCGGCTTTTGCACAACAGGTCCCGAGTCGTACGAAATTTGTATAGCCAAAACATGAAGTTTGTCTGTAAACAAATCAAAATTTAAATTTATTTATTTGTAAATCCATGATACTGAAGGAATCCTAGCGTATTTTCCCTTACAATGTGTTTTTTGAGAACAGCTTGCATAGCATAAAGGCTGTGAACTAACATAAATAAATGTATAGAACTAAACAGATGTCGCGGTCGCGGTCGTCCAAAGTTGGGTGGAGGTTGTAACGCCCGAGCGGAACGAAATAGAGGTCGGGCGTTGGGGCCGCGTGATCAATAATTATTAGCGTCTTACATGACATGACAAGCTGAAGACAAATATGAACTGTTTTTACCTAGACTCTGTTGTTTGTCTTCGTGTAAAATTCACGATAAAATCGTAAACCTAAACCGAAACATTTCAGTAATACATAGGTATTAGAAAATATTTGCAAACTCGGCCCCTTTCTTCCCAAAAGAACAATGCAAAAACTTCAGTTTTGTTCTTTAGTGCCTATCTCAGTTTAGGTTGACGATTATCGTTGTCAAAAGACATGGTTTTGTGAGAAGCACATCAATTATATTTTATAAAAAAAGGAGTGTTTTGATAATATTAATTGACGTGCTTCTCACATATGAATCGGTCTACTATTGATAGAAACTACGATTAACCGTCTTTGGTTAAAGATAGAAGATAGTACACTAATTTTAACCCCGATCAGTATCAAAAATCATTGGCTGATTAAGCTTTTTTGTATACTTGATCGTTGTTAATCTTGACCTCAAATGCACTGTGATATCTATCGAGTACTAACTGAACCGTTGAGAATACGAAACATTTTTTAGAGGTGCACTTCAGGTAAACTTGTACTTCTTATCATACGTGTGTCGATGCGCTCAAACCAAGCCCCAATCTCTTAACAATATAAATTCCAAAACGTGACGGGTGTGCACAACTTACTCACTTCTGGCATTTAGTTCTGTAGAGCCTGACCCTGAAAGCGCTCGTGGCGCTAGCGACAGGCACTTGTGTCTGAATTACCTCAATTATAATAGACAGAGTAGTTCCTACAGACAGAGGCTTACAACCAAGTATAAAACCTGGTTGTTAGGTCTGTAGTCTGTCTTTTGCCACCAAACAAAAGACAGGCGTATGTTGTAACAACAGAGTAGTCTATCTGACTGATTGAGGAAGCGGCGGATTTGACGCTGAAGTCATATTTAATAACTAGTTCTACCCGTGACTTCGTCCGCGTGAAATTTCTTGCTCCCCCGACCCACCCCGCCGCATCGCATCGCATCGCCCGTCCGCGCTGTTACTTCGTTTTCGCTTAGCGTTATTTCTGACTTTTTTTCTTTTTGCTCGGCTCCAAAGGGTCCTAGCGTGATGTTAAATAGCCTATAGCCTTCCTCAAGAATTGAGCTATCAAATGCAAATAGACAACAAAACAACTCTGACTGGTATTTCCAGAAATTAGCCTAGTTTAGCGCCTTATCGAAAAAGACTGTACGCTTCATAACTAGCGTGTTTGTTATCTCATTTGAGTCCGTGACTGATGATCTTATCTGCCACAACAACTGTATGTAGGCAGGCGCCTTACCTGCATAACTAAACAATAATTGTAAATAGCAGGCAAATAAATTTCCTCCTCTTTACCTACAGAACCACAAGTTACTCTCGCAATGTTAATCTCGGAATTTACATATTTTTACAAGCCTATTAGCATTGGTGTATACGGTACACCCCTACGTTGCCCTAGTTCTTCCTGAGTTCCAAGTTAGAATATATATTAAAATATTTGCAATAAGACTAGTGATGATGTAATTTATGTAACCTCGGGCTAGGGTATTATGCTTTGCTGAATGCTGATGCATAAACTTAAATATTCTACGTGTGTCGTGTTGTGCATTTCGCAGTTTCTGGCCAAAACCCGACGCACTGACGCACACCATCTGTTCTTCTTATCCATAGTGACTATTTTTCCTCGTGCTGTTAAACTTGTTAGTTTTTGCCTATGAGTTCTGGCCGACGAGTGAAGACCGACGTCACCAAACCCAGGGTGGGCCAAGCCTGCCACCCACTTTCTGGGCCCTTATTCCAACTACGCTCTAGCTTCAGTGACCTTTCATTTGTCACCCGATGACTTTTCAAATACCAGTATTCAAAGTTCAACTTTATCACAAGGCCATCCATTACGCTCTATGGGCTAATTTGTCAAGTTTATACTACAAATAAGTAGTTTTGGAGCCGCAGACATGATTAGTGACTTTCGGCAGACAGAAAAGCAGCGGCGGGGTGGGGTTCCATATCTGTTGAATTTGTGATGCTAAAATCATTCTTCCTAAGACCGCATCCTTGGAAATAGAGTCACATCGCTAATGGTTACGTTAACTAAAACTGTGTAAGTAATTGTATTATTATTCGACCCGCCCGACAGACGAGAGTACCTACCGCACTTGTACATTACTGGCAGGATTCGGTCTCTACATATCTCTGATTTGGATGCAGTGTGCAACCGCACTTAGGTAATGTATTTTTCCCATATCAACACGCACGCTAAATAAGATTTAAGGAACTTCAAATTGATGATAGAAAAGACAGCTCTAAAAAACAAAATCCTGGGACATCCTGGGGATTAACTCGAAATATGTTAGTGTTTGCAGCACGCTGTCTTGTCCGTCCCTTTTTCGAGTAGATCATCAATTCATCATCTTTTATAACCGAATTAAAAAAAGGAGAAGGTTCTCAGTTTGTCGGAATTAATGTTGAGTTTTTTAAATGTAGAGTAAATGTGTTCCTAGTAATATTCCCCAATTACTCGAAGATGGCTGGACCCATTTGGAAATATCGGTTTTTGTTTAAGCGGTATATTTCGCAGGTGGTCTTATTGTCTTCAGCGGGGCAATTGCGTAACACATTATCAATCGGAATCGGTTTCTTTTTGACAGTTCAACAACATTCGTTGAGTTATTTGCGTGTTGAGCAGACACATTTTTCGAACTTATGAAGCAATGAATTAGCAATTTGCTTCAAAATGATTCAGATTCCGATTGATAGTGTGTTACGCAATTAGGGTGCTGGTCAGGATCTGCTGATGGGATTCAAGGGAAATCGAGAGAACTCTTCAAATATTATAGACACATCTATAGCGATTTGGGTATTTTCTGTTGTGGGACAACTAAAAAGTGAAAATATAAACTTCTGACACACTGGCACGGAAGCATAAAGATTTTTTGTAGACGGTCGAATTCGTACTGTTTCCAGCTTCTTGTCTACTAAGGGCTTATTTATTTATACAGGAATATTTTTTATTCAGTGCGCAAAATTTGGCAAAATAAACTTGGATGAGTTTTATTAAACATCAATTTTTTATTTTGATATGTCTTAGTACAAAAAAATAAAGTTATCGTTAACCAAAGATGTTTACTTTGATATTGATTTTATGGATAAAGTTATCGTTAACCAAAGATGTTTACTTTGATATTGATTTTATGGCTACTCGCCCGGCGCGTGGCGAAGCGAACCGCGCTATGTACGGACGCCAGCACATTCAACTTTGAACCTTATTGTTTAGCGATAAAGTTCAAAATGTATTAAAGAAATTTGACAGATTGTGTATAGCTTGATGTGCTGGTGACGTTTGTAGAGTGTACCTACCTATCAGCTGTGCGCTCTTGGATCTCGCTCGATGAAATGGAAAATGGTTTCTTCGATTTCGACCGCCAGTCGAGGTCTGCCTGCCAGACCCTTGTGCGTGATTCGGGGTCCTGAATTGACCATGATCAAGCAGCCTTTGAGAGGCTGCTAAAATGGTTCTTTCATTAGGGCCCGCAGGGTTAAGGATACCATGGGCTCGCATTCGAGGTACGCTCTCCGTCGCATACATTCTGCGAGCTGCTCGTAAACTTTCACCACTTAATAAATACACTCGCACCATCTCATAAAACTCGCGGTTACTAAAGTCCGACATCGTGACCGGTAGGTACGAGTACGACACACGTGTGGCGCGGGGGTTGCACGGGAAAGCGATTGGACGCGAGGTCACGAAGCGCATGCGATGAGCAGACTGTCGTGTCGGGGTTGGGAACACGGGACTCCGGCTGTGCTCCGGCGGCGGCGGGCGGCTGCCCGGGCACCACTCTGCCGCCGGGGATTCCCCCGCTGCAACTTCGCCACGTGCGTCCATCACCCGGCGCGCGCGCCCATTGTTATTATTACGAATAGATAGTGTCCATATTTTACTGATTTAGAGTCGGATAAAAAAGTGAAAAAAAAGTTTTAAACTAATAATGGAAATGTGTTCTATTACTGATACTGAACCACCAAAATTTTTTTGCGCACTCCTTAAAAAATATTCCTGTATATACTTTTTTGTACACCAGAAAATACATAACAAAAAAATACGATTATTAATACAAAACATACAATGGGCGGCCTTGAGGCCTACCACAAGCTCTTAACGCGATCCATTTTAGGACCTAAACTGAACTGTTCTTCTAATTCGTACCATGACGTCAGTTTAACGATTCAATTTAGGCCGTGCCATCTGCTGACAGCGATTGTCCCAAACTGAGTCGCAAGTTTTGGTTTCATTCATACTTGTTTGATACCATGACGTCCATAGAGCAGCTCAAGCGATGCAGTTTAGGAACCTAAACTGAAATGTCTTGTTTTTTAATCGTTTTTAATTAGATCATGGTAAGCCACCTGATCGCCTTTTGCGATCTCTTCCAGGCAACCTTGGAATTACTTACTTAGGTACTTGGAAATGGAATTGCTTATCTTTTAAGGGGACTACATGACCTAAAGCGCGGTCACTGTCGGACTGCATAGAAAAGAAAGAGAAGCGCGATGACACAACGCTGGTAATTTATTGCAAAATATGAAGCAATCTCAGACCAACAAAAAAAGATAGACAGCGCGCCGCGAAAAGTGAAGCCACCTTTTTATCTATGTGTGTATTGAAGGGTTGCCATTTGTTAAATTTTTTCCCTATAATTTGGGGATATTTGTGTGGGTAGGAACTAGTATAATATTGTACGAGTATTGTTGAGTATGGTATAGTACCTCAATTGTTTAGATTTTAGAAGGACTTCTATAAAAAAAAACAACTCATATTTTCAATCAACTTTATTACATATTATTATATTATTTATTTTTAATTTCATTATTAATTGGAAACCTAAAATATTAAATACATATAAAAAGAAAATGGGAATATAACTCGAAGTAAGAAATCATATTTATATGTATACTTAGATTAATCGAATGGGGAAATTTTAAATCGTCTTATGGCAACTTCCGCACTTTATGTCACTGCTTTCGTTCGTTGAGGTTTTTTGTTCCAAGTAACCTAAAATTCATAGATAAATAATAAAGAAACGATGTTATTTCAAGTACTTATAAGTGAAAAGCGATTCCGTGAGACTTTTTGTGTGATTTTGCAACTTTTCACTACACAGGAAGGCATAATTATATTTTTTAAATCTATGTTATCTTGACGACGACTTGTGACAAACTAAGAGCAATGAGCATGGTTTTAGTGTAGGTGTGTGTGTGAGCGTGTATGTTTACTTGCAGGAGCACGGTTTTATGGCTTCACTTTTGATGTTTGCGGCGCGCTGTCTATCTTTTTTTGTTGGTCTGAGGAAGCAATTATCTATTTACAAAAAAAATATATTGTTTGGACTAAAAAATTAAAACACTAGTGCTTTAGTATGTTGCTTTTAGAATAATTTGACAAAAAATCAGAATGATTGTATGTATTAGGTATATTAGTATGGTTTTTATTGTAAAAAGAAAGTTTTTTAGAGGTATCTTCATGATTTTTTTCTATCGTATCAAATTAGTTGTATTATGTTTTCAACACACTATCTACCTAGAATATATATCCTGAAGAATATATTTTTTATTTTTATTTTGTTTACTGTAGTCGATCATACACTTTTAGGCCTTATAAAACTTGCGTTTTTTGCGTTTAGGCCCTGTAATCCTCTTAATAGTAGTTGCTTCGGTAATTAATTGGCACTTAGGTTGCTATTCGATCTAATAGATATTATAATAATTATAATATTACCCCATCGCCGTATCTCTACGTTGACGTCGTGGTGGGGCTTGCGCGCTCCGAACCCTGGGCCTGTGCCGGAAGAGTTTACTCTCCGGAATGGGTCTAAGGTGAGGAGCCAGACCAAGAGAGATACAGAAACCCGCAGGGCAGCATGTGGCGAGCTGTTGGGCAGTAGCGACCCCACGGACCCTATCTCCCGGGAGAAGTCTTGTTCCTCACCTCTGGCTTGCCTTTATTGGCCGGCTGGAGTGAAAAATGACGAGGAACAGAGCTCCCACCTCATTCTTGCCTTTATTGGCCGGCTTGAGTGGAGATTCGCAAGAGCAAACGTGCTCGGAGGAAGGAAGTATTCCAGTAAGATGCTGGTAGGGATCTTGACCGTACTTCCGGGATTGTCCTGATAGCCGTGGAATACCTCTCCACTCCTCATAAGCACCTCAGGACATGTTGCCCCCTTGTCGCTACGTCACTATGTGTTAGCGACCGTTTCCGGGGGCCCATTATTGAGTGTGCAAGTCACCCTCTGCCATTTTATCCGTGTATATATAAAACATTGATCAGGCAGGGGTCATAGTTCTTCCATAGTTCTTGGTAACCAGTCCACTTCAGCCACCCAAACCCATAGTCCAACTTTTTATTTTTCCTATCCTACAATAGTCCTACACCAACCGGGGGTTATCCTTGGGTGCACTTGCATAGTGCATACAGGGATAATCGTCGGACGGTGCCGCATTTCATTAAAATTTCTTAAGGCTGAACACTTCGCGAGCTCGAACTCGATGGTGGGCGTGGCCAAAAAGCACGCTGTCTCACCCGGCATCGTGTCTGACAGAGATAGTATCAGTGATGAGCAGTTAGACGATAGTCTACACACACAACTTCTAGTTCACACTCACAAACACCGTTCCGAACTGAAACGACACGTTAGACGATGCACACATGCACAATAACACTAGTGTTTACATTCTCTTTGACATGCACCGCCATTCAACAGTTATCGCTCGCCCGACGCGCAGTCGGTCGGGCGAGTGATATTATTACCTACTGTTTATGCCGTACCTATTAGATAATAATAAAATTGTAATTATTACCATTATAGTTGACTACCTATATTGTTTTCAAAATTATTTACTTACTTGTCTTATTTTTTTTATCAATACCCAAAATATTAGGTAAACAATCTTGATTCTTGACACATAATTATTTTTATCTAAATAAACTGTTAAAAAATCTAGTGTTTTTTACAAACGAATTAATAATAATTTGAGTAAGTTCTAGAGTTTTATGAATTTCAAGACAAGTAACACGGACAACGTAGTACCTACATAGGATACTCGCAGACGTAGGCTAAGGTAGGTAGGTACTTACCTACATTTTAGCGCCCACGAGCCCACGACACGAGACGGTTTGTGTTATTTTTGGTGGGGTAAGTAATTATAACAGTAGGTACCTACTAGAGAGACCAGTGGTGGCCAAGTGGTATCGGCCGCGACTTACGAGTTGTAGGTCGTAGGTTCGAACCCAGACAGGCGCTTTACTTTGTGTAAATTATTTCACCACCACTGCTCTCAAAAATGGTGAAGGAAAACATCGTGAGGAAACCGGCATGTCCTAGAACCAAAAATTAGAAGACATGTGACATCTACCAACCCGCACTGGGCCCGCGTGGTGGATTACGGCCCACTTCCTCTCACAGAGAGGAGGCCTTGTGTCCCAGCAGTGGGAACATTATAGGCTGATTATGTATGTATTATGTACCTACTAGGTATGCAGATAAGTATAATAATATTCTATTGGGTAAACTATGATAATCCCACATGATGTTATGTTCATTTATTACGTAAGACGATTTGAGGGGGGAGGGGGGGTTATAACAAGTCTTATTTTTTCTTACGTGGGGGTGAGAGGGGTCTAGACTGTTTATTTTATTTATTTATTTATTTTACTATTTATGTACACACATATATAAACAGACAAGAAAGAACAGAACAGAAAAATAGGTACAAAGGTGATGCTTATTTCATAAGAAATCTCTTCCAGCATACTGTTCTTAGTAGATCACAAAAGTAAACAAAAATTATAAGTTTTTCATTTTTTGCTAGGTACTTTTCTATGCAATTTTGGTAGATACTGATCTTACGTAAGATTAAAAAGGGGGGAGGGGGTTCATCCAAGTCTTTTTTTTGTTACGTAGGGGAGGGGGACAGAAAGTGGTAAAATTGTATTACGTAATAAATGAACAGCCTAGGTACCTAACCTAGAACCTACGTGAACCTATTACATCCGTGGCAAGTCGCCGACTCCGTACATCATGTAGGAACATACGTCTTTTTTGTTATCTGGGGACATCTACCTATTGTACAGACGCCAGCACATCAACCTACTACAATCTGTCAAATTTCTTTAATAAATTTTCAACTTTATTGCTGAAGGCTAAGGTTCAAAATTGATTGGGGAAATCTGACAGTTTCGGGTAGGTTGATGTGCTGGCGTCTGTTTGCCTACCTACAGAAAATTGAATGAAATTATTTCGCAAGTAAATAGAATGAATCAATGAACCAAGTAGGTAATATACAGCAGGATTTTTTTTTTGAAAATAATGTCGTCGGATGATGGGACATACTTTACGCACAAAACACCCACTGCCGCCGTTTTATGCTTTACGATTACGTGATGAAAGTATGCATCAATATAAACAACTTTTACTATGAGGCCAACCTTGCCTGCCAGCTGACTTTTTTTCATATTTCAGGGTTGGTCCCATAATGAAAGTTGTTCGTATTCATGACTACTGTCAAATCACCTGGTAGGTATAAATTAATGATAAACCCTGAGCGTATGATTAGTGTACCTACGGTGTCGCGAGCGCACATCATAGGTATGTAGTATGTAGGTAGTAGGTATCAAACTCGTAACGTTGAGTGAGTAGCGGTAGATTGCTACAAGGGTTGTCAGTTGCTTACTCCATTATTACGAGTATAAGGGTGATTTTGTAGTGTGTTAGGGTAGGTTTAGGTAGGTATATCTATTAATGAAACACTACTATAAAATAAAATATAAATGTTTATTATCACTAATAATAACAATAGATTTAAAACACTAATAACTAAAATGCGCGGCGTGAAAGAAAGAAAGAAATTGCATGCATTTGGCGTTGAGGTTTGTAGCGGACTGGCGAGGGCGTCCGAGGGGCGCAATCCGTGCGCAGAGATTGCTTTATGTACAGACGCCAGCACATCAACCTACCCGAAACTGTAAAATTTTCCCAATCAATTTTGAACCTTATGCTTTAGCAATAAAGTTGAAATTTGATTAAAGAAATTTGACAGATTTTAGTAGGTTGATGTGCTGGCGTCTGTACTTCTGCTTGACAGATATTCTGCTCGAATGACTCTAGTGTCGATCTGAAAAAAATATAGATTATATAAGTGAAGACAATTACAAGACCAATCCAACCACACACCATCCCAGACCCATCCTCACAATAAACTGACCCAGTTAAAAAACCACTTCAAAAATGTTTAATTTTGGTCTACGTGAATTTGAGGGAATGGTCGTTATCAGTGTATAATTGACATATTAGGTCGTTACCTAATATGTCAATTATACACTCAAAATAATACTTACGGTTGGGACGTATCCAGTCCAGGAGGAATGTTTTCTGTATTCAAGAAACATCCCCTCAATGTTCTTTTGAACTTCTTCTTGCGATGGGCACTTAGTTTTAGGCACCCTTTTCTTCCCATTCGTCAATTCTCTTTTGGATCTGTTCCAAAAAAACCAAAATTATACATATACAGTGTCAAATTAAATTAGCAAGCGAAACTCCGCAGACTTGATGGGTATCGATATCTAACCATGATAAAACAAAAAAAAAATATTTGACGACTTTTTAGTGGAGTCAACGACCGCACTACCGCACAGTGTAGGAGGCACTTGTAAATATAAGTTTAAATATACAGTTTTTTTTTATGTAAACTTCACACACGTGATTGGTATCGATTACTCAATACGATAAAACAAAAGAAAACAGATTTTCTATCTTATACTTCAAGTAACAACTCTAGAAGCGGTCGTTGACCCCCAAAAAATACATCAAATATTTTTGATTTTTATTTTATCATGTTTAGATAACGATACCCATCACGTCGGCAGAGTTTCGGTGGCTAATTTAATTTGACCCTGTAATAATAAAGTAATATACCTACACACTATTATTTATTTATTTTATAAAAGTAATGTATTTATACATAATTACATATACCTTTTTTTGTACTAGCTTTTGCCTGCGATTCAGTGGGTTTGGGATAGCACAAAAAGTTTTTTTCGTCTTTATAATAATTATTAATAAAGAATTACTAAACTATAAACAGTCACATAATAATTTGTGCCTATGATAGGGTACCTTCTTGTGTAGGTACCTACCTACCTACACTAAACACCGCGCCGCGCCGCGCCGCACGCTTGTGTTTACATTCTCATTGCCGCCGGCCGCGCGCCGCGCCCGCGCCTGTCACCAAACCCCGAGCACCAAGTCTTAGCTAGCTATAGGCTACTAGGACCCTTAGGAGTTGAGTAGTAATAGCGCAGACAGGCGATGCGATGCGACGCGGTGGTTGGGGGTTAACAAAAAATTTCACACGGACGAAGTCGCGGGCAGAAGCTAGTTATATTATAACAAAAAATATGCTCGAGGAGGTCCCTACCGAAATAGGTTAGTTCTAAGAAATTGTACGACTTACCCTTTGTTTATTTGTAGTCCTTCAATCAACCAACACAACTTCACTGACACAGCGTCCACTCAAACCAACAATTCCGATTTCAAATGAAAATACGGAGTCCAAATTGTAGTGCGAAGTCAAACAGATAATGTAGGTAGTATCGAAATCCAAAGTTCAAGCCAGGGGTCAATGTAGTGTTTACGTGCGAATGATAATAATAATTTATAGTGCACGGGAGTTTAGTCTACATACGTACGAACGACGTAGGCCGCAGCAGCAGACTGAGTCGAATCGAAATAGTTCGTAACGCGCGTGAGATATTGTGCATGTGTGCGTGAGCGTCTACCCCCGCACCGCGCCGGGGGGAACATTATTGAGTGAAAGGCACGATCATTCCATAGTAAAACGTGCGCGTAAAAATTACGAAACGTCCTTTGGAAAATCGAGTTTTATGAAAAAACCACTGCATAAGTCAATTACAAATAAAGCTTATTGAACTCTTCGATAATTGAACTTTGTCGGTACGGTTTTTGTTTTGAAGATTTTGTCCATATTTTATTACTTATTTACATCCAAAGTTACGTTAAAATTAGCAAGAAAAACGAAACTTTGTTGGCTCATAACTTTTTAATGGCTTATTATTTTACTATTCTGTTTCCGTACAGACACAATTAATAATAAGACAAAACGATACAATGTTTAACTTTGGATGTACAATGTCAAACAATGGAGTAATATTCTCCCGAAGTTTGTATGGAGAAATTTCGAAAAGTGTGCTCTTAAGGGGCCTCTGCGAGTTGGCTTCGGCCCCTCGTACGCCTTCCAAAGGACCGGGACCCCATGGTCCCGAGATATATAAATTCAAAAATAAATCCTAACTAATATTATAAATGCGAAAGTAACTCTGTCTGTCTGTCTTTCTGTCTGTCTGTCTTTGCTTCACGCCTAAACTACTGAACCGATTTGTGTGAAATTTGGTACAGACATAGTTTGGAACTTGAGAAAGGACATAGGATAGTTTTTATTACAAAAAATAAAATAAAAAATAAAATTTATTCCGGACATACAGCGCCATCTATTGGTTAAGAGTCGGCATCAATTCAGTACTGAAAATTCATCGGAAAAATGTAAATAAATAGTAAAAAGGTATGAAAATACACACATCAAAAGTGTCTAGGGATCAAGCATTTTTATGCGGATTTCTTGAGATTGAGATGTGGCTTTGTAATAAATTTATGATTTTATAAATTTATATGGATCCTTTTTGGTGCATTTCATAATTTGAATCAGGAACTGTGAATCAAATTCGAGTAAAAGATGAAAATCAGCTGTCAATATTTTCCCTATAAAAACATACAACGCATTGAAGACATTATTAGTGCTACTGTTTCCCTACTACTGATTAAAACCAACGTTATTATGGAGCGGCGACGTTATTTAAGCAGGGAAGAAATGCTCAGAGCCGTGGGAATGATAGAAGCTGGTTCCCGGCAACGTACTGTGGCTTTAGCTCTGAATACAAGTCAGAGTGTTATCAGTCGACTTTGGACACGTTACCGAAGCACTGGTACCGTGGCTGAGCGCCATGGAGGACGGTATCGCTGCACCACACGGAGACAAGACCGATACATTCAAATCTTAACTCGAAGAGCTCCAACAATAACCGCCATGATGTTAGCCGTGAGGCTTCATCACTCTTCAGGGAACTTAATTAGCGACCAAACAGTCAGAAACCGCTTGCATGAAGTGAACCTTCATTCCCGAAGACCGCTACGGGTACCACCTATAGCAATGCACAATCGTAGGATTCGATATCAATGGGCTCTTGAACACAGAAATTGGGCAGAAGAACAATGGCGTTTCGTGTGCTTTTCTGATGAGTCTCGTTTTGGTATGAGACCGGATACAAGACGTATACGACACTGGAGAACCCCTGGACGCCAACAGCGATTAAAATCCTGCCAGGAAGTCCATCCTTATAGTGGTGGAACCATCATGTTATGGGCGGGTATTTGGATCGGCGGAAGAACTGAGTTGATTTGGATCAGAGGCAACCTCAACGCTCAAATTTATGCTGAGACGATTGTATCAGACGTCATCGTTCCTCTACAAGTGCAAATCGGTCCCTTATTTCAGTTAATGCATGATAATGCACGACCGCACACCGCAAGAGTTGTAAGACAGACTCTCGCCGCAGCTAACATCAATGTCCTGCCCTGGCCTGCTCAGTCGCCAGACTTGAACCCGATTGAGCATGCATGGGATATGCTACAGAGAAGAGCTCTGCCGAATATGGAGGGTATCCAGTCGCAAGAAGACCTTTTTTTGTTGTTGCAACGAACATGGGCTGCCATTCCACAGCGTGATTTGGATGAACTCATTTTGAGTATGCCAAACCGATGTTCTTGTGTTGTTAGTGTTCGCGGTAGAAACACGGATTATTAATTGTTTAAGTTACCCAATAAAATTTTAAAGAAAACTGTTATTTCAGTCTTTTTTTCGAACTTTTGTGTTAGTGGTTCAAATGTCAAAAATCCCTTTATTAGGAAAATGGCAAATTTCTTTATTAATGCAAAGGTGACTTGGTTTATCGTTACTGTGACAAACGAAAACACTTTATTTGATGAATCCTTAAAGAAAATTTTAATTAATATCAATCAGGAGAAAAGTTATTGCAAAAATATATGTTGATCCCTAGACACTTTTGATGTGTGTATAATATAATACAACTTTTAGTACAAAGAAAATGCTCTAACGGAGTATAGATAATTCTATTAGTACCTACTATATGTCGAGTTGGTGATCGCGCAATGGTGTCGATCGTTACACGAGTTCGGTTCATGCTATTGTTTTAATTCATCGGAAAAAAGTAAATAAATAGTAAAAAGGTATGAAAAAAATAATATCAATATAATAAAACTTTTAGTACAAAGAAAATGCCCGAACGGAGTATAGATAAATAATCCGAGTTGTCACTATGCTCGATAGATGGCGTTGGGATCGAAATAGATCGCGCTATGGTTTCGTTACACGCATTTGGTTGGGTTCCACATTTCATTTTTGAAGAGATCCCGCGAGATCGGGAACTATGTGGGTAAAAACAAAAATCTGCCGGAAGTCACTATTCCACGCGAACGAAGTCGCGGGCAAAAGCTAGTAATATTATAAATGCGAAAGTAAGTTTGTTTGTTTGTTACGCTTTCGCACTAAAACGGCTGAACGGATTTGGATAAAATTTGGCACATGGGTAGGCCATGACCTGGAAACGGACATAGGCTTCTTTTCATCCTGGATCGCAGACGAAATCGCAGGCAACAGCTAGTTAACAATAAATGTAGGATGACAACTATTTTTAATATTTTCATAGTTTATCTTAGGTACGTATCGTATTACGTATTAATTTTCTTTATCAGAAGTTTAAAAGCGGATATAATATTTATGATGGTTATCTTGTGATAGAGGACTAGCCCATAATTGCAGGTAGGTATTAGGTATAGCGTGGGTTTTTACCACAGATATAGATCGCACCGCATGATTCGATATTTCTGTGATAATTACCGACGTAAAAAAAAGGAGGTTATCAAATCGGCACGTATATTTATGTAATATTATTGGAACTGCAATATATTCACATATGACAATCTATTAGGGCTTCCAAACAAATATACAAAGTTTTATAGATGTATGTATGTATGTTTTTCCTCACATTTCTCCACAACTATTAATCGGATCGTGAATTCGTGACCATTTTTTTTAATGGCTTTCATTTACTTCAACTTAGGGAACAGTGCAAGTTTCATAATGAAATGTGGCACCAACCGACGATTATCCCTGTATGCACTATGCAAGTGCATCCAAGGATAACCCCCGGTTCGGGTAGGACTATTGCAGGATATGGAAAAATAAAAAGTTGGACTATGGGTTTGGGTGGCTAAAGTGGACTGGTTACCAAGAACTATGGAAAAACTATGCCCCCTGCCTGATAAATGTTTTATATATACACGGATAAAGTGGCAGGGGGTAATTTGCACACTCAATAATGGGCCTCCGAAAACGTTCGTTAGCACATAGTGTCGTAGCGACAAGGGGGCAACATGTCCTGAGGCGCTTATGAGGAGTGGAGAGGTATTCCACGGCTATCAGGACAATCCCGGAAGTACGGTCAAGATCCCTACCAGCATCTTACTGGAATACTTCCTTCCTCCGAGCACGTTTGCTCTTGCGAATCTCCACCCAAGCCGGCCAATAAAGGCAAGAATGAGGTGGGAACTCTGTTCCTCCTCATTGTCCACTCCAGCCGGCCAATAAAGGCAAGCCAGAGGTGTGGAAAATGACTTCTCCCGGGAGATAGGGTCCGTGGGGTCGCTACTGCCCAACAGCTCGCCACCATGCTGCCTTGCGGGTTTCTGTATCTCTCTTAATCTGGCTCCTCACTCTAGACCTGTTCCGGCAAAGTAAACTCCTCCGGCACAGGCCTAGAGTTTGGAGCGCCCAAGCCCCACCACGACATCAACGTAGAGATACGGCGCGGCGCGCGGTGGGGTTATTATTATTATAATCATAATATATTAGTGTAGATAGGGCGTACTATCTACAGTTTGCACTCATTTTGCGGTACAACTTTAATCAACAAAATGCACACTACTTATCAAATAATATATAAAGAATGGATTCACTTAATATCGCTATTACAAATTCGTAATAAAACTAAACAGACGTTTCACTGTTTCGTATCTTCGCTAAATTTCAAAATGACTACAACTTTCAAGTGTTCTAAACGTGAATTATTACTTCCATACATCGAAGGAAGAAAAAAAACTTGAAGCTTCAACAACAGTTTTAAAAGAAAACTATCATGTTTCTGAAGACAACATCTGTTTTATTATCAGTGATATTCAAAGGAAACTTATTCCCATCTTTAATAGACGATGGGCAGAAGTGTCGAGGAAAAAGGATTCATTTTTAAAAAAGAACAGAAATTGGTTGGATTCAGAATATTTGGTAAGTTTACCAAACTCGGATGAAGTAACACCTAATTTGACTCCATCTACTTCTTCTGGGAAACGCGGAAGACCCTGTGTCTCTTATGGGGACTCGTCAGAATCAACCAAAAAAAGAAAAATACTGCGCTGCTTAGTGAACATGGCTTTGAACACATCTACAATGCCTTTGCTCAGGGACTACGTTCAATAGGAGAAGGAATCGAAGCAAATCTAGCGGAAAAACTAAGGCTTGCTGATAGTGATATAAAGTCTATATTTTAATCTCTTAGATAACGCAAGCCAGATTACAATGCTAATCGATCAAGAGGCATTGTTTTTCATTGATTTAGATTTAACGAAAGCACAATATACCTACTTCTTTAAGGAATTTAACTAACGAGCGGAACTGTTTTAAATTTCCACCATATTATAAAATACAAGAAGCCAAACAGAGATGTTGCCACCATCTTCAGCAATAGAAATTACAAATACACATGCAAAAATACTGAATCTTCAAGATTTATTGGACCACACTGCAGCTAGGATTTTGGCTATAAATTCGGTGTATAAGACTGAATTGAGTCATTTAGTTTTATTCAATAAATGAAGATGTGATGGTTCATCTGGTCAGAGTCAGTACAAATAAAAACTTCCAGAGGAGTCTGAACTGATTGCTGATGCAAATTTGTTTATTACATCTTTAGTGCCTATCAAATTAATCAATTGTCTGGCAAAATCCAGTGCCTTCGTCAGCCCGTTTTTGTCGACCTATATTAATAGAATTTTGCAAAGAAACTCCTGAAAAAACTAAAGCTGTTGTGGATGAAAAAAAAGCGAAAAAAACTAGAAAAGAAAACTCTAGTTCAACATCGTTTTCGTGAGGAGCTAGGGTTGATCATCGACAAACCTTGACAAGTAAGTGGTAATACCAATGACGGTAATACTGCTAAAAGATTTTTTTACAATGTAGAATGTTCTGCTGAAATCACAGGAGTGGATATAAATTTGATTAAAGGGCTTTACATAATTTTACAAGCTCTTTCATCTGGTATAATGGTAAATGCTGAAAAATTTGGCAATTATACCATGGAAACTGTCAGAATCTATGTGAACAATTATGATTGGTACTACATGCCATCTTCAGTACATACAATTTTAATTCATGGTGAATTTGCTGTGCTTCCTATTGGTCAACTTTCAGAAGATGCGCAAGAATCCCGCTATAAGGATTATAAAAGAAATCGGCTACATCATGCCAGGAAGTGCTTTCGTACGGCTACAAATGAGGATGTATTTCATACTCATATAGATATAGAAAAACATTTAGCAGAAGTGTGAAGTCACTTGATGAAGATACCCTAGATCTTTTAAAAATGAACGAACTCATTTTGGAACCCACAGTTCACCAAATATAACTAAGCAACTGTACAGACGCCAGCACATCAACCTACACCTAACTGTCAAATTTTCCCAATC
This sequence comes from Hydraecia micacea, assembly GCA_914767645.1. Taxonomy (NCBI): domain Eukaryota; kingdom Metazoa; phylum Arthropoda; class Insecta; order Lepidoptera; family Noctuidae; genus Hydraecia; species Hydraecia micacea. The sequence goes on from OU611797.1 coordinate 11,120,670, forward strand.
AACATTGAACCTTATGCTTTAGCGATAAAGTTGAAAATCTATTACAGAAATCTGACAGATTGTAGTAGGTTGATGTGCTGGCGTCTGTACATTATGCTTCATATTAAGATACATCATTTTTATAGTAGGTATTAAGTTTACTTAGAAATTTCGTAACTTTAAATGTTTTAGAGATAAATATTTGTAATCATAATTTTAATTACTTACTTATTTAAATACTAAAGAGCTATATTACTATTGTTTTATGATAAACTAATGTAATTATACATTTTTATTCATAATATAAATAGTGTTGTCCTTAAGGAAATAAATAAAGACCATTTGTAAAAGTTTTTCTTTTATATATATATTGTTTTAATATTTATACTTTAATAAATTGATTGCAACTGAACTTTATCTAAAGCCTTATTTAATACTCTATGAATGTGCAAACATTCAAGCGTCTTTCTTGAAAAAGAAGGAAGTTATCAATTTTTGATCTGAAACAGACCTCGATTTTCCATAGTGCGCCATGACGGTCTCGGACTACTATGCAAGAGAATCACCCAGACTATTTGGTTTTAAAAACACAGTTTTGCTTCGGCAATTCCGCTGACAGATTTTCCAATGAACAGATTTCACTAAAGGATTCTACTACTACGTTTTTGTTCTGTGCCATAATTGGTTGAATGAAACAGTTTTAGACGGGGCTGCAACTATTCGACAATGAACAATAACTGAGAGACAGACACAGAAATTTAGAAAGGCAGTGTTTCATTCAAACTAATTACCACAATAACAAATACATAGTGTGGTAAGACATACCGGTCCTCAAAAACTGTTTCACACCACAAATGTATCACTTGTCATGTATGCTATTCTTAATATTTTACTTAAATTCTGTTTCGAAGAAAGGTATAGTTTCAAATGTGGGAAGAGATCCCTATTTTGTCTTCTATTGTCTCACCTGTCTAAAAAAAGATTCTGGTATAAGGAAACAAGCTTGTAAAATGAGCTAAAATCTATTTAAGGAAAATACTGTTGTTATCATTATTATTGAGACACGTTTCAATTATTAGTAATTTGTCCGTTCGGACTTTGTGACTGGTATATAGTCGCATTTTTTACTGCATTCGTATTAAATAACTTTGGGACAGTAACACTATTGAATTGTAGATAATTGTAAGAAACCCTAAGCAGGCAAGCCCAAGTCCGCGCCATAGAAATGTAATCGCGCGGAACTAGTTGACCGCGCCTTAGGTATGTGAGCGGAGGGGCGGGGGCGTATTACTCAGTACGTGCGTTGCGAACCGCCGGCCGCCTCACCCCTGTCCCCACCTCAGCGGCTAACTAGTTCCGCGCGGTCTATAGTATAATAGTGCGTACAGCTATCAGCATCATTTACATATAAAACTAGTTTAACCATGCCTTGAGGCATTGCATGATACTTATTTATATGTCTTAATTAGTCTACGCCAAAACTCAACTAGCCTGTCTGTTAAATTATCCTCATTGTAGGAAAGGCTGCGTTATCCAAAAGTAAGCTGTCTCTCCTGTAGTTTGAGAACCTGCAAATATAGCGTCATTGTGAATTTGTGACTAACGAGTGTTATGAGTAATGCGCTTACCTCATTTATTTTGTTACGGCAAACGTAAGGCAGATATTTTATCGGACCGTCCGTTACCTATAACCTAGCCTAGCCTACAGTTCAAGATAAAAATAAAACTAGTAGGCTGCTTATACACTTTATAAGTAATGTCAATGTTTATAAAGCTATCTACTTAGCTGTTATGAAACCACATTTTTATAAGAGGCAAACGTCGTATTAGAATACCATTAAGTACTTAAGTATTTTAATTGCTTATAAAAAAATAAGGAAGTCTTTATCTACCATTCGATAGTTTTTTTTGATTAATCATCATCATCGTCATCAGCCTATAGCAGTCCACTGCTGGACATAGGCCTCTCCTATTGGGGTTATTGTAAACTCGCCACAACGAAAATTCGCCACATTTAAAAATATTGGTTAACTTGCCACAGTGACAAAATAATTCACAATAGGTATAGTAAACTCGTCACAGGTACGTCAAACTTGTTTTGAATGTACCGACAGCAACTACATTAGTGTTTAGTAAAAGTAATGTAGTTTCAGAATAAAGAAAAAGAAGAAAACGATTTTATGTAACAATCAGTTTAATTGAAAGTAAAAGGCGTGATTATATAGATTGATAGAAAGATCAGTTTAATTGGATAAATCATAGATTTAAAAAGGTTTAACTATGTTTTAAAATAGGAATTAGTAACGAAAATAATTAACTTTGGCTTAATTACAAATCACAGCATTTTGTATTACACAATCAAACTTACAACTACATTGGTACATAATATAAAATGTAGAGACATTTATCTTTAAACACAGTTAAAATATAAGGTAAAAACAATATATATTTAAAAAAAATCGAGGTATTGTTTAACAGGTCCGACATATAAGTTTAAAATATTTAACTTTGGCTTAATTAAAAATCACATTCAAACTTACTATTACAATAAGAAGAAAACACACTATTTAGTTTAAGATCACAGTATTGATAAAATTGTACAGACGCCAGCACATCAACCTACTACAATCTGTCAGATTTCTGTAATAGATTTTCAACTTTATTGCTAAAGCATAAGGTTCAATGTTGATTGGGAAAATTTGACAGTTAGGTGTAGGTTGATGTGCTGGCGTCTGTACATCAGTATTATGTAATCAATTGGCATATTATTACAATTGTTGCAATGCAGCTATTTTTGCTATTACTTCTGCTAGAGGCATATTATCATAATTGTCAGCGATGGCTTTTAATTTTTTATCGTATGCAATTGACCGACACGTTCTCATATTAAGCTGTATTTTAAAACTTATTCTTTTTAATTTCCAATCCATAATATACTCGGCTTCTTTTTTTAGGACGTCAAGAAAATGAAGTAAATTAGGTTTCTTTTTTCCCCATGTTATTATTAAGCCGTTTATGCCATGCTTCTGCAGAATTCAGCTGTTCCCTACATTTATGTTCGTATAACTCGTCAAAATGTAGGGAACAGCTGATTTTTTTTTGCAATTTCAGGTTTGGTCCCATAGTAAAAGTTGTTTGTTATCATGAGTACAATCACGTGTTTAAATATCGGTCACTAATTACCAGTCACCCTATATAAACGCTATTACTCACTACACTAGTATGTATTATTAAACACTACTACTTCGTTTGCTATCGGTACTTTTAAAGCTGTGGCAAGTTTTCGTGAGACAGATAAAACTGTGGCGAATTTACTATAATTTTTACTTGTGGCAAATTTTCATTATGGCGAGTTTACAATAACCCTCCTATTGCACGCCATTCAACTCTATTTTCGGCAACTCTCTTTGAACTGGCTATATTACCGTCATGTTTGCTGGTACTGCATAAAGAAAAACAAAACATCCTGGACTTGGTCGATAGCAATCTAAATGGACTCGGCCCAGAATTCGGCTACTTGTTTGGTGCCACCGTGCCATCACCAGCGTCCACCAGTTCCTGTAACGTGCAACCGACACGCGTAGGACATACATGGGATAGGACGATAGGTAAAACATTTGGGAGTGAAAAAAAAACTAAATACTTTAAATCAGGTGCGCCTACGCAAACTTAACGTTAACTTATCGCAAGGTAGGTTTGCAATATAAGCGTGATCTAAGAAGTAGCTGACCTTGACTCACCTTGACCAACTCTGTAGAGTTTACAATCGTAGCTGGCTCTTTACATTACGTTATACTTATATTATTATAACTTACCGGATGGTGACTCAATGTCATTCCCCTGAGCAATCACTTAGCACCAGACACATACATTACATAGTCACGGTTTACTTACTCACGTATTTTTTTTACCTTAACTCTAATTGAAAGTGTTAAATTATTAATATGTTTTGATGGTCCTTTACATACTTATTAGTGTTTAAGGTTAATTCCTATACCTACCTACGTCCTTTAACGATATAAGATAACTAGGTGTAATAAAGTAATTTAACTTTTTTATGGTAACGGCTGATTTTGTGCCGTTTTGTATTATATTATCCGATTATAATTTATATTAATACATTTCAGTGTAAAATGTATTTCAGTGAATTATTAGTTTAGTATGTACGTACCGCCGAGAGTTTATTAGCCTTATCCATGAAATCATTTGAATATTTGATGCATGGCAGGCTGTTGAGCCACGCCAGGTTTAACCGTGGGAAATTCAGTTTTTTCTACGGATTTTTTATTTAGACAGTGTCTGTGTAATCGTCACTGCTGGATGAGGCAATTTAAAGTCTTATTTTATGTCTTTTCAAATTTCAGGTAAGAGCTAAACGCAGCGACTTGAAGTCGAAGAAACGCATCAAAGAGATGGGTATGGCATCCCAGTGCGACAGCTCAGTGGCTGTAGTTGTGGGCGGCGGCCCGTCCGGTGCCACCTGCGCCGAGACTCTGCGCAGCGAAGGGTTCAAGGGCCGCATCACCATGGTCGCCAGGGAAAACTACCTGCCCTACGACAGAATTAAGGTCTCCAAGATAGGAACGGTCACCGACATCGAAAATCTACAAGCAAGGTCTCAACAGTATTATGAAGACGCTAATATCGAAGTACTAAAAGGTGTTGCTGCCACTAAAGTAGACACCAAAGAGAACATTGTACATTTGAGCAATGGAAACAAACTACGTTACAATGCATTATACATCGCTACTGGCTCCAGTCCACGTGTACCAGACATTCCAGGTGTCGATCTACAAAACATTTTCACGGTCCGAGACTTTGATGATTCCGTAAACATCCTGAACACACTGGGACCTAACAAAGATAAAGATGTTGTAGTATTAGGTTTGAGTTTTATTGGCTTAGAAAGCGCGTCGTCTTGTACTGACAAAGCTAAGTCAATGACTGTTGTTGGCAAGGACACATCACCACTTGGCTCAATATTCGGAAATGAAATTGGCCGTAGCTTACAAAAGTTATTTGAAGATAAGGGCGTCAAGTTTCAGTTTGAAACTACCATAGTCAAATGTAACGGCGAGAACGGAGTCATAAAATCGGTGGAGCTGGCCAATGGCACCACACTTCCTGCTGACATGCTGATAATGGGCGTGGGAACAACATTCAACACAGGTTTCTTAAAGGACAGTGGAATATCAATGGAGGGAAATGGTGCGGTCAATGTGGATGATAAGCTCGAAACCAATATCAAAAATGTGTATGCAGGCGGCGATATCGCCCTTGCACCCGTCTTCGCCCATGGTAATAAACATATGAGCATAGGACATATTGGTCTAGCTCAATACCATGGTCGAGTTGCTGCTTTAAATATAATAAAGAAACAAACTGCCTTGAAGACAGTTCCGTTCTTCTGGACCATGCTGTTCGGCAAGTCTATCCGCTACGCTGGCTGCGGTAGGTCTGCAAGTACTCAAGTAGAAGGGGACGTAGAAGGCCTGAAGTTTGTCATATTCTTCTTTGATGAGTCTGATAAAGTGATTGCGGTAGCTTCGTGTATGAGAGATCCAGTTGTTGCTCAATTCGCGGAGTTCCTGCAGCAAGGCAAAACATTACACAAGAAGGACCTCAAAGAAGACCCTTTTGCGTGGACCAAAATTAATATTAACTAATCATTATTTCTGTTGTCTATAATCTCGACCAATAAGCTCCTGTAATTTTGAGGGATGTCTGAGTGTGTACTTATCACATTATATTTATAAAGCTCTATCTAATTCTACATGGAGATATTATTTAAACTATAAATGTGTGTCTGTAGAGTATTCGCTCCTAATAGTGTGCTTTAATTGTATTTTTCAAGTTCCAACAAACGGCAGTAATATCTTTTAAATTGCTTCAAATCAGAACTTGGAAAATAGTATTTAAAAGCAATGCACCACAGTATAATTTTAAATGCGCAGAATTCGAGACTTAATTTCTTTTTTCACTAACCCCCTTACTAATAAGCGTTGTATAGCGTCTGTATAGTTACACAACGCTTTGTCTTCTTCTTTCGAAAGTCAAATTACAGACGACTGAAAGACAGAAATCGGTGTGTAACTATTCATCTGATATAATACGTTTATTAGTAAGGGGGTTAATGTGTAGCTACTTGTTGAATTTCTATCGTATAGTATTCGTGTATGAGATTATTTTATTTCATGATGCTGAAATAAATCGTGGCCTTAATGAATAATACTGCATTTTTGTGTAAATGTAGATTGATTTGTCCAATGTGTATTTTGATTTAGATGTTGGAAAATGGAGGAGGTTCTCAAGTCGACGCGTATATATATATTTTTTTATGTATGACCACGCATAACTTTTTACAGAGTAGTCCGATTTTGGTAAATCCTTTTTTATTGGAAAGGGTAGGTATACCCCGATGTTGGTTCCATACAAATATGGAAAAAATCTAACCCTAAGGGTAGGAAAACAGAGGTGATTTATTGTTCACTCACAGATTTTAATGCTGAGTTGTGTATTACAAATTAAATAATAAAAGTAATCAAAAATTAAGCATGTAGTAATTAGTAAATTATAGCCACAGAAAATTATAAAGTAAAAACTTTTTAACAAAGAAATTATACTACCGAAAAAACCGAAAAGCAAAAAATAATAAACCTTTTTTATTTAACCTTAATAACTAAGTTCTTAACTAGTGTAAGTAAGTATATCTAAGTAATTTTGAATCGGCGCCAAACAAGAAAATTAATTAATTACGTAAAGCGTGATGCGCGGCGGCGGCGGCGCGGCGCGGCGCGACACGCCCCGCCCCTTCGCCGGAAAATGTCGAGCGTTTACGAAGTTAATGTCAGCGAAACAGCAACCCGACCGGCAGCAACACATCGTTGTGAGTTGTCGTGGAGAGAGCGCATTTTTTGGAATATTAATGTTTATCGCTGGAGATTTCACGTTGCATTGTTAATTTGATTTGGTTATTTCTTTAAATTTAAGGTAATTTAGTGATCTTTATTCATTGTTATTTGGCGCCCACTCATAATTACTTAGATATATGAATGCGCAGTGGTAGACCGCGAAATTCAAATTTCCTTACGTTTTTTGCAATTTGCAGGCCAGTGTCAGGTTGTATCTTGATCAAAATTTGATTCGCGACAATAACAGGTACGTATTTATAGAATTATAATCATTAGAATCATTAATACATCTTTCTAAGTTAGATTTGTACCACTAAGCAGTTTTCCATAAGAGATTTGTTGTCGTGGTACAAATCTAACTTAGAAAGATGTATTAATGATTCTAATGATTATAATTCTGTAAATACGTACCTGTTATAGTCGCGAATCAAATTTTGATCAAAATACAACCTGACACTGATCTGAAAATTGCGAAAAACGTAAGAAAATTTGAATTTCGCGGGCTACCCTGGCACTTCCCCCTTAAGAACTTAGTATTAAGGTTAAATAAAAAAGGTTTATTTTTTGCTTTTCAGTTTTTTCGGCGGTTTAATTTTTTTGTTAAAAAGTTTTTATTTAAGTATCTATTTTTAATGTTTATTTGTAATGTAATAAGTTACTTACAATTACTTTTGTAAGCTTATTTATATTTAAAATGATTTAACTGTACTATAAAAACAATAAAGTACAAAGGAGGGAAAAAAACTATCATAAATGCAGTTGTCATTATGAAAAAGGTTTTAAATGTAATTAAGTATGGTACCTACATACATACTTGACAACTATTGTCTTAATTCACAGTTAATGAAATTACAAAGTAGGTGCTATGATAGGTAGTTATAAGCCTATCACGGTGCAGTTTTATGTTCGGTTTTGGTTTTCTTTTTTTTTTTTGCTATACCTACTCAGTTGATATTTTCGATAATTGATATTGTTAAACGAAACTTCACAGTTATTATAGCTGTAGATTTGCCAACTGAAGTATTACATCGTAGTTTTATTTATTAAAAAAAACACCCGATTGGGTAACAATTGCCTTAAGAAAAGTCTCGTAATGTAATTATGTCATTGTAGGTATACCTTGCACCATTGATAACCAACTCATTTTTTATAATTTGGAAACCTTGTATCCAAAGGCGATAATTTTTTTTTATTAGAAGTCCATTCATTTTGATGGACGCTCATAATATAATGTTTATCTAAAACATTCATTAGACTTCTAAAGTCATGCTATGTAATATGACACTTCCGGGATCCATACAAATTTATAAAAACTCGTTTGTCAAAATCGCCCGTAGTGGTCAGCCTGACAGCGTGGCCCATAGAGTAAGTAACGTTCCGCGTGGCCTGCGAAGGAGGGTCATACATACTTATGTTTATACGGTACAAACACGCTAACATCACCCCACTAACGTGCAAAGCACAAATAATAAACACATCACGGTCCATGGAGAACACTTGCAAAATTATATTATTGATGAATTTGAATGTCACAATAAATTGTACATGCAATGTGCTCTTTAGTTAGTATTTAATGTGCTGTAAATGTTCCGTATGTTAAATCATTATTTTAAGGGAAGAAGTAAGGAAGCCACATTTATACCAATTAGGGCGCAGACCTGGCGAAGATATTGAAGCGCGGTGTTCCCTGCCAAACAAATATCAACATTGCGGCTCTAAGAATAGAGTCGATATTAAATTACCTTTGCGTTTATGTTTTCTCGGACTAATCGGATGTTTATTTATTTTCAACTTTATTTCAACCAGCGCAAGGTTGATCTTTGTTTGCCAGTGAAAACTGCGCTGCGCCCCAACCAAACGTGCGCTGACCTTTTGTTGATATTTAGTCTGCAAGCAATATTCATACACATAAGTAGTTAAACAAGTCGGTGAACCATGCATGGGTTCAGCAAAGGGTCAAAATCGTTAGTAGTGTGGTTTATTCACATGAGAATGAGAAGAAAGCAACATTCATCCAGTGTCTTCACATCCACCAGAACCTTAATTGGAACTGAACTGATTAACAGGCAGATCTAAAACTTTTTAATGATAACTGGCTTTATTTCTTCCTGCCTTTTGTCATTATTGTGAACTCTTACTCTGCTTGATAAAATCCTACTTAGGGATTGATGTGATATTATAAATCGTTGCTCTTTAGATGTATGTACATTATATGAATAATAAAAAAAGCTTATTTAATTTTTTGTATTAATTTATTACCACCTAGCTTTTCCCGCAGCCTCGCCCGCGTGGATATCGGAAATTATCCCACGGAAACTTAATTCCGTAATACATTGTTTTCATATAACTCTATTAGATTACGCGGCGCACGCCAGTAAAGCTCCCAGTCCAAACGGGATTTCTTTTCGATTATTCCCAATCTGTAACACCAGTATCGTTAACACTGTTTACAATTGAGAAAAAAAAGTTTCCGTTCGTCAACGCTCTAGGAGGTGGATAGTGGAACTCTTCAATGGCTATTAGTAAACTCTTCGAGTTTGGGGTCATATATTCGTTTTGATAAGTCTTAAGAGCGCCTTCACACTAGCGTTTGTCCAGCGTAGGCGTTCGATAAACGTATGCGCAGCGCAGACGCCGCGACTAGGCAGCGCAGGCGTGGAGCGCACTAAACTTATACTTAGTATAACTTTTTAGTGCGCTCCACGCTTTTTGGATTCCATGTAATTATTTTATTTGAAATCTGAAAGCGGACTCCTGAGCACAGGGCACCTATCTGAAACTTTTCAAGTATATTTTCGGTGTTCTCTTGTCATGCCGCACCTACTCAGCTTTTTGCCCTATATGTTTACTCAAAACCTTCTGGGCTCTCGCTACTACCATAATAGTATCTCAAAGTTCAAACTAGCCAACACAAACACCCAGGCAGCCATTTTATGTCTGCATAAAGTGTATTCAATGTTATCTAAAAATCCTCTTCTTTGGCTTCCCTGCAATCAGTTTCATGATTGAATTAATTTTTAAAATGGTGAATGTTCAGATTTCTGATACAGCAAATACTATTTATGACAAATAATAAAATTCTCTCAGGTTTATATTGTGTATTTTATTTAGAATTACTACTACATAAAAATAACATATTTACACTAAACTACATCATGTTACAATCATTAATCCCAGGATTCTTTGACACGTAAATGTTGCAGCCTCTCATAAAGTGTAACATCTTGTTTGAAAATTCTTCTTGTTTTGTCCAATATTTTTTGTTTCTTCATTTCTGGTTTTCCAAGGGCTTTGGTATGACCGGAACTTTCAGCCTGAAAATATTTAATTTTAATTAATAAGATTAATAATGAATTAACAGAAATTGAGAAAACTAAAAATATAAGAATAGTGTGCAGACTGGCTGTAGCAAACATGTTTCTTTTTTAACTGACGAAAAAACGGAGGAGGTTATCAATTCGACGCGTATATATTTTTTTATTAATGTATGATCACGCCTCAGAATACAGAACAAACCACGCATAACTTTTTGCAGAGCAATCCGATTTTGATAATTCTTTTTTTATTGGAAAGGGTATACCCTGAAGTTGGTCCCATATAAATTTGGAAAAATATACCAACCCTAAGGGTAGGAAAACAGGGGATGATTGATTGTTTACTCACTGATTGTAATGTATGACCACGCATAACTTTTTACAGAGTAGTCCAATTTTGATAATTCTTTTTTTATTGGATGGGGCATACCTCGAAGTTGGTCCCATATAAATTTGGAAAAAAAATCCTACCCTAAGAGTGGGAAAATAGGGGTGATTTATTGTTCATTCACAGATTTTAATGCTGAGTTGAGTATTACAATTAAATAAATAAATAAAAATAACATTAAGTATTTATTAGTTTTTCAAAACTAGTGGTTTATGGGTAAGTAAATAATATTTAAAAATAAATAAAGAAAACATACCTCTGAGAGATACGGATAGCGTAAATATAACATATTTTGTTCTTCGATAGCGAATTCGTGTTGAATTTTCCGTAAATGTTTCGGTTCTACTTTTTGTACTAGCCGATCTTTTCCTCTAAACAAATGTCCATTTGGTAAGCGATTACGGCGAAAAAGCACAAGGGATAGTTTCATGTTTAAATGAAGGGGAACAGCAGTATTAGATGATAAATAAAGGGGATTAGAAATACTCAGATTGTAAATGTTACAAATAAAAACCTGACTTTTGACACTTGACACCAACGAGAGGTTATATTAGGCATGGACAATAAAAAATGACATTGGGATTTTTATTTTCATTAAGCAAGATACCTATATGTGAGTGGTTGACCAAAAAGGGACCTCAAGGGAAAATAATTGATTTCGAGTAAATCGCGTTTGAAATTTCGTGTAGAAACAAGTTGCGGCATGTTTTATGTCAGTATGCGACTTCGTTAGTGAGTGTCAACACGTGTTTGCGGTTACTACGTTATTGGCGACTTATTTAGTGTCAGTTTCTTGTCTTTATGTGCGTCTGACATCACAAAAACTAATTTTTCCAAAACTGCCTCGGCTCACAAAAAAAATCATAAAAAAAACACTACGGCACCTAAAAATATTCTGGTTAGACCAAAACAAAGCTAAAAGACCACAGATTAAAAAATTGAAAAAAAATAAATAACGGTTTCCAATCCCTCCAGGTCCCTTTTTGGTCAACCACTCACATATTACTTTACTCTTTGCAAGATACACACGCAATGACTGTCTCCGAGACTCGCCGCGCCGGTGATTTCAAAACAATCTACACAAGTATACACAGATTTTAACAGCGATATATCACTTCACTCGCTAGCTAGCGATGTGAAAACCTGCGCGTGAACTGGTACGTAGGGTTTTGAAATCTTCGGTGACTGAAGTCGCTAGCAAGGTATGAAACTTATGAAAGTAACAAGTTGTGGCGGGAAAATAATAATATTATAAATGCGAAAGTAACCACTGAAACGATAGCTGTTATGAAAGACGAAGGATATAATGCTACTTTTCCTGTATATTTTACTGTATGTATAGAAAAATACAAAATCCTTGAATGCAAAGTCGCAGGCAACAGCTTGTAAAATAAAATAATTTGATTACGTACGAGCAAAAACTGGTGCAGGCCAAATAAATATATAAATTTTTTCTTTCGAAAAGAACAAAAAATAAAGTAAATCAAACCTAAAAACACTAATATATATACTCTACAGATACTCTATTACTCTCTCTAGTCTAACTCTACTTTATGGTCAGAATGGCTGTCGATCGAGCGTAGGGGTGTCGTATTGTCGTAAATAAATTGTGTGAAAATCAATTAATTCCTAATGTAAGTTAATTGTTGATAGGGATACGTTTAACTTTTAAGTATGAGATCTCGGGGCTGACAGTTGTTTCTTTTTTTGGAGCAGTCTCCAGGATTGGTGAGTTAATTTTCGTATCTTATTACTAGGCTTGAATAGATACTTGTATTTTAGTTTCCCGATAATTGTAACAAGATGCTAATAAGCCAAACAATATCAGTGTCCAAATATATTTATGAGCTACTTCGTTGTGCTCATTTTAATTTGCAGATATACTTACAATACAATGAGGCATTTCATTTTGGTACCCTTTCACTTTATTGTGTACATTATTTTCGTGCTCTACTTATTTCGAGCTCGCTCTTTTTTATTATATTCTTCAATTTTAAAAGAACCTAAGACGGCCCACTGACCGAAACTTTTCGGGTCGGCTAGTAGATAATTAAAATGATGCTATGTTACTAACCTTTAGTTATTTTTCATTTATTTTAGTAAGTCACTCTGAGATAGTCCTAAGTGTTATTGTCGTTAAAAATGACCTACATACAATAATGCCATCCTTATTCTGCAAGTAGTTTTTTTGTACACTTCAGGTCTCTTGTATTATATTAGCAAGATTGTTGTCAGTGATCTAGCCCATTTAATTTCATTGAACACCTGTCTATTGTTTTGATATTTATATTGTTTTACCTGCAGTTTGAGGATAATTAATTAACTGATTTGTGTTTATTGATTAAATGCATTACTAACAGAGATTATATCATAAATATTTAACGTACTACTTAATTTATTTAATTTTTATAATTTCATCATAAATAATCATGTTTTGTAGTAGTGGACATTCTGATAATTCTCGGTTTAAATTGATAAGTAAAACAAAAATTAACAGGTTGTAAAATTGTAGTAGCCTGGTGAGTACATAATGCATAAAATAAAATATTGTATGAATTAAATGTAATTTTGCTTGCGTGAATAGCAGTGCCCCAAAATGTGAAAATCTCAGTTGAACATAATGATAACATATAAAAGAAAACTTTTTACACTTGGTGTTTTTTTTTTAAGTTGGTTGCTTTTTTAGTTTTTTTATTTTTATCTTTTAGGTGTGGTACCTACCCCACACAAATCGTATACCACTACTTGCTATGTAAACAACAGTGATAGGGACATATTAATAACATCATCATCATACTCAACATAGATTAAATACATATTTTATATTATTGTGGTTAACTCAAAAAAGTAAATAAAAAGCAAAGTTAATTCCTCTACCAAAAGGAAGAGAATCACATAAATTGTCCTAATAAAGAAACTTGCAGTTGTTACCAAAATGGGCACCTTCTACAGGATAAATAATTTAATAACCTTATAGTTAATAAAAATATATGGAATCAAAAGGTGTTATTAAATGGTATCTTCATACAGCCCACCGATTCTGAAACTCAGGCAATCTATTACTGCCACTGGGCTCAAACAATACATATAATAGTATTTAGTCAAAGTACCGTCGACACGAAAAGAAGAACTATGTATGAACTAAATTTAAAAGCATTCAGTCTTATTACAAAACAAGGTTTATCTTTAGACCCAGGTTTAAATAATCAAGCCATTTTCAAATTTCAAACTTTATTCTGACAAAGTTAAAGTTCTTATTACCAAAACTGACGTTAAACCAGTCTATGTTGTCAATTTTGCATTAAGAACTTTCCATTCGTCGGAATAAAGTTTAAAATACAGTAACTGTTTCACAGGTTTAGACTAGGTCTAAAGTTAGAACTCATTTTGTAATAAGACGGGGAGGTTTATTTATTTTATCACTTCACTAATATTTACGGTTTAATAATGTACCTATTTATTAAGAGTTTTCCCGTATAGTTTTGATTTCAAGGGGGCTTCCCGTCATGTATGTAAGTAGGTATGTGAGTAATAACTACAAAAAATAATGAATTTGTCGAACCATACTATAATTTCTCGTTTTTAACATTATAATGTAAAATTGCCAAATTTATAGTAGGTATAACTCTACTATTATGTATTCTGTGTTAATACTTAGTTTTTTTAACCGACTTCAAAAAAGGAGGTTCTATATTCGAACTGTATGTATGTTTGTATGTCCGCGATTTTCTCAAAAACTAATGAACCAATTTTGATTAATCTTTCACTAATGTGATCTACATACTTTCAGGAAGGCTTTAGTATATAATACATTATGTAATTATTCTTATGTACGATGTTATATGCATAAATGTACTGCATCTTCGGTCATTGCTATGCAAATTTTATTGATTCTTCTAGTTGGTGTCTTCAATTCTTCAATGCACTAGTTTTATTTGAATTTGTGTGGAGTAGGTACAACTAAAAAGTGAAAAATAAAAACTTTTTTACAAAAAAAAAAAACGAATGACTTAAAAAAAAAACTAAAAAATGATAAATAACTTTAATTTCGGAAGTCGGTGTCAAAAAACGAAAATGCGGAACCAACGACACCGACTTCCGAAATTAAAGTTATTTATCATTTTGTAGTTTTTTTTTTAAGTCGTTCGTTCTTTTTTTTTGTAAAAAAGTTTTAATTTTCATCTCAAGCTTCTCTAAATTGAGCTCACTGTACTTTCTTGTTTTCGACCACTACTCATTTTAAAACACTGTTTTATTGATCATCTTTAAGTAATACATACAGGCTGAATCTTGAACATCAAGATCAAGTCGTAAGTCTACAAAATATTAAATCTGTGTGCGATTTACACATAAAACATTTCCTTGTGTTATGTATAAATCTCGAAAAATATTTCCTATCTGCCTACAGATTTGTTAGATTTTGACGATCGATCCCTTTTTAACCGACTTCAAAAAAGGAGGTTCTGTATTCGACCCGTATGTATGTATGTATGTTTGTTTGTCCGCGATTTTCTCAAAAACTAATGAACCGATTTTGATAATTCTTTCACTAATGTGATCTACATACTTTCAGGAAGGTTTTAGTATATAATACATTACATTATTCTTATGTACGATGTTATATGCATAAATGTACTGCATCTCCGGCATTTCTATGCGAATTTTGATGATTCTTCTAGTCGGTGTCTTCAATTCCTCAATGCACTAGTGTTATTTGAATTTGTGTGGAGTAGGTACAACTAAAAAGTGAAAAATAAAAACTTTTTTACAAAAAAAACAACCGACTTAAAAAAAAACTACAAAGTGATAAATAACTTTAATTTCGGAAGTCGGTGTCAAAAAACGAAAATGCGGAACCAACGACACCGAGTTCCGAAATTAAAGTTATTTATCACTTTGTAGTTTTTTTTGAAGTCGGTTGTTTTTTTTGTAAAAAAGTTTTTTGATCCCTTTATAATATAATTATGTCTGTAATTTATATGGTGTACATCATAAAGAGTATTCTATTCTATCGACACGTGTGATCAAACAAAACCGAGTAAATGCAAAGTAACATATAAATCAGACGATCGACATTATTTTTGTAAGCAAATCTGTAAGAAGCTGACTGACATTTATCATATTCACTGTCAAAATAGCATAATTATATCGAGCGACAAGAAGTCCTTCGTACACACGGGCCATTTTTTATCGCGCCCTAGATTTTAAACTCTGTGTTGAGCCGAGCATTGAGAATCCAACAGAGTCCGAAAAAAACTTTTTTACAAAAAGAAAAACCGACTTCAAAAAAAAACACTACAAAGTCGGTGTCGTTGGTTTTGCATTTTCGTTTTTTGACACCGACTTCCGAAATTAAAGTTATTTATCACATTGGCATTGTACTTAGTGTTTTTTTTGTAGAAAAGTTTTTATTTTTCACTTTTTAGTTGTACCTACCCCCACACAAATTCAATTAACACTAGTGCATTGAAGAATTGAAGATACCGACTAGAAGAATCATCAAAATTCGCATAGAAATGCCGGATATGCAGTACATTTTTGCATATAACTTCGTACATTAGCATAATTACCTCATGTACTAAACCTTCCTGAAAGTATGTAGATCACATTAATGAAAGAATTATCAAAATTGTTTCATAAGTTTTTAAGAAAATCGCGGACATACAAACATACATAGGGGTCGAATACAGAACCTCCTTTTTTAAAGTCGGTAAAAATTAATACACCGTTGGATTGTCAACGCTCGGCGATAAGCAGTGCGTTGAAAATCCAGTGCGCGATAAAAAGGCACGAGGGCTTACGATCGTCAAAAATCGTGCAAATCTATAGGCACCTTTATGTATCTGCAGTTCGTTTGTTATTATACCGATTCATCTTGCCGGTTCAATTTTAAGTTTGCTTCTCGTATTAATTTTAAGTTGATGGTGCATCCGCGTCTTCACATACGGTATTCTCCCACAAATGTTTGAGTATGGTATTATTATACAATGGAGATCACGTTCCACTGCCTTGTTATGAGATAAATTGCAGTGTTGCTGTATTATTCAAATATCGGTGTTCGTTATGTTACCTTGGTCTGAAATGGTCAAGTGTCAAACTAACATGCCTAAAACATTATTGCATCTGCAGCCGCGCCTCACTGTGATTAACTTACTGATTTTGCAAACAACTTTATTTGAACAGATTAAAAAATTGGCATTACATCATTCGTTTTTGTGATGGTAGCTAGTGGTGTTCTATTATTTATTTATAGCCGATTAAAAAAGTGGTCGATAAAGTTATTAACAGAATGTGTACTTGCTTAAAGTTGATTTAATATTAGTAAAGATGTTTTGAAAGTGTACATAAGTGTTGTGTATTGTTCTAGAGCTCCACGACGTGATCCAACCGTAGTGCTACCACCACATCTTGGCCGTTGATTTGAGTGGTGAACAGTGAAGATGGCTCAGGTCGGAGCTAACATGGAATACCAGGAGTATAAGTGGGCCTACTCAATCATGGACTCCTCCAAGTAATTAAATGTTTTCTTTATATTATCGATATAATGGTTTCTATTCCTTATCCTCCATAATAAAAAATGCTGGGCAGTTTGTTGCGCCACTTCTCTCCAGCGAAAGCACTGGGAAGTGGTGAAGGGCGGGCGTTTTGGGGGACTGTCTTTTGTCATTTTGACGTTCGAAAAGTGCTGATTCTCAGCCTAGTTTGAATAAATGGCTTTTGATTTTGAGTGTCGTGTTTAGGTCTATCCACAGTAATGCACACTTAACAGAGTAAGGGGCCAAGGTATTTCGAGCTCCAGACCGTCCGAATTCAGTGTCACGTCAGAGATATTATTGCTTGCATTCATAATCATGCTCTGACGTACTCGAAAACTAAGCCCTGACGGCCTGAAACCCGGAAGGTCCAGGCCCGGAACTATGTGGATGGAGCGTAAGAGCTCACATTCATTCTTGTAGTACCTAAGCTGTAAATACAGACGCTTTGAGAACTGAATTTTATTACTAGGTACCATAAATATTCAATGGCATGTCGATGATGTTTTGAAAATTAGGTATCGCTGGGAAAAGAACAATAATGCAGTAACAATAAATACGACGACGTGTGCCAGTAGAACGTCACGATGTGCGACAGTCACAGGGACACATTGCGAAACCACTGTATAATTCGCAATGAAAGTACCATTACTAAAACACCAATGACAAGTCCGTTGCGTAACGTTTCTTTATTTACGCGAACAGCCATTATTGAAGTAAAAAACAATTGTACAGCAGCCAGGCTATTGCGCCTTTATTGTTTATAGTTTTTCTTTTGGATACATACGCTCAGCTCCCATGGTCACAGAAAGATTGGAAAGTGCGATAACTGTTAAAACCATTGTTTTATAGGTAACATATTTAAATACGCGGTCCTATTCCATGTTATTTAAACTTGGAATCATTATATTATCTTCGCTGAAAATATTGCAATATTGAAGAAGGATCCAATGACACACGAGCGCCTGAACTAAGCGATATTTCAAGCGTTCCTAATTGCTTCGAAACTTAAAAAATAAGTCGCGATGGCCTCAGTGCGGTGATGTAGAGTACATGCCGTTAATTGGAGGGGTCCCGAGCAAGATATTACATTTCATTAGAGAGACACCCCGCGCTGCTGGAAAGCGCTTCATTTAATTAGGTGCAGGTCGACAGGTCACTTCGTGGTTTACCTACTTTATCTATCTGACATTGTTGATTGGTGGTTATTTTCCAGTTCAGTTATTATTTGGGTTAGAAATTAGTATACTTACTTACGAAATTAATTAGTATTGCATGAATGAAAATCAATTTCAAACATACACACATCAAAAGTGTCTAGGGATCAACATATATTTTTGCAATAACTTTTCTCCTGATTGATATTAATTAAAATTTTCTTTAAGGATTCATCAAATAAAGTGTTTTCGTTTGTCACAGTAACGATAAACCAAGTCACCTTTGCATTAATAAAGAAATTTGCCATTTTCCTAATAAAGGGATTTTTGACATTTGAACCACTAACACAAAAGTTCGAAAAAAAGACTGAAATAACAGTTTTCTTTAAAATTTTATTGGGTAACTTAAACAATTAATAATCCGTGTTTCTACCGCGAACACTAACAACACAAGAACATCGGTTTGGCATACTCAAAATGAGTTCATCCAAATCACGCTGTGGAATGGCAGCCCATGTTCGTTGCAACAACAAAAAAAGGTCTTCTTGCGACTGGATACCCTCCATATTCGGCAGAGCTCTTCTCTGTAGCATATCCCATGCATGCTCAATCGGGTTCAAGTCTGGCGACTGAGCAGGCCAGGGCAGGACATTGATGTTAGCTGCGGCGAGAGTCTGTCTTACAACTCTTGCGGTGTGCGGTCGTGCATTATCATGCATTAACTGAAATAAGGGACCGATTTGAACTTGTAGAGGAACGATGACGTCTGATACAATCGTCTCAGCATAAATTTGAGCGTTGAGGTTGCCTCTGATCCAAATCAACTCAGTTCTTCCGCCGATCCAAATACCCACCCATACCATGATGGTTCCACCACTATAAGGATGGACTTCCTGGCAGGATTTTAATCGCTGTTGGCGTCCAGGGGTTCTCCAGTGTCGTATACGTCTTGTATCCGGTCTCATACCAAAACGAGACTCATCAGAAAAGCACACGAAACGCCATTGGTCTTCTGCCCAATTTCTGTGTTCAAGAGCCCATTGATATCGAATCCTACGATTGTGCATTGCTATAGGTGGTACCCGTAGCGGTCTTCGGGAATGAAGGTTCACTTCATGCAAGCGGTTTCTGACTGTTTGGTCGCTAATTAAGTTCCCTGAAGAGTGATGAAGCCTCACGGCTAACATCATGGCGGTTATTGTTGGAGCTCTTCGAGTTAAGATTTGAATGTATCGGTCTTGTCTCCGTGTGGTGCAGCGATACCGTCCTCCATGGCGCTCAGCCACGGTACCAGTGCTTCGGTAACGTGTCCAAAGTCGACTGATAACACTCTGACTTGTATTCAGAGCTAAAGCCACAGTACGTTGCCGGGAACCAGCTTCTATCATTCCCACGGCTCTGAGCATTTCTTCCCTGCTTAAATGACGTCGCCGCTCCATAATAACGTTGGTTTTAATCAGTAGTAGGGAAACAGTAGCACTAATAATGTCTTCAATGCGTTGTATGTTTTTATAGGGAAAATATTGACAGCTGATTTTCATCTTTTACTCGAATTTGATTCACAGTTCCTGATTCAAATTATGAAATGCACCAAAAAGGATCCATATAAATTTATAAAATCATAAATTTATTACAAAGCCACATCTCAATCTCAAGAAATCCGCATAAAAATGCTTGATCCCTAGACACTTTTGATGTGTGTAGTTGGGTACAAACAAAATTATGACGAAAGAAATACAGTATACATAGCCTTCTTGGTGATTTATCGGCCCACATGTCGTAAAGGAATCATATTATGTAATTATCTCCCGTCATTGCTTACACCATCGCAGCCATTAAATCAGACGCCTAGGACAACAGAACAGTTAATATCTGTTCTGTGCCTAGGGCCAAGTCTGTACTATCTGTATCTTGAATAAAATACTTCGGCAACTACCAATTTAATGTGACTGTTTTAATTTATAATGTACTTTCTAAGTTATCTTGGACATCACTAAAATCTGCGGTCGTCAATCCGTCTTGAACAAGCGTGGTGGCTGGTGATCAATGCTCACCTGCCTGCCTTACCTGTAGGAGAAGAGGCCTTTGCCCTAAAACAACGGTACTACATTATTGACTACTCCAAAACTTCCTAATGTAACTGGATTTCGGTATATCGGATTTCCGATTAACGGGATGAACCCCGCTTAGCTTGCGCAACGAGATTATACATAGGTAATCCCTATGCCCTAATCTATATTATGCCCACGGCAAATAATAATTAAGAAGGAAATAAGTTTTGCTCTAATGATGCGAAGATCAGTGTCAAGTAATTTCACCTGAACAAATAAAAAAATATTTATTTTTATGGTTTCTATGCTTCGTTTATTGCCCCCTATGACTTGTGTGACTCCTGATCATGTCCTGTTAATATTATATTCTATGAAGGCCATGTAAATTAATGTTATGTTAATAAACTATTTATCTACTATAAAAATAGAAAATAAATTATACGTTCCTATTTATAATGAAAATGATGTTGCCGTTATAGGTACGAATGTCCTACTAATAATATTATAAATGCGAAAGTTTGTGAGGATGTTTGTTACTCTTTCAAGCAAAAACTAATTAACGGATTTTGATGAAACTTTACAGTAATATAGCTTATACATCAGAATAACACATAGGATACTTTTTATCCCGATATTCCCACTGGATCGACACTTATGGGGGTGAGACCGCGGGGCGCAGCTAGTTCTTTATAAAATTCTCTGCAGTCAAAATATTTTATTTCACATCAAAACCTACATGGGCACTTATAAAACGTCATCTAGGGCACGGTCTAGGGGCGCTGTTCCAGTTGGTCGTTTCATATGAAGAAGAGCCGACAAGAATCTCCACTGTGAACTGTTTTAGAAATAATTGGCTCTTACAATGTTATCAATTTGGTGTCAATACGAGAGGTATTCACTTTAGAAACATTCGAAACTTGTAAAACAAATAACTAATGAATTTACAGTTGGTAGCTCAATCGCGTCAAATGAGCGCGGAACGTCAAAACTACAATGAAAAGGTCACAGACCTATTGTTCCTACGATCAACAACTGTTACAGTACAGTTATTATTTAGAATGCTAAATATTGTTTGGTTTGTAGGGTATCGGCGTGTCTGATCTCCATGCTGCTCATCGTGTACGGCAGCTTTCGCTCACTGAACATGGAGCGAGAGGCGCGCGAGCGGGCGGAGCGAGAGAGAGAAGCCTCGCTGCTAGGCGGGAAACCGGTCACCAGCAGCTCCAGTTCCAACTCTAGTAAGATTTTACCAATATCACAAAAAATACTTATGGCGACATTTCAATCTACGTCTGGCACTAGCTCGGTTGTCATTGTCGACCCAGCTATCATTTTGCTGACTGACTTTCCTACCACGACATGAACAATTTTTTTTAAATTTACGTTTTTTGTTTCTAGGGCATGCCGGTTTGGAATGCCCTAGAACCAGAAATTCGAAGACATGTGACATCTACCAACCCAAACCCTGCACCGGGCCCGCGTGCTGTATTACGGCCCCACTCCCTCACCGATGGGAGGCCTGTGTCCGAGCTGTGGGAACATTATAGGCTGATTATGTGATGATGATGATGAGCGATTTCCCAGTAGTTTGTAGTCGGATCTATTCATTTTTTTATTACGGAATGAGCCTGCTCTTGAGCACAATCTCGCCTAATGGAAAGCGATAGATGAGGCCTACTATGGAAAGAACGTGCCCTGAAGATGTCTGTTCACTCATGCTTTAAAGGCTGACTGGTTATAGATACTAGAGGAGATGACTAGAAAAATGAATGGTGGCACTTCGCAAAGTAAACCTGCCGTGCTATTCTGTAAAAATATCACCATGAAAACTTAGATGAAGTGAGCTGTCAATCCCTAGCTAGCCCTAGCGTCAGGTGGAATGACAGCTCACTTCACCTACATTTTCACGGTGAGATTTTTACAGAATAGCACTGCTGTTTCGAATATGAAAAGGGAATTGCAAAAAAACGCAAATATTTTTGATATATACGCCAAGTGAACTGCCAATACCTACTGAAGGTATGTGCAGAGGAATGTCCATTATCCAATTGAGGCTATCGGCACTAGTTCCTTACGAATCCTAAGTGTTTAGTTGTTTACACTAGCGACTCGGATTAAGCAGGAGGCCTATATTTAGAAGTGTTATTTTATGGGCTGATAAGATAAGATTAATAGAACCAATAAGTCAGTAGCAACACTTCATTATAGTATTAATAAATAGGTAATTTGTTTAACTTTGTGAATTTGTTTAACTTCTTCATGTAAACGGTATCAGTTTCTACATTGTTTATGTTCAACAGTGCAGCCTATTGCTGCAATAATGGCGTAGAGAAATTCACGTTCTAATTTTCTTTTAAACGATATTTCCACGCACATTCTGCAATTGCCTACATTTTATAGTTCAACTAACTAGCTTGCGAGAACACAACCTAATACGGAGATCCCTTGGCGCCAGTATGTCGCATAAATCAGTCCTTTGAATTTAACGCATTTCATAACATATTGATAACCATAAGTTCCTTACTTGATTACGTTAGTTTTATCGCTTACAAACCTATCTATAGTAAGTACCTAAGAGCCTGCACATATCATTATGCAAACTGTTATTGTGTCAATGACATAAGTATTAATATATTTGTGATTTGTAAGCAAACGACAATGTTGTTGAGAGCATCGTAAACTTCATGCACATAGAATCATAGGAGATACTCTTACTACTAAGCTACTATGACATTGGGGCAAAAACAAAAGGTCCCAATTCCCAACAAAAAGGTCATGCTATTGTGCCACCACTTGGTAAACTCAATAATGCAAGAATTTGGCCTCTATGAGCTATGGGAAGTCAGGCCCCAGTACCACGTCACACCTGGCAGTGGCATATATTTTTTTGGCACGACCTATTCCTATATGTTTATAGTATCCACTGCCATACGAGAGAAAATGAAGAATGCAATGCGTTAGTCATTGATTAAATCACGACACCTTCACCCCTTCCTCCCACCACCACCACCTCCACCTTCGACCTTTCCACATTCATAGGAAAACATAAACTAACAAGTGGGGCGATTATCCAGTTATTTTCCAGTTGTCTTTTCAGCATTCCTTCACTATGACTGTGTTTTACATAACGGAGTTGTTCCATCTGCGACATTTATACCACACCACTATCAAACCTGATGATAACATAAGGGGTGAAGTGTGACGAGAACGTTCCCAATCTGATCTGTCTCAATCTATCAAAAATACGTCTAATTTCCCTACATTTTGACAAGTTTTTGACATTTGTTTGTCGCCGAGATGAAACTGCGACTAGATTTTGAACGTTTTAAATTACGAGAATTCCTTCGGGTCGGCATGATTCAGCACAGTCGGTGCTGAATCATGCCGACCCGAACGACTGTATAGCGCGCCTAATACTTTACCAACTGTGTTGTGTACCCTAATCTATGTCCTTTCTCCAGATGTCCAAACCCTGAACACAATGCAAGCGCTATGCTTCCCTCTCGGCTCGTCGGTGGCGCTGCTCATCATGTTCTTCTTCTTCGACTCCATGCAGACGCTCGTAGCGATATGTACTGCAAGTAAGTGACAAAAGGCAGTAACTGTCGTGGTGCCCATCAGACCATGTAGGTAGTTATATTTAATTTCCTGCTTGCCGAAATGTCGAATAACTGTCGACATTTTTTTGATGTCTGGGTGTTCCGGGTCAGGGCTTTCTGGGGTGTCTGGGTTTCTGTTTTTTTTTTTTGTCTGGACATGCTACAGAAAGCAGACGGCTCGGACGACCCTGGAGCCCTCTAAGCTGTATGCAAGCTATCTTATAGATGGGATACTGAGCCTAGATTGTCCTGATCCTGATCAAGAATTAACATATTCATTCAGCGTACTAAGCGCACCTAACCTTTCCCAAATATATTGGCGTCGGCTTCCAGTCTAACTGGATGCAACTGAATACCAGTATTTTACATGGAGCGACTGTCTATCTGACTCTCACTACCCAGTTATGGGGCAATACGATACTCCTTGGTAAGGGTAGTTGTCAGACTTTCGAGCTGCTGAGTGTCATAATCGCGACAACAGTGCCATAAGAGACATAACACTAATTCGCAAAGTTTGTCCCCCCCGCAGTAATAGCGTGCGCGGCGCTGGCGTTCCTGCTGACGCCGCTGTGCCAGTACGTGGCGGGCGGCGCGCGCGGCGCCGTGTGCGGTCGCTACTCGGCGCCCGAGCTGGCGGCCGCGCTGCTGGCCGCGGCCATCGTGGCCGTGTGGGTGCTCACCGGACACTGGCTGCTCATGGACGGTGAGATTAGTTTGCTATTCATTAAATGCGCTAAGGTAGCTCGCGAAATTCAAATATACTTACGTTTTTGGAATTTACAGAGCAGTATCAGATTGTATGTTGATCAAAATATGATTTCGCGACCTTAACAAATATAGTATTTACAAAATTATAATCATACAACTACAGTTTGAATTGACCTCAAATATCATGATGTCATGAAATAGTCATTATACTATAATTGGCTTAGTGCATCGTCCTTAAAAGTAGTCTGATAAGAGACGTATGCCAAAGTAATGCATATATGCCCTTGGACTTTTCCAAGGAAGCCGTATAGACATGTTGCCAGGCTGACTTGATTCGCTAGAGGTAAGATTTACTTGTCCATCAAAACCTGACGTTTAGTTAGGTAGGCCCCAGTGGTAGATTAGAGCCTGCTCCCTCACAGAGGTTCCTGGCAGTGGGAACATTGAGCTATATTATTATTAGAACAATACAAAAATGGGACAGCATCTGTTAAAAATCATCAACTAAATTAGTTATCCAGAACACTGCAAGGATTTCGTTTGTGTGTCCTACAAATGAAATAAGACCACACACATTAGGTACTACTTTACATAGTGACACTACTTTTGAAACTGATTAATTTAGATTTTTAAGTCTTAATAATGTTAAAAAATAAAAAAACTTCTAAAATATATTCTAATTGTTAAACTAGTTCTTAGGCTAACTTACCTTTACATTTTAAACTGAGTTTACTATTCATATTCGTACTGTGCTTTTGAGACTAAAATACAGCTAAACTAACAAAATGCCCATTATTTTCACAGCGATGGGCATGGGCCTGTGCGTGACGTTCATCGCGCTGATCCGCCTACCCTCACTAAAGGTGTCCACACTGCTGCTCACCGGCCTACTGCTCTATGACGTGTTCTGGGTCTTTTTCTCTTCATACATATTCACCACCAACGTCATGGTCAAAGTGGCTACCAGGTCAGTTATACAACCAAAAAAGGTATGCGCTTCGGTACCCTTCGTGTTTCCGAATTAGCACGAATTAGTTCGCAAAGCTTGTAAGTTTTGTACTGCCGCGCTTTGTAGAAGTGTACCTATAATTGCAAGTTTGTATGAAGTTTTCTCTCTGTCGGGTTAACTACTCCAGTTGCAGATCGTCATCTGTCACTCAAAAGTTTTAAAATTGTTTTTTGGAATTGCATAGCGTTGCTAATCTAAAATTCTGTAATCATAGTAACACAAAAAATAGGCAAGTACTTCCGTGGTTGTAACAACGCTATATTAGATCTCAACCCGCGTTTGTATTTCCAAAGATAGGCGATGGTTCCCGAAGCGCATACCGCATCGGGATGCATGTCTTTTTCAATTTAATATAAGAATGAAAGTTGCCAGTGTTTTTGAGAAGTGACTGAAATGTTTGAATAATTCCTCTCCTAAATTCCTCTCAGTCAAATACCCAAAAGTGGGGCAGAATAAGTAATTATCTTTCTATTTTGGGTTCCTTTGGGGGTTTATTTTGGGTTCTGACCTCATCACACCTTAGAATTAGTTAAAATTTGTTGTTGCTTTAGCCATTTTTTTTTTGCTGTCGTTCCGCCATATAGAACTTAATGTTTATTGACCTAGTATCTTTAAACAACTTGTTGTATCCTAGAATCTGAGAAAGCCCAGGCGTTTTGTAGTTGATTCGTTAATGTTATAATTATAATTGTATTTCCGAGTATTCCTCTTATCTATCGCCGCGCTTCTTTGAACATTATTTATGTTTACGTCTGGGGTTCGTGCGCGATGGCCTGTGTTTATCATATTTAATATATATCAACAACTCACGCGACCTCGATTTTTATAATAAATGAATCGATCTATCGTCATGATAATGTAAACAATAATATAGATTATGACACTCGGAGACATGTGATTAGTTGCTATGAAAACAGAGATAGTTTACAGTAGCAGTACGAAAAGGATAAGCAATTTTCAGTTTACTAACATAGTTCTACAGTAACAAAAATATGGATTTATGTTCTTATTATTATATTTGCAGGCCGGCAGAGAACCCGATGAACGTGGTAGCTCGTCGCCTGCAGCTGGGCGGCGCCATGCGCGACGCGCCCAAGCTGTCGCTGCCCGCCAAGCTCGTGTTCCCGTCCATGCACCACCAGGGACACTTCTCTATGCTCGGTTAGTCATCATCTCAGAACTCTTAGCCAAATCCTGGGCCGATTCTATTTAGATTGCCATCGATACGCTATGAAGAAGAAGAAGTAGTTGAAAGACGTGCACTGCTGGATATAGGCCTCACCTAAGCACGGCCACCCACTTATCTTGTGTAATTTATTTCATCACAAGCCATGTGCTCGATGGGCTTTCTCATCGGCAAAAATGTTACTGTTAGCCTATATCATCCCACTGCTGGGCAAAGGCCTCTCCCCATGACTTTTGACACAAACTTTGACTGGCAAAAATGACTAACTTTTTTTTTTTTCATCCTCTATTAACCCCCTATGGGAAATATGGGAATATATTTTCAAAAATCATTCCTTAGTTCTCACTTTCGCTATATAAGGAATTATTGTGCAAAATTCATACTACCGGATCCAGTGGTTTAGGCTTTGCGTTGTCTATCAGTGAATGAATGAATTAAAAATTGTTGTTAAGTAAATCACTGCTCCAAAAAAAAAGAGATATGGGTATTATAGGTAACTAGCTGCGCCCCGTGATTTCACCCGCATAAATGTCGATCCCGTGGGAATATCGAGATAAAAAGTAGCCTATATGTTAATTCAAGGTGTCAGCTACCTCCATAAAATATCAAAATTGGTCCAGCCGTTTGAGCGTGAAGAACTAACACACACACAAACTTTCGCGTGATTAGTGTGATTATAAGAATCAAAAATTCCGAAACATGTAACATTTATACTGTCTCTCGCGTGGTTACTACCTGTTGTCTCTATTCTTTCACAGAGAGGAGGCCTATGTGGAAAATTATAGGCTGTTTATGTAATTCAGTGATCCGCGACCTTTACTAAATGTTTTTTTCCGTATTATGTGGGGAGCCTGCACGCCCTGCAGCCGTGCTCTAGTGCTAAAGTGCAGTCAGTACAATTTTAATAATAATTATTTACTAAAACTACCAAAAATGTTTGCCACAATGTTATTATTTTTACAAAATATATTAAGATAACATCACGACTGTATTCGCCAAAGGGGTAGGCAGAGGTGCCTGCCAGTTATGTTTACGTCGCATGTAAAGAGAGTGACCTTTCTGCCAATACCACGTTGTTATTCCTGGTAAGATAAATAAGTAAATGAGCTGTTTTATTTTTCAGGTCTCGGAGACATAGTGATGCCAGGTCTGCTGTTGTGTTTTGTTTTGCGCTACGACGCGTATAAGAAGGCTACGCTAGTATGCCAAATGGGACAAGTTCCTGGGCCCAGATCTATGGTAAGTTAATATTTATTATTTTTGTACCATTCGACATTCATTAACCTTAAATATTCACCGTTGCGCGTTGTATATTGACTTTCCAATTATTGCACTTTAGAAAATTTTAAACTTAATAACTAAAAACATTGTTATTTGTCTCTCAGTTCTAGTTTAATCATCCGTGAGTATTGGTTTTGATATCATTTTATGTAACCATTGTAGGTCACTACCTACAATGGTTCACTACCCACTCTGTGACACATAAAAGTGGTACAATAATACAAATCCATCGATGCCTTTTATAAATCATGAAAGGAAACTCGTTTAAGGCGCTACTTCGAAAATCTAAAATCCTCTAAAACCTACTAAGCGAGCGAAAGTGATGCAAATGCAATTACTTTAGAAACGCAAAAGAAGAGTGATGGCTATAATGTGCGTGCGCTTGGAATAAAACGACGTATGTGCCAAAGCGAATTTACTCCCTTTTTTATTTAACAAAATAAATGAATTAAATTTAAAACTACTTTGAGTAAGCTTTGATATGATAATTCTCTGTTTTAAAGTAAATTCCATTGAATAACTCTTAGCGTTACTCGTGATGTCGAAAAAAGTAAAAAAATAGATAAAACTTTGCAGTTTTTTTGTATCAAGAAAAATTAATTGAATCATCTATTCCTTTTACATGACTACTAGTCAAAAAACATATCATCTGCCTAGCCTTTTCCCAACTATGTTGGGGTCGGCTTCCAGTCTAACCGGATGCAGTAGTCAAAAAACATAATTATACCAAAATTTTAAATCCCTATTCCACATATCGAAATAAAAAAAACGCATTTTTTTCAACTGAAATAATATGTGTTGAATTGATGATCACAAAGTTGTCTTGCTTAGTATCTGTCTCTTACTTTTTTGAAGTGTTAAGAAACAGTCAAAACCAGCGTCAGGCACTAGTCACAAAAGTGTGTGAGTGAGGCACACAATACTGCTATAATTAAGTTTTTTCTGCTTTTCTTATTTTGTGTGTATATTGTGTGCCTTAACCTGGTTCAAATAAGTGTATTTGCTTTCTTCTTTCTATCAGTAGTAACGTTATTGTCATGTCCGCGCAGGGTTCCCGGCTGACGTACTTCCACTGCTCGCTGCTGGGCTACTTCCTGGGCCTGCTGACGGCCACGGTGTCGGCCGAGGTGTTCAAGGCGGCGCAGCCCGCGCTGCTGTACCTCGTGCCCTTCACGCTGCTGCCGCTGCTCACCATGGCTTATGTTAAAGTAAGAACAATAGCTGTTTATAAACGAGACAAACATTACATAAAGAGTATGCTTGTCTATCTTATTTAATGTAGCCTGTACCGTTAAATGATTGGTCCAGTACCAAATTATAGCTGAACTAGCTTCTGCCTGCTACTTCGTCCGCGTGGTAGTCAACTATACCGTAAAACATAATAAGGAATACTCACGCAATAATGTGGCTTTCTATCAGTAAAATAATTTTTGAAATTGGATCAATTTTTTCCAGGCTTGATTGAGCAGATTGCACTATGTGTGTGGAATATTAATGGGTTGATATTAAATTAAACATAACCTTGGCTAAGGTCACCTCACTATGGAAACTGAAGAAAGATGATGCTTTCTTGACAGACTGGTGCCACAATTCTCACCCCTATTATGTTATTACAGGGAGATCTCAGAAGAATGTGGAGTGAGCCGTTCATAGCTCCGCCGAACGGCAAGGCGGGCGCCGACTTCGACGTGTGACTGCGCGGCCGCGCGCGCGTCGTGTTCTCCGCATAGAGCGAGCCGCCCGCCCGCTCTCACCTCCCGACGATGTACAGTTAGATACGCGACTCTAACTACATAGCTATCTGCGTTTCTGTGTTCTCTCAAGTAACGGTGACCTAGATATTTAGTATTATTCCTCTCAAACGTGTGAATAGCAAGTTGCACTATACGTATATATCTGCTAACTTGTAACTAACTGTACATGCACACTGGGCCACATGTGAGTTGATGTGTTTATTATTATAATTATAAAGACATAAGTAAAGTTGTACTTTTTAGGTTAGTCGATACGCTTTGGTTTCGTTAGTTAATGTTAAGTTCAAGTTACAGCACAGGGTAACTTGCTGTCTATGAGTTAAAACTGTGAAGTGATCAGGACCAGTGCGAGAGATTTTGATAAATTTCGATTAAATTATACTATGACAGTAATACAATTGGTATTTCGAAAATACTCAGTCGTAGCATTTGATGAATTTTATATGAAAACGTTTATGTTTTATGAATAGAAATATATACTGTATGCCAAAATTATGTAACCCTTTGGATGGGTAACAGTATGTTTAATTGGGTAATGGCAACAGTGACCTACCTACTGTAAACAGTTCGGCAGTTATAGTTTGTGACTGGAGAACTATTTCTTTACAAATCCAAGGGTTACTTATGGGTGGCTATTTGTTTAAGTTGACAGTATATACCGTGTAGAGCCGCATGAACAAATACACGATTTTGTACGTACATCTGGTTGTTAAAATAAGTTAAGATCTTTGTATGAATCTCATTTTTATTTTACACTAATACGTAATCATTTATATGTGAGTTTTTTATTCAAATCCAGATCAAATTTTCAATATTATGACATGTTTGTGATATGTCCTAACATTTGATATTATTTGGTTCACAAGTGGTCATCATTAGTTTCCATGATCAAACTTTGTTGTCACTGCCTTAGACTGATGTTTTCAATGAAGATTTTTTCTATATGTTGAATGGAGTATTATAGACAAATGTTAGACTAAAATATTAGAATATAAGCTACTAACTATTGTTGTTATTATTATAACAACTGTATTGTTGTTGTAAATTATTTGATTGAATTTAATAAAAGATGTTAAGACATTACATCGTAAGAGGTATACTTGGTATGTGTGATTTAATTTTTATAACGATTTATAACATTTTTAATTTTGGATTTATTTTAATAGGTTTATTTTGTACTAAGTGGTTATCATTGATAAGTTTACGGTGTGCGAGCTAAATACTTTTAACATGGAGCAGTATTCTGACAAAAGTGATGTAATATAATTATTGAGGCTTAATTTTATGAACGTAACAGACAGTCACTTATGAATTTGCTGATATTGTCTATCACATAGATCATAATTTTATTTGAAAATTTCTTGCTTTGTATTTTCAATGTAAAGTGTAACCAAATAGTTTTGGTGTATTTTATAGATATTTATATAAATAGTCACTGAAGTTTTCTCATTGATGTACATAAATACATAATTACGTGAAATTAATATTAAGATTGATGTTCCATTATTTGCGTCACTGTTTCATCTCATCATTGATCTTGAGACTATTAATGTAAATATTTAATGCCCACACAATTCATTACCTGCCAAAACTTGGAAAATTGCATTTAATATTTTTATATGTATCTGAGGGAGTATGTTATATTGCTATAAATACTTAATAAAAATATTAGATGGAAGTATACTTGAATTTTATTTTCGTCTTCGACACAAAACGTAATAGTACTTCAATTTCATGTACGTGACTACCGCCGCGCCGGACCACCAACTCCAATCGCTTCCATATTTGGTAAATAGTACTCAATTGATACTAATTAGTAGTCTAACAACACCATTGGTACAGTAGGTGATAGCAATTACCTGACCCAGCCTATAAACGAAGGAATTTGAACCCTCTGCCTCTGACATTAAGGGTTATTTTATTTGTTTGAGTTTATTAGACTAGCGCTATTCGGTAATATTTTCGCCTAACTTGAGTAACTTTTAATAAGTGGGTAGTTGAAAGACAAATATGCGTATTCATTATAAAACTGGTACCTATTCAAATGTAACTAAAAATACGGGTAGGAAAATAAAAATGACCATCATGTGACAAAACAGTATTCAAAAGCTTACCTATCCTAAGGTTACGTGTTAAAGAACAAATTGGCATAACTGTGTATTCTATAATATTTGCCTACCTTGAACAAGTCGTTCTATGTAGTTCGTAAAGCTTGAAATCGAATAACACATTTATCTACTGCTAATTGCAGACGGTTCAAATTCGTCTAACTTTTAGGTGGGTCTGCTAACAGCTATCACCGACTGTACTTTAGCAGTTTTCGAGAAAATCGACTTTGAAGGTGGTCACGCTCCCTTCAGCAAAACCACCATGAGCGCCGAAAAAGGGGGCATTCTACAGCTATTCTAAGTATACAAATAATTCATTTCGTAAAAAAAAACAGAACTAAAACATTTGTATTTACCGAGAAATCAACGATGATAACTTTCGCGCGCTCGTTCAGCAGGACCATGACTTTGAATGTTGATTCCAAGTTTGAGAAACTTGTCTCTTTCCTCAAACACCTACATAGAAAGTTAATTTACCCTGCAAGATAAAATTAGTACCCAAAATTCGAAAATAGTTAGTAGTTTACGAGTAGTTAGTTACGTTCTCCAGTAGTTAGTTTACGAGATATCACATAACATGCCATTGGTGGAGTGGCGGTAGTCATGGTGCTAAATTTTCATTTCAAGATTTCCCTATTAAAAACTGATTTATTCCCAAATTAATACAAAAATTTGTACTTCTAAAGAAGTTATAGTGACCAAAAATTCAGATTCAAATGCTACATCTAACAGCTATATAAACATCGCTGGTACAGACGCCAGCACATCAACCTACTACAATCTGTCAGATTTCTGTAATATATTTTCAACTTTATCGCTAAAGCATAAGGTTCAATGTTGATTGGGAAAATTTGACAGTTAGGTGTAGGTTGATGTGCTGGCGTCTGTACATTATTTTATGTATCATCAATAGTTTTCGCAGCGCACGCCAAATAATGACTTATAGGCACATTTTTTTGATACCTTGCAAATTAGAAGGCACGTAATTAAAAAAATACAGCCCATGTTACTCGCTGATAAGGGCGAATTCCTCCAAACTTTTATACCTAGAATAAGTCTTATCCTGATCCTGAGAATAAATTTTGAATTTTTAACAGTTCTTCCATACTAGAGCTGTCAAACGTTAATTTGGTTCCATGGATAAAAGATAATTATCTCATAATATCTGACTGGTAAAATCATGCAAGATCTCCTTTTTTAGGGTTCCGTACCCAAAGGATAAAAACGGGACCTTGTAGTAGACTTCGCTGTCTGTCTGTCACCAGGCTGTATCTCAAGAACCGCGATAGCTAGACAGTTGAAATTTTCACAAATTATGTATTTCTGTTGCCGCTATAACAACAAATACTAAAAACAGAATAAAATAAATATTTAAGGGGGGCTCCCATACAACAAACATGATTTTTTTGCCATTATTTGCTTGATATTAATAACGGCAACAGGTAGATGCTTGAAATATTCACAGAATATTTAGTTGTATATTCACTTTAAAAATAAATAATTAAAATAAAATAAATATTTAAGGGGGGCTCCTATACAACAGCCGTTTTTTTTCTTTCGTTTACGAGTCCGATTCGCACTTGGCCAGTTTTTTTAATTTGATTAGTAAAGATTAGAAGTATGTACTTTATTAAGAGAATTATGAGAGTAGCAACAACACCAGTGCAACACTAAGTGCAGGTGTGCTGTCTAGCTCAGTTTTAACATGCCCCCTGTGGAACGTGTATAACTTTTCTTTTACAAATAATAGCAAAAAAAAAAAGTTTAGTACTAAGGATTTTGATATGAGATATGAGTAGAATTGATTAGTGTGAACAAAGGGTAATAGAAATGAAACGGAGACATTTGTTTAAAGTAGTTATTTATTTGCTTCAACTAGTTTGGTTGTGTCTCTTTTCTCAATAAACCTCAACTGTTTCTTCCTCATTCTTTTTAGCTTAGCAGTATTTGTGATAACTTGTACTACTTCAGCTTTACGTTTATTTTCTTCCGCACGTTGTAAATTCTGTCGCCGTCTTTCCTTTCTATCTATTTCTTTTTGTTTCAATTCTGCTAACATTTGTTTAGATAGTTCTTTTGTTTTCTGTAACTGTTGGCGTAGTGCTTTTTTCTTTTCAAAAGTGTGCCTGAGTCCCTTAGTTTTATTGATGGTTGAAAACCTGAAAGGGCAAAACAAAAGAGGAGTAGGTGAGGTGTTAAGGAACATAATTTTTAGGTTATATTTATAAATACAAAAGCAAGCAACAAAGTGTGGAAGTTACCTTTCTTTTTTAGACTTCCAAAACTTTCCAGACTTGGGAATGCCTCTTATGGATTCTGTTTTACTTGAAGATGTTGTGTCTTGTTCACTGTTGTCTTCATTGCTGCTTTCTGATTTTTCCAAGTTATCTTGGTTTTTAGCTATGTTTGCTACTATCGCGAGAACTTTATTATGTGTTTCTTCAGCCATGTTAAGGCCTGTGAGGTAATTAATGAAGCTCTATTCCAGAAACAAGCACATAAAGCAAGTGTCCACCACAATACGAGCACGTTTAATTTTCTGTCAATTCAATGTCAGTGTCATCAGCGAAAAATGACGCGTAATATTATTTTTTTCTTGAATATAAATCTTTTGGTACCACACGAATTCCCTGACTGAGAAACCATCAGGGGGCCCTTTGACGATCAATGTGGTATCAGGGGGCTTACCATGACCTTTTACAGAAACGTTCAATTTCCAGTCAGTTCAAATGCAGGCCTACTTCTGCCCTGCTAATAATCGTACTATGAGAGTAATAAAACTTAACGACTATTGAACGAAGTTCACCAAAGTTGAATGGTAATGCTTGTCTGTGGCCTGCTTTAATGCCATTGTCTTTTTAATAGGCATCGTTCAAAAACTTAAATCTAAGTCTATTTTCATATTACCGGTTTTTTTTAAATAATAGAAACTTGATTTTCTTGGGTATATACATATTTTAACTATGATTATGTATAACAAGTTACCTTGATACATTATCTAAAAGCACTATAAAGCTCAATTTCACGGTCAAAACAACTTTGTATCTTTGAAAGACTGAACGTGATTTTGAACGTGTGTGGATAATTCATGCAACAATTAAAAAAAAAAAATTGCGCGCCAAATAAATTATTATTATATTATACCTAAAAAAAATAACCGTATTATCATTTAAATTATCGATTTTTTTAATAAAGTTTAACCGGGATCACGAAATCGTAATAAAAAGAAAATGTTTTGATAATGCACTCAATTGATTCAATATTCCAGATGTCGTCAGCGTAATAAATTCGTGTATTGAAACGTATTTAACGACTTAATATATAAAAAATTAATATATACCTAATTACAGTTCGAGGTGGAAACCAAAACTAAGTAGAAAAATTTACCATTGACGCTGCAGTAGGTCCTCCTGTGTTTAATCCCATTTTTATATTTGCTTACTCTCGCGTAAAGTAGTTTAAAAATCAACGTGAAACGGATTGCAGTTATTGGTTTCTTGTCAGATTGACTAGTGTTGTTACTCAGTCATTTGCTACATACTAGTACTTCTGTGATTAACGGTCAGGCACTCGATTGACCCGATCACAGAACATAATTATACAGGGTTATTTTTCAAAGACCAGCCAAATTTAAGGGTGCGGTACAGACCATCACAACTGAACAACTTTCTCCATGGGACCAATATCGTAATCGCGAATAAAAATTCAGCCGTCCCATACGTTTAAGTCGAGTAAGTACCTATTGAAGTTTTCTATGGGACAGTTGATAAATTTTTCGCGATTTCGATATTGGTCCCATAGAGAAATCCCATTGTTCAGTTTTATAGTCTGTACCACACCCTTAAATTTGGCTGGTCTTTGAAAAATAACCCTGTATACTCGTCCCGATTATGTAGTTCGAAAAGTTGAATATAAGATATTATCATATCTTATATCTTAGATATGTACTACCTCCCTCCAGTATCTACCTCAAATTCAAACCTAGCAGCTTCGTATATTTGAAACGCACCCAAAAAAAAAAGAGATCAAATCGAGAGAAAATTAACTCCAGACTTTATTTTATTTAGAGTAACGAGTTACATATAATCAAGCCGCAGCACTATCTGACACTGTCAGAAAGACAAGTGTCAAGACTGTCAAGTGACAACAACATTTCAATTTCATTCATTTATTTATTCCGTTTATTTCGAATTGCATGAAATTGATATTTCTGTTTTCCCGTGTGTAATTGAAGGATTTTAATGAACATGGAATCTTCAAGACGGTACAGCATTTACTCCAGGCAATGTTTGAGGACATTGTTCGCGTTTGGCTGTTGTGCACATGTAGAGATCTTGGACATGGTATCAAGATGAGAAGTGGAGCGACCTGCATAATTTTAGATGAAATACTACGCCCCTAAGACGACCCACTGACTCTATTTACTTTTATGTCGTCTGACGTTGAAATTGATATCCTACATGAAGTAATAAAAATATTTTGAAAATTATGTGATTTTTGATTTCATAAACCGTTAACCGTACACCTAATTCCTACTATTTATTACTGAACAGTGCACTTTAAAACCCGAGACCGAACTACTCACTAAACGATAGCTCTTTTAGTTTGTTTTAGGGTGTGATCCAAAGAGTTTAATAATAATACGGGAGGTATGATCGTATTTCTCAGTAGGTATTCCCGTTAGACGAAGTTTAACTATTATTACGGTACCACTATAATCACATCTAGGGAACATAAACATACGGCTTTTAAGCCACTGTGACTGAATTAAAATTGTGCATTGAGTGAGTGGCGTGGCGTGGGTAGCGTGTAGCTTCGCCCTTTCGATGCGGCTGGCTATAGTCCTGCGAAATTCTGGAAGCGCGATGCCAGTCAGTGGATACAGCAATCGCAACGGGGTCGGTTTTAAGCAACCAGTAATAATCATTAATGTCTCATTTAGAGGTGTATCCACTAACTTAGCGTGGGCTGATTGGTCCCATACTGGACAGGCCTGCGGAGACACAAAGCGCCATTCCAGTTGTTCGCTGGACTTGAGGAGATGCGCCCCATCTGGTGGATGTTAGGCGACGAGTAAGTGATTTCTGGTAGGTATGCACTTTCTGTTTTTCGCAGTTTCTCCGGAAGTTAGGGGACCTATCCAAAGTGATGCCAAGATACTTTGGGTGAGTACTGTGGATGATTGGAACCCCTTGCCAAGAGATATACAGTGTTCGACCCGCTTTTCTGTTACGAAGGTGCAATGCGCAAGACTGCGTTTTAGAGGGATTTGGTTTCAGGGCGTTCTCAGCATAATAATGGCCGAGATCTGAGAGGGCGCTAGAAAGGTTGTTTTCAATCTCCTCAAAGTCATTGGCTTGGCAAGTTAATGCCAGGTCGTCTGCGTACAGAATGCGGATTGTGTTTAGGCTCACCGGTTGACCATTAGTGTACCTAGGTAGATGTTAAACAGCATAGGGGCCAGTACACTGATTGCATTAGTTAGGTACATTACTATGTGTGATCACTATTATTTTATTTTTAGTACTAGGTCAAATAAGAAAAATATGAATTGATAAATTCCCTTTATTTATTTCAAAAGGGTTATTTATTTCCTTCTTTTTTCTCTTCTTCTTTTTTCTTTTCGATATTCACTCTTCAAATATTTCGTGCTCGTCACACATCTACAAAATTAGAGCTTATAATAAAAATCAGTGTTGTATATTGGGCACTGAATTACAAAACAATGTTGAATAAGTTGCTCTAGTAGTAACTTATTCAAGACGGGTTATTTTGACATTACAGGCGTTCAATTAGTCGTTTTGCTGCTGTCAATTAGCACGTCATGGTATGAAATTCTATACAAAAAACAAGGTGAACAGCAGTGAACAGTATTTGTAAACGTCAACGTAGCAGGCCTACTGCAGGCCTGCTAATATGACGTCATAGTACAAAAACGCAATGCAGTTCAACTTCTGCCCTGCTATAAGAGCTGGTGGTAAGCCCCCAGTTCAATCTGTGATCTTGGTTAGGTAATTTCAACCCTGAAGGCCACATCCCGTAAAAGCGTTCAAAATCTAGTCACAATCTCATGTTAAGGATAATCGAGGTCAATAAAAAATGGGAATAGCGTAAATAGAGGTATTTTTGATAGATTGAGACTAGAATGCGAACGTTCTCAAAATAAACCAGTATTGACCCTTTGATCGTGTGATGCTTCCAGATCAGGGGACCTTTTAACATACGCCAACAGCCAGTGGCGTAGCTATCGGAGGGCTAGGCGGTGCCGTGCACCAAGCTCAGGGGGCCCCTCGGCCCCTGAGCAACAAACCTCAAATTGATCTAGCAAAAAATGTCTTAAACCCCTTGAACATCTTTCTGTTTTGTTGTGTAAGTTCTTGTGTTTAGCCACTTCAACCAATCGGCTGTTATGCGACCGGTTTATGAATATTAGCTTACTCTACCGAAATATTAATATACACACCTGCACACCTTTTTTTGACAAAATTCGATATGCTTGACATCTTCTACAAAATATTGTTACGGTACTCCTACACCCTAAACCATTTATTTACATATTAATTCAAGATTACAGACTATTTAATACCCACATACGCACACGTCTTCGTGAAATTTTATGGCCGGTCTGAATGCGAGACGAGCCGCATCGCAGTTGAGGTGTTAGCGGTACGTAAAGGGGTGCGAAAGGGTGGGGGGAGGGTCATGGTTGAGACCGGCGATGAAGTTTGACGTGGACTATAACTGTAACTAGCGAGTTCAATTTAGCATTTTATATGATAAATTGAGCTATTTTTTTCTCTTAGCTCATTTTTTATTGTTTAGCATTAGCATATTGAATTGAATCCTTTATTTCGAAATATTTTCAGGGGATTCCCCGTGACCTGTAGCATTGGTGGAGGTTTTACGTTTCTCCTTTACTAACGTCAGCGAGTACTTAAATAAATATATTTCTTTCTTGAAAAACATTGAAAACCAAACAAATAGACCGAATGCTTATTGACGTTATTCGTGAGTGCTCTTTTACTTGAGCACTCACAAATAACGTCAATAAGCATTCGGTCTATTTGTTTGGTTTTCAATGTTTTTGTTGAAGTAGGTATGGATGGTATTATAGCATTGATCTATTAAAACTCGGAAGATAGGTTACTAGAGTCTCTAGTTCTTGGACCTCATAAATTAGGCCACGTTGTCCTAATTGACTTAGTCGCAATCCGAGTAGCATTCGCGCGTCATTGAGACACTTTTATGATTTTTTGGCGGAATAAAGGTAGTTACAATTTCGCAGCTTTGCTCGAATAACCTTTTTTTTGCTTATAAAAAACTTTTATATTTATCTACTTTGTTTATCTTTTCATACACGAAATCTCTTAAGGGGTACATTATGATCAACTTTTGCTACTATGGGATCAAACCTGAAATCACGAAAAAAGAAATCTGCTGTTCCCTACATTTATCTTCGCATAACTCGTCAAAATGCATGGAACAGCAGATTTTTTTTTGCGATTTCGGGTTTGTTCATAGTTAAATTGTTCATAATGATGATTACAATGACCTCTTCAGATATTTCGTGTATGAATAGATAGACCTTATAATAATTATGTATTAATTACTTGTGATAAAATAAAACCTAACTTTTTTTTCGCACCGGGCCCTTTTTTTTTGGATGGGAAATCATCTAATGACTCCTCCCGCTCTGGGTGGAGCGGAAGGGAGTGTCAGACTCTTACTGACTAAAACCCACCCATGTTCCTTCCTTAGCCCTTTATGTTCCGGGGCAGCGGTAACCCTTTCGGACGATCCCGCTACCCCGGCAGGCTTCGGCCCTGGCGGGCCCCTTCCTTTATGCTGACATCTCTTTGAGGCGCGCGTGGAACACATACGCGCCGTCCGGCACGGGCCTGGTCCTGATTGGGCGGAGAGCTACCCATTACTCTCCGTCCGCAGGACCGCGCCTACGATGGCCGGGAGTCGTCACGCGGCTCCCGACGCCCGTAGCGTCTCCCGCGGCGTCTGAGGCGTGAGGCTCTCTCTCTGAGCCGTCCCGCCACCTCCTTCGCTAGCATGACTGCTTCGCAGAAGGAGGTTGCACCGGGCCCTTGAGCAGCAGTGAAGTGTGCAGTGGCAGGGACAGTGGATGGGCAGTGGCGTAGTTCACTACACCACTACCCATAGCGTTATCCTCACTACACCTTTATTTTGTTGACGCATGTAGAATAGCCAAATTCATACACCCATGTTCAAATTCATACATTTTGATCTGACGCCTTTTTCGTCTAAGGTTACCCTATCCTTACGATTGGTCCTTTGGTAGAAAACCAAAGCACAACTTTGTCTGTGATGCTGTCCAAGTCAAATTGGCAAGTCTGACATCTGTCAATCAGTTTCAATAAATAATTATGTCAGTTAGTTTCTGCGATCAAATGATTCATTCTTTTACATTTTCATTTCCTCATCAAATATAGATACATTTTGAAGAAATTATTCTGTATTTTGGGCGTAATTATAGTAGTATATAATCATATATTGGACGTACTTATTTGTAAGGTTTTCAAGCAAATATCAACTGGAGAAATCCGGCGGAACTGCAGTGCTTCAATTGAATTTCAGTAAATAAACAGCTTTTCCCGTAAAAAATGCCTGTAAGTGTCTGAATATCATACACTCTGCCCGTAGAGCACAAGCCGACTATATTTTGTGCAATTCTTTACCACTTACAACAAATTATAATATGAATAATTTTCCTCCTAGGCTTATCACTCAACATTGACGGACTACACCCAGTCCGTGGGTAACCTGGCTCTCCTGCCAATGCGCACATCTTTCAGAGGCCCGGCTCCGATCAGTCCTAAGATTGAATTGGATATTGTTGATGAAGCACTCAACTACTTCAAAGCAAATGTCTTTTTTAGGTTTTATGAGATAAAGGTAAGGGTTTGAGTAATTTTCTGCCTAACGTTTCCTAATCCATATAAATAGACATAAAAAGGGTGTTTTATTTTAGTCTGATGCTGACCGAGTTCTCATTTACCTCACACTGTACATTTCTGAATGTCTGAAACGGCTCCAGAAATGCTCAAACAAGAATCAGGGTCAACAAGAGATGTATATGCTGGCCATATCTAAGTTTGATATACCTGGAGAATATGGATTTCCTCTGAACTCTGTGTATGCTAAACCTACCAGTACCCAGGAGGCGGGTATGTTGGAAACTTATTATTTCAATAATATTTAATGAAAAGCAAATAGAAGACAAACAGCTTAAGGTTCAGCCATGCTAAATTTGCCAAAGATGTAAACAACAATGTCTGCTCGAAATTGAATAAATCGATATACAAGAACATTTATTTTAAGTAATGTTGGTTTTCGTCTAGTTAGCTTGGAGATTTAGACTCTAGGTTATGTTTTTTTTAATAATGTAAGGCATGTTTTGTAATTTCAGATTTGATGAGACAGTATTTACAGCAGATGAGACATGAGACTGGTGCCCGTGTCTGTGAGAAGGTAATTATCCATTTAATCTAACTTGTTACTGTAACAACCACAAGTGTTCTACAATGTTAAACTGTAACATAAGTATAATAAACTGCACTGACAGACAGGCGTTGTTGTGTACAAACTTCAATCATTCATACAAAAATCCCAAAGAAAACACAATTTTCAGTATTTGCCGAAATTACCCATTTCTCTTTCCCTGAAAACTTTATTCGAACTATAGCAAACATGTAAATAAGAAAAATATCAAATTGGTTCCGCCTCCTAAGTGATGCACCACCAACAAACAGTGTTTCATTTTTATTTACATAGATTGTGTCTCTCAGGTATTTGCCACAGAAGATGGCAAGCCAAGCAAGTGGTGGCTTTGCTTTGCCAAGAGGAAATTCATGGACAAGTCGCTGTCTGGCCCTGGACAATAACCAGTATTCCCTAGTTAGCATTTATTTTATACCTACTCTTTTTCTTTAAATAATATGAGATTTAATAATAAAAACATCATTCCAAAATGTTTTATAACACTTCATGATGGTGCATTGATATATTTTGTATTATTTTTTGTGCTACTACTGATACCTGTTAAACCACTTTATAATCATGAGTGGGTAGTCTGCCCAGACATTTCAGTCGAAAACAGTATGTTAATATTTTAAGACTAATTATTTTGATTATTTGAACATAATAAAGGAATCAATAAAGTATTTGGAAATACTAAAAATATCTCTTTTATTTTAAAATGAGGTGTAAATATATAAATACATAATATAATTTGATTAGAAACTTGTACAGAGGCTCTAAAATATATGATTAATATCAATTTACAAATACTTTTGCAGCTAAAAATGAGATAGATTGGTACTACATATTATAAAAGGGTAATTTAACAGTCTTACACTTACAACTACAGTTATGCATACATTCTATACTGTAAGTTAATTGAGTCCATATTCTTTGATCAGCTGCCCTGCTATCACAAGCCTCTGTATTTCAGAAGTTCCTTCATATATTTCTGTGATCCTTGCGTCGCGATAGTGTCGTTCTGCTGGCATATCCGAAACATAGCCCATACCACCAAGGATCTACAATAAAAAGGCAGAAGAATATTAAAAATCCTTGGATTTCTTATGTTATACATATTAGGAGTTATGTTTACGCAGAAAGTAGAAATTAGATACAGTTGTGGACACTATTCAAAACTTCCTAGCTGTGGAAAAATAATTAGGAAGGGGTAAAATGTCGGGCCTGCGGACGGAGAGTGATGGGTAGCTCTCCGCCCGATCAGGACCAGGCCCGTGCCGGACGGCGCGTATGTGTTCCACGCGCGCCTCAAAGAGATGTCAGCATAAAGGAAGAGGCCCGCCAGGGCCGAAGCCTGCCGGGGTAGCGGGATCGTCCGAAAGGGTTACCGCTGCCCCGGAACATAAACGGCTAAGGAAGGAACACGGGTGGGTTTTAGTCAGTAAGAGTCTGACACTACCTTCCGCTCCAACCAGAGCGGGAGGAGTCATTAGATGATTTCCCATCCAAAAAAGAAAGGGGTAAAATGTCTTCATTTATTATACAATATCAGAATTTCTTTAATGACTTTAACAATATTTATTAAAAAAAAAAGGCTTTACCTACTGCTTACAAAACTAAGCATTAAGTAATATTTTGTATGGTGACCCTTGATTATAATAACTGCTCTGCAGCAACGGGGAATAGAATTTATTAATTTTTTAAAGGTTTCAACAGAAATAGTGCTCCAAGATTCGACAAAGGTATCATGCAGTTTATTCAAATTACTTTCTAGCGAAATCTAATCTTGTTAATGTGGTTCAAAGTTGTTTTCTGTAAGTTGATACAGAAAAGCAACTTGTTTATCCAAAAGTGACATTGTTATCAGTTGTTCCTAATTATTGGTCCACAACTGTATATGGTGCAAATTAATACATGTTGGGAGAATTTTTAACATACCTGTATGCACTGATGGGATAAGAATGTTGCTGCCTCAGAAGCTGCCAGTTTGGCCATAGCTGCCTCCTTGGTGTAAGGTTTCTTGTTGTCCTTCAACCAAGCTGCCCTCCATGTCAGCAGTCTTGCTGATTCCAGTTGCAGAGCCATATCAGCTAGCTTGTTCTGAATGGCTTGCAATTTCATGATTGGTTTTCCAAATGCAGTGCGTTTTGATGCATACTCAGCAGCTACATCTAATGAGGCCTGTTAACAGAAA
Organism: Hydraecia micacea; assembly: GCA_914767645.1. Classification (NCBI taxonomy): domain Eukaryota; kingdom Metazoa; phylum Arthropoda; class Insecta; order Lepidoptera; family Noctuidae; genus Hydraecia; species Hydraecia micacea. Next base: position 11,164,352 of record OU611797.1, read on the forward strand.
GTACAAGCGTTTTATTGGTCAGTAGAACTTTGATCATGAAAAGTTTCCACTTGAAAGTATACTATTTTCCAAAAATATTTACCTGTGCTATACCTAAAGCTTGTGATGCAATACCAATTCGCCCAGCATCTAAAGTCATCATGGCTATCTTAAAGCCAAGACCTGGCTGACCTAGGATATTCTCCTTAGGAATTGAACAGTCTTCAAAAATCAGTGAGCAAGTGGATGAACCTCTTATACCTAATTTATCCTCTTTCTTTCCTAATTCTAGACCTTGGGTAGGTTTAGGTACAATAAAAGCTGATATTCCTTTGTGTTTCAGACTTTTGTCTGTGGTAGCAAAGACAACAGAGGCTTTGCTCTCATATCCATTAGTGATCCAACATTTTGTACCATTCAGTACCCATTTGTCACCACTATCTTTTGCTGTGGTGGACGCTGCTCCAGCATCAGATCCATTACCAGGTTCAGAAAGAGCGAAACAACCAACAATTTCACCTGAAATAAAATTGTTTTAATGTACTATTTAAATCTAAATACATACTTATATTCTTATTCACAAAGGTTTCATCACAGAGTTTGAAGTCCATTCACTGCAATCATACACCTAAACAGCTCTTTTAGAAAACATGACTAGATATCCTTTTGACATTGTTGATTATTTTAGACTAGTCTCAAACCATGGGGAAATTGGAATCCATATGAGCTTCTTATCCTAACAGGACATCCAAGACTAGCCACCCAAAGTTAGAAGCAAATTGTGGACATGAATGCATCTACCACCACCAGACTCTGTGCAACCTTCTGCCTAGATATGAACTGCAGTGGTCTACATTGTTATTCTTTTTCCCAGCCCACACCTACTGACTGTGGTGTCTGACCATACCATGGTCCACTTACTAGTGTCTTAAGTCCCTTGACACCTGCACTTTTGATGATCTCTAGACCCTCTGCAACCACAATGAATGCGGCAACTTAATAGGCCTGGATAATATAAGATGTACTGTTGATAAAGTAGAATTATTACTAGGTTTATTTAAGATAGCAACCACATTATAATTTATTCACAAAGATTAAGCAACAAACCAGTTGTGAATGGTGTGACAAATTGTTCCTTTTGTTTGTCATTGCCCCAGTGCATCACAGGTCCCAAGTAAAGGGAGTTGTTCACAGACATGATAACACCTGCTGAAGCACATCCTCGTGATATCTCTTCTAGAGCTATAGAGTACGCGAGGTAGTCGAGACCGGCGCCGCCGAGTTCCTCCGGCACGGCTATAGCCATAAGTCCCAGTTCACCCATTTTTTTAATAGCGTCACCAGGGTACAAATGCTCGCGGTCGAACTTAGCAGCGTTGGGCTTTAATTCCCCTTCAGCGAAGTCTCGACATGTTTTGTACAGCATTTGGTAATCTTCCGATAATGCTGAAAGAGAAGCTATGCATCTTGTCTGCCTAACACTTGTTGGAGCTGTAAATAAATTATTAGTTAATAATTTTGTTCAACATTGTCTTACGATCTACGTAATAAAATTATTTCTAATACTTACCAAGTGTTTGTACCAATTTAGAAACATTCTTTATCATTTTAGGAAATTATATAAATAAAAACAATACAATACAGCTGAAAATCAAAATAAGTCAGGGGACTTTGAACTCGTTCGTTTAGAAATCAATTCACAGACTAAGAAAGAAGAGAAGTTGTCTATTAAAAACATTGACATACAAAAGTATGGACTGGAAATACCATTGAGGTAGAAAAAACATGGAGATGCCGCGTTATTCTATACATACATTTGCTTATACAAATATGAGTGAAATATGATTCAGAATGTGAAATATCATTATGTCTCATTCTTTCTAATGAGATAATTTTATTTGATAAATAAAAGAGACAACAATATTTAAGTTGTTGCTCATTATGGCAATATTTTATCGTGACGTAGTGACAGTTGTAGGTAAGTGCCATAGCAGCCATCTTATGCGAAGAGTTTCGTGGTAGTTTTGCTGTCAAATGGTTGTTTATTTTTTGTATTATTGAGGATTGCAAGAAAATTACGAGGATTTTACCTGTTAAAACTGCATGTAAATGTTGGAAAACAGAAATTCAACATGCCTGTGTGTTGTATTGTGAAGTGTGGTGCAAGAAAGAATGAAAATCAACCTCAATTGTCTTTGCACAGGTTAGTAGCCGGTTTTCATGCATTAATACATACAATAATACACATTCGATGATACAATTGTAACGTGATCATGAATTTATGGCTAAAGTATTGATATTTGGGTTCATTTCCGTATAACAGGCCTTTCTATTATATTTGTTAATTCGTTCGTTTGTTTACAATAATATGTCATAATGGAATAGTGTTGTACCGTTGCCGACTTGGCGTAATAGTTTCCGAAACTAGTTCCTCCGCTGAAACAATACCGGTATATTCTGCGATGTTAACATAAATAATCCTGCGTCTTATTCAGTCCGAGTGACCTTGCTAGGTCCGGCCTGTGGTTCACACTTCACAGCACCAAAATCAAAATATTTCACATAAACCTACATGGACACTTTTATGAAACGTCAGAAGCTAGGTGCACGGTTCCAATTGGTAGTTTCCTATGGAGAAGAAACTGTAAGAAACTCAATGGTTACGCTTTTAAAATAATTGGCTTTTACAATGTTTTCTATTTTGTTAAGTACCTAGTACTTGTTGACAGGCCTACACTGTCCTCCCCTATCTATTAACATTGAAATTTCAAAAGTTTTTCTCGGCTCCTAAGGGTCGTAATGTGATGTTAAATAGCCTATAACCATCCTGGCTACCAAACGCAAAAATAATTTATGCATGGCATTTTTTTTGCGCGGAACCCTAATTATTTTTCTAAAATAAAGGTAGCCTAAGTTACTCCTTGTAACATATCTGTCAGTGAAAGTCCCGTCAAAAAAAAAATTCATGATCACGTTACAATTGCATCATCGAATGTGTATTATTGTATGTATTAATGCATGAAAACCGGCTACTAACCTGTGCAAAGACAATTGAGGTTGATTTTCATTCTTTCTTGCACCACACTTCACAATACAACACACAGGCATGTTGAATTTCTGTTTTCCAACATTTACATGCAGTTTTAACAGGTAAAATCCTCGTAATTTTCTCGCAATCCTCAATAATACAAAAAATAAACAACCATTTGACAGCAAAACTACCACGAAACTCATCGCATAAGATGGCTGCTATGGCACTTACCTACAACTGTCACTACGTCACGATAAAATATTGCCATAATGAGCAACAACTAAAATATTGTTGTCTCTTTTATCAAATAAAATTATCTCATTAGAAAGAATGAGACATAATGATATTTCACATTCTGAATCATATTTCACTCATATTTGTATAAGCAAATGTATGTATAGAATAACGCGGCATCTCCATGTTTTTTCTACCTCAATGATTAAAAAGTACTCTGTGGAAATCAAGTTGTCAAATAGAGAGGGGAAGTAGATTGATGATGTCAACGTATAAGCCGATGCATTGAAGAAAGGAATCTTAAATGGCGGCTTGTACTTGCGTTGACAGATAGTACAGTTAGCATGTAAAATTTCAAGCCAAAGTTTTTTTTTTTCAAAGGAGGCATAATAACTGTCTCCGCATAGTACACACGACCAAACAATGAAACAACAATAAAACAAAACTGAACAACAATAACAAACAGGTGATAACGGAATATATAACAAGGAATTCGTAAAAAGGATCACTGAGCGCGTCAAGACAGCGTGGAAGCAATTAATCAAGACTAATTTTTTTTGCTTACGGTACGCGCGAGAGTGAGTATAGACGGCACTAGTGTGCGAGCGAGAGAACATGATAAGCGCCGCCATTTAAGATTCCTTTCTTTAATGAACCGGGTTATAATCATATCCGATTTCTTATCAGCAATTTTTTTTTCTTTATAAGTAATTTTAAATAAATATTGTATTTCATAATTATCAAATGTAATGTAATGGTAACAAAATACCAATACCTAATAATTTATTAACAGAAGATTTTTAAACATGTATAGAGAACAGTAATAATTGAACGAATCGACTAAATAGTCTATGACAAAAAAAAATGATGACAGCTGATAAATATAAATTGGGAATTGAGTACTTTGTTGTTTGACAAAGTCAACTGTGAAACTGTCAAACAAAAATAGGAAAAAAATATACAAATTACAATGATAAAATGGAGATATTGTTAAGAATTTTACCAACAAATCCATTAAAAGTAACTGCTTCTAAACTACTTTTATGTCAAGTAGCAAATTATACCAGGTAAAAAACTGACGTGACAGTCAATATCTGCATAACCTATTTAGTCGCTAAACATTTCATCCATTATTTTAGATTGGCAGAGGTTGGAAAACTCGAACCACCGAAACCAACAGGCAAATATGATACAGGGCAGTTAATTTTACACAAGGTATTCGGATATCGAGGAGTGATCTTGTTCCCCTGGTTGGCACGGGTGTACGATAGAGATGCCACCAACAAGAAGGAGAGCAAGGACTCCTCGTCCTCCACAGAGGCTGCAGGAGACTCCCTGTCTAACGTCGGCAAGGAAGTCAAAGGCCGCACACATACATTCTATCAAGTCCTGATTGACACCAGGGATGCACCTTACATAGTAAGTATTGTAATTACATAAACCACCATAGTAAATTATTAATGGAATGCTTTTGATAATGTTCTTAAATTAATAAGCCAATAATAAACTTGCATGTTTCTGTCTAATTATAATTCCATGTGGCACCTATATATAGGTAAATATTGTGTTGATATGGCTAATTGGCAAAGTTCCACTTCTCTTTTGAAATTGTTAGCAACTACTTAGTAACACACTTTAGGGAAGGGGTAGGGTAGGAGTAGGGTAGGGGTACGGTAGGAGTAGGGTAGGGGTAGGGGTACAGTAGGAGTAGGGAAGGGTTAGGGTAGGAGTAGGGTAGGGGTACCCACGGCGGGGCACGCCGCTGTAGCGGCGGTAAGGCCAGTACTGGAGGAGTGGCTCAATAGGAGCCACGGCGCCCTCGGCTTCCGGCTGACGCAGGTGCTTACCGGACATGGGTGTTTCGGGAAGTACCTGTGTCGCATAGGCCGGGAGCCGACGTCCCAGTGCCACCATTGTGGTGATTGCCGCGTCGATACGGCGCTGCATACATTGGCGGAGTGCCCAGCTTGGGCCGAGCAGCGCCGTGACTTGGTCGCGGCCGTAGGTGCTGCGGGAAATCTCTCGCTTCCGGCTGTTGTGTCTACCATGGTCGGGAGCGAGTCAGGGTGGAGTGCCGTCGCCACCTTTTGCGAGGCCGTGATGCTCGCAAAGGAGGCGGCGGAAAGGGAGAGAGAGGCTGCCTCCTCTCTCCCCTCCCGCAGCAGACGCACTGGGCGTCGTAGGGTGGCTGACTTCCGGCCACCGTAGGGCGCGGCCTGCGGACGGCAGACTCGGGGCGTCTTGTCGTCCGACCAGCAGCAGGCCTAGAGGCGGCGGCGTCGTGTTCCGCGCGCGCCTCATAGTGGAGGAGTCCTGCGGCCGGGGTGACGGCCGCAGTGGGTGACGGGGCCCGCCTGACCATCTGGCGGGCCAATACCCGTCGGGGGGTAGTGACGAATGCTTCGGCGATACCCGCCCTCCGACACATGGGTACATGAGGAACACGGGTTGGTTTTTAGTCAGTACGAGTCTGACAGTCCCCTTCGCCCTTCCCCGAGGGCGGAGGGACTCCATGAGGATTTTCCAACCCGATACCAAAAAAAAAAAAAAAAAAAAAAAAGGAGTAGGGTAGGGGTACGGTAGGAGTAGGGAAGGGGTAGGGTAGGAGTAGGGTAGTGGTACGGTAGGAGTAGGTTAGGAGTAGGGTAGGAGTAAGGGGTAAAAATATTTTCCAATGTTGAGAATACATTACCAGGAGTAGATTGATATACTTCTCATATTTTAAAAACCCTGAATAATTAAAATGTTTCAATATTAATATAATATCAATTTATCATCTCACCTCGTTGTCTGTTTTGTATTTATTAAAAAAACATACAGTATTTGACATTAAGTCAAACCCTACCCCCTAAAGATTTAAATAGCTAGATTTGACCTCACCGTACTTAGTCACAAGAAAACGTGACCATACTGAGAAGAGTGAGCTCACACATGATTAAATAGCGTTTATATGATAATCAAGTGAAGCCACTGCGTCATTGTGTATCAGAGGTGTCAAAACGAATCAGAAATGTGACTATGTTTTGGAGCGGTAGGGTGGATCTAAAGATTAAAGATTTAAATCTTTAGATCCACTGCTGTTTGCACTGACAGCCGCCGTTTTGTTCTGAAAAAGTGAGCTCCTCGTTAAACTATTTACTTTGAACATTATATTGTTATTGCGGGGTTATAAAAATATTGTAAATGCCTGAAGAATGAAGATACTCTTTAGGCTGCCAAGAGTATAAGAATTAGAATTCCAACTCCTCTAAAAATCTTTATTTTTTTGGACAAATCCTGCCATGATTCTTTTTTGTAGAATTAATTTTAATAATCTGTTTTAAACACTGGATGTTATTGTTTGAAGAAGCAATATAATACGAGTATACTCATATGTTATTATATAGTAATTTAGCAATATAATTTTAACCTGTTTTATTTTATAAAATGAGATGTATACTGACTGTCTTAATTACTTTGGACTGTGACAACAAACATCGATATGAGACCTGAATGGAAGAGAAAGGTACAAAAAAATGCATTTAATTATGTACATGAATAATGTATGTTTGTTTGTGTATCAAAACTAACTTTATTAACAAGTTACAAAGATATTGTTCTAATGTTAAAGCTTTTTTGTAGGTGCTAATAATATTTATGTTTTGTTAATACCTACTCAGTTATCATTCTTTTAAAAACATTCAGACAATACCGGTACAATCAGTATAGAAAAGTTTTTTATAACAAAATAAGTTGTAATAAAGGAACATCACTGAGACAAATATAAAAATATAACTGCACAATTACTTGTGAAAAAAGAATGTAATAATAATAGCCATCAAGATTATATTCATAAAAGGGATGTGGGCTTTTTTATCTACCACCTTTCGTATGGTCCGATATACCATGAATATGTGCCATATATAATTGTTTATATATATATTTTGTGCCTATTAATGCAGACTGAATGAAAATACAAACTTTGTCTATTGGATAGATTGGACTGTTTTGACTGATTGTCATTGTTTTTAATATGGTGAACATTTTTACCTAGAAATAGTTTAGTGATGATGATGATGCTTATATATGTAGATACCTAGTGTCTTGCCGACGGTGTCGTTGCTCAGAATGATACCATTTTATGAATTTCATGTTTATACCGAGATTTAGAACTTGGTATTGTATACTTACTTATTTTATTTCTTTTTTGTTTTTGTTTTTTTTAATGTTATTGTATGCTGCACTGGTTGACATCAACGCCAGCTGTCGCTGAAAACCAGCGCTGGGGCTCTGTTTCGCATAGCGGCATAGTCTTAGCATTTATGTTGAGCGATGGCTGTTTTGCGTGGGTCTGATGTATATTTTCCCCCAGCTTGTTATTTTTTTTTGTGTTTATTATTCCTTCTCTGCTTCATATTTACCTTAAATAAACGTATTTTCTTTCTTTCTAGTAGTAGTATTTTTATCCGACTGCGTCAAAGCCAAAAGGAAGGGTTATTAGTATTATTATATTATGTGCAAACATTTCAGCGTGCGCAAACTGAGGCTGTGACCTTCCTTGGCAACCAAGAGTCAAGCAGAAGTTTGTACGCCATCCCCGGACTGGACTATGTGGCACACGACGACATTATCCCCTATACTTCAGTAGAACGAGTCCCGCTGCAGCACGAACTGTTTGACAAATTCCTTATGCATAATGCTGACAAAGGTGAGAATACCATTAAATTGTATTCTACAGATTTTCAGCCATTTACACTGAAATGTCCTTTGTCATTCGCGTAGCGAAATTCGGCAAGCTACTTTTCATATCAATACCAAAAAGTAGGTAAGGATGAAGCTAGTAACAAAAAACATGTCAAACAATAGTTTGAAAACATGATTGAACATTTTAAAAACAATGTTTAACACACATCTGCCACTTGAAGGAGCTATTACATAAATCACAATTTAATTGACAGAAGTTAACTATTCAGACCTGTCCTATCCTAAGTATTGTAGAGCTACACTGAAGTATTAATGTTTTTTAGATCCACCCTTCATAGCGCAAGAGACTCTGCGCGCCTGGCAGAAGAAGAACCACCCCTGGCTGGAGCTGAGCGACGTGCATCGAGAGACAACCGAAGGTGTTCGCGTTACCGTTATACCATTCTACATGGGCAGCCGCGAGTCACAAAATTCTGCAGTTTATTGGGTAATAAACCGAGTGCCCGATGGGTTTTCCCATCGCCAAACTTCCATAAAAACTTTCGTCCCTTTAACCCCTTTAGGGGGTGAATTTTTAAAAATCCTTTGTACTCACTTTTGTTATACAGGGTTACAGGAAAAGTCGAACTAGATCCGTTAAGGAGGTGTAGTTTTCATCGTTTCTGACTGATTCGACTATGAAACACCCTACCCCAAACTTAACCGTTTTCGAGATATTCGACTTTTATTTTTTTTTATAAAATTTGCCGATTTTTAACCGACTTCAAAAAAAGGAGGAGGTTCTCAATTCGGTTGTATTATTTTTTTTTTTTTTTTTTTTTTTTTTTTTTTTTTTTTTTTTTTAATGTTTGTTACCTCAGTACTCCGTCATTTATAAACCGATTTGGAAAATTCTTCTTTTATTTGAAAGTATATACTTTCAGATTGGTCCCATTGTCATCAGGTCAGGATCTGATGATGGGATCTTGGAGAAATCGAAGGAACTCTTCAAATATTATAGGCACACCTATAGCGATTTGGGTATTTTTTATAGTAACTCATGCATTTGCTCTCGGAAAGCACCATTTGGTGAAGTGGAACTGATGATGAAGACCACAGATGGCCACCGGAACTACTCAATTATAAGTATTTCACGGGTTGCGATTTCGATTAAGTACTTTAATATGGTTTCTAAGCAATTTATGCTCATCACAATACGAATGGTGAAATGGAGCTGATGGTGTCCACCATCAGCTCCATTTCACCATTCGCAGGAGAACTCCTGAACAATTAACGTCCCTGCATCGGGAAAAACAATATTTTGTAAAAGGCGATGAGCAAGTTGACACTAGGCTATTGTAACTTAGATAAATTACAAGCAGACCCACTAAAAAGCGAGAAATAAAAATTTTTAACAAAAAAAAAAACCGACTTCCAAAAAAAAACACTACAAAGTGAAAAATAACTTTAATTTCGGAAGTCGGTGGCAAAAAACTAAAATACAGATCAAAAGACACCGACTTCCGAAATTAAAGTTATTTTTCACTTTGTAGTGTTTTTTTTTTGGAAGTCGGTTTTTTTTTTGTTAAAAATTTTATGGATATTTAATTACATACTTTGAAATTTGTGAGTCTAATTCATATTATTATTTGTTTTTTACACGTAAGATAAGATGCCTTATGATCTCAGTAACTAATATAATATTGTAAGTAATTTAGCTAAATAGGTCGTAGTAGGCGATTGAAAGTTACAAAAGTTAATACATTTTTAGAAAGTTTTTTTTCTTTAAAGGAAAAAGAAAGAAATTTTTAGAAATTTGGGGTAGGGTGTTTCATAGTCGAATCAGTCGGAAACGATGCATACTACACATCCTTAACGGATCTAGTTCGACTTTTCCTGTAACCCTGTATATGAAACTCTTGTGCAAAATTTCATTTTTATGAAGTACTTATTTATGTATTTATTTGGGATAAACAAACAGTTACAAATTGTGTCCGATCTAATAATGAATAATTACCTTATCGACTTATTCTTACTGACTCCGTTTTTAGTGCCTTTCCTTCGAAAGCCAATATAAGCATAATTTAACTAATATCTTTTTCCCAGTGGCGTTACTGCATCCGCCTTGAGAACCTGAGCTCGCAGGCGGTGCAGCTGCGCGAACGTCACTGGCGTATCTTCTCGCTGAGCGGCACGCTGGAGACGGTGCGCGGGCGCGGCGTGGTGGGGCAGGAGCCCGTGCTGGCGCGCCACTCGCCCGCCTTCCAGTACAGCTCGCACGTCAGTCTGCAGGCGCCCAGCGGGCACATGTGGCAAGTACTAACAAGCTAATACTTGTGTAGTTTTTCAGAAAATGCCATGATGGAATTTCGAGCTTGATGAAAACAGGATGCAGGTAACTGGAGCGGATTATAATCCCGAGGATTTGTGGTGAATAGCTGGATCCACACCAGACGATCCAGTGCGCTCCGATCGCGCGCGGCACCTCCACATCGACCGCGCATTGTTCTAGCCGCGCGCGTTTGGTGCGCACTGGATCGTCTGGTGTGGATCCAGCTATTGAAAATCGTGACTAAAGCAGGGCTGCCAGTAGAACCAAGGTTTTAGCGAATTCTGCCTCTTAACTACGAATACGCAGCCGGTTGGTAAATACAAGAATAAGAATTCGAATGAAAAGATTTTTTAATATTCGAATTCTTATTCTTGTATCCAATTATACAGATTATGTATCCAATTATATAATCTGCCAGCCCTGATAAGAAGCTTTTTTATAGTGCAGTCAACGGCACATTCATGGTAACCATTCTCAATTCAATTCAATTCTTTATTGCGTACCATAATGTATACATAGACGTCCATTTGACGTTGGCAGCGCGTTATATTCAGCAGTAAGCAGTTCTCTATCGTAGTGCACGTGTTACTACTGCCACGCGGTTGACTCTGCTTTATAATAACACTAGCTGCGCCCCGCGGTTTCACCCGCATAAGTTTCGACCCCGTGGGAATATAGGGATAAAAAGTAGCCCATATGTTAATTCAGAGTGTCAGCTACCTTCATACAAGATTATATCAAAATTGCTCCAGCCGTTTGAGCGTGAAGAAGTTACAAACATATAAAGCCACACACACACAAACTTTCGCCTTTATAATATTTGAGTGATTACAGAAGCTAGTTCTGTTAAGGTAGTCGAGTTAAGTCTTAAAAATAATTGAATTTTCTTTCCAGGGGCACATTTAGAATGGAACGGGAAGACGGCTACACATTCGACTGTAGGATTCCCCCGTTTTCGTTGGAGAGCAAACCTGACGAGAGCGTGCCGGCCGCGCCCGCGACGGAGGCGTGACCGCACCAACACTACCGTGGTTCCGAACTTAAGCCGACACCACACGACCGAAGTTACACTATACCGGGTCAAAGTTAATTCGCTAAGGAAGCCCGACGGACGTGATGTGTTTCCATATCTAAAGAAAATAAAACGTATTCTCTTTTGGGGTCAACGACCGTAGGTAGTAATCGTTTAATTTGAAATCCACTCCACTTCTTATTGCATACATATTTTATATGATAGTCTATTTACTTGAAATATTTCCAAATAAAAAAAACATCAAATCTTTATTTCCTTTTTGTTTTATCGTTTTAGATATCGATACCCATCCCGTCTGCGGAGTTTCGCTAATTAATTTAATTTGACCTTGTATACATATGCACAAACAGTACCCGCACCCTAATTGCGTACACACTTTCAATGACAATCTGAATCATTTTGAAGGATATTGCTGCTGCTTGCACTGCATTACTTCATATGTTCGAAAAATTTGTCTGCTCAACAACGTAAAGACCGCAATGAATGTTGTTGAAATGTCAAAATGAAAGCCATTGCTACTGTTAGTGTGTTACGCAATTACTCCGCCGGGCGTTTATACGACACATCGTAAAATTTCAGAGACAGTTAACCTTTGAAGCGCTTGACTAAATATTAATTGCCGTGCCCCTAGCGCGCGGCTACTAATCGATAAAATAATACCTACAATAAATAAGGAGGAGCAGTCGTTGTATCGATTAAAAAATAATCAAAAAGTGTTTATCTCTATTTAATAATGGTTTTAGTTGTACCACGCAGTAATAGGACGAAAAAATCATGCATGTTCTCTGTCGCAGAAATACGACACGAGCGGTAGGGGCACGGAAATATGTGTCGCATAAATGCGACACAAGCGGTGGAAAGGTTGGACAGCCGTACACATGACGACGCTCTTACAAAAGCTGAACTTCTTTCTTCCGAAACTAGATATGCTATATAAACCGATATAAACGCTGATGTAGTGTACTTCCATGTCTGTGTGGTGTTGTGGACGTTGGAACCAACATCGAAGCAAACCGAATATTATTAAGAGATCCCTAGATGATTGACTATCCGCGGTCGAACCTCCTCAACAGTTCGCCGGGATGTGATGAATAACTTTTATTGTGATATTCATTCAACAGTCAGTTTAGCCTTTAGCCGTTGCTATTTTGTAGAGGAATGATGATAATATACCTGTTAGCTTTATTTATTATGTTGTTGTTGAACGTAGATTGGAATTCTTTGAAGCTATTCATTGCATCTTCTTGTTTTGTAAAAAATAAATTCCTTAGTTATTTTAAAATAATTCCTAGATCTGTAATAAATTACAGTATTCTGTTTGAAACGTTTTTCAATTTCTATGGTTATTTATACATCTATGCAAATAAATAAAATTGTAGTCTGTTTGGAATGTCAAAATAACAGCTTTTTACTAAATGCATATGAAATTATTATATTGGTACTTATAACAAAAAACAACTTTTTAAAATATTCGTCTGTTTGTTCCGGCTAATCTACGAAACGTCTGGACCGATTTTGACGGGACTTCCACTAGCAGATAGCTGATGTTATAAGGAGTAACTTATGCTACTTTTATTTTAGATAAAGAATAAGGGCTCCGCGCAAAAAAATTAAAACCCATGAAATCAATATGCACGCCAAAGTCGCGGGCACAGCAACACTCGTAATTAACTAAAATAGCTTGGGTTGTATAGCGTTACCCAAATGGAATAAAACGTCTATTACTATCTCTAAGAGACTTTAATAAGTAACTTCAAAAAAATAAGGAAGTAAAATTTTAATTGCACAATACTATACATATATTCAAAGCTGTACAACATAAATAATTAACAGTTTATATAATAATACTCAGTTGCATACAATTACACTATAAAATATTAGGATTAGAAAGTCCTAGCTATTCTAATAAACCCATACATCTCATATATAACATCAACTCCTAATTTGTTACCTTCATTTCATGTGAACAATCAGATTTAAGCTATGGAGCACGTTAACAGCTATGTTATGCTTGTAATAAATACAAAAAGGCACTAGTTTTGCTTAAATTAACATTTTGTAATCTTTGGTAGAATCACATGAACGAAGTTCTGAGCAAACCAGCGCGCGATGCGGGTCGTCGATACGTTCACGTGAGTCGCGAGTGAGCTAGCGATTAGAGGCGGCGTGTAGCGCTGCAAGGCTCAATAAAGCTGAAAGTCGATTAGCATAGCAAAGGGTGCGATTTTGTCAGCTCGCGCGCGATTTGAACGTACCGCGCGACGAGCACGCGCGCGATTTGAACGTACCGCGCGACGAGCACGCGCACGTGCGCGCTGGTGTGGCCGGAACTTTAAGCGTCGCACTATAATTTATCACAATGCTTCAAACTTTGGAGTTGCACTATCAATGGAAGGTTCCAGATCATCATACTTATTGTACAGCTAATACTTAATTTAACAATCAACCCCAATATTAACATTTGGAACTAGTTATAACATTCATTTAGTTTCCCATTGCTTCCATTATATTAGTTTGTAAGAATACGCGTTGCTCGAGGCAATTAAGCCTAGTGATTAAGTATTAATTTGCTAAATTCGAAACATGTAAGTGTATCAAAATATTGCTTATTGAAATTATTATACAGACTCGCGTTTCATACCGTGGGATAACAACTTTATTTACATTTCTACTTTAATTTTTTTATTACGAGCGAATGCCGAAGCGTGGCAACACCGAGGTTTAACCGGCTAGAACAAATCTTACACAGATCTGGCTCGCCTATCGGCCGAACTTATTTTTTATGGGAAAACCGAAGTCTTAGGTCAGATTCGAACAGGACGAACGAGTTAGTGTATAATAACTCGAACAACTAACAGGTCACTCACTAAAGTATTACCCGACAAAACCTAGTTGCAGCCACGCTTCACTTAACCAATCCATATAATCTAGTCACTGAACAAGCGACAAGTTGCAATGTGCCCGGCCCCTCAACAATACGTTACGGCACCTAGTGATTACCGTGCCAGTTGTATGATGAGGGCAGCGCACATCTCAAAGAACTCCATAGTGTGATGTCCCTGCGGGCCCGTGGGCGAGGGCGGCGGGGGCGGCGCCGGCACGAGGGGCGACGCGGCCTCCTCGTCGGAATCCTCCTTCTCTCCCGATAAAGACTTGAAGTCGAGTAAGTACGACTTGTAATCCACTTGGTATAACTGTAGCGACATCTTCACGTATTTTTCTGTCATCTTGTTTAGTGTGCGTACCCTGTAACGGAAATGACGTCCGATAAGTCTATAGTTAACCGGTTGCTATACTAAAAACTAACTAGCCTTTCCTTTGCTGGGCAGCAAAGGAAAGGCTAGTTAGTTCCCCCCCGAAGGGGGGGGGGGGGGGGTCTAAAGAAAAGAAATCCTTCTAATGCGAGCATATTCATCGGCTTTGCTGCAACGGACGTCGCAAGCGCATATTTGGCGACTAAGTAAGTTTCACTCACCTTACGTGATACGGATTGATGACTTTCCATTCGTAGTCGAGCGCTTTCATAGCGCGGAATACTTCTAGCATGATGTCGTTAGGCTTGCTTTGAGATCGGATACCCAAGTGCCACTTTGCCCTGTAAAAAAAAATATTTAATAAATAAATGACACCTTAAAAAAATAAAAACAACGAAGTGGAGAGGACAGCTGATAATGTAAAAGCCAATTATTTTTAAAAGAGTAACCGTGTAGTTTCTTGCCGGCTATTCTCCATAGGGAACAACCAATTGGAACTGTGCACCTAGCTTCTGACGTTTCTTAAGTGCCCATGTAGGTTTATGTGATGTGAAATAACATATTTTTATTTTGAATGATTATGATACAATCATTGCAATTTAAACCTTTTGTCAATGTTAATAAGTCACTTATTGCGCGCTCACGTATAGCACCTATGGCAGTAAGATAGAAAAGGCTCGTTTACATGACGAGAGTATCAGACTGTCGTTGCCGGAGTTACTTTCCTCATGTAGGCTTAAGACCATTTACATAATAGGGCTCATACTGATGAATGGGACTTGTAATTTGTGTTTCTATCAACATAATAAAATGGTCTTAGGGAAACTATAAAGAAGTCAAAATGCGATCTGTGAATCTTGCCCTTAAGACTTACCTCTTAACGGGTGTCCCTCTGGCCTTGTCCTGATGCGGGTGTGGATGCGGCGCGATGCGTTCAGGATGCGGGCGCGCCGTCTCTGTCGCCGCGGGAGGAGAGTTACCAGCTTGAAAATATAAGTACATTGTGAGTAAAAGAGCATGGCGAGCAGGCCCATGATGGTGAAGGATGAATGTCAAGACAGTGACAAGTCTTGCTATAGGAATAAGATTGAAATTCGATAACCGTGATTTTGTTGTGCTCTTATTTTACAGACATCATAAAACTGGGGGGTTATGATTTCTAAAAGTTTTTTAATTTTTATTGTTCTCTGTAAACTTATGCGCCGTCGATGCCTGTACTCTGCAAGACGTCGGCTATAACTCGGAAATTAAGATTCCCGCAGGATGCAATGCTATTGCTATGCAATTTTGTGTTTGTGGATGGCATGTAATGAAACTTACTGGCTACATAGAAGTCCTTAATTTCTGCCTTAGCAGCTTCGTCAGCGATCCTCTTATTGTCTATGATCAGATGGTAGGCTATGGCTAGCTGATCGTGGGGATCTCCGCTTAGTAATGCGTTGTGTACTTCATGTTCTTTCACACCAAACTTGTCGCATACTTCTGATATTGCCTCTGTGTCTATCACACTGCTGTCCTAAAAAGTGGAAGTAAATACAGTAATATCTGTCAATTAATATAGACAGATGTATGGTTAAGCAACCATGCACAACTTATCATATAATAGAATAGTCATGTAGAAATGTGACATTGCAAATACTGCAGTTGTGTGTGCAATATGCAATATGGTGACCATTTGATATTTCAAATGCTCTGAGACAAGGCATTCAACCAGAGTGCAAAGAAGTTAAACAAACTGTGTCTTTTTCTGAGGGTGTCACAAAAGTAAATTTTGTAAAAGAGGATTAAAAAAAAAACAGCATCCTGCTGTGTCCTGCTACTGCTGATCATACTACAATCACCATCCTGTTTATGACAATGTGTATCAAAATTCATTATAGTCATGACAGTGTTTTGAGAAGCTGCTGTGATAAGAGAACATAAAATTAAAATAATTTACAGTACATAAATGCTTAAAGATTGTGTGTGAAGGATGTTGATTCTCTCACACACAAATGCATTTATGGATATTCTGTACATGTAGACCTGCAGGGCAATTGCGTAACACACTATCAGTAGCAATGGGTTTCATTTTGACAGTTCAACAACATTCATTGCGTTATTTACGTTGCTGAGCAAACACATTTTTCGAACATTTGGAGCAATGGATTAGCAATAAGCTTCAAAATGATTCAAATTGACAGTAATAGTGTGTTACGCAATTAGGGTGCAGGCTTGGAATAGGATGCAAGAAAAAGCAAACCTGTGTGAAGCCCCAAGTATTAGCATAAGCTCACAACACAGGATGGTGCTATTGGTCATGTATAGCTCCATCTCTCTTCCGTTGGATTCATGTCAAAATACAGCACTAGATTCAAACATAAAACAATAAGGAACAAACAAAACAGACAACTAAAACTACTTAGGAACTAGTAAAAAAAAAGGATGAGGTTTACATACTGTAATTACCTGCTCAACAGGAGATGGGAACAGATATCCTGGCAGGTCTTTTTGGAACCACTCATGTTTCTTTACATCTTCTATGGAGGCCCTCTTCATGGGGTCTACTTGCAGCGTCATGCACAACAGGCTGACCACACTCTTGTTCAGGTACTCAGGTATGGGGAATATGCCAGATTTAATCTTTCTGAACAGCGTTGGCACATGTTCATCGTCAAAAGGTAATGTTCCACAGAGTAGCGCATATAATATGACTCCACATGACCAGACATCCACTTCTGGGCCAGCATACAGTTTGCCAGATATAACCTGGGGAGCAATAGTTATAAAAGATAAACTTCCTGTTTTAAAGAGCGAGAGGTGAAACAGATAAGTATATATATATATTATATAACAGTGCAGTAGTATTTAGTATAACTGGTTATTTGCAGCTCATCATATTACTTTAAAACCAGTAGGTGGTTGAAACTAATTCAAACATTAGTAACACATTGTTATTGGTGTTGCTTATTATCTTCTGCAATATATTAAACTTAACAGTAATGACAAGAATGTGCTCTAACCTCAGGCGCAGCGTAATTAGGGGACCCACAAGATGTCCTCAAAAATTCTCCATCCATCATCATGTTGGAGAGTCCAAAGTCAGCTATCTTTACATGCATGTTGTGGTCGAGCAGCAGGTTCTCAGGCTTCAGGTCCCTGTGCACAATCATGTGCCGGTGACAGTAGTCCACACCCGATATGATCTGCTGGAAGAACCTCCGCGCTTCATGCTCCTGAAGCTTGCCTCTCTTGACTATATAGTCAAACAGTTCACCACCAGATACATATTCCATAATCATGAATATGTCTGTAGGAGTAGAAATCACCTGGAAAAGTTACATGATATTGGTAGCAAGACTTTTACTGTAAAAAAGTAGTGTTTATAAGATTTTATTCCTATTATTACTTTGATAACTACAATTTATTATCAACAGCTCTATGTGTGTGTCAAGTGCGACTTATTCAAGGTCAAAGAACACATAAACAAACTTGCCATACCTGGTACAGTTTGATGATGTGCGGATGTCTGAACAACTTAAGATTTTGTATTTCACGTCTGATCTTTCCCACGACATCGAGGCTCTTGATCTTCTGCCTGTTCAGAATCTTAACAGCAACCTTGTGTTTGGTCAGCTGGTGCTCCCCGATCTTTACCTTTCCGAAGGTGCCCACGCCAAGGGTTGCTCCCAGCGTGTAGTGACCTATCTTTACAATGGGCTGGTTGCCACTGGTTATGACAATTTTCTCAGCCATCTTTCACAAAAATAATAGTAAACACTTATCAACAAAGCCCTTCACATGAGGATATAAAACTATAGAAGCATAACAATTATAAAGTTGTCTTGATTGCATTAAAACATACTTAACAAAAAGTATAGTAAATAAAAATACGCAGTTGAAGAGGAATAAAACACGATAATTTTCGTATTTCGACGAGTGGGCAATTTTGAATGAACATTGAAAGAATGAACTATATCCGAAAATGTCAAATGAAAAAAAAAAATTGAGGTAAGGGACCTTTTACATTTTACCACAAAGGTACCTTTTGAAATAAAATGGCAACATTTTTGGAATCTTGTCTACGGATTTATGTCTTCGCCACTCCCCCCTGCACTCCGCGCTCCCGCCCCGCCCTGTGATTTTTCTGAGTGAGAGCCACTGAGGGCTGCTTTTTTTAAATAAATATCAGCTATTTTTTCGAGTTATTTTGATTTATTTGATAGTATTGTGTTCGTCCAATATGGACAAATGTGGGATTTGTCTTAAACCTGCTGTTGTGAGTATCTGTTTACTTGTTTTATGCGTCGACTCGAAATATATCATCAATATTTTTTTGTTTTCTTTGGAGAATGTTATAAAAATAACGATCCTGGTCATTCGGGCTTCTATAGTTTTCACGAAGCAAGCATTTTGTAACTAATTGAGTTGGAATTTAACAGAAGTCTATGCAGAAATGAGAAAAAACTTGACATTCGAAACCTGCCCGCGTATTTTTTTTTCTATTTTTTGTCGGTCCGTCTGTTTTTTTACGTCTGGCTCAGCGCAGTGTAAAAAACAACAGTGATCCTTTTTTTATGTACTTGAATAGTGAACCTTGGCATATGCTATAGGTACCACAAGCATCTCTGTTTAAATAATAATAGCACTTTAAATATATATTCACATACATAAAAACTTGTTTGTTTCTATTTAAGATGGCAAATATTCGACTGGCCCATGGCTACATTAATGTTGAGGGTGTTTACGTTTTATGTTCTGTACTAAACCAAAATGATATTACAAGAAAGATAAGATTATTTCTATTGTATCTATAACATTGTGTATGTTCCAGCAACTGTTCGAGACAGGCAAGGATGGTATATATGCCTGTTTCAAGTGCCAGCCGCTAGTGCCTGAAATAACACTTGGAGAGAATGGCTCCGACCACACAGTGCCCCAGACTAGCAACAGCGAAGAGGTGGTTATTATCAAATACATGTTATCTAATATATTTATCTGTTATTTAATGCGCTTGTTAATATGGTGCAAAACCTGCTGAGTAATATATTAGGAACTGTATTGCAGTTACACAGAAGCATCAATAATATTTCTAATGTTATTTAATCATTTTGCAGCAGTAGGTTCTTGCTTTGTTAATCAATACTTGTCTTGTGTGTACACCTTCTCAATTTAATGCATGGAAGCAGAAGGGCAAAGGTGTTACTGGGCACAAGATCCTCCTAAAATCATACAACATTTACTTTTGAATTTATGAGACTTGATAAAATAAACTCCTAAAAGAGGACAGTCACACAAAGACACATTGTAGATTTATTTATCCCCTCAATATGTTAAGAATCAATCAGAAATTCTTTTATTATCTATCTTGCTTGAAAGAAATCTATTTGAATCCTCTCACAACTTCGTTCTGAGATGAACCCTGGGACTGCTAATAGTAAATGGCTAGTGAATAGTAGTAGCATGTTAGAAATTATACTTTCATCTGTAAACTAACTGCACTAAGGTGAAAATAGAACATTGGGTCCACATCGGCGATGTCTCGTTAATAAGGCGCGTTACGTCGAAATAATGAGAAGATGCGTGTCCGCCCTAACCTAGCTGAATCGTCGATTTGTACCCAGTGTTACAGCAACATTTTTGCACCTTGCAGGAGGGAATTGAATCATCATTGTATTGTGGCCTCTGCCACAAGTCTTTTCAGAAGAACATGCAGTTACAGAACCACTTGCGCAACCACCGCGCCGAGAGACGCTTTGTCTGCACTTACTGCAACAAAGGTGAGATATTTATCTTATTTAAAAAACAAACAACATTTTGAAAAATGAGTTTTCAGCATTAATTTCTATAACAGATGTCAGTCATCATCTGCCTAGCCTTTTCCCAACTGTGTTGGGGTCGGCTTCCAGTCTAACCGGATGCACCTGAATACCAGTATTTTTACATGGAGCAACTGCCTATCAGACCTCCATAACCCAGTTACTGGGTAATACCTTACAATACCCCTTGGTAAGACTGGTTGTCAGACTTTCGGGCTTCTGACTACCCATAACAATTGTCAAAGACCCACTAATGACAGCTGGGACAAGCGTAGCTTAACCTGATCGATCGACCTGTGCGGCTGTTATTATAAATTAGCCACGGGCCCCTCTCTAACAGATGTCAGTATGTTTACAAAATATTCACTAATCAAAACCAAATCTGTCAAAAGCATATATATACATATATATATACATTCTAGGTATAATTGAAAATCGCATAAGGGGTCATTGTGCTCAATTACGTCGTCTTTATGAAGCCTGAATTTGCGAAAAAAAAAAAACGCATTTCTCGACAAATGTAGGGCACAACACAGCTGTTTTTTTTAGTACCTAATAAAAGTTTCTCATAATGATCGAGTACAATAACCCCTCAAAAGGTTTTCAGCAATTCCAAATACACCTTTTATAGATATAGATACCTAAATCTTACGGCGCTGCGGAGCAAAAAAGGGGATCTTACGTAAAAGGTACCTATTGTTTTTGCGTCAGGTTCACAAAGCTAACACTTCATAATATATTGTTTCTAGCGTTCTCCCAGTCCAACAACTTGAGGGCGCATCTTCGCATCCACACTAATGAGAGACCATTCAAATGCTCCGAATGTGGGAAGGCATTTACTCAGGTGTGTAATTATTTATGGAATAAGCACAGCATTTCCCCAAGATACAAAATAACTATCTAGTTTGGGGCTCACAGTCACTGGCAACTAACACTTTATGTAACCTAGCTGTACGTAATATTATAAGCTATGTACAGACGCCAGCACATCAACCTACCCCTAACTGTCAAATTTTCCCAATCAACATTTAACCTTATGCTTTAGCGATAAAGTTGAAAATCTATTACAGAAATCTGACAGATTGTAGTAGGTTGATGTGCTGGCGTCTGTACATCCCGATTCAAACTCAAATGGCGGCTCTGAAGTGCGCAGTACCTCACCCATCATCCCCGCTTACAGATGAATTTGTTACTGTGCAGCGACTCGCCTCGTGTTCTAAGCCGCCATAAAGTTTGAATCGGTCTGTACCTGTTTATATTACATGGATAATAATCAATTGTCTATTACTTTTACTGAAAAATAGTTTTTACTAGGAATACTAAACATAGTGTTTATTTGGCTACAGGTTACAAATCTGAACAACCATGTTCGATTGCATACTGGAGAGCGTCCATTCGTGTGTCCGGAGCCGGGGTGCAATAAGGCGTACGCGCAGGTAAGCACATACGTAATTAATGACTATCATTTGACCTTCCTTTAAGAATATTTTCTTGATTGAAACCAAAAATCCATTAGCATGACAGCCCAAATAAACTGAATGACCAATTTATTAGAGTACTTAAATATCAATTTATTGATTGGATTTCTTAAGAGTAAACTAGTCGCGAGCTCGAACTCACTGGTGGTCATGGGCAAAAAGCACGCTGTCTCACCTGGCTTCGTCTCTGATAGAGCTAGTATCAGTGATGAGCAGTTAGACACTAGTCTACACGCACAACGTCTAGTTCTCACGCACAGAAACACCGTTCCGAACTGATAGACGCGTAAAAAAATTCGAAACGTGCTTTGGAAAATCGAGTTTTAGGAAAAAACCACTGCATAAATCAATTATAAATAAAGTTTATTGAACTCTTCGATAACTGAGCTTTGTCGGTACGGACTTGGTTTTGATGATTTTAGACCTCTTTTATCACTTATTTACACCCAAAGTTACGTTAAAATTAGCAAGAAAAACGAATCTTTGTTGGCTCATAACTTTTTAATGGCTTGTTATTTTACGATTCTGTTTCCGTACAGACACAATCAATAATAAGACAAAACGATATCATGTTTAACTTTGGATGTACAATGTCAAACAGTGGAGTAATATTCTCCCGAAATTTGTATGGAAAAAATATCGACTAGTGGCGCCTTAAGTTCTGTGGTTGTGAAGTCTGAAAACCACTGATTGTTATTTGTCTATACATACACAAATAAATAAAATTGTAGTGTCTTTTTGTAATGTCAAAATAACAGCTTTTTACAAATACATATGAAAGTATATATACAGTAAATACTTATAAAAAAAAACAAACAATCTTAAAAAAAAAATCTGTCGTTTTTTCCGAAAATGCTGGACCGATTTTGAAGGGACTTCCACTGACAGATAGCTGATGTTATAAGGAGTAACTTGGCTTCTTTTATTTTAGAAAAAGAAATAGTAAAGAGACACATTATGGTTTTCCGACATCCATGCGAACGAAGTCGCGGGCGCAGCTAGTAATCTATTAATAATTAAAATAAAATATATAAACTGTAGGTAACGAATCTGAATCAACATCGCAAGCGCCACATGAACGGGCGCCCGGTGGAGGCCACGTACGACTGCACCGTCTGCGGAGAGCAGTTCCAGCAGCGGAACCATATGTATATGCACAGGTAAACTGTACAAGAAATTTAATAATCAGTGAAATGCACAACAGCAGTCTACAGTAACATAGTTAAATTTTGAAGAGACCCCCTAACCATGGTCCCTAATCGCTGGTCCCTAATTCCCTGGTCCCTGCTGAGGTTATGGCGAAGAAGCTGCAGGCCTGCAATGATTACATATCATATCTGTTTTGGCGTTAATTCGCAGAGCTCAATACATTCGGGAATACGCTATGTAATGCAACTGTAACATTTTCATTTGAGTGTAATATAGTCTTGTTACGTTTTATTTTCAGACGAGAAATGCACTCTGAGATAAAGAGTCCGGCGCGTAGTCCTCCGCAGCGCGCGGCGTGCGCGGTGTGCGGCCTGAGCTTCCCCAACGAGCGCCTGCTGCAGCGCCACGCCGCGCAGCACGCGCCCGCGCTCGCCAAGCACAGCGACGATGACGACCGTAGTATGTTTACCTATATCTTTACTTATTTTTACCAATATCCCCCACTCCCGGGCAAAAGCCTTCTTTCTACCATTCGTTACCTTTCTTACGATGTTGCGCTTCTTTCTTTTTTTGAAAAATAAATCATTGGGAAAGTTTCAGCACCTCAGAGCACCCTTACTGCATTTTGTATTCTTTTTTTATTCGATACAAATGTATGTTCGTTTATTAAATAAAAAAAAAAACTTTTAAATAACTTGAATTTAATAAAAATATGAGGAAAATGTATGCCCCCAACATTCAGCTCTTAGGTAAAAAAAATTGTCAGTACTAATGTTGTGCGTACTTTTACTTAAAAGGTCGCGAGTACACGTGCGTGTTCTCTTCGTGCGGCAAGCGGCTGGCGTCTGCTCGCGAGCACACCGAGCATTTGTTGCGTGAGCATCAGCTGCGAGTGCTCAGCCACACGAGACACCCGCCGCGACGCGGACGACCTCCCAAGGTAGGCTCTACATCCCTAGCTCTAGTATAAACATATGTTCTATTGTAAAGGCCTACATAGGCTACATCTACTCGTACAATACTTCCATTAATGTTTTGTTGTTTGTTTTCAGATGATGAAAGATCCCCTGGAAATCAAAGAAGAGGAATTTGATGAAGTACGTATATTATTTTATTTATTTGATCTATAACCATAATATTAAATCATTTTTGATCGGTAGTAACAAGTAATGTACCTGTTTCAGGTAAAAATCACGAAATCATCGCAGCCCCAATACTTGCCCAAGCTGAAAGTGCAGAGTTTATTCCAGTGAGTGGTGGTTAATGTTGACAGTGCGCAACATGCAGGCGATGTTGTGACGTCACGTCTGCGCGGACTGGCGGGAAGGCGAGCCACGGACGAGCACATGCTTCACTTGTACTGTGAACCTTAAATAAATAGCAATAAATTCCATATCTGATTGTCCATAAGCTGCACATTGCGTCTCGTCCACCAGTCTGAGCTGACCATTAGTGTTAGTTACTATGACATGTCGGGACATTGTTGTATTTCTCTAACTTAGGGCCAACTAGTTAAGTGAAGTTAATGCTTTGTACTTAAAGTTTATGCTTTGTTTTATTGCAGATTTATATTAATAAGTACACACATACATACCAATTTTGAATTTATATATGTATCAGAGGGGATATCAGAGTTAAATCAGTTTTTTTTAGAACTTTTTATGTAACTGTGAAATAAAATGATGCATCTATTATTTAGAGTGGACACGTTATGTGCGAGACATAATTATTAAGTACAGCGAAGTAGTGATAGTAAGACGTTATTATTCGCACGAAGATTCTCATTGGAATATTAAAACTTTTATTAAATATCAAATTAATAGAAGTTAATAAAAAAATCTAAATTTATGATTATAATAATGTTAAGTGATAATAAATAAGTGCAATTTACTGTAACAACTCTATAATATTGTTACATTAGCCTAAGCATTAACTATCAATATTTTATTTTTGACTCCAAGCCGTAGTGTGTAAGATATCGAGAAATAGATAATTATATTATTTCAGAAAAATATCATAGGATATGCAATACATGTATTATGTATTTCTTTATTAACCATGCTTTTATTTTTACAAATAATCTGTTTTATTAAAAAGACTGTGATGAGTGGCTTTGAATTTGGTGAGATATTATTTAGCCCATAAAAATTTGTTTTCTGACGAAATGTATAATTATTATTCAAATCTAAACAAGTATTTTTCCAGTATTATAAATTATACTTATATTTTTTTTGGAATTTTGGTTTAAGCATCAATAAAGGTTTACATGTTTTTTCCTTTTTATAAATTGCACGCTTTATTGTGACACTGTTTGTTGAATTTGATAAGTTTTTTCGACTGAAATTGATTATAAATTGTATTTGAATTGTTTTAATGAGGGTAGTTAACTGAAATTATTTCCCGATAAGCGTATGGCAGCCATAGCGATATGACGAGGATATGTTTAGCGAGATAAAGCAATTAGTAAATTATTTATGAAGCAAATATTTTAAAAAGTACCCCAATCAATGGCCCCTGAACTAATTTGCGGTCAATAGAAGTTTATTTACAACACGGAGGTCGAGGTCATGAGATTTCCTCGCTAGCTATGGTAGAGATAAGCTTATCGTAGATCATCAGACGCATGTAATCAATAACCCATGTATCAGCAGTAAACAAAAAGGTCGCGGCACTGTTTTGGTCTTCACGTTTTGAGCATTGTCCTTTCACTAAAATACCATGTAAATAATCTGTCGTGTCGAGACAGAATATACAGGGTGGTTGGGACACCGGCGCGCAGCCTGGTACCATGGATTTAGTACATGATCCTGAACGACGAATGAATTAATGAAATAAAAAATCGTTTGTTCCATTGAAAAGTGCAATACCTACGCGGTCAAAATGTATGGAACAGCTAATTATTTTTTTAATAACCGACGAAAAATTATAACCAGTATCATGTACTGACTCCATGGTGACATGTTGCAAGTCGATGTCCCTGCCGCCCTGTATAAGAATACCTCTTTCCGTGGTAAAAATATTAGTCAGCATGTTGGTAGCGGGGCGGACTGCGTGAGGTATGCTGGACTTACATTTATGTATCGTGGCTTGTGTTGTGAAGGACTTTTATAAGTCTGGAAGTGTCCACAGATATATGGGTTATTGAAAGCGTCCGATAGAGATATAGTTGCGTTAGGATAAGGTGCAAATGTTCCTATGAGTGTGTCAGAAAGTTCGATTATTGTCGATGGATATATGCCGCGTGTTGTATAGTCGACCATTTCAATATGTTTAGCCTTGTTAAGTGTCAGCATGTCGGAGATTTTTCTATTAACATACAAATAATATTATCGATAATAAAATATGCAACCATATTGATCTCTTTTATTTATTTTAAACATAAGTTACTTTTAGCTTCAGCTCGAAGACTCCTAACAAACACTAACACCTAGGCCGTCTACTTGCAAGTTTTTAATCGCGTCTATAAGTTATCTGAAGCAAAATAGGTACATAAGATAGATTATCTTATCTGATTACGGTAATAGTGCAGCAAAATGCAAAAGTAAATAATAATAAGTACTTGTTGAGATAAAAGTACGTAATCTCGAATATTGTCAGGGGTTGTTATATAGCTTGTAGTTTCCTCCTGCTTCGGAGGACGAGTTGTTTAAACTGCTATGCAGGGAGCTGCAAAGGTTAGTACCTACTCAATTAATCTCCAAATAAAAATTCGCTTGATCTTGACCTTTTTATATCGTGTCTCACAAGGAATTTAAATACGTTGCATCAGCGAATGCTAGTAGGAATTGTCATCTGCGTGCATGAGTTTTTCTCGGCAACCGTAAGCGCGAGTGAAAGAGTCATTTCTCAGTTGCCCGGAGTTTGGATTTCTTGGTTGCATGCAACAGGCGCGCTTCCTATTATCCTACTTGAGACTTGAATAGGTGAGGCTGTAATTTTTTTACGTTAGACAATTTTAACCACTTTATGGCCCCCTCCCCCCTACGTAATAAAAAATAAGATTTAGAAGAACCCCTTCCCCCCCTTTCAATCTTGGGTAAGATTAGTGTTGTATCTACCAAAATTGCAAAGAAATAATAGCAAAAATATAAAAACGCGTTGATTTGTGTAAAAAAGGTACTTAACGTTTTTATATGAATCGGTATGTACCATGTAGGTAGGTATGTACGGTAAAATTATGATTTAGTTTACTTTTGTGGTCTTACGTAAGAACAATGTAGACCCCTCCCACCCCAATGTAAGACAAATAAGACTTGTCCGCATCCCCTCAAATCGCCGGACGTAATAAATGAACACCTAATCTGAGCTAACTAGTGTAAGAATGTAAGCACTACCTACTATTATAATGCATGTAGGTACTCAAGTAGGAACATAACTACAGACTATACCAGTCTATCAAAAAGTACTCTGTGGACTATTACACACTGCCTACCACTTTGGGCAATTTTTTAATTTTGCCAATGATATTGTGAACGAAAGAGGTAAGAAGGTAGATATATAATTATCTAATATATAAGTACCTATACGTGCTTCGCATGTGGCGCATCAAAACTTGTCTGGTTAGCCAAGTTACTGTCTTGTATCTTTTAAGCTTCCGAAAACAAGGACATGCTATCCTATTTCCACGTGTCATCTGGGTAATATTGTGTGGCATTGTTTTTGAAGATCAAATGTTGGGTAGGATCTGTAGCGCTACAAAGTTCTTTTGGCGCGTGGCTAAAATCGGTACTAACGATTTTTTAATACATTTCAAGTGATATTTCACAAAACAATTGAACGAATGTTTACCAACAGCGCCCCCTGTCTACGTCATTCGAGCGTCAAAATGTCCTTTAGCACTTTTTAACCCCCGACGCAAAAACGACGGGGTGTTATAAGTTTGACGTGTCTGTGTGTGTGTGTGTGTGTATGTGTGTGTGTGTGTCTGTCTGTGGCATCGTAGCTCCCAAACGGATGAACAGATTTAGATTTTTACATAAAATAACATTGAGCGCTTTGTTACAATGAGCTAGGAGCAGAGTATGGAGCGTTGGCGCACGGCGACTGCTGTGGTGACGGGAGCTAACGGCGGCATCGGGGGCGCTCTCTGCGCTGGCTTGGCGAATGCCGGAATTACTGTCATCGCGGTCGATGTGCTCTTAGATCGTATTCCTGTAAGTTGATCTGTTGTTGTGAGGTCAGCATTGCTATGCTTACGTTTAGTTATGAAAGTATTTTAACACTGGTCCTTCCCTTGGTTAGTCTAATGGTCACAGACGCGACTGCTGGGCGTGGAGACCTGGGTTCGATCTCCAGGTCGGGCAATGTAATTGGCCCTGGGTGATCTGTAGTTTAATTACCTCTTCCTTCCACCTTGGCGTGATGGTGTAGGTACCTAGGCTGTTCATAATACTTAGGTACTTTCATTTAATATCAGATTTATTCGATTCTATGGTTTTGTCAAAGATAAAGTTTGTTTCTATTTACATAATAGGAACTGCAGTCGGATGCCACAAATGGGAAAATAATTCCTAAATATTGTGATATCTCAAGCCCTAAGGAGGTGACGAAGACTTTCAAGTGGGTTAACGAGGAGTTTGATGGTGTACACATTCTGGTCAATTGTGCCGGTGTGCTGTACCAAGGACATATCACTGGTACGTAATTGTTGCTCACTTTATTACGTAAGGTCGTGTTTAATTCAATAAAATTGATATAAGAGTACAAGAACATTTATTTGTTTTCGTCTATAGCCGGAGATTCTCCGAGCTAACTAGACGAAAACAAATATTACTTAAAATAAATGTTCTTGTATATCGATTTTATTGAATTTCGAGCATCCATGGTTGTTTACATCTTTGGCAAATTTAGACTATAGCTATGTTAGTTACCATCATCTTCATCATTATGAACCACAGCCCAACAACGCAGCGCAAACACTACCCAATGCAATACCAATGTAATGCATATGCTACGCAAACACTATATTTTTGCCATCGACACGCTAAGAACACTACGCAATGATACGAGTACGTTCGCATACACTGCGATACTGCTACGCAAACTACACAATTGCTTGGACAACTCTGCGATAGTGCTACGATAACGGTACGACCCTGCTACGCGTACTCTACACAATCGCTACGACAGCGCGCCCCGGTGCTGTAGCACCGCTACGACAAAGCTACGATAACGCTACGGCTGCGCTACGACGCTGCTACGCGATGTTTGTACAATCCAAGTAGCAAAATGTGGTCCTGTAACGATATCTCGCGTACCGCTAGTGGTGCAAATTAGTCCTGTAATGATATCGCGAGTGCCGCTACTGGTGTAATTAGTCCTGTAACGATCTCGCGCGTGCCGCTAACTGGTGTAATTAGTCCTGTAACGATCTCGCGCGTGCCGCTAACTGGTGTAATTAGTCCTGTAACGATATCGCGAGTGCCGCTACTGGTGTAATTAGTCCTGTAACGATCTCGCGCGTGCCGCTAACTGGTGTAATTAGTCCTGTAACGATATCGCGAGTGCCGCTACTGGTGTAATTAGTCCTGTAACGATCTCACACGTGCCGCTCGGTAACTAATATCGCTACGAAACGGTTACGCCAGTACTACAACAACGCCACGAGAAAGCTAGCATAAGCTTTGATCCCGTTTGTCAGCCAAAAATTGAGACGACAGTATGTCGTTACGCAACAGTGCGTTAAAGGTGCGCTTCCCTGGTGCGCAGGGTGTGGGGCGGCTCCAACAGTGTTTTAAGCATGGTTGCGAGTCGCCTGGACTGTGACGTGGGTAACTGCCATGTTGTGCCGTCTCTCATGGGATGTCGCAACGGTGACCAACCGTTATTTCTTGAATTGTTTTCCTTGTTTTTGTTTAGTGTCTGTCCTAACTAACATACGAGTAGTCGTAAGTTTTATTAACAATCTTGTTATGATTCTTGGTTACTCTAATAAAGACATTCTATTATTATTACTAACTAGGTACCTACATAATTATGTTATAGTGTAGTCTAGTATTGGAACCGGCAACCGGCGGCGTCTGTGATCGACAGTTTTTGCAACTCTTCTACTTGCAGACGTGGGCAGTGACACATTGAGCGACGATGCAATTATTACAACTATCGACGTGAACCTGAAGGGCATGATCCTTTGCACTCGCCACGCCATCGCTTCCATGAAACACTATAAGATAGATGGCCACATTGTCAATATTAACAGGTAGGCAGCATTCAAAGATACCGTTACCAATGTATAGGCACCTTACCTTTAGGCAGGGTGGTCCCCGTTTATAAAAGTGTACCTACAGTTATCGGTTCCTACGTCCTAATTATGTCCCATTATTGAGGACGACCATTGGGCAAAGATCCAAACCCCGGGCTGATATTTTGCACTCTTAGAATGAGTTAGGACCTCATGTTAATTTAAGGCTCTTCCCCACAGGCGCGTTTTTATCGGTCGATAATATCGGATGCGTTATTGCGATATCCATTTTCAGTATGTATTAGGACGGCCACGAAGTTACACACTGCTGCGATAATAACGACGCAATAGAAGTAGGACGTTTGCGTTCCTCCGTCCTGCGATATTCCGTATTAGGACGATTTGAGGGTGGCGGGCTTTGGTGTAGGTTACACGCATACGTTACAAATATCGGACGATAAAAACGCAGCTTTGTGGTAAGGAATCAGGATGCATTATTGCAATAACGCATCCGTTATTATCGACCGATAATAACGCGCTTGTGGGGAAGAGCCTTTAATCTGGGAGGCTTTTAACCATTGCAAAAATGAGAAATACCTAAATAGTTATTTTGAATTGTTTTGTTTATTCCAGTGTTGCTGGTCACTACATTCCTTGGGCAGACAATATGAACGTGTACGCGACTACGAAGCACGCGGTCACTGCATTCACGGCGACTCTGAATACGGAACTGGCTGCATTTAAAAACAAAATAAAAACTACGGTACGTTAGAAAAATAGGTTCATGATGGCAGTGCAGTGGGTTCATGAGCATAGTGCATGCTACAGCTTGGGTGGCTTTTTCGGTGGAAACCGTTGAGCAAATACTTATGTCTTTTTCAGCCTAAGTATATATGTATGTATGTTTGTATGTTCCTTTGAAGCACTATACAGACCAAACGCCTGATTAGAAGACTTACCCCACGTCCTAACCAAAAACATCGCACGTGCGTCGCATATATTAGTACATAATATAATAGGAAGTCGCGGGCTTAAGCTAGTATTCATATTTTTACATGAATATTGTGCAACGATCACATACTCGTACGACAATCGCTTTTGGTCGTCTTTGTCGCGTCGACAGAAGGCGCCTTCCGGTTAGTAGATAACATATTATGTACGCGACGGTCGCGGATTTACGCGAATGATCTGAAATGAGGGAACAAAATGAACATGACGATAATTTTGGTTAGGAGTTAGGTCAGGACGCGTCACGCGGATCACTATCTACTTATAAAACAAAGTCCCCCGCCGCGTCTGTCTAGCTGCTTAAACGCGATAAAATGAAAAACTACCGAACGGATTTTCATACGGTTTTCACCAAAGGACGGAGTGATTCATGAGGAAGGTTTATGTGTATAAAGTTTTTTGAAAATTGGCTGAAATATGACGATGATTGCTGAAGATATCGAAAAAAAAATCATGCTGACTTTTACTGGCGTGCGCCGCGTAATCATTGAATGAAATTTGGGACACAGATTGTTTATAACCTGCACTCTAATTGCGTAACACACTATCAATCGGAATCTGAATCATAATGAAGCAAATTGCTAATCCATTGCTTCATAAGTTCGAAAAATTTGTCTGCTCAACACGTAAATCACGCAATGAATGTTGTTGAACTGTCAAAATGAAACCGATTCCGATTGATAATGTGTTACGCAATTGCCCCGCTGGATTAACACATCCGGATACTTTAAATCCCGGTAGTACCTACGTTCTCGTACGATATTTTCCAACATACACGCGGGTGAAGCGGCAGGCAAAAGCTAGTGAAATATAAAGCATTGTGACCACAAATCTCTAGTTTATCTACACAGGTAGGTACCTACTCGAAAAATCTCAGTTGCCGCAAAAACCAAGTTGCATAGCTACTTCTACTTAAATTAAATTGTAAGTACGCGATATCCTTGATGCTCTTCTTCCTTTCTCAACCAACCGGTTGGTTGTTAATAGGTACCTATAGCATCCATGTTTTTGCAACCCACTTGGTTGGCCTCGGTTGGCCTTGACTTTGAAAGTTACTTTAAACTTTGTTTTCATTTCAATGTTCTTTAGAGCATATCTCCAGGGTTGGTGAGCACTTCAATGTCTAGCTACGTGGAACAGATGAAGTTGCCAGCGCTGCAACCACGAGACCTGGCGGATGCTGTTCTGTACGTGCTCTCCACGCCGCCGCACGTCAATGTAAGCTTTTTAACCGACTTCTAAAAAAGGAGGAGGTTCTCAATTCGAATGTTTGTATTTTTTTTTTTTTAGGTTTGTTCGCGCATAACTCCGTCGCTTGCCAACCGATTTGAAAAATTCTTTTTTTGTTGGAAAGGGTATACTTCCCAAATGGTCCCATAGTCAACAAGTCGGGATCTGATGATGGGATCTTAGAGAAATCGAGGGCAACCCTCAAATTTTATAGGCTCACTTATTGTTTTTCGCATATTTTATGAAGTATCTTGTGTATTTGCGTATGGTTGTCACCATCTCAGGTAGCTGGGCTGATGATGGAAGGTACAACTCCTTAACAGTAAGAAGTTACTCAAACAGGCAAGGACTGTTTTAGTAAATTGTTTTGATGTTTGATAGGGCATTTGCCACATTTGTTCTCATGATCATCAAGTCATGACCTGATGCTGCAGTCAGGATAGTCTGCAGAGTGCCTAACTCCTCGACAACTAACAGCAGATATATCGTGTTTAGGCTCATTGAAAAGGGCTCGATGTGTGGATAAACGTACTGTTAATGAGGAACACGAGAGAGACCTGATGCTGAAGCCAGGAGCATCAGAAAAAGTACAAACCTTGAAATTACAGCACCGTAGTCGTTTTTGGGATCGTTTTAAACGGGACTAAATTTTAAGTTCAATGCAATGTTGACATAAGTCTGGCCTGATGCTGCAGCCAGGATTATCAGCATCTAGTCTAATTAATGAATAAGGTATGCTTCAGAGGTGGTCCCATATAAATTTTATGAACTTTGCTTGGGTAGTTTTGGAATTAGCTTCAACAATACGTTTGTTTTCCACTTAGTTTATATTGATGATGTTTATCTTCCTGTCACTAATAATCACATAGCAAGTAGTGTTATATGAATTTGTATTATGGGGTAGGTACAACTAAAAAGCGAAAAATAAAAACTTTTTTACAAAAAAAAAAACAACCGACTTCCAAAAAAAAAACACTACAAAGTGAAAAATAACTTTAATTTCGGAAGTCGGTGTCAAAAAAACGAAAATGTGGAACCAACGACACCGACTTCCGAAATTAAAGTTATTTTTCACTTTGTAGTGTTTTTTTTTTGGAAGTCGGTTGTTTTTTTTTTTGTAAAAAAGTTTTTATTTTTCGCTTTTTTCTTGTTCCACTTGATGCTGCTGTCTAGTCAATGGCTAGCTACGTGCAACAGATGAAGATGCCAGTGCTGCAGCCATGTGACCTGACACCGTGCTGTAAGTGATCCGCACGTCGCTTGTATGCTTGTGTTGCACTTATGGTACTTGTTGCTATCATGTTTTAGATAGGGGCTGTCGAAATGGCAAACAATTAGCTGAGAAATAGTGCGACCCAAAAATACCTACACTTATACATCACACTAATATTATAAAGGCGAAAGTTTGTGAGTGTGTTTTTTTATGTTTGTTACTTCTTTACGCTCAAACGGCTGGACCAATTTTGATAAAATTTTGTATGGACGTAGCCGACACCCTGGATTAACATATAGGCTACTTTTTATTTATTCCGATATTTCCACGGGATCGACATTTACGCGGGCGAAACCGCGGGGCGCAGCTAGTCATTTAATAAAAGACTCAATTACGTATTCGAACATATTTCGTTTCAGATTAGTGAATTGACTATAACACCAGTAATGGAGAAGCGGCTGTAATGGGTTTAAGAAGAAAGGCGCTGCCTGCAAAATGTACAATAATTATTATCTGTGTTAGATACTTATATATTACAATTAATTTGATACTAATTGTTAAAAAAAAATGTACTTACCTACCTTTTTTTTTTTTTTGTTTTCGGGGGGAAACCTTCAAAAGGCGCCTGGTCTTTGGGGATAAAACCAGGGAGTGTGGGATTTTTACCTCACTAAAACCACCCCGGCGGTCACCATCTGCACTATGGAAGGGGCACCGTTACCTCTCAAAAGACCAATCCGGAGCCCCCTCTGTGCAACGCCTGTTAGGGCACATCTCTGGGGGTACTTACCTACCTACGTACCTACTGTTCAAATTTGTTGTTATTATGTTGTCTATTATAACGGTTTTTTTTACTAGAACCGCCATCCGTCTCCATCATCAGATCAGGTATATGATTATGAGGCTATAAGGCTATAATTACATCCCAATATTTTATTATCAGGTATTTCAACTTGATCCTGCGGGGCAATTGCGTAACACATTATCAATCGGAATCGGTTTCTTTTTGACAGTTCTACAACATTCATTGCGTTATTTACGTGTTGAGCAGACAAATTTTTCGAACTTATGAAGCAATGGATTAGCAATTTGCTTCAAAATGATTCAGATTCCGATTGATAGTACCTATATTACGCAATTAGGGTGCAGATTTGTAAAGTTCGTTCGTAACGACTGTCAAAGATCCACGCATGACAGCCGGGACCAACGGCTTAACGTGCTTTCCGAAGCACGGAGGGGTCTCGATATGTAAAGATGGTCACCCATCCACAGACCAACCGCGGCAAACGTAGCTTAACCTGAGCGATCGACCTGTGCGGCTGTTATTATTTAGCCACGATTTCTGATATGGTATGACGCAATAATTCCATCTGACTTTGGACATAGTTAGCATTGCTTAGGTAAATATCTGTGAGTACTTGATTTGTAACAGAGATATCTTTCAATATATATGCCTAGTCCAGAGTAAATACAAGGTCCAAGGCGAAAGAACGTGATGTATATGGTCTACTTGCAGTGACTTTACGTAGGTTATATAATCATCATATCGAAGCATAAAATTTTTTAATTTATTGTTTCTCAAACTCAACTCAAAACTTAAAGCATTTATTTCAATTAAAACATTTACAGGCAGTTTTGAATTATCAAGAAGTCGGTCAGTCAGAAAATATGAAGCTAGTTGCCCATTTCAAAACGTAGGTACCTATGGAGAAGGTTTGTATGAAGGATTCAGACCGCTAATGTTCCCATGACAGTTGTTGACAATGTAGATATCTATTAGATACGTAAATATTATAAAGAGTTGATAGGTACCGAATTCATGCGATAAATAGACCAATGAACAAGCAGGAAGGACATGACATTACCAAAGTTGTTTTTCCAGATTAGTGTGGGGCAAAAGGAAGAAGTGTAGCAATTTTAAATTTGAATAAGATTATATTTTTAAATTTGAATAAGATTATATTTTTATTTAAAACGATTATCTAGAGCTTGTTTATTCTTGGTTTTCGATCCAATTCAGCCTCTTGATTCTCATGTTAAAGGCTTTCAGTTCGATCACAATTCAATTCATTCTGTGTTGCAAAGTTGTAGTGAGCGGTCAAGTCGGAATTTAAAATTCAAGGCAAGCCTGTACAAGTTAACATTTGGATACTATTTATAAATAAATGTAAGTACTAACTAGACTTTATTATTATTTTGTAAATTTATATGTATAATTCGTAAAATTAACCACGAACATTAGAATATGTGTTACATAATTGGACTTTTAATTTTATTTAATGATTGGTGAACATCAGAATGACTGGCCAAAATTACCGATCAGCTTTAAAATATTCCTCAAATCTAATACCTATTTGCTACTATTTGATACCTTTGTTTAAATAATTGGTACCTAATTAATAACTGAGAAAATGAATTTAAGAAGGCCAGTCATTCTGACGTCAGGATGACTGCCCACATTTAGAATCTTCACGTAAGGGCTCCAAAATTTCAATTCGCCTTTACAAAAATTTTATACCTATTTGTTACATTGTTATGACATCGAGGGTATATATCTTTCGACTTATTTTTTGGTTGCGGGTTCGATTCCGGCTCTAATAATTTTAAATAATACTCACTTTATTTGATTGTTGCTATGCGGAGTGTTGTTTATGTATGAAGTTATTTGACGGCATCCAAGATCAGTGAATCGTACGGTGTTAACTTAAAAAAACTTTTTTACAAAAAAAAAAACAACCGACTTCCAAAAAAAAAACACTACAAAGTGAAAAATAACTTTAATTTCGGAAGTCGGTGTCGTTGGTTCCACATTTTCGTTTTTTTGACACCGACTTCCGAAATTAAAGTTATTTTTCACTTTGTAGTGTTTTTTTTTTGGAAGTCGGTTGTTTTTTTTTTTGTAAAAAAGTTTTTATTTTTCGCTTTTTAGTTGTACCTACCCCATAATACAAATTCATATAACACTACTTGCTATGTGATTATTAGTGACAGGAAGATAAACATCATCAATATAAACTAAGTGGAAAACAAACGTATTGTTGAAGCTAATTCCAAAACTACCCAAGCAAAGTTCATAAAATTTATATGGGACCACCTCTGAAGCATACCTTATTCATTAATTAGACTAGATGCTGATAATCCTGGCTGCAGCATCAGGCCAGACTTATGTCAACATTGCATTGAACTTAAAATTTAGTCCCGTTTAAAACGATCCCAAAAACGACTACGGTGCTGTAATTTCAAGGTTTGTACTTTTTCTGATGCTCCTGGCTTCAGCATCAGGTCTCTCTCGTGTTCCTCATTAACAGTACGTTTATCCACACATCGAGCCCTTTTCAATGAGCCTAAACACGATATATCTGCTGTTAGTTGTCGAGGAGTTAGGCACTCTGCAGACTATCCTGACTGCAGCATCAGGTCATGACTTGATGATCATGAGAACAAATGTGGCAAATGCCCTATCAAACATCAAAACAATTTACTAAAACAGTCCTTGCCTGTTTGAGTAACTTCTTACTGTTAAGGAGTTGTACCTTCCATCATCAGCCCAGCTACCTGAGATGGTGACAACCATACGCAAATACACAAGATACTTCATAAAATATGCGAAAAACAATAAGTGAGCCTATAAAATTTGAGGGTTGCCCTCGATTTCTCTAAGATCCCATCATCAGATCCCGACTTGTTGACTATGGGACCATTTGGGAAGTATACCCTTTCCAACAAAAAAAGAATTTTTCAAATCGGTTGGCAAGCGACGGAGTTATGCGCGAACAAACCTAAAAAAAAAAAAAAATACTCCTCCTTTTTTAGAAGTCGGTTAAAAATAGAACTGGCCATTGATCGCTGGTTTGGCAAGATCGGAAGACTGCACCTTTGTGACGGCTGCAAGTGTTGGTATCGCCAAAGTTGAGAGTCACCGAGTGTTTTCATATAGGACTGATAGAATGCAGTTTTTAGGGTTCCGTACCCAAACGGTGCCCACGGGACCCTATTACTAAGTCTCTGCTGCCCGTCCGTCTGTCTGTCAGCAGACTGTATTTCATGAACCGTAAAAGATAAACAGTTAAAATTTTCACAGTGTGTATGTATATATAATACTTAAATAATGGTAACAAATAAAGGGGAGGCCCCCTTAACATTCAAGTTAACAATGAAGACCCCCTTGTCTTCATACTAGCAAGAAATGTGTATTATCGGCGTTTTTTTTTACCTTGCGGTATGAACCTTTCGTATGCGAATCCGAGTCGAACTTGGCGGCTATTTTACTTGTGGTTAAAACATTGAATGAACGTGTTAGTACAGCATGGATCGCTGGGTCGGCAAGACAGCTGTGGTGACAGGAGCGAGCTCGGGCATCGGGGCAGCCATCTGTGTGGAGCTGGCCAATGCTGGCATCAACGTCGTCGGCCTCGCCAGGAGGACTGGACCTATTGAGGTAAGACTTTACTGAAAACACCAACTCATTAGTAACTAATGATAATGAAATCAAGCTGTAGAAACTTAAACTCAGGTTGTAATATTTATCAAGAAATTGTTGAAACTTTCGATTCATAATAAATTGCAAAGAATCAGCATTGTCATTTTAGTCATTTTTACCATTGACAGCGATGCTGACGCCCAATTGATGCTCAATAAGCTGCTCTCCTTTTGTATATAGATGCTATACTAGCTTCTGCTGGCGACTTCGTCCACGTCAAATTTCACCGTCCCCCATTCACCCCCTTTTTTTTTTTTTTTTGGATGGGAAATCATCTAATGACTCCTCCCGCTCTGGGTGGAGCGGAAGGGAGTGTCAGACTCTTACTGACTAAAACCCACCCGTGTTCCTTCCTTAGCCCTTTATGTTCCGGGGCAGCGGTAACCCTTTCGGACGATCCCGCTACCCCCCATTCACCCCCTTAGGGGTGGAATTTTGAAAAACCCTTCCTTAGTGGATAACTAGATACCTACTCTTCACAAAGAACACACCCTCTTAATTTCATTTCTCTAGAACCAGCGGTTTAGGCTGTGCGTTGATATATCAGTCAGTCAAGACTTTGAATTTTATACATATAAGTATATAGATATTTTATTTTAGTGAACGTATGTTGTCCACTCACACGTTCCACTGCTGGGCAAAGGTCTCCCCCTTTTTATATAAATAATAATTATTATATACTAGCTGCGCCATGCGGTTTTACCCGCATAAGTCTCGATCCCGTGGTAATATCGGGATAAATAAATAAATAAGAAGTGTCCTAACCCAGGTTGGGCATTTAGCGTGATAGCGTAACAGACAAACTTACATTCGCATTCATAATATTAGGTTAGGATTAGGATTTTAGTGTTAGCTTCTTTAATGTATTTTGCACAGAGTTTTCTGACTATCAGAATTAAAATCTGCAGTAGATAGTTGTGTAATAATAAGTTAATTGACTATATAATAGCTATTCCTACGTTATATAAGTATCTAGGAAACGGTTCGATGAACACAATCATAAACGGGGCTCACTTTCAGTTGATTGTTAGATTACATAACACTTTCTTCTTTAACGACACAGTGAAGGCAAAAGAGAAAACACTTGTCTTTTCGTGACATGACTAAAATAACTTCGCTGGTACCTACTTAACTTAAAACAGAAGAACCCAAAGACATTTAAATAGTTTTATTACGTAGGTTTTCATATGACATAACATCTAAATTGTCTAATTTAAGTGGCACGACTGGCTATATGTTGATCTAATATTTCCCAACGATTAGTTCTGATGCGATTTGTCCGATTTCTCATAAGGGTTTCATAAGAATCGCTGCTTTTTGTCGTGCTGTAGGATTCACAGACTGATAATGACTGACTTTATGTTACAGGAATTGAAATCGCAAGTGACGGGCAATGGCACAATCACAGGCCGGAAGTGCGACGTGTCCAGCGCGGAGGAAGTGGCGGCAACGTTCAAATGGGTCGACGACAGCTTCGGCTGCGTTCACATCATGGTCAACAACGCGGGGGTGTTCCTGCAAGGGGGTATCACAGGTAGGTTGCAGATACAAGGTGGGGAAAATTAGACTGTACTGTCGCGATCGCGCGTCAATAATAACACTAATATTGGCCTCGTAACTAGGGAGTTTCAATAGTACTTATACAAGGCCAGCAGTTTATACTGCTTTTGTTACCACTGACTTGCAGTCGACTGTTCTCATAGTAATTCAAAGTCCTCGACTGACTGATACGAGTATATCAACGCACAGTCTAAACCGCTGGTCCTAGATACATGAGGAGGGCGTGTTCTTTGTGAAGAGTAGGTATCCACTAAGAAAGGGTTTTTCGAAATTCCACCCCTAAGAGGGTGAATGGGGGGAGGGTGAAATTTCACGCAGACGAAGTTGCGGGCAGAAGCTAGTATATTATAATATAGGTGATCTAAATGCACCTGGGAGGGATCGTATCGGTTTTCTTTTCTGATGAATCGATTACCTACATTTGACCGATTTTGGTGAACTCGTGAACTTGCCGACAAGGATAAGTTTTGTAACGGTAGGTAAGTACATAATGTAGTAGAAATCCGTTAAAAATTTCAAGAATTGAGAAGAATTTCGTAGTATTACCTAATTCTCAAGGTTATTTGTCAATAGTAATTTTATTTACCTACAAATCAAAATATTTACAATATTTAAAAGCTGTCTTAAAATAATAATATGTACAAGTATATAAAAAGGGAGGGGAAATAATCAAAGGGCATCAAAAAATTCGTCCGCATCGCTGTCAATAGGAATTTGTCAATTCAATTTAATTTCAATGCATGTTGTTTTTCTCACTTCGATTAATTTATCCGTCTACAGCCGGCCAAATCCAAAATCGGCCTTTCTCACAATATTTTCAATATTTCATCTATTACAGACGTCGGCAACGACATGTTAAGCGAGGAGGATGTGCTGTCGGTCATTGACATCAACTTGAAAGGCCCCATTCTTTGCGCGAGGCACGCCATCGCCTCTATGAGAAGCAATGACTTCGATGGGCATATTGTTAATATTAACAGGTAAATTTTTATACTGGTTCCTTTAATGATTCTGTTATTAGAATGTTTGCATTAATTTTGGAGTTTCATTAGGTATAATTTCGAAGTTCGATAACGGTAAACCCGTTGACTCTACGTTTATATTTAACATGCGTAGCGGGCCCCCAACTACAAACTGCCATATACTAAACATAATGAATATAAGTATTTTGATCTTGTTTGGGATATGATTAAAAAGTGTTTCTCGTTTTTTGGGGGCCCCCAGGAACAGGGGCTCGCTCGGATCGCACCTGCCGCCCTTAGTCTACCAGTGCTAGCAAAAGCAACGAACCAGATATAATCATTGAATTTTTTTATTTCACATTTACATATTACTTGGGCACTTATTAAACGACTGAAGATAGATGCACGGTTCCAATTAGTCGTTTCCTAAAAGAGCCCAAAAAAACTCCACGGGTACCACCTCTTTTAAAAATAATTGGCTTTTATAATGTTTTCAAATAATAGTGTCAATAGGTATGTGAGGACAGTTTATGCCTCAGGTACCTACCTACTTAACAAAATATAAAATAGCCAACAAATCGAAACATCTTCGAGGACTACAACATTCTCACAACCACAAAATTGAAAATAAATAAAAGATAAATAAAATAATAATAAAACCCATTGAAGTAAACCAAATTATTTTCCAACAATTTGCCTAAATCTCGTGTAATTGTCGCGTGATTCTGTAATTAGGTACTATTGTATTAATTAACAATTAGGCATTGTACGAGTATTGTGTCGCGTGTTGTAGTATCGCGGGTCACTACGTGCCGATGTCGTCCAAGTTCAACGTGTACACCAGCACTAAGTACGGCATCACCGGCTTTAGCGCCGGGCTCCTCAATGAACTGGCTGATCATAAGAACAAGATCAAAATTACCGTAAGTTGATAGTGTAATTAGGTTTACATTGGCAGGAGACCTCGAATCGACGAACGGATCGTACCGCTGGTCGCGGCGGCGAACGCTATTGCCCGTGGCCGTGCAAACTGCGCCGCGTAGATTGCCGGCTGCCGCGCCGCCAGACGCACTGCCTGCCCGTCGCGAGGCCCGGTCCCGTGGCCAGCGAGTTACATCGACAGTGGAGGGCGGAATCGATGCCGGATATTTTGCATAACTTGGCACAACCAGGCACATACATGTACGTCTAGTAGTAGACAATGCTGGATCGACTCATTGTTATACAGCTATATATGAGGTCTTTGGTTGAAAGTTGTATGTTTCACGGTGACTACTGTGAGAAGTTAGTTAATAGTTAAGGTGTTTTTTTGCCAATAAACGCATAAATATTCTTTTTACCTTCAAGTTCGCTGCAGTACATAGCTTTCTTCCAAAAAGGTCAGATACGAATTTATTATCAAAAATCTCACCTATAAGGCAGGGCAGACGTTAAATATCATATAATCATAAGTTTGCAAGAGAAGACAACCTATTTATATAATGTTTTTGATCGTCAGAGCGTGTCCCCGGGGTTGGTGGCCACAGGTATAGACGTGGCGGCGGCCGAGGAGCAGCAGCGCATGCCGGCGCTGCGCCCCAAGGACGTGGCTGATGCTGTGCTCTACGTGCTCTCCACGCCTCCTACTGTCAACGTTAGTATTGCATATGCTTATACCTTGATAAGATCGTCAATGCACTGCACTGTGTTGATGTCATGAAAACATGCTATCGCAAATCTGGTGAATGTAGAAAGTTGAACGAGTTCTGATATAAGTAATAAGTTGTTATGCTTATTTCTTCTCATGCATGAAGTAATTATAACGCTTCCATAAATCAGGAGCAAGATTGCGTCATACTCATACCTAAATAACCAAATCAAAGGAACTGCATGCATTAGGTACCCACTCAAGGTTATATTAACAATCAATCGTGGCCAATGGTAATTTATTCCCTAACGAGAACTCTAGTCTTATTGTATTTTTAAATCATTCCAACTCGTTCTAAATCCTTCGTTTATTCTAGTTTTGAAAGTTGCGACACTAGAATAAACAATACGACACAATACGACCGACGACGGGACGAATCCCGACATTCAGATGTAAGTACCAAGGAAACATAAGTGATGACAAATAAAATTCATCTTTTCAGATAAACGAGCTTACAATAACACCAGTGACAGAAAGAAGGTTATAACTAAAAAAATATTTATTGACTACAAATGGCACAACACTAGAAATGCACTATAATTAAGACTAAAAGGACGCATTTGAGAAGGAAGACGACGCGAGGCCGATCATGCTGGCACCGAACTGCACCAGTGCACGGAAGACGTCCATCTTCAGGATCCACAGGGGAGACGACGACGACGATGCCTGCGACGATGACTGCGATGATGACTGCCCCTGCACATAAAATAAGAACATTAAGTAGGGATATAACGATATAGTGTATCGAAGATTTGGCTATCGCATCTTCTAAATAGGTAATCATAAATAGTTATATCTAAAATTCGTTAGCATGACCGGCATATGGAAAATACTTACTATAAGTTATCTGCAACGGAATCAAATAAATAAATTATACTTATTAAGTGTTTTTGTGTCTATTATTATTTTAACATCTTACTAAAATGGCTCTATAGTATACATATAATCCTACTTATTGAACTAATCAATGTATAACGACAACATGCTTAAATTAAAAACCTTTTTCGGGTATGTCATTAAAGTAACGTCAGTAATACCATAGGCAAAGAAGCAACTGCACAAGTGCTTTTATAAATTCTACGGTATCGGTATTACGAAACCATCTTTGAGCTTATTACACTCTGCACTCTGTCCATTAAGTTCACCGTTTTTTGACAGCTGCCTTACAACGTAACTATTCCACATTACGTGAATTTATGACTTAGGTACGGGTACGGCCTGGCCACGACCTCGCCGCTATCAGCGGCAGCTTAGCGCGGGGCGGCGAGCGGTAAAAACAAATATACCAAAAAACTTTTTTACAAAAAAAACAACCGACTTCCAAAAAAAAACACTACAAAGTGAAAAATAACTTTAATTTCGGAAGTCGGTGTCGTTGGTTCCACATTTTCGTTTTTTTGACACCGACTTCCGAAATTAAAGTTATTTTTCACTTTGTAGTGTTTTTTTTTGGAAGTCGGTTGTTTTTTTTGTAAAAAAGTTTTTATTTTTCGCTTTTT
Organism: Hydraecia micacea; assembly: GCA_914767645.1. NCBI lineage: Eukaryota > Metazoa > Arthropoda > Insecta > Lepidoptera > Noctuidae > Hydraecia > Hydraecia micacea. The sequence continues at coordinate 11,208,121 of OU611797.1, forward strand.
AGTTGTACCTACCCCATACAAATTCATATAATACTACTTGCTAGTGACAGGAAGATAAACATCATCAATATAAACTAAGTGGAAAACAAACGTATTGTTGACGCTAATTCCAAAACTACCCAAGCAAAGTTCATAAAACTTATATGGGACCACCTCTGAAGCATACCTTAATCATTAATTAGACTAGATGCTGATAATCCTGGCTGCAGCATCAGACCAAACTTATGTCAACATTGCATTGAACTTAAAATTTAGTCCTGTTTAAAATGAGCCCAAACACGACTACGGTGCTGTAATTTCCAGGTTTGTACTTTTTCTGATGCTCCTGGCTTCAGCATCAGGTCTTTATGTACTTCGGTGTTCCTCATTACACATTACGTTTATCCACACATCGAGCCCTTTCCAATGAGCCTAAACACGATATATCTGCTGTTAGTTGTCGAGGAGTTAGGTACTCTGCAGACTATCCTGACTGCAGCATCAGGTCATGACTTGATAATCATGAGACCAAATGTGGCAAATGCCCAATCAAACATCAAAACAATTTACTAAAACAGTCCTTGCCTGTTCGAGTAACTTCTTACTGTTAAGGAGTTGTACCTTCCATCATCAGCCCAGCTACCTGAGATGGTGACAACCGTACGCAAATACACAAGATACTTCATAAAATATGCGAAAAACCATAAGTAAGCCTATAAAATTTGAGGGTTGCCCTCGATTTCTCTAAGATCCCATCATCAGATCCTAACTTGGTGACAATGGGACCACCTCAGAACTATCTACTTTCGAACAAAAACAGAATTTTGAAAATCCGTCGACAATTGGCGGAGTATTCGATGAACAAACATACAAAAAAAAAAAAAAAAAAAAAAAAAACATACAAACAGCCGAACATAGTACCTCCTCCTTTTTGTGAAGTCGGTAAAAATGCCATGGCGCACCGCCCGCAGCGTCAACGCTAGATATAAGAAACCGCGCCGCTTGCCGCTAAACCAAAAGTCGTGGCCGGGAGGTTACAGACATTATAATACCGTATGTGTATCAGCACTCTAATTGTGTAACACACATTAATCATAATCTGCGCCCTAATTGCGTAACACACTCCTCTCTTTGGTATTGTTCGTCGAATCGTTGAGCTCCTCAAGTTCTGAGTTGTGCTGCACGATTTTTGACAAATGCGTGCACTGATGCGTATTAAATTACATTCTATCGTACTAAGTGATGGGATCGAATGTAATCGCTTCAAACGAATATAGGTATCGAAAATAATCATTTTATATTATATACGTACCTAAATCAGTATAGAAAAACCTTGCATCCACTCAAATATCAATAAAATATAATAAATTATTTGCCAGGCGTTGGATTTGCTACCATAAACAAGATGTTAATGTTTTATTTCGGTTTGAAAACTTTCGTCAAATGTTATGCATAAAAAGCGTTGTGTTTTAATAATTAAATATGTAGTAAACCCCATATTTATGTGTATATGTCCCAGCCAACTGGTTTAATTAGCCGTTTAGTTAACCGCCTAGCCTTTTAACTAAACGGCGGCCGTTCAACTAACGGCCTGAATGATATTCAATTATAGTTTAGGTTGTGGAACTGTAACCAATCACGCGCGAGCCAAATTGGTCGCAGTAACTAAGCCAGAGCACCCCGACCAAATGGGTTAGGTTAGGTTAAAACTGTGATCAACCGCGTGCGAGCCGAGAGAGCGAAGCGAGGCGAGCACTACTTAAAAAGGCCAGGCGGTTAACTAAACGGCTATTTTAACCAGTTTGCTGCGACATATACACTACAACACAATTGATACGACAAACCAGTGGATACTTTATTTTTACGCCGATTTCCGCTATAAAAGCTGCAAAATTGAAAATTAAAGTAAACAAAGCGGCTAATTTATATTGTTTTGTATTTAATAATAATTAACACAGGCATAGAAACCGCACCATTTTTTATTCGACAGCAAAAAATCGACAATTGATACTACATACAAATTACAAGTGTAAATTATCGCAATGTGTGTTATATGTATGACTGTTATGACGTTGCTGCAATCACTAGTACCATCTGTCAAAAAACGGTTAACCTAGTGGACAGTGTGACTACTCTACAATACAGCCGGTCTATTCTGAAAAATCTCAACGTGAAAATATAGGCGAAGTGAGCCATACGTGAGCTGTCATTCCATCTGCAACTACACCCGGTGTATTCTATAAAAATCTCACCGTGAAACTTACATGAAGTGAGCCGACATTCCACCTGACGGCCAATTCCCGTAATTAAAAACGTTCAAGATCTAGTCGCAGTCTCATCTCAGCGACAATCAATATCAAAAACTTGTCAAAAATGTAGGGAAATTAGAGGTATTTTTGACAGATTAAACTGAGATCAGACTGTGTGAAAATTACGAGAATTGCCACTCTGATCCTAGGGATTGACACTATTGATAGCTTACTTAAAGCTCACTTCACCTAAGTTTTCACGGTGAGATTTTTACAGAATAGACCGGCTGGTCATATTGACTTTTCCACGAGCTACAGTATCATGAATTCTTCTCAAACTAGAAGTGTTTTGTTTTTATCGCCGCCAACCACTGCCTCCAGAGCTTGTTTTGGACATTTCTCCGAGTAGGCCCATCAGTAGACTAGCAAAGAATCCCGCCGAGTCCGCCATCTTCATTCCTCCATTCTCCTCATCAGATGCTGATGCATCCGGATCACCACCCTGTGACAGTTCATGTTTTAATGCAATTCCCCTAATATGTATGTGGATTTTTTAACAGAACTTTATTATTAGATTGGCTCTTACCGCGCTTGTCCCTTTCACTAATGTGGATATGAGCTTTCCAAAGAAGGCACCGTTATTTTTCTGGAATACACACACATTACATAAAGAAACTGGATAAAAATTAAGTAGGTACGGAAAATAAATAAAAACGGAAAATTATAACGTACCGCTCCACCTTCAGTGATAGTGTCAAGAGATGTCAGAAGATAACTTCCAATGATCTCTCCAGGGTTCTGGTTACCATCAGACTTAAAGAAAATACGTCAGTCAGTATAAGATCTTATCGTTTTAGTAAAGAATATAAGTATTTTGAAATATTTTAGTTCTACACTCACCAGCAAGCCAACAAAAAGTCCTAACCCAGTTGCTATAATGGCATTTATGTCAACGCCATCTCCCTGAAAATGCTCGTTTGTTAGTAAATCCTTATAGAAATATATAAATTAGACCATAACTTTTGTTTTAACTGTCTAACTTACGCTCAAGCTGGCGACGATACCACCTACTGTCGCTAATAAAGTTCCCAAATCCGATTCACCATCCTGTTAAAAAGGTCTGTTTTAGTCTGATATTCGATGGATGCAACACTTACTTTGGTTCCCAACTTACGCCACTCAATCCAGCAAGTAGGCCTAAAATGCCACCTCCCTGACCGTCCCCTCCAGGGACATCATCGTAGTCGGAATCATTATCATCATCATCGGAATCATTATCATCGTCATCGTCGTCTCCATTATTACCGTTCGAAGCGGAGTCTTGTTTAGATCCACCATTTTCATTACTCTCTTTCTCAACGCTTTCTTCTGCGCCATTATCTTCGTCGGAATCTTCAGAATCGCTATCATTACTCTCACTATCATCAGTCTCATCTATTTCAAGTTTTTGAAAGGGAGGAGGTTTCAATTCTAAGGTGTAGTCGATGTCTATCTCATTGTCTCCAATGTCCTGACGTTTCTGTATCACCTTTATTTGGTTGCGGTTGTTACGTATGAGGTCTTGTATTAACTTCTTTACTATTATATTGTTGTTTTTTACCTGTAAGTTGAATGATGTTGTTAACTACTATTTATTTTTCATTTCTACCCTTCATCCATGCATAGAAAGTGCCAAAGAATTTGTGAAAAAAATCAAACTTACCTTTGGTGCAAAAAGCTTCTGTGCAATCAAATCCGTGAGAGTGCATCACAAAATATAACTTAAATACATACAACTTGAATTTTTAACCACTTAGTAAACAAACTTGTTTTTAATCACTACGCAAAATAAAAGTAAAAAGCCTTGACTGTGTTGGCGTGAAGTTTATCGGTCAACCATGTAGTGCGTTAAAGTGCAAGAATGCATAAGAATGCGAAGTAGGTTTGCGTGGATAATTTATACGAACACCCGGAAACGCCAGTTTAACTTATTTTGCAGATAAGAATATATGTTTATTTTAATTAATAACCATAACAAAATTTAGCATGCCCTTAGATTTCTGTGTTTGATATAATTATTACGGAACTAGGTATTGCGTGGTAATTTGCCTGCCATATTGCTAGCTTTCAGGGATTACATAAACCACTCAAGTCTGGAAATTACTTGTGAAACCGCATTACCCCAGGCAGGACGTGTTTTAATGGGATCAAGAAGAATTAACCTAAATTCTTCTTGATCATCTTCACTTAGCTAATTAGCCAATAGTGTAGTGCAGGTGAAAAGATAAAGAAAAACCAAAAGTGCGCTGCTGGTCTTCGAGAATCATTTTGACTAACGTCAAAGGTCTTGCATAAACAAGAGGAACTTACATTAGATGCACCAGACCCAGATGAGGAAGGGAACAGTGCAGTGGCCAAATTGAGCAGACTGAAGAGATTGCTGCCACCGCCGGTCGATGGGGGATCGTTATGTGCGCCGAAGTCGTCGTCATCATCGTCGTCATCGTCGCTCTTGTCTGCGTCTATGGACACTGCGGTTGTGGAGCTGGTCTTCGAATCGTCGGCTGATGAAAGGGTCTCGCTGATTTCTTTCTGTAATAGAAAATTAGTAAGTTCAAGACTGTTTTCGGTTGAAAGACGAGTGTATGTGTGTGTGTGTGTGTGTGTATTGTATTATTTTTTTCTTGATGAATTGATTTTGACGAAAAGAATTTAACCCATGCGTATATTCAAAAATTAAATGCTTGTCGGACATGACTGACATTCCTAGTTTAAAAAGGACCTACTGCCTACTTAAACTGCAACAGGTAATTTAAATTAGTTATCGCAACATGCTTTAAAGTAACCAAACTGCTTTAACTGTCTGCTCTCAACAAGAATTAAAAAAAAAATACAAACAGAATGGAATCCAGTTCTAACAGAGTTCTTTGTATATAGTAAGTGAAGTAGTTTTAAAGTTTGTACTTACAAATCCTTTAGCAGCAACAGGGCTCGACGATTCCTTAGAAGCACTATTAGACGATGATTCCTTTAGATCAAGCTGATTGTCAGCAAATCCTCTCTTCAAGCGGAATCCACTGGCTGGCACGCAGAATGCGTTGGCAATCAAAGACAGAACCAGGAAAATCGCAAGACTTCGACCGCGCGCCATTGTCATCACCAACTCACTAGGTACACTGCAATCACTACTCTAACGTAACCATCTAAATATTTGTTTTGCCAATTAAATATAATTTTTACTGACGAACAAGAATGTTGCAAAACTAGTTATAATTAATAAATAATGGAGTACTCAATTGTGAAATTAACAGTTACATTGCTGTATTTACTAATGAACCTGTCTAGGTAGGTTTGCAGAATAGGTACGTGACTTATGGAAATTATTGTGATAACTGTTCACGATAAAGAATAGACCGGTGGTCTCTTTAATAGCTTTCATAAATACCGGTAAAATGGGGTTAGTTTGATTCTACGGGTTTACTTTGATAACAACTTTCGACTTATGAAAAACTTAACTTAACTTAAATTTTATTAGATTTAAATATATAGATTTTAACAAAAAAAAAAAACAGTTATTTGTATTTATCAAAGAATCCCACCCAGAAACCATCATCTTAAAACAACTGCAGCACAAACATTTGTGGACCGATATTAATTTGTTTTTTGGGGTTACTATCAAAATACGTACCAAAAACTAGTGCGATCAAAGTATCCCCGATGCAGTATGAAGTTGATCACGATGATTATAATTTTTATTTTTCTCATAAAGGAGTTTCCAAAAATATTACTTTAATGTAAACATATACAACCCATAAAACCGATGTTACATTTATTTTTGTAAATTTTTCAGCCTTCTTAGTACAGAAATATTCCACCTCGAATTTTAAAATTGATCAAAATTGATCAATGTAACCCCATTTTACGGTATATAACAGAACAGGAACCCAATGGAAGTAACACTTGATGCAGACAGAATTATAGTACCTACATAAAGTGCCTTCATTAATATTTGTAGCAGTTACATTTATCCAGATTCTAAACCTGAGAAAGAAACGACCATCATAACAACTAGTGTAGGTACATTTTTGCTTTCCTCATATGGACCATAATGGACGCTAAAAAATTCGTGAGTAGATTTTTTGCACTGGTGCACAAAGCATCACTATAATATTGGCACTGGTGTAGGCCGTAGGGCCATGTCGTGTGGATGTAATAGAAAAATATGTGACACAGTACCTTTCTGAATATTCACTAGATGTGGTCGAATCAGTTAACATTCGCTTATTGGTTCGTTACACGCTGCAAGGAATAACTTATAACAAAATCGGGTTCCTGTCGCACCGCTACAGGCTGATGTTTTTTTTTTAAATCTCACGTGCATTGTTCAACAACTCATACAATGTTGATGGAGGGAGGGGAAGACCAAAGAAAATATCGATAGAAATTATGTGAATGATGATTAGAATGAAAATGAAATGAATGATAGTGTGACGACGCGACGGTTGACAGGGGAGAATGGAAGAGAGCACAGCGACCCCAAGTGGGACAAAGGCTGGCGGATGAAGACTTACAATTGAATTAGTTCTGAAACAGATTATTCCGTTTATCCACAGGTGGATTCTTGGACATGCGTTTCGTGTATCCACCTTAGGGAGGATTTTTTGGGGTGAATAAACGGAATAACTACCTGATACTATGATGACATAATATTGGCATAGTAAACTGTTCCTATAACCAACTGCAAATAAATTCCATCTAATTTACGAAACTAAGTATTTGCAAGTAAACTATATAATACGTCCCAAGGTTGGTCGTTTTACGTAGGTACCTATCTAAAACAAAAGGGGTCCTAGCACATTACCTTGAAGCACTCTGAACTTATTACTTGTAGCTTCTACTTCCATGATCAATTCGTAGTAACCCGACTAAACGTGCCTTAATAATCTCTCACATCGGTGGGTTTAATATTTAAAAGTTTAATTCTAAGTCTTGGTGGTTAGCTCCGAGTTATTTAGGATAATAACCCATGAACGCGCAAGTGGGCCTTAGGAGCTTTTGTGGGTTTGTTCTCATCGAACTCTTGCAGCCTTTTAATTAAACATAATTTTTTTTTGGTTCTTCTGGTTATCGCTACTAGTAGATCATCTTTCAGGTGCAATTTTTTGTGATCGATTGTGCATGATTTTTTGTAAGATTCAGTTAATAGTGCCTACACCAAACAACAACGGCCTGTACATAGGGGCGGGGTGTCGCCCAGTTGAAGGTCTGTCCGAACATCGACATTAGCGTTGGTCGCCGACCGCTGCGCTTGCGCCACTCGAGTTGCCAAACGATCGCGACGCACTTCCCTCTGGCTCTCCGGCCTCCGGTCTCCGTAAACATACACTCTACGTGTTATACACTTCCTCAGATCTCGTATCCCGTGTAATCTATTCTTATGTTGCATCAGACATTGTTTGCAATGGATTAGAATAGAGTCAACTGTTGCTCAACAAAAATAAAGCAGTGGGACGGAAACGAATGGTTGGATTTTTCACGTTCATAACGTTCAAAATGATGATTATGACAACCAACTTGTATGGAAGATAGACGAAAAAGGATGTCTGTCGTTTGACGTTTGTAAAAGTTCAAAATCCATCCCAGTTTTCGCTTTTATTGATAGAATATTTAAAAGTTTAGAAACACGCACAGAATGCAAGTGTCCACCACATCTACATTAGGTAGTAGATACACTCGCTTGCAGATACAGAGGGACAGGGACATCGACACGCAGCCATGGATTCAGTACACGATCCTGAACCCCAACGCGTTAAAATTTTTCGTCATTTATTAAAATCTGCCACCCTGTATTACAAGCCGTGTGCTCGATGAGATTTTCCACCGGGAAAATGTCTGAAATTCCATACAAACTTTCATCCTCTATTTAATTAACTCCTGCAGGGGTAGAATTTTCCAGTACCTTCGTTATAAAAGCAACTCTTGAGCAAGATTTCATGCTTCTAGATCCAGAAGTTTAGATAGTACTTATATTATTGTCTGTCAGTGAATTAAACACAGACAATATTAGGTTTTAACCTTTTCGCCGCCAACGTACACAAAACGCAATGCCTCGCCGAGCGCCAAGCTATAAATGTATAACTAAATATATAGTAAACAGTAGTGATGGGGATATCGTCATATCGATGAATAAGATTTGTACGCGTAAAGTTAAGATTTAAAGTTGATTTTACGAATATAAATAAAAACTGATTAAATATTTCCAGATTTGTTTTGTTTCACAGTATCCTTAATAAGAAAAAACAGTATAAATTATGAGTATCAAAGAAACTAATACATAACTCAATTAGAACTATAAGGAATGGGGTACATCTCTATTTGTTTCATGATCTCATTCTTTAACTTCATATCAAGTTATTGGCACTGAGGGCACGTTGAATTCGATTCTGATCAGGGATGGGGTCTATGGTCTTTCTTTCTTCTATTTTTGTTTATTCCTGTGTTTTTTTAATAACTTCAGTTAACGTTTTTTACCGTAGGTATCTAAGTGGCAGAATTTTTAATTGTTTTTAAAGTGTTTTTTGAAATGGAAAGTAACTATATATTTAAATTCTATCACGCTTGTAGCCGTGTACTTATCAAAGCTTGTTTGTTTATTGTTTTTTAAGTGTTGTTTCTGTTCTTTTCTTAACTCATGTATTGTATTTACCATAATAGTGTATGGAGTACAAAAACAGTACCTAAATCTACTGTAATTACAGTGCATCTGGAGATACTGGGCTCACCGAACATTTTACATACTTATTGAATTCCTACTCTTTGATGAATGAACATTATTATTATCATCCAGTTAGACATATCTCAGAATTATCTTCTGGTTCAATGTTCTCCACAAAATACTCCGAGTCCGATTCCACACCTTGCAAAATTTTAAGAAGTTCGTCCGAATCAAGTTCTTCACTCATTTTTCTATTTGTTATCAAGTGAAAGAAAGAAAGATGCGTGCGCGCGAATCCGATTTTGTGCTGCACTATGCCAAAGTGACCTTGACAGCCGCACGCCTATGACGTCACTGACCAACTTCTATAGTAGTTCGTGGCACTCGGTGGCGCACAGGGGCATAGACGACCAATTGTTTTGTAGAGATGGGAAAATAACTATCGACAAGAATTGGTAACAACTTTATAATTACGTATCGGCATCTACCTGAAGGTCGAAATTCATCTACTATCCTTTGTAATGAAGTAGATAACTAAGTTCATATTTTATTGACCTCAAATTGTTTTCGATATTCGTAACTTTCTGTATTTATAAATATTTCAATGATGAAATCAACCTTTCACGGCACATCACTGGCCAACTTGATATGAAGTGATTGGCGTTCTGAGAAAAGTAACAAAATTCGGATTTTCTGTTTTTGCCGATTTTAGGACAAACTAGGGCTTATTTTGTGTAGAAAAATAAAAAACAGGGTAGTAGACAGTGCTATCTTAAATAATAAAATGGAACAAAGCTTTTAATCACAGTAAATTTATTTTAACCTTTTCACCGCCAAGCACTTCTATAGAAGTTCGGGATTTTCGTGCCACCAGCGCCACAACTTCTATAGAAGTTGTTAATTTTAACTATCTTATTAAAATAAATTTACTGTGATTAAAAGCTTTGTTCCATTTTATTATTTAAGATAGCACTGTCTACTACCCTGTTTTTTATTTTTCTACACAAAATAAGCCCAAATCGGCAAAAACAGAAAATCCGAATTTTGTTACTTTCCTCAGAACGCCAATCACTTCATATCAAGTTGGCCAGTGATGTGCCGTGAAAGGTTGATTTCACCATTGAAATATTTATAAATACAGAAAGTTACGAATATCGAAAACAATTTGAGGTCAATAAAATATGAACTTAGTTATCTACTTCATTACAAAGGAAAGTAGATGAATTTCGACCTTCAGGTAGATGCCGATACGTAATTATAAAGTTGTTACCAATTCTTGTCGATAGTTATTTTCCCATCTCTACAAAACAATTGGTCGTCTATGCCCCTGTGCGCCACCGAGTGCCACGAACTACTATAGAAGTTGGTCAGTGACGTCATAGGCGTGCGGCTGTCAAGGTCACTTTGGCATAGTGCAGCACAAAATCGGATTCGCGCGCACGCATCTTTCTTTCTTTCATTTGATAACAAATAGAAAAATGAGTGAAGAACTTGATTCGGACGAACTTCTTAAAATTTTGCAAGGTGTGGAATCGGACTCGGGAGTATTTTGTGGAGAACATTGAACCAGAAGATAACTCTGAGGTATGTCTAACTGGATGATAATAATAATGTCTATTCATCAAAGAGTAGGAATTCAATAAGTATGTAAAATGTTCGGTGAGCCCAGTATCTCCAGATGCACTGTAATTACAGTAGATTTAGGTACTGTTTTTGTACTCCATACACTATTATGGTAAATACAATACATGAGTTAAGAAAAGAACAGAAACAACACTTAAAAAACAATGCTTTGATAAGTACACGGCTACAAGCGTGATAGAATTTAAATATATAGTTACTTTCCATTTCAAAAAACACTTTAAAAACAATTAAAAATTCTGCTACTTAGATACCTACGGTAAAAAACGTTAACTGAAGTTATTAAAAAAACACAGGAATAAACAAAAATAGAAGAAAGAAAGACCATAGACCCCATCCCTGATCAGAATCGAATTCAACGTGCCCTCAGTGCCAATAACTTGATATGAAGTTAAAGAATGAGATCATGAAACAAATAGAGATGTACCCCATTCCTTATAGTTCTAATTGAGTTATGTATTAGTTTCTTTGATACTCATAATTTATACTGTTTTTTCTTATTAAGGATACTGTGAAACAAAACAAATCTGGAAATATTTAATCAGTTTTTATTTATATTCGTAAAATCAACTTTAAATCTTAACTTTACGCGTACAAATCTTATTCATCGATATGACGATATCCCCATCACTACTGTTTACTATATATTTAGTTATACATTTATAGCTTGGCGCTCGGCGAGGCATTGCGTTTTGTGTACGTTGGCGGCGAAAAGGTTAATAAGATAGTTAAAATTAACAACTTCTATAGAAGTTGTGGCGCTGGTGGCACGAAAATCCCGAACTTCTATAGAAGTGCTTGGCGGTGAAAAGGTTAAGCAAACGCCAGCATACCAAGCTACCCGAAACTGTCAAATTTTCCCAATCAACTTTGAACCTTACGCTTTAGCGATAAAGTTCAAATCTGTTAAAGAAAAACAATGTAGTAGCTTGATTTGCTGGCGTCTGTACATAGGAAGATGGTGCGTATAATAATAGAAGATAGTACAAAGCTTAAAAATACTATCCCCGACTTGTAAGTTGTAACAATATTTTTATACTACTTATCCAAAAAGTATCGTAGACTTCAGGGTTCCAGGTTCGACATCCCCTGAATCTAGATTCTTTGGATCTTTTCATATGTTCGAAAAATTTGTCTGCTCAACAACGTAAATAACGTGATGAATTGTTGTTGAAAATAAAACATTCAAGAATAATCAATGTATTTATTATCTAATTTTACGCATAATTACACCGCAATAATAGGCATATTCACGTGTACCTAGATTGTATTTAATAAGCGTATCTATCAATAAGATTGTAAATGCATATTATAACAAATTATTGCTTGTTTATAGATAACTTTAGATAGATACAGCATAGATAGTTATCATGATTTTTATATAATTATTTAAATTCAAAACATTGAACACGATTCATTGATTCAAGCGTAAGAAAATGATAGGAATTGAATATAAAGAATATCATTACATATTTCATACAAATACATACGATACATAATTATCTCCCTTCTCTTCCCGTTGTTGTCGTAGACACGTCGAAGGGGGCTGGACTAACAGCAAAATACAATTCATAATTATACCCTATCATACATTTAAATACATAATTACATATTATATTAAAGTTCATATAATACACTCATTGGAAAATAATAGTAGATTGTACAACTAGTGCATAAAAGAAGCCATTTTACCCCGAGATGTTTTTATGCATCCGAGCCGCAGGCGAGGGTGGATAGTTAAGTCGAAGGGTAAAATGGATCGTTTATGCCCGAGTATATACACTCTGCTTTTCACTTCGATTGCGAGAAAATGAAACAGGCATAAAGTATATAACAGTATTTTCACTGTTCAAAAATGTTGCAAAATTTAAGAAGTGAATAGCTAATTCCCGCACCGAAACTTTTTTAAAGGATTTTTTTAATTTTCAACCTGTGGCATTCGACTCGGGAACTTCATACTGCCAATCATAAAAACGTTTCTTTGCTTTTTAAATAACAAATGACAACTATTTTATCTGGTTTTATTAAATTTACTATAGAAAACACGGAAGTGATACAAAATAAAGCAAATTAAATAAAATAACGACTTTAATCTGCGACGTTTTATTGTGCCTGTGGCTGTTGGGCCTGATTATCTTGGTCTCAGACAAAAAAATACTTTTTGCACCAGAACATAAAAAGCGACTTTAAGTCGCCTACGCACAACATAAAGACGAACTTTTAGAGCATGAGAAGTGAAAAATAATTGATGGACATAAATTATCATAAGATTATAATTGTTTCTTTGCCGCCCTTGTAGGTATATTTTATGATGATACAATTAAGTACACAAACATAGTTTAAATGCTAAGAAAACTATGTACAGTTTAAATGATGATGTGTAATCACGTCAAATAAAAATTAAAGTTGACATTATATCAAAGACTTAGGTAGGTATTAATTCGATTAGTCATTGCAAAATAAATGTGACTTAGATATGGGTACTATTAATAGTAATTTTAAATCAATTTAACTATTAATAGATATATAATTATTGACTAGTTTTTCACTAATTAATTTCGATTAACTACCAAACATTCACAACCGACACGTCGTCATCCTTTCTTTTTCTCGAAATGCAATATTCGATAGGATTGAATCCTGCTATTCAGACAATAAGGTACCACAACAATACCTATAGCACATTCGACTCTTCACTACTCGTAATAGTAATTTCCCGCCCTACATAAATAGCATGTTATACTTCCTTCCAATAGTACTTGTTATACTGTTAGGAGAACAATGCTTACTTCTTTCTGGCACTCGACTAACAATTTAATAAAACAGTCAGGTATAACTTGTAGTTTCCATTCACTCGGTCCCCACTGAGGCGTCAGTTCGCGGAGGTCGCAACCTCTCCATGAGCGGTATGGCAACACCGGCCAGCTCGTCCCACGAGGCGAGGCGGCGGCACGGGTCACACAGGCACTCCTCCACATCCCCCTCCTCGAAGCCCAGGTCCTCGCCTGTGACGTCTCCGTCTTCGAGCTCGACGCTGCCCTTACGAATGAGACGCTTCGGGCCGGCAGCGTAGCAGGAAGGGTCGCACTCTGATGCGTAGTTGTTGTTCTCCATATCAAATGTTACCTGAGGGGTTACCAATCATTCTTAAGCAGGTCACTGGTCAAACAGCTGACAGCTGTCAAGCAATTATGTACCATATGCGGTGCAACTATTACCTATCTGTCACATTGACTTGCCTTGTTAATGATTATGATACGGGCCCTGACGGTTGTATGTTACGTATTTGTGTGTTACAACGAACTACCAAGTGGTCTACATTTTTTCGAAAGAGGTTCAAAAGAGGCACTTGACTGGAATAGAGTTGGTGGCTTTTTATACTTAATTTTGATAATGTTATTTGACTTCCAAAGTAAACAATTAGTTGGTAAAGAAAACAATTGTAAACTCACATGGTGTTGGACAATACTTTGATCACCGGCGCATCGATCTCCCATTTTAGATGCTTCGCAGGCAGCGAACGCTGATTCATCATCTGTAACAATGATTGTTCATGAAAATAGATTCTAACAAAAAAATAAATCCAAAAAGACTATTTTGACCCCGACGTGATTTGAACACGCAACCTTCTGATCTGGAGTCAGACGCGCTACCGTTGCGCCACGGAGTCGCTTGAAAACAAATGTGAAATAGAGGAACGGTTCACATAGATATAACCAATTGGCAAGGTATCTTGTTGATAATGTACTTTACTGATAGTGATAGAAATACCATGCATTCAATAAAGATAAACATTGGTGGATGTCTCACCCATTATGTTTATTTTTATCGCGTTTAAAAATATAGTTTTGCTGCCAATTACCTACAATATTTTATGCTAATGTATGATTTTTATGCAGCAGGTGCAGGTGTCGCATGCAGATAATTATATTGTGTAGTGAACTACCTACTATTTGAATGGGATTTTATGTAAGTAGATACTGTAAGTACTGAGCATTCGTATATAAACAATACTAAAAAAAACAGATATCAAGATCCATCGCTAGGTACATTATATTAATATTACTTACAAAAACAATTACAAATATGAAGATTAAAACGGAAATTAAAATGAAAATTAAAATGGAAATTAAAATTATGATTAGATGATTGATTTAACCAAGGGACCTCTAAAGCGGAATTGAGATCCTATACCTAATTGATACCCATTACGTCCGCGGAGTTTCGCTTGCTAATTTAATTTAACCCTGTATAAACTGGTATAAACGGTATTAATATTCTTCCGACAAAAACTGTTAGAAAATAATTTACCCATGTCAGACATAAATCAACGCTAAATGAGTTTGGTGCAAAAGAAAGAAATCAACACGAAATGAGTTTGGTGCAAAAGAAAGAAATCAACACGAAATGAGTTTGGTGCAAAAGAAAGAAATAAACGCGAAATGAGTTTGGTGCAAAAGCTCTTTCACACACATAGTGGATATGGCAAAAAGCAACGTTCATGAAACTAGTTGCTTTTATTGTTTCATTAGATTGGTTCTGTAAACATCTGCAGTAGATTTTTTTATTTTTAGTTACTGTTTGTAGAAGTAAGTAAGTAGTTATCAAGAATTTTATTTAAATCCGCTGGTTGGTTATCATTATAAATATCCCGAACTTATTTATTTATTTAAACTTCTCGCACACAAAAAAGGTACAAAGGCGGACTGTGGACTAACTTATGAACTCATTAATTTCAAACAGCACTCATACTTTGACCAATTCTACGATTCATCAGGGTGGTTCTTCGCTTAATACGATTAAGCCATGTGTTCTAAATAAATATGTAGTTTAAATAAAACTAAAAAACACGCTTTTACCACGCACTAATAATAATTATAAAATAGTTAAACCAACTTATAAATCGAATTCTAAAATCGTGGAGCGCACTTGTAATTAATTCATATAAACGGTTCCACGCTTTTAGAATTAAATTTAGTCTTTTTGTTTTTTAAAACTTCATATTTTTTTTTTACTTGTTCGTCTAGTATATTCTTCATTAAGTTAATAAGTATAAAGTCAACGAAGTTATGACGATTTAGCAAACTCGAGGGGTTTACAAGTAGCCCTTGAGTTCCACTATCCACCTCCTGGCTCCATTATAAGACCCTCAACACCAAGTGCAATATATTGGACTCGTCAAAACGAATCATATGACCCCAGACTCGAGGGGATCACTAGTAGTCACTGAAGAGTTCCACTATCCACCTCCTGGCATCAGACCCTCGACATCTAGTGCAATATATTGGACTCGTCAAAACGAATCATATGAGCCCAAACTCGAGGGGGTCACTAGTAGCCAGTGAAGAGTTCCACTATCCACCTCCTGGCTCTATGATCAGATCAGCTCCAAATTCGAACGATTCGATTTGTTTGTCTTTCGAACTAAATATACTTACATACAAAGTTTCATTTCGATACGACAATTAGAATTAGGTTAAAATTGACTTCTAAGATTTTGTTACATTGTTAGTTAGTTACTCCAAGTGAAGCTAATAAAAGCGTTTTAAAAATGACGAACTTCCATACATACTTTCATACCCTATACCCTTTTAGGGGATGAATTTTCAGAAACCCTTCCTTACTGATCACTTACGTTGTATATAGTTAAGGCACTCTTGTCCAGAATTTCATGCTTCTAGCTAGACCCAGCGGCTTAGACTGTGTGTTGACTGTAAGTGAATTGAAGATTTTGATTTAGAAAAAGATTTATAAGGGCCTTACCAATAAATACAGCTAACGCTTCAGATACGAGATGCACGTGTATGGGCGAGAGCGGCGTGTGGCCGTGCGCGTGCGCATTCCAAAGGGCGCGCGCCAGAAGCGGAGCTGGCGCGGCGTCGCGGCGCTTGGCCGCTGCGGACAGCGCGCGCGCCACCAGCGCCGCCGCCGCCGCGCAGTCTGCGCCCGCGCCGCACACGTTGACGAGGACTCCTGCCGCCGCACAACGCACGCTGCACTCCTCTGATACACAGATACATTTATAGATATAATACTGTATAAAATATTGTGTTGTTGATCTACTTAAGTTATAAGTTGAGCTACGATTGAGATCCTTAACTTAACTTGACATAGGTATGCGTACACTGACTGACAGATCCGTCCAAATCTGTAGTTCTTGCCTCAAAATACCAGACACTAATCTGTATGGTCCTCACATGATCTGTCTAAGATAATGTCAGGGCTTTAAAAGAGACTGACCTCTCTCTTGATTTTGTTTAGGTGTAACTTCTCAGAGTAGTCGGTTTGAGAACACCGACCTCAAAGAAATAATAATATTTAAAAACTGGACGTTTTAAAATATTATTATTGCTTTAGACTTGTAAATGTGTTTTACAACCAATTTATAAAAATATAATATCATTTATTTACCAAACAAAGAGGAAAATCACAGCCAATTGCGATTCGGGCTTACGCATTAAGAAAGGGTTCGAGTTCCGTATCACCAAAACTGCAATAGTTATTAGTTAGTTTGCAACAACAAGAGAGCAAAGTCTTTTTTTGCTGTGAGTGCTGATTTTGAATCCTGAGCAAGCGAAGGATTCAAAGATTGAATCACGAGCGTAGCGAGTGATTCTAAAGTTGAATCCTGAGTGTGGCGAGGGATTCAAAGGCACGAGATGCAAAAAACTTTGCTCTCGTGTAACGCACATAACTTTTCACTTCAGCAGCGAGAACACTTTAGGAGATAAAATAATAAACAGGAATAGATTGAAATAACTATTTATTGTGAATCAAAATAATTATCATTTAGAAATTTTTCTATGTTATGGGCCGTGAAAATTTTGGACTTTTTAGCCTTATGCCCAACTGACATTATTTTTAGAAAAGATAAGAGTTTTGCGTATGTTTCAATATGCACGTTATGTTTTGTTTTTAAAATAGCTTTCAACATTGAGTAAATACTCCACACTGTAGATGATCGCCTCGTCTGTGATAAATCTAAAAAATAAGATAGCAACACCGTCTCCGAAAAACTGCTTGCGCCCTTTGTAAGTCGCCATTCATTGAAGACATGGTATGCTTTCAGATATTTCTCGCGAGAATTCACAGGTAGGAAATTTAATTCTGCATTCATAACTTGTTGTTTTAACTCTTCCGGTGTTAAAATATTGGTCTCGTCGCTATGTTCTATGTTATAGGTTTGGTTTCCGCACTTAGTCCCTCAAATGGACCATTGTGCGTGGGCCATGGCGGCCGTTGTTGGTCATTTGGTTATTCCAACCAGCCCACCTCCCTCCAGAAGCTGACTAAGTCTCCTGGTTTATTAAGAACGTCTGTGTATGATTTGGGTGTCCCGAGGGTCTCTGATCGAATTTGGGTAACGCCTGTGCACTCAAAGAGCACATGCGCAACGGTTTCCTCAGCCTCCATGCAAGCCCTGCATAGAGGACTGTCCGTTATGCCTATAGTGTGGAAGTGTTTGTTCAGCGAGCAGTGTCCCGTGATGGTCTCGTCGCTAGTTTCACTCATATTTTACGATTATTTTAATATTTTTTAACTTATTCAACTCTTTACGCCAGCCACGAAATTTTATTCCCACTCTTTTATACAAATTAAGGCGTGTTCGGAAATGATATTTTATTATTCAAAATATATTACGTAACATTATTGAAACTACTTAGCAATAAATATTTACAGGTTAAATATCAGTTTTATTTGCAGTAAATACTTATTTTCGTTTAAATGCAACAATAAAGTTAAAAATTCTATAAATTACATTAAAAGACATACTTAATTATCTTTTTGCAAAATTTCTTTAGTTAGTACGAAATCCCGAACGTGTTTGTCTTTGAGGTCGAATTCAAAATCGGAACTTCGAAAGGGCTGGTCTTTGTCTCTGTCTCTTTCTAATGGCGGGAAAGAGATAGAGTGTGAATGTTTCGAATTGTATGATTAACCCAAGGCTGAATAAGATTTTCGCGGCTTTCTGAAAACAAAAATTAAAAAGTTACTTTGTCTCACTCAGTGAGCAAAATCGCATTTTGCTCACTGATTTCAGGCAGCAAAACCTACATGTTTGAGCTACTGAAGTGAAAACATACTTTAATGTCATGTATTCGGTGTAAAACTCACCATGTTGTAAGAAAGGCTCGAGCTTGTCGAGTACACCCTCGAGCACGATGAGCTGCGCGGTGCGCGTGGCGCGCGACACGTTGCCGAGCGCGCGCACCGCCTCGCACGCCGCGGGCCCGCTGCCGCGCAGCCAGCGACACGTCGCTGCACAACAGACACGTATGACATTACTTGAATCATTTGAGAGGAGAAAAGCAGCCGATATATTCTGTAATAATCAAATCGTTAAAACTTAGGTGAAGTGACATATCATTTGATGCTACATTACATGTGAGATTTTTACATAATAAATAGGCAGATAAGGATACAGGTCGTAGCATTTCGTTGCGTTGTCGTAGCTCTGGCAAACGCCAGCGTAGCAACGACGTAGTATTGACGTAGTAATTGCTAGCGAGGCGTAGCGACGGCGTAGCGTTTTCGTAGCGCTGGCAAGCGCCGACGTAGTAATGTCGTAGCACAGGCTTAGCGCTTGCTAGCGCTAGCGTTTCGTTGATGTAAGTTAGCTGGCGCCAGCGAAGCGATGACATAGCGTTTTCATAACGTTGTCGTAACGCTGGTTAGCGTCATGTACCTTTGCATATGTTATCGAGGGGCACGTACAGCGGGTCGGGCGGGTCGGGCGGCTCGCGGTAGAAAGTAATGTTGTTGAGCGTGGCCAGCGCTGCCGTCGCCAACTCCTCACCGCGCTCCACAGATGCCGTGTTCTCTTGCAACGACTTATCCTGAACATAATTGTAGGTTCAAAACTCGTCGGACAAAACGAAACACAATGCTTTCATAGTTTAGGAAATCAAATCAGTTTATTGAAAATCATGTTTTACAGAGGTTGGAATAAGATTAAAAGTTTCAAATAAATTACAATACACATTACATAAATATCATGTAATATTTTTAGAAAACCTATTACGAATGAATATAGAATAGAATAATTATTATTTATTATTATTGTAGCTATCAAATTATATATTTATTATAAGTAAGCAAGTAGCGTAGAACAGTACCGTGTTCTTTATGATTTTCTCAGCGAGTTGTAGACAGGACAACAGGGCGCTCACGATCCGCTCGGCGTACAAGTCCGCTAGACCGCGCCCCACACGTTCTGCCAAACACAGGTTGGCGACTACGCGTACAGTCTGCAAAATATAAAGTTCAGTCAGTTTAGGGACAGCTCGTTGCCTTTGATAAAGACAGAAAACTTGTTGCTGTTTGCAGGAGCGATAGTAACAATAACATTATTGCCTTGTGTCCGATTGTATGGACAAATATGATACTGAAATGGAACTTTTAATTTAGTTAATTACCTTGATAAGAACATCTTCATTGGAACCATCTGATTCGCCCAAATCTGAACCTGAAATGAGCTCAACATGTTAATATAAAATGTTAAATAAACAACATTGTGGTCCTCCAGTGAATTAAGGTTGCGTTGCTCACCTACTAAATGTAGATCTGAATCGGACTCCACATCTATCGGATCTTGTGGGTTCCTTTTGCTGTACGATTCTAATATTGTGAGGAGAACATCTATCGCACCCTCTTCGTTGTAAATCTGTAAAGAACACAGAAATGTAAATCAACATGCGTTTTCAGATTTGATTTCAGGATCTAATTTAGAAATTATTTTAAAGGTAGTTCAAGGTCGTTATTAAATAGCTGAGTTTAAGTTTAGGATCTGTAAAGGTTAAAAGACAAAAACGTAAAAATTAGGTTTTATCACATTTGCCACATTTGCACTTGAAGACTTCCGAGCTGGTTACATAGACAAAACTATAGCTGGTTGGCTGGCTGGTGAATTTTGGCCGCAGGACGCGGTGTTCCGGACTTCCGCGGACAAATTCCACAGTACAGCAAAAAGTAAAGCCAGTGCAAAGTGAAGTGTGTAAACCAAGTTATTTACACGAATTTGTATGATAAAAAAATACGTTTAGGTGGTATCTATGGGCCTGTATCTCCTAAACGGAATGGATTATTATTTATTAAAAGAAAGTGAAGGTTCTAACATCGTTCCTGACGCGTTCATCAGCGGCGGCCATGTTCCCGAGCGTGTACGCCAGCCGCACCGCCAGCGGCGCGCGGGGGGCGCACGCGGCCAGCGCGCGCACCAGCGCACGCGCCGCGCCGCCTGCGCCGCACAGCCACGCGCAACACTCCGCAGAGCCTGACACCACACTGTCGAACAGACAGCTTCAATCGCGTTTCTTGTCATCTTCGACGAGTTTAATACTTAGATCGCTAAAGGCGTAGACGTCTCCCTTCATATTATGACATTATGTTTTAAAGAATTGAATATCTTTTTCTACCAGAATTGATCACGAAATCGTAGTTATCACGATGATGGATGTTTTTTGGAAGGAACCATTTTTCTTGGTGAGAAGCTGGGGCTAAATAGTTTAAACAAGATGCAGTCTATAACTGTAAAGTAATCTCTCTGCTAATAACTTTCTTAAACCAAAACTCAGCTAGCTAAGTTTCATTACATTATTTATATAGAAATTACCTAAGACACCTAGCGACGTTAGTAAGCACGTCTCGATCGGTGTGCAGTGCGAGCGCATTTACGAGCTCAGGCAGTGCACCACTGGCTAGGAACTCGTTCGCGAACTGGTCCACAGCTCCCGCCAGACTGCGCAGCGCACCTGTCACCTGGTACAGAGCATGTGTGCTCTGCTCGCCTAGGGAACGAGGGGACTCCGCTTTCTGAAATACAAGGTCTGATTAGTTGGCAAGGGTTGATAACAATAGCACCAGGTATTCTTACCAACCGTTTGCACCGCGCATGTCATAGAAGCACACCTGTGCATCATATGACATGCGCGGTGCAAACGGACCGTTTACAGCGTTTATAACGGTTCGAGATTGCTTTGTCAAGCATAACGTTTACCGTTGATAAAAAAATTAGTAAAAATATCTATTTAAAAATAAAAGTTTTGAAGGTTTGGTTCCTTGGTATCCTGGAGCCGCAGGGTTGTACTCACAGCGTTGTTGAGTATCTTGAGGTGCAGCGCGGTGAGGTGCGCGGCGCCGGCGCGGTGTGCGCGCGCTGCCAGGCGCGGCTCCAGCGCCAGCACGCGCAGCGCCGCACACCCGTATACACAGCACGAGCTCTCCGATACCGGCTCCGCGCGACCGCAGCCTTCCACCAGCAACTCTGATATACATGAGACAGCACAGTGATGATGATGACCAGTGACCAGCGGGTAATTTCGTAACACATACAAAATGGCAATCGATTGCGATGCCTTTGATTTTGACATCTATTGCTAGGCAGGTTTGAAAAATTATTAAAATAACGCAATGAACGTAGCTGAACTGTCAAAATGAAAGGCATTGCAATCAGACTCTTGTACTTACCTAACAAATTAGTGTTTCTAAAGAAGTGGTCGTTTTTATCATTTTTAGCAATCTTGAAAACAAGCTTGCAAGCTGCCGCCAAGTGCGTGCCAGTCACTCGCATCTAGGAACAAAGACGAAATAAGTTAGAGCACGTACCTAGTAGTAGAACTCGAAGACTGCTACGCATTAGCAGTTAAGAACGCGCATGTCTTCTTCTTTGTATGTTCGTATATGCCTCAATGAGCACGTACCGTGAGCATGGCGCGTGCTACGGCGACGAGCACGCGTTCGTCATCGCTATCCGCTTGCACGTACAGGGATCGTAACAGCATGTCTCGTAGACTGCCGCCAGGGGTCGACGCTTGCAAGGTAACAATCACTGTTTCGAGGAGCTGTAGCGTACGATGAGGGTCTTGACACCGCTGTGACAAAGCTTCTGACAGCTCCAAGATGGTCATACTGTTGATAAGTAATATGATGTAGCTATGCTTAAATAAATAAAATATTTATTCCTCGAGCATGAAAAATCTGCTGATGTTTACAAAATATACAAATGCAGAGCTTCCTTTCTTGCTTGCAGCTTAAAAAAATGAATAGTATTAGTATTTTTGCTCTTATTATTGCTTTGGGACGAGTTATCATATTATTCCCACCCACTGAAAATCTTGTAAGTTAGTAACCTAAAAGTTCTCCATTTCGGCCACGGCGGCCAATCTCAACGGAGACTAGCCTTCGGCGCGGGAAATATTAGTGCACAAGTGTGCGCGCAGACACAGCAGGTGCACTCCCTCTTCCCTCACTCTCATAGTCCGATGGGACGGCAATCCGACACGACCGGAGAGAGATCAGGCGCAGGACCAACAGCTTAACGTGCTTTCCGAGGCACGGGGGTAACCTACAGTGGAGACCAAGCAGTAAAACGTCGCTTAAATAAAGGTCGACAAGTCCCAAAAATATGACTGTACTGACTAAAAGCCGCAAAAAGATGAAAGAACAGAGCTTCCGTACTTGTCCAAGCTGTCAGCTGAAGTGTTTGGCAACTGCACGGCCAAGTGTTTGACGTCGATGTTGGACCGGTTCAGGCCCGCGCCGCTCGCCGCGTCGTACGACGCTGCCTTGCCTAGTGCAAACTGCTTGCGTTTCACTGCCACTTCCGGAGTTAATGCTGTGGAATATGGTAGGTAGTAAACATTAGTTAAATAAAAACAAAGCGGATATACCAGCAAGGTTGATGCGCAAGTAGAACTTCTAAGTACTTTGTCTTTTCACTTTGTGTTAGGTAATGAAAAAACATTACACTTGACGCTGTCGATGTCGCACAGCTGTCAACCCACAAGTGCAAGATAGAGACGGAAGGAAACATCTAAGCCAAAGGACGTGATAAGTAACTTTTATTAATCAAGGAAACATTTGTCTGACTGTCAGACTTTGTCTGTTCGTGGTTAAAACTGGTACTTCCACGAAGCAAGCTTGTTGTGGAAGTAAACCTACGCAATAAAACTTGCGAGCTACTAACTTATAGGGTTTTAACTAAACAAACAGATAATTATTATGGTGGTGACATGAAAAGGTATATTCTTACATTTTGTGGCATTTTCGGCGAGCATTGCGCTACGGATGTAGCTAGACTCTGTGTTGCCCAGTGGTTGAGTGACTGAGATCGCTCGCCCTAAATGTTCCTCTGGCTTTAAATCTGAAAGTACGCATTAAGTTCCTATCTTTAAAGTTTATTTTAACTTTTTTAGCATAGTTTCAGAGTTTATTGAAGATTGTAGAGCAGGATTGGAACAACTTCTGTCCCACCAGTTAACTGTCACCTGAAATTCCATACCTACGCATTTATTTATTTAAGAATGTAGTTTTACATACTTAGTTTGATGTTTACATTTTTATAAGTTCTGTACATTCTACCACAACATATATGGTGAATCACATTAATATTATAAAGGCGGAAGTTTGTGAGAGACGTATTTGTATGTTTGTTACTTCTTCACGCACATACGGCTGGATGGATTTGGATGAGGTACACATATAGTTTATAACCAGCAGTGCTATTCTGTAAAAATCTCACCGTGAAAATGTAGGTGAAGTGAGATATCATTCCGCCTGACGCTAGGGCTAGCTAGGGATTGACAGCTCACTTTAAGCTCACTTCACTTAAGTTGTCACGGTGATATTTTTACAGAATAGCACGGCAGGATTAACACATAGGATACTTTTTATCCCGATATTTCCACGGGATCCAACCTAACACGGGTGAAACCGCGAGGCGCTGCTAGTATTATTTAAATTTAATTCTCATTGAATTCAACGGCAGGTACGCCCACAAGACATTTATGTTCGTGAACCTACGAATGTTTACCTTTTGAAGAGGACTCTACAACAAACTATTACAAATTTCAAACATTGGCTATTGCCCCATAATAGGTAACTTTAATAAATAAATAAATATATTTCCTAAACATGGACATGGTAGACAAACCTTCGGCATGCACTTGTCCGGTGGTATTCCGGCGATGCAGTGGCTTGCTGCGGCCGCTGAGGTGCGGCAGCTTAGTGAACCCGCTCCAAACTTCGCCCGCCGCCGCAGGGCGAGTCTCCTTGCGTATCTACACCAAACCAAGTAAAGCTCATGATGGAAATTTACTTTTGTTTCTTTGTTTTCGAGCGAAATGTAAGCGCAATGATCTTTTACATTCGACGTTTTTATACCAGTAGAAAATGAGCTTTCACATTCACACACTCACGCGCATTAACAGCATTGAAAAGTTTCTGTGAAGTTAGAACGCGGCAAAGTAGGAGTATCCGAGGAAGTTCGTCTGGCAGAGTGATTATGGATCATTTACGAAAACAAAACCATTTCTAATAATACACAAACTGAAAAGTAATTTATTGTAGGTACTGGTCAGTGGGTCGTCTTAGGGACTTACTATTTTTATTTAGGTAAGTAGTTAGTTTCAATAAATACAATGAATGATGCCTATTCATTGTTTTCCATCAAGAGGTCAAAGTCAAGATCGAAGGAATAATACAGAGTAGTCACAATATAATTTTAACAAAATGAATTTACCACAGGCTTTTTCCGTGTGTGATGTGTGTCAGCGAGCATTTCGTTGAGTGTGTCCTCGTCTAGGTGTGCGATGCGCGCGTCCATCGTCGACAGTGTGTCCTCACTGCTCTCCGACAGACTCAGGAACTTGAGGCTAGGAAACGCGGAGTTGTGATCATCAGGTGTGGTGCACAAAACTTCATTCAATTTGTCATCATTAATGACACTGACAGTTAATTATCACGTAGGTCCAAGTCATAAAGACGTTCGTAATTGCACTCCACGTTTTTTATACAAGTAGAACATTATTATATGCTTTCGTTTACCCACAGAAGCGTTAACAACGTTGAAAAGTTTCTATGAAAAGCTTCAAACGCGGCGTGCATAAACGTCATTTTGTTAAAATGAGCAAGCCGCGTATCACGTGCTGTTCTTCATAGATACGTATGTCTAGTCTTAACCTGAGTCAAAAGTAGAACAATACACAAGTGAACATACTCATAAGAGCTGGGTGGTCTGGGTTCCTTCTTGTTGGCGTCGAACAGCGATCGTTGCGGCTCGCGCGGCGTGTAGGGGCGGCGCGTGCGCAGCGGACGCAGACCGCCGCCCGCGCCGCCGCGGCCGCCGCTTGATGTACCGCTCATCTCTGGATAATCAAATAAACGTTACCTACTCGATTATACTCCGATACATCTCATCGATACGGCTAGCCTTTTCCCAACTATGTTAGAGTCGGCTTCCAGTCTATCCAGATGAAGCTGAACACCAGCATATTGCATGGAGTGACTGCCTATCTGACCTTGACCATCCAGTTACTGGGCAATACGATACCTTTTGGTAAGACTGGTTGTCAGACTTTCGGGCTGCTGACTACCCGTAACTGGCAAATGACAGCCGGCCGGAATCAACGGCTTAACGTGCTATCCGAGGCACGGAGTGGTCTTGATATGTAGGTACTGGTGTGATGGATGGTGATGGATGGTCACCAATCCATGGACCGACCTCGGCAAGCGTAGCCCAACCTTCGATCGATTCGTACGGCTGTTATTATTTAGCCACGAGCTGGATGACAGCTGTGTATTCCGATACAGCTGTCATCAAGGTAGCTCGGTGATCGAGAAATCAATCAAATTATACGTTAGACGGGAAGGAGAGATTTAAACCGTTATAATAATAATGCATTGAAAATGCTTTATCTACCTGACCTTAAAAAAGTTAAAGCCAGATTTAGCAAATATTCAATTAATTTCAGTTGAATCAATTTGACAGTTTTCCGTTTTTTTTACCTCTCAATAGACTAAGTAGGTAATTACGGTTATAATCTGTCGTTTTTTCCAATAACCTTAAAATGAGTAAATGTATGCCTAGGCACAATTCCAACGCGTGACCTACGGGAAATGCTACAGTATTTCTATACTATGAACAATTATAAAGTCACTCTGTGTCACCTAAATATCTAAAATTCTATCAAAAAGATCGCGTGAACGCTTTTGGGCGCATACAATTGTTGATGATCGTCGTTCAGGTCATTAACATAATGAAAACAGCAGTCGCTTTGATACAATTTAAAAACAAATAAGTTTATAAGAATCCAATCTGTTTTTACACGACCTGCCTCAAAAACAGAGCTTTTTTACTGTTTTATAGCAGAATTATTAATATTCCTAAAATCATTAAAGATTTCTGTTTGTTTCATGATGTGTTTTAAATGTCTACAAAAATAGCTGAAATCTTTTGCTTTGCATCTCACTACAAGCTCCTCGCTTGTACTAAAAAAATAATTCTTAATTAGCTCTCAATCAAGTGATTAAGAAAATATTACAAGCTCAGCAGACGCGAATCTCTAAGGGAACTGTTCAAAAAAATTAACATCATGACGGTTCCTTGTCAATATATATATGAAAACATTATGTACGTTCGAAAAAATCTACATCTTTTTAATAAGATAAGTGACAGGCATAATTTTAACACTAGAAATAGGAACAAATTAGATCAACCGCGTTTCAGATTGTCTAAAGTAAAAACTTCTTTTATGGGTTACTGTGTAAAATGTTATAGTAAAATACCACTCGATATTCTTCAACTAAATGAGAAGAAATTTAAAACATGCATTAAACGCACACTATGTAGACAAGCATATTATAAGTTGGATGATTATATTGTAGATAAAAATGCTTGGCTAAATGCTGGTCCTGCTCCACAGGCACCTGGGCTCACTAGTTAAAATTTTCAATATTTGGAAGAGGTGCTTCCCTTTTTCTCTTTTTTTTTTTTGTGTTTCTGACATTACGATCTCAATGTTAATTTTTATTTTTTATTCAATCAAGTTTAATTTGTTTAATACATGAATACTAAACACCTTTTGCTGTTTGGTAGTAAACAATTTTAATCATCTTTTAAATAAATTGCAATCTATAGTTATGTATAATTTAGATGCAATTTTTTTTTCAATTTTGTAAATGTAAGAACCATGGATCCGTTTATTATGATTTTTTGATGTTGACTTGAAAGAGCATGGCAGTTGAGAATGTGTCATGCTCACTTAAATGTCTCACTGATGGTGGCGCGTGTGTTGGATCGTTCGGTTCCCTACAAAATGGTTGAGCTGGACGGTGCTGATCCACGCGTCATGTTCGTGAACGGGCGCCGTCGGTTGAGACTGGTCATCTCTTAACTGCCAAGGCTTATTTTTAATCTTATATTTTGAATTGTTTCTTCACTTGTGTTTTTTTTTTTTACATTGTTCTCACATATAGAAGCATCAAGAATAATGTACACAGGATTTTGTAATATCTTGATTTAAAAGAGTGTCCATGGAGTTTCTTGCCCGTTCTTCTCCATAGAGATCTACGTTTTGGAATGGGCAACTAGCTTCAACTTTCTGACTAACTGACTGACTATTTAATTTTGACAATTCAAAAGTGCCTGTACATGGTTTAATTGAAATAAATGATTTGATTTGATTAAAATACTGCCCTTCAACATACTGCGACAATGACCTTCTGTTTCAGTAGTGCTATATTAAAGCATTTGATTTAAAGTCTCCACCGTTATGTGAAGTATTAATGTAAGAATGGCGTGCGAAGGAGTTCACCGTGGCAACGGAGCCGGTAACAGAATAACAAGCCGAAATGACCGCGTGACCTCGCCGATCAACCACCTCGAGAAACAACACAAAGAAAGCTCCAACTGTAAACCTATAGCTGTACCGGTTTGTGAAACAAAACGAAAACTAAGACGTCAGCCAATGAAAAACGACGAACACGATGTAAACTTATGAACATTGCGGTGAAGACATCGTTCTAGATACGATAAAAGTTTAATTTGTTATAATTTTATGTTATTTTTTTCGAGATCCTAAATTGAAGAAGTTTAAATGTCCCTAAATAGTAGCAGTTATATATAAGGAGAATTACAAAAACTCTTCGAAAAAATAGGTTTTGTTGTGGACACTCTGGATATCCATAACTGGCTAACACATAATTAAGTCCACCTCTGTATTATTGTGAGCATAAAAATATAAATAACTGCCTATACCATTTAGGGGGAAAAGTAATAAATACAAGTTCAAAAAATTACTGCCTTAGAATAAATAAAAGTTAAACAAAGAAAATTACCGGTGATATACTCGTAAATATAAGTTTCAATGTCGTAAAAGAAAATGGTGGAAATCCGACAGTATTGTCGACTACAATGTGAACGCTAAACTTTATAGAAAGCCGTAAAGGTAATCTGTTTTATTATGACGTCAAACGTGGCGATGCGAAACAGTATTTTCGAAAAGCTGTTAACGTATCGTGACTGTTCAACATCAGCTCACCTTGTGATCGACAAGGTGAGGGCAACGCTGGTTGTCGCGCCCAATTAACCCCACCATCACAATCGATGTGCGAAAAACGATAGCGATTTGGTGAATTCTACGATACTGCATCGATTAAACGACTTTGTTGGATGCTTACTATATAGTTATCACGTTATCTTTAAAAGCTCTCAACAAAAAACATTTAAAGGACAATAATTTGAATTTAAGTATTTGATACTTTACTACTCTTCACAGTTCTTCACAAAAGAGTAAAAGTAACAGGACAGCTAAAGAAAATCTTTATACGAGTAATTGCCAGTTTATTATCAACCTTTTGTGTGGGGTTGTCGTAAATAAAAGCGCGCAATTTGCACGTCACTTTTGTTATCGTCTCGGCGATTGACCTGCTGCGTAATTGCGTAACACTAACAGTAGCAATGGCTTTCATTTTGACAGTTCTACAACATTCATTGCGTTATTTACGTTTTTGAGCGGATAATAATTTTTGTGAACATATGAAGCAATGTATTAGCAATATGTGTGTTACGCAATTAGGGTGCTGACTATCGAAGTTTAACAGTAGGTAGACCAAAATATAACATTTCTGTAAATAGCCTTTCTTAACCATCGCTAGCAAGGACCTTAGATGACCAAAAGGGACATTAGTCAACAGGCCAGATTAACAAATTGTATTTGTTGGCGGTGAAGGAAAACATCGTGAGGAATCCGGCATGTCCTAGAACCAAAAATTCGAAGACATGTGACATCTACCAACCCGCACTGGGCCCGCATGGTGGATTACGGCCCGCTCCCTCTCACTGAGGCCTGTGTCCCAGCAGTGGGAACATTATAGGCTGATTATGCTTTATTTGTTGGCAGGTTGTACAGTAGCGTTGTCTCGAAGTTAGTATAGCATCCCTGAATGGTTTCATCCTTCAAACCATTGATTGCCAAAGTCTTTTCTGTCAGGACTTTGTTGCACCTTAGATGCCAGTTTGTTTTATTTACCTATGTAGAAGAACAGTAAATTATTGTTTTCCTTACCACCGTATATGGCAGCACGTGCTTCGCTGATGATCTCTGCAGAGGTTTTGCGCCGCAGTGGCGCGTAGAAGGGTGCGCCCGCGCCGCGTCGAGCACCTCGCTCGCTCATTATCTACCCTGTAACAAGGAAAACGTTGAACAACGTACTAGGTATGTACGCTCCAAAACTCAAGTTACTTAACATCAAACACGTAGGTGCCAATATGGTGCCTAAACCAAATTCTATGATCCCGGTATCGGTATTAAGGCCATAAGAATACCTGTAAGCACTTTTAAATAAATACCACGAAAGGATGAATCAACCCATTAAACGAATACTTCAATGGAACAGTCAATAATTACATCAACCTATTCTTGGCATTAATGATTTAATACTGATTATCTTTAATACGAATCTACATCATTTTAATCGACAAAAGCGCACCGTTACAATTAGTCGGAAACATAATAAACCTTTTATGATAAGGGTTTTTAATGTAATAGAATCCTGCAACAACTTATTACATTATCGATGCTATGAAATACATGTAAAGCCTTGTGAAATGTAGGGCGATGTGAATAAATAATGTTTGTCTTGTCAATCTAGTCCATCGGGTAGTTAACACGACGACCCACATACGAACCATATTGTGTTAATTGGATTAACTATACTCGTAATGACACCATATCTGATTTACTTACTGTGTTCTTGCGTTTGGCAAGAAATAATCAAGTATTCTACCGCGACGGTACATCCAAACGGCTCTCTTTAGAGCCAGGGCTCGGGGTTAAAAGAGGAGTTAAACCGGTCTGATCCTCTGAACCCCCCAACCGATTTCCCGTCTAGTTGCTCTTCTGTTTTAATCTCTGTCTTATCTACTATAAACTTTCTCATTCCGGTCTGATCCGCTTTTTACAAGTATAAACTTTTGACAATTTCAAGGACGCCACTGATACCGCAATTGACGTGACCACTTCAAGGCATTCTAGATCTACAGCCTGTACAGGGTAGGTAAGTAGATTAACCACAAAGGAATCATACCGCTTCATAGATATCGCCCCGCATTTTACAGAATACTAGCTTCTGCCCGCGACTTCGTCCGCGTGAAATTTCGCCCTCCCCCCATTCACCCTCTTTGGGGTGGAATTTCGAAAAACCCTTTCTTAGAGGATAGGTAATAGGTAATACGGGCTGGTATCCGGAACTCCACGTCAATGCGCGTATTTTGCGTACGGTTTCTTAGTGGATACCTACTCTTCACGAAGAACACGACCTCAAAATTTCAAATCTCTAGGACCAGTGGTTTAGGCTGTGCATTGATATATCAGTCAGTCAGGACTTTGAATTTTATATAAGTAGCATTAGAATATAGATGAATTCCTGTACCTCCTCATGCAGTATTTATTTTATTATGGTTTTTAACCTTGAATAAATATAGTATCTATATTTATTTCGTTCGTCGTTCATTTTTTTTAGAAAACAATTTCATGAAATGGCATGAATATCTAGCCAACTTATGTGGAATGCTATATCTTCAAGTCGAATCTCAAGAAAAAGAACGATGCACGCTATTTGAGTGTAGATGGTATTTATATTTATAGCGAATACAACAGTTTTAGTTTACGAACAGACAACTACGTCCAATATGCACTGCATCCGCTCGAAAGGAACTTTTGGAAAATCCTTTTAGAAGTTATAATTTATTTTATTTTTTCTCCCGTAGCGTTTTTCAATTGAAAAAGTAGGTACAACTTAATCTGCCTAGCCTTTTCTCCATTATGTTGTGGTTGGCTTCCGGTCTAACCGGGTGCAGCTGAATACCAGTATTTTACATGGAACGACTGCCTATCTGACCTCCACGACACAATTACGCAGGCTTTTGGGCTTCTGGCTACCCGTAACGACTGTCAAAGATCTACAAATAACAGCATGGGACCAACGGCTGGGTCTCGATATGTAATGGATGGTTGCCGATCCACGAGCCGACCGCGGCAAGCGTAGCTTAACCTTCGATCGATCCGTGCGCCTGTTATCATTTAGCCACGAGCCAAGTTTTTTTTTCCTGTAGAAAGTTTTCAATTGAAAAACATTAAAAAGAAACATATAAGTAACCACTGTCAAAAGTTTTATTCCTAAATTTTACGCATTTTACTTTGAATACACGTAACTGCCATAATATTCGCGGAAATGTGTTTACGTAACCAAAACTCTATAATAATGCAAAAATATAGGTAGGTAGGTACCCGCGAACGGCGATTAATGTACTTTCGGGGAAGTAGGTATTAATATCGACACGCAAATCAGATTTATTTCGTGAAAACAACGACGCTTCGCGGAAAACTTGGCTCTTGCAGTTTTCCAAAGTTTTGTCTATTCCTAAATCTTTCAGTTCACCATACAAATTTATAATGGTTTCCAACAATTGAAAAGTAAATATAAATAAGGTGATTGAATTATCTGTTATTCGTGCAAGTTACGGCTAATTGAGATGTTACATTGTATTAAAGTATAAGACACAACAGAATGTTTATCAAACATAGTAATGTCTAAGTAATTTACTCTCTAAGTTGAAACTTTATTCTTAAGCAATTTAAGTTTAGCCGTCCTAAACAATTAACATCAGACGCAACGTTACTAGGAAATTCGGAAAATTACAAATATGACTCACAACACAACTAAAAATGTACGTAAATGTTAACCAAATTGTAAAAAACTTCTAGCAACCATACATACATAATAATTACACTGCATTGCAAAAAAACTAAAAGTGGATATTTACTTACCTCCTGAATACACCACTTCAGTACGCAAAAATAAATTCGTAGTCGTAGAGCTTCGTAGCGAGCTACGCGGGCGGCGCGCTACGCCTGCTACAATCTACTGCTACGGTGCTACGCTTCCCCGCTACTCCCTATCCCTACAACTCGAACCGCCTCGTAGCAAATGGAGCGAATTCAGACAAATTATAAATCTTACTCGTAGTTGTCACAGCTGTTGTTATTCTGATTTATTGTAGATAATTACGTACACAATAAAAATACAAAATTGTATTCCATTAGTGAGTAATCAATTCTGTATTTTTATTACTTAATTTATTTTCGTGGAGATAGAATTACGCTAATTTGCACGAATGATGAAGTAAAACTTTCAATAGGTAATCGTCGATATATGAATCCTTCTTAGCTTCAGCGTAAATGTAGCAAAATAGCGCTTGTTGATTCTGAGGCCAGTATTTTTAAGCTTGGGAAAAAACTTATTTCATGTCTTTTTATTCCAGATCTTGCTACAATATCGGAGTTGGAATCACGATGTGCAAATACACACACGCGATCCACGAGTTTAGATGGAAAATTACCAACAAATATTATTAATTAATGACATCGCCTTATTTATCTTATCACAGGCTTTTACGATATTGATGATTTATTATTTTATTCAACCTTGAAGTTTAGAGGGCTTTAATGTACGTTGAGTGTTGGTGATAAACTTTTTTTATAATAAAGCTTACATAAAACACGTCTTATCTGCGTACATGAAAGTTCCTCTAGGAATCTAGGATACGAGTAAAACCGCGGTCGACTGTTAGTCCTACATAATTTATTGTCGCAGGTCATTGAGCTGCTGTTTGGCGCGTTATTGGATTGTAGTCGGCGCTGCGAACTGTTATTTTACTGTGCATAGGAAGATGCCTCGAACGGATCACCATCTAGCAGGTTTAGGGATATGAACAGTATAAATAAAAGTGTTCATCTTACGGAGTGCAGGTCGTCATCAACAGTAAACCAAATTTTAACCTTGTTATGACTAAGGAACAATCACTTAACGTCAGGTTGAATAGTGCTCAAATACGGGCCTACCTAAACCATATGCAAAAAGATTATTATATACTTAGCTTAAATTATGCAGCTGTTAAAAAACTACTCATAAATGCCAACTATCCATGGCAAATTATTGCAATAGGCAATTCAAGTTATGAGAAAATGTATCACTTACCTCAAGCCATTTCGAATACCTTCTTGTTTCCGCCCAGACCACTTCTAGACAATCTTACTTATTAGTAAATGTTGTAATTTTGTATTTGAGAAGAAAAAACGTGTTTCATCAGGTTTGTTATTTTTATTGAAGTGTCAGGTAACCTAGTTACATAGAATAAGAAGAATTTTGAATACAGTTAAAAGAACAGTATAAAGCCAGTATTATTACAACACGCCCCCTTAATCAAAATTCTCACAAATAAATAACATATACAAATGGACTCAAAATATACCAATTAAAAAAAAATGAAAATGTATACTAAATGCTGAAGTAAACGTGTAAAAATATATTTACACTAAACCTAAGCCTAGTACACATCTAACATGTGCCACACGCTGCAATCCTTTAGTTAAGATGTCAGCTGGCATATCACTTGATTTGGTATATTTTAAGTTTACCGAATTATCACTAATCTTTTCTCTAATAAAGTGATATCTGGTATCTATATGTTTCGTCCTATGGTGGTGTACCGGATTTAAGGCCAAACTCTGTGCACTCTGACTATCGGTACAAATAGTAACAGTATTAGGTAATAACTTTTGCCTTACCATAGGATCTGAAATTAATTCAGTGATAAACCTCCTTAAATAAATCACTTCCTTCGTAGCTTCAGTTATTGCCATATACTCGGCTTCCGCTGAGGACAAAGCTACGGTTTGCTGCTTCCGCGAGGCCCATGAAACCGGACTGCCTGCTAATTTGAAACAGTAACCTGTATAAGAACGGCGATCTATATTACAGTTTGCCCAATCGGCATCGCAAAATCCTACAAGGGGCATACTTGACTTTTTATAACAAATCGAGTAATCTAAAGTGCCTTTTAGATATTGTAAGACTCTCTTTGCGGCTAACCAGTGAGTCTTGTTGTACCGAGTATTGAACTGACTCAGGTAACTAGTCGCGTATGCGATGTCTGGACGAGTATTAACACTCAGGAACATGAGGCAACCAATTAATTCTTGATAGGGATACGCTTCTACATTATGATCACTATCAATGCTGGTACTGACCTCCAGTTTTCCAGATAATGGAGTTGCACATGTTTTGCAATTCTCCATTCCAAACTTTTGTAAAAGATTATTTATATAATTTTTCTGATGTACTTTTATTTCATCATTTTTTCTGGTTATATTTAAACCAAGATAATAGCTTAAATAACCCAAATCTTTTATCGAAAAATATTTTTGCAAGTCATTTTTGACGATGTCAAACGTCTTGTCATTACTGTAAAAAACAATTATGTCATCGACATAGACTGCAACGATAACCAACTCTTTTCCAAAAAGTTTCGTATACACACATGGTTCAGATATAGTTTTCACAAAACCAAAAGATGATAAAGTTTCATCTAACTTTATATTCCAGGCACGTGGAGCTTGTTTAAGTCCATACAAGGATTTTTGTAAGAGACACACTTTGTTCTCCATACCTTTTACTTTAAAACCTTGAGGTTGCTCCATGTAGACCTTCTCTTGCAGATCTCCATTTAAAAATGCAGTGTCAACGTCCAAGTGACGCATCTTCAAACCCAATTCGACTGCGAGAGCTAGTAGAGTACGCAAGGAGGAGTGCCGCACGACAGGAGCAAATGTTTCAGAATAATCTACACCTGGCGTCTGGGTGAATCCCTTAGCAACTAATCTTGCTTTGTACTTCACAACATTTCCTGCTGGATCTTTCTTTAACTTATAAACCCATTTACATGGTATAACTTTCTTGTTTTCTCTGTCAACCAATTTCCATGTGTTCAGCTTCATCAATGAATTATATTCATTCGTCATTGCCATCTGCCACTTCTCAACATCATCAGCCAATGTAGCCTCATTATACGTTCTAGGCTCATCAGACGCTTGACTAGAAACTTGGTATGAGAAGTAATTAGGAGGTTTCCGGTCTCTTGATGGATATCTACGTTGTCCATCAGTTTGACTAGTAGAAACTACTGCTTCCTCAATTGCCTCAAAAAATTGTTCAGTTTCAGCAGTCTGATCTTCAGTGACATCAGTATGGCCTGGAGCTGGTTCAACAGTGACCACTGGAATATGTTCAAAAGACTCTTGAATTGTACTAGTTTCTTCCTGTATAGGCAGACTATTATAAAGTACTAAAGGTTCAGTAGAAGTCTTAGTATTGTTGACATTTCTATTATTTAAAGAAGAAAAACAATCTTCAAAAAATGTAACGTCTCTAGACTTTTGTAAGGTTCTAGGACAAGATGAGTTTCTAAAAAGATAACTATTAGGATCTTCTGTATAGCCTACAAATATAGCTTCATCAGCTTTAAGATCCAATTTCTTACGGTTACAAGAAGGTATGTGTATAAGAGCTCTACACCCAAAAACTCTGAGATTACTTAGGTCTGGTTTGCAACCATTCCACAACTCATAGGGAGTTTTATTATTTAAGGCACGGTGTGGGCATCTATTCTTCAGGTACACAGCCGTTCGAACAGCATCTTCCCAAAAGGCCTTAGAAAGATCGCTTTCTGCCATAATAGAGCGTGCCTTTTCTACAATTGAGCGATTAGTGCGCTCGGCAACACCATTCTGCTGAGGGCTATATGGTACCGTAGTTTGATGCTGAATACCACAAGATCTAAGATAACTTGAGAATTCACTATTGACGAATTCCTTCCCATTATCCGTCCTTATTGTTTTAATTTGAGCCCCAGTTTGTCTTTCAACCATAGACTGGAAGTGACAAAATTTATCCTTTACCTCTGTCTTAGAAGAAATTAAATATACAAATATAGTTCTCGAAAAATCGTCTATAAAAATTAAAAAGTATTTATTACCCTGAAAGGAGCTAACTGACATTGGTCCACAAAGATCAGAGTGGATCAGTTCTAATATTGAAGTTGCTCTTTTATAAGTAATCGCTTTAAACGGTTTTCGAGCTTGTTTCGCTTGAACACAAGCAACACATGGATTTTTATCCACATCCTTATAATCAATAACCTTATGACTATTTTTCAGCAGATTCATACCGATGCGACATAAATGACCTAAACGCTTATGCCATACCTGATACCTAGAGATAGAATCAGAGTGCACATCATAGGCTCTAAATTGGGGAATATTCACCGCACAATCAAGTGTGTACAATCCACCACAGGGCGAGCCATGTAGAACCGCATCACCTGTAAAGGAGAAGGTTTTTGAATTAAATAAATTACAACCAGACTTATCAAACATTACAGTAAACCCTTTTTCTACTGCTGTCTTCACAGATAGAAGATTTGTTTGCAAGTTAGGTACATACATCACATCATTAATTATATTGACGTTGTTTTCGGTATTTATAGATATTTTACCGATGCCTTCAGCGTCAATCTTAGTCCCGTTTGCAACTGTTACCTTATTATCAATAGGCTTTAAGTCTACAAACCAATCTCGTCTTGAAGTCATATGTTTGGTAGCGCCTGAATCAATGTACCATTTGTCCATATCATAGTTATTCGTTGCTCCTAAAGCAGACACAGAGGTCGAGTCCTTATTAGTGGGATTCTTCCTTTTCGTGACCTTCTTTTTCATTATAGGACAGTTTGGTCTCTTGTGACCAGGTTCTCCACAACCATAACACACAATTTTCTTTGCCTTTGACTCAACAGAAGAGGCATCAACCTTTGACTTCATAGCTGTCTCCAGTTTTATCGAGCTTTCCTTGGACATTTCGTTCAGTAATTTGAACTTTACCAGTTCGGTGGTAACGTTAACATTATTATTTTCGAGAGCCATAATCAATGGGTCATATCTCGACGTTAGACCTCCCAATAGAATTGCAGCAATGGACGCATCATCTATTATTTTGTCTATATCCGCCAAATCTTGGGCAGTGGAAATAACAGAATTGATATACGACTCAATATTATTATCAAAGTCTTCAAGTCTCAATCTGTATAACTTCCGTTCTAAATGTAAACGCCGACCCATACCTTTGTCTTCATAAGCATTTTGTAGAGCTTTCCATGCTTCAGCTGCCGTAGTTGCACTTCGCACATGCGTAATTGCAGATGATTCAAGGGTAAGACAAATTTTAGTTAGTGCCTTCTGATCGCTCCTCATCTTTATGACATTGGAAACGTTCATCCCTGTTGGGTAGCCACTGACCGCTTCCCACAACTCCTCATGCATAAGGTAATTACGCATTTTAAACTTCCACGTGCTATACCCTTCTCTATTATGTAGGGTGAACATTGGAATTGAGGAACTACGCATACCTCGCTCATTTGTGTCTCCATTTGGGTTCGCCATCTCAGAAGAGTACTCGAAGAACTATTTTGTTTCGTACCCAAAAAAAAATCGCACAAATTTCACTTCAACAAATTATTACCTACACATTTTTTTTAATTAAACAAATACTTGAGCTACCATCGTGCTGATAACGATTTGTTGTAATTTTGTATTTGAGAAGAAAAAACGTGTTTCATCAGGTTTGTTATTTTTATTGAAGTGTCAGGTAACCTA
Organism: Hydraecia micacea; assembly: GCA_914767645.1. Classification (NCBI taxonomy): domain Eukaryota; kingdom Metazoa; phylum Arthropoda; class Insecta; order Lepidoptera; family Noctuidae; genus Hydraecia; species Hydraecia micacea. The sequence goes on from OU611797.1 coordinate 11,246,508, forward strand.
GTTACATAGAATAAGAAGAATTTTGAATACAGTTAAAAGAACAGTATAAAGCCAGTATTATTACAACAGTAAATAAAACGAATTTAAAGTTGAACTGTTTACAAATGCCCTGAAAATCGATCGGAAAACATGGACTTTTCCTATTCGTTGCCAAGGATACCGGGATCAAAACATTTCCTTACTGAGGCGCCAATTGATGCGTGGTATAAAGGTGTTATAGCATCTACTACTTCAACAGTAACTTTGTTGCACTTTTAAGTGTTAAGAAAGGCTTAAAAGTGCAACAAAGTTACTGTTGAAGTAGTAGGTGATATAACACCTTTCGCCCAGTATCTCTTAGCTGTCTGTTAAGTGTTAAGAAAGGCTTAACAGACAGCTAAGAGATACTGGGCGAAATATACTATGCGAAATGTATTTGTCGTTGAGTAGATAGGTAGGTAAGTCTAAGTAATCCTTATTTTTCTTATTTAATTAAAAGTTGTATATCTTGCTGCTCATCCTCTCTTAATAGTTCAATACTTTAATACCTACATACATAATCTATTCATATTATACTTACATTAAAGTCGCTTTTGGTGTGTGTCTGTAAGGCCGCGTTGTTCTTTCTTGAACCACACAACGGGTCTTATTGCGGTTTACACCATCGTTTCGAAATTTTGTTCCCGAAGGTTTATGTGCGTAACACAATATTAAACTTATAAAATTGTCTGTCAGTTCAAGTATGTTCGTAAAGGGTAATCTCTGGAAATACCTATCTATACCTACCGATCCTATTGCGACAAAGCTTTTCACTGATAGAAAGCTACTTTGCCGAGTGACAGTAGTGTTTTGCGGGTAAGACATGTAACATGATAGACATCATTACTGATTTTACTAAAATGAAGCGAGCTGTAGAAATAGGTAGGTATGAATGACACGAATACCTACTCTTGCGTTCACGCTCATGCCTCATTCTCTTTGCATTTTCATGAAAATTATTTAGGTAGGTAGTAGGTACTTAACTTTAGCTTGCTTTAGGCTTATATCTCACTATGACACCATGGTGGGGCAACCATGGTCGCGCTGCCAGCGAAATATACACAGTTTTATGGTTGGTATCTCACCAGGCGTCCGATCGGTTGCGCAATCAACCATACATTTTTTGGCAGTGCGACCAAGGTTGCGCCGTCACTGGTGTCCTAGTGAGATAGGGTCCTTACTGTATAAGATGACAAGAAAATTGCAAATAAATACATTATAATCCTTTATTGGATTCTCGATGATTCATTATAAGTATTTAATTTATTATTTTATTGGAATAGACTGCCCCGTTGGTTTAGTGGTCGCAAGCGCTACAGTTGAGCATGAGGTCCTGGGTTACGTTTATGATATAGGTAGGTAATGGAATAATACATAGGTAAATTGTCTACTTACTTAGTTTTCGGTCACATACTCCAAAGGACAGCTTCACATCGTGAATGACCGGAAAACAGTTATTCAAAATGGTGTTTTATAATTTTGAAAACTATTTTTACTGTATTTTTATACGAAAATGTACACAAAACTTTAAAATCATCACATCCATTCACGCATCAGCAACGCAACGTCAGTTAAGTGCCGAAATGACAAAAAATAAGTTGTGTCACAATAGCTAGCCAGTATTTGAATGAAGGCGGTTAGATTATGATACTTGATAGCCTATGAATAAAGGTAAGCACACGTATCAAACTGGAAAGGGATCGACATCGTATCAGTTCGAGCCGTTCAGTATTCTTTGTATAAAATTCCCTACTGCAACACACACTAATCGGAATCGTAACGTAATCGCCTCGCGTCGGGACAAGCTCACGAATCGCGGTGCAGTGCGTTACGGGTCCTCGTCCCCGCGCTTACGGCTCGTCGTCCCCGCGCTTACGTCTCTCCGTACCCGAGCTTACGTCTCTTCGTCCACCCTTGCCCCTCTCACCCCTCCCGCGGCCTGCCTGCAGCACCATCAACCAGCGGTCGGCGAGCCGTAAGCGCGGCGTCGCCTAGCCGTAGCGGAGTCGACGTATCGGAGCTACGTGCTTACGTTAGGTTGACGCCTGTTTGACGGCGAGGCGAAAGGCAATACGGTGCCGATCCCTTTCTGATTTGATACGTGTGCTGTGACCTTAAGCCGCCTTTGCAATGCCCCCCATTCTCCTTAAAGCTCTATAGCTACTCTGTGCGTATAGTGTCAGCGCTTGCATTGCTGAGACCCATAGATTTAATAACATAACGCCACGCCTGTAGATACTTATTCCGCAAAGTTTCTCATTCTCAGTCTGAGAATGAGAAACTCCAGATGGAAAAACCCAATAACACTTTACCCGAACCGGGGATCGAACGAAGGACCTCATGCTCGGCAGTAGTGCTGGAGGTCACTAGACCAACGAGGAAGACCATAGAATTAATAGGCTTGAATAATAAACTTATGACTAAGTAAGTAAACGATTCGAATCATATTTATTAGAATCAGACCCTTATGTAGCGTTGACAGAGAATATGGTCCTATGTCAGTCTTCATCGAAGTGGGCGATAGGTACCGTCCCCGTGTGGGCGCTGCCTGGAAGCTTTCGGAGGGCAACAGAAAGCTCAGAAAAAATAGGGAACGTTGTCCTTAATTTTACTCCATCTATTAATTTTTTTTTTGTTCCTACATAATACCTGATAGGTATTGCCTTTTATTTTATGTGTCATGACATGTACCTATTGTGTACATCTTTTGTTGAGATCCTAAATAAATAAATGATTTCTTGATACGTACGAGTTCGTAGGTAGAATTTTCCGGTAGTTTGGCTGTACACTGGGTCATTCATTCATCGCCATCACTTGGTCTTAGAAATCTTAATGGACACCTTTTTCTCACTTTATATGGATTTGTCTTCTTTCAGTCTTTTCGGTGCTATCAACTAGGGTCGTAACGGAGGCCTTCTTAGCGGAGGCGGAGGCGGATGCTGAGGCGACGAGTGTCGCCTCCGCGGATGCGGAGATTAACGGAGGCGGAGGCGGAGATGAAAGTGGATGTGGGAAAAATTGTAATTTATGGTTTATTGAAAGTCAAATTTTTTTATAAATTTCAAATACGGACATTACACTTAAAACAAAACAATCGTGGTTCAATTAGAATTACATTATACAACTTCGTACGTCCAAGAAATTAGACATATTGATTCCTGTGGATTCTTGACCATTTCGCACGCAACACGCGGCCGGACGGCTGAGTCGTCGTCGAGCGTCGCTGCTCGCGCGTTATTGTCCTATGATTATGAGTTTATGACGTAAATAAACCTCCGTTACAACACCGCAAAAATTTTATGGAGGCGGAGGCGGAGGCGAAGTTCGTATTACCCAGAACTGGGTTGTGGAGGTCAGATACTTAGGCAGTCGCTCCATGTAAAATACTGGTATTCAACTGCATCCGGTTAGAATGGAAGCCGACCCCAACATAGTTGGGAAAAGACTAGGCAGATGATGGTGGAGGCGGAGGCGAAGTTCCGTTACAACCCCGTATCAACAACCGGTTCTTTAGGGTTCCATAGCCAAATGGCAAAAAATGGAACCCCTATGTCTGTCTGTCCGTCCGTATGTCACAGCCACTTTTTCCGAAACTATAAGAACTATACTATTGAAACTTGGTAAGTAGATGTATTCTGTGAACTGCATTAAGATTTTCACACAAAAATAGAAAAAAAATATAATAAAATTTTGAAGGTTCCATACTTACAACTGAATATGCTGTGGATAACGGTGTGAGTTTCACATTTATATATTATCTTTGTTTATATTATTTGCGCAGATATAATGTGTTACTGTTTGTTTGTCCCAAATAAATAAATAAATAAACTGAAACTTAAAAAAAATTTTTCATCAAACCCATACGTGTGGGGGTATCTATGGATAGCTGGTCTTCAAAAATGATATTGAGGTTTCTAATATATTTTTTTTTATAGTTTGCGTGAGAGACACTTCCAAAGTGGTAAAATGTGCCCCCCCCCCCCCTCCGTAACTTCTAAAATAAGAGAATGATAAAACCAAAAAAAATAATATGATGTAGGTACATTACCATGTAAACTTCCACCGAAAATTGGTTTGAACGAGATCTAGTAAGTAGTTTTTTTTTAATCCTAACTAATATTATAAATGCGAAAGTAACTCTGTCTGTCTGTCTTTTCTTCACGCCTAAACTACTGAACCGATTTGTGTGAAATTTGGTACAGGGTAAGTGTGAACCCCAACAAAGGACATAGGCTACTTTTTATTCGACTTCGTCTGCGTCCGCGATAACCGACATATACGCGGACGGAGTCGCGGGCAAAAGCTAGTACGTCATAAATCGTAAAGCGCAATTTACCTTTCATTCAATCAACTCAAAGTTACAACGAACTACAAGAACTTTTATATTATGTTACTTGCTGCTACGGAACCCTTCATGGGCGAGTCCGACTCACACTTGGCCGCTTTTTTTTAATTAAGTAAGTATTAGTAATTTTAGTACCCCACCTTCCTGTGCCAGCCTCATCCAGGTTTTGCCCGCGATAGCAACAATGTCGCCTGCCCATCTCGCCGCCATAAGACCGACATCTCGTCTTCCAGTCCTTGGACGCCACTCTTATCACAGCCTTACTCCATCTGTCATCATTGCGTATTGCCAGGTGTCTTGTCTTGCTCATCTCCATCTTCGTTCCTTAATTCGCTTTCCGATATCGAAGACTTGTTCCGGTATCGATGTCTTGGTATCTCGACTTTTGGAACTGTATTTATTTATGGTGGTAATATTATCTAGCTGTCATTAGGACGAGTTCCAGATTTACAATACCTAATTAGAAAGTAAGCCTGCATTAGTGCATTCCAGTATTCAACACTGTCAGTGTCAAAACTGATAATAAAAAAGAAAAACCTTCAAAGTTTCAAACCATTTTCAAACATCAAACAATGAAACAAACACGTGAACAGGACTTGGGAGTATAAAATAAATACTAATAATTGGGAGGGAAAAGGAAAATTGGAAACACAAATATACATATTTGAAGAGTAAATATAAATTCATTGACGCCACGGACAAAATTCCTGAAAAACAGAGATGGTTGATGTCTTGATTTACAATAATAAAATTTAGAAATTAGAACAAGACTAAGTGCATAGGTAGTGTAATGTATGCATTTTTCTTGGTCTGAGGAATTTCCCTTAAAGATGGAGAAGCAGAAAGCCGTTTTATTTTACGATCTATGCAGGCTTTGCCTTGAAAAGCCTGGGGCGGATGATATGTTTACAAACACAGACCTAGTTCATGATATATTCCTCTGTACAGGTGTCAATGTACGTACTTTTAATTTATATTTTTTGCGTAGAAATAGCCATTCGAACGCACATGAATGTAAAATGAATTCTTACAGGTTGCCAGCCAAGATAACTTGCCCCGGAAAATATGCTTTAAATGTTTAGAAATTGTCGTACACGCGAAGCAGTTGCGAGTGCTGGCTACAGCAAATGATACACATCTGAAGTCCCTGTTTGATGATAATGAAACATTTACTATAGGTTTCCATAAAACAGATCAGGTATTGTGAACATTTTTTAGGTGACCATACAGAAAATACATGAAATTATAGGCCAACCGCTTAACTGAGACATTGCTTGAGTTAGCAGTGCGGTGCGGGAGGGGTGTGGTGACATGATGCAAGAGCTCAGTGATTCGTCAACTAGTGACAAAGAACTACACCCCTCCTGCACATATAACATAACTTCACACCTGTTTTCCCTGAAGGGTGAGGCAGAGGTGTACCTTAGTACACCCACATTAATGTTCTACTAGTATTATTCTGGAGGACTTGTTATTTGCTCAATGTTTTATAAATAATAATTATCTTGTTTCCTGAACCTTCCTTACTTCTGCCCTTATCCCAATTTGTTTGGGGTTGGCGCAACATGTCTTTTTAATTCAAATGTGTGTAAATAATCACAATCCTTTCAGAACCAGAAAGAAGGAAACACAATTTCAAGGAAAAGCAGCACAGATTCAGACAGAACTGTTAAACTAGAGATAGTAGAAAATTTTAATAGGTCTCCTGAAAACCAAAGTCAGTCAAAGAAGAGGACGACATCGGATTCCTCTGACCAAGTAAGTACTGCTCTTCATTGTAGTACTTCATCTCTAATCAGTTGAAGGACACCAAATGAGACAATAGAAGTTTTACTGTTTTTACGCCTATGGGCCGTCAGTGTCGTTCAAAGTGTTAATATCTTGGCATATACATAGTTACTTAAAAAATCTTTGTAACAAATAATAAAGTGAGTTCAAATTTTTGTCACGCACTTTTTGAGATTAAGGCTCCCAAGAAGGAGATTTACATAAACTAAATAAATAAAGCAAACAAAACATTTTGTTCTTTCTCTAAATGTAGACTGAGTGAGTTAGTGGTACATAACAGTCTACTGCAGAATCAAGTAATATCTGTTGTTTTAAGGTCTTAGTTAATGTTTTTAAGTTAGGTCTAAGTTTATACTTTTATTTTGTATTCTAGGTATACTGAGTTATCATAATTTCATTTGCTAACATGGATATCCAGTGTCAGTTTACGATAGTCAAATTACAAAATGTTTTTTTTTGCAAGAAATGATTTTTTTATGCATGCCTACCTACATAGATCTAAACTGTTTATATTTTTTGTCAAGCTTACTCCTATTAAGGTCCTCATTCATACATTTCAGAGTAAATCTGAAGAAAAGAAGAAGATATCAGTTAGAAAAGATTTGTTTGGCTCTTCTGGAGCTGTGGTAAGTGCCTCTGGAAATCCTGATATGTCTTATTGGGTGTTTAGACCTTCAACCTATTCCTAGAATGGGCATCTGAGACAGTTTCAGAATTACTTATTTTCTCCTAAATAAATTTCCTAACCCAAGAATGCCTCCAATCCAAACTGCATGTTACATGTAGTTCCTTCTAAGAATGGAATGTTTCGATACTAATTTCTATTTCCACACCTCTTGTGTTATCACAAGCTATCATAATAACTTATTGCTCATTACATGGTTCATTCAAATACAAAGTACGAAAATACAATTTTATTGATTGCAGACTTCATCAACTAAAGAGGTTGTCACATCTGTAAAGCAGAATTTGAAAGTAAAAATAAAAAGATTTAAAACAGAAACCGGTGATTGTTTTTACTATGTATGCGATGTAAGTCTATTTATTATTACATTAGTAAAACTTACATTTTGATGACAGTAGTTTCAGAATAAATAAAAAAATATTAACTTTCCTTTGAAATTTTCTTTTTCAGGTATGTCAAAAGAAGTTTAATGCATGGAAAAAGTATTATTTGCATCAAAAAACACATAATAGAAATATAATGTGTCCGCTGGATACTTGCGGAAAGAAGTTTGCGACTAAAGGAGACCTCGCCAAGCATGTGCGGACACACACGGGCGAGCGGCCCTTCGGCTGCGACCTCTGCGACAAACGGTTTGCGCAACGAGGCTCGCTAAAGTCGCACAAACTAACTGTGCACGCACAAAGTGGAACCCCTGAAAAAAGCTGAGAAGAGTTAGTGAATAGTACTAGTTCTTGCATTGTGCAACTTAGGAGCGCGAGTCAATTAATGCTCGGTTCCTATAAACAAAAACGAACCGTTTTGCTTACAAAACCATTTTTTATTACCAATCTGGGCATATAAATAGATTCGCAAGCTAGTTTTACCTGCGATAGCTTCTTCCATATAGGAAGGTCTACTATGCAAAGCTAGGAGGTCTTTGCTTCATTATTGGTAAAGATACAAGTCTTAATTTTAACCAATAACGATCCGTAAATCATATGAGACGTATAAAGGACGTAAAAGTATAATGACGCGCTCCTGAAGTGTAACGGAACCTTAAAGTCGGTGCAGACTTTAAGGTTCGACCCGACTTACTAGAGTTGGCCCTCAAAAGAGGGGTGGACTCTTAAATAAAAGATGAAGACTTATAATACTAGACCTGGACCTTAGCCAGGATTTCTGAAAGTGTTTGATCTGTTACAGTGTAACAGTATTATCTAACCATTTGGTTGAATAGTTGTTAAATAGATTTATTTTAAGCATAATATAATTATGTTGTTATGATTGTCATTATAATGTCATCATTTGAATCTCCAGCATAATATTTTATACGCTTTTTTATTAGGTATATACTTATCTGCTTTAGATAACTGGCAAAACTTACTTAATTTACATTAAATTATTATCAAGCATATATTTAATATCTATACATACTTGCTATTATCATTTTAAGGGCTGATTTTTCCAACGCCAGATAATTTTATCCGTGGAATAATTTTAAATTTTTGACAGTTCTTCCATACAAAATCTGTCAGATGTCAATTTTGTTTCACAAATAAAAATTATCTGTCAATTGAAATATTAGCCCTTAGTTGTTTTTAAAAGTACCTAATAAATGTCCTAGGGTTAATTTTTTAATAGACTATACAATTATACATACTTATAACTTTTATCTGAGGAATAAATATTGTGGTTTGACAGCATTTGTATAGAAAATAATAATGTCAAACTGTCATAATTTTATTATTTTTCAGATAAAAGATATTTGACTATTGAAAAGTCAGCCTTTAGGGCCGATTTTTCCAATGCTAGATAATTTTATCCGAGGAATAAAATGAATAGAAAAGGTTGTCAGAAATGTTCTGTCCGAGACCGTATTTTTTGTTGATCTATACACGAAATTGAGACAAATTAAGAATTTAGTTCTTTTCTGTTGCAATCATAAAACTGTTTGTTTTTTTTGGCAGTAAAAGGCCAACTGAGTAAACAATATATTATAATTGTTGAAACAGGTGATTTAGACAAACTGATGTTGGTTAACGTACAGTAGAAAAGCTATTTGGTATACAGCAAATATTCATCTTTCTAGTACACTGCCCATAGATCTATGAGACTATTGACTATGCCAATATTGACTACTCAGCACAACATACGCTGCCTGTATACCAAATACTTTGTTCGACAGTACATTTACGAATGTTTGTTGTACTGCAATTGTACACACGGCTACACATCAAGCTATACATAACCAGTTTACGCTGACTTCTGATTATACGAAAAACTTATACAATGCGAGGTCAGCTAAAACTGGAAATGTATAGCTTGATGTGTAGCCGTGTGTACACACGATGTCAAGCTATACTTTCCAGTTTTAGCTGACCTGAGAATTCAGCTTATACTGGAAATGTATAGCTCGATGTCATCATACATGCCAAGAAGATCGAAGGTCGATTTGATTGAATAAAAACGTTTTTCTTAATAATGTGCGTCGCAGTGTGAACCACGCCTAGGGAAGATCCTCTGCCAGGCTAGAGATCAAAAATGAATTATTTCATTATTACGCGTTGTACATTATACAGTTGGTGGCGTCATGCGTAGTTCATACAAACGTAATACTAAAATAATTTTTAAATTAAACATATTCTTAAGGTAGTGTGCATTTATTCCGATTGAATTACAGAATATATAAGATTCCCAAATATATATTTTGAAAGGACTGATATAAAGACGAGATATTATGAGGAATTTCAAATTTCTATAGAAAGTGTATTTTTCTCGTAACTAGTCTTTAAATCAGTGTCCATTCAAAATATATGGAACTATTTGGGAACCTAGATATTCTGTAATCCAATCGGAATAAATACACACTACATTAAGAATATATTTTACACAAATTATTTTTTTATTACGTTTGTATGAACTACGCATGCTCCGCCGGCACCTTAAGCGTTTAGTTAATCAATTGCCGTGCCCCTAGCGCGCGGCTACATATCGATAAAATTAAGATAAAATAATACCTACAATAAATAAAGAGGAGAAATCGTTGTATCGATTAAAAAATTTTCAAAAAGTGTTTATCTCTATTTAATTATGGTTTTAGTTGTACCACGCAGTTAATAGGACGAAAATAAAACGAAAAAATCATGAATGTTCTCTGTCGAAGAAATACGACACGAGCGGTAGGGGCACGGAAATATATATGTGTCGCATCGGTCAAAAGGTTAAGCATATAAATGCCTGTGCCAGGAGAATTGATTGAAGAAGGGATTGGTCAGCCTCTTCTACTGAACATCCATATCCAGTGAAAAAGAGATTCCACTTGAATTGGCTTACAATCCAAAGGCATTTTAGAATGACTGGGTGCAGAAATCTTTTCTTTTTAATGTTTTAAAATAAAATAAAATCTGTAAAATAATTTGTTTTTATTTGATACAGTAATTACATATAGGATAAGTATTTACATATGTCTATATTACACTATAATAACATGTTAGGCCTATAAATAATAGACATACTTCACTATACTTTTATAATATGCAATAATAAAAGCAACAATATTTTGGTACTAATATCTCGAAAACAAACATATTTTATGTAACATCTACCTTCACATACAAGATGAATGAAATATTGTAACGGACAGAGCCGTAAGCATAAGGCTTCGTTCGCACTAGGGCACGAGTCGCGATATGCATAACAAATTATGTCTCCATCGGCGCCGTTTTGTGCCGTAATGCAAACATCACAAGACAATTAAATAAACATGTATGATATGTGGTTGTGTAGATACGCCAGATATTCAGAGATGGAGGTACAGAGCGCATGGTCTTAAAACGCTAAACAGAAAACACCAACATTTTGTTACACAGTAACCAATTTAATTATGTTGACAATAGATTGTCAATTTTTCACATTGAAGCATAAAACTCATTAATTTCCTACAATATTCTTTTACAAAATAAATATCATTGTTGGTGATATCTACTCTTTTTTTTCTCTCTTCAGAAGTATCATTTAATCATGCAGATAGTAAGTTGTATATTATTAGGACAGGAAATAATTCAGTGCAGATTAAATAGATTAATCGATTATGGAAAAAACATTGATAGCACTCTATTTGGTCATCACTTCCCAAAACATGCCGATTCTAAGACTGACCACATCATAGAAAATGTCACTCAGTGGAATGCGTACAGCAGCAACAAGAATGTGCACACGGCGACCACGAGGCCTATGATGAGGGAGTCGCGGCGTTTGCGAGCGTTGATCCGGTAGATTAGACTGTTCAGCATTGGGAATCTAGAAACAGTACAATGGTTTTTGTAGCAAGAATTTTTCTAAATAATATTCATGTTATAGGCCCTATAAAATTATATTACACTACGGGCTGATTTTTCAATCATCTGATAACTTTATTCGAGGAATTATTTTGAAATTTTGACAGTTTGTTTCGTACAAAAACTGTTACAACGTGAATTTTATTCCTTGAATACAAGTTATCTGGCGATGGAAAAATCAGCCTTTAGAAAAGTTTGCTATCCCTATTATATATATAGGGATAGCAAAAAACAACGACCCTATTATTATTACAAGTTCAATTTTGTGAGTTGTCATTCCTATTGTGTAATTGAGTTGTAGATTGCATTCCATTCCGTAAAGTAAAGTGGTTTCCACAACACAATAATGGAAAAATAGAATGAGGTCGCAATAATGTACGAACAGTTTCGACGTAAGAACTCACTAAATTGCGCTCGTTTGGTCCGCCTTATTAGCTACGGAGATCTAAGTGAGAGCTCACCTGTTAGTGATGTTATTGAATGTGGTCTGCATACGTTTGAATGTTTGTCGTTGTGACGCGAGGTGCTCGCGCGCTTCCATCGCTATGTTGATTTGTTCATCCACTAGGATGTGAGAGCTGGAAACGATTAATTAGATAAAAAAAAAGAAAAGCTTCAAATAGATTATTTTTTCCTCATAAATATTACTGTGATGGTTCATGATAATGCTTTTTATATGAGCCATTGCAGGTGTGCTTAAAATTATTCTAATTCCGAAATTGCAAACTGTTAAATTAAGAAAAAGTTTTGGAAATGCAGTAAATCCGAATAACATATAATTATTTGGTTAGACACTTCAGCTAATTAGTTAATTGTAGATGAATTACGAAAGTTCAGCTAGAGGTTTTTTCAGACCTGTGTAAATGGTTGGCCTCCTTGGTGAACTGGTCTCGTCGCGACAGGCCGATGGTGGCGGCAGGCGGTGGGCTGCCTCCCCGCAGTAGTTCCTCACGCTCGCGCCGCGCGTTAACACGGGCTGAGGTTTTCGAAAACTCTTGCTGGTAGTCCTGTAATGATAATACAAAACTGTAGAATTACTATTGTATAGAATCAAGTTCTTCTAACTTAACAGACACCAGTGCTGTTGTGCCACTTCCTCTCAACTTTAGCACTAAGAAGTGGTGTAAAGGTGTATTTGGGGAACTGTCTTATGTAATTTTGTCATTCAAAATGTGCAGATGTTCAGCATAATTTGAATAAATGACTTTTGTGATACAAAACTGTTAATAAAGGCAGATTATGTAAGTTAATTTAATCTTTTGACCACTTGTGTCGCATTTATATTTCCGTGCCCCTACCGCTCGTGTATTTTTTCGTTCTATTTAGATTAGGGTGGTTAATTTAAGGCTGATTTAAAATAAAAAAAAATTCGACTATTTTTTATTAATCAATACAACAATTGCTCCTCCTTATTTATTGTAAGTATTATTTTATAGATTTGTAGCCATGCGCTAGGGGCATGGCAATTGATATTTAGCCAAGCACTTAAAAGGTTAACAGCCATGGTGGCTATCCTAAGTACTTTTCAGGGGGCTCTGGGATTTGTGATTAAATCTGACCTACCCTTGGGCTGCATACTTGCATAGCAGTACAATCTGCTGTTCATCCCCTGGGTAACTTTATGGATACCTTGGTCACTGCTTGTAGGGGACCTTCAAGGTCCCTCCTGGTGGTGGTGGCAAGTTTTTCCCTTTTGAGATGCTTATTAGATACTACATAATATAAACTCACCATTAATATTTCTCTATGTCTCTTGATGGTGTGCATTGTAGCTGTGCCACTTGGTGCCAGATCAGCCATTTTGTCATTTATTGAGGACAGCTAGATTTTACAAAAATAAAATAATTTAGAGGCTTTTAATTATTAAATGTAAAATGATTATAACAGGTAAATAAGAATACACCCATTACATTATCAATAATCAAGCATGATATTATGTTGTGTCAAAAAGAGCTAACTTAGTGAAATTAACCTATTATACCAAGGACAGAGCGCTTGACGCTCAGAAAAAATTTGAATGAGCAGATATAATGAATACAATGTGCATTATTTTGCAGCAGCAGTTTAACCTAACTGTTGGATAGAACAGTATGCCAAAACTCACAAAGTTACAATCAGCAATTGAAGTATCATACATGAAGAGTACACTTTTACAGGATACAAACTGACCTTGTTGAGTAGTTGTTGCAGTTCCATAGACATGGTGTCGAACATGTCATCACTGTTGATCAGAGGTACACTCTCCGAGCTGAGCCCCGTGTTGGCGGAGCTCACTCCCAGCTTGCTAAATGCCACCAGTTTCACATCTATGTCGTTTTCGAGGAGGCGAGCTTGCTTCCGAAACTCTAAAATGTTTAAATATTTATGTTTATTTGATAGATGCTGTTAGACTGCCTGCCTGTTTACTGTAAGATTCATCATTTCTTAAATATTTTGAATAATTGGATTAATAACAGATTGGTTCGAGATTTTTTGTGATATGAACATAAAACAAATACCTATAATAAGTATCTCATCATCCCACATAATTAATGTTATTTCTACGGTAATTTACAATTTCTTAGATGTGGTTTTCCTGTGAAAATACAGCCGTTGATTGAGTACCAATTATAATAATATAAAACAAGCTTTTCCAATACTAAGATTTTACGTGTTGATAAGTTTTACAATGCAACGTCACAATATTCTGAACAAGTGAACCGGCACTCTGTTGATTTACAGTTAAATACGTACCTTCCCACGACGAGCCCGACATTGTGGTCATTTTACATGAAATTTAACAAATTGATTTATAAATCACTTTTTGTGTAATTTGTTCCGATCCAGCTTATTTATTTTCATAAAAACTACGACTTTTTTGACTCATTCGAAACAAATTGCGATGACACTTACTCTATGGCGATGACATTTGACATTTTCGAATCCACTCCACTGTTTTGGTAATTGACAGCTGAAATAAGAAACGGAAGAAACCTCTTTCCTCGTAAGTGCGACAGAGATATCAAGATATTCATGTCTAACATGTTGTTATGCATAAATACTAGCACCTATAATAACTGATATAGTATTGCTATGCTAAAAAAAATACACTCCACGATCCACAATAAAATTAAAATATACGTGCCTTCATTCATTACAATAACATTTAGGTAAGACACACATTGTTAAAAAAAAAAACAATTACTTACAAAGAATTGATACAAACCAGGAAAACCTATATAAAAAGTAGTAGGTAATACCTATATCTCTTTCTGGTGCCTTCGAAATCTGTTAAGTGAGAGAGAGACAGACGTTGATCCAAAACTTTGACGTGATAGGCAGCTATTTCATAGGTACCGGAATATTTTTGGTGGGACTGGATTTTCTAAATGAGTGAAGCCAGTCTTTACCTTTTGCACAATATCTTACAGAATCGGATAAAACATTCACACAAGCACTCTGTTGTTATAATATAATCAACTTATCGTGAAGTGTCCTTTCTAGCTTGTTGAGTATTACAAAATCCTACGATCTTTGGCTATATCAAATATCATCCTTGATACGGAAGCAATAAGATCTATATCAACTACCAGAAGTTATTCATAGCCAACTTTATCGAACATATTCAACCATTCTTCATCTCTTTCTCACATGTACTGTTTGCCGTTACCGACACAGCTTATTCGCTCGCTCTAATTTCGTCACCCCACCCATCGTCACAGTCTTTCTTTCTTATTTGGTTTTGTAAGCGACTAGTGGTGAATTTTATTGTTACTGTTAAAATAGGAATGTTGTTATTGCTGCGCCGTTCTATTATTTTTTTATAAATATCCCGAGGTGCACTTAGCAAGTGGTGTTAATTGTAAACAATGTTTGTGTGGTGAAAATCACTATCGTATAACAAGGACAAAAACATCTTCGTAGTGCAGCTCAAAATGGCTGCTCCCAATAAACCTTTGAAATTCGACAAAATATGTCGCGCTTGTTTAGAGATAAAAAAGGACATGAGACCCCTATTTGATCAACTCACAGCGACGATGCTGATGGGCATATCGAAAGTGCAGGTGAGATGACAAATTGTTAAGATATTTTGGGAATCTATTTTTGTCTCTTTCACACTCATGGTAAACGCAATATGTATTGATAGCAATCGTCCTTTACATCGCGTCATCTTTGTTTAGAAGTCATCAGATATGAACAATTTCGAATTCCTGAGGAGCTGCGTGAATTCTCGAAATTTTGTTGAGAAATGTCATTCGTTCTCTTTCTAACGCGTGTGTTGGCACGCATGATGACTGAAACGGAGGCTTCGAAATGTACCTGAAAGACCGAGATAGGTGTGGAATCTGGAAATGTTAATATTGTTGTCCCTCATCGTTTATCTTTTTTTCTCTCCACCGAGAATACATTATGCGCGAAAGTAATTAATTTGTATTATGATTATTATGAATAAAATGTGTTTCACAATATATCCGTTCGATGGTGCTTTGATAGTTTTTTTTTTTAGAAATTTACATTATTTAATAATTTAGGTTTAGATTCACCACCGCTTTCTCCGATGCGGTAGTCCATCATCAGTAAACAGTCAATCCATTATAATTTAATTATTTTCCATTATAATTCGTCAAATCGGAACATCATCGTCTTTACAGGTTTCATAAGATTATATCACTGTGTCTGGTTGCTGGCGTTATCAAGTTGTAGCCTACAGTTAATTATACCGAGCGACTAAAAAAAGAAAAGACAAACGCCCGCCAATTGGCCTGACTGGAATCAAAACGATTCCGTCGATTTCCCAAAAGGGAGAGAGAGAACGAGGGTCGAACTATCTCTCTCATTCGAGTCGGCTAGTCAGTGCCGTCTCGGTGCTTTCAATTTTCCGCCCGGCTCTTTCTATCGAACACAAAAGTTCTCCCTCTTGAGAACCTAATGAAAATATCCGAAAATTTAGCTAAAGAAGAATTTAAGTTGTAGTCACGTTAAAAAAAAGCAAAAATCTTACATGCACGACCCCCAGCCATATTAAACAACACATGGTGTTTCTTCCATAAGTTCCATGCAGGGATTCGATCCCGCGACCAGTGGCCAAGCTGGCAATCACTCAGTTGCTGGGGTGAGTTCTAACTGAACTCACCCCAGCAACTGCATGAGTGATTGCCAGCTTATTACGCTCGCTCACACATAGCCAATAAAGCGTACTTTAGACGTTGACCGGCCAATCAGGAGGGTCCGTTCGTTGGTGAGCGTGAGCGAGCGAAATAACTAAACACAGCCAGACCCTAGCCACCTCGTCCTGCGCCGATCAAATCGTCCGCGTCGTGTCGATGTAGCTTAATTTGGGTGCTGGACTTAAATAGCGCAATTTAAAATGTAGTTAAAGTACTTAGTAAGTAGGTAGGTACTACTGTTTGACGCTAATTTTTATAAATACGCGCACTCCAAATGGGTCTCGCACTCTCGCTCGCATATCTACTCAAACGCTCCGTACATCCCTATCCATAGATTCATAATGATGAATCTCCGAAGATTCGGCGTTATGCAAAATGACTAATGGAGATAGTGGGACCATAATCTATAATCTATTGAAACAATATTCCCACTATCACCATGGATCATGACAAAAATAATATGTACAAGTACATTAAATTTGTTATCTTTGATGAGGTACCTATCCCTTTTTGATACTAAGGTACCTCGATGTGGTATTGGCAGTCATTCGCTCAGGCTTCTACATTGAATTCTCATGGATATCGATATTAATTAGCAATCCGCTCTTGTTTCGCGTCCGCCTCAATTTCAAGTTTTCTGCGTTACGCGGAGTGGGCGATTCAACGCGAATGCGATTGCGAAGCGATCCGATGCGTTAAACGCGAATTAAATAAATTAAATACTATGACTTATCGAGCTTTTAAAAAGAGGCTGTCACTCCGGAGGTATAATGCCCGGGATTCACGAGGATTCAGGATAGCAAAATAGTTCTAGTAAGCTAGTCACTCTGGCCTCTTGTATAAGTACAGAACTTTTTTATTTAATTTATCTTTATCTTTACAAGTGCTAAGCCAGGATATTGGTTGAAAAACTAGCCTCGTGTATTCCGGCTGGGTATAACGGAGACAGACACGATGCTCCACAAAGCGTAATTTTTCTTAAAGTCGATCTGCCATATTTACGGCCGGGTACGATTATGGGAAAGTTTTCTCTTTCATTTCAACAATCTTTTGGAGTGTGGACTTGTGGAAGATTTACATTACTTATTGATGGACTGTGTTCGATATGAGTCTTATAAAAGTGAACCTGTTTGGGGTCTTGAGGTTGAACCGACTTAATATGGGCACTTTCCATAAAATTCTGTCTCAACCCAAGATCATAATGCGAAGAGTTTGTTCAGTCTGTTCATGGCCCAAATGTAATCCGTAGCAGTACCTATGTATTTAGGATACGATGAGACTGTCCGGTCATAAAAGTCCTTAATTAAATAAAGAATAAGAAAGCGAGTCGGACTCGCGCAAAGAGGGTTCCGGTTTCACGGCAAAAATTTGTAATTTAACTACAAATTTACGGTTTTCGGATTATTCCTTTACTTGTGCTCATGACATTGCTTCTTGCCAAATTTCATGATTCTAGGACTAGGTCAACGGGAAGTACCCTATAGGTTTTGATTCCATATTCATATTCATATTCATTTATTTTGCATTCCACAAGGTACAAAAGATGTTTACAAAAGGCTTAGAGCTAAGAGCCGTTGTAGACCCTGTTAGGGCACAGCAAAACAACAACAACAGCGGAACATAAACGCCAGTATCTTTTGATTGCGTCGACTTCGATTTTTCACTGATTCATGGGATTGCAGCCCTGAGTATTTGATATTAATTTCAACTTGATAACTCCACGCGTTCCTGAGAAAAAGGGCCTTGGCCGAAGGACAGACAGACGAACAACGAAGTGATCTTATAAGGGTTTTGTTTTTTTTTTCTCCTTCTGCGAAGCTGTAATGCTCGCGAAGGAGGTCTGCTTCCTCTTGCGCGTGAAGGAGAGGCAATCTTTGGGCCCTCACGCCCCTAGTCGCCGTAGGAGACGTCCTGGGCGTCGGGAATCGAGAGCCGATTCCAGGCCACCGTAGGCGCGGGCTTGCGGACGGCGAGCAATGGGTAGTTCGCCGTCCAGTAAGGACCAGGCCTGAGTCGACGGCGCATTGTTCTGCGCGCGCCTCAATGAGAGAGATGTCAGCACTGATTGATGGGGTTCGCTAGGGCCGATGCCTGCCAGGGTCGCGGGTTGTTTGAGCCATGGCCCTGGCACAGGCAACTGAAGGAACACGCGTGGATTTTAGTCAGTAAAAGTCTGAAACTCCCGTTCCCGGCTCCGCCCAGAGCGGGAGAAGTTATTAGATAATTTCCCACAAAAAAAGGGTTCTGTTTTTCCTTTTGAGGTACGGAACCCTAAAAATGCAATATTTTGGTTGTTGAAATGAATTAGATATTACTTAGTTAAGCAATGTATTTGGTTCATTAAATAAGTTTCTGCTCGTAACGCAGGTGGCAGTGGGCGACGGTCTACCACCCCAGCTTTGTCTCCAGTGTGTGCACCAGATCTCGCGGTGCCATGCCTTCAAGGACCTGGTGGAAAGGAATGACATCACGCTGCGAGAGCATGCCTCGCGGATGGCAGAAGAAGCCTTTAAGAGGGAGAGGGAAGAGGTAAGGAACTGGCTTAGTTGGTATTAAATATTTCTGAAAGTGTACAACGAAAGTGATCCTGGTTTGGAGTGGGGTAAGTTGGAGAATACAACCTTACTTTTGGGAACTACTGAGGAGCCGCTGCCGACACACAAAAAAGCGGTGCAATATCGCAATCGCATGGGCAATTTCGGGCGTTAAGAAACTTTTCAGGTGATGTCGCCGATATTTGCTATTCGACGTCGCAACGCTTGTATCGGCCCAAACTTACGGTTTAAACAAATACAATAGACGTGTGAAACCAGTATTTTCTCTGATTTAAAGTTAGTCAAGAACATTTCACCGGTGCATATGTCTAGGCATAGGATTACTTCCTACATTACAAGTATTTGTCCACCTCTGCACAGAAAGAGAAGCTGCTAACCCTGAACTGCACGGAGCCGTACATGCAGTACATGGAGGTCCCCCTAGCCAATACGAGTCAGATCCTGGATGGGTTCTTCGCGGCCGCGCCAGACCAGCCGCCCACGGACGCACCCGATACTGAACATAAACAAGACTTCGATGTTGAGAAGGTATTCACGATTGTAATTGAGCAGTTTTTAGTCACATTTGTTATTTTATTGAGCAGGTTTTGGAGCTTAAAAACGCCGAATCACACAAGTCCGGTACACGAGGGCCGTGGATGCCTCAGATACTGCTTGTTGTATGAAAAAAATCATATAAAATGTGTACAGGCATTTTTTGCGCTCTTGACGGATCCTTGGTGAGGTCGTGACCCGGATCTATGTGGGTCAGACCTTAATTGACCTCAGTTGACCATTAACCCAGACAACGAGTCTTCATCCCATCTTCTTTTAATTCTAGCTGGACCCAGACCTCATCCAAATGAAAGACAAAGAAGGTCTTAACTCTGATGAGGAGAACTACCTCCAACTGGTCCTTTTCCAAGCAACCTCCACGGTGTCCCCAGGTAGACATGTATGCAACCTTTGTCACAAGGAGTTCAAGCATGCACGCTGGCTGAAGCAGCACATGCGATCACATACTAACTGGATCAAGGCGAACTGTAAGAAGCCGCCCATGTGCCCCATCTGTGATAGGACTTTTAAGGTGAGGACAAGATTGGAATTTGAAATGATTATGAGTTTTATTCAAGGTTTTAGTTTTGGCTTTAGACGTTGGTACGGAAAGTAAACGATACGATCAAAGTCTGTTAACCCAAGAGAGTAAACAAAATATCGAGTCGAGGATAGCAGACTCTTTGCAAGCGCACGACCATGTCATTTATAAGCACCTTTTGTATTACTTAGATCCTTTTAAGGACTTAAACAGAATATAACCTAGCTAATATCCTTGATACCACCTTCATTTTCTCTTTTAGTTTCGTAAATGCATAATTTTTCTTTGATATCCGAATATTTCGTCTCCTTATAACATTATTTTATGAACTTTTTCCTCTTGAATCCCGTCAACAATCTACTTTTCCAGGGCCCAGGCATGCTCAAGATGCACATGCGAACACACGAGCAGCGTCCAGCTAAGCAGCCAACATGCTCGGTGTGCCAGCGAACGTTCCCGAGCAAGACGTTGCTATACCGACACAGACAGACGCACTTTGAGCAGAAAACACACCTATGTTCTGTGTGCGACAAGCGCTTTTACAGCGGATATGCTCTGCGCTCGCACATGGCGCGGCACCGCGGCGAGCGGCCCTACGTCTGCTCGAATTGTAACAAGAGCTTCTATAACCCGACTGATCTGAAGGTAAGACACTCCTGTGTTCTGCACGACAAGCGCTTCTACAGCGGCTTCGCGTTACGCTCGCACATGGCGCGGCACCGCGGCGACCGGCTCTACGTCCCACGACGTGCAACAAAACCTTTTATAACTCGATTGATCTGAAGGTAAGATGTGTCTGTGCTTGTAGGAACGATAAACTTGGCAGGAATTAAGTTAGAACTTACACCAGACAGCGGCAGTTTCTACATTAATGTGCCATAGCGTTATATTTCTCTGAAGAAGTGGCAATTACACCTTTCCTAAGCGAGACATTATTGTTTTCCGACATCAACGCGGACGAAGTCGCGGGGACAGCTAGTTTCTAATAAAATTTGAATATTGTGGTCTAGGGGTTTAGAGTTGGAACGAAGACATAAAGGACGGATCCAAAAAATTTAAATCATTTACTTACTAGAAGTTTATTAATTTTCTTTTGCAATCATATATAGAAACTAGCTATGCTGATTAATTCATAGAAGTCTCTGATAGAGTACCACACTGTAACTTTTGAAACTTTTCTTCCTCTTCATCTTTTATTCTGAAAGCTTCCTCGAACGATTTTTTACTGCGCTGCGACAAGTACTCCGGGAACGAGACGCGGAATCTTAAAATGAGATTGCCTTTTGCTTTAGTGGGACAAGCTGGTAGTGGAAGCCCTTCATCTTCTATAATCTTCTCGTACGTGGGAGTCACAACGTCCGTTATTTTGATCCTCAATATTCTGCCGTCTAACGTTCTGATAGTTTCCATGAACCCGCACAACGCTTCCTGTAAAGTTATATTCTTGATGTAAAGCAAGTCGCTCAGGCTGGACCTGATGAACGTGTCGTGCGGACGATCTTCAGTAATAAATATAACGTCGGCGGGGATCCTCGTCGGTCCCTGGTCGCCCTCTTCTTTGAATCTCACCTCGGTGTTCGGGTATATACCGGCTTTGATTGGGATAGACAGAACTTTCTCCCGTAGCTTTAGTTCGGTGCACGTCTCATCTGTGAATACCAGTCTCTGGATCTTCATTTTCTTGAGTCCTCCTTTGTATACTTCTTCTAAGGACAGTGCGAGTGGTCTAACTATAGTTGCGTCCTTTTCCTTGTACCCTTTGCCTAACGGAGACTCAAACATCGGAGGGGGATTTTCATAGTAATCTAATAGATCTGCGTAAGGGTTGGATGTGCCGAAGAAGTCGTTGAAGGTTTTGAGAGGTTCTCCGTGGTAAGTGAAGGGTTGGATGAACTCTGTGGGGCCGGGCACGCCGCGCTTGAGGCCTTCCTCTCCGTACTGGTCGTAGACGGCGCGGTGTTGGTGGTCGACAAGTATCTCGTAGGCTTCTGCGATCAGAGCGAAGATGCGTTTCATGTTCTCGTCGTCGCCGTGCCGCTCGGGGTTGTACTTCAGCGCCAGCCGTCGGTACGCGCGTTTTACGTCGAGCTGGCTACAGTTGCGCTTTACGCCCAGGATGCCGTAGAAATCGAAACCCATCGCGACCTATTTGTTATTAATGTTTGTTTTGCTAATGTCACTTAATGTATAGAACTAAAAAAAATATATTAAAAGCTATTATTAACGAAGTGTTTTAGTTAAAATCTTGGTATGTCAAACAGAATAATTTTTAATGGTTTTTATGTCATATTTGACATGACATATCATGGCCGCAATTCGTTTTATCGTAAACTTTTTAGTAACCGTACGGCTGGTATTTATCAAAACGAGGAAGTAGGTTCAATTTAAAATTTACATTCATGCTCCTTTATACTTTTGCACATAAGGTACACTTCCGCCTGCACACTGGGGAGAAACCGCTGAAGTGTACGGAGTGCAACAAGACGTTCAGGCGACACTCGACCCTATGCCAACACATGAAGAAGCACCGCGGCATCCGTAACCACGTGTGCAATGTCTGCAACAAGGGATTCTATGAGGTGTCCAAGCTTAACGCACACATGAGGGTGCATACTGGTACGTAATATTGGATATCAGAACATGGTCATCTTCTACCTAATAACATAATCAGCCTATAATGTTCCCACTGCTGGGACACAGGCCTCCTCTCAGTGAGAGGAAGTGGGCCGTAATCCACCACGCGGGCCCAGTGCGGGTTGGCAAATGTCACATGAGTTCGAATTTTTGGTTCTAGGACATGCCGGTTTCCTCACGATGTTTTCCTTCACCGTTTTGAGAGCAGTGGTGATGAAATAATTTACACAAAGTAAAGCGCCTGTCTGGATTCGAACCTACTACCTACAACTCGTAAGTCGCGGCCGTTACCACTTGGCCACCACTGCTCTACCTAATAAAATCTAAATTCATGGACAGACAGCATACAGCCTAAACCGCGGGGTCTAAAAATTTTGACGAAAGTGAGCATTAAGAATGGATTTTCGAAATTCATGGCCTAAAGGAAAGTACCCCTATTTATTATGACAGTTTGGATGGAATTTCGTCCTTTTTACCGATGGGGAACCCTATCAGGCGGAAGCTTATTATTGCAACCCGAGTACATATCTAAGGCGACGACGGCACTTTCCCGTGTTGTTGTTTAATTAATGTTATTTTTGTATGCCTCCTACAACATGTGTGTTGTGTCCAGGCGAGCGTCCCTACGAGTGCCAGTACTGCGAGCGCCGCTTCGCGCAGCAGTCGGCGCTGATCTACCACCGACGCACGCACACGGGCGAGAAGCCCTACTGCTGCAAGATATGCTCCGCGCGCTTCACCACCTCCTCCGCCAGGAACAACCACATGCTCACACATACTGGGAACAAGAGGTACACATTGTACTATTTCAAAAAGTTAAATTTATTTATTTGTCAGTTTGTTCGTACGTCCCGCTGCTGTCGACTCTGAGCAGGTGTAGTTACTTAAAAATATAATTATTTTTATAATAAAATATCAACCTGTGCCTGTTAATTTAATTGGACCCTATAAAAGAGCATAAATCTAAGACTTGAAAAACAACATTTTCGTAAAATGTATTCTGTGCTCTCCTCAATCTTTCGTACAACTGATTATTTCTATTATTAAGTTCCCGTCTTTCCTTTCAGATTCGTGTGTCCAGTCTGCCTAAAAGGCTGCACATCGCGCACAGAACTCCGCGTTCACTCGAGCAAGCATACTGGAGAGAAACTATTCGAGTGCAATCAGTGCGGAGAGCGGTTCAGCTCGGCGTCTTATCTCGCCGTGCATCGCCGCTACCACACCGGCGAGAAGAAGTACCAGTGTCCTGTCTGCGGGAAAGGTATGTACCTACGTCATACAGCCGTGTTTGTCATTACCTACTTAAAACTAGTTTCAATTAATCAAAAGACTTTAAACTAGTTATTATAGTAAATAATGTTTGAGTCTTGAATGAGGTGCTGTAATACGGACCTTATAGAGAAGTAGATATAGGGCAAAATGGTTAAAGAAGTCATGAGCTGGAAGTAAAATTAGCACAGTTTCGATATTGCTCTTTCGAAGTCTTCATCTCAAAAAGTAATTCTGTATGTACAGTCAACAAAAGAGATAGGTATGCAGGATCGTCGGATATAATTGAAGATTAGTAAGAAACCGATGGATGTTGTCGACTGAAATTTAATTTCATAAATGAGCTATTTGTTTTCTATTAATAAAATTAAATTTTATTCGAGAACATCCATCGGTTTCTAACTAAACTTCAACTATATCCGACGATCCTGCATACTTATCTCTTTTGTTGACTGTATATTATGTGTATTTCACGAAGTGACGCGCGCTTTACTTGTGGTTACCAAGTGTACAAACACGATGTGAATGTGTGTGCAAGCGAAGGAGCCCTCGGTATCATCCCAGACAATGGCGAAGTCGGAAGTGTGTGTATAAAGGTGCACCCAGACAGAGCGAGGCATGCGCCGCAAATTATATGTACGGTTGCCTCAGGCTGAGGCATCTCACATATAAAAAAACTACTTGCGGGGCATGCCTCGCTCTATTTGGATGCACCTGTATGTGCTGACTCTACTCGTCTTCACGCATACGTTCACAGCGTGTTTGTACACTTGTTAACTACTAGTAAAGCGCGCGTCGCTTCGTGAGATACAAATACTATATCTGTATCTATACTGAACAAGTTAAAATTAAATGTATAATTTTCACGTTTGAGCAATGCAGACTAATAATTAATCAGACAGAAACACAGAAGATGAATCGTGTTACAAGAAAGCTTACCACTATTACACTAAGACACAGTGTCTGACTTTTATCCCCAGGTTACATAGAATCGAGTTCATTTAAGAAGCACGTAAAGACGCACGCGAAGTCGGAGACGGAGTCGTCCACGTCGGAGAACAGTGCGGAGGCGCCGCCGGGCAAGGAGCCCTGCCTCGCAGAACATCAGACCGTCACTGTCACTGAGGACTTGCCTGATGCGCCAAATCAAGGTAAAGTACCTTTAAATATAAGATTGTCTCAGGTTAAAAGGAATTCTAAATCAAGACCTTCAGGCTGCTTCTGAGAAAATTATAATGAAAAATCCTCAATGACAATGCCCAAACGAATTGAACCCTACTTAGCCTTGCGATCAAGATCATTGGGACAATGTTTTAAAACTTTTCCATAAAGTCTGTAAGTGTTCTCAACAAAGATTACATTTGTTTGTCACGAATCACGTTCGACGATCTGATTGAGGGCTACCGATGAATAAAATAACATAGACATAGTGGTCACCCGAGTTACAGGCTATTAGCTTTATAAACTGTTAACTATGACAATTACTGACTAAACGCAAATTCTAACGTTATTTCAGCTCAACCCCAAGTTCAAATCCAAGTGCAAGACACGCAGCAGGTCTTGCAGGTCCAGGGTCAGGTGGAACGCACCCCGCAGCAGAAGATCACGCGCTACAAGTGTGGGCTGTGTGTCAAGACGTACATGTATCTACACAACTTGAAGAAACACATGCTGGTGCATGAACAAGTAAGTTACTTTGAGAGCTGTCGCATACACGGTCTCATACAGAGAAGTATAAATAAAAAAATATGTGGTAAGTTGAAAGGAGTCATTGCGTTGGAAGAGGCAACTGGCTTCAACTTTCAGACTAACTAACAGATAAAAAAATAATGGCTTGGATCTCCATTTTATATTGGAAAATCCAAGAAAGATTAAAGTTTACGCTGAATCTTATTTTCAGGAAAACGGCCGTAACACGGAGCCAATAATATTCCTGCAACAACAGCAACCACAGCAGCAGCAACAGCAGCAGCAACAGCAGCAGCAACAGCAGCAGCAACAGCAGCAGCAGCAGCAGCAACAACAACAACAACAACGGCAGCAGCATCAACAACAACAAGTACAACAGCAGCACCAGCAGCAACAACAGCAGTTGCAACAACAGCATCAAGTACAGCAAGTTCAAGTACAACAAGTGCAACAACAAGTGCAGCAACAGCATCACCAGCAACAGCAACAAATGCAGCAACAAGCGGTGCTGCAGGTGGGCAACGTGCAACAGCTTGCGGTGCCAATACATGCGCAACACGTGCAGCAAGGCATCACCGTGTCTGGAGTACAGGTACGACATACTGCACTGATATAATCTACTTTATAAAAATCTTAAATTCATTTATTCATTGACAATGCACACACTGAACGGCTGGGTCTAGAAGTATGAAATTATGCACAATAGTTTCATAAGTAGCGGAAGTGAGCACTTAAAGGGGGTTAAATAGAAAGAGGTGAAGAATAAAGTTCGTAATTTTGGAAATCATTAATCCCATGCCCGATGATGCCTGACACACATAAATAACCCACTATCAGAATTTTAAGTCGTAACGAAGAGGCCTAAGTGATCTGTCATCGTAGCATAGCTTTTACGAGTGTGAATGCTGAAATATTAGATAGTTTGCAAAGGGATCAAACAACTATTTTGAATTGATTGGATTCAAAGTACGTCACTCGAGCTTAAAATAGTGTTGCTCCCGAGGTGGCAACTACTTTTTATCACCCTCTATGAAAAAATAAGTGCAACTTATGAATAAGAATACCTAGTACGTTTATTTATTTACATACAATTTTGAGTAAACAATTACGAACGAAGGCAGAATGCTTTTTAAGCGTTTTTTTTTATTTTTTCACTCTTTTTTTAATTTGGATCTCGCGCGTTTTACTGTATCTTACATGCGTTACTTGTTCATACAATGTTCGTGATTGATCTCTTTGGTGATTGGAACTTTTACTAACAATATCCACATTCCAAATTCAAATCACTTTTAGTCCCTAGGGAATAAATAGCTATTTTAGTCCCTGTTTACGAAGAATACACTAGTTCTTTTTGAATAGATGTGATAAAAAAGAACTTTAAAAAGGATACGCGTGAACCAGATTTTTCTCCTACGACTTTTCATAAGTAGTTTCAGAGTATTAGTTATGAGAGAGAGTAAAACACAAATAATAAAGTTCTTACCTATGAATAAAAAAATAAAACTGGCTAGCTAGCCAATTGCCCGCTCGTCGCTAGTCTAAATAACACATTGTTCATTGATGTGACTCAGGCTGGCTGGACAAATCTTCAAAATTGCTCGCTTTTAACTAGGTCAATAGGGCACATTATGTGACGGCTAAACACCCTTATTTCAGAATTTGTAACGCTACAGAATCTTAGATAATCGATCGAAAACGTGTCCAGCCATCTTGAAAAACCACTTTTCGCTGGTCTCTCAATCTCGGTAACGGAAGTGATTTTGACGACTTTTTGCATATCAACGGGCGTTACATAAAATTGTAACAGGCATCGAGCTAAAAGCTTTGTGGTACGTACAGCGGTTTAGTAGAAAAATGCAAAAATCTGTGTCCAGCCAGCTTGATTTTACGTATAAAACTTTTGGCTGGCACTTCCGAATCTCAATAACGGGAGCGTTTTCGAATATGGTTACTTTACTAACATTTAGTAACGCAATGTGTAACGGTAATAACGTTTGATTTATGGCGTCACATGTAAGGGTTTACGAGAAATCAATAAAAACTTAATGTCCAGCCAGCCTGAAATCAAGCTGGCTGGACACATGTATCTCCGCTGCCTGATGATCTACGACCTTCGAAATGTGTTCAAAATTTTGTACCGGGGACGATAATGATAACCTGAATTTGTAACGGAGAAACTTTGCGTAGTTTCAAAGATATTGATCATATAAATTTTCCCATACAAACTGCCATTAATATTGTGAGGTGACCATAATTTTTACATAAATAAAGGATTTCTTTTTAATCGACGAATCGGCCGGTAGCAGCCACGCCTGTTTTGTATTTGATTTTCCCGTGGGAATAAAAGGTTTTCCTGCAGTAAAAAGCGTATGTGTTAATTCAAAATAATTATTGACTACTTACCAGCGCTGCAAAAGAGAGCCCACTTGTATTTCGCGTTTAGTTCATTATCTTAGGTAACTGAAAATGAGAACTAAACTCTACAGTCGGCATTGTATGTACTTTTCGAAGTGTCATCACTAAACAGAGTAAGACAACTATTAATTAATCTGCGGTAGACAACATAAATAAGAGTTAAGATTCCACCAGTTGTCCTAGTAGTACCAACTTTAAGCAATAGATAGAGACACCAACATCAGCTATCATGGAAGTAAGTATTACATTCCGTTCACAGTTATTTTGTCCCCCGACGTACTACATTTTTTACGCAATTTATTGATTTCAAATTTTGAAATCGATATTGTTTATTTAATTATTATTCTGATAATTAAATAAACAATACCCAGCTGCAACTTCATAACATTCAATCACTACTAACCCATTTCTATGAATTACCAGCAAGAGCGATTTTAGCGCTCATGAGTGCGATTCGGAACGCGGCCATGATGAGACTTGCTTTGTGTGTAATCTGTGTGTGTGACTTGTGTGTAACTGACCGTTATAAACTTTCAGATAAGTACTGTCTTTTTATACAACTGTTGTTTTGTTAATAGGTAATGTGCCCTTGGTAACTAACGTGAATTACAATGTTTTTTTGCAAAAGTTGTTAGTTTTTACGATTTGTGTCGTCAGTTGGATGTATGCGCCCTGTTTTATTTATTTAAGTATTAGGTACACCGGCAGAACACGTTATTACGAACGTTGATCAAAACCTTATCCTAAAGAGTAAAGACATGTGGTCTATTTGGGGTGACACAATACCTGAAGGCCAATTCTCGTAATTTAAAACGTTCAAAATCTAGTCACAGTCTCATCTCGGCGACAAAAAAATGTCAAAAACTTGTCAAAATGAAGGGAAACTAGAGATATTTTTGACGGATTGACACTGAGATCAGACTGTGAACTACAGTTGTTCGTATTAGTATCACCAATACACGGATTTTCGTCCATTAAAGAAAACACCTTAAAATATACTTAGTCCTACATAAAACCTACAAGATTGGTAACCCTACTGCAGTGTTTATATGAAAACATTTTAATGATCAATATCTTTGAAACTACGCAAAGTTTCTCCGTTACAAATTCAGGTTATCATTATCGTCCCCGGTACAAAATTTTGAACACATTTCGAAGGTCGTAGATCATCAGGCAGCGGAGATACATGTGTCCAGCCAGCTTGATTTCAGGCTGGCTGGACATTAAGTTTTTATTGATTTCTCGTAAACACTTACATGTGACGCCATAAATCAAACGTTATTACTGTTACACATTGCGTTACTAAATGTTAGTAAAGTAACCATATTCGAAAACGCTCCCGTTATTGAGATTCGGAAGTGCCAGCCAAAAGTTTTATACGTAAAATCAAGCTGGCTGGACACAGATTTTTGCATTTTTCTACTAAACCGCTGTACGTACCACAAAGCTTTTAGCTCGATGCCTGTTACAATTTTATGTAACGCCCGTTGATATGCAAAAAGTCGTCAAAATCACTTCCGTTACCGCGATTGAGAGACCAGCGAAAAGTGGTTTTTCAAGATGGCTGGACACGTTTTCGATCGATTATCTAAGATTCTGTAGCGTTACAAATTCTGAAATAAGGGTGTTTAGCCGTCACATAAAGTGCCCTATTGACCTAGTTAAAAGCGAGCAATTTTGAAGATTTGTCCAGCCAGCCTGAGTCACATGTTCATTGCTACAGAGCCAGCACCCGTACCCGGTGATCTCGTCGGTGCAGTCGCTGCAGCTGCAGCAGACACAACAGGTTAACACGGTATACATTCTACTATGTGTTGTCAACGTCCGCATTGCACTTCAAAAATATAGCACAAAATACTATTATAAGTATTGTAACTTAGACATATATATTGTTTTTAAATAATAGGAGCATTAGCTGATCAAGTTTCGGCACATTGGGTCACGGATTCAATTCCAGCAAGAACCAAACTTTTTATATAATTTGTATACGTGTCTATGAAGTTCTGGGTCCTAGTTTATTTATGAAACGAAGTTGCTTATCGCTCGTTATACTCTGCACACGACCCTTTTGTTCCGTAACAAGTGTCGTGACGGTCTAAATGTTACATTTTTTCGATTTCGCTCTCATTCGCCAAGTGTGCGAAATGAACTTCTTTCCAACCGGGTGTCTCGCGAAACTTTAGACTGTTTTTTTATGCATGTGAGATTTGTATCCGTTTTCCCAAGATTCACGAGAGCATCCAATGCTTTTTGAATAAAGGGTACTTAATTGATAAAGTTATAACAACCACTATTTTCGTTACAGCAACAACCGCAGCAGCTTCAAGTACAAACCATACAGATACATCCCCAACATCAACCTATACAAATACATGTAAGTTACCTACACATTTGTATTGTGTTCGTTCTGGGTTTGGTCGTCTGAGCCCAGGTAAGCACGGGCGACTATCTGTGTTGAGCCAAGCTTTGAGAATGCAACAGTGCATCCCAGCGCGTCATAAAAATACACTATTAGATCTTCAATTCTCGCCGATAAGCAGTGCGATGAAAATCCAGCGAGCGATAAAGGATCATGATCAAATCGTGAATATGGACATAACATGTACTAACACTGACAATTGTATTGCTTAGGCGGTGGGCGTGCAACAAGTGCAGCAGCAGCAACTACACGTGGCCACGTCCAGTTGCCAGACCATGCTGCCCAATATACTTCAGGTATGCTCAGACCTCAATTCCAATTAATGGTCTTGTTATTAATAAAACAGATGCCGGAAACTACAGGCTCGATTACGATTAAACAAATACAGTTCTAGTTTTCTCGAAAATGTAGCTCAAGACTTCTTATATTATATATTTTAGTTTTCGCCTTCAAAGTATCTCAAAACTTACCTTATAAATATATTTTTCTAATAACAAACATAATTATGTACAGTTGCAACCAGCTACGGTGGCAGTGTCTGGCCTGTCGCAGCAGGAGCTGGGCGGCGTCACGCACCGGATCATTCTGCAGCCGCAGCCCTCCGCCACGCACCCTGCCGTCTACACCATCCATCATTGATGGCGACGCTTCAAACTATTACATACACAACACACGTAGCATAATCTTTAGATAACTTGAGCAAATAAGTAGTAAATGGAGTGTTACCAGCAAACTTTACCTTGTGACGTACAAAGTTTAAAAGACCAAATTAATTTTATTTCTTCAAAACTCTTCATTATTACTATGACCCTATAGTAAATTAAAGAAAATTTCACATAGGTACCTGCGACGTTTTAGAATTTAGATCCTTGACAGTCAGTTTATCGACAGTCGTGATCTTCGAGATCCAAATTAGACGAAATTTTAGACATTCTGATCGCATCGAACAGCACTGTGTTGCACTCCATGTCTTCACTACTCTTTGTCAACAGTGATTAGTTAATTATTACATTAGTGAGTAGACAACTTAGAGAGAAATCGGAAGTCTTATTGCACTGGTGCCTGAATATATTGAGATTGCTCCACTTTACATTTGTATGTTTGAATTTATGTGTACATTTAGTAAGCTGTAGTTATAGGTCTACAGCGATATCTATTATCTACTCGTAGTAAGTGAGTAGAATAGCTATTTGTGTATATTATTTAATTGTAAATAAGATATGATAATATTTCACTATGGAACAAAGAATGGAGCAATAATGTAAATAGACACATTATTTTATATTTAATTAAATTGTTTGTTTCGCTAAATGCATTTAATTATTTTAGTACTTTATTTCCCAAGTTTCTAGGCGGTATAAATAAAACGTCAAACTACTAAACTTATTGGTTAAATTTTAATTATTTTAAAATTAAGATAATACCTAAATCAATGCAATTCATTCTTTATTCATAATAACGCTGAACAAATATAACACAGCGGCCCAGAAGTCTAAAATGGTAGCAAAGAGAATAATTTTACATTATTTTCAGTTTTCCTTTTGGCACATACAATTCAAATAACATTATGTATGGTCAGCTATTTATATGCTAAGTTTGTTTGATAATTTAGCAGACCACTGTGCTTTCACAAAATTAATTAAAACCGCGTACAACTACCAAGAGGCTCTGCAGGCACTCAATACAATATTTCAAAAGAACAACACTGAAATTCACCCTTTAAGTTAAAAGACACAGCTACACAAACGCAAAAAATAAAGAACTTTCTCTTAAGAAAAGAAGAAAAACGTAATATTATCGAGACAGCGTATCGCAATAATATGCACACATCGCTAGTCATCTTGAACCTTATTGGACAGTTATTTTGAAAATTAATGTATGATGTCATTCAAAAATGTTGGCGACAACAATACCATCCAGTAAATATAAAAATATCAAACCTAGCCGACGTCGCTTACAAATATTTCCGCTAAACATTCTATTTACACTACGATTACAAATTACAATACATATTTTGAAGGCCACATGTTTCATATTTTCTACGAGATTTTATTGCGTCAAATGATATACTTTATTTAATCATAGGCATAATTATTTTTTGCTTCTCTGATATCTATATAAATAAAACAAAGTCGGGTTAGTTACACCATTTTTATAACTCAAGATCGGCTAGACCGACGTTTATGATCTTTGATTTTTGTTGGATTTGTCTCCGCCCCGAATAACTATTAAAACATGGGAAAAATTCGCGAAAAATAAAATAAACAAAATTCATTCATCACCATTTCAAAAATTTCTACATTTCTTGATTCTAAGGCGGTACGTAGTTCGCCGGGTCAGCTAGTAATGTATAAAAGTGGTGATTATGCGCAGAATCAGTCTAGTCACTTATTAGGATTAAAACTTCTAGAAGATGAACAAACTCGATAAGACAAGAATGTGAGAAGAGAAGCCAAGTCCACATTCGGGGCACCGTAATTGTTATGGTAAGGATAAGAGCACAATAAGAAATTGTAATAGTCAGAATTTAATAGCACCAGCTATGTGTTTAGCATTTTAGTCTAGACTATCCTAGAGTATAGAATAGTTACAAAATAATTAGAAACCATATCAGTTGGAAATCTGGAGAAATAAAAATAATAATATCTGCGGAGTCACACCAAATGCCTATTTGTGCAAATACAGACCTTCAGAAATCGTAACGAAGCTGTTCTATTTCACTCAATATCCAATGGCCGAATCATACAGCTAACAGCGACGCACGATACTGAAATTATTTGATTTTGATTACTTGATGATTTTCAAGCAGAGTTGGACAGTATCGAGTAATTGAAATTAGTTGAGATAACGATCTATATAAATTAAATATTTCGGAGTCACGCACAGCTATAAAGCTCGCAGATTTATCGTGGCCGAACCGCACTGTAACCGATGTCAATGCAGCATTCAGTTTCATACAAGTAAGGTATGTACTATCCGCTCTGTGCGCTACAGTCGCTGTCAGGTGAATTATCAGGCTCGTAGCGAATGTACGCGTTGTGCAGCGTCAGGCCGGGCGGCAGCTTCACGTCGCGGAAGTAGCGGTGTCGCCGCGCGTCCTTCGCCGAGATGCGTTTCACTGGGTCGTAAACTAACATCTTTTGTAGCAGGTCCATGCCGACCTCGTCTAGGTTTTGTACCTGAAAAGTGAGAAACAAAATGCTTTAGAAAAATGCATTGGGATTTATTTGATATGGGGTACTTTTGCTTAAGTTGTTACTATATACAATTACCCAGTATCGAAATTTCAAGTCAAGGAACCTTTCTTCACATATACCTGAGAAATAATCAATACTTACATGATTGTGTAGGTTGAAAGTAGTCCAGTTAGGGAATGTAGGTTTGTAGTCTGGAAGAGATGACACTCCTGGCCAGATGTCCTCAGTAGGGGTGCGTAGCATTCTGTACAAACATATTCAAAAAGTATTGTCAGTAGTGTTGCCAGTTTTACCAAGGGGTTTCGTATTACCCAGTAACGATTGTGGAGGTCAGATAGGCAGTCGCTCCATTTAGAATACTGGTACTGAGCTGCATCCGGTTAGCCTGGAGGCCGACCCCAACGTACTTGGGAAAAGGCTAAGCAGATGATGATATTATTCAATAAGTATTGTAACAAAATAAAAAAGAGCCCGAATTTCTGTCTACTTCTGGATTTTTACATAGCAATCATTCTAAAATAAAAATATACCTGAAGATACGGAACAGTTGATCAATTTCCGAGTCTCCTTGGAACAGAGGTTTCTTTGAAGACATCTCTGAGAATATGCAGCCAACTGACCACATGTCAATGGGGCAGGAGTACCTGGAAATAATTGTTGTATTTTAATGCTAATTTCAGAAGTGGAGAGCTAAAGATAAATCATCTTACATTTTTAGAAAACAATTATATAGGGTGACTGGTAATTAGTGACCAATACTTAAACACGTGATTGTACTCATGATAACAAACAACTTTTACTATGGGACCTAACCTGAAATCGCGAAAAAAAAAATCAGCTGTTCCCTACATTTTGACGAGTTATACAAACATAAATGTAGGGAACAGCTGATTTTTTTTTCGCGATCGCCTCTGTAGCTAGTTTTAGAAGAAGTACTTAGTTATAATTTTACCAGTGTTGTAAAAGTAATTCAATAGTTTTCTCACCTCTGACTGCCTAGCAAGACTTCAGGAGCTCTGTACCACAGAGTTACCACCTCATGAGTGTACACTCTAACAGGCACTCCAAATGCACGACCCAGGCCAAAGTCAGCCACCTGAAACGGACAAACATAAATCATTAGAATCATGACAATATCATACTGAACAAACCCCTTCATTTAATACTGCACCCTTATTGCTACACACTATCTCAATTTGAATCATTTTAAAAGATACACACATGTGCTGAGGTCTTGTAATACGATAAAAACAAAAGGTTTTTTTTTTTTAAAGACGGGAACTGCTTATTTAGGGCTGCAACCTGCCTATCTGACCACCACCATAAAATAATTGAAGCAGTTATAACACAAACTGGCAAGTCCAGTCTGGCCCACCTGTTGCACTGTTTACATGAAACCACTGGGATTGGTTGTACAAAGATATTTAGTTTAATTGGAGGTACTGATAGCAAAACAAGTTATGAAAATAACTTCCAATAGCATTTTTACTATTTGCTTACTTGATTAACATTTTAGGTACTTACTTTAATAATTCCAGTCTTGTCAATGAGCAAGTTCTGTGGTTTGAGATCCCTGTGCAGTATCCGCCTCTGATGGCAGTAGAGGATGGCATTGTTGATCTGGTACAAGTAGCTCTTCACCACAGATGGGTCCATGAACTGTAACCACAGGAACATTGTTCATAGAAAATCACACATGAAAAAAAAAGTGACTGAAATTTGAGTCTGACTTTTAGAACATAATAGTGGCAAAAGACTGCCCCCAAATGCCCGTTTGTGACCACTTCCTAGTGTTTTAGCTTCATTTTAGTAAGTAATATCAAGTAATGGTTATCACATCTATTTGGGGAGTAACTTTCATGTTATTTGTTATGCTCATGAGTAGAACTTGATTAATTTAATTTAAATAGTACTTCATCTAGAGTTCAGCGAGGTCCAATTTCCACATTCAAATTTAATCTAAGTCAGAAAATTGGTGTACATACTTTTCCAGAACCAAGCGAGTCCATATATTTCTTCAAGTCCATGGAGAGAAACTCGAAGATTAGGTAAAGTCGGCTTTCCTCCATGAGCACATCTTCCAATTTTACTATGTTAGGATGGTTGAGCTCCTTCAGTAGAGAAATTTCTCTGAAATGATGAAAGAAAGCAATAGGTTATGTTTTGACTTGCAACACAGAATTTTTGGTCAGTGGGTCGTCTTAGGTTCGGATAGTTCGTCAAGTAACGATTAGAATAAAGTGAAATAAGACATCGCAATCTCAATTTACCTGATCGCTGTGGACGGGATGCCTTCATCTTCAGACTCCAGACGAATTTTTTTCATAGCCACAAACTGCCCAGTTATTTTGTTTTTTCCTTTGTACACTACACCATAAGTACCTTCACCGATTTTCTCGATTTTGAGAAAATCATCCATCTTGGGGCAGGGAATTTTGTTAGAGATCCAGGCAAAACTGTGGGAAACTTCCTTACCAAACCTAGGAATTTCCAAAAGTTGCTAACACATTAATTACTGATAAAACAGTTAGGAAACAGATTATTTATTAGGCGTAAATTATTATAACACCTACCTATTACAATAAAACAAAATACGAATTTGTTTACTGGTAAAATAGCTAAAATATCGTTATCGTTTCGCAACGACTTTCAAACGTAATTTTTAAAACTATTTGAATTGTTTATACCCCATGTCAAAATTTTCTCGTTATTGTCTATGAACTTTTGATCGTGTTCCAAAGACACAAAAGAAACGTTAAGCATAACCTACGAATATAAGTATAGTTTAAACATTATTTTTTGCTACAAATATACGTCCTTTACATTTTCTTACCTGGAACGCAACAAATTTGATCATAGACAATAAAAAATACATGGACAAAAAATTCTATAAAGAAGTGACTACACGGTGTGTGACTGTAATTACCCTACGGTGATAAAATGTTCGTTTTTCCTAATTATGTCAGCGGCGGCCCTAGATTTTTAAGTGGTGCAAAATCTTAAAGTGGCGCCCCTCTATGTACCATGTTCCTATGATATTATGTTTTATGTACCTCAATGATGCCTCAATGGATATTATGCATATGCAGTTCCTTACACGGATTAATCGGATATTACCCGCGACTTCGTCCGCATGGACTTAGGCTACATTTCTAGCTTTTGCCCTAGCAAATTTCTGAATTAATTCAGAATTATTTAGCGTTTGGGCAATTGTATTTTCTATGGACAAGATTCCAAGGTCCGACAGTCTTTCCTGATACATGGAACGTATAGTACAGACGCCAGCACATCAAGCTACCCGAAACTGTAAAATTTTCCCAATCAACTTTGAACGTTATGATTTAGCGATAAAGTTGAAAATGTATTAATGAAATTTGACAGATTGTAGTAGGTTGATGTGCTGGCGTCTGTATATACATTACTGCAGCGGCCAGCAAAAGAGACATTCGCCTCGGCCCACATACGTAAGTCCACCAATGCCTAGTTGTGGCCAAGGCTTTGTATAGTACTTTTCTCAAATAATGCGCGGAAATTAAATAAAATTACTTTTCAAAATCAATGGCGAACAACGAACAACAATAATTTTTCCCGCGAGCGTTCATTTGTTTTTTTTTCAATAAACAGTTTTCTATTTGCATGCCAATTCGAAACTTAAATAAAACCTTTGATAAGTTACCTCCTTGGTTGCCATGTTTCGGACTAAAAGATCGTTCCTAAACTACACGACAGATATGAGTTTACTTTGTAATTTATTTGGCCACTAAACCACGACAGATATGGATTTTCATACAACTTTTGCCGGCCGCTGCTCGCATGTATTTGGCCAGTACAGCAATTTCGATTGATCTCGAAGAAGGTTGTCAAAATAATGCTCAAACCAAGCATGTTTTAGAAAATTAGTTTTCCCCAATATGGACCTTTCTGCGCAGCCCGCTCCGTTTGCGCGCCCAAATGATCGTCGGCGTCGCGTCTCGGTCGATATTTTTTTTATAAATGGCATCTCGCAGTTTAACCTATGAGGTTGCCGTCTGCTTAACCGGGCTTGCCTGTGGATGCCTCAATAAATTAAGGCCTCCAGTCAGGGCTTAACATAACATAATCAGCCTATAATGTTCACACTGCTGGGACACAGGCCTCCTCTTTGTGAGAGAGGAAGTGGGCCGTAATCCACCACGCGGGCGCAGTGCGGGTTGGTAGATGTCACATGTCTTCGAATTTTTGGTTCTAGGACATACCGGTTTCCTCACGATGTTTTCCTTCACCGTTTTGAGAGCAGTGGTGATGAAATAATTTACACAAAGTAAAGCGCCTGTCAGGATTCGAACCTACGACCTGTATATCTCATAAGTCGCGGTCGTTACCACTGGGCCAGCACAGGGCTTAAAACACTTAAAAACTAAGCGACTACATGCTAAGGGCACCCCCTTTGGGGTACGGACCTCGGCTTAGGGCGTCGCTGGGAAAGGGCAGCAAGGGACAGGCTAGATCGGAATTGTTTAGGGACGAATTTAAATATTAGTGTTTAGGTCAGTTCCCTCTAAGGGGGAAGAGGCGTACCCCTCCCCGTACAACTCTGTAGAGCTGGTCTCCAGACTGGACACTCTCCCACCGGTTGTGATGAATTCCCAAGAAGTGTTTTGCCTTGTCCCGACTTAGAAAATAAGGTTGGGAATTCATTGATAAGGTGATTAAGGAAAGGAAATCTACTTTTATTTTGATTATGAAAGTTAGAAGACAATTTAAGAGAGGAATAAAAATGGTAATTGACACAACGCTTGCGTTGGAGAATACTTTGTTTTGAGTTACGTTACTGAATGTTCTTACATACAATAATCTGATATCTCACCCCAGAGACGTAGGGTCGCTTTACAACAGCTGTTACGTCTTACGTGCGCCACGTCCTAACGTGCATATACCTCGAAAGGACTTGCTGCGGTTCCAGCAGGACACGTTCCCTTTACTCAAGCATGTTTTACTCAATCCTAAGGTAAAGCGAAGTGCCTCTACCATTGAGCGAGACAAGTTTCCAGTAGTGTTGGACGCGTACTGTATTAAGCCCTTATAACGGCCTACTCACCATTTACTAAGACAATACAAAACTAGCGCAAGCGTACCGCATCGTCAGTCGGTTGCAGAATTCTTTATGAATTGCTTTGCTATACGCCGAAATGGTTATTTTAAATCGTCACTTCATACTCATATTCTACCCAATTTAGAGGATGCTTGCAGCAGTGTAATCGGCAGTCGTGCAACCATTCTTGTCTACCTTTAGCTACGGGGCCTTTCCATCTGGGCATCCAAATTATGTGTCTCGCTAAATATATTTTTTTTGTATCTGTAAGAGAGAGGCCTACGGGGGCCGGTTGTGATTTAACGAGACACAATTCCTAGCGTTCCTTAGAACGGCTATCAATTCAGTTAGGGGTACTTGGTGAAGCCTACTCCTTCTGGGAAACTGTCTGCTATAGTTAATCAACTCGGTCAGTAGGTCGTCTTAGGGGTGATGGAGTCTGGTAATTTGTGTATTGAGTTTTTGAGTGTTTGCTTATAGGATATAATTTGTGGCGCTTGGTGTCTGGAATTGCATCTCGCAGCGTTGATCAACTTCTGCATCATCGTCGCTCTTAATTATATTTGTAAAAATTAATGCTTAGCGTCGGAAACCGGTAGAAATGAGCCAACGCGGTGTTATATTTTTGCATTTTTAAAGTAGGCATAGGCATAGTGATCTTGGAAAACGTTGTCAGCTCCAAAAGATGCCATTTGAAACGCTGAATTATATTTGCGAATGGTCTGCAAAAAATGTTTGGAATCAGATGTGTCGCTCGAAACCAGGTGCAACGCAGGGTGTTGGATGCAATGTCGGCAATTTAACTTTACCATTTGCGCAGCACATTCCTGGTGTTTTATTGTTGAAGTTAAGTGAACCGCAATGCCCACACACTCACACCGTATCTATTTTGCCGATATTTGCACTGGGATGCAAACGGTAATCGACTACCTATAACTGTACAGAAATGCAGCAATATTCAAATCATCATATATCTATTGTGTGAGCAGTTGTGGCCCAGGGTAACGCCCCCGACTAACGAGTTGTTATAGTAAAACAGTGCTGCACACCCTGACACCCCCACCCTATTTCAAGTTAAACAAATATCAACTTTATTTCAATGACATTCAGTGACTAGCACTACTGAAAAAGTTATAAAAATGTTTGAAGCTGTAGCGTAAACTGAACTTTATTGTAGTAGGAATTAAAGTTATTTTTCCATTAATTCATATTTGTTTACATTTTTGGCAAATAAATCGCGAACGCAGGTTGGGTCGTTTCATACTTGGAAATTCTCTAATATAATATGAAAGTTTACAGAAAGGACTCGTGGCTTAATTGATAACAGTCGCACGGGTCGATCAACGGTTAAGCTATGCTTGCCGCGGTCTGCTCGTGGATGGGTGACCAACTATTACATATCGAGACCCGTCCGGACTTCGGAAAGCACGAAGCCGTTGGTGTCGGCTGTCATTCATAGATCTTTGACAGTCGACTTAGTTACGGCTAGTCAGAAGCCCAATAGTGTGACAACCTGCCTTATCAAGAAGCATCTAGTAACCCAGTAATCGTGTTACCTAGTAATTGGGTTGTGGAGGTCTGATATGTAGGCAGTCGCTCCTTATTATAATGAATGAATATTGCATATTGTGTATTCAGCTGCATCCGGTTAAACTGGATGCTGCTTCCAACATAGTTGGGAAAAGGCTAGGCACGTGGGCTAGGCAGATTGAAATAGTTAGGTAGTTGCAGAAACACGTAACCCAGACCCACCCATCCAAGACAAAAAAAAACATGCTTAACCCACATATCGGTACACATTCCGAACTTTATCTTTATCTTAGTTGTCACGAATCAAACATTAAATAGATCACATATTTAAGTTTATGTTAAGTATGAACTAGATTATTAATCGGTATTGATAATAATTTGTGCCGAAACAGCGATTCTGTCACGTTTGTGTGCCGCGGCCGAGCTGCGCGTGCGGCGTCCGGTCGTATCAATAAGATCGAATGATAATGTTAACCTTATTAAGGTAAGGGTCGGGAGTCAGGCTTCATTTGGAAGGCATGTGAGCTCACACGATGTGGCGGTGGACAGTTTTATTGTGCCTTATATTTTATGGACATGTAAGTTATGATTTTATTACTACCTATTTACATATTTTATTTATATTAAATTGCATCAACGTGAAAACCTCTTCTTTTGAAGTCGGGTAAAAACGACGACCGTTTTTTCATTGGTTACATACCAATCAAACAGGATATTACCCTACCTACCTGATACGCCTGCTCGGGTAGTTCAACTTTACCGTGCGTACCAACTACCGGAACAAAATGCAGATAATAATGTTTGTGCTGATTTTTTCACTGTCCAACTCAGCTCGGTGTATGCCATAGAAATGTAAAAAACAGGTGTATGCTAACCAAGCCCACAGACGTTCAAGCCCAGCCGTTATGTATAGATAATTGGATCCTGAAATGACTCTTCCCTATTTCAAATTAAACAAATATCAACTTTATTTCAATGTTAATTAAGTTGATTTCAAAGTGACCAGTACTATTGAAAAAGTTATAAAAATGTTTGAAGTTGTAGCGTAAACTGAACAATTCATATTTGTTTACATTTTTGGCAAATAAATCGCGAACGCAGGGTAGGTATCCCGGGTGGATGTACAGTTTACATTTTGTCTTTTTTTATTGAAACTTGTTTTTTTTGCAGATATCATCACAACCAGTGACAGACGACAGCGAAAATGCCCGTCAAACTCGTCAGTTGAAGCTCGGCGAGTGCTGCCCCTGCCCGAGCCCTGGGCAGGCTTTCGCAGCACAGGAGTCTTCGATGTCCAATGGCGATACCATGTTTGCCCGAGCAAGGGACATAGACGACTGTCCGTGCAGGCCTCGAAGCTCTGACTCTGAGGGGGCCTCATCAATCTTCTTCCCAACTTCAATGCGTTCTGATGGGAATTACGTAAGGTATGTGTTCTTTTTTTGGTCACTTACTAATTATAGGCAATAATTGGCGAAACCTGGGTGTGCTATAGGTATAACTGTAGCTACTCTTTCTGAACTGGGCCTTTTTGGCACAGCCGTGAGGCACACTTTCCTGCTAATTTTTAGACCTGAATTTTCACTTTTTATTTGTTTTTATCTGATGTACAGACGCCAGCACATCAAGCTACCCGAAACTGTAAAAATTTCTCAATCAAATTTGAACCTTATATTTTAGCGATAAAGTTGAAAATCTATTAAAGAAATTAGACAGATTGTAGTAGCTTGATGTGCTGGCATCTGTACGTAAGGGGATGTATGTAAGGCGATTCAGGGTGTGTGATGCGCAATACATGGTTACATAATAAGAACAACCACTCAACTCCATTCCCACTTACTCGTGGTTGAACCCTGTTACGTCAAGTACGCTATTACCGAGATTGTGGTACCCAACCCCTTTGGAGATATAGGTCGGCAAGCAGACGGGAAAACGGGGCTCCGGTTATATCTCTTCATCAACCGGATGTTATTCGTTGGCAGCAGGGTGTACTGACTACTCATATAACATAACCCAACATAACGCTTCATGCATTTACAGAAAGAAAATACATTTATTTAGCACAGACTTAAAGATACACAATATTATACAGGGTGGTCCAAATAGTGACGTCAATAAAAAAAAAAATTGATTCCTCATATCTACCCCATGTATGTTCCGCGATTTTTAATAGTTTAGGAGGTAAGAATATATTTTTTAATTTCTGGGGAAATTCTTCGGGGACGTCTTTAAAAATTTATAGCTTTTTTTTCGACAAGCTCTTTTTATGTTTTTTTTTTTGCGATG
This sequence comes from Hydraecia micacea, assembly GCA_914767645.1. Lineage (NCBI taxonomy): Eukaryota > Metazoa > Arthropoda > Insecta > Lepidoptera > Noctuidae > Hydraecia > Hydraecia micacea. The sequence goes on from OU611797.1 coordinate 11,288,950, forward strand.
GGCCTGTTATGAAATACCCTATCATGTATAAAAAAAAAATATCTTCTTAACATTAGTGCAACACACAATTTTTTTATCGAAAAGTAAAAGGCAGTGTAAATTTAATTATTGTTAGAGTCGAATATTTTAAACTTTCAACGTGTTTGGCTATAACGGTCATGTTTTGTGGCTTTCACAAAAATTTGTCGATTTCTGAGACCGATATCACACATAACACGGACTGGTACTCGTAGTAGGTGACTCGGTATGGAGGCTAGTGCCATAATACCAACCCCGCTTGAGCTCCATCCAAGTTGTCACACGTTTGAAAACCCCTAAGGTGCTTGACGAATTACTGGAGGAGAGGAGAAAAGGGCTAGTCAAAGGATGCCCTGAGAGGTATACAATGGCGTTTAAATAACTCTTCGTCGAATCCAAGCAGTCATGCATTCCCCATGTGAATAAGGTTTCTGAACTGTTTATGTCTTGTTGCGTCTTATGGACACTATAAACCATGTCTATTCATTATTATATATCAAGTTTTTTTCACGTTTTTATTTTCATGTTCATATTTGTTTCTTTACAGGCCTGTAGACAAAAAAGAGGAATTAAAGCCACTCTTACACCCAGAAGTAGATCTCGCTTCATCCGTTCTACAAACCTTACGTGAAGCTACTGATGAGGAATACCAGGATGCCCTTGCAAGGGACGCCACCAGAAGTATGGCTGAAGAAAGTATATTTGGGGACACACTCCCTGAGGCGAGTACTGGTAATATAGTTACTATCATAGTGAACCCAAAACATAGCGACAGCTTAGATGATGACATACCTCATGAAACCCATGTCCAAGAGTCGCATTGCTTACATGCACCGTTAGACAGCGTTAGTACTAATCTTGGCCAGATGCAAGTCACTCAGAAGCCTCCTAGTTTGTTGCGTGAAATTTTCGGGCTACCAAGAATAAGCAAGCCTGCTGGAATTTTACACAAGAATTTATTAGACATGGATAACGGTGCTAGCAATGTTCAAGAACGCGTAGTACATGTTGATAACGACCACGTGACGAATAAAAGTGTACCCGGTTTGAGAAAATACGCCCCATTCATGAAGTTGGATAAAAACTTGAGAGATAAATCATCTATAGATATGAAGAGCAATGTAGCTGTTGATACAAGTGTGAAAAAGGTACCTGATTTCAAATTGCCTTCTATGAAGAGCAATGTAGATGTTGATACAAGTGTGAAAAAGGTACCTGATTTCAAATTGCCTTCTATGAAGAGCAATGTAGATGTTGATACTAGCGTGAAAAAAGTACCTTATTTCAAATTGCCTTCTATGAAGAATAAGTTGAAGGATTTGGTATCTAATAGAGCTGTATTAGAAAGTAAAGATAAAACAAATTCCTTGCCTTTAATACCAAAAATGAGATTTGATAACCCATTGTTTAAGTTGAAAGGAAAAAACGAAGAAGATCTGAGTTTATCGCCTAATAATATTCACGAACAAGCAAAGAAAAGTTTCTTCCAAACCAAATCACACTTAGAGAATATTTTCCAGAACACTAGACCAGTTGATTTAAAAACCTTGTTAAAATTAAAAGATGTTGAGTTCGTTCCTTTGAAAGATCTAGTTCCTAAATCAGCAGATAGACCTACAGCTAACAGGCCTAAACTTGCTTGGCCAGACATCTTCAAAAAACGAGATACTATGATATCGAGTACTAAGGACAAAAACACAATAAATGTTGCTAGAAGTACGGAAATAATTGAAACAATACCAAAATCCTTTGACGCCGAAGTAAGCCCGAGTAATGTAATTGAACAAATTATTGATCACAACTGTAACAATCGTCCATTTAAGACAACCAAAATAGATGGTGAAGACACTGAAGGGAAGATAACTTCTATTGAAATAATAGACACGGCATCAAGTCCTCCTGAAATTGAGAATATTGTCAGTGAAAAAAACCCAATAAATGTTAATAGAAGTACGGAAATAATTGAAAAAATACCAAAATCCTTTGACGCCGAAGTAAGCCCGAGTAATGTAATTGAACAAATTATTGATCACAACTGTAACAATGGACCATTTAAGACAAATAAAATAGATGGTGAAGACACTGAAGGTAAGATAGCTTCTATTGAAATAATAGACACGGCATCAAGTCCTCCCGAAATTGAGGAGATTGTCAGTGAAAAAAACCCAATAAATGTTACTAGAAGTACGGAAATAATTGAAAAAATACCAAAATTCTTTGACGCCGAAGTGAGCCCGAGTAATGTAATTGAACAAATTAATGGCGACAGCTGTAACAATGGACCATTTAAGACAACCAAAATAGATGGTGAAGACACTGAAGGTAAGATAGCTTCTATTGAAATAATAGACACGGCACCAAGTCCTTCCGAAAATGAAGAGATTGTCAGTGACATGAGCAACGAATTGGCCAACAGCCAGTCAAATGAATTACCCGACAATACTGATGACTGTAGTATTAAAACTTTGCCAGCCACAGAAACTAATCTCCCACAATCAATGGAAAGTTCTTTTGAAAGTGAAGCACAAAGTAATAATAAAGGTGAATTAAATTTCGAGACTTCGAACGAAAGTATACCGGTTGATGCTAAAGCAGAAAATGAGCCAGAATCTGAACTTGTTTCAAATGACAAAGTCTGTGTTAGTAATACTAACGATGCTGACTTAATAACTGATCCTAGTAACAATACAAACGATGTTTTGATACCAGAAGATACAGTTCCAGAAAACGTTGACAATTCATTGGTGAACGAAAATACAGTGACAGAAGAGGATTGTAGCCAAGAACTACCAGTTAATGATCATTCAAAAAGCCTTGACGTTAATCCATCGAAATTTATTAAGCCACTTTCGCTGGATGAAAAGCTATCCTCAATAAAAGAAAAAATAGCAAAACACATAGAAAACTTAAAGAATCCAAAAACAAGCTCAAAAATTATTGATTCCCCACCTTTAAGCAATATTATCGAAAACAAAGAATCCTCTCCGATGGCAGATGAAAAAGTTGATTCCGATTGCCAAAATAAAGAGTCAATTCAAGTTACGACAGTAAAGCCAGATATCTGTAATGTTGACTTGAAGATTGAAAATGAATCTGATGATGATAAGGTGAGCATGCAAGATTTACAGAAAATATCAGATGAGATGTTACAGAAAGAACAAGAACGAGAATCAAATACTTTGAACTGCAATACACAGGAAGTTATCGACCCAAAAGAACCGATAGAAGTAAATAGTGCAGAAAATGAGAATACAGATTCAGAAATATCTGCCAATACACAGAACGATGTAATAATGGACCCACAAAATATTGTTGATAAAGTTACTGAAAATGATAACGATTTCAAAAATACATGCCAAAGTGATTTAACATTACCAAAACAGTCATTTGAGCAAGAATTGGAAGCAAACGGCGAAGCGAGTGAAGTTGTTATTAATAGAATACCTCAAAGCAATAACGTTTTCACCTCGTCACATTTGCTAAACAAAGTTCAACAGCCAAACGAAAATGTCTTTAGTTTAAACATCCCATTACCAGACATACAAGATATTAAATTGCCACCATTACCTACACTTGATGAAATTACACTCAGCTTTAACAACTTGTTTGATAAAACTGAACGAGATGTAGAAGGACATTCGGCATCAGAAGCAGCTTCGATGATTGATATGTCAAATATCTTAGCACCAATTATGTCAACAGACGCCAGCGCAAAACATTTTCAATCAATTCTACCCCCTTTGAGACTAGAAGACTTAGATTTAGATTTTCTACAGCTGAAACCGCAATCAAATCTGTTCTCTAAAATTCCGAAGCTCGACTTTCATTCCTTTAGGACTAAATTGCCATTGTCAACAGATTTACGTTTAAAACCATTAAAGCTGCAATCAGCATTCGAAGACAAAAGTGGTTTGCTATCTCTAGGACAGAACTATCCGTGGGAAACTATTCCTGGTTTGGATGATTTTGGGACCCGAGTGAAAGCGAATACCCAGAAAATTGCGAAAACGCTACGAAAGCCTGACACTCTTCGACATAGCCTAAAATCAAGCCAAGGAATTGGGGATTTATCTAACACTAAACATTCGTTGAAAAGTATGCAACATACGTTAGAATCTAAGCTGAGAGGAGCCACGATAAAACCCGTAAACTTACAGTCTAACGACTTATTAGAAGCTATAACTAGAAACCACGAAGACGTTAATGACAAACTTCGAGCTCTACACGTTGATTTCAACGATAGAATTGAAACAATGCGCAACAAGCTTTTCGACATGTCTATATTTGGAAGTGGTGAATCACGAAGTACAGAGTCCTTTAGCACTTTCAGTAACAAAAACAAAGATAAAAAATTATCACGGAAAACATCACAACCTCAAACACTGCCAAGTAGGAGAGAATCTAAGAAAACATTAAAACCTCAAAGACTTGAACAGCAGAAAGAAACTAGAATAGGATCATCACGTGGGTCCCAGAACAAATTCAAGATGCCGACTGCGGCAAGCGTGCCAGTGCCGAGAACTATTGAGGTCCCTGAACTAAAAGCTACGTTGACGAAATCACCAGGACTAGGAACACAAAGAGCATCAGGTGTTAATCCTATCTTTCAAAACACAGAAGCTTCACAACCTTACGAATCAACACAGACTTTATGGAGACAGGCAAGTAAGGAATTACCTATTACAAATACAAGATTAGGAAAAACAATTAACACTTATACAGACAGTAAAACAAAGTTTTCGTTTTCAACAACACCTCGGCCATCACTATCAACAAAGTTACAATCTACAAAACTTTCAACGCCTTCGTCACTCTCGCTAACAAGTAATTTAGGAAAAAATAAGGGAATACTTGGACAGAGACAGGATCACAAAGGATCACCGAGTGAAATGAAACATTCAATATTTTCACCCCCAATTAATAGTCAAGTAGATCAAAATAACCTAGAAAATTATGATCTGGAGAGCGAGAGTAGGCGAACAGGTGCAATATCAACGTGGAAATTAGGTGGCAGAGAAAATCTAGAACAGCCTAAAATGAGTAAGGACTTATGGTCTTGGCCCCAAGTTTCAGAAAGTGCTTTCCTATCAAAGGTTAAGGAAGCCGTAAAAGCGAGGATGTTGAAAGTTAATTCCCCTGTGACATTCAAACAGACAGACACTCGGTCTGTTAGTAGTTCCCGAGGTGACAATGGAGGAGTTCTCAGTTCGAATACGGACATGGCACGATCTGCATCGACGAATATTGATGTCGTTGATAGACAAGCGCTCAAAGAAAATGTTTCATACAAGTGTACAATGGTTTGTACTAAGGTTTGTACAAAATGAAAATGTGTAAAGAGTGCATAAAACTGAATGATGTGTGATTGAGATTAAATTATTCTAAGATACGTAATTCGTTTATAAGTTTTAGGTTAACTTTGTAAGTTAAACTAATAAAAATCGACTGTTTTGTAAATATTTTTATATGAATATCGTGAAAAGATGTAAATATTTCGATGTTTGTATTTGATTTGTAAATAAGTATTACAAAAACTACATCGTGTAAAAAATCTTGTGTTTTATTTCCTCTCTATGATTTGTTTGCACATTAGTTTCAGGAAAAAATATTTCGCTGGTAAAGCCACAAACTCTAATTTTTCCGTAACAGTTTTATTGGCGAGAAACTGCAAAATAAATAACTTGTTGACGGTTGACATTTACTAGACAGTTGTGTAAACATACCTATATGTAAAAGAATTATAAATTACATGAATAGCTAACATCTACAGCGTGTGTAACCGATAAAATTAGCATCGCGTTAGACATTCAACTCGGAGCTAATTATCGTTTGTTTAAAGTAGCATTCCTTACCAAATCACATGAATAGGCCAGGAAAAAAATATTCTACGGATAAAACATTTGTACTAAAACCGTCTTAAATTCTTTTAGACCCAGCGGTTCTGGCTGTGCGTTGTCTTTCAGTTTACGACGTACGGCATTTCATACAAACTTTCAAGCCCTTGTTTTACGAAATGAATGAACCGATTTTAACGAAACTTCATACGCATAATAAGCTGATTTTTCTTCGCGATTTCATGTTTGGTCCCATAGTAAAAGTTGTTCATAATGTATACAATGACCCCTTAAGAGGAAAACGGTGATTAAAATTTCACCTTGTATTGCCCTAAGCCAATATGAGTCGGTAACTAATATTATTGAGAACTGCAGTGAACATTTAGCGTCATAAACTAATAGGTACGTTTACATGGTACTTGCAGGTCTGACATCTCTTTAATGGAGTATTTCACAGCCTTCTGCCAATAACGAAAGTTGATACTTATGATATAAACTTTCATTTGATGTATATGTGACAAATATTACTGTAAATGATGTTAAAACTGACACGATATTGCAAGCTATAAACTTGCCCAACACAAAAACTAACCAGGAAAGAACATTCATCGTCAAAGGTGAATATCTAAATATTGTTAAAAAATATCAAGCTTTACGTGCAATAATTTATCAACCACCAGATTTTTCTTAAATTATCAGAACGGTAAATGCACACGGCAAGTAATTGGGCGAAATTAATTCGCAGCTATGCCTAAAGTAGGTAGGTACTTACTTACCTAATTGCAGTTTTTCTCAAATTAGACAATCCAGCGGGGCAATTGCGTAACACATTATCATTCGGAATCGGTTTCATTTTAACAGTTCAACAACATTTATTGCGTTATTTACGTGTCGAGCAGACAATTTTTTCTGGATTAGCAATTTGCTTCAAAATGGTTCAGATTCCGATCGATAGTGTGTTACGCAATTAGTGTGCAGAAAATTATACAGGCCCTTGCTTAGGCGACCGTCAGCCACTCTCTTAGCCGACTCGGTGACAAACATCACAACGATAAAGCGTCATGGGGGCTGGAAATCTGAACAGTAGTGCATTCTGTAAAATATCTCACCGTGAAAACTTAGGTGAAGTGAGCTGCCAATTGTGTGCGAGTGTCAATCCCTAGCATCGGATGGGATGACTCACTAGAAGCTCACTTCACCTAAGTTTTCACGGTGAGAATTTTACAGAATACATCGGCTGGTGGCCGAGTGTTATTTAGAAGAATCTGTGGAGAACAAATCGAAGATATCAGACTGTATTACCGAAGCAATTAATTTAATTCCTAATGAGCCGCAGCACGAATTGTACAAATTTCACTAAAAAAATTAATTAAATACTGTTACTTATATACTTTACCTATGCCTTAGGTATGCAAAGATATGCGAGTAAAAGAATAACATGAGATTGTAACAAATGCAGCGAAACGATTCGGTCGTCAAAGTACTCTTATCATTCCGGTGGATCAGTACAACCACAGAACAGATTTATCTGTTCTGTGAGTTCAACGGAATGATAAGCTATTCAGTTCCTGAGACGCTCGAGCGGGGGCACTGAATGGGCACAAAAGGCAGCTGTCATGTATATTATGTGTATATTAAAGCGAACTTGTATAATAATAAAAGTGTCAGTGTTCCAGTGCTATCGCGAATAAAGACATCACATCTCTACGAGAATATTTCGTAATGGAGCTCAGAACACAATTGCGGACGATAATCATAATATTTACGATATGTTTTACATCGGCAGATTGCACTGGTAAGATTAAATTTCCTTAACTTGCCTTCGTGAGAATTATTTTAGTCGCTGCAGCGGAAATTAAATATATTTTCTTGATAGGTATAGAAACAAAGAAAATACATTTATTTAGCACAGGCTAAAAGACACACAATACACCAGATACATACATCAGATAGCAACAAATAAAAATCAAATAGAAAGTGTAAAGTCCGATGTAAGAAATTAGCAGGAAAGTGTGCCTCACGGCTGCACCAAAATATACACTATCTATACAATGTGGAACAGGACGATTGACATTCCTTTAAACCACATAAGGAGTATCATGTTCTTTACCCGTATACAAAAAATCAATCAAATCCAATGAATACTTTAGCCACAGGAAATTATTTTTAATTTTTCAACATGATGCGTAGATCCGAGTCAAATGACAGTACCCAATTCATGTAATGCTAAACAACTCCTTATAATAATATGAATTCGTCAGATTATTAATATCTGTAAAACCCCCTTTATTCCATAAACTACTAGAATCTGAGAAAAGTAAACGTGTTTCTTATTTTCAAAACTTAACCCTGAAAAGCATGTTTCCTCACAAAGCAAATAATCCGTTAAACAACAATTTACTGTTATTAATGCCATCCTAAAGATCCTAAAAAATCTACTCTTTAGAGTAGATTTAGAGAGAGAGAGAGAGAGAGTAGATAGTTATTAAGTTCAAATTATTTATTTATAAGTAATTTGAACTTAATAACAATCTACTTACCCCAAATACCTAATTTCAACGTATTATCACTACACCGGCACACAAACAAAACAAACTTCAAAAATAATGTAACATGTAACCTCCGAACTTCGTCCCGATTGACGAAATTCCACGAACCGACCGAAATGGCGATATTGCTCCATCTCGTTCACGCGCATGCATTTTCCCTCAATAACCCCATCTTTTTCGGCTTATATTGGCGCTCAAAAATTTGTAAGCCACGTGAGCTGAAGTAACGTCATGTCGAGATTTTCTATGGAATATATTCACGACGACAGGCCCGTGCCGGATGGCGCGTATGTGTTCCACGCGCGCCTCAAAGAGATGTCAGCATTAATAGGAAGGGGCCCGCCAGGGCCGAAGCCTGCCGGGGTAGCGGGATCGTCCGAAAGGGTTACCGCTGCCCCGGAACATAAAGGGCTAAGGAAGGAACACGGGTGGGTTTTAGTCAGTAAGAGTCTGACACTCCCTTCCGCTCCACCCAGAGCGGGAGGAGTTATTAGATGATTTCCAATCCACAAAAAAAAAAAAAAGTGTAATAGTAGACACTTCCTGTGACCCAAGGGCTGGCTTTTACCTTGGCCAGAGGATAAGCATTGCCATACAACGTGGTAATGCCGCCAGTCTCTTGGGTACATTACCAGTCGAGAGCGAAGCGAATGAATTTTTTGACGCTATATTTTAGTTTGTGAATAGGTATTAGTTGTTCTTTACGTATTAATGTATTAATTCTGAATAACCATTATGTTTCGTGTAATAGAAAGTGAAGCCTTTGTGGACCAAACCTACCATGAAGTGCAAACAAATATTTAAATACTAATAATCAACAAAGCACTGAAATATGTAAGGTGTATTTAACTTTTTTCAGACCAGCCCTGTGTAGCCAGGTCTTTTAGTGGCAATGGAACAGTGTGTGTTTGCACGGCGGAATACTGTGACACTGTCACGAGGGAAGCGCCGACTAGCAGTCGATATGTTTCCTACGTGTCCTCTGAGGTAAGAAAGAAGCCTCAGTATTGTATAGGATTTCGGTACGATGAGATGCCAGCTTACTTTGGAAATATGTCGGTAGCTTGATTTGTCGCTGTTTTATGTGGTCATCGTTCTCTTCTTTATTTTAAATCAGTTCAAAGGATTTTGATTAATTTTTGGGACCTGCAACACAAACTAAGTGTTAATTTTATTTTTTCAGGGTGGACTTCGGTTTCAAAAATATGCTGGAGGTAAAGCTGTTATTTCCTTATGTATACTTTTTCTAAGTATGTAACCTACTTTAGTAAATTCGGTAATACTAATTTCTTTTCATTATAGATTTTTCATTCATCACCGGTTCTAATGTGCCGACTACTTTGGAATTAGATGTGACAACGAAGTACCAAACAATCGAAGGTTTTGGGGGCGGCGTCACCGACTCGGCCGCAATCATCTGGAAGAACTTAACTGACTCGCGGCTCATGCAGCACTTAGTCAAGTAAGAGAGTGGTAGTAGTAGACCTGACAATACTGAGAAGACTGGCTGTGGCCTTTTCGTTTTTACATTACATATTAAACATAGACTGGATTCTTCTTGCGTAAGAATAAAATTAGGTAAATTTTATTTTTATCCTACGCAACACTACGCTGGTATTCAGCTGCATCCGCTTAGACTGGAAGCGGACCCCAACATAGTTGGGAAACGGCTAAGCAGTTTGACTTTTTGTTAGCAGCTCCTACTGCGGGGACTCGGGTATTCAGTACAATATGCTGCGCGTCCCTATCGGCGGAACTGACTTCTCTACACGCGGCTATGCGTATAACGACCTGCCTGAAGACGACGCCACTTTGAGCAACTTTACTCTAGCTTATGAAGATTATAAGTATAAGGTTGGATATTTTAGATGAATCTCAACACACACCAAACACAACAATATGGCATAAAAATACTATTTCAGAAATTACCGAAATCATTGTAGATTCAAGAAATGCATTTGACATTGGTGGTAAATAAATTATTATACTTACACCAACGTACAGAATTTCCAGTAATATAAGAGATACATTATAAAATATCAGAACATAATCTTCAAAACGTCATCCAAATGTAAAAAAAACAGATTATTAAAAAAAATGCATTATAATACTTGGTATACCACAAGGTACTACTCTTGGCCCTTATTGTTTTTACATGAGTACACAACTGTGCACCGTCAATTGACAATTGACGGTGTGGTAAATTCAATGTAGTCTGTGTAGATAATAGGGACTTTACTGTATTTAAAATTAAGCTTCTTTTTCAGATTCCTATGGCGGCGGCTAGTGCTCCCATACACATCGTGTCAGCGACTTGGTCTCCGCCGATATGGATGAAGACCAATAACGAATACTCGGGACATAGCAGACTTAAGAAGAAGTACCTGCAGACTTACGCCGATTACCATTACAAGTGAGTAGGTTCAAAATGAGTATTATATACCTAAATCAATTTGTTACGGACCACATTTGGCCGTCAAAATCAACCGTATGGGCAATACCGAACACAACAAGGCAACGTCATAGCCACAAAGTTGCGTCGACGCGACAGCACTGTCAGAGCCGGAGTCAATCTGTCTGTATACACTAGACACAACTAGAGCCCATTGGAACTATGTACTAGCAACAATGCAACCACATCGAAATTTTGTAGTTACCACAATGCAACTGTAAGAAGCTGCAGCGACATATACTTATACATGTAACCACTGCTTGCCCACATTTGGCCACTGCGATGTGGTGAAGTTGTGGTACGTGTGATCGGACCCGTAGAATATTTCAGTTACTATTGATTAATAATTGATAACTTATTATTAACTAGAAACTTTTATTTCAGATTTTTAGAAAAGTATGCCGAGGAAGGAATACCGGTGTGGGGAATCAGTACTACCAATGAACCGCTTCACTCTAGCGTTAACTACATCTTAGCTAAAATCAACAACATGGGCTGGACTCTAGATGACTTGGTACAGCTCTTCATCTTGTACAGTATCCTATCCTACTTTCCTACTATCCTACTAATATTATAAATGCGAAAGTTTGTTTGGATGTTTGTTACTCCTTCACGCAAAAACTACTGAACGGATTTCGATGGAACTTCACAGTAATATAGTTTATACACCAGAATAACACATAGGCTACAATTTATACATATATTACCCAAATATAAAGCTTTGAATATCAGAATGGTTACTAGTTATTTAATACGTGTAAAAGTAACTATGAATGTGGCATGTAGGGAAAGGATTTTATGAAATAAAGCACAGAAAGACAAGCTAGACATTTATTTGAATTTAGGCTTGTCAGTAATTAATCAGAAAACTAGTTGTCCGTTCATAATATAAGTAGGTCATCATGGAGAAGAAGGACAAAAAACTTCATGGAAACAGTATCAAAGTATTCTATCAACAAATTTCTTATATTGCCATAAATTATCATTATTTTAAAACAATTAATTATACCTCTTGGACAATGGTCCAAGAGAACTCAGAATAATAGCAACATAATAACAATAGCTAGGAATATTCCATTATACACTTTAAAACATTGCCATTATTGGCCATATTATTACATTTACAAACCCATAGTTATCAGTAAATAATCAAGATAATAATATCAATTAACTTACATGACATCTGGTCGATCTATTCCACATAATAACGTCACTAGTACTAATCAACTGACTGTAGGCCGGAGCTCCGTTCCGGTCGATGTCTCGAACAAGAATGATCCCCGCCATTTTTTTTTTTTTTTTGATAATGGCATCTCGCAGTTCAACCTATGAGGTTGTCGTCTGCTTAACCGGGCTTGCCTGTGGATGTCTCAAAATTAAGGCCTCCAGCCAGGGCTTTTAAAAACTTAAAAACTAAGCGACAAACTTAAAAAAAAAAAACTTAAAAACTAAGGCACCCCCTGTGGGGTACGGGCCTCGGCTTAGGGCGTCGCTGGGGGGGGGCAGCAAGGGACAGGCTGGATCGGAATTATGATCCCCGCCACTGGGAGCTCCCCCTTTTATAGTCGTGAACAGAACAACTTGGACGTTTCTATCTACCGTCATCCAAAATATCAACAACATAAAAGGTGGATATCCGTTTGGAATATTTTCTATGTTTTGCTAATTATTCCTTATTATTATTATGTTCCTTTATTCGTCTAAATACATATAATAGTTATTTGTGCAACAAGAGAGCAAAGTCGTTTTTTGCTGTGAGTGCTGATTTTGAATCCTGAGCAAGCGAAGGATTCAAAGATTGAATCACGAGCGTAGCGAGTGATTCTAAAGTTGAATCCTGAGTGTGGCGAGGGATCCAAAGGCACGAGATGCAAAAAACTTTGCTCTCGTGTAACACACATAACTTTTCACTTCAGCAGCGAGAACACTTTAGGATATAAAATAATAAACAGGAATAGATTGAAATAACTATTTATTGTGAATCAAAATCATTATCATTTAGACATTTTTCTATGTTATGGGCCGTGAAAATTTTGGACTTTTTAGCCTTATGCCCAACTGACATTATTTTTAGAAAAGATAAGAGTTTTGCGTATGTTTCAATATGCACGTTATGTTTTGTTTTTAAATAGCTTTCAACATTGAGTAAATACTCCACATTGTAGATGATCGCCTCGTCTGTGATAAATCTAGAAAATAAGATAGCAACACCGTCTCCGAAAAACTGCTTGCACCCTTTGTAAGTCTCCATTCATTGAAGACATGGTATGCTTTCAGATATTTCTCGCGAGACTTCTCAGGTAGGAAACTTAATTCTGCATTCATAACTTGTTGCTTTAACGTCTAGGCGTGCTCGTTTTGAAAGTATTCCTTATGAGTTGTAACAAATTCAATGTTAGCAGTATAATATTTAAAAACTTAAGGGGTTCCATATTACCTATAGACCTACGACATTATTTAATAAGGAAAAAAAAGACAGCATCTTGAAAATCTTAGCCGAAAAACACAATCCTTGTCAGAATAATAGAAATATAAATACATTAAATAGTTTTTTTTTTCAATAAAAATAGTATTAAACACTCCTTCCTTGTACAAATAATCGATATTTTTTATGTCAATCACTTGTATCTTGTATTTCAATGACAAGATAAAAGACGAGACAAAAAAGGATGTCTGACCGTTGACGTTTGTAAAAATTCTAAATCAATCCCAGTTTTCGTTTTTATTGTTAAATATAATAGAATATTTAAAAGTTTAGAAACACGCACAGGATGTAAAAGCGAGTGTGTGCGAATTTAATCAGTGACACGTAAGTAGATATCGCGTTCTATTCCCAGGCAAGTTCAATGTTATTGCTTTTGGCAACTCACCTCCACATCCAGTTTAGGTCGGTACTTTAGTTTCGTTGAACATTAAACAGTATTTTAGAGTGAAAAAACAGCATAATAATGATTTTAACAGTATGGTTGGTACCATAGGTGCAGACCATCAAACTGTTCAAACTGAACAATTTTTTCCATGGGACCAACATTGAAATCGTGGAAAAATAAATACCTAAGGGATGTTCATTTAGTACCTAATCAGTCGTCATTTCGGTCGAGTAGGTATTGAAGTGGAACTAATGTGTCGTATTTTTTTGATCAGACCTTTCGGTCAGTGGGTCGTCTTAGGGGCGGCAAATTTCTGATACACGCTGTACAGGAGTTTAGTGCTAAGTCATTACAATTAGGCGTTACATGGTGTGTATGCATTAAATTCAGGTTTAACATATTTCTTTCATTCCTCAACTTTTTTCCTGGATTATTAAGTAACATTAAAATAACTCTTTGTTTATGACCTTATGACTATTTTACAATCATGTGCTGATTAAGTCATTATTATTTAAGTCAGCTCTTTCATTAACAACATTGTTATCATAAATAATTTTGTTGTTATTAGGTACTCAACGATAATTTTAGCAAAACTTACAAAGTGTAATATCGAAAACTACTGATAAAATATTTTAATGCGAACAAGAACAGGGGTTTGTTGTTCGACGTTTTATCTCTCCCAGAGTTGTGAATTTAATATAAGTTGATGACTAAGTTAAAGATGTCATGCCCCCTGATAAAGATTAAGTATTAGCACAGAATAACTAATAGTACTATTAGTAAATGATCTTACCTGTTAAAAATCTAATTTACTAGGTAAGAGTAAGATCATCATAACCACTCACATGACTTCCCCCCTGACACCGTGTCACCCAGAACACTTTTCTTCGGCGCGCCACGGGGCTCCTCGCTACTTATACACGTCTCGTACCCAAAATTCTATGGACCGCTGTTAAACTAATGGCTGTTTCTTCATGTTGACAGACCAGGTGGCCTACCATGATCTAATTAAAAACGATTCAAAAACAAGACATTTCAGTTTAGGCTCCAAAACTGCATCGCTTGAGCTGCTCTATGGAATGGACGTCATGGTACCAAACGAGTATGAATGAAACCAAAACTTGCGACTCAGTTTGGGACAATCGCTGTCAGCAGATGGCACGGCCTAAACTGAATCGTTAAACTGACGTCATGGTACGAATTTGAAGAACAGTTCAGTTTAGGTCCTAAAATGGATCGCGTTAAGAGCTTGTGGTAGGGCTCCAGGGTACATTACACAGTTTGTTTCGCGAAAATCTAAAGCGATGTCCCTATTTTTTTATTTATCTAAAAAATAGCCCCATTCATACTGAATCGCATGACATAAATAATACATACCATTGTTCTTCCAAAGTTTTGAAATACGATAACAATAACATCACGCGAATAATTCGCCTTACCTAACTTCGTTCGACACGACAGTGTCTAGACTAGATGAAAAAGTAAGTAGATAATTTAAAATCCTAGTAAACAAAATATTCCAAGTCGTTTTCCTATACGTCCTTTTTACATCGCATTATTAGATGGTTTAATTTGTATCATTCTATCTAATCTTATTGAGCACTAGATCTGCCTCACTATTTTATTTTAATTCAAATCATGTCTACTTGCTTTTTTTTTTTTTTGGATGGGAAATCATCTAATGACTTCCTGCTCTGGGTGGAGCGGAAGGGAGTGTCAGACTCTTACTGACTAAAACCCACCCGTGTTCCTTCCTTAGCCCTTTATGTTCCGGAGCAGCGGTAACCCTTTCGGACGATCCCGCTACCCCGGCAGGCTTCGGCCCTAGCGGGCCCCTTCCTTTGTGCTGACATCTCTTTGAGGCGCGCGTGGAACACATACGCGCCGTCCGACACGGGCCTGGTCCTGATCGGACGGAGAGCTACCTGTCCGCAGGCCCGCGCCTACGGTGGCCGGGAGTCGTCACGCGGCTCCCGACGCCCATAGCGTCTCCCGCGGCGGCTGAGATGTGAGGCTCTCTCCCTGAGCCGTCCCGCCACCTCCTTCGCTAGCATGACTGCTTCGCAGAAGGAGGTGACTGCCTCCCACTCCCTCTCGCTCCGGAATGTCTACTGGCTGATTTTGAAAAAAAAAAAAGCCTGATAATCCATATCTACTTTCTTACGATAATACATGTCTATATTATGTAAACACTCGAACATCTGATTCATTCTGCCTACCCATATTTGTAGGTACTTACTCAATGATCCTGGCGAGTAACTCGAGAGCGGTTGTATGTGTATGTAATCACTGTAATCAGTAACGCGCAGACGTCGCTCAGTCGACATTCAAGTTGTGACCACCTCACAAATAAGATATCGTAGTTTATTTTTTATCAAAGTTTTAGCGTAATAAATAAAAAAATTAATGGAGTGGTCTGTATTATAGCTGTTTTTTCTTCATCATAAAAATGGATGCTTATAAAGTTCGTATTTTGTTTGGGACTGTACTGCTTTGCTTCTTCAGTGGATCGAGTGCCGGTAAGTTTGTTTGTATGAAAAATAATAAACAGCATTTTAGATAGTGGATGTATATTTAGGTACTTCTTTCAGCAGTAAGTACCTATTGACAAACCTATTGAAAAACTTGTTGTGTTTATACATACCAATGTTTTGCAATATTAGTTTAACTTTTTATATTATGGCAAAAATAACTCTATTTATGCTCCCATTAATACGTAGGTATTTAAGTTACTTGATAATGTAATTTATAATCATTAACAATACAATAGTTATGTAGGCGAATGATAAGCCAAAACCGCAGAACTTGTTGTTATTTTATTTAAATCGGAGTCATACGATTCCTAAGAATTACATGGTAGTTGTTTATACGAACAGGAAAGGAGTCATAAATCCTTGCTCACACTGTCCAACTGTCGTTATATGTAGTACTCACTAAGGTCCGCATTACAGAACCTCACTTGAAGCCGGATTTACATTACGAAACTACTAAGTAGTAAGTACCTACTAGTAAGTTTCGTAATGAAATCCGACTTAAGACTCAAGCATTACTTGAAACCCTGGGCTTGAAACCGGTATCAAAAGTACAGGTTCTGTACCGACACTTAACGGTTTTTGCTATTTCGGTACCTGGGTACGGGTTCCAGAATCACTGGAACGAAACCGAAACCCCCCGGAACCCCGGAACGGCCGGGTATCGAACTCCACCTAACAAGTACCGGTACCAAATTCAGGTAGATACCCGGCGCGTACCAAAAATATCATATTTGTACGAGGAACCTCGGGCGGTTGGCTAAAGTAATATTTTTTATGCCTGTTATCTAGTCTTTTTACTTACTATATCTGTTTTCTTACTCTAATTTACGGAAATATTTGTTTGGTACCGGTAAAATACCGATAGTCATTAGAAATACCAATAGTAGGTACAAGTACTACGTCTGGTATCGGTACCAATAGTACAGGTACTATTCTGGTACCAGTATCACACCAAGGCCCGGATCCTACAAATTCCGGTATTTCAAGCCCAGCTTGAAACTAGTTTTAACCTATCAACTGGATTTAAATTATTTATAAAAAATGCTTGAGTCCTAGTGAGGTTTTGTAATACGGACCCAAGTTCACGCTACCGCTGAGTGGAACATAGTAAAAAGCCATTGCATTGGCTTTCATGAGTGGTATTTACCAGTGGCGAAGGTACCATACAACTCGATTCACACCGGCTTCCCTTCGAAAATTCAGAACATAACCACTCTATAGTCAATTTATCATTGAAATTTTCTTTTGTAATTATTTTTTGCTCCGGCTTACCTCTGTCATAAATTCACCCTTCGCCACTGGTATCTACTCATTTAATGAAATGATGAGCCTAACACATAACCGTTTCATTACACATCGAGTTTGAACTCGTATTTTATTTCGATAATCCCAAAAAATAACTAAATACTTAGGCCTGTGTTCACCAGCATTCAAACCGCCGCGCCGGTTAGGTATTTAAACAGTTGGTTTGTAACGTAAAAAATCAAAATATATAACTGATTAAATATGTAAATAGTTGACTTAAATGTTGGTGAACATGAGGTTTAATAAATACAAAATTGGCAACTTAGACTCGGTTCTGAAGTCAAGTTTTTGTAGTTGAAATCAAGTTCTAAATAAATACAAGAACTGCCTCGATGGTTACGCTTGGGCTAAAGTTATAACTCGTGTTCTAATGAGACGTTATTGGTTTCTATAATAAGCTACTTTTTTATGCACACTGCCAAAAGGAGTCTACTTGCTAAAACCCCGGGTGCCGGTCATATTAGCCCGAACTCTGCAAGTCAGACCACTTTTGCTTAAAATGTGCCCGGCTGCTAAACCGGGGTGGGCTGCCGGGCCGGGCTTTGGTGTGCAGTCACCCTTAGAATTCATAATATAATAAGAAGTCAAAACCTCAAAATTAAGAATGAAACCTATAAATTATTTCTTCAGACAAGCCATGTGCGGCGCGGCAGATAGCGAAAAAGTCGGTGGTGTGTGTGTGCAACTCTACATACTGCGACACTATTACTAAGGAAACTCTAACACCCGGCCAGTACGTCGTGTATAAGAGCTCACAGGTAGGATAATTACCATGTCCATTATACAGCTAGCGATAAAACATACATTGCCTGGGATCGTGGCGAGCACAGGGGGGGAGGGGGGGGGGGTTCTGATGGTGGTCTTATAAGAGGACACGGTACCCTTTGTGCTGTTGGTGATAAACAGAAGGCGATTCCTAATTCATAAACTTTCATGTTTCCAGAGTGGACTACGATTCAACAAAACCAAAGCTGACTTGCAAACATTGAACGATTCTAGTGAGTTCTTCTATATATATAAAAGGAGAACTGACTGACTGACATATCAACGCACAGCCCAAACCGCTGGGTCTAGAGATTCCAAATTTGGCACGTAGGTTCCTTATGAGGTCTAGGGGTGCACTAAGAAAGGATTTTTCAAAATTCACACCCTAAGGGGGTGAATGGGGGAGGGTGAAATTTCACGCGGACGAAGTCGCGGGAAGAAGCTAGTATTATTATATATCTATACACTGTAGAAAGTAAATAAAAATAAAAAAGTACATGAATTTTAAAAGCATCATTTATCTTTATTGGGTTTTTTATGAAAAACTTGCCACTCGTTACTAGTAAGTTCGCTACAACGGAGGAGTACACCAAGGTTCACTTCTACGCCCACTTCTGTTCGAAACACTAAAGTGATTGTGAGTAGCGTTTTGCATTTAGCTCGCCTATATTTTGATAATAACATTTGATACATATCCATTTCAGAATCGGGATGTACGTTAGTACTGGATCCGGAGAAGACGTACCAGAAGGTGGAGGGGTTCGGCGGCGCGGTGACCGACGCCGCCGGCATCAACTGGAAGAACCTATCTGACCCGCTGCAGAAGTCCTTGATTGAGTTATTACTTTTTTATTTACTACCTATTCCTCATGAGCTGCAGGTCCATTTGCCCATAGGTTAGCAAAGGACTTAAATGATAAGAGGCCACCGTTTAATGAACTTATAGCTCGTTCCAAATCTCCAGATAACGTCTGTTACAAGTTAGACACCTGTCTGACGGACAATTCCACACGAATTCTGTTTCTAACGAAATTCAGATCGAGGGTCTAGACATGACATTCTATCAGCGATAACGATGCGATGATGGCAAATTCAAAAATGTATGACGTAAGCCACCTGTCAGCTTATGTCAATCTGTTGAAAGTCGTTGTAGAAATACCATACGCTTTGAAAGCGTCCACTTGTCTAGGTCCTCAGGTTAAGTCTTTGAATAAATGTTTTTTTACCGGCCACTCATATTGGCTTTCCTGCATATTTCTTTACTCTAACTTGTGTTAATTGGCATCCACAGCTCATATTTCAGCGACAATGGGCTGCAGTACAACATGATCCGCGTCCCTATCGGCGGCACCGACTTCTCCACACACCCCTACGCATACAACGAACTCCCTGTGAATGACGCCCAGCTCAGCAACTACTCGCTTGCTTACGAAGATTTTCATTATAAGGTGAATAACCTAATATTCACTTATTTACCTACTAACCAATCCAGCTGTGTCATGCGTCATACGCAAATATTTGGCGGAGTGGAACAAATATTTGCCAAGCTAAAACATAGCGCGGGACCAGAGGCGCTAAGCGGGCGTGTGGGCCACACTTTATTTACCAAGTTATCTTTTTAACACAAACTAAGCTCTAACACGCAGAGCACCCTGCTCTCCATTCTTCAACCGCGAAAAATGCATGATAAATTGCAGATTTACATTGTCATGAAAGTCACCTTTTGAGCGGTACCGGTTTCAAACCTCTTACTGGCGTTATACTTTTGTTCTGCAGATCCCGATGATCAAGTCAGCCATGCAAACTTCGAGTATCCCAATACACGTGGTAGCGACGACATGGTCACCGCCTCCGTGGATGAAGACCAACAACGCTTTCACGGGCCGCAGCCGACTGAAGAAGGAGTACTACCAGACATACGCCGACTACCATCTCAAGTAAAAAATGTGTATAGAAATCATTGGAAACCTTCCAGCACGCGGGGCATTACCACCGCGCACCGTAGAAACGAAGGATCAAATGACAGATTGTAGAAAGATTTCTACGGCGCGATGTCAAAAATGAAGAAAATATTTGTTGTGCTTTGTCTTCGGAGGATAGAAATAGAAGTGCTCATATTACGCTTGCAGGGTGCGACAGTACTTCTCTTCTCATGAAATTTGAAAAAAAAATACTATGGCACCAACTCTGCATCCTAATTTCGTAATACACTCACAATCCGTTTCATTTTGACAACTCAACAATTTCCTTGCGCTGTCGAACGGATTTTTCAAATGATAAACATAATATGAAGAAATGGGTTGTTGTATTATCAAAATAAAAGAAATCATGTGTGTGTGAATCACTGGGGCGCTAAAATATTGTTTTCTTCTACAGGTTTATAGAACAGTATAAGGCTGTAGGCATCCCAATATGGGCCATCACCACTACTAACGAGCCTACTAGCGGTCTGGTAGGATTTATTAATACCATCAACAGTCTTGGATGGACTGCAGGGAGCATGGTATGATGTTTTCATCCTTATTTATTAGGCGCAGTACATATTTTCTTTGTTGTAAAGGACTTATACCTAATACAAATTTCAGGGCAATTGGATAGTAAACAATTTGGGACCTACAATAAGAAATTCGACGTTTAAGGATATTAAAATAATAACAGGAGACGATCAGAGACTTACATTACCCTACTGGGCGAATTTGGTGAGACACATTCAAATGTATTTTAACAACAGCCGGAATTAGAAAACGATGAAGCGTATAGTCGCAAATGTATTCAAACTAACCGAGTTTTGTTATTTAATACAGCTGATAGCAGAGCATCCCAAAGTTCTGGACTACATAGACGGCATAGGAGTGCACTATTACACAGACTTTATAACCCCTGCGGCAGTTTTGTCTCAGGTGGCCAAGTCATACCCAGATAAGTTTTTCATCGCTACTGAGGCTTGTGAAGGTACCTAGTTTTTATTTTAATGGCTAATGACCCACCTGCTACCTGTAAGTGGCCAGTTGGTCGCCGACAGGATTATAGTTTGGGCGGGCAAGCCCCGCCCAAAAAAGACCCAGCTGTGTGTAGGGTTTGCCAAGATAAACACTAAAATACTAAGAGTATTCTCTATTCTATTTTTAATAAATGGCAAGCAAAGCCGATGTCGACTATTCTGCCAATGTCTAAAGTGAGCCAAGAACAAGTGTGCATGAGAAAAAAAAAAAAAATTTAGACGAATAAAATTATTTCATTGATCCAGTTGATACAATTTAGATCTTGCTGGATTAGTAAAGAGTATTCTCAGATAGCATTTTGCAAATTCTTCAATGACTTCTATAGGTTGTAAGCTGGCAGATATATCTCAGTGTCACTTATTGTAAGTGTAACTTATTTCAGTCCAATCCAAGTTTATTAAATTAATTTCTTTTCTTTTCTCTATTTAGATAGAAGAATTTTAAGAGTACATGCAACAGGCAGGTACGATAGAATTTGAATAAGAATTCTGTCTTGTCGCGATCTCAGTCACTCATTTGTTTCGACATCATAACTCATAATTAACTCATAACGTTTATTTTCACATTCTAGGCACAATGCTGTTTGAGAAGCATCATGTTGACATAGGCTCGTGGATAAGAGCTAAGAAATATCTTATTGACATTATAGACGTAAGTATTTTACACCTGCTTTTTTTCTTGGTATTCTTCAGCTCTTTCACTCTTGCCGGCTCGAAGTAAGCATAGCTTAGTAAAAATACCAGCCAATCAGTAAGATGGCAACAACGGGACTGATTGAACAGGATTCACCTGACGTATGTGTCACAACTGACCACCCGAAGGCTCTTTTTTTAAATGGGCTCTTTTGACATAGCTCTTCATAACAAGACATTTTTTATTATTTTATTTTTAATGCTTAAACTGTTGTTGTAGGACTTCAACCATGGTGTTGTAGGGTGGATAGACTGGAATATGTGTTTAAACGTTAAAGGAGGCCCGACCTACATAAACAACTTTGCAGACTCTCCCATTATTGTAATTCCTGAAAAGAACGCGTTCATCAAACAGCCAATGTTCTACGCTATGGGACATTTCTCAAAGTTCGTGCCTCGAGAGTCACGCAGGATTGATGTCACACACAAGTTTACCTGTAGACAGTCTGTATGGAACGTCGCTTTTCTTACACCCAGCAACACTACTGTAGTTGTGCTGTATAATGAGTGAGTACTATTATTTTTTTTTTCTAAAAGTCGCGCCTGGTATAGCAACGTTTGAAGACTTGTAAGACGATATGGTATTTGAAGATATGTCGGGCGCCGGGGCTATACCAAGATAATACCAAATATTTTTGCGTATGCTGTAACTGGTAACGAAGCAACTTTTTTTTTTTGGGTTGTAAATCATCAAATTTCTTCTCCCGCTCTGGGCGGAGCGGGAGGGCATGTCAGACTTTTACTGACTAAAACCCACCCGTGGTCCATCCGTTGCCTGAGTCAGGGGCCACGGTAACTCTTTCGAACAACCTGCGACCCTGGCAGAAGCACCTTACTGCTCAATTGGCCGGGGCAATCTGCCTTGGCAGTAAAATGTAATAGTGAATAGTAGTGTACCTACCAGTTTGATCGGACTTAATCAAACAGAGAATCGGCCTATGGGCCAAAGAATTTGCCTTTTTGCCCTCGCACATTGCTTGTCCCTTGCCAGTCTCATACCCTTGGGTAGTTACGTCAGAGCCTTCTAATTACTGCAACACGTTGGTTGAGAGACTCCTCATATCAAAATTCGTGACATTATTTGTTCATTGAAACTGTTTTTTAGTAACTTATTGTTTTTTTCCACAGTCATAATAAAGCAACCAAAGTGAGCATACAGTTAGGAAGTGAGCAAGCTGTGGTCCAGATGGAAGCCAACTCAGTAGCCACTGTCGAGATAATGACTACTGCTAACTAGCATAAATTGTACAAAATTAAATGTTCGATGATATAATACAGTTGCAACAAATATTATAGTGTCGTCATGCTCATAAACATGTTATGTAATGTCAGCAAGATACATATTTGTAAGAAAAATGTACTGTGTTTTCATTCTAAAATTAAATAACTTCTAAATCATTGTTTTATTTATATTGTATTTGTTCAGAAACTTGGTGTTTTAATTGTTATTTAAGAATACACTAAATATAAACTTGCATTCTTTGTTTAATTTTTAGGGCTAATAAACTAATTTGATCTATAGCAGTTTAGTGCTAATTAAAATTACAAGTAGGCATTGCCTAAAATATTTATCTGTATCCTCATATTTTTACATATATATTAACTTTAAAACCACTCTTTGTTTATGACTATTTAATAATTAACTGTTTATTAGGTCAACTCTTTCATAAACAAAGTTTTTAGACAAAGAATTTTGTTTTTGTTATTAACGATAATTTTAGCAAATAATACCAGGACAAAATAGTAGGACCACGAGAAAATACCCACCAAAACTACTGATAAAAATAAAATGAATGCAAACAAGCTTCTGTTGTTTTGAAGACTTACTTCTCTAAGAGTTGTGGGTTTCATATTCAAGGTATGTATGTGTCTGTCCCCTGATAAAAAATCACAGAAATGTAAATGTTAAATAGGTCCAATCATAATAATTTTAGGGGTAAAGTCTACAAAATTCGTTTGTCGATGATAACGTTGGAAAACAAGATATTCTTGGTAACTTTCCTTTCCATCCTTTTTATTTTCATATAATTTCTCTAAACTCGAGAGTGGTGGTCGTAATCAGTAATGCGTAGACGTCGCTCAGTCGACATTCAAGTTGTGACCAAAATTCACATAATTTATGCAAGTAAATAAAATATCTTACAATTTTGATCAAAGTTTTATCGCAATAAGATTTGCAATGGAGCGGACACTATATACCTAGTCAACGACTTCAGTTTTCATAAATAATTAAAAATGGACACTTATAAAGTTTTCATTTTGTTTGGGACTCCGCTATTCTTTTTCAGTGAATTGAATTGAAGTAAGTTGGTTTGATTGATAAATACATAAACAACATTTTAGTTAGTAGGTGTAGGTAAATGTGTAAGTATATCTAATTCCTACACCAGTATTGACAGACTTGTTGACTTTTATAACTTCAGTTTTGCAATAGGTAGGTATAAGTAGTTACCTACTTCTTGTACAGGTTGGCCGACTCGAATGTATACAACTTTTTTGGCTACCATTTTGATTTGGCGCCAACGGTAGATTCTATCATAATTATAATTATCTATTTATTTAAAATGTGGCAAATTCCTTATGCATTATTTATAAGACCATGACTACCGCATTGACATCAGTAGGTAATTTTATCCTAAAGTTCCTAGACTGATTGAAAAACTACCCTATTCTTTTCAACAAATCTAGGTATACTAATCCCATTTGATCACAGAGGATTTGTAAATAAACAACATTTTTTCACTTTTGTGGAGAGATCTTTTTTGCTATATATGCATTATTTAACATATTTTAAGATCATCGAAGTATAAATCTTGTATCAGGTATTAGTTTTCCGAACTATATTTCGCCGATTTACAAAATAACTTTTTGCTATTGGCCGAAGCCTCTTTTGAAATTTTTTAATTTGCCAAATGATTTATTTGCCATTTTTCACCACACCGAAGCAACATTTTACGAAATATTATTTGGTCACAAATATATAGAAAATAGTGTCATAAAAAGTCAATATTTTTCGCTACATTTAGTGACAGAAACGAATCGCTGCAAAACCGACTTCACGCAGTCTTTTCTGCCCTACCTCTAGAGTGTAATTTAAGCCCGCGTAGGCGTGGAGGGGTGGGGCGGCCCGCGAGCTGAGGAGCTGGTGGTTTGAAGGCCCGCCGCGGTGGTGAGCTTTAAAACCATCTGCGACGATAAGCTCGCGTGGGGCCGCCCAAACAACGCAGTGCCGGAGCCCTGACAGAAACAATGCTTGCTGCATGTTGCATGCCTGCTTGCATGTTGCATGCTTGTTTGCACGCTGCATGCTTGTTTGCATGCTGCCATATGTCTGCTTGCATGCTGTATGCCTGCTTGCATGCTGTATGCCTGCTTGCATGCGGCATGCCTGCTTTTACTTTAATAATAAATAATAAAATTAAAATAAAATAAATATTTAAGGGGGGCTCCCATACAACAGACGTGATTTTTTTTGCCGTTTTTTGTTCCTTGTGGTACGGAACCCTTCGTTTGCGAGTCCGACTCGCAGTTGGCCGGTTTTTACATTCTAGGCACAATGTTGTTTGAGCAAAACCGTGTGGACATAGGCTTGTGGTTAAGAGCTAAGAACTACCTCATTGACATTATAGACGTAAGCATTTCCACTTGCTTTTTTTCTGATAATATTCTTCGGCTTTTACTCTTCGACTCGAACAAAGCATCATCATCATCTGCGTAGCCCTTTTTCAACTACGTTGGGGTCGGCTTCCAGAACATTAAGAACATAGGCAGACATGGGGACTACCGACAGAAGTAAAAACTTAAAACTATGAAATGACTGAGGGTTTTATAACACGCCTAAAAAGTTTTTACTTCAAAAGTTACACAGCACATGTTATATGGGACGATCCTACTGCCACCAACCGGGCATAAATCTAGTCTCCAGGCTGCCTCTGAGAAACTGATGGAAAACCTAATAACATTTTACCCGACCTAGGATCGAATCCAGGACCCAGGGCCTGATTAACCCTTAGGCTAATTAGGCTGCAGCCTAGGGCGCGAGGATCGGAGGGGCGCGCTGAAATCGTGTCTTCGCATGCACTAATGTAGCATCATTGCATCTACCCTACATATTTCAACTAGACCGAGACAAAACACTAAAACTAAATGCGCTTGAGAGTCCCTAATTTTAACAATAACTTTTGAAATTTTTAAAAAGCGCGTAAACAAAACAAACACTGACTTGTTACTAGAATCGGTCAAACCAAACAAAGTTTGGTTTCTTATGGAAACTGCATGACCTAGACGACAGTGAATTTATTAGAAGCAAAGCAAAGGAGTTAAAATAACTATGTATATGCCACTGATTTAGAAGAAACCTTTGCAGAAGAATGCGTCCATTTGGCGCAGTTTTTAAAATCTGACACGAGGCCGAGCATTCTATTTCTGCCAGAACCCCAAAGGGTTTGTTTCAGTTAATAAAAAGTTTTAATATTTCATGCATGTTCCCGAATGTGGAGATAATATTAAGAATTTTTTTGACAATGAGTGTTACCAACTGCAGCGGTGAAAGGTCTTTTTCAGTACATTAAAAGAGTAAAAAATTACTTGCGCTCCACCTCCGCCAGCAAAAACTTGCAGCGCTCTTGCTAATGTACAGACGCCAGCCAGCACATCAAGCTACCCGAAAATGTCAAATTTTCCTAATCAACTTTGTATCTTATGTATTTAGGGATAAAGTTGAAAATCTATTAAAGAAATTTGACAGATTGTAGTAGCTTGATGTGCTGGTTTCTGTACATACTTAGAAAGTGATTTTTTACAAACTAAGTATTTGAAAAAATTGTGGAAAGATTTGCAAACGCTAAAGCACGAAAAAGGACTTTTGTATAATCTAATAATAATTACTTAATTACTATAATTTTCAAATAAATCATTAATCAGTTGCAAAAATGTTTCACTAATATGATGCCTCTCTTTTTTTTTAACAATAACAGAAGTGTAAGTGGCTAAATAATAACAGCCGCACAGGTCGATCGATCAGGTTAAGCTACGCTTGCCGCGGTTGGTCTGTGGATGGGTGACCATCTTTACATACTGAGACCCCTCCGTGCCTCGGAAAGCACTGTCCCGGTGTTGGTCCCGGCTGTCATTCGTGGATCTTTGACAGTCGTTACGGGTAGTCAGAAGCCCGAAAGTCTGACAACCAGTCTTACCAAGGGGTATCGTATTACCCAGTAACTGGGTTGTGGAGGTCAGATCGGCAGTCGCTCCATGTAAAATACTGGTATTCAGCTGCATCCGGTTAGACTGGAAGCCGACCCCAACATAGTTGGGAAAAGGCTAAGCAGATGATGAACAGAAGTGTAAATATTTAAAAAATACACAAGTCGAAGCAACTTCACACACTAGATGACCACGCTCATGGTCAATGCCAATGGCAACTAATTTGTCTATAGAAACTAAGCCCATACAAGTCATGCGGCCAAACACGACATGGATTTGGTTTTCTACTTGGTAGCCTGCAGTCACTTGTCATGATTTTGGTGTACCTACCTATAATGCCTGAGGTACTTTGCCTTTATGTACGGTCAGCTTAAAAATGGTTTGCCACCCTAAGGTTGAATGTCATGCAGATTAAAGGACATCGTTAGTTTCGCTTGCAGATCGATCTGTAAACTTTTATAGGTAGTATGAACCATGTTAAAATTTTCACACTTAGTAGTGTGAATTTTTTTTTTTTTTTTTTTTTTTTTTTTTTTTTTTTTTTTTTTGTAGTGTGTGTTAAGTTTACTCTACTCACTTACTACTTTTTAGTCCGTAACACACCTGGCGGGGGCGCGTCCTCATAATTAGCCTATGGCGGTCAGAACTCTTGATCAGCCGCTGCCAGGACCTCATGCTCAGCAGTAACGTTTGAGACCACTAGATTAACGTGGAGATGTACAGACGCCAGTCACCCATGGTGACCCCCCCCCCCCCCCCCCTCCCCCAAATATGGGGCTGCGACTGCGCCTGCGGGTAATAGTCCGGTTCAAACGTTCAACAGCAGCAACAGTTTAAATGCTGTAACAGCAGTTTGCACAAATTCCCTACTTAAAATAAGACACATACGACACGCCTGTATTCCCTGAAGGGTTTTGCAGAGGTGTACCTACCTTTAAAGTTGATAAGCATGGAGCACATCTTGTTGGCTATTTCTTTTTTTCTAAAAAAGAAGGATTCTCCGGAAGGGAACAATGTTGCCTGCATTCGGACTTTACCTCCATATCAGCATGTCGATTCTGTAAAAATCTCACCGTGAAAACTTGCGTGGAGTGAGCTGTCAGTGTCATCCCACTGATGCTAGGGATTGACCAAGCAAACATTTATAATCATAATCGAGATTTTAATCATATTTTTTATGTTAATTCTATTGAAAATTTTATATAATTTCAAAGCTAGTATTTTAGTGATCAAAACATTAATATTTTGTGGGGTTTTAAAATTAAATAGCAAAACAGAATCTTAGTCAGAAACTCAATGTTGTTTTTTTATATATTTTTTTCCCTAGACTAGTCCTTATAATTATGGCCTGAGGCGCGAGCGCGTCACGCACGAACAGTAAATAAAATAAAACATTCACGTTTAAGACAGCTAGACTACTGAAAATACGCATCGACATTATTTGTTTGTTATTATGAGCGATTGTAGATCAAGTCTAGAAAAGACTGCGACGATGTTCAGCGTTGGTAACCCAATCTATTCTATTAGAAGAGATAATTGTGTTAAGTTATCGAGTGCTAACGGCGTGGCTGGCTGACGGACCATAGAATTTAATCCCACATAGTTTGAGTGGCGCGATCACTTTACCCGATTCACGACATTAAATGTCGGGTTATGGGTTTACTTTTTGGGGTCACATAGAAAATTTAAAAAAGCTTTGCTTACTGTAGGTATCGTGTGATATATCAAATGAAAAGGCTTGTCGTGAGGGTCATAAATATATTTTTATAATAACAAAAAAAAGTTAAGCAAATCTCTATTGAGAGATTTGCTTAACTTTTTTATGACCAAATGTAAGTGTGTACCTACGCAGTACGAGTATATTGATACTGCGTAGGTACATACCTACTTACATTTGGTCATAGGTAGTCAAAACATGTTCGGGATGTTGTATTCAATTTAAAGTTGGTATTTTTTAAAAGTTATGCTTAAAACAGTTGTTATAAAAATAAGATTTTTGGCATTTTCAATCTCAAGTAGCAGCCAAGGGGTTAATTGCAGACTTTCGCTGTAATAGTAAGAAATGCTCAAGATGTTATTCCCCATAAGAAAACAGTACTTTTCTTTTCTGGTCGGCACTTTAATTTATGGGTACCTACGTTATGAACTTATGAATGATGAGTTTATGAAATACAAACATATTTGCAGTTGATCAAATTAATTATGTGCATTTTGCATGCGTAAATATTCAACCCAACTACGGAACCTTTCAATGTGCCGACTGTGCGAGGTCCGATATAAACATGGTCAGTTTTTTAAATTTCTTTGGTAACCTACCACAAAAAAAAACAATTTATTACTCAAGTAAACTAATAGAAACAAAAACTAACAAGCTCATACAACTAACAAAACATATTGAAATGTAAAGTGATTGCGGAATACCCAATTTATACAATTAATAATCATCATTCCCTATCTTTTGCTAAGCCTACCTAAAAAAATGTATACTGGGCATTCTGTAGCAAACTATTAGAAAGTATCAAAAATAAATAATTGTACAATAAATAAAAAAAAATTAAGCGGCGAGCGCATTCCGAAGATAAATATTCAAATATAGAAACAATTCGGCGCGAAGTTCAATAAATGACTATGGTCAAAGGTCCTCCTCAGGTATTGACTCAGTTTCAATATAATGTCCAAAAAACTATTAAAATTACATTAAAAAGCATAAGTCATTATTATTAACAATGCTTATTGTTTTTAATGTTTAAAATAATTTTATTTCAATTTCCGAGTATCGATTTCCGATATTCGACATGTTAATTACCCGAGTCAATCGAAATAAAAAAAAAATCGTTTAGCATTATCGCTTTCGCACATCATTACGATAAAAAAAAAACAATAATGGACGGCGATTTTGAACACAAATTGAGTAGTGGTAATGAATAATAAGTGTTATTGGACCTGTGTTTTAATATTACGTTAAGATTTGGGCATTTTCGTGTCGTTCATAATATTTTCAATAATATTTGTCTCATTTTAAATCTTATCTACATGTGTGTGTGTGAAATTTGTGAAAAGTAAAAATGTAAACACGCACGATTGGCGCGAAACTTCGACATTAGATATCAAAAAAATTCATTACCACTACTTATTTAACTTGGACAATGGATGAATTCGTCAAATAAAATTAAATGATGTATTATTCACTCCCCATGTAGTGGAGTTTGAATGTTCGAAGTCCCCAAATTTTATGTTTTTTAGCCTCGACCTGTTAGATGATTTGCGTCTAACGCGCATGCGCGGCGTGACTCACGGCGTGAGTCTCACGCCGCGCATGCGCGTGAATTCTGGCTCGTTCCGAATTAAGCCATCATCACCGACAGCGCTCACTTGGATATTAAAAAAAATTAGTTTGATACCTAACGCGCATGCGCGGCGGGAGTTATGGCTCGGCACAGCGCTCACATAAGTAATTAGCGTTCCGATTTAGATAAATCACTATTATGGCAGCTAAACTATATTCACTTGAATAGGTACTAATGGTTGGATGGTTGGATTATAGTATTTATTTGTGTATGCACCACGAATTTCTTCATCTTTGTTAAGGTGGCGACTGTACTGGCGGAAGCACGATTTAAAAAATGCCACGTTAGTTTAAAGGCAATATATTATGATGCGACACAAAACAAAACAGCACAACAGGCTGTCATTCATTTGTGACAGCGCCCGCGGTGATAATTATTAATTTAAGGCATGGTCGCCGTTATCGGAAGATGGCGCATGCCATGACGTCATCTATGTCGACTTACGGGACATCGTTATCGCGCTCACGCTAATTCGGAAAAAGGGCCCTAATTCAATATGACCCACTTAATGATTCTTTACTTCGAAACCACATCAATTCCTTACCTATGTAATCACGACATATCTGCTATTTACGTATTCTCTATGACACAATTTAATGAACGAAACCGGTTTGAACTGTCAAAATACCACGTTTGACAACCGTACGGCGTGGTAAGATTATGCGGGGAATAATAGGTAATTTATACCATACAGAATAATTGAGGTCAAAGTGTAAGCAAGCTGTAAACGATTACAGTGCAATTCGGAATGTAGTAATTCTTGGAAGTGAATTACGAGTTCACTTCCAAGAATCTCGTAACCCATAGCAACATCACTTCGGCGTAGGGTTGCCACCAACCACTTCTTCATTTAAGAGTTACTAGCATAAAAAATACGGGTCTTAGTTATTTTTACGGGAGACACTGATTGCGAGCTGAGCGAGTGTCGATTGAACCGTTGAATTTTGTAATATTATTTGATTAATGTTCTTTTAATAGTGGCATCGGCGAGTTACCTAAGTAGGTATCTATTTACAATAATATATTTGCACGCGTAGAGGGGTCTGTGGCTAAATAATAACAGCCGCACAGATCGAACAATCAGGTTAAGCTACGCTTGCCGCGGTTGGTCTGAGGATGGGTGACCATCTTTACATACTGAGACCCCTCCGTGCCTCGGAAAGCACGTTAAGCCGTTGGTCCCGGCTGTCATTCGTGGATCTTTGACAGTCGTTACGGGTAGTCAGAAGCCCGAAAGTCTGACAACCAGTCTTACCAAGGGGTATCGTATTACCCAGTAACTGGGTTGTGGAGGTCAGATAGGCAGTCGCTCCATGTAAAATACTGGTATTCAGCTGCATCCGGTTAGACTGGAAGCCGACCCCAACATTGTTGGGACGCCTTACAAGTTAAATAAGTAAGAACAAATCTCCAATGTGGTAATGACAGTGACTAACGCGCAAGCGCAGCGTGATCTTATCACTTCACCCCCGATTCACGCCATTAAATGTCATGGGTCGCGTGAAGTGATCACTTCACCTGATTCACGCCATTAAATGTCATGGGTCGCGTGAAGTGATCACGCCGCGCTTGCGCGTTAGTCACTGTCATTATCACATTGGAGATTTGTTCTTACTTATTTAACTTGTAAGGCGTCCCAACAATGTTGGGGTCGGCTTCCAGTCTAACTAGTAACTAGTTCTAGTGAAGTGATCACGCCACACAAAGTGGGGTTAAAGTCTAACCATGGTCCGTCACGCATCAGCAAGGCACACCGTTAGCACTCGGTGACTTGACACACTAGGCTATCTCTTCTAATTGAATAGATTAGCGTTGTTAGTCTTTACTAGACTCGATCTAAAATCGCTCATACTAACAAACAATGTCGATGCGTATTTTCATTAGTCTAGCTGTCTTAAACGTGAATCCATTTTCGTAATTTTTTAGTTTGGTACTATGTTGTTATTAAAAAAAAATCATATTTTATTTTGGTCTATTGCTGATAAGTGTAACTATCATAGGAGTGGGAGAATCGTAGCGGTGGTTGGCTTTTTCTACTTTACCTAACTGATTTATAAATGAAACTTGAACCTTAAAAGTCTTATACTGAAAAAATACGTTTTTGGACTTAACAGGTTTCTCCCAGACACCACAGATTTTATTTACTGTTAGTGCGTGACGCGCTCACGCCTCAGGCTATATTGACTAGTCAGTCTAGGAAAAAAATTAAAAAAAAAAAAAACATTAAGTTTCTGTGCTGCTATTTTATTTAAAACCCCCATGAAATAATAGTGTTTTGACAACTAAAATACTAGCTTTGAAATTATATAAAATTTTCAATAGAATTAACATAAAATATATTATTAAAATCTCGATTATGATTATAAATGTTTGCTTGGTCAATCCCTAGTATCAGGTGGAATGACACTGACAGCTCACTCCACGCTCACTTCGCCTAAGTTTTCACGGCGAGATGGTTACAGAATCGCAGTGCTTAGACATTATCAGTTGTTACTGAAACGCCATTTTTAGATGTTAATTAATTTGGATTGTAAGTGACAGTGCTGTTGCTGTGCTTATTCTAAGTATATAAATAAACCTGAGGGTTTTTGGTATGAAAATACGCGAGTATTATGAAAAACAAAATCAAGGCCATTAAATCGTGTCCAATTATAGCCGTTGATCTACGTTGTGTACCTACTAAGTAGTACTCGTATCAGCGTTGCCAGAATGTTACTTTTGTAACATTTTACGTTACTTTTGGCCCTGTTATGTTACTTCCATGTTACACGACGCAAGATGTTACTTTTACGTTACATTTCGTAATTGAAAAATATTATTATATTATCAAACATCTCCTAAACAATAACAGACTTAGGGTCAGTACACACCGCGACGCGACGCGGCGCGCAGTTTTCAAGATAGCAATACAATTATAGACTTTATCTATTACACAAAAAGGTTCACAATTCAGGTGGTGTCTACTACGTCGAGGTACACCGCGCGGCCCACCTCACTGAATTGTGTACCTTTTTGTGTAGTAGATAAGGTCTATAATTGTATTGTTATCTTAAAAATTGCGCGCCGCGTTGCGTCGCGCTGTGAACTGACCCATAATGTTGGCAAACCGCGGGGCAATTGCGTAATACATTATCAATCGGAATCGGTTTCATTTTGACAGTTCAACAACATTCATTGCGTTATTTACGTGTTGAGCAGACAAATTTTTCGAACTTATGAAGCAATGGATCAGCAATTTGCTTCAAAATGATTCCGATTCCGATTGATAGTGTGTTACGCAATTAGGGTGCTGATCAAATGAAAATATCTCAACATGCACACGGCGACACATCGAGCTATACATTTCTAGTTAACAAAACTCGCATTGTATAGGTTTTTCGTATGTACAGACGCCAGCACATCAACCTACACCTAACTGTCAAATTTTCCCAATCAACATTGAACCTTATGCTTTAGCGATAAAGTTGAAAATCTATTACAGAAATCTGACAGATTGTAGTAGGTTGATGTGCTGGCGTCTGTACAATCAGAAGTTAGCTTTTACTGGTTATGTATAGCTTGATGTGTAGCCATGCGTACCAATGAATTTATCTCTTTCGCCGTTTCGTGCACTTGTAGAACCAGTATATTTGATTAAAAAAGTATATTCTAGGTTCTAGCTTTAAGTTACATTAGAGACAAAGAAATAATTAGATATTTTATTTTAAAACGTATTTTTTCAGCCGTTCCAAAATTTTGGTACTTACAAAGAAGAAAAAACTGTTTTTTGAGCTATTTAAAAAAAAATATTCCCTAAAAAATAAAATGTTACTTTTGTCATCAAAATGTTACTTTTTTACTTATGCTATGTGACTTTTGACAAAAGGGCACTGGCAACACTGACTCGTATGAATGTGACACAGGATGGCGTGCCGGTGACGAGTATGCTGCGTCAATCACAAATCTTGTTCTGGTAATAGGTACTGCGTGATTGTTTAGTGGGGTGACTAACTTTATGTTTGAGGCTACGTCTAAAACAATAGAAGTTAAATATTGTTTGTTACTTTTACCCGAGCTTAGTTCCAGCGACGAACTGTGAGAAAAGGAGGAACATTTTATAAAAAGAGGCTCAATTAGGTTCTTCAGAAAAGTGTGCATCATTAGAAGCGCAAAAAGTTTTTAGAGGTTAATTTATTTTAAAAAGTGTCTACAATTACATGGATAACAATAAGTTTTAAAGGATTAGTTTAATATTTGCCAATATAAACTACTGTATCCGCGACTTCGTCCGCTAAATAAAAATATATTCTATGGTAGGTACTCGGCAATAGCGTAGCATTCCATCAGTGAAATAATTTTTGTAATCGGATCAGTGCTTTTAGAGATTATCTTTTACAAACATATACTTAAAAAAAACAGTTTTACCTCTTCATACCTAACTTCGTACGCGGCTGCGCCCGCATGGATGACGGGAATTAAGTATTCTGCGGAAACGTGCAACCGGGACAACAAATACCCTATGTCCGTCCCCAGGATGCCATCCATCTCCTTATCAAATTTTATCTAAATCCTTTCAGTGGTTTAGGCGTGAGAAGGTACCATACAGACAGAGTTACTTTAGAATTTATAATATTAAAGTCAACGTATAGATATTAGATTATTAATAAATAATAAATAAATTTAAATAAATTTATTGAACCAATGTTACAAATCAATGTTACAAATATTACCTTATAATTAACTTAACTTAACGTCGATTTGTAGCTGTTAGCGATCATCATTTGGATCTTTACGGTGGTCCCCAAACTAGGCGGCGCCTGTATCTTGGGGACCTGAGTTGTGATTTTGTGATACATAATGCTATTTACCACAGCGGTGTATGTAAGAGTGGGTAGGTAATTGCAAAAGATTATATTAAACTAAAATAGATATTGAGATCAAATTGAAAGTAAAACTTAAATAGTAAATTATTAAAAACAGAAATAGAGCTTAAATTGCACTGCACAAAGCCTAAAACTAAAAATATTAAATAATTAAAATGAAAAATTAAACAATCAAAATTAAACATTCAAAATTAAAATGCTACACAATGAAAAATTAAGTGTTAGATAATCAAGAATAGGGTGTGGGTGTGTTAGTGTGTGCGCGTGTGGTGTATAGGTGTATTAGTGTGTGCGTGTGAGTTGTGTAGGTGTCGGTGTCTGTGGTGGGAGTAGGATTCCGAGTGTGAGTTGAGTGATGTGAGAATGTTTTCCGATTCATCGTATGAAAGACCTAATAGCCATTGTTTGACAACAGTTTTGCATGTGTGGAAGGAGAGTTCTTTTGGGTCACTAGGCAAACTACTGGTGACCTTGTTATACACAAAAGTGTGTAGATAGGCAGGGCAGCGTCTTGCTAGGAGGGATGTGGTTCGTTGTAGCGGGATGTGAAAGACACGTTTGGAAGTCAATGAGTGGTAGTCAGGTCGGATTTTTAGGGTTTTGTGTATGCGTAGGTATGCATTGAGAATAAATAGTTGGCGGACACGTAGAACTTGAAAGTCTTTGTACAGGGAGTCAGTGGGGTAGAAAAATGGTTTTTTTAAGAGGACTTTTATAACAGCTCTCTGGGCTCTTTCAAGCTCAATCATTATTGTTTTCCCAGCTCCACCCCAAATAGATACACCATATTGTATAATGGATTGGCATATTGCGAAATAAACCGTACGCAGGATGTCCTTTGGAGTGCGGTCTCTTAATTTCTTTATTATGTGTATAAGTTTCCTTACTCGACCAGAAAGAAATTGAATGTGGGCTTTAAATGATAGATTTTCGTCAATGAGTAGACCTAAATAACGAATGGATTGTGTCCGGTTAATACAATCGCATGAGCAGTCTTCGCGTGATGTGTTCAAATGGTTCTGACATGTGTGGAATTTTAAAGTTAGGTTAGAAGGAGGGCTAGCTAAGTGTGTTTTGGAAAATGTTACGAGTTTAGTTTTCTTTATATTGAGTGTAAGTAAGTTATAGTCCAGTGTTTGCGCTACTGTTGCTAATCCTTCTTCCGCAAGGCGGTAGACCTGTTCCCAGGTGGGTGCGTGGAATATGATGACCGTGTCATCTGCGTAAGATATTAGTTCCGCGTTTGGAAGAGTGAGGTTCAGAATATCATTCATGTAGATTATAAAGAGTGTTGGGCCCAGTAAGCTGCCCTGCGGAACTCCAAAATTGATAGAGAGTTCACCACTTGAGTGTTCACCAGATTTCACATATTGTCGCCGATTGTGGAGGTAGCTGTGAAACCATTTGAGTGGTATTCCCTTTATCCCTGCTGTGTCTAGTTTTTTAAGGAGCAGATCTGTTGAAATTGTGTCGAAAGCTTTAGCTAGGTCTAAGAAGACCGCCATGCAGCGCTCACCCTTTTCTATAGTAGTTGATATGGAGTTTGTTAGCAGCGAAGCCGCGTCTTCAGTTGATTTCCCTTTTCTAAAACCAAATTGTCGCTCTGAAATTAGATGATGTTTTTCGAGAAAATTAACTAGACGGGTGTTAACCACCTTTTCCAGGATTTTAGATAATATGCTAAGTAGTGCAATTGGTCTATAGTTTTCAGGTTTATCCTTGGGACCACTTTTGTGTATTGGGCTTACTGCTGCAACTTTCCACTGTTCAGGAAATACTCCTGTTTCCAGGCTGAGGTTAATCAAGTGGGTTAGAGGTGTTATAATTAGGTTTTGAATTTTCTTTATGAGCCTTACACTGATTTTGTCGGGACCTGGGGAACTATCGTCTTTTAACTGATTAATGAAGTTTGTAATTTCTGTTTCGTCAGTGGGATGTAGAAAGAAGGAGAAAGGTGACGTGTTAGGTGATGAGTACTTGCTGGTGAGGGATGTTTGAGTTTCTGATAGCCTTGTCAGTATGGTAGCAGCCAGGTTTTTGCCTACGGATGTGAAGTACGAGTTGCATTTATTGAGGGACTCGGCAGGGTTGGGAGAGCTTGTCACTAAGTTGCATGTATTGTTCCTTTGGCCGTTAGGGTCGTACATTGATTTGAGAACTTTCCATAGCTTTTGTGAGTTTTTGTTATTCTCCTGTATTTGTCGACTGTCGTATTCAATTCTGAGTTTCCGTAAGAGATTGTTGCAGAAGTTTTTATAACGGTGGTAGATGAGTTTTTTTGTCTCGTTTTCGGGGTCAGATCTTAATGATAGATGTAGCCGATCGCGGTGACTTATACATCTCATAAGTCCTGGTGTGATCCAAGGCTGTATGTTACGTTTGCTTCGGGGAATTTTAACTTTGATTGTGTGTGTTTCTACTAACTTTGCAAGGATTCCGGTGAAAGAGGCAGCGACAGTGGCTACACATTTTTGGTTAAGGGTGTCAGTCCAGTCAATTTTGGCTAGGTCTGTGGCTAAGTCATCCTTGTTTAATTTAAGTACCCAGCGATTTTTGCTGACTCTAGTGTAACTATGTTTGAGAGGGATGTGAGCCATTACTATGTCGTGATCTGTAATAGAACTTTTGCATACTATGCCTTTGGGTTTGGTATTGCTTTTGACAAATATGTGATCAAGACAAGATTTTTGTCTAGTGGGTTTGGTTATAACAGGTAATAGGCCATGAGAAGCCATAAGGCACAGATAATCATGGTGTTTATTATTTGTGGTGCAACATATGTCTATGTTTATGTCTCCGGTGATTATTACAGTTGGATGCAAATTTATCGTTTTAAGAAAAGTGTCTAGTCCAGCAATAAAGTTTGTGAGAGTGGTAAAAGATGGTGATCGATATAGCCCCAGTATGGCTACTTTTTTGTTCAGAATTAAGAGAAGGCTATCTGTATCCTGTATTGTAGGTTCGATTAAAGTAACGTCGTGGTTAATTTTGGTGTATATGACTATACCACCATTTTTGTTGTTTTGCGACTTTGTTCGAAATACATTATAACCAGGTAGATTTTCCAGAATCGAGCCTTCACTTAGCCAGCATTCAGTGAGTACGATAGCGTCTATGTCCGCATCAAGTTGATTTAATGCTACTGAGAAGTCGTCAAAATTACGTTGATAGCTTCTAATATTAAAAGTAAGTAGTTTAAAGCTAGACTCGGAATCATTTATATGTTTTCTGCATTCGTCTAAGTTTTCGAAGTCGTGACAATCTAATGATTTCCTCTATATTTTGTATAATATCAAATAACGCCATAGATATGGTAATAACAATTGAGAAAGCCTGAAGTAGGCCTGGACATAGAGGTTTTAGTCACGGCGACGTTACGGTGTACGAATGTATGCAGGCAGACACATTTGGGTGAGATTTTGGAAGTGTGCGTATGATGGGTATGTATTATATGTATGTTGTTGTGTTCGTGTGTATTTAGTGTGTGTTGTGCGACTGTATGTGTAGTGGACATGGTGTGTATTATTAAAGTATGTGTAAGTGACATAATGTGAACATAAAACGTTTTATAAATTAAGCTTCTACAGGACGTAAAACTTAAACTTAAACAGGAACACTTAGTTAGTCTGTAGGACACGAAATATTTTATGGTTAAATGTAAAAAAGAACAAAAAATACTTCTATATGACATAAAAAGTATTTTTTGTTCTTTTTTACATTTAACCATAAAATTAGTTTAGATGTCACAATAACGACGACATTTGAAGAAAAGGTTCTCAATTTCTCAGACTAGTCCTCAAATAACCGCTATTGTGATTAATTAATGGCAAATGTATAATTTTGTTATGACTATGTAAATATTTGTTCATGGCTGAGTCATAGCGCGGTCAGACCCAGACATCGTGGCCGCACTGACTGGTCGCCCTACTAACTACGGCTTCGGTGACTCACGCGGTAAACAGAATTACGACTATTATTATATTACCACTAATAAAACCATTCCCGATGCTCCTACAAACTGTTGTATGTGCGTAAGTTATGTTTCATCAACGTATTGTTTTGACTTCCATGAATAGCAACTATCTACATACTTAAATAATGTGGTATTGCCTCCTTATTAAAAGTCTTTTATATGCAGCGGCCCATTTTCAGAAAACATACAAGACATAGATATTCTGGAGAAAAATGAAGTGCTATGATCCTTAGGCAAACAAAAAATCGTTTTGAATCCTATAAAGAAACGCAGAACTTTATTGAACTAGTTGCGAAGACGACAGGATGCCAATCACTTTGATCAAAAGTCGGAAAAAAGTAGGATCTCTTGGTGGCTAATGATCTGTTGATGTGGCTAACTGATCAAAAGAATGAATTTCTGAGAGAAGACACTTGGGGCCCACGACCAGTAGTGGAGGTCTTTTGTGGATGAGGTGATCATGATAATGAAAGCAGACAGTTGAATCATGCTGGAATGTCAGAAGGGAAAATGTACCAACCTAATTAAGAATTATGCTTTAGCCAAAACTATTATATACCAATTTGTAATGTAAACAGGAAAGGTTTCTAAAGACAGGGCAAACCAAGGAATCAATTATTATTGATAAAAAATCCTTTGTTTCTACTTATTGTTATGACAGAGTTCATCGGAGTTTCTGTGTTATTAGTCAAATGTTCGTAAACTTTAATTACGAGAAGTTGTTTTTTAAGCCACATTATGTTATCATAAACAGTGAAGTTCTCATGACACATCCGTCACCTTTGTTCTAGTACATTCAGTTTGTTACTGTAGTTCAGTGTGTCTACATGATTCACTTACAAAGTGACACATAACTAATATTCAATTATTTACATTAGGTAACTTAATTAGAGCAATCACGAAAACAATGGAGCCTTTCCTATGCTTTGTTAGAAATCTAGAGCCTTTAGAAATTATGACTGGTATAACCAAACTCTTTTTGTTTCTGTCATAAAACTTAGAAATATTAGATACGGTCTATGACTGTATCATGTTGATCAAAGAGAAAAATATTCACAGTAAGAGTGCACTATGATGCGACGAAGACGAAAAAGACCCTGAGACAACTACAAACCATGCCTTCTGCTGATGATATGACACTGACAAGATTAGAGTAATTTTTTATTGTTTCGCCAGCAGCACGATCTATACAGCGCGCAGCGTGTATTAGAAAGGTGCGATCATGTCCCATGAAGAAAGTGGATCAGTTTAATGATCTGTACCACACCCTTATGATTACACCTTTCTGATACATGCAGACAGTATCTATGTATGGTAGTGCGACTGACTTCTCAGGATATAGAGCTTCCAAGTTTCGAAGATTTCAGGATTTCAGAATGGGACTGACCAGCTAGCGCGGGGCCTGTAGCAAATTTTACTATGCCCCCCTTCATAAAACTGGGTTTGTTTTTAAGTTCTAAGATTTTGGAGATAAGGTCAAACAGTATCTTTTACAAAATAGATTCTCTCGATGAACACTAGCTTAATCAAAGTTTCTAAACAAAGACGTCCTCCAAAACCAAACAAAACAAAGACGTCCGTCGTGTTCCTTAACACTACCTACTTACTTGAACCACACTAATTACTTTCTACTAATTATATTAGGTACCTAAGTACTACTATAAAAACCCTAATGATATTTTTTTTCCCAGCCCAGTGCAGTGCAACCTATGCCAGCCAGGATGCGCCGAATATACCTACTTATTTGTATTAGAGCATGCACGATAAGTACCCGCTAGATCACGATGTAGGTAGCAGTACTATAGCGGGTGATTTATAGTGTGCGCAGCAGAATACATAGGTAACTAATAGAGATAACAGCAAATTATAACAAAATGTAAACATTGATGATGCGATGTGAGTGATGTGACTGTTCATATCACTTTACACTGGTTGTAACTATCGATGTTATTTTTAACACAGGAAACCATTTTAACTCAACTAACCATGACCGTAGCACGTTAACATTGGATAAGGGAAGGAGGAAAGGAAGTTGATGATCAACGCAGCCTGTCGCAATCCTCTGCTGAACTTTTGACACATGGACTTTTCCCCCATGTTGCGCTAAAAAACCCGGTCCTCCGCCCTTCGTAGCGTGTTTATAATGACCAATAAAATTAATATGCTTTGAATTACTAAATTTGAATTAGAGTTATCATCGTAATCTCCCGAGCCCTTTCCCAACAATGCTGCCGGGGTTCATTTCCAGACTAACCTGGGGCAGCTGAATAATGGCATTTTACATAGAGTGGCTGCTTATCTAACCTCCACAACCCAGTTACTAGATAATACGATACCCTGATTGATACCTACTATGAATCAGAGTAAACAACACATTTGTTTAGTTTCTTCT
The DNA here is from genome assembly GCA_914767645.1 of Hydraecia micacea. Taxonomy (NCBI): domain Eukaryota; kingdom Metazoa; phylum Arthropoda; class Insecta; order Lepidoptera; family Noctuidae; genus Hydraecia; species Hydraecia micacea. Next base: position 11,330,750 of record OU611797.1, read on the forward strand.
GATACGTATTCTTCGATGAAGATAACTATTTTATGTTCGTCAAAAATATGACCTAAATAAACGATGAGAAGAGTCACAATAATGTTCCCAAATCCAAACTTTTTGTATCTTCTGAACGCTTCTCACTGTTATTTCCTCTTACTATCAGTTGTTACGAATTTGTACAAGTTTTATGAATGAAAACGTTAGATCAACAACACTTCTCGGAATCTTGCGTCTGCGCATTGCTGGCGTTGAAAGGTCAAAGGCGTCAGTTCGTTTAAAACGACTACTCTGCGGTACTCTGGCCAGTCCACGGCGAGCTACCGAGCCGTGATCGCGTACCTACTTACAATATTTTAATAAAATATTCAAAATGTACAGTTTATGGGCAATAGGGGTGTTGTTAGCGGTGTGTGGGGGTGCGTTCAGCCACACTTACCACTTAGGAGGGTGTCCGCTCGTCGAGCCCATGCCTGGCTTTGAAATGAACAGGGTATGTATTATTTGTCTTTTTGTTATTGTTTGTACCGGGTTCACAGGGACCAGGGTCTTGTTCATGAGATTAAAATGTGCGTGAGCAGCTGGCGTGACTGGAGTGGTTGGGACAAAGAAATAACATCTCTACACAATAATCAATATGCGTTCTGTTCTTTAAAACAATAATAATTTAAGAATAGTCTTTAACGGTCATACCGTAGAAGCATGACAGAATGTTAATTAATTCTATGCAAATTTCTTTCTGTTTCCTAGTATACATTTCTATGTTGATACTTACCTAAGATAGATGATATATCTGGCTAGGTATTTATCCTACCTACTAGGTAGGTATTACTAGTAGTTTACATGAAGTTGAGCAGATAACAGAGGGGTAATTCTCGTAATTTTAAGAACGTTCACCAATCCGTCAAAAATACCTCTAATTTCCCTACATCTTTGACAAGTTTTTGTCATTGATTGTCGCTGAGATGAGATTGCGACTAGATTTTGGACGTTTTTAATTACGTGAATTGGCCTTCTGATCATAGAACGTGAGATGTGACGACTTTCTTTTTGCTTTTATAATTTTAATTAGTTTGGTATGCTCTGGTTAACATGAACTTATGTTAATTGATGATAGATACGAGTGATGCATTAGTTGCTTCGTCCCTGTGACTGTCACACCTAGCTACCATATATTATTTTATTATTATTTGGTAACAGTAAAACGGGGTGAATAGGGATGCAGGGGTGAATCGGGACGAAGCTTTAAAATGGATTTTAACGTTGATATAATAAAGTTTATTGCCAACAAGGACACTTAATCGTTAATTATAATATAATAAACACATTAGAGTCCTTTTTGGCAAAAAAAAAACAATTATTTCAATGTTAAAATCCGTTTTAAAGTTTCGTCGTCCCGATTCACCCCTGCATCCCTATTCACCCCGTTTTACGGTACTCTTGGGACTATGCATAGGTACATGTTTGCTTCTATAAAACACATGAAGTTTAGAAACTTCTTTGAAAAAAATTAAGGGGCTTTAAAAAATAAGGTCTTCGTGTCATTAAGTGACTAAACTTTATATAGGATTGAATACAAATTATTCTCAAAACGATCAATAGCAATTGTCAATTTTTACGTGATTAAGTATACGATATATTCTTCGTTCGTCCCGAAGTTTCGTCCCACATTCCCAAAAATTCTTAGTTTGTCCCCTCAGACCAACAAAAAAAGATAGACAGCGCGCCGCGAACATTAAAAGTGAAGCCATCTTTTTATCTATGTGTGTATTGAAGGGTTGCCATTTGTTAAATTTTTTCCCTATAATTTGGGGATATTTGTGTGGGTAGGAACTAGTATAATATTGTACGAGTATTGTTGAGTATGGTATAGTACCTCAATTGTTTAGATTTTAGAAGGACTTCTATTAAAAAAAAAACAACTCATATTTTCAATCAGAAAATGGGAATATAACTCGAAGTAAGATATCATATTTATAATAATTATGTATACTTAGATTAATCGAATGGGGAAATTTTAAATCGTGTTATGGCAACCCCCGCACTTTATGTCACTGCTTTTGTTCGTTGAGGTTTTTTGTTCCAAGTAACCTAAAATTCATAGATAAATAATAAAGAAATGATGTTATTTCAAGTACTTATAAGTGAAAAGCGATTCCGTGAGACTTTTTGTGTGATTTTGCATCTTTTCACTACACAGGAAGGCATAATTATATTTTTTAAATGTATGTTATCTTGACGACGACTTGTGACAAACTAAGAGCAATGAGCATGGTTTTAGTGTAGATGTGTGCGTGAGCGTGTATGTTTACTTGCAGGAGCACGGTTTTGTGGCTTCACTTTTGATGTTTGCGGCGCGCTGTCTATCTTTTTTTGTTGGTCTGAGTTTGTCCCATATCACTATCCAGCATCCTTTATTTAAATCGAAAACTTTATTACTATCTAGTTACACCTACCTAAGGTATGTAACTATGTTGGTCAATATCAAGTTATTCCGATGTATCAATCACACACAGAGTGATATCGTGTGTCTTCACAACACAACGCCGTGACTTATTATACAAATATAAGAATTTGACCCGGCTACTGTGGCATCCGATAACACACGTCAACACTCGTCGATGACTCAGAAAGCGAGAGGAGGTTTCGTCAACTTGTTTTCAGTTCATCATACTCACTTTCACATCACCCAGATTCTTAAAATTATGTAGGTAGATTATATTTACCTACGTGTGTTATTACTTTATTACTCATCATATCATCAGTTATGTCGTTTGTATTCTTAAATAGCTACCTAGATGACGTAGATAAGGCAGGTAGGTAACTGTTTGCTGAGAAAAGTTGTTATTTCCGAGCAAAAACGAGGTTGAATGTGAAAGATATCAATATTTTAGATTGAATTTGATCTTGGAAAGTTATCAGATTAAATGGATGTATGAATGAATTCCATCTGTGTATTGAACTCGAACAATTGTTCACCAAACTCTATTGTTCTTCATGTAATGAGTGCAACCATTGTTTTGACAACTTATTACTTTCGTTTCTATTATCATTTGCCATGTGCTACCCATAATTTCTGCGAATGTCGAAGTAGGCAAATAATCTGTCGCATCTTGCTATGAGGATAAATTTTTTCAAATTCAAATTCAAAATATTTATTTGCCAGAAAAATACATTTTTAACAAGGAAAGATCTTACAGCCTAAAAGTTATTGTATTCTGCCTGCAAGCAAGCGTGCAAATTACATTTAATAATAGTCAGTCATTTTCATATCGGACCAAACACAAATTGAGCGTTATTATGATAAATTTAAAAATATATATATATATATAAAAAGACAGACCAAACCAAATTAATAATGAAGCATTTCAAACTTATTATAAAAATGAACAAAAATTAATAAATAAAATGTCAATACAATAGAATGTTCATAATTAAAATTTCAATCAAATAAAATGAAATGTCAATAAGAACTTAAAATCGAAAGTCATTCAAATAAATTTAAATGTCAATAACTGTAATTAAAAAATGTCAATAAAATAAAATAAAAAACAATTAGTATTTAATGAAAATTACTATTCCATACCTACAATTATCTGTCCAATTACTCATAAATAATAATTAATTCAATATTTAACAACTATGTCTATGTTCTATAAATTCCTTAAGGTTATAGAAGCAACTATTTTGTAGCCACTCTGTCAATTTGATTTTAAAAACATTACCCTGTAATAATTTTAATTCTTTTGGTATGTTATTATAAATCAATATACACATATTATACACATTTTTCTTGTAAATATCTTTATGACCAGATGGATGATATAATAAGTCTCGAAACCTAGCCCTTTTTTGTCTTGGCACAACTTCGCTATGTTGCTTAAAGTAATGTACTTATGTGTTTCTTTGTAAAAACGCAGATGTCTCGTATGTACATACAGGGTAGTGGAAGAATTTTACTCTTTTTAAAGAGAGGTTTACAGCTATCTAAAAACCATGCCTTGTATATTACCCGGATGCAACGTTTCTGGAGCTTGAAAACTCTGTCGGTATCGGTCGAATTACCCCACATGATAAGTCCATAGCTTAGGACAGATGACACATAGCCATGGTAAGCTGAAAGAGCAGCTTCTACAGAAACATTTTGCCGTAGCTTTGTTAATGCAAACACAAATCTATCAAGTTTTTGACATATATGTTCCACATGGCTTTTCCAATTGAGATTTTTGTCTATATTAATACCTAAAAATTTTATTTCATCCACTTGTTCTACTTTTTCATTTTTATAGCTAATATCTAAAGCTAGTTGTTTAGTATTAAGTATACGAGTTAAATTCTATTAATTTGGACATATGATACCAACAGTCCAGCAGCATTCAGGATTACATTATGTCCACTTGCATCATCTGTCTATGAAAAATGTATGAAAAAGCCTCGACGAGAGATGGAACAAAGCGTTTGTTCAGCACACTCTTGCATCCTAATTACGTAACACACTATCAATCACAATCTGAATCATTTGGAAGGATATTGCTAATCCATTGCTTCATATGTTCTAAAAAGTTTTCTAGTCTACAACGTTAATAACGCAATTAATGTTGTTGAACTGTCAAAATGAAGGCCATAGGTACTGCTGGACAGTCCTAAACGCTGCTAGGCTACCAACCTGCTTACCTACTGGAAAATCTTTTTTTTACCACGGCATGAGCTAACTAGTCGCCTATAGGTCATGCCGCCAACACGAGGCACGAAGCTATCTATAGCTCATACGCTTTATCATCTGTCTCTAGTGGTTATTACAAATGCTTGGTCTTATTATTATTTTTGTAACCAACAGCTACTGGGCGTATGGTACGTCGTACAGAAGACGTCGACAGCGTCCCACTGCATGACGTACAACTTCACCAAGACTAACGAACCTGGCCAATACGAACTGGAGCAGATGTCGCAGCACTTCATCTTGGGACTTACACCTCTGAAGCATGACTACAGGTACCAGCACACTTCGTTAATTATGTTAATACTATTAATTTATAGCCAATTAACTCAGCTTTGAGTAGACTGATTACCGCTTCAGCGACACAAAATAAAAGCGCAGGCCACACCACGAGCTGACGGGCGGGCTGGTATTTGCTTTGTTGTACTAACATAGCCTTTCTTATATTTTCTCATGATAAATAGTCATAAAAGGTGAACGATGCTCGCCCGCGTCAGCTCTCGATGTGGCCTGCGCTAGATGCTAGCCACTGGCGTCTAATAGCAAAGAATCATAGCAGATTACGTTGTAAAGTTTTTTCTTGCCATGCCCGTCTGTCATCGAATAGGTATATTTTGTTTACATGCAACAGGTTTTAACCCTCATCTGTCTTTTTTCCACAGGTATACTGGAGTACTAACAGTGCCAGACCCGACTGTGCCCGCCAGAATGAAAGTCAAATTTCCTCTGAGTAAGTATCTATCAATTTTCCATTCTCTAAGTAACCATTCCTTTTTGTAAACTGATAGCTATCCAGTGCTGAATACTCATAGACCTCTTATCTTATCTTATATATTATCTATATATATAAAAGGAGAACTGACTGACTGACATATCAACGCACAGCCCAAACCGCTGGGTCTAGAGATTCCAAACTTGGCATGTAGGTTCCTTATGAGGTCTAGGGGTGCACTAAGAAAGGGTTTTTCGAAATTCCACCCCTAAGAGGGTGAATGGGGGGAGGGGAAATTTCACGCAGACGAAGTCGCGGGAAGAAGCTATTATATATAAAAGGAGAACTGACTGACTGACATATCAACGTACAGCCGAAACTACTGGGGCTAGGAATGTGAAATTTTGCACACGGCTTCCTATTATAATGTAGGGGAGCACTAAGAAGGGGTTTTTGGAAATTTAACCTTTAAGGGGGTGAAAAGGGGGAGGGTGAAATTTCACGCGGACGAAGTCGCGGGCATAAGCTAGTATTATATATATATAAAAGGAGAACTGACTGACTGACATATCAACGCACAGGCCAAACCGCTGGGTCTAGAGATTCCAAATTTGGCACGTACGTTCCTTATGAGGTCTAGGGGTGCACTAAGAAAGGATTTTTCAAAATTCACCCCCTATGGGGGTGAATGGGGGGGGTGGGGTGAAATTGCACGCGGACGAAGTCGCGGGAAGAAGCTAGTGAGTAATAAAGCTGGAGAGTTTGTTTGTTTAACCGCGCTAATCTCCGGAACTATCAGCCGGATTTGAAAAATTATTTTTGCATTTGTTAGCCCATTTCTTAAGGAAAGCTATAGGCTATATCAGATCACGCTAGGACTTTTAGGAGCCGAGCTAAAAGGAAAAAGTCAGAACGAAGTAACAGCGCGGGTGGGCGATGCGATGCGAAATAACGACGAAATTTTGAGCGAACAAGATCTGTGGAAGTCGAACTAGCGACACGAGGGAGAAGAATGAGCCACTAATTTGAAATATGCTTTGTATTTTTCAGGCGTAGCGGGTTCAGCAAGTTACACAGTCGTAATGACTGACTACACATCCCACGCCGTCATCTTCACTTGCCAAAAGCTTGCCTTTGCGCACCGGAGATCTGCTACCATTCTCTCAAGAACCAAGGAGCTTGACAAGATGTACATCGACAAGGCAAGTATCCGATCTTTTCTTAAATTATTTTGGCAAAAGTCGCCCCAAAAAGGCAAATCTTTTAACGCCCCGTCCGTGTTTGAAGATCATAAAGTCACAAACCGATGTAATGGGGCGTTTATTCAATTTATGGATATAAAATGTGATAGTAGTGAACCCATCAGTATCGCGAATACGTTCAAGTTGCCGATGATCAGGGGGCCTAAAAAGGCCACTTTTGCAGAATCATAAAAGCACAGAACAGATAAAATTTATCTGTTCTGTGCATAAAAGGATAACATTATGAATCATAGATATTAGACAAAAAAAATTTCGTTACATATCCAAAAGTAACTAGGTACTGAATTTGTATCAAGTCTTTGATCCAACTGCATAACGAGAGTATCCTCAAATGTTGCTCAAGACTTAAGAGGCTGTGATATCAACATCTGGTGATGTAACAACAAAGTAGAAACTTCCATAAAAAAACTTTTGCCATGATCTACTAAATGATCGTAAGTCAGGTTAAGGGCCGGTTGTTTCAAGCGGTTGGTTAACGTAGGTAACGTAATATGTAGGTACGTCAAATAATAACGATTATGTACTTGTTATTATTTGACGTACGGCAAGGCCATAATTTTGTAATTGTAATTTGAAACAACGCTTTTTATGGTTTGACGATAGTTAGCGCCATTTTTTACGTATACGTGGACGTGAAACAACCCGCCCTTAGTAGAGATGACTTTTTTTTCCTAACGCATAATTTTCCATTTTGCAGATGCGCAACAAGCTGGCATCATTCGGCGTGGATCCGTACGACCTGTCCATCATCTCGCAGAACGGGTGCCCCTCTCACACCAACGGTACTGAAGGCGTCAACATTAACATTGATCCCGAGACCTTCTCGTCACACAACATTGGACAAGCCGTGAGGAAAACTGGCAGTGCTATCGGTGAGTCTAAATGACATAATATGATACTTTATTTAGGATCATGGAAATGATGAACAGTATTCATCAGCTGTCGGAATCTGAAGATACAATGAATGGGAATATATTTTAGAAGAGATGATCCAAACTGGCCAGAAATGCGAATGGTCCATAATTTTAGGATCATGTTTTACCTACTCGATTCATGGAACGAAGGTCGAATTCTGATAACCCTCCTAAAGTAAGACTTATGTTTAACAAGTCAGCCAGTAAAATCATTGTTCGACATCCTGAGCAGTTAGCCCCGCTACCAAACTTGCTGCAGTCTGGACTTCAGCAGCATTATTTACCACAGGGTGGACTACCTATTGTCGTGTAGCTTCGCCACTTTAGTAGAAGAACCGTAATAACTCCAGTGTCTCATTTCAGCTGATGGAGTAGAATACGTGGTTGAAGCCGGCAAGACCGTGTACAACAAGGTGGCTAGCAGTAAGGAGGACCTCACCGAAGCGCCCGGCGGCCGCTCCTATTCCGTCAAAGATGACGCCGAGTGGTTGCCTTGAAACGAGTCCGTGATGAAGTGGCTCTAAGTACAAGTAGCCATAGTTGAGTGATTGCGAAGATATTGACTGAACCCATACTCCCAGATTACGTAAACATAAATAGCATTACCTACTTCTATTTGTAACCTACCATTGATATATCCAGTTTCTTCACGTTGATCCACTGTAAATTGTCGTGTCAGAGTTTAATTTAAGACTTCACGAGTGTAATGGGAAGATACCAATGATATCAATTTCAGCCTGTAGTTCTTCGACTCATAAAGATTTTGTGAAATCAACAATGCATTTAATATTATCAGAATGTTAGAGGTGAATACTCATAAGATAGTCGGGTTATCATTATTTTATTTATAAGTGCACTCTACCCGACCAGAAATGTGATTTTAAGTTTAGTATGTAGGTAACGTATTATTTTAAATAGTGAATTATTTCGATAGCAGACAGTATACCAAAGGATACCTTGCCTTATCAATCTTATCATGCTATCATTGTACTATTTGTATGCATAAAAGAAGAATAAATAGATTTACAATAAAAATGTTCTTTTTTTCCAATTAACTTTGCCACTTGTGTACTAGGGGTTCCAGAAGGCGCTTATGTATGTAATAATTAATCACCTTTTAAGTAACGTCACACCCGTCCAACTGTATACTTATAATTACGTTTTCAAACTGGGATCGACAACTCGTCGCCACAGACATCATCAAGACCCGTGGCGGCAGCGGGTCAGACAAAATTAAATGAAAAAGACCAAATAAAAAAAAAAACACTGACACTCCGCTAGATTCTACTTGCCACATACCGATTTGCATATCCACCTGCAGGTTCAAATAAGCAGTAGATGTACTCGAGACCATTCACAAAGTGAAATAATAAAATAAGGGAAATAAACGGGTACTCACGAAATTATCCTCGTCCATCTGTGGAGCCAACAGTCCAGCACTTATCACTGCACTTTATGCGTTCTTTCTGCATGCAACCGTATTTGAACGGAAATAAAGATCTGTGATTTTGACAGACTTGTCCCTGGCACCAACCTAATACTTAGCAACCTTATTGCCACGACAATAAAGTTGAAAGCTTTGACAGTGATGTAAAATCAGAGGTAAAAAAACCTTGACTTCCAAATAAAGCACTACAAAGTGAAAAATAACTTTAATTTCGGAAGTCGGTGTCTGGATCTGTATTTTAGTTTTTTGCATAATAACCTAAATATTAAGGAATAATGTAGCAAAACAGAAAATATTCCAAATGGATATCCACCTTTTATGTCGTTGATATTTTGGATGACGGTAGATAGAAACGTCAAAGTTGTTCTGTTCACGCCTATAAAAGGGGGAGCTTCCAGTGGCGGCACAAGTGGCGGGGGTCATTCTTGTTCGAGACATCGACCAGAACGGAGCTCCGGCCTACAGTCTGTTGATTAGTACTAGTGACGTTGTTATGTGGAATAGATCGACCAGATGTCATATAAGTTAATTGATATTATTATCTTGATTATTATTACTGATAACTATGGTTTCTGTAAATGTAATAATATGGTCAATAATGCCAATGTTGTATAGTGTATAATGGAATATTTCTAGCTATTGTTATTATGTTGCTATTATTCTGAGTTCTCTTGGACCATTGTCCAAGAGATATAATTAATTGTTTTTAAAATAACGACAATTTATGGCAATATAAGTTTGTTGATAGAATACTTTAATACTGTTTCTATGGAGTTTCTTGTCCTTCTTCTCCATGATGACCTAGATTTGGAACGGACAACTAGTTTTCAGATTAATTACTGACAAGCCTAAATTGAAATAAATGTCTAGCTTGTCTTTCTGTGCTTTATTTCATAAAATCCTTTCCCTACATACCATATTCATAGTTACGTTTACACATATTAAATAACTAGTAACCATTCTGATATTCAAAGCTTTATATTTGGGTAATATATGTATACATATAGACTTTTATAGATAGACTAGCTTCTTCCCGCGACTTCGTCCGCGTGAAATTTCACCCCCCCCCATTCACCCCCTTAGGGGATGAATTTTGAAAAATCCTTTCTTAGTGCACCCCTAGACCCCATAAGGAACGTACGTGCCAAATTTGGAATCTCTAGACCCAGCGGTTTGGGCTGTGCGTTGATATGTCAGTCAGTCAGTTCTCCTTTTATATATATAGATTATACTTCATTTTCTAACACATGCAATAATGTACCACTTAAGTCACACATATCTTAATGAACTAATTAAATTCATTTATTTTTATTTTAAATAATATTACTGTAATAAAAATAGGAAAGATTCGTACAAGAAATAAAAGTGACAAATCCATTTATGGAACTGTATTTAAATGATAAAAAAGTACAATGCAAGTGGAATATGGAATGTTTACATTCCTATTCTATTGAATACATGAAAATGCTGAAGTTTATAACATAGTAACCGGTTTAGCTGTGTCATGAAATACTTAGGCGACAATTTATTTAAATAATAATTTACAATAATAATAAACTATACAGTCAACAAAATATAGAAACTATTGTACCATTTCACTGATGGCACAAAGCGAGAAGTCAGTCCATTTCAGAGTTGTTTTCATTAATTTTACAAAACCATTTTCAGATCAAAACTTTTTTCATTTACTGACCACAGAAAACTACACTTAAAATCGATGTTATTATGTTATTTTACGCTCTAGGTCACACGAAATGCTTCAATATAATGCAATAGTTAAAATGTGAGCTATTCACTGGTAGCTCATCGAGCTCATACAGTAAGATAATAATATAATGATGTACTGGTATTATTGATGCAAGCAGTGAGCATCGACGCAAATCTGATACTTAAGTATTTTCGTTTTAAAAATGCGTTTTTGTATAACATATCTTGTGATAATATTATACTCAGCGTCGAAGTGTGAGTTTGCAACTATTGCAGCAAGTAGTTTTAGATATACTATATAATTAGAAATAGCAGTGGTCACAATAAGTGGCTATTAAAATAGTCTACCGAGTGGCGATACAAAAATGTAGGTATGCTACTTTGTTGACTAGCTTATATTTTTAACACGAAATGATCTTTTTTGCCCGACTGCGCGGCACGAAAGGCAACGGCTATGTTTTTTAAGCTTATCTATATAGTTATATTTAGTTCATGCCAATACAATAGTAGATGAACACTGCTATTTCCAACTCCATTACACCTGCAAATATCGTCACCTAAGGCGTGCAACGATCAAGGAAGCGCGGGTACAGACAGACCTCGCGGATGTGGTACCGGTCGAGCAGCCAGCACAGGAAGCGCTCCAGGCCCAGGCCGTACCCGCCGTGCGGGACCGAGCCGAACTTGCGCTGGTCTGTGTACCAGTAGTAGGGGGAGGGGTCGATGCCCTCGCGCTTGTAACCTGCGAATTAAATAGGATAGTTAGTTACGTTAATAAAGATACGATAGTTGTCGTGTTTTGAATATTATTACATCATGTAAGAACCGCTTCTAATGGTCGATAGTAACAAACCTCAAATTTGCTGGGGACTTTATAGTGCAACTTCTTCCCAGTTAAAGTCGAAAAAAAGAAAGTAGTGAACTGAAAAATTGAGTTTTCGGGGCCGCGTTCTGTAAATTTTGACGTTCAAAAAACATTTTTGTGATTTTGAAAGAAATACTGAAAAGTATGAGTAGGAAGGGCCATTTATTTAATAATCCCCAACTTGCTTATTCTGGCACATACGAAGAGCCTCTCTTTCGATTACAGCCAACAAGGTCTAATCAACTGGGAAGGAAATAACATAACCACTACTTAATCTTTACTTTTAATGTCGTACATGTTTTTTTATTATTTTATATGCATTGGTTTTTATTTTTCTACTTAATAAAAAAAAAAAATTTTTTTTCTTCCTGATCTTCTTATAATAAGGTGTTAGTTACCTTCCAATAGCTCCTCATAGTCCCATGTCCTCATAGATCCTCCGACGATCTCCCCGACGCCTGGCATCAGCACATCAACGGACTCTGTAAGCCGTCTATCTTCTGGACAACGCTGCATGTAGAACGACTTGATTTCAGCTGGGAACTTGCACAGAAGTATCGGCTCGCCGATTGCGTCCGTCATCTTACGCTCTGGCATTTCGGGGATGTCCTGCGAAAAGATAATACACGAAGTTTTATAGTCGACAGATTTAAAAGCGTATGCATGAACGTGGATGCGAGCGTAAAAGACTGATCTATCCATTGCCGTCAGCCGTTGGAATTGGCTGATCAAAAGAACATTAAATATTCAGGGCGAATTTCAACAATCTTTTAAGCCCGGTTTCCACCGCGAAAGAGTAATGAGCCGGAAATGACTAAGCGGAGCGGACTTCGTTTTCATGAAATAGGTTTGCGTTTCCACCAAAAAAGAGTTTAGTCGTCTGATTCTCTCTGGACATGAGCGAGCTCATTTTTACTCTTTTTCCCGCTGAGTCATTTCCGCTCGACTCTTTGTTGGTGGAAACACGACATGTAAGCAGTTTTCTCTTGCGAGGTAAAAGAAGTCATTAATGAGTCCGCTCCGCTCGCGGTGGAAACCGGGCTTAACGCCTAGAACAAGACAAGTCTTATCCTGTGAATAAATTTTGAATTTTTGAGTTTTTCCATACTAAAACTGTCAGACGTGTTTATTCCACGGATAAAAAACCAGCCCTTAATCAATCAAAGAATAATTATGTATGTAGCCCATGTTTCCGATTTAACCTGGTGTCAAATATCTTGTCAAGTTATAATAATAATTCGATAATCGATAAAATGACTTACCTCTCCAAACTCGTAGAAGGAGCCGTCTTCTTTGGTAATGTTGTTAGCGCGCAAGTATTCGATAGCTTCCGTGTACGCCATGCGCCTGAACGGCTTCTTGGGTCTCTGGAAGAAGATAAATATACTTATATAGGGTAGTTGATTCGGCAAACGTGGTCACGTGGGTACGTAGCGCCTATTCTCTACCTACTCTAGAGCCCATTTAATCGCAAATATCCCACAAATGTTCTAAAACGAACGTATTTGTGAAAGTTGTTATATTTAACTAGGTCCTGCCCGCCACTTCGTCGCGTGAAACTATTCTATGACGCTCGGCAATACTGTAGCTTGTGATTAGTGAAAGAATTTTCGGAATCAGGTCAGTAGTTCTGAAGATTACCCCTACATACAAACTAACCTCTTTATTATATATACTAGCAGCGCCCCGCAGTTTCACCCGCATACGTTTCCCGTGGGAATATCGGGATAAAAACTATCCTATGTCCTTTCCCGGGACTCAAACTATATCTATACCAAATTTCATCTAAATCAGCGGTTCAGCGGTTTAACCGTGAAGAGGTAACAGACAGACAGACACACTTTCGCATATAATATTAGTTTGGATAAGTATAGATAAGAGCCTGACAAGGAATTAGTAACGAGATGAACAGTCACTCTCTGCGAAACTGTACTAACTACTATAAATTAATGTTACCTTGAAGTTAGGGTTGAGCTCATAGACGAGGTGCGCGTCGGGCGAGGCGAGGACTCTGTCCACGACGTCCACAACTAAGTCCTCGAGCCGGGACAGTAGGTCCTCGAACGTGATGAATGGACACTCTGCCTCTACGTGGCTGTACCTGTTTATACACAAGATACATGTTAGCAATAGACAATGGATTTTATATGAATTTAGATGCAATATCAATGCAATCCAGTCTGAAATAGTAGCCTACCGGTATCGGGAACAGGGTCCTAGCTAACAGCGAACAGGGTCAGGGCTGCAGAGAGAGGAACCTCCTGACAATGCGAGCCGTGTCCAGAAGTACCACTTTTTGAATCAAGCCCTTGATCCAGCTGCCCAACTAGAGCCTCCTCAGGTGTTGGTCGAGGCTCTTGGCTATTAACCCATTGGCTGTCACGACTATCGACACAATGATCACTGAGTCCACATCCGACATGTCGAAAGCCTCGCGAGCCAAGTCAAGATACTTGCAATGCACATCCAAAGTAAATTCAAACGAATTTGCCAAGATGTCTTTTTTCATAGTGATTGATCGACAGGCTGTTTTTTTTTTTGCTCAGATGGTTGTATAGTTATTTTTTTATGTTTGTACTTGACTGGTGGTCTGGTGATGTTTTTTTTTTAATACTACATGGAAAATAAAACCAAACCAAGGACCAAAAACCTCAGATATTTAATAAAGGTCATACGTACTCAGCGAGATGCCTGCGCGTGCGCGACTGCTCAGCGCGGTAGGACTGCGCGATGCAGTAAACGTCGCCCAGCGTGGCCAGGCATGTTTCTAGGTATAGCTGCGAGCTTTGAGTCAGGTATGCTTCCTCACTGTGGAAAATACAAGTTTCATATATTTTTTAAATCGACTTAAAATAATTAGTAAGGTTACATGCTGGTATTTTCGCCAATCGGGCATGGTTTTCATACGAGGAACTGTTCAGTGTGCCGGGTAGAATCACTCCCTTCCTGATAGGTCATCTCCGACTATACAACATGCTCAAAAGTCAAAGTAATTTATTTGCCAGAAACACGGTACTGCAGAGGCTATCTATGTGGCCTTTCTTTGTATAGTGCAGGCTGGCTATGATTTAGCGCGGCTTCCATTCGAACATTGAAAGAAGTGTCATATATTTTTATTAGGTATTTTGTATATATAAGTCAGTGCTAGTTTTAACGTGGTAATGTAAAGTCTTTCTCTCAATATAAATATAAAAAAATCTTATCGCCGTTTAATTACTTTAAGGGGCTCTTCTAGCCTCTTATAAGTACAGACGCCAGCACATCAAGCTACCCGAAACTGTCAAATTTTCTCAATCAACTTGGAACCTTATACCTACTGTAGCGATAAAGTTGAAAATCTATTAAAGAAATTTGTCAGATTGCAGTAGCTTGATGTGCTGGCGTCTGTACATAGGATGTTCATACATTTAAGAATAGTTTTACACACCCAAAGTAGTTGAACTTGAAGAGTGTGCTGCCGCCCTCATACTGCGTCTGCACGAGCGTGAGCGGTGTCACCTCATACAACTTACACTTAATTTTCCCAATGCAGGGCAAAAGCCTCGTCTAATACACAGAAGACACAAGCATTGGTCACCACGCTTGTTCAAATAGGAGTTGGCGATTTCAAACTTATATTAACTACAAGTCCAGGTTTCCACATGATGTTTCATCGAAGTCGGCAATGTCCAAGATAAACTCAGAATAGTACATTATGATTTGAAGTCAACAAAATACAACTTACCCGAAATAGCTGAACTTGAACAGCGTACTGCCGCCTTCGCACTGCGTCTGCACGAGTGTGGGCGGCGTCACCTCCGTGTAGCGACGAGCTGCGAAGTGATCGCGGAAGGCGCGCGTGACGGCGGCGCGTGCGCGGAGGACCTTTGATGTGTTCTCACCGCGGATCATTATGTGCCTGGAAAAAACAATCGTGCCATTTAAATTTCGAACGTTAAAATTGAGTAACACCATAACTTGTATCCGCCTTTGTCAACAGTAATCATAGTTCAGTCAGCTCTTCGTGTTCAGTAGTATATGTATTAGAACGAAAAATATTTATGTTTATGTTAATGGTTATCTATGGGCCTCTGTTTTCATTCAATATAATCTGCATTCGCGATTTAAGTGTTTGCCAAAAATGTAAACAAATATGAGTTTATATCACCTGGTTTTTTTTTTTTTACTGTTTAGTTTAGTTTGTGATCTTCCTATACGAGTCGCAATAATTACTTTTTCTTTCTTTCTAGTTTATGAAAAAATAACTTTAATTCCTACACAATGAAGTTCAGTTTACGCTAAAACTTCAAAATTTTTTGAATAGATACTTAATTGTTAATAATTGATACTTGTTTAACTTGAAATAACACCAATTTGAAACAAATTTTAATAGATTCATATAAATTACATTTTAAAATATTTGAATATAAAAAATATAATATTTATTATTAGTAAGAGCCTAAACAAAAGCAAATCTCTGTCTAGCGTTAAGAGATCAGCAAGCAAGTAAATTAATCAGGGGCACTAGTTAAATGTACTGCGGCTCCTAGCTTTTACCTGTTGTCCAGTTGCACGTCAGGCAAGGCTTCTTCGTTGAGGATGGCGTCAGCACCACCTGGTGGCGCGAGTCCGATCAGCTCCCAGTAGTCAGCCGTCAACTCGTGACCGCCTGGCGCCTAGACAATGATGCATATCGTTTATAACAAGGAGGACAATCAGAAGTACAGTTGAAGATTGTAAGAGATTTTATGTTCAACTGAGGGTCATTTATTTATTTATCTTCCAACTGCAACAGCAAAAAAATGCTTCAGGTGCTGCTTTCCATCCATCCTGTGCGCAGTGGACATCCTGTACGACGTGGAAAGCTCATTAAGCTGTTGGTCCCGGCTGTCATTCATGGATTATTGACATTCGTTGCTTGTCGTCAGAAGCCCAAAAGTCTGACAACCAGTCTTACCAAGGGGTTTCGTATTACAAAGTAATTGGGTTGAGAAGGTCAGATAGGCAGTCGTTCCATGTAAAATAATGGCACTTAGCTGCATTCGGCTAGACCGGAAGCCGACCCCAACATTTGGAATAAGGCTAGGTAGATGATGATATATAAATTGATATTTATTGTCAAAAATAGACATTTTTCAGATTCAAAGTTTATCTTTCCCAAAGTGGCAATCTAATCATATGTTTCGGGAATTCACCAAATAACGTGCAAGTGTAGTTGGCTTTTTATTGAAATCCAAACCAACCTTATCTTTCTTTATCTTATCCTTAGGTTTTATAGTATAAGCATAGTAGGTAGGTATTCCCTTATCCTATAGTTATTAATTTTCCATTTTATGGGAATACCCGTCATGCGTACTGTTCGAATGCTTTTAAAATAATACACTATAATTTAAAATTTGTTTAGTGTTAATTAAGTAAGACTGATTATTATTAATAAAATGCTCAAAATTTTCGATTCATTTTATAATAAAAACGTCAAAACTACAAACTTTTATTCTGCAACTAAATGGATATAAGTCACCTACAGAATGAAAACCGCATCTTTTTTTATTCCACGATATACAGGATGTAAAAAGATCCATCACATAGATAGCCGTCAACTATGTGTGTGTAAAAGTGTTTTTAGAACCAATTTACAAAATGTCTACTCCTACACAATATTATTCATCTTTCTGACTTTCATAGACACTCACCATTTTTCCTTCAGGCACAACCTCTAGTTGTCCATAGATGACGACGGAGGACTCTGTTGAGAGTACCAGCGCGTTATATGTCTGACACAGCAGGCCATGTAACACGCACTGCAGGTAGCCGGTGCCGTCACGCAATGTAAGGAAGGCGAGCGCGCGGCCCTGGCGACGCAGGCGGTGCACCCAGCCGCGCACGCATATGCGTTTGCCGCGGTTGTCGGTTGCTGAAAGTTATAATACGTTTGTAATAAGAGCGTCATCGCCGATGTTGGCGATAAGTCTGCGTGCTGTAATGGGACTGGGTTGGTCACACGTCTTATAGAATGTATCAGGATAGATCGGCCAGGATCGTCACACAGTGGGTGCCTGAAGACGGGCGTCGAGCCTTGCCTAGGAAACGCTGCCATGATGATTTGGACTCGTTCCTGACCTACCGGAGAAGGAATAACACAAAGAAAATTGGAAAATATGGGGGAAGGCTTTGCCCAACTGTTGAACAATATACCTTAAATATTACAAGTGAAAAATTATGGGTATTTGTGAGCACAATGTGTTTACAGACAGAACCAAACTGGGCAGGAATATGGCAAAAGAGAGAGGTTTTCAATTAGCAGTTCAATTCGTTTTTTGGAAAATTATTCAATACTAATTAATTTAGGGAATATTGGTGTCTGCTCTAAGACTAGACCAACAATCATTGTCAATATCTATAATCTAAATCATTTGCAATATTATCATATTTTATTTTTCAAGAATAAAACAAGTACCTAAGTAGACAATTAGATAAACATAAATTACTTTTAGTTAGAATAACTTAAAGTGGCTTATAATCTGCAGATTACTGACCTGTGTTACAAAGTAGCCCTTTAATCATTGTTTATTTACCTTGAGTGCTATAAATAAGGAAAACTGAACAAGTGGGAATACCAGTACCAAGTATTTTCTCAATATCAGTTATTGGGTCAAGTAGGTTAACATTTCGCTCACATTATTAACAAGCCTAGTATTTACTTATATTACTACAAGAATTAGCTTGAATGTCTAACAACCAGTTTTATCAAGGGATATTGTGTTACCCAGTAACTGGGTTTTGGAGGTCAGATAGGTAGTGCCTCCATGTAAAATACTGGTATTCAGCTGTATCTTGTTAAGCCAACCCCAAAATAGTTGGGAAATGGCTAGACAGATGATGATAAAGTTACCAAGAGCTACCAAGGTACTTAGTGAGGATGAAATGTAAGATGAAATAGGAATTTCCCCTGGAATAGGGAAAACCCTATGTAGTTGTGTTGCACCACAATTGCATAAGATTTCCCGTATTTTAGGGGAAACCCCTTTTTGTATTTACAGTGATGAAGGGTATTATTGACTTTTGATTGTGACATATGTAACTGTAAACAATCTGATAACAAACTAATTGGTTTTTATACAGGTGGTTTTTTTTTAATAACAACATCACAGTACATGATTCTGAAACCAACCACCTAAGTAAATGTTTCAATGCAGGGGTGCATTGAAACATTTAGTTCGGTGGTTGGTTTCAGAATCATGTACTGAATCCATCCACCCTGTATTAATAGGAACTTTTACAGACAAATCTAAATACATTTCTATACTGTTATAGAATAACCTTTACTGTGATGTAACCGTGTATGTACACGGTTACAGAATAGAGAGAAATTAGATGCAAACCCGTAAAGATGTAAGTAAATAAAAAACACAAGAAATTATAATTACAAATTCTGACCTATAAAATTCTCAATACAATTTTTATTGCTCTTTATCTTTTATTGTTATAATATTCAGTTATTATTGCAACAATAACTGAATATCTCTACTAGAAGATTAGTTAGTACAGTGAGTCAGACCGCAATACTGCAGTTTGTTACATCATCTTCATTGATGTGTTTGTGGGATTCTAGATTCTACAATGCATTGCAAACTGCAAATGTACAAGTTTATAACTAGCAATTTGTATTTAAATGAGAAACTAATTCTGGACTTAAGCGGAGCCTCTGTTCAAGAGTTGATTGTGAGACAAAAGTTATAAACATGCTTAAATTTTTCATATCAATACCAGATTTAGGCACAATCACTGGTGTCTATGAACATCACTGACAAAAGCATTTGATACCCCGTACGCAAAATACGCGCAGTGACGTGGAGTTGCGGACACCAGCCCGTATTACCTATTACCTACCCCTTCGTCTGTTAGGCAAGCTTATTAAGTTCAGTAACAATAGAACAGATGATTGTGTCTCATTAGTGACAGTTGAGCTCATATTGGAGCTGACTATTCTTTATGTGTAGTTTATTAGTATTAGTGTGAAAATATGATTGACGTGTAAGTGTTTGTGCAAACCTACTTAGATAAATAAAATCATTTCATAGGTTGTCAGTAAGATTGCCTTGTGCAATAAGATTGGTCATTTTACACTAGTTTTAATTATATTTGTCCTTTTTGTGTTAGGTGGTGTACAAACAACAGCACATCAAGCTACCCGAAAATGTCCAATTTTCCCAATCAACTTTGAACTTTATACTGTAGCAATAAAGTTGAAAATCTATTAAATAAATTTGACAGTTTGTAGTAGCTTGATGTGCTGGCAAGTGTCTAAATAAAGAAAAAGACATGTAACGCCAACCCCAAATAAATTTGAATAAGGGCAGGAGAAGGATGAATAGTGATTAATAAATAAATAATACTCACTTTCTGATATTTTCACGACAGTAGCCTTAGGCAAGCTAGGATCTTCTTGTATGACAACTTTTTTTGCCTCTTCAATGTTCTGTTGTCTCTTGTCATTGCTCTCTTCTTCAGCTTTCGCTTTGTCTGCCGCCTTATGGCCTTCCCTCACCCAGATCTTGTGAATTTTCTTCAGCTGTGATTTTGCTACAACTTCGAACACTTTCGTGTCGTCCTTAGCATCAACGTAGATCGTGGGGAATGGTTCCTTGCCAGCATGGCGCATAGCCTGTAATACCGTCTTAAACGGCTTCGCTTCACTCCCATCGCCAGTCTCATCACTACCGTTCTTATCCGACGTGTATATCTCACCTAAAAATAAAAAGAATATGTTGCATACGTGTGCGTAGAGGTTAGGATACAAATACGAATAGAACTCAGATAAAACTTACCTATTGATAGGTTCTCCATTTTCACTGTTTCTAACTTACGTCGAACTAAAGCTCACTATGATATTGATTTTTATTTAGAGACAACTATTCTGCACACGAGAATCACAATAATTATATGAATCTGATGAAACTTCATTCACGTCACCCGTCACCGGTTCGTTCGTCGGTCAGGTACACATGCGCAAGATTTTAGGGTTGCCACTGTTAGGTGTAAAATTTACCCATTTTTAATAACATTGGTTATTAGGGTTTCGTATCTATTTGAACACATAAGAATAATAGGTACCTATATAAAGTAATATAATTAAATCTCAGCATCATTATATTTTTATCACCTACTTTTTTATCAAAAAAATCTTTTGCACTATAAAAACAATTACTACCAATAAGCAATTTGTGTAGTTTTGATTTAAACCGTTTTAAAGGGAGTTCCCTTATTTCATTTGGAATATTGTTGAAAATTTTAATTGCTGTAATAAAGCTATTCTTATGCCATAATGTGCTTTGATGTGAAGGAATTCTTAGCCGTGTTGGGTCTCAAAGGGTATATTTTGAATGTAAGTCGCATGTTATAAAAAAAGTAGAGTGCTCTTTAACAAAATATACACCAGCTTGCATTATGAAAAGACCTGTTAAGGTAAGAATTTTAATTTTTTTATAGAGAGGTCTGCAGGATGTTCTGACCGCAGATTGCTCTTAGACATTTTTTCTGTACTAGGAAGGCATCATTAATATTCGTCGAGTTCCCCCAAAGTAGCAGCCCATATCTGAGTAAAGAGGAAACATACCCATGGTAAGCAGTAAGTGCAACAGCTTCACTCGCGGTACATCTTAAACGTTTAAGAGCAAATACAAATTGATTTAGTTTCTTGCATACGTGCTCCATAATTATGTAGTTTCCAGTTACAAAACCAACATAAGAAAAATAATGCTCGCAATTCACGGTGAGCAAACGCGTATCGAATGGTTAACTTTGATGGCAACTCGCACTCGCTTGCATTCGGTTCTCGATAAGGTTGACGTTAACTCGATTTACTCGATGGTGAAGTCATTCGAACAGAGTTGTCAAACTCACACTAAGCATACTGGTCTAGAATAAGTCCAAGAAATTTGTATTCACTAACTTCGTTCATTTGTTGTTCTTGAAAGTTAACTGAACTGCGTAACACACTACTCAATCTGAATCATTTTGAAGGATATTGCTAATCCATTGCTTCATATTATTATGGTCGATAAAGTCTGCTCAATAACGTAAATAACGCAATGAATGTTGTTTAACTGTCAAAATTAAAGCCATTGCTACGGTTAGTGTGTTACGCAATTACCCCGCAGATCTAAAGAGAAGTGTTTACTAATTGCATGACTAAAGTTTACTTTTATTTTTAGGTTTTCGTAGTTAAATGGCAAAAATGGAAACCTTATTATTTTGTTCATAAATCTGAAACCCGAAAATTTTGACAGTTAAAATCAAATAGACGATCACTATCTTCCTATGGCTATTTTCGGTCGAGGACTAGGCAAATCAGGTGACGGCACATTTTCAGCTTGGAAGTCTGTTGAATGGTTGTGAATAGCTATGCTGATGAGATATGGGATGTCTTTAGTTACAACCGCAGAAATAACTTTATTTTTCATCAGTTTTACGAGGAATACTATGGTAAACAAACTTATTTTTTGTAGCCGATAAAGAAATTCTGTGCATGCGTAAATATTAATTCCAACTAAAGAGGGTTCCTTCATTGTGCGTGGTCCAGAAAGACTTGGCCGGTTTTTTTAGTAGTAGTCCTTGAATAATTGTAATGCATTAAAAAACCCACATTTAGGGAAATAAAATTTTATTTGGTAACATTTAACTTATTTTGTTGACATTGACAGTGACAGATCCAGACTTTGATGTTTCTGGATTTCCTTGGCCATTGGCAATGTTGTTCTGTGATTCCAATGTTGTAAGTAAAAATAATAAAAAAATGAAAGTACCTACTCTTTGGTAGTTCAAGATTTTCCTTTTTCATAGAAAAGGATAATTTATTGTTATTAGGAATAGCTTGTTTTTAATCAAGTCATGCAATGCTTCTTCCAAGAAATAAAGGTGGCTTTCAAACGGGCTACAAAAAGATAAGTAAGGACTTTACGGGACGTTGGATCCATGTTGTCGCCGAGGCCAGTTCATCAAGGTAGTAGTGCACCTTGAAGAACCTAGGTCTGGCACCGAGCCCATGTGCAGCGCCGCCTCAGGGTGGCTGGCTTTCCAGCGCACATTCTCTGCAGTCACTGGGTTCACCTGGGGGATAAGTGTTATTGGTTTACTGTTCGACTTTCAGATTTTACGATATTATTGCCTAGCATGGCATCATTTGGGCATTAATATCAGTATTTTGGGAAATATGTTATAAATTGAGCCTACTTCTTAAATAGATAAGATCTGCTGCAAAGATAAAAAAGCCAACAATTCCCAAACACTCGCCTTATTGTACAAAATGTACGACAACTCCTTGACGTGGTGCGACGAGGGGAAGATCCCCGACATGCCGGAGATGACGACCCTCTCGCAGTCGGCGACCGGAGTCGGCGCCGACGCAGCTTCGCCCTCCGACTCTGGGCGGGGTTGGTGTTGGGCGAGCTCTTGCGGGGTCGGAGTCATGGTTGAGCGTAGTGACTATAATATTACAGTTGATTCAAAAATGTATTGATATAAATAAATTTTCTTGTGATATTTTTATACATTATAGGTGTACGAGTACTTTGGGTGAAGTCAGGCTGTGGATGATGTTGATGATATTACAGAAGCTGTTGGCAAACCTTTTATACATAAATATATTAGTTAATACGTGGATTATTCAGAAGGTACCTAAATAAATAGATAATTAAGAGAAAGATCTCTTCAAAATAGCATACCTAGATAGTAAATAAGACATATTATTACCTATGCTACGTTAAAAATACCGAACAAGTGCGAGTTGAACTCGCGTGGAGAGGGTTTCGTACGATGAACATGTTACCCAGGTTTCCAAGACTCACATAACGCTTTCACTGTTAGCAAGTTATCAGATCTAATGTAGAGCCAAGCCCCTAACTCTACAAGGCTTAACTCTACGTACAGACGCCAGCACATCAACCTACACCTAACTGTCAAATTTTCCCAATCAACATTGAACTTTATGCTTTAGCGATAAAGTTGAAAATCTATTACAGAAATCTGATAGATTGTAGTAGGTTGATGTGCTGGCGTCTGTACCTTACATATTGGTCGAAATGTATAACTTGGCCGTTTCACGACCGCCGCGCCGCACAGTGGGCCCATACTGAAAATTAGTGGACTTAGGCAACAAAGTTCCAATATCGATGCGATTTTTTTTTATATGACGTGTTATGATATTCCTGACAACTTTTATTCTTATAACATTTCTTCTAAAGTTGATAGTTTGTCTTGAAAAAAATTAATTAGATTATTTTGTATGGAGCGAATCACGTTTAATTTTTTTTCTTCAATTGTACTAATATGTTGGGTGTGTGGCGTGAGTATATGATAGCTAGGGTCATTCTCTATCCACGAAAAAAAAAACAGCGCCGGCCATCTGCGGCAGCGCGAGTAATCATTCGGTAAAAAAAAAATGTTATGTAAGATTTTTTTTTGCCATTTAAAATAAATTCAAAGTAAATTTTTTGTGTCATTAGGCTAATTCACATTCTCTTTATTAAATATATAGTTTTAACAGCGCATAGGTACTTATAACTAATTATTCTGGTAGAAATTTAGTAATTATTGCTATGTTATCGGTAGCACCTGCATTGTGATTGATGACTCATTTGTTATTGCGCTCGGCTAAGTGCATAACTAATGAGTCATCGAAAAATGCTCGTCTCTGATTGGCTGAATAATTTTCACTCACTGATAACAGTGTCCACTACTTGAGTAATTAACACTGTCTATAAATATAAAGACATTCATTAAGTCCATCTAGTTTCGCTCTTGTCGCTTATTTGTGAACACAGTGAAATACTTTTATTTTTATATTTACATTAGAACTATGGCTGGATTTTGTACCAACCTAGATTTTTTTGTGAAATTAAGAAGTGGCGGTGATCTGAAAAATCATATGTTTCTATATGAAAGTATCATTTCTGTCTTGACTACCGAAGTTTCTGAAGAAGACAAGAACCGAATCAAGGAGTTCTGTCGACTTTTTTGTGTAAATCTAAATAAAAAGTGGATAGAGTCAAGTAGAAACCAAAAAACTTTTATGAATCGTGTAAGTAATCGCAAGTGGTTGGAAAAAAACATCAACTGGCCTGTTTGTGACAGTGTTGACCTGAGAAGTGAGATGGGCTTTTCGGACGCAGTCTTATCTGAACCTGTGGATATAGATTCCCATGTTCCTACTCTTGCAGTATGTACTGCGGAAGCGGGAACATCTACAGAAAAGGAGCACAGAAAACCATTCGAAGAGTTAAGTAAGAAGCAAAAAAAAAGACGTTCTACTTCCATAGTAGAAGAAAATTCCGAAGAAGAGTTGCAGACCTGGTACATAACAAAATTGAAAGACAACGGCAAAACGAATCTGGCAAAAGTGATCGAATACCTTTCCAGTAATCCAGATGCCCTATCCGAAGTAGACGAGCGACTATTCAAAAAGCAGAGCTTAAGTACTGTCTCTGAAGATAACTGTTTAGCTCTTTATACATCACTTGCGCTCTCGAAATGGAAGTACTTAGCTCTTCGACAATTTCTGAAAGAAGAAAACTGTGCTGCCTTTCCATCTTATCCAAAGCTTGTAAATGCCAAGAAAAGATGTTACCCACCACAAGAGAGTATGGAGATTACCGAAAAAGGAGCTCAAATTAAATTGCAAGCGCTATTGGACCACACTGTGGAAAGGATTTTACTAGGTATTAGTAATTCTGTTGATAGGTCTCAAAATAAAGAACTCAAGTTGACCTGGAAATGGGGACTTGATGGTTCTTCGTCGCAGAGCAATTATAAACAGAAAACGTCTACAGAGTTCGATGATTCATCAGTAGTCATGATAAGCATCGTCCCTCTTCGGCTAGTGTCTACTAGCCCATCTTCTGGGAATGAAAATATAGTTTGGGAGAACCCCACACCTTGCTCAACTCTGTACTGTCGACCGGTGAAGTTCACTTTCACTTCGGAGACAGCTGATTTTATAATGTCTGAAGAGTCTGAGATGAAAAAACAAATTGATGAACGAATATCTACACAGTGTGGAAATATTATTGTATCACATGAATTGCATATGACCATGATTGATGGAAAAGTGGCCAATATTATTGCTGAAGTACCATCATATGCAACGTGTCCTATTTGCTTGGCAAAACCGAGCGAGATGAATAATTTAGACGCTTTGACTTCCAAACCACTTCGTGAAGAAATTTACAAACAAGGAATTTCTTCACTGCATATGAAGATTCGGTGTATGGAATGTCTTCTCCATATATCTTATAATCTGGATTTTCAACGATGGACTGCTCGAGGCGAACATAAGGCTTTGAAACAAGCTAAAAAAAATACCACGCAACAAGAGTTTCGTGAGCAAACTGGAATGCTGATTGATATAGTCAAACAGGTATGTATTTAATTTTGGCTCTTTTTATGTTGTTTGTGTATTATATCTCTATGTATTGTATATTACAGTATTGTTTTCCCATTTTAGGGTTTTGGAACTACAAATGACGGGAATACTGCGAGGCGCTTTTTCCAAGATTACAAAAGATCATCCAGAATAACGGGAATTGACGAAAATCTGATTTTCAGATTTTCCGTTATTCTACAAGCCATATCATCAGGCAAAAACATTGACTG
Organism: Hydraecia micacea; assembly: GCA_914767645.1. NCBI lineage: Eukaryota > Metazoa > Arthropoda > Insecta > Lepidoptera > Noctuidae > Hydraecia > Hydraecia micacea. The sequence continues at coordinate 11,356,984 of OU611797.1, forward strand.
TGAAAAATTTAGAAGATACTGCAGAGAAACAGCTGATGTGTACGTGCAACACTATTCGTGGTACTACATGCCAGTTAGTGTACATAAACTTCTAATGCACGGTGCAGACATCTGTAACCACTTTGGTGTTTTGCCAATCGGTAAGTAAAAAATAAATATAGTTTGATGTATTATTTGACTCAATTGCGTTTTGAAATTAAAATGTATGTACTTATTCGTTTTAGGTATCTTATCTGAAGAAGCTTCGGAAGCCCGTAATAAGGACTTCAGAAACGTCAGGGAGTGGCACACTCGGAAAACGGGGAGAATAGCAACAAACGATGACATCCTCCATGGACTTCTAATAAGCTCTGATCCCCACATATCCTACATAAGGCCTAAAATATTGAAACAGGGTCATAATGAGTTGTTGCCTGAAGCAATTCAGTTGTTACAGACTACTGAGCCTCCCTGTGACAGTGAGATTATGGAGGAAGAAGAATGCCTCATAGCAGAGTCCGAAAATTTGCCGGACCCACTAGCACTTCTGGAACAAGAAATAATGTGATCCGGCTCTAGATTATCCTCACAAAAGCCCATCAGGGCTAGGTATATGACAAACAGCCCTTTTCAGGGCTACAATTACTTCACAGTTTCATACGCTTGATTATGTAGATAATTATCAACGACTTGCCCGTACAAATTTAAATTATTTCACCTATCATTAACAAAATTAGTATAACCTGAAACTTATTAAGATATTTATTCAACAATAGATAACGTGCAGTTAAAAAAATAACACAGCCAATCAGAGACAAGCATTTTTCGACGACTCATTAGTTATACGCTTAGACGAGCGCAATAACAAATGAGTCATCAATCACAATGCAGGTGCTACCGATAACATAGCAATAATTACTAAATTTCTACCAGAATAATTAGTTATAAGTACCTATGCGCTGTTAAAACTATATATTTAATAAAGAAAAGGTGAATTAGCCTAATGACACAAAAAATTTACTTTGAATTTATTTTAAATGGCAAAAAAAAATCTTACAAAACATTTTTTTTTACCGAATGATTACTCGCGCTGCCGCAGATGGCCGGCGCTGTTTTTTTTTTCGTGGATAGAGAATGACCCTAGCTATCATATACTCACGCCACACACCCAACATATTAGTACAATTGAAGAAAAAAAATTAAACGTGATTCGCTCCATACAAAATAATCTAATTAATTTTTTTCAAGACAAACTATCAACTTTAGAAGAAATGTTATAAGAATAAAAGTTGTCAGGAATATCATAACACGTCATATAAAAAAAAATCGCATCGATATTGGAACTTTGTTGCCTAAGTCCACTAATTTTCAGTATGGGCCCACTGTGCGCCGCACAGACACTCTTATGGGTTTATGAGGTATTTAATGTTGTGTCAAGCAATTGTTCAATGAAACGGCCAAGTCGTAACCAAGATTTAAGGTTTGTAGAGTTAGGGAGTTTATTAAATCTGATAACTTTTTAACAGTGAAAGCGTTGGCTTATTCCCAGGCGCTCCATAATTTTATTCCCGGCGGCTCCAAATTAAAAAAAGCAATATAATAATAATAAGTAAAATCTTTCCCATGAGCTCCAAAAAATTTTAAGTACAAATTGCACAAAAAATTATACATGTACAATAAAATTATTTTAAAATTCAACAAACAAATTACCGGAGTAATGCGACAATGGTGCCCATTCTCTTGTCACAAATGAATCACAAACTAGACTAAAAAAATCACCAAAATTTAGTTTATTCCTGTCAAACGACGATTTCCCATTCTGAAATTGACTAAATTGACACAGGTGAACTATATACAGGATACATTTTTAACCAGTGCGCAAACTGTGACTATGAATTCAGCACATGACTCTAGACGCGTAAGTGCGTAGAAATTTACCTTCACTTATCAAAAAAAATGTGCTGTTTCATAGAAAACTGCAATAACTACGCGGTCAAAATGTATGGTTGAGCTAATTTTTTTTAGCAACGCTACAGCCGACGAGCTTGCTAGAAGGGGGTCGGCATGGCAGCAGTGACCTGAGCCCATCGCGCCACTCCCCTTCGGGTATAGATGCACTCTGGTAAGGAAACGCAACAGAGACCAACATGACAAACTTTGGACGGACCAAGGCGAATGCAGGCAGGCTAGGGAAGCACTTCCCTCATTGGATGGCCGCCTCATGAAACAGGTTCTCCGTCTAACGTTCTTTCATATATCTATGGTCTAACTAAACAAAAGCTGCGTATAGTTACTGCAGCTTTAACTGGCCACGGGTCATTTAACAAACACCTCTTTGTCATAGCAGTAACAGACAGTCCGCTGTGCAGGGCCTGCATGAGGACGACGAGACAGCGGCATATGTGCTGCTAAACTGCCCGGTGGTCACCACGTACATCAAGGCGTTGCTGGCCTTCCTTGAGGAGATGGGGTGGATCGAATAATCGATTTTCCCACCCGTACGCAAAATAAGCGCATAGACGTGAAGTTGCGGACACCAGCCCGTATTACCTATTAACTCTTTGCCCTCAAAAATTTGCAACTGATGGAGCTACTGAAAGTAACTCAAACTTTCAGTAATGCCATTAGCATGGAATTGGTGTGGACCATAGATATCTGTTTTTTACATTTCTATGGTGTGGACAAAAGTGCGCATCAGTGTCAGTTCAATCGGCCTCGGTTGACTAAAGAGCCATAATTTCGCAATCCGCACATTACGAATCGTATGAAAAAAACTAAGTAAAAAATACAAGGAAGTACTACATTATCAGTCGTTAAATAATTCTTATTGTTATTATTCAATTAGGCAAATGTCGTCGCTATTCAAAAATAGCTTGGAGTTCGCTTTCGTACATTAAAATTCCACAAGTCTTCGGGAAGCAATTTGCAGGGTCACATTAAGCCCTTTCATTCAAAACACAGACACGATTACTTTATTGTAGGTAAGGTGGCAGAACCCAGACCTGCATTTCTGGTGTGGTTGGTAAAGAAGCTACGGTAAACCTTAGCGTTCTGACTGGTTCCGTATATGGACCGGTTGGCTATAACATGCATGTCAATAGCGTCAGTAATGTAGTTGGGAAATGTCGGGTTTATATGTGTACCTATGCAGACGACATGCGCCTTATGTACTCGTCTAAGAAAATTCAGGAGGTCAGAGAGTCAGAGCTCCTCCCTGTCTTGTGCGATCTCTGGCCATGTTGGCCCTACAAACGTTATCAGATCGTCAGACCACCTTCGCCGTGGTCTGCCTCGACGGCGATGTCCTCCCTTAGGCGTCCAAACATATTTATCGGTCATTATTTCGACTCATCATCATCATCATTTCAGCCGAAAGACGTCCACTGCTGGACATAGGCCTCCCCCAAACACCTCCATGATTGTTTCTACTACTAAATTATTAAAAACATATGTTTTTTTCTTCTAAAATTACAAAGAATGGAAAAGCTAAAATTTTTAGCTAGCTCTTTATTCCCTAGGGACCAAAAGTGATTTTTTGGAATGTGGATATTGTTAGTAAAAGTTCCAATCACCAAAGAGATCAATCACGAACATTGTATGAAAAGTAACAGGCTGTGTGATAAAGTAAAACGCGCGAACTAAATTAAAGAAAAAAAAGTTTGTGAAAAAATAAAAAACGCGCAAAAAGCATTCTGCAAATCAAATCAAATCAAAACCGTTTATTTGCATAGAATGTGGTAGGTACAAAAGATGATTTATGTAAAATTGTAGTGCAAAGACACATCCCGCCACCTAATGAAGGCATTATGCAAATATTTAGTACATAAAGTGGGTATGTATAAACAACATGCAGTAACATACTAATGACGTGCAGTTAATTAATGTTATGCGATATCAACCATTACCATATTACTTAGTTTTATAAAAAAATAGTATGTCTTCCTCAAGTAATTGTATGTAAATAAATAAACGTACTATTCTTATTAATTAGTTGCACTTACTTAATTTTTCATAGAGGGTGATAAAAAGTAGTGTCTACCTCGGGAGCAACACTATTTTAAGCTCGAGTGACGTACGTACTTTGAATCCCTCGTTGCGCTTTGAATTCAAAGAAACCTTCTCTCCTTCAAAATAGTTGTTTGCTCCTTTTGGCAAACAATCTACTATTTATCATTGAATGTTTTTGTACCTATATTTTAAAGCCTATATTGGAAGTGCACCCTCTTGCAACGCTTCGACAAGCCTTTAATAACACTTGTCAAAAAAATTTCGTATATAAAACACTTGTTTCTGTCCGCGACTTTGTCCGAGTGAAATTTAGGTCCCCGACCTACTGCGTCGCATACCATCGCCCGCCCGCGCTTTTACTTCGTTTTCGCTTAGCGTTCTTTCTGACTTATTTTCTTTTTACTCAGCTCCTAAGGGTCGTAGCGTGATGTTAAATATCTAATACCTTCCTCAAGAATTGGGCAAAATGAATCTCTAAAATCCGTCAGGTACCATCACATGTATTGACGTTTTTCAGACTATTAACACGTTTTGTTTTTTACAACTTGTATTAACGATGAATGAAAACAGTAGAATACTTCATGTCCTATAGGACCCTATAGGACCCCGTGTGTTACCATTGTATAGTCAAAAACATTGCTTTCGATTCAACTTAGTCATCATAGCTCCATTATGTACTGGCAGAGATATTGCCAGCTGCAGCGGTTAGAACCTGCGCGGTTGGCCGTCCCCAATATCTGGCTGCCGTAGGCCCGGCCTCGTCGGCCTTAGGGATTACCGCTACTGGTGCTAGTACTTCCTCGGATGAGCTACTTCACAAAGAGGTATACTACTACTGTTGAATGCAATTTTACTTATTTAATGGAAAAGAGGAATGTTTCTTTAATTGGTACTTTCTCTCCACTGAACACCTTTTCAACACCCTGTATCCTTATCTACTAAAACACATGTGTAATGATATTAATTTATACGTCGGACATGATGAAAACACCAACATTAACATACGTTAAACACTTTATATATGGCCTAATTGTTACAGAACCGCGCATAATACTGCATTGTCCGTCTGAAGTGTTCCGTTTGATACATCTCTATATTAGGTGAGCTTTTGCAGATAAAAATTACTTAAAATATCTTAGTTATCTAAGTTCGGGGATGGTTTATGAATGTTAGGCAAACCGCTGAATTCAGTCCTCGCCTGTGGGGTATAGGGGCGCGGGGGTAGGACGAGAACGGGGACCGGAAGAGGTGCGGGCGGCGGGCGCTCGTAGCGTGATACACAAGAGGCTAACCGCGAAATGTGTACTACTTCTTAACTCCGGCAGGAGAAAGGTCGGGGTACGAATACTACTTAGGGGCCTACCCAATTACTCACCTAATTGCCATTTTGACGCAAACTGTTTTTTTTATAAAAAAAATAATCTACAATTTAGTAAATAAATAGCTGAAGCTGATCAATAAATTAACATTTTCCTGTTTTCTTTTTTTTAGACTAAGAGATACACTTCTAATTATAAAAAAAATATTTTTTATTCATAGGTATTTAATCAAAAACTAAACTTTATTTCCGAATTTTCATAAGTACCTGTATGAAGTCTCATATAAACCTAAACTACGATAAATAATTACAAAAAAAAAATATAATTAATGATTATTCATCTAGTAGCAGATGAAAAATCGGACGACGCCCGGTTGTGCGAAACAGACAAAGACGACTAAAGTGAACCTACGGCTTGTTTTTTTTTTTTCTTTTTTTTTTTTTTGGATGGGAAATCATCTAATGACTCCTCCCGCTCTGGGTGGAGCGGAAGGGAGTGTCAGACTCTTACTGACTAAAACCCACCCGTGTTCCTTCCTTAGCCCTTTATGTTCCGGGGCAGCGGCTTCTCACGTTCAACATGACGTGTTTCTTACAGTAATAAAAGCAGTTGTTTTGCTATTGTTTATCAGTGCTTATGAATAAATCATCATTATTAATAATTTCTTGATAATTATTAATCGTAATTTAGGTCCATACAGGATTATTATATAAATTATGTTAATAGAAAAATAAAAATAGCAGATTGTACAACTAGTGCATTAAAGAAGCCTATACCTGCTCCGCAAATGCCGCCTACTGTTGAATGCAATTTGATGCTCTGATCACAGAAGATGGTGATGCCGATCTTCTTGATCTCTTTACTATACGAGAAGAAGATAGAGCGAATGACTGCCGCAATACCGTATAATTACTGAAACAAATCAACAAATAAATGAATGCGTCGTCATCTAGCACCCAAATAATATGGTTCAGCGTACCACGGAACAGGGCGAGTTTGAAGGGCGGAGTTTAAATGCGGTATTTACTAATGAAAGCATTTCTTCAAGGTGCTTCAATTTATATACTCAGAAGATAGTTCGATTTGATATCAGTCTCACTGGACTGTCGCTAGAGGTTGTTGAGGTTGTGGACTAATATTAATTTATTTTTAATCTAATTGAAAATAAACACGTGAGTATCCAATTCCATACAAACATACATTTTATTGTATCCAAATATTACATTTTAATTTTTCTAAACAGAAACAATGTTAGGTCTTTTTAGAGTCCTAATGAAAAAACGGAACCCTTATAAGATTACTTGTGTGTCTGTCAGTCTGCCACAGCCAATTTGCTCCTAATTTACTAGACTTATATTTTGCTACACATATGAATTTTTGTGACCCAAACACGGACCTGTAACGTAAATAAATGAATTTTGAATATCGGGGTCACTTTTGGGGGGCAAACTAGAAAATTAAAAACAAAAATTTTACCAGCTGTACCGTAAGTACTGTGTTTGACATATCAAGTAAAAGGTCTTATTATCAGAGTCTGAATTATATTTTTAGTATAATTATAAAAAAAAAAAACATTTTTGAAGTTATTTTAGAAAATATATGAATATTGACTAGTCCATCTTATCTCCGAACTACTGAGCCTAAAATTTAGAAACAAATATAGAAATTAGTTAATTATTTACAGATTACGGGAACACCTAAGCAGTTTGGTAAATCTTTCAATACTGTGCGTACAAACTTACAATTGCAGCTAGAACGTATGGCAGAACATATTTTTCAACTACAATGTCTAGTTTCTTCTTGGGATCTGGGGGCACTGGGGGCATAAAACCTCTAGGGTACTTCCCGATGTCCTAGAAAGCCGGAATTTCGTATGCAGGCTAGGATTTGCACACAAAAACAAAAAAATGTAACGTTCACCCTCCAACTCTCTTAAGAGGAAGTCTGTATTGCTTACGGATAATTGGTGTACCTACTTTCATTTGTTATAAAAGCTAGATTAGCATGTTTATAAACAACAAAGAAGAAACTCTTTCGTTGGCTATGTAGAAGACTGCTTGTGTGCAAGAAATACCTTTTTTACCCGACTATGCTAGAAGTAGGGGTTATGGTTTTAACATGTATGTAATATTAGTACAATATCACCGCTAAAATAAAAATACATAGAGCACCCTACAAAAATAAATGAAATTCCACCAAAAACATTTAATATAATGTAGGTTGCCAAGACTTACATAACGCTTTGGCTTATTCCCAGGAGCTCCAAATCTATTATTGTTCTCCAAACAATGTCTCTCCATACATTGATTCCCAAGAGCTCCATAATTTCATTAGTTAAATTAATAAAATACTAAAATTGTTCCGAGTGGCTCCAAACCAAATTCGGTAAGGTCAACAAAACACAAATTGCTAACATTAACGTTATAATTTCGTGGTAAATAGTTTTATAAAGGGGGTCGAAATTTTCATTGCCTATTTTTGCGATAGGACACACCATTTTCGAGGTATAATCAAAAGAAAAGAAAAAAAAGATACAGTACTGAAAAACAGTACCTACTGTATCTTTTTTTCTTTAACTAAAATTCACACCAACACAGTATTGTACAAAAAGTACAGTACTGTGTTGGTGTGAATTTTTGTTCATGACAACTAATTTTATTCGACACCTTTTTAATCGCGATTAAAAATAGTCAGATTTAGTTAGATAATCAAAATATTTGGTGAAAAACGTCAAATTCAGAATAGCAAAATTGCCATTTTCAATACTTAGATTAATAACTCAGTGCCATCTTAGTTACCAGCCCATAGTGCTGCTCGACGAGGTGGGCAAGCTCTTTGAGAGAGTGATTGCAGGCCGCCTCGTCGGGCACCTGGTGAGGACGGGGCCGGATCTTGCGGATAGTCAGTTTGGCTTCCGCAAGGGGCGCTCGTCGGTGGACGCCCGACGGGGGACACGGTGTCCCGGGGTGGGGTCGCCAACGCGTTTAATACCCTGCCTTGGAGCTGCATTGGGGAGGCACTCCGGTATCACCGGGTGCCGACCTACCTCCGTCGAGTAGTCGGGGCGTATCCGACGGACAGAGCCATCATCTACCCCGGTCGCGATGGAAACTGGAACCGGCGAGAGATGTCGTGCGGTGTCCCGCAGGGATCGGTTCTGGGGCCGCTCCTGTGGGACATCGGTTACGACTGGGTGCTGCGGGCCGACCTCCCTGATGGCGTCAGCGTGGTTTGCTACGCTGACGTCACGCTGGTCCTGGCGCAGGGGAGGTCGCATCAGGCGGCGGCCGACGCGATGACGAGGGGTTGCGATAGTCGTGGAAAGGATCCGGCGGTTGGGTCTCGAGGTGGCATTGCACAAGTCCGGGGCCATGTCTTTTCATGGGCCCCGGAACGGGCCACCATCGGGAACCCCAAGCGTTGAAATTTTTGGTCGGTTATTAAAAAAAAAAATAGCTCAGCCATACATTTTGACCGCGTAGGTATTGCAGTTTCCTATGAAACAGCAGATTTTTTTGATAAGTGAAGAAAAATTTCTAGGCTTACGCGTCTAGAGTCATGAGTCATGTGCCGAATTGATAGTCACGTTTGCGCACTGGTTCGCTTACTCGTCTAGAATCATGTGCTGAATTCATAGTCACAGTTTGCGCACTGGTTAAAAATGTATCCTGTATATAGTTCACTTGTGTCAATTTAGTCAATTTCAGAATGGGAAATCGTCGTTTGACAGGAATAAACTAAATTTAGGTAATTTTTTTAGTCTAGTTTGTGATTCATTTGTGACAAGAGAATGGACACCATTGTCGCATTACTCCGGTAATTTGTTTGTTGAATTTTAAATTAATTTTATTGTACATGTATAATTTGTTGTGCAATTTGTACTTAAAAATTTTTGGAGCTCATGGGAATGATTTTATTTGTTATTATTAAATTGCTTTTTTTAATTTGGAGCCGCCGGGAATAAAATTATGGAGCGCCTGGGAATAAGCCAACACTTTCACTGTAAAAAAGTTATCAGATTTAATAAACTCCCTAACTCTACAACGCCTAACTCTACAAACCTTAAATCTTGGTTACGGCTTGGCCGTTTTATTGAACAATTGCTTGACACAACATTAAAGACCTCATAAACCCATAAGAGTGTCTGTGAGTGGTCGTGAAACAGCCAAGTTATACATATTGACCAACATGTAAGGTACGTAAAGTTAAGCCTTGTAGAGTTAGGGGCTTGACTCTACATTGGATCTGATAACTTGCTAACAGTGAAAGCGTTATGTGAGTCTTGGAAACCTGGGTAACATGTTCATCGTACAAACCTTCTCCACGCGATTTCAACTCGCACTTGTTCGGTATTTTTAATGTAGCATGTCTTATTTAATATTTATTCTATTTTGGAGAGATCTTTCACTTAATTATCCATTTATTTAGGTACCTTCTGAATAATCGACGTATTAACTAATATATTTATGTATAAAAGGTTTATCAACAGCTTCTGTAATATCATCAACATCATCCACAGCCTGACTTCACCCAAAGTACTCGTACACCTATAATGTATAAAAAATATCACAAGACAATTTATATCAATACATTTTTGTTAAACCAACTCTGTAATATTATAGTCACTACGCTCAACCATGACTCCGATCCTGCAAGAGCTCGCCCAACACCAACCCCGCCCAGAGTCGGAGGGCGAGGCTGCGTCGGCGCCGACTCCGGTCGCCGACGGCGAGAGGGTCGTCATCTCCGGCATGTCGGGGATCTTCCCCTCGTCGCACCACGTCCAGGAGTTGTCGGACATTTTGTACAATAAGGTGAGTGTTTGGGAATTGTTGGCTAGCTGAATGGCCCCATATAACTTACTTATTGTTAACCTAAGCATTTTGCTAACCAATTTTTAACTTTGCAGCAGTTCTCTATCTATTTTAGAAGTAGGCTCAATTTATAACACATTCCCTAACGACTGGGCAATAATATTGTAAAAACTGAAAGTAGAACAGTTACCTAATAACACTTCTTATCCCCCAGGTGAACCCAGTGACTGCAGAGAACGTGCGCTGGAAAATCAGCCACCCTGAGGCGGCGCAGCACATGGGCTCGGTACCAGACCTAGAGCGGTTCGACGGCCAGTTCTTCAAGGTGCACTACCGCCTCGGCAACTCCATGGATCCCATGTCTCGTAAAGTCCTTGAACAGGCCTACAACGCTATTTATGATGCGGGTAAGATATCGTATATTAAGTTGATGTTGGTGTTAGCTTGACTGTATTTCTTGTCAATTCTTGGATTGCAATTCACAAACTATTACCTAATAAGAAGCTAGCTATGGTAAGAATATTGGCAATTTTGCTTGGAATACGCCGCATTTGAGGAGTAAGTTTTAAAAGCCGATAAACCCGTTTTACCCTTTTATCCAGAAACTGAATAAAACTGATGTATGCCTGACAAAAATTTATTCTCAATTATTATATGATTTGTGAGAATTAGATTACATCATGGATTTTGAATAGATAAGTATTAGTTTTTAGTATGAATTAACAGCTTGTGAAGCGGTTTCATTGCATATATTATGTATACAGACATATTATACTGACGAGCAAAATAAAAAATTTGGAAAATCCAAATGTGCACGAATCATAATGCTCATTTGATCGTATAAAAAACCATAAAGTCAAAGTCAAATCATTTAAGTATTTCAAATAGGCACACTAAAGGCACTTTTGAACGTCAAAAATTATAATTTAAAACGAATTGATTCTAGTCGCCCATTCCAAAAGGTAGTTTTCGTATGGAGAAGAATGGGCAAGAAACTCCACCGTTACTCTTTTAAAAATGTTTTACAAGTTTTTGTATACCTACATTCATTATATAATTATATGTGAAGACGATGCATCTAGAATAATAATCAGTCTACCAACAAAAGGTAAAAATAATTAAAAATAAAAGCAATGACAGGTAAATCAATTATGTGATAGATACATGGTGCTCACATATTTACAAATATTGTTAAAGTAGATTATATTTATATAATTTTAACAAGTGTGTGAGTCACTGTAGCCACAAAATGTAAAACTAATGTCATAAAAAAAATATATAAATTAAATTAGTGACCAGTTTGATTTTGTCTAGACTCTAGATTGTCCTATGGAGCAGGACCAGCATGTTTCCAAGCATTCTTATCTTGGATGTAATTTTCTAATTTGTAATATCCTTGTTTACAAAGTGTACTTTTAATATGAGTTTTAAATTTTCTTTCATTTAATTGCAATATGTCACAAGGTATTTTGTTGTAGCATTTAACACAGAAGGATGTATGTACTTTAGATAATCTGAAAAAGGTTGATCTAATTTATCTTTATTTCTAGTATTAAAATTATGTCTATCATTTATTTTATTAAAAAGATGTTGATTTTTTCTAACGTACATAATATTTTCATAAATTAATTGGCAAGGTACTGTCATGATATTAACCTTATTAAATAGTTCCCTAAGAGATCCGCGGCGACGTAGATTGTAAATGGCTCTGGCAGCTCTCTTTTGTAAAATAAAAATGGATTCAATGTCAGCAGCCCGACCCCATAGTAAAATACCATATGACATAATACTGTGGAAGTAACTAAAATAGAACAATCGTGCGGTTTCTGTATCTGTTAACTGTCTTATCTTTCTAACAGCATAAGCGGCCGAGCTTAGCCGCCCTGCAATAGATGTTATATGAGGTCACCATTGTAATTTCTCGTCTAGCGTGATTCCTAGGAAAACTGTCTGATGAATAAATTCTAGTTTTTGGCCATTCGATATGACGTCACATTCGTTACTTCTAACATTCGGTAATTTAAATCTAATGCATTTGGTTTTTTTTTTCATTTAGTACTAAATTATTCACCGTAAACCAATCTTGGACCTGAAGAATAGAGTTATTCACGTCGTTAAGATTTTGTGACCGTCGGTCTATTTTAAAGATCAGTGATGTGTCGGTCTATTTTGAAGATCAGTGATCTGCAAATAACACCATCTTCGGTTGATTTTGAAGTAATTGGTGTAAATCATTAATGTAAACTAATAAAAGATAGATAGTATATTAGTTAGTTTCTTATTTATTATAATTAGACTACTTTGTATAAAAGAGCCATTTTCAATAAGGTTCCTCCTACTGGTGAAAGGAATTTATAAAAAAAAATTGACTCATTTAATTGATTTTTTCGCAAGCTACAATGTTTTCTGCTTGCACACTTGATTGATTTTTTTTGATAAGTACAGAATTAATCTCCATTTAATTATCTATAGGTACAATGGTATATAAATTAAGTAGGTTCTGTGTACTAGCAGGAGTATAATAATTGAAACAGTTGCAGAAAGGAGGCTATTCTGAAGTGAAACTTCTTTACGCACGCTTGACTTGGGGAGTAAGCTGGTGAACGCGTGACGTTAGCGTTACGAAAAGTGTGATCAGGCGAGGCGAACGGGAGTCGAGTGGGGGATATAAGCAAGAGACAGCAGTGCGCGCGCACATTTTTTTTCTCTCTTCTTCTCATAGCCAAATACGTAATACTGAAGTTTCACTTCAGTCGTGTGGTCATAAGCATACTCGTTTTTTTTTTTCTCTCTGATGATTTGCATTATGAGTCGTGCAAAAGCTGCTGACTTATCATGAAATATTTCCGAAACCACGCAAGATAGCTTCTTGAAGTGAAAAGCAACATTCAAATGTATTTAATACTGCATTAAAAAAACACCAAATTAAAACAAAAATATGATAATGTTTAATTACTTATTATTAATTATTTAATTACCACTTTCAATTATTACAATAATAATTTTTTTGTTTGTGTGTGAAGGATAAAATAAAATAGGGCGATTTGGACTTAATTTAAATTTACAATTTTTTCTTATCATCATTTAATATTTCGTATTGCCTCCGCGTGCTTTCGATACGGCTTCTGGCTTCTACACGATTTGGCATGCTGAGTACTAGAATCCTCAGCAAATGCTGAGTAGTATTATCTTATTCTTCAATAAGTGTATTTTTTAGGGCATGGAGGTGGATTTCAGCTTTTAATACGTCTGCCAAGTTCGTCTCAGGCAAGTTCTATAGGGTTTATTAGTTCAGGACCTCTCGCTGGCCATTATTATCAATTGGACAAATAATTTTATTTATGTAAGTAGGTTTAGACAAACACTTTTACACGTCAAACATATTTTAAAAACTAGATGAGGTCGGTGTTTCCTATCTGACTACTCTGAGAAGAAAGGCCGAAACAAACTCAGAGGTCACAGTCTCTTTTAAAGTCCAGACATAATCTTGATCACATAATCTTTAATAATGGTTTCCCACAGGCAGCAACTACAGAACGCCACCTGCTACGATCCTTTTGGTTCGTTTACGTTCATACACGCATGCTGGTTGCGAGTACTACGCACCTGCCCTTTATAAGGAACATCACCAGTAAGGTCACTATGGCCTCCAAGGTGACCCATCCCGGCGTTTCCACTCACCTCTGCCTTGTACTCGTAAATACCTTTTGTTAGTCACCTTTCGTAAAAGAAAACATCGGCAAGCTTTCTTCTTTTAAAAAAAGAAACCGTCAAAGTCCTAGTAGGTACCTACTCTAAGTAAAGTTACGCGTGCTCAAAAAATATATACGCGCCTATTTTTATCGGTAAAAAATATTTATTAAAAGACTAGCCATTATGCCAGGCTTTTAGCCTGAAACTCTGACAACCAGTCTTACCAAGGGGTATCATATTATCCGGTAACTTGGTTGTGGAGGTCAGAGAGGCAGTCAATCCGTGTGAAATACTGGTATACAGCTGCACCCGATTAGACTGGAAGCCAACCCCATCATAGTTGGGAAAAGGCTAGGTAGATTATGACTAACCATTAATGAATCATGTCCTATTAAATAACTTGATATTTTTGTTGTCCATAGGAGTGAATCCCGAGCACTTATCCGGTAGAAAAGTAGGTGTGTTCATCGGAAGCTGTTTTTCTGAAGCTGAAAAAGCGCTCTTCTATGACTTTGCCTGTAGAACAGGCTTAGGTATAGCTGGGTAAGAAATAATTTTCCTTAATTTATAAACAACATGTTTCTTTACCCCAAAAATTAAGGCACACACACAATTCGCAATTTATTTGAGTGCACGTGATATGAAAAACTCCCACGTACCTAATAAGGGTAAGATTAATTTTATCGAGCACAAAACCAGCATCCGAATTGTATAACACAATTCAATCCGAAGGATTTTGAACAAATTCCTAATCCATTACTTCATACGTTCGAAAAATAAGTCTGCTTTACAACGTAGATAACGCAACGAATGTTGTTGAACAATCAAAATAAAAACCTTTTCACTTCAGTAGCTCAAACATGTAGGTTTTGCTGCCTGAAATCAGTGAGCAAAATGCGATTTTGCTCACTGAGTGAGACAAAGTAACTTTTTAATTTTTGTTTTCAGAAAGCCGCGAAAATCTTATTCAGCCTTGGGTTAATCATACAATTCGAAACATTCACACTCTATCTCTTTCCCGCCATTAGAAAGAGACAGAGACAAAGACCAGCCCTTTCGAAGTTCCGATTTTGAATTCGACCTCAAAGACAAACATGTTCGGGATTTCGTACTAACTAAAGAAATTTTGCAAAAAGATAATTATGTCTTTTAATGTAATTTATTGAATTTTTAACTTATTGTTGTATTTAAACGAAAATAAGTATTTACTGCAAATAAAACTGATATTTAACCTGTAAATATTTATTGCTAAGTAGTTTCAATAATGTCACGTAATATATTTTGAATAATAAAATATCATGGGTGCTATTTCCGAACACGCCTTAATTTGTATAAAAGAGCGGGAATAGAATTTCGTGGCTGGCGTAAAGAGTTGAATAAGTTAAAAAATATTAAAATAATCGTAAAATATGAGTGAAACTTTGATTATATAATGTCATAATCAAAGGAGTGAAACTAGCGACGAGACCAATATTTTAACACCGGAAGAGTTAAAACAACAAGTTATGAATGCAGAATTAAGTTTCCTACCTGAGAAGTCTCGCGAGAAATATCTGAAAGCATACCATATACGTCATTGCATATACCATGTCTTCAATGAATGGAGACTTACAAAGGGCGCAAGCAGTTTTTCGGAGACGGTGTTGCTATCTTATTTTTTAGATTTATCACAGACGAGGCGATCATCTACAATGTGGAGTATTTACTCAACGTTGAAAGCTATTTTAAAAACAAAACATAACGTGCATATTGAAACATACGCAAAACTCTTATCTTTTCTAAAAAGAATGTCAGTTGGGCATAGGCTAAAAAGTCCAAAATTTTCACGGCCCATAACATAGAAAAATTTCTAAATGATAATTATTTTGATTCACAATAAATAGTTATTTCAATCTATTCCTGTTTATTATTTTATCTCCTAAAGTGTTCTCGCTGCTGAAGTGAAAAGTTATGTGTTACACGAGAGCAAAGTTTTTTGCATCTCGTGCCTTGAATCCCTCGCCACACTCAGGATTCAAAATCAGCACTCACAGCAAAAAACGACTTTGCTCTCTTGTTGCACAAATAACTATTGTCAATGTAATGTTTTAGATAATTACCCCGCATAATTCGAGATTCCTGAAAGCGAAAGATCGAACTCTGGAGTCACTCTTGCTATCACTAGATTAGTGGTCAAAATACTTTTTATTTTTAGATGCTGTAAGTCTATGTTCGCCAACCGCATTTCCTATTGGCTTAACGCGAAGGGTCCTTCGATGGCGATCGACGAGTCGTGCTGCAGTTCCACCGCGGCGCTGGAGCAGGCTTACCTCGCTATGAGTCGAGGTGATTGCGAGGCAGCCGTCGTTGGAGGCTGCTACTTGTGTCTGCATCCACAGTCTTCTGTGCACTACGGAAGGTGAACATATATTTTGTAGTCGTCATATTATTTGTAAGTACTTACCATCTGCAAATTGGACTTGCTTGTCGAGGGTTCCAGCAATTCAAACTGAAAAAAAAATAAACGAGTAGTGGACTCTAGATGGAACAGAAAAACAAAGGTGCTATTATAAAGGTTTAATTTTTCTACTAATTTATTAATATTAAACAAAGTCGGATTAGTTACACCATTTATAACTCAAGAACGGCTGGACCGATTTTTATGATCTTTGATTAGTTGGATTTGTATCCGCCCCGAATAGCAGAATAACTATTAAACATGGGTAAAATTTACGAAAACAATGAAGATAATTCACTTTCTCATACATTTTGTATGGAAGGGCATTTTCATTAATTGATTGTGAGGCGGTACAAAGTTCGCCGGGTCAGCTAGTTTCCAATAATTTAGATTAAACTTTTGTCCATAATAGATAAGAATAGACAAAATCCAATAGGATTCTAATTTAAAAATAAGTAATCGTGTTTTTTTATGTCCAGGCTCATAAGCCGGGCGATGGATGGTAAAACGAAGTCATTTGATCAAAATGCCAATGGCTGCGTCAAATCGGAAGCCGTTAACGTTCTGTTTCTGCAGAAGGCTAAAGATGCTCTGAGGTAAGTTTTATGCATATCTTCGAGCAGAAGAGAATGTGAGTTCAGCCAGTGCTAGAGAGAGACGGAGTTATACGTGACCAATAGCACCATCTCTTTTTCGTAGCGGGTTTATGATGGCCCCTGCTTCTGATTGAAGGAAAATATGCACATACTTTAAATAAAATAATTATTGGGTGCCTCCAGCCTCCACCTACTTGTTTTCTCATTAAGATACCTCTCACTTTTTTTTGTAATTTACAGGATCTACGCAGATTTAATGCACGCGAAGACGGAATATACCGGCTTGCTAACGGGAGAAACGGGCCCTCAGTATGGATACTTTAGAAATCCTGATAAGACTGTTGACTTTTTGACCAGATTCTATGAGGAAGCGAGGGTCCCACCGCAAGCTGTGGAATACGTCGAAGCTTTTGGTTCAGGTATTAATTTCTCTTGTATTCGATTTTGACTTGATGGAATATGGAAGAACAAAGGGGTAAATCAGGGATGATTTCTCTAGAAGATTAGATTTCTCCTTTCTCCTCTTTTTCCTTTTTTAAAGCCGTAAGAAATCCAGCGTCCAAGCTACCACAGTAGAGACTAAGCCAACACCAAATAACTCTTGCCCAACTCGAGGATCTTGCTTAAGACTCAACAATCACGATCAGCAGTTAAGCAATAGAAAGCAAAGAGGCAGTCATTAACAGCAGTAGAAATAACAGCAGTTCCTATTGCATAATTTCGTTATAGGTACGCCTGATGCTGATAAAGCGGAACTGGACGCCATTGAAAGGGTGTTCTGTAAGGGAAAAGAAGACACACTCTTAGTTGGCAGCGTCATATCTAACATTGGATACGGAGAAGCTGCATCGGGTATATCCGCTATAACGAAGGTAACCTTTTTATTGGGTCATCATTATTATTATCTAAACATTATAATAATTTAAAATATGAATTTTGTCATCACTGCACGGAGTATTCGAGAGTACACTATCAGTATCATTCTTCAGATATTCACGTCCTAACAAGTCTAATTTCAAAGCTCAATTTTGTTAAGTCTATTGGTTCCCTGATCTAGGTATTCAGATTCTTCTCGATATGAACAGGTATTGCTTGGCTACCATTGCGGTGAGATAGCCGCCAACCTGCATTGCAACAATCCGCGGCAGGACGTGGTAGCAATGCGTGAGGGTCGCATGCGCGTCGTCACTGAGCACCAGCGCTTCCGTCGCTCCTACGTCGCCGTCAATGGCATGTCCGTCACCGGCGTCAACTCACACGTGCTGCTGCATGGACACTATAAACCCAAGGTACAAACAACGATATAAAATGCATGAATAACCTTGTCAGTTCATTATGATCATCTCAGCCTGGGATCAACTAAACAATGTTTCTGCTAGTCTCCACAATTTTACCCTCGTTCTGGTTTTACTTGGAACGGATGTAATATATAATCAGTCCAACCTATTTTCTATTTTTAGAAAAGGGCTGGTCTATTTTTAGGCCAAAGAATAAGCATTGCCATCCAATGTGGTAATGCTGCCAGCCTTTTGGGCACTTACCCTATTGACAGGGATGTGGACGAATTTTTTGAAGCCCAATGAGCTCCTTCGTGCCTTTTTCTTCCTTTTTTTATGTATATATTTTAGTGTTAGATTGTAAATTGTAATTGTTGTGTCTTTGTGAATAAAAATATACTTATTTTCCAACTTCCCAGTTTTGTTTGACCCGAACTTGGCCTCCATTCAGTCAAAATCATTCGTTTACTCCATCAGCCATCACCACTTCCTTTTGCTGTACCTTACTACAAAATATTTTATATCACTTTGTAATTGTTTACTCTGAAACATTTTTCATTTGTTTCAGGATCTGTCGCGCTACAGGAGTAGTATTGCACATCTCGTGACTATATCTGCAAGACAAGACACTACTGTAGAGAAAATATTTGAAAACTTGAAGTCACGCCCGATAGACCCTGAGGAGTTGGCTTTGTTGCATAACATTCACCAGACGAGCATCCCAGGACATCTGGGCAGAGGATTTATCATTTTAAGTATGTTTGGTGATAATCTTATGGTACTTACTTCATCCTCATCAGAAACTTTTAATAGCAGTCCACTGCCAGACTTAGGCAACACCAATTGCACGCCATTGAACTCAATCTTTGGCAACTCTTATCTAGCCATTACCATCATAATCGCTTCACCTAGTCTGAGGGCGGCCTGCTACCCTACGTATATGAATAGTTACGCTCAGTGGCAAATACGACCGGCCCATTGCCTCCTTAACTTGTTTATTTTAACATAATAACTTTCAAGTGGAACTGTATTGGCGATAACTAAAATCTGTTTTGCTTCATCTTTCTAGAGACGGACGAAGAACAAAAGACAGTGAGTCTATGTGAGAAGGCTGAGTACTTCGACGACGCTCGGCGGCCGCTGTGGTTCGTGTACAGTGGGCTGGGCTCGCAGTGGGCTGGTATGGGTGCGCAACTCATGCGCATACCGATCTTCGCCGCTGCTATAGAACGGTAAATGAGTTTTTAAGCTAACCATTAACTGAATGTCTCTTGGCAGATTTTTCTTTCTTCCTGACAGAGTTCAAATTTTTCAACAAAAATCTTCTATTTGCAATAGAACATAATTACTATATTTTTATTTCTGTCTATTACACTAATCCAGTACTAATATTATTAATATCTTACAAAATTCCAGGTGCCGACAAACTTTGGAACCAAAAGGAATCGATATTGTGCACATAATCACTTCACCCGATAAGACTACATTTGACAACATTCTTCATTCGTTTGTTGGAATAGCTGCTATTCAAATAGGACTCACGGATGTGCTTCGCGAACTTGGTTTAGTGCCTGATGGCATTATCGGTAATACTAATATTTTTGTACACGTTTTGAAGTACCTATATCTTCTTTTTCTCTCTTATACGTAAGATCTATATGACAATTGGATTCGTTATTTCCTTCAACTGATTCATAATTCTCTTGAAAAAGTTCATTTTCTTTATTTGTATGTATCTATGTGTTTGTGTAAGTATTTATTTTTGTATTTTATAATTATTTCCGAGTTATCTATCTTTTGTGTTACTCCTGCCATATTGATAGGAAATGTCTCAGGCATTAAGTCAGCCTCTGGAGAGTATTTATTTTTTAGTTGTGCGTAATGTTTAAATAAATAATTGCTCATAGCATAATCAGTCTATAATGTTTCCACTGCTGGGACACAAGCTCCTCTCCGTGAGAGGGGTGGGCCATAATCGAATTCTCGGTTCTAGATCATGCTGGTTTCCTCAAGATGTTTTCCTTCACCGTTTTGAGAGTAGTGATGATGAAATTAAATACACAAAGTAAAGTGCCTGCCTGGGTCTCGACACTCTCGACTCGAGTCGGGGCCGGTATCACTAGGCCACCACTGCTCTCAATAATAGCTCATGTCTTAGTTCAAATAATGATTATCCAGTCAGAAAGGTGATGATTGTGGCGCTGACTGCCCAAGGTGCGCTGAATAAACATTTCAGTATGACAACACAACTCGTAAAGGCTATTTAAATAAATCAAGTGAGACACCTTCAGGTTGAAGCCTAACTCCAAAAACGATCTACTCTTCTCGTCGACAGGTCACAGTGTAGGCGAGCTGGGATGTGCGTACGCCGACGGTTGTTTGACGGCAGAGGAGATGATTCTATCAGCGTACAGCCGCGGTCTGGTGTCGCTGCAGACTCCATTTATTCGAGGATCCATGGCTGCTATTGCTCTGGGTTATGAAAAGGTAAGAGTATTTTGTAAACCATACGGTTTTTTTGTAATAAAAAAATACTAGCCTGTTATTGCCCCACTGCAGGGCTAAGGCCTCTTCTTATACAGAGAAGGTACGAGCCTTGATCGTTACGCATTTTATTCATACGAAAATGCTAACCTATTTGATTGCATAGGTACCCAGTTTAAGACTCCTTCTTGTCTAGCACATTTCTTTGTCATCTATTTTTTTTGGTGATTCAACATTCATATCTTACTTTTATTCGCAGATTTCAAAAATGTGTCCTCCTGAAATTGAAGTGGCTTGTCACAACGGACCTGAATCTAGTACCATTTCGGGACCTGCTGATATCATGAAAGAGTTCGTTGCAGAGTTGACTGCTAAGGGCCTATTCGCTAAGGAAGTTCCATGCTCCAACATCGCCTACCACTCACGTTATATTGCTGATGCTGGTAAGCAAATATCACTCTTATTATACTAACAAACACAGTTGGTATATGAGTTCGATAAAATCAATTATAATCTTTAAAAACAGGTCCCGGCTTGCTAAAGTATTTGAGCGAAGTAATTAAGACCCCGAGGGCTCGGAGTGAGCGCTGGGTTTCGACCTCGGTACCAGTAGACAGATGGGAGGAGCCCCTGGCTAAGTACTCGTCGGCTGAGTACCATACTAACAACCTTTTGGTAAGAACTCACAATATCTACATACTTAATAGTAAATTATGAAATTTGAACCACTAATATAAAAACTCAAACTGAAAGATTTTATTTCAAATAAACCCATTACAGGTACTTTTGAAATGTCAAGGGTTCAAATGGTCCGGGGTAGCGGGATTGTCCGAAAGGGTTACCGCTGCCCCGGAACATAAAGGGCTAAGGAAGGAACACGGGTGGGTTTTACTCAGTAAGAGTCTGACACTCCCTCCCGCTCCACCCAGAGCGGAAGGAGTCATTAGATGAAAAAAAAGGGTTCAAATGGTAATTGGTCTTATACGGCTATGTTATATGACCTAACTCTTTTCTGTCTCCTAGTTGATATGAACCATTATTATGTTCTGCTACTCCAAGTATTATGTTTTCTGAATTCTGATTAATTTTTTTTTGCTTAAAATAAAACAACATCCAACTAAAGTTACTTATTCAACTTTTGCGTGATTCGCAAAAGTTGAATTTTTTATATTTTTTGGTCTACTACTAACTTTTTTAGGTATAATTTTTGGTATCGCCAAGATTGATTTCGTCTTGGTGCTTTTTTAATTACAGTCGCCACTTTAGTTGTCCCAAAAAATATTTATATTTATAAAACTTTTTATTCTTCACAATGTTTGTAGTAGGTATTGAAGTTCTTTTGTTTTTCAGAATCCGGTACTTTTCGAGGAGACGTTAAAACATATACCAAGGAACGCTGTGCTGGTGGAGGTGGCTCCTCATGGTCTACTGCAAGCCATCCTGAAGCGCTCCCTTCCTGCAGACTGTAGAAACATAGCGCTTACTAGGCGTGCACACCCCGACAACACATATCTGTTGCTCGAGGCGGTTGGCAAGTACGTAACAATAGTACCAGTTATGATTAACTTTCGACTAACATGTTTATGTCTGTGTGGTAACTGCGTGACACACTTACAATGGCAATGCTTTTCATTTTGTCCATTCAACAACAAACATAGCGTGATTTACGTTGTCGAGCAGAAGACATTTTCCAACACAAATGAGCAATGGCTTAGCAATTCCCTTCAAAATCCATCCCATTGTGATTGAAAGCGGGTTACGCAATTTGGTTTAAATCATACGGAACGCTGCATATGAATTCGAAATTAGTCCGGCACACACCAAAATCAAAATCAAAATATTTTTTATTTCACATAAACCAACATGGGCACTTATGAAACGTCAGAAGCTAGGGTGCACGGTTCCAATTGGTCGTTTCCTATGGAGAAGAACCGGCAAGAAACTCCATGGTTACTCTTTTAAAAATAATTGGCTTTTACAATGTTTTCATATTACAGTAGGTATGGCAGGACAGCGTAGGCCTGTCAACAAGTACCAGGTACTTGATAAAATAAAAAATGGTCTACAGATCTAAAGTCTACAAGGCTTACAAAGTCCTTACATTTACAAAATAAGAATGTATCAATAGGATAAATAAAATATAAAAAAATCTACACCCGAAGTAAATACGTAACCATAAAACCAATTATTTCATTGGTTATCTTCTTTGGTCATTATACTTATTACTTTTTCTATTTACAGATTATACATGGTAGGATACCACCCAAAGGTCCACATTCTCTACCCTAAAATAGAGATGCCAGTATCCACTGGGACGCCATTCCTTTCCCATCTGATCGAGTGGGCCCATGGAGAAAAATGGTGAGTGACATTACTTTTGTGAATAGTGAATAATAATGCTTACAGATTTTATAGTATGTCCTCTAAATTTAAGTTAATTAAATAAGTTAGCAAGTATTAAGTTTATTTGTTTGATGTAACAACATTTTTTGTTTCATTTTTCAGGGCATTGCCTCTCTACCGTACTGCTAGCAGGAAGAAGGGTGCAGGTTGCACATATACCATATCATTGTACGATAAGGAACATGAGTATCTGAAAGGACATGTTATCAGAGGTACCTTAGCCTAATAAAAAACAGCATATTATGTATTCTGATTACCTATGGTCATTTTGTTTTTTATGTTACCTGAGGCGAAAAAAAAACAGCTTTGGCTGTATTCATTATTAGTATCAACGTGTCACTGTCTAATGCAAAAAGGGATGAAGCCATTTATCATGTACAGTAATATACAATAATACTCTAATATGCTATCATCCGATCCTTGTTCTTTTTATAATGGTCAGCAGTCGTGATTAATATTTCATGATTTCTCTAGAAAAAACGGTATATCCATTCGCATCATCCCTGGTGGCTGTTTGGAACACCCTGGCCATGACCCTGGGTGTACCGATGAAGCAACTTTCAGTGGAGTTCCGCGACGTCCACCTGTACGCACAACCCGTGATGAACATACAGAGTCAACTGAAACTTAGAGTTGCATTGCAAAGAGGAAGTGGATGTTTTGAGGTATGTACTGAAACTTCTGTGACATTATTTAATCTATCTAAACCCCTTATTGCTCCAGACCATGAAAGTATTATCTAAGACAGGCACATGAGACATGGCAATGGACCTACTATGCCTTATTGCTAATTTCCAAAAGCGGTTATCACTTACCATCACGTGACTGCTATTGCGCTATGTGACATTAGCTCATCCCTCTTTCTAGTACGAAAGCAAGACTAAGTAAAAGTATTCAATTCCACAGATATATGATGATAAAATTAAAGTAGCGACAGGCGTGATTGCTGTTTTTAAACCAGACGAAAAAAAAGACGAAATACAATTTAAAGAATCCCAAGATATGAGCCTCAGTGCTGAAGATATTTATGATTTGTTGCGTGAACGAGACTACTTGTACAGGTAAGAAAGATATATTATTATAATTATAACTTTTTGAATTAAAAAAAGAAAGGTTATCGAAAGGTTTGAAAGAAAGGTTATCGAGAGAAATAAAAAGATCGATAGCTTTTCAATAAAAGCCGAGTCTAAATAAGCTATTTGGGTCTTGTATCATTTGCAGTTTTCACGAGTGTATTCAATCGACATTAGAAAGATAAATCAAATGACAATTTTTTCTGCAGTGGTGAATTCCGCACTATCGAAGCCGCAAGTGCTTCTCTGAATGAAGCTTCGCTGTTGTGGCGCGACAACTGGGTCACGTTCATCGACGGCTTGCTGCAGTTGACCATGCTGCGACAACCACACGATGGAGTCACCCTGCCCACACACATCAGGAGAATATCTGTGGATGTGGAGAAACATCCTATGAAGAAAATAATCACGGAAGAGGATAAATATTTGTATAAAGCTGAAGTTTTAGAAGAACATGACTTCGTAAGGTAAACCAAAACATTTGCTAACATAATATATGCTCATTCTGTAACCACGTTTTACTTAAGTGTGGTACTTATATTTTTTATTTTCTCGCCTTATTCAGATGTGGAGGGCTAATGATGGAAAATATAAGATATCGCAATTTGCCAGCTACTAATAAAAATAACATGGCGTTACAGACACTGAAGTTCGTTTCTTATTTCCAAGTAAACCAACAAGTAAGTGGGACCGTCAATTTACATGAATTTCCAAAACTTGTGTTGATGATTGGATAATGAACAAAGATGATATAGCTAGAAAAAGTGTGATAACTGAGATGGCTTCCAATAAAATAAGCATTGGATGATTATGATTTTAATACAATTATGAATATGTATTATAATATGTAGTAATAATGAAATATGTAATTTTAATTATCAGGTTTCATCTTCACTACAAGTGTTTTTGCAAATGGTTGCCGAAAATGTTAAGAAAGACTCTATCAAAGTTGTTGGTATCACAAACAACCAAATGAAAGGATCTGTCTTTGAAGAAATGAAGAAACTTGGGGCTAGTGTTAATGGCGTCAACATTAGTTATGAAGAATTCAATCTGGTAGACTTGAATTCAACAAAGAATAGTGGCCTCTCAATTAAGAATGCAGACCTTGCTATCGTCCGTAATCTTTCCACCGATGATCAAGTAAGACAGTTTAAAAAAAATGATATCTTTGTCAATAATTTGATACACGGAAATAATTTTAATTAAAAAATCCATAGATGTGTCAACTGCTTCATTTTGCGCTACAAAGAGACTCGTTCATAGTGAGCGAAGAAGACGATTTGTACGGAGGTAGCATTCGGCCGACGTCTCTGTATCGTCAACTGTCTGCTCACAGCAGCGCTAGCTCGCGCTTGGACCTGGTGCGCTGGCGGCCAACTAAGGTGGCCATGCCCACTACAGCCATTACAGTGCGCGCGCATCTCGATTTCTCCCTGCTCACCGCCGCCCGCGCCAGCCTCTCCTCCCGGCGTCGCCTGCTCATTGTGGCCCCTTACTCAGCTCCCTCTGCCCTCAAACAATTAGTACAATGTTGGAGGAAAGACGTCCAACGAAACAATGTTCACCTTTTAACTGTCAATAATGAAGAAGGCAACAATTTCGTCTTGGATGATCTACCGGATATTGACCTAGCGTTCACAGTTTTGGATCATGTAAGTGTCAACATTGTTTGATATTCAAATAGACCAATGAGTACAGTAACAAGGCATAATTTGGCAAATTAAGTTTTAGATAAGGCTTTGTACAACGTCGTGTGTGATTGTCTCTTTCTAGAAGTCAATGTTACGTATTAACAGCTGTACTTCAGTTTCAACTCTAATATTTCACAATAACGTTTAATTTTAGGGTAAATGGGGAGGAGAGTATTACGTACCAGTACAAGATAGTGTGAAAGTGAGCAGCAATGTGACGTTACAAAGCGCGCAAGTAGGAGATTTAAATTCTTTGGAGTGGGTCGATGCTGCTGAGACATATGGCTCTGGAGTACCAGTAAAGGTACGTACACCTATTGTATAATGTTAATATACATGATAATTAACTTAATTTATTTTCAATTAAAGACCTTGGAGAAGAAACTAAGGGTACTCAGACCTGAGTTGGTTAAGATTGAAAATATGTACCTAATATCAAAACAACCACAAATACCTTTGAATTTTCAGGTCTATTACGCTGGATTGTCCAACACTGACGTTAAAAAAGCAATTGGAAAAATAACATCAAAACATGATGGGCAAAACAATTATGGCATGGATTTCAGTGGAATAACAGAGAGGTAATGAAATGTTAATACAAGGTGGTGTGAAAAAGCTAAAGTCAACTTTGGAAGAGAAGTCGTGTACAGGTTTGTCAGGCCTTATATTATTTTGGCCAGATCAATCGATTCTTCTTCTTAGCGTTTGGACGGGAAATAAAAAAGTTGTTGGGGAAGTTCAAATATTATTTTTGGCCCAAAATTCAGCTCGTTGGCGTAGTCATAAGATCGTCAAGTGCACAGTGTCGGGGGGTGGTACAATCGATTGTAAAAGAGCGATAAAGAATTTAAGATGTGTCATGTTATAGTGGTGAGCGCGTGATGGGGCTGGTGCGCAGCGGCGCGGCCGGCAGCGTGGTGCGCGCGCAGCCGGAGCTGCTGTGGCCGGTGCCGGCGCACTGGAGCCTGGAGGACGCCGCCACCGTGCCGCTCGCCTACGCACACGCACTCTACTGTCTCGTGAGTTTACACACAAGATACTTCAACAATTATTTCACTGTTTACTGTTAAACTGATCCCACCATATCATTTTTACTACCGGACGTGTGGTAGGATGTACTGCAAGATACCTCCAGCACATGTGTGATACCTCGGCCAGAGGTACTCAGCGCTTCTCCTCCTCATATATAATTTCTCTCTGCACAGCCTAAGTATCCCAAAAGCTCTCTGCCCTTTACTAGTGTCTATGTTCCTAACGACCTATAAATTGGTCAGCTAAAAAAACAAATATTAATAATTCTGATTTGTTTTAGGGAATCAAATATGGCAAGAAGTTGACTTCTGATGTCTCTGTGTATATCCATGGAGGGGCTGGAGCTTTGGGCCAAGCTTTGTTATCAATAGTCCTTGCTCACGGCTGTGAAGTATACACAAGTGTTAGTGACATACGGAAAAAACGGTTCTTACTTAAATTATTCCCAGATTTGAAAGGTAACCTACACGTGATGTTCGAATTTTTTTTTAATAGTCATGTTTATCTAAGTACATTTTTTTATTAATTTGTTTTAGCGGACCATATTGGCAATTCTCGGGATCAAAGTTTCCTAGATATGATTCTTAATGCCAGAAAAGGGAAAGGTTGTAACGTTATTATAAGTTCAGCAAAAGGCAACTTGAAGGAAGTGAGTATCTTATTTTATATAGTTTAATTTGTAATTACTTTATATGCTATAAACAGTTAGCAGCTATACTGGATTGTTTCATATTTCAGACTATACTTCAATGTACTGGTAACTGGGGCACAGTTTTTGATGTTTCTCAACTTCACAATCAAGATGAAGATTTTTCATATGGATTGTACAACCTCACTAAAGGAAGGGCTTATGCTTCTGTCGATTTCTCAACAATATTTGAAACGCCCGAGGAAATGAAAGTAAGTACATCAAATAAATCAGCCAAAACTCAAATACTAATTACATACCTAATCATAAATAAGTCAGACCAAGAGTTATACAAGAGATATACAATACAAATGTTCGGTGAAGTTCTTTCACGAGCTGAACAAATAAATCTGTTGAATTGCATTTTTATTTGTTAATATCTAAGGTTCATATAGAACTAGCTATTGATATTACAGGCTGTGTTTTATCTGTCAGTCAATTAGACTGACATGTGCTACTAGTAAGTTGACCATTTTAAAAAGCAACATGATGTCCATGTTTTTATAATAGATCATGGATCAGTTATCTCATCGGAACATTTGCTTTATTCAATCCACAGGCCATACAGACGATGTTGAGCGAGGGTATCAGTCGCGGCTACGTGCGTCCTCTGTCGCGCGTGTCGTACGCGCCGTACGACGCCACGCGCGCTTTCCGACTGCTCGCGGCCAGCAGGCACCGCGGCAGGGTGCTGTTTAACATGCAGGAACATTCGACACAAGCGGAGCCCAGGTGAAGACAGACCCTTTTTCTGTTTTGCAATTTTTTAGAAACGACATTTAGCTTTGATTACATAATCGGCCTATAATGTTCCCATTTCTGGGACTCAGGCCTCCTCGTTAGCTTTGACTGTTTCATTATAGTTTATAATTCACAATATTATTATTCTGATTGCAGAATCTCTTGCAATCCAAATCACAGCCATGTTGTAATATTGAATGAAGAAAGTTTTGGACTCCAGATGGTTGACAAATTAGTCGCTCGAGGTGCGAGGAAACTACACATTCACAGTAAGGCCCATACAACTGCAAAGTTCCAATTTAAACTACGGTGAGTAAATGATTGAAATCTATTCTGCTAATGTTGATAATCCAAATGAGCACGATGATGATGATGTGGTGATGTTTTAACCTAGCCTTGCAAAAAAATACTTTTCTATTATTCAGGAATTGGCAGAAGATCGGCGTGGAAGTCCAAATGTCGTCTCAGGAATTAAATAATGAAACTGATGTTGTAGAGTTACTTAAGGATGCTACTAAATTGGGCTCTATTCAAAGCATATATACCACTACCAATGATGGTCAAATGGTTCAAGAAACATTCTTTGCTCATCTGGATACAGTTTCAAGAAGATTTTGCCCAGATTTAAGGTAACACTACAGGTGTTTTTGTTCATTTCTTTGAAAAATAAACATAATTATAGTAATTTGTTCGTAATCTTCCTTATTATTTTATTAAATTTTTCAGATACTTTGCGGTGATAAATGTTGGTGAGGCTGTGCTTGGAAAACCGACGTGTTTTTCCCGTGTTCAAAATAAATTACCAGCTAAATTGATAACTCTACCTCAACTGAAGAATGTAAGCAGTAGTAATGGGTGTTTTTTTAGCTGCATGAGAAGTTTCGATGGTTTTTGTATATGGTTTGACAGTTGAGAATGTCAAACTATGTTGACATTTCTGTTCAGTAAGGTTTGGCAATTCATCATGAATCGTTTAACGCCAGAACAACGCTTCCAAATTGTGGTCTACTTTGAAAAAAAAAAAATCTGTTCGCGAAGTTCATAGAGCAATTGGTCCATTTTACGGTCAACATAAACGGCCTAGTGAGAAAGCAATTCGTGCAGTTATTGATCGTTTTCGCCGTATATGGTGCGAAGACAATTCTCAAGCTATTAACGAATCAGCATTACATCGGCATCATCGGTCCTTATTTCTTTCGAAATGAGGAAGAAGCTGCCGTTACGGTGAATGGTGAGCGCTATCGAGCCATGCTGGCTGATTTTTTGTTTCCAAAAATTATTCAGCTAAACATCGACGACATTTGGTTCCAACAAGACGGCGCAACTTGCCATACAGCGCGCTTAACCATCAACTTATTGCAAAATCAATATGGTGACAACTTTATTTCCAGAAGTGGTCCTGTTAACTGGCCCCCTCGTTCGTGTGACTTAACGCCTCTTGATTACTTTTTATGGGGCTATGTTAAGTCATTGGTTTATGCCGACAAACCAGCAACTCTTGAATCATTGGAAGCCAATATTCAAGCCACCATTGACGCCATACGGCCAGATTTTTTTGGAAAAAGTAGTGAAAAATTGGACTGATCGAATGGACTATGTAACTCGTAGCCGCGGCGGACATATCATATTTAAAAAATAAATGCTATGAAATTATCTACCAGATTATAATAATAAAAAATTCAATCCAACAATATTTCTGTCTTGTATTATTATTTAAAGTTCTCAAGCTCTTAAAAAAACACCCTTTATAATAGACCATCAAAATGTTCTCTATCGCCTTTGAAAAACCGTAAAGTATGGTTGCAAATAACGTTGCAAATAAAACTTTTTCAGAGACAGATTTTAGAATGATAAACCAAAATGGCCCTTGCGGTACTACACCTCACCGTGCAGTAATTCAGTACAATTCCTGCTACATTTTTTCACACATTGTATTCTTCCATTGTCCATCCGGTTAGACTGGAAGCCGACCCCAACATAGTTGGGAAAAGGCTAGGCAGATGATGATGTATTCTTCCATTGTAATAAGACTAAATGACATGTTCTAGAAATGATTTAAGCTGAATTTGCTAGGAAGCGTGTCTAAGTGAACGTATTCAAATGCTTTTCATAGAACATTGAGCACAGCCTTTTACTTCTCATTTGACTAGATCAACGAAATTCGTTGATGGACGCCCAACAACGAATCATCATTATCATCTGCCTAGCCTTTTCCCAACTATGTTGGGGTCGGCTTTCAGACTAACCAGATGCAGCTGAGTACCAGTATTTTACAACTGCCTATCTGACCTCCACAACCCAGTTACTGGGTAATACGAAACCCCTTGGTAAGACTGGTTGTCAGACTTTTGGGCTTCTGACGAACCGTAACGACTGTCAAAGATCCACGAATGACAGCCGGGACCAACGGCTTAACGTGCTTTCCGAGGTACGGAGGGGTTTGGTATCTAAAGATGGTCACCCATCCACGGACCAACCGCGGAAAGCGTAGCTTAATCTGATCGATCGACCAGTGCGGCTGTTATTACTAATCAAGTTAAAAAAACAACAACAATAACTACATTAACTTCCATTCAGGAGTCGAATGCTGGTGATGCAGTGAACGCGGTGGAACGTGCACTTTCTGGTGTAGACACCTGGGTGGTTGCACAGAGAACTCATGGACAACAACCTAGTCTGATAAAACAACTGGCAGAATTGGCCGGTTAGTAGAGTGATCTTGGTCTAAAGAGAAAACTAATACCGTTGATTTAACTGTATTTTTTAACAAAATAACAATAAAAGCATTTAACATTCAAGTTCTTTTATGTAACTTTTTCTTTCTCTTTCATTTACCATATTATACCTAAACGATTTGGTGTTCGTATACTGTAAACTTTTTTTTTGTATTTTAAATAAATATTTATTTTTCCAGATATAAACTTGAAAAAGAACACCCCAAAAACAACTACTTTAGAAGAACTTGGAATTCAAGATGATAAACTACTACTGGTTGCTAGTTATTTGAGAATTAACCATAACGTTGAGTTCTCCGAACACGACATACCACAGCTAGCAGTTGAAACGTAAGTTCTTTTACAAAATTAAATGTGGTGGTATATTTTAAATATCATATCAAAATTATGGAATTTCACGGTTTTATTTGACCACCAGAATACTGAATTTAGATGAAACAGAAAAGGCCTTTGAAGATGTTAAAGGCTTAACGACATTCATATCTTATGTGGACACGGACGAACTACTTGCTACTTCAGAAATAGTATGCATGCCTACAATCACTAGCGGCGGCGTATTGGTAAATATTATTCAAATTATATTTTGCATATTGAGAATTATTTAAATCGTTTGATAATTTGAAGTAGCTAAGATATAGGTCAGATCTATTAGTTGCATTACCTCCAGACCTTACCTCAATTAATTTGTAGTCGGAGCATGGTTATCTTCTTCCATACAAAATTTGAATTCTATATGCCATCATCTTAGACATTCAATTTCTATCTGGTCATGTCATTAGCATACACTCGATTCATCGTGTATTAAAACTTTTTCAAATATTTCAGCGTGAAGACGAATTTGACGCGAGCCAGACGTATTTGTGCATAGTGCCCGGTATTGAGGGTCACCACGAGAGGTTCCGCGTGCTGTGCGAGCGCCTCAAGCTACCGGCGCTGGTGCTGCAGCCGGGACTCGACCGCCCGACAGAAACCGTGCGGGAGACTGCCCAGAGATACGTTGATGTATGAGCCCACAACATTAAAAATAATCAGTTATGAAAATTAAAACCATTGGTACATTTTACCAACTCCAACTTCACCTAACCTTACCTTCTCATATTTTAAGGTGCTGCTGAACAAGACAGGGTTGAAAAATACTTTCTACTTATTGGGTTATGAAACAGGCGTTCTGGTGGCGTTGGAAATGGCAGCTATCCTAGAGGATCATGGTTAGAAATATTAGTTAACAACCGTATTTTTTTTTATATTTTAGTACCTAGTTAACAAAATTAATGACGTTTCTTTCAAATTTTTAGGTTTAACCGGTACTGTATATTGCCTAGGATGTGCACCGAGCGAGGTTCAAACTGTGATTGAAGAAAATATCGCAGAATATAAAACAAAAGAGCAACTGCAAAATGGAGTGGTCAAACACATGTTTAAGTTGATGGTGGGTGACGACGTTGTGGACATGGAGGGAGCACTTAAAGATGGAGATTCGTGGCCACAAAAAGTGGACGCGTGTGTGCAGAATTTGTTAGGTCGTGTGCCTCACTCGGCGCAGTACTCACGCGCGCTCATAGAAGCCGCACTGGCGCGTATCGAGCGCGGTCGCGGCTACGACGCACCGGCGGCGGCGCGTGCGCTGCGCTCTCAGCTGGTGCTGCTGCGCGCCGCGTCTGCGCACGTGACGTCACCCGCGCAAGCGCTGCAACTGAACTCGAAGCGACCGGTCGCCATACACCAGCTAACCACACCACTGGCACACGCTACTAATGACATGAGCTGTGCGACTGTGATTAATGAATACTTAGATCAAGAGATTTTAGAGTCATTTAAAGAGAAAAATATTTGCGAAGGATATCTACTTAACCCTTATACTTTTATAGTTTCTAATAGTGATGAACAATAAACGTTCATTTACGTACAAGTTTGTCATTTAAATATTTTAAATAAAAATAAATTATATCTCGATTAAGCGCTGCATTTTTATTTAAAAGAAGCTCTCGATGTAGGGTATGTAATGCGAAAGAAAATCTACCGTCTCAAAATCTCAATGAATTTTCATGTTTCGAGCTCAATAAAATTTGTTTTTTTTTTTTGGAATTAGGCAGTAGATTTATAACAAAAATTTATTAGTTCAAATACCTGATCCCTCATCATCTGCCTAGCCTTCTCCCAACAATGTTGGGGTCGGCTTCCAGTCCAACCGGATGCAGCTGAATACCAGTATTTTACATGGAGCGACTGTCTATCTGACCTCCACAACCCAGTTACTGGGTAATACGATACCCCTTGGTAAGACTGGTTGTCAGACTTTCGGGCTTCCTGATCCCTGAGAGAGAAAATGGTGGAAAAATTAATAAGTTTATCATAGAAAGCAAATAGCATAATCAGAAATGTTTCCACTGCTGGGACACAAGCCTCCTTTCGGTGAGAGGAAGTAGGCCAATGAAACCGCGGGGCGCTGCTAGTACCTATTATTTCAAACGATTAAATGAATAAGTACTATTAAATCACAATGATAAAATTACAATATAATTATAATTATTCCACTATCCAATTGTATTATTGCATGCATGTAAATTAAATTTTATTACAAATCAAGGTATTTCATGTTAAAAGGAAAACTACGCTGAGAAATGTAACTGAACGTAATTGTTATGTATCAGATAATAGTTATTTATGCAATTACTGTAATTAATTATGTGATACTATTATCACACGAGGCGAAAAGCTTTAATTGGGGCGAAGACTCATATAGGGTTAGTAACATTGATAAACCCACATTCGTGTTTTAATACCTAATTATATACAGTTGGTTACAAAACTTTATCTACACCTATGATATGAATCCTCTATAAAAGGTTCTGAAACCATAGGGTGTTGGAAGAACTCTATGTAAATTCATGGAAAGTTTAATTGCTCAGTATCAAAGCTTGTATCACTCATTTTTGTAATTAACAAAGTAATACATTTTTGCAATACAAAATGGCGGGATACGACGTGAATTCGAATAACCTATACGTTTTTAGGGTTGCGTACCAAAATGGTAAAAAGGAACCCTTATGGTGCGACCGAGCGACTTGAGACTGTCTGTCTGTCACAGCTGGATATCTCAAGAACTTGAAATTTGGAATAGTTTTAGATGACGCTTGCTCAACTATATTATGAAAGAGCGCTGTTTGCACATTCTCAAAATTATTTTCTTTTTTTTAGGCCACATAGTTTTCGACTTTTGATGAAAAATGTAAAAATAATACCGTCCGTCCCCCCTTATCTCCGAAGTTTGCATAGAGAAAAATCTGAAGTATTTCTGTGATAGAAGTTTATGTAAAGATTACAGGAAAAATAAAAAGATGTCTCTAAAACAATAGCACACTTTTTCAGAAATCATTAACAAATTACATTAGTTCCACCATCGTTCAAGAGATGGCGCTGATCTAAAACTGCAATATTCTACACCGCAGTTTTAAAATTCTCCGACGTATATAGGCCTCGCCAATGAAAATTTAAAAACATAAATGGAACCCTCGGTGCGCGAGTCTGACTCGCTCTTGACCGGTTGTTTTTTTAATTACGGCGCTGCGGTAGTGAAACGCGCGTGCATGACAATGTTCTTTTTTGACATTCATAAAGATACCACGAATTGTGTAGTGAGAATGTGGCTGTTTGATGAGTAAGGAAGGGATCGAAAAAGCAAAGGAGTTGCATAATGAGTAGGTACAACACTCGTTTGGATGGTATTATTATGATTCCTATGATACTGGTTGTTTTTTTTTAATGTTGGCAATAAGCTAACTGTTTCAGAAACTTTTATAAGTAGAGGGTTTACTAGCATGGATGTATATAAATAAATGTTATCTACTTTATAGAGTATGTACCTACTACGTAATTCCCACTTTTCCATACCTACAAGATACCTAGGTACTCATCATCTGCCTAGCCTTCCCAACTATGTTAGGGTCGGCTTCGGTCTAACCGGATGCAGCTGATGAGCTGAATTCCAGTATTTTACATGGAGTGACTGCCTATCTGTCTCAGTTACTGGGTAACAAGATGCCTAAGTACTAACATATCACAATTAATCACCCAGGAGGTATTCGTTTTTAATTGCATTATGATTGTTTAATTAACACGAGCATCAAAAATACTTAAGTGTCGGTTTACGAACTAATTTCTAATTTATTAAGTCTAAAGTCATATTCACCAACTAAATAAATAAACAAAAATATTCGAATGGAAGCAAATCTATGCATTTATTTCATTGTCTTGCAAATAAATAATTAAAATAAAATCACGTTATAGAATAAATTAATAAGGGCATCCAAAATAGTAGACATTGTATTCAAATTGATTACATTGCAAGTGCCCTTTTGGAAATTGATGAAAAGTCTAACTTTTTCGTCTATTAGATAAGGTATGAGAGCAGTGATGGCCCAGTGGAGAGTAGTGGTGGTCCAGTGGTAACGGCCGCGACTTACGAGTTGTAGGTCGTTGGTTCTAACCCAGAAAGGCGCTTTACTTTGTGTAAATTATTTCATCACCACTGCTCTCAAAACGGTGAAGGAAAACATAATGAGGAAACCGGCATGTCCTAGAACCAAAAATTCGAAGACATGTGAAATCTGCCAACCCGCACTGGGCCCGCATGGTGGATTACAGCCCACTCCCTCTCACCGAGAGGAGGCATGTGTCACAGCAGTGGGAACATTATAGGCTGATTATGTAAGATAAGGAGGCCTACCACAAGCTCTTAACGCGATCCACTTTAGGAAGAGGAAAAGGGACAGCGCTATGCATCCTGCATAACTCCATCTCTTTTTCACACTGGAATCATGATGGGTTTTGCACTTCATAGTACGACCCAAGGTAATGATGAAAATAATGTAAAAAGTATTATCGAGTAGTGCTGTAGCAGATTCTAGTAAGCAGGCACGGCTGAAAATACACTGTCTGTATATTAACTTGAAGCCTGAAACTGTTGTTGATCCCACTCTCGGTTGATCGTATGCTGCACTGGTTGACGTCATCATATCAACGCCGGCTGTCGCTAAAAACAAGTGCTGGGGCTATGTCTCGTATAGGGTCTTAGCATAATGTGCTGAGCGATGGCCGTATTGCGTGGATGTGACGCATGTTTTCCCCCAATTTGTTATTTTTTTTGTGTTTGTGTTCTTTTTATGCGTCATGTTTACCGCAAATAAACGTATTTTCTTTCTTTTCACTTTTGGGGAAATGTCTCCACCATACTTTGCCATTTATTTTTATCTGTAGCCTTTTGCGGTAAAAGTATGTATTATAGCATAGGGCTGCGTCGGTGACGACGCCCGTCTTCAGGCATCCGCTGCGGGCCCATCTGTCGATATCCGTGGTTCTGATACATCCTCTGTGACTTTTAGTACCTATGGATGAGGATAGATGGGCTTTATGGATAAACTCACTGAACGTATAAGAAGGGTTTGAAGAGTTCTCAAGAAGCGACCGCGTACTAGAAGGCGCATCGTGCATGGGCAGACAAGGTAGATCAGTGTGGCAGCGCAGAGTCAGTTGTTGTAGCGTTTCTTCAGAGATCCCAATGTCCAGCAGTGAACGTATTTTTTGGTGAAATAATAACACACCTCTCCAGAGTCTAGTCATGAGATATTCTTCTTCATAGCGTGTCGATATCAATCTAAATGGACTCGGCCCAGAACTCGGTAAGATATTGATTATTATAATATATTCAATGAGATATTGACTAGACTCTAGAGAGGTATGTAAATAAAACAGCAAAAAAAAAAGAAATTAATGGTCTGCCTGGTTGTGCAAATGTCAATAGGATCGCCCCCTTTCGGGACTGAGCAATGTCAGTGTTAGTCCTCTGCCTAACCTTTTGAAGAATAGGTACAGGCGTGTTGTAATGCTATTATGTTATTAGGTACTTATATTATGTTTTCAAAACCACACACTATACCTACTCCGCAAATGCCGCCAACAGTTGAAAGCAATTGATGCTCTGATCACAGAAGATGGTGATGCCGATCTTCTTGATCTCTTTACTATACGAGAAGAGACGCGCAGATTTACCTACACGGAACGAAGATAGAGCGAATGACTGCCGCAATACCTTACCTATAATTAATTAAACATACGGCTGCACTACACTAAATAAATGAATGCGTCGTCATCTAGCACCCAAATAATATAATTTAGCGTAGGTACGCATTCTGCATTTAAACTCCGCCCTTCAAATGTCCCGTGGTAGGTACCAACAGACATTTGAAGGGCGGAGTTTAAATGCAGAATGTACTAATGAAAGCATTTCTTCAAGGTCCTTCAACTTATATAAATAGAAGATAGTTCGATTTGATATCAGTTTCACTGGACTGTCGCTAGAGATTGTTGTGGACTAATATTAATTTATTTTTAATTTATTTGAAAATAAACACGTGAGTATCCAATTCCTTACAAACATACATTTTATTGTATCCAAATATTACATTTTAATTTTTCTAAACAGAAACAATTTTAGGTCTTGTTAGAGTTCTGAAAAAACGGAACCCTTATAAGATTAATCGTGTCTGTCTGTGAGTCTGCCACAGCCAATTTACTCAATATGTACTAGACTTATTTAAGTTGACATTTGCTACACATATGAATGTTTTTGACCCAAACACGGAGGTGTAACGTAAATAAATGAATTTTGAATATCGGGGTCACTTTTGGGGACAAACTAGAAAATTAAAAACAAAAAATTTGCCAACTGTACCGTACTGTGTTTGACATAATTATCAAATAAGTACAAGGTCTTATTTACAGAGTTTGAAATATATTATTAGTAAAATTATAAAAAAATAGTTTTGTAGTTATTTAAGAAAATATATGAACATTGACCAATCCACCTTATCTCCGAAATTAATGAGCCTAAAATTTTGAAAAAAATACTGAAATTAGTTCGTTATTTACAGATGACAGGAATACCTACAAGAAGTTTGGTAAATCTTTCAATATTGTGCGTATAAACTTACAATTGCAGCTGGAACGTAGTGCAGAACATATTTTTCACCAGCAATATCTAGTTTGTTCTTGGGATCTGGGGGCACGGTGAGCCACCAAGATGAGCCAAAAATAAAAAGAAGGGGCACTACCTTTTCTCCTTTGTCCTCGTATTTTCATAGCTTCGGTCGGGATAATGCTAGAGAGCTCAAATTATCAAGATAAAATGTAGTTAGTAGCACATTAATTGCGTGTTCTATCACTATCAATCACAATTTGAATAATTTTTAAGGATATTGTTAATCCATTGCTTTATATGTACGAAAAATTTGTCTGCTCAACAACGTACATGACGCAATTAAAGTTGTTGAACTGTCAAAATGAAAGCCATTGCTACTGGAAGTGTGTTACGCAATTACCCGGCTGATTTATAACACGCACTAAGTTTCACGTCTCTTTCATACTTTGGATTGTATTAACCCCTAAAATACGTCCATTTCGGTCACTGACTGACTCCTGAAGTCCTAGAAAGCTGAAATTTGGTATACAGGCTAAAATTTACCCAAAAACAACAAAAAAAAAGTTTTTAACAAAAGAATTAAACTTCCGAAAAAACTGAAAAGCAAAAAATAATAAACCTTTTTTATTTAACCTTAATAAATAGTTCTTAAACTAATGTAAGTATACCTAAGTAATTTTGAGTCGGCGCCAAACAAGCAAATTAATATCGTTGCGAGTGACTGGTCGCGCAGAGAGCGCATTTTTGTTTGGAATGTTAATGTTTATCGCTGGAGACTTCACATTGCATTGTAATTTGATTTGGTTATTTCTTTAAATTTAAGATAATTTAGTGATCTTTGTTCATTGGTTGTTTGGCGCCGACTCAAAATTACTTAGGTATACTTACATTAGTTTAAGAACTATTTATTAAGGTTAAATAAAAAAGGTTTATTATTTTTTGCTTTTCAGTTTTTTCGGAGGTTTAATTTTTTTGTTAAAAACTTTTTATTTCATAATTTTTTGAGGCTATTATTTACTAATTACTACATGCTTAATTTTTGATTACTTTTAAAATAGCTATAAATATAAATAGCTATAGCTTTTAAAGTAGGATTATAATCCTACTTTAACTATTATTTGTTGTATAATAAAGTACTTACCAAAAAAACAGGCTTTATATACCAACATGGGCAGGCCTTTTTATTTAACACAACTCAGCATTAAAACCTGTGTATGAACAATAAATCACCCCTACTTTCCCACTCTTAGGGTAGGATTTTTTTCCAAATTTATATGGGACTTACTTCGAGGTATGCCCTATCCAATAAAAAAAGAATTATCAAAATCGGAGTACTCTGTATAAAGTTATGCGTGGTCATACATTACAATCAGTGAGTGAAAAATCAATCATCCCCTGTTTTCCTAACCTTAGGGTTGGAATAATTTTCCAAATTTAAATGGGACCACCTTCGGGGTATACCCTTTCCAATAAAAAAAGAATTATCAAAATCGGACTACTCTGTAAGAAGTTATGCGTGGTCATACATTACAATCAGTGAGTGAAAAATCACCCCTGTTTTCCTAACCTTAGGGTTGGAATAATTTTCCAAATTCAAATGGGACCACCTTCGGGATATACCCTTTCCAATAAAAAAAGAATTATCAAAATCAGACTGCTCTGTAAGAAGTTATGCGTGACGATACATAAAAAAAAAAAATACGCGTCGAATTGATAACCTCCTCCGTTTTTTCGTCGGTTAAAAATTTAGAAATCTGTAACTTCCATCCTCCAACCCTCGAAATGGGAGGTCTGTATATAAAATATAACCTCTAGGGTAATTCCCAATGGCCTAGAAAGCTGGAATTTGGTATGCAGGCTAGGATTTGCACACAAAAAACCAAAAAATGTAACGTTCATCCTCCAACTCTCTTAAGAGCAAGTCTGTATTGCTTACGGATAATTGGTGTACCTACTTTCATTGGTTATAAAAGCTAGATTAGCATGCTTATAAACAACAAAGAAGAAACTCTTTTTCGTTGGCTATGAAGAAGACTGCTTGTGTGCAAGAAATACCTTTTTTACCCGACTATGCTAGAAATAGGGGTTATGGTTTTAACATGTATGTAATATTAGTACAATATCACCGCTAAAATAAAAATACATAGAGCACCCTACAAAAATAAATGAAATCCCACCAAAAACATTTAATATAAAGTAGGTTGCCAAGACTTACATAACGCTTTGGCTTATTCCCAGGAGCTCCAAATCTATTATGGTTCTCCAAACAATGTCTCTCCATACATTGATTCCCAAGAGCTCCATAATTTCATTAGTTAAATTAATAAAATACTAAAATTGTTCCGAGTGGCTCCAAACCAAATTCTGTAAGGTCAACAAAACACAAATTGCTAACATTAACGTTGTAATTTCGTAGTAAATAGTTTTATAAAGGGGGTCAACATTTTCATTACCTATTTTTGCCAAGACAAGAGAATCGGCACCATTGTCGTATTACTCCGGTAATTTGTTTGTTGAATCTTAAATTAATTTTATTGTACTTACATGTATAATTTTTTGTGCAATTTGTACTTAAAAATTTTTGGAGCTCATGGGAAAGATTTTATTTATTATTATTATATTGCTTTTTTATTTGGAGCCGCCGGGAATAAATTATGGAGCGCCTGGGAATAAGCCAACGCTTTCACTGTTACAAAGTTATAAGATTTAATAAACTCCCTAACTCTACAACGCCTAACTCTGCAAACCTTAAATCTTGGTTATGGCTTGGCCGTTTCATCGAAAAATTGCTTGACACAACTTTAAAGACCTCATAAACCCATAAAAGTGTCTGTGAGC
Organism: Hydraecia micacea; assembly: GCA_914767645.1. Classification (NCBI taxonomy): domain Eukaryota; kingdom Metazoa; phylum Arthropoda; class Insecta; order Lepidoptera; family Noctuidae; genus Hydraecia; species Hydraecia micacea. The sequence goes on from OU611797.1 coordinate 11,397,771, forward strand.
GGTCGCGAAACAGCCAAATTTTGACCAACTTGTAAGGTACGTAAAGTTAAGCCTTGTAGAGTTAGGGGCTTGACTCTACATTGGATCTGATAACTTGCTAACAGTGAAAGCGTTATGTGAGTCTTGGAAACCTGGGTAACATGTTCATCGTACGAAACCCTCTCCACGCGAGTTTAACTCGCACTTGTTCGGTATTTTTGACGTAGCATAATATGTCTTATTGAATATTTATTCTATTTTGGAGAGATCTTTCTCTTAATTATCCATTTATTTAGGTACCTTCTGAATAATCCACGTATTAACTAGTATATTTATGTATAAAAGGTTTGCCAACAGCTTCTGTAATATCATCAACATCAGCCACAGCCTGACTTCACCCAAAGTACTCGTATACCTATAATGTATAAAAAATATCACAAGACAATTTATATCAATACATTTTTGTTAAACCAACTCTGTAATATTATAGTCACTACGCTCAACCATGACTCCGACCCCGCAAGAGCTCGCCCAACACCAACCCCGCCCAGAGTCGGAGGGCGAGGCTGCGTCGGCGCCGACTCTGGTCGCCGACGGCGAGAGGGTCGTCATCTCCGGCATGTCGGGGATCTTCCCCTCGTCGCACCACGTCAAGGAGTTGTCGGACATTTTGTACAATAAGGCGAGTGTTTGGGAATTGTTGGCTTGCTGAATGGCCCCATATAACTTACTTATTCTTAAGCTAAACATTTTGCCAACCAATTTTTAACTTTGCAGCAGTTCTCTATCTATTATAGAAGTAGGCTCAATTTATAACACATTCCCTAACGACTGGGCAATAATATTGTAAAAACTGAAAGTAGAACAGTTACCTAATAACACTTCTTATCCCCCAGGTGAACCCAGTGACTGCAGAGAATGTGCGCTGGAAAACCAGCCACCCAGAGGCGGCACAGCACATGGGCTCGGTACCAGACTTAGAGCGGTTCGACGCTCAGTTCTTCAAGGTGCACTACCGCCTCGGCAACAGCATGGATCCAATGTCTCGTAAAGTCCTTGAACAGGCCTACAACGCTATTTATGATGCGGGTAAGATATTATAAGTTGATGGTGCTACTGACTTGACTGTATTTCGTGTCAATTCTTGCATTGAAGGTGAAACTCACAAACTGTTACTTAATAAGAAACTAGCTATGGTAAGAATATTGGCAATTTTGCTCGGAGTACGCCGCATTTGAGGAGTAACTTTCAAAAGCCGATAAATCCGTTTTACCCTTTTTTCCAGAAACTGAATAAAACTGCTGCCTGACATAAATTTATTCTCAATTATTATATGATTTGTGAGAATTAGAGTAGATCATAAATTTTGAATATTAGGTTTAGTATAAATTAACAGCTTATGAAGCGGTTTCATTGCATGTGTATATGTTACCGGCCAAACCCTATTTGAGTCGTCCAGTTGCAAATCCCGCTAAAACGATTTAATGAAATTTTACAGGAATGAAAAAAAAAGCTAGAAACAGAAACAACAGCTGTACTTTATTAGGCAAATTTTATTTTTTCCATTGCTCATTCCTGTAAAATTTTATTAAGGCGACTACATGACCTAAAGCGCGGTCACTGTCGGACTGCATAGAAAAGAAAGAGAAGCGCGATGACACAACGGTGGTAATTTATTGCAAATATGAAGCAATTATCTATTTACAAAAACTATTTAATAATAAATAATCCATCACTGAATGCAGTTTGGCATTAGACATTTAATGGTATATTTTTAATTGTAATTAAAATTGTTAATGAAGGGATAAACTGCTTTTAAAGAAAATTAAGAGGTGTATTTGAACATTATTTTGATGCATTAATGTATATTTATTTATGATTTCTATTCCATCACTGTATTAAAGATAGACTTGAAAATATCATATTTTTTTCTTTGGTCAAAAGTATTTACGGTTTAAGAGATACACTGCTTTAAAAAACCAACTTTTTGACCGTTTTCGGGAACCTCCGCCTTAAATCGTTTTAGCGGGATTTGCAACTGGACGACTCATTTTAGGATGAACTAGTTTCGCCTAGGCCAAACCAGTTCTTCCTACACGGGTTGCATGGTTGCGGCCGGTCGATAGGCGACGAAAGACCCCGACGCTAGGTTTGTTTAGGTTACTTTAAACCCTTTACACAGAAACACCCGCGAAGCGGGGCTCCATAGACATAGGATGCAGGAGCAAGTGAATGAGAACTGGTTTGGCCTAGACGAAACTAGTTCATCCTAAAATCAGGTTTGGCCGGTTACATAAAACAGACAGACAATGACGAGCAATTTAAAAAAATTTGAATATCCAAAAGTGCACGAATCATAATGATCATTTGATCGTATAAAATACCATAGATGTAGTCAATAGTATATTCGTTTCTTATTTATTTTAATTATATTACTTTGAATAAAAGAGCAATTTTCAATAAGGTTCCTCCTACGGGTGGAACGAATCTATTAAAAAAAAAGTGAGTCAATTAATTGATTTTTCGAAAGCTACAATGATTTTTTTATTATCCATAGGATAAATGATTTTAATGTAAGTAGGTTTGTACAAACATTTTTATTATAATTTATAATAATATTTAAAAAATAGACGAGGTCGGCGTTTCCTATCTGACTACTCTGAGAAGAAAGGCCCAAACAAACTCAGAGGTCACAGTCTCACATAATCTTTAATAATGGTTTCCCACAGGCAGCAACTACAGAACGCCACCTGCTACGATCCTTTCATACTCCTTTTGGTTCGTTTACGTTCATACACGCATGCTGGTTGCGAGTACTACGCACCTGGTCTTTATAAGGAACATTACCCTACGCACAACGGACCAAATGGGAGTCTAAGTGCGGAAAAGGGAGCCCCATCATCATCAAGGAACATTACCAGTAAGGTCACTATGGCCTCTAGGGTGACCCGTCCCGGCGTTTCCACTCACCTCGGCCTTGTAAATACCATTTATTAGTCATCTTTCATTCATCTTCTCAAAAAATTACCTTATATTATGGAGTCACAATGGCCACACCCGCAATCAATGTTAATTTATGTATTTAATTATGTATGGCTCGATGAGATATTGTACCTACTGACCTGTGTGCTAAACACTTTCAGGGTTCTTAAGTTCAGCTATTTGTCTCTATATCATTATAAAAAAAAGTAAAAGAAAACATCAGCAAGCTTTCTTCTCCTAAAAAAAAGAAACCGTCAAAGTCTTACTACGTACCTACTTTATATAAAGTTAAGGGTGCTCAAAAAATATATACGCGCCTATTTTTATCGGTAAAATTAATATTTAGGTATTAAAAGTATTAAAAGACTAGCTATTAAGCCAGGCTTTTAGCCTGAATGTCTTACAACCAGTCTTACCAAGGGGTATCGTAATGCCTGGTTACTGGGTTGAGGAGGTCAGAGAGGCAGTCGCTCCGTGTGAAATACTGGTATTCAGCTGCATACGATTAGACTGGAAGCCAACCCCAACGTAGTTGGGAAAAGGCTAGGTAGATAAACCATTAATAAATCATGTCCTATTTAATATCTTGATATTTTTGTTGTCCATAGGAGTGAATCCAGAACACTTATCCGGTAGAAAAGTAGGTGTGTTCGTCGGAACCTGTTTCTCTGAAGCTGAAAAAGCAACCTTCTATGATGCTGCCTCTAGAACAGGCTTAGGTATAGCTGGGTAAGAAATAATTTCCTTAATTTATAAATAACGTCATGTTTGTTTACCCCGAAAAGGCAGGGACATACAAATTTCGCAATTTATTTATTTAAGCACAAAAATGTACAGAGGCGGACTTAATGCCATAGGCATTTTCTACCAGTCAATCTTTGGGTGATGCAGAGACAAACAGTGGTAGGTGCAATCTTGAACATTGAGGAATAAATATTTTAAATATAAAGATACGCATAAACTTATAAAAACTATGAATATAATATTATATACTTAATTACATATAAATATAAGCATAAATAAATATACATAAATACACGAATATACTTACTAAAAGGAAATAAGACAAACAATGAGAAAATATTACCGTTGTGATGATACTGCCAGCTTCTTGCGAATGTGCTCACGACCCTTAACTTTAAAGGATAATCGGTTGGTTGCCATCCTGATTTCCTGGGGGAGCGTATTCCACAGAGAGATAGACTGAACGAAGAAGGAAGAGTGAATGAAGTTTGTGCGGTGAGTGGGACATTGGAGAAGACGATTGTGTGATGAACGTAGATTTCTATTGTGGTTGGCGCAAATGTAATGAAAGTGGGGGCCTAGATAACCAGGTGAAGACGGAGAATCAAGAAAAGAGAAGAAGGTGGTCAGCGCCCTTAGCTCCCTGCGCTGGCGTATGGGCAACCACTTTAGAAGCGACCGATGCGCAGAGACATGATCATATTTACGCAGATTGAAAACGGATCAAATGCAATTTTTGAATAGACGGTCAAGTTTGTTGAGGAGATCTGCATTCAGGTCATAGTAGCACACATCACCAAAATCGATAATAGGGAAAATAAGACACTGCACTAGCATTGTCTTCGTACTTGAAGGTAATAAATTTTTCAAACGGTACAGGTACATTTATGTGAGTGCAAGTGATATGAAAAACCCTCACGTACCTAAAAAGGGTAAGATTAATCTTATCGAGCACAAAACCAGCATCCGAATTGTGTAACACAATTCAATCCGAAGGATTTTGAACAAATTCCTAATCCATTGCTTCATACGTTCGAAAAATAAGTCTGCTTAACAACGTAGATAACGCAACGAATGTATTGTTGAACAGTCAAAATAAAAATCTTTGTCAATCTAATGTTTTAGGCAATTACCCCGCAGAATTCGAGATTCCTGAAAGCGAAAGATCGAACCCTGGAGTCACTCTTGCTATCACTAGATTAGTGGTCAAAATACTTTTTATTTTTAGATGCTGTAAGTCAATGTTCGCCAACCGCATTTCCTATTGGCTTAACGCGAAGGGTCCTTCGATGGCGATCGACGAGTCGTGCTGCAGTTCCACCGCGGCGCTGGAGCAGGCTTACCTCGCTATGAGTCGAGGTGATTGCGAGGCAGCCGTCGTTGGAGGCTGCTACTTGTGTCTGCATCCACAGTCTTCTGTGCACTACGGAAGGTGAACATATATTTTGTATTCATCATATTATGGATACCGGATGATGTAATGTATACATTGATAGTGCCTATTGTGAAAAATAAAACAGGGGATGTCTCTGACATTTCCAATTATAGGCCCATTTCTCTGGCTACTGTCATAGCAAAAGTGTTGTATAGTCTGCTTGATAAGCAATTGGCTAATCACCTTGAATTAAATGACGCCCAGTTCGGTTTTAAGCCTGGGCTGTGAACTGAGAGTGCAATCTTTTGCCTCAAGCAGACTGTTCAATACTACACAAACAGGAAGACGCCTATTTTTGCTTGTTTTCTGGATCTCTCACGGGCATTTGATCTTGTTTGTTATGATATTTTGTGGCGTAAACTAGAATGTGAAACCAAGTTACCATCTGAAATAGTGTCAATATTTAAATACTGGTACAGTAGTCAACGCAATAGCGTGAAGTGGAATGGTTCGCACTCGGACGTGTATTGGTTGGAGTGCGGGGTGAGGCAAGGGGGCTCAGCTCACCCCGGCTCTTCAACCTATACTTACATGAACCAGCTGATCCTTGAGCTCAGCAGCACCAATGTTGGATGTCATATTGACGGGGTGTGCATTAACAATTTTAGCTATGCGGACGACATGGTGTTGCTGTGCCCATCAATCGGTGCGTTGAGGCGACTGATCGCTTCTTGCGAAAACTATGCGGTGAATTATGGGCTATATTATGGGCTGCGTCGTTAAGAGCGAACTAATGGTTTTTAAAGCTGGTAGTCTGACATAATTATCCATGTATCCCAGACGTAGCACTTTGTGGAGAACTACTGCGAAGGGTGGACAAATTTAAATATCTAGGCCACTGGGTTACTGAAGACCTTAAAGATAATTGTGACATTGAAAGGGAACGTAGGTCGCTGGCTGTCCGTTGTAACATGCTGGCCCGCAGGTTTGCACGTTGTACGAAGCCAGTTAAAGTAACGCTTTTCAAAGCTTACTGTCAGTCTTTCTACACGTGCAGCCTGTGGGTCAACTTCACTCAGAGGGCATACAGTGACCTACGCGTTCAATATAATAATGCACTGAGAGTGCTGCTGTGGCTGCCGTGGCGATGTAGTGCGTCAGGGATGTTTGCAGATAATAATATTGATGGTTTTGCCGCTATTATTAAAAACAGATGTGCATCCCTGATGTCTCGTGTTCGCGGCGGCACCAACAGTATTCTATTTATTATTCTAGTTTCCAATAATTTAGATTAAACTTTTGTCCATAATAGATAAAAATAGATAAAATCCAATGGCATTCTAATTTAAAAAATAAGTAATCGTGTTTTTTTATGTCCAGGATCATAAGCCAGGCGATGCATGGTAAAACGAAGTCATTTGATCAGAATGCCAATGGCTGCGTCAAATCGGAAGCCGTTAACGTTCTGTTTCTGCAGAAGGCTAAAGATGCTCTGAGGTAAGTTTCATGCATCTCTTCGAGCAGAAAAGAATGTGAGTTCAGCCAGTGCTAGAGAGAGACGGAGTTATACGAGACCAATAGCACCATCTCTTTTTCGTAGCGGGTTTATGATGGCCTCTGCTTCTGATTGAAGGAAAATATGCACATACTTCAAATAAAATAATTATTGGGTGCCTCCAGCCTCCACCTACTTGTTTTCTCATTAAGATACCTCTCACTTTTTTTTCTGTAATTTACAGGATCTACGCAGATTTAATGCACGCGAAGACGGAATACGCCGGCTTGCTAACGGGAGAAACGGGCCCTCAGTATGGATACTTTAGGAATCCTGATAAGACTGTTGACTTTTTGACCAGATTCTATGAGGAAGCGAGGGTCCCACCGCATGCTGTGGAATACGTCGAAGCTTTTGGTTCAGGTATTAATTTCTCTTGTATTCGATTTTGACTTGATGGAACATGGAAGAACAAAGGGGTAAATCAGGGAAGATTTCTCCAGAAGATTAGATTTCTCCTTTCTCCTATTTTAAAGCCGTACGAAATCCAGCGTCCAAGCTACCACAGTAGAGACTAAGCCAACACCAAATAACTCTTGCCCAACTCGAGGATCTTGCTTAAGACTCAACGATCACGATCAGCAGTTAAGCATTAGAAAGCAAAGAGGCAGTCATTAATAAACAATATTTTTGTAAAAATAACAGCAGTTCCTATTGCATAATTTCGTTATAGGTATGCCTGATGCTGATAAAGCGGAACTGGACGCCATTGAAAGAGTGTTTTGTAAGGGAAAAGAAGACACACTCTTAGTTGGCAGCGTCATATCCAACATTGGATACGCAGAAGCTGCATCGGGTATATCCGCTATAACGAAGGTAACCTTTTTATTGGGTCATCATTATTATCATCTAAACATACATTTAAAATATGAATATTGTCATCACTGCACGGAGTATGTATTCGAGAGCACACACATTTGTTTTTAATGAATTCTTTAAAAACAAACGAGATCATTCGTCGTGGATTCACGTTCCAACAACTGTAATTTCAAAGCTCAATTTTGTTAAGTCTTTTGGTTCCCTGATCTAGGTATTCAGATTCTTCTCGATATAAACAGGTCTTGCTTGGCTACCATTGCGGTGAGATAGCTGCCAACCTGCATTGCACCAATCCGCGGCAGGACGTGGTAGCAATGCGTGAGGGTCGCATGCGCGTCGTCACTGAGCACCAGCGCTTCCGTCGCTCCTACGTCGCCGTCAACGGCATGTCCGTCACCGGCGTCAACTCACATGTGCTTCTGCATGGACACTATAAACCCAAGGTACAAACAACGATATAAAATGCAAGAATGACCTTGTCTGTTCATTATCATCTTCTCAGCCTGGGATCAACTAAATAATGTTTCTGCTAGTCTCCACAATTTTACCGTCGTTCTGGTTTTACTTGAAACCGACAATGTAATATTTATAATCAATCCAACTTATTTTCCAACTTTCCAATTTTGTTTGACTCGACCTTGGCCACCATTCACTGAAATTCGATTACTCCATCTGCCATCACCATGTCCTTTTGTTGTAGCTTATTACATAATATTTTATAACACTTTGTAATTCTTACCCTGAAGCATTTTTCATTTGTTTCAGGATCTGTCGCGCTACAGGAGTAGTATTGCACATCTCGTGACTATATCTGCAAGAAAGCACACTACTGTAGATAAAATATTTGAAAACTTGAAGTCACGCCCGATAGACCCTGAGGAGTTGGCTTTGTTGCATAACATTCACCAGACGAGCATCCCAGGACATCTGGGCAGAGGATTTATCATTTTAAGTATGTTTGGTGATAATCTTATGGTACTTACCTACTTCATCATCGTCATCAGAAGCTTTTAATATTCCACTACCAGACTTAGGCAACGCCAATTGCACGTAGTCACGTGCAATTGGCGTTGCCTAAGTCTGGTAGTGGAACTCAATCTTTGGCAACTCTTATTTAGCCATTGCCATCATAATCGCTTCACCTAGTCTGAGGGCGTCCTGCTACCCCTACGTATATGAATAGTTACGCTCAGTGGCAAATGGGACCGTTCCATTGCCTCCTTAACTTGTTTATTTTAACATAATAACTTTCAAGTGGAACTGTATTGGCGATAACTAAAATCTGTTTTGCTTCACCTTTCTAGAGACGGACGAAGAACAAAATACAGTGAGTCTATGTGAGAAGGCTGAGTACTTCGACGACGCTCGGCGGCCGCTGTGGTTCGTGTACAGTGGGATGGGCTCGCAGTGGGCTGGTATGGGTGCGCAACTCATGCGCATACCGATATTCGCCGCTGCTATAGAACGGTAAATGAGTTTTTAAGCTAACCATTAACTGAATGTCTCTTGGCAGATTTTTCTTTCTTCCTGACAGAGTTCAAATTTTTCAACAGAAAATCTTTTATTTGCAATAGAACATAATTACTATATTTATATTTCTGTCTATTACATGAATCCAGTACTAATATTATTAACATCTTACAAAATTCCAGTTGCCGACAAACTTTGGAACCAAAAGGAATCGATATTGTGCACATAATCACTTCACCCGATAAGACTACATTTGACAACATTCTTCATTCGTTTGTTGGAATAGCTGCTATTCAAATAGGACTCACGGATGTGCTTCGCGAACTTGGCCTAGTGCCTGATGGCATTATCGGTAATGCTAATATTTTTGTACACGTGTTGAAGTGTATCTTCTTTTTCTCTCTTATACGTAAGATCTGCCCCGGAACATAAAGGGCTAAGGAAGGAACACGGGTGGGTTTTAGTCAGTAAGAGTCTGACACTCCCTTCCTCTCCACCCAGAGCGGGAGGAATCATTAGATGATTTCCCATCCATAAAAAAAAAAAATACGTAAGATCTATATGAGAATTGGATTCGTTATTTCCTTCAACGCATTCATAATTCTCTTGGAAAAGCCCATTTTGTTTATTTGTATGTATCTATGTGTTTGTGTATGTATTTATTTTTGTATTTTATAAATATTTCCGAGCTGTCTATCTTTTATGTTACTCCTGCCATATTGATAGGAAATGCCTCAGGCATTAAGTCCGCCTTTGGGAGTATTTATTTTTTAGTTGTGCGTAATGTTTAAATAAATAATTGCTCATAGCATAATCAGTATATAATGTTTCCACTGCTGGGACACAAGCTCCTCTCCGTGAGAGGGGTGGGCCATAATCGAATTCTCGGTTCTAGATCATGCCGGTTTCCTCAAAATGTTTTCTTTCACCGTTTTGAGAGTAGTGATGATGAAATTAAATACACAAAGTAAAGTGCCTGCCTGGGTCTCGACACTCTCGACTCGAGTCGGGGCCGGTACCACCAGGCCACCACTGCTCTCAATAATAGCTCATGTCTTAGTTCAAATAATGATTATCCAGTCAGAAAGGTGATGATTGTGGCGCTGACTGCCCAAGGTGCGCTGAATAAACATTTCAGTATGACAACACAACTTGTAAAGGCTATTTAAATAAATCAAGTGAGACACCTTGAGGTTGAAGCCTAACTCCAAAAACGATCTACTCTTCTCGTCGACAGGTCACAGTGTAGGCGAGCTGGGATGTGCGTACGCCGACGGTTGTTTGACGGCAGAGGAGATGATTCTATCAGCGTACAGCCGCGGTCTGGTGTCGCTGCAGACTCCATTTATTCGAGGATCCATGGCTGCTATTGGTCTGGGTTATGAAAAGGTAAGAGTATTTTGTAAACCATACGGTTTTTTTCTAATAAATAAAATACTAGCCTGATATTGCCCCACTGCAGGGCTAAGGCCTCTTCTTATACAGAGAAGGTACAAGCCTTGATCGTTAAGCTTTTTATTCATACGAAAATGGTAACCTATTTGGAGGGAGTCGCAGTGCGTCCGCTACGCGTTACGTCCGTTTATAGCCCTATTGTATGAACGAAGATGCATTTTTTCTCGGATCTGTCGCGTTATAGCCATTCTACCTAAAGTACACTCAACGCTAAAAGTGCTTGTGATTAGAAAAATACATACCAAATTAACATTTTGTGAAGCATCGTACTAGGCGAGCAAACTTATCAGGAGATGGTTTTTGTCTATTATACCAAATTAACATTTTGTGAAGCGGTGCGATGGATTTGAAAAAAATGAATCTTCCCAATACAATAGGGCCATAAAAGGACGCTACGTGTAGCGGACGTCATGCGACTTCGTCCCTATTTGATTGCATAGGTACCCAGTTTAAGACTCCTTCTTGTCTAGCACATTTCTCGGTTATCCATCTTTTTGAAGTGAAAACTTCTTTAGGCGCGTTGGCTATTTTTTGATATGGGAAAAAAGCATTAAATTCGCGCCACTGTTACCGTAACCAACACCGCTTAGGATGTGTTCGGCTGTCCTCAGGATGTACTCGGTTTTAATGTATATCCGATATGTCAGTGAGTGCTGGCAAAGTATTCTGTTTGTGTTTCGTTTTCACTTCTGTCGGCACTCCCGGAGTGTTGTTTTTTTGGTGATTCAACATTCATATCTTACTTTTATTCGCAGATTTCAAAAATGTGTCCTCCTGAAATTGAAGTGGCTTGTCACAACGGACCTGAATCTAGTACCATTTCGGGACCTGCTGATATCATGAAAGAGTTCGTTGCAGAGTTGACTGCTAAGGGCGTATTCGCTAAGGAAGTTCCATGCTCCAACATCGCCTACCACTCACGTTATATTGCTGATGCTGGTAAGCAAATATCACTATTATACTAACACAGTTGGTATATGAGTTCGATTAAATCAATTATAATCTTTAAAAACAGGTCCCGGCTTGCTAAAGTATTTGAGCGAAGTAATTAAGACCCCGAGGGCTCGGAGTGAGCGCTGGGTTTCGACCTCGGTACCAGTAGACAGATGGGAGGAGCCCCTGGCTAAGTACTCGTCGGCTGAGTACCATACTAACAACCTTTTGGTAAGAACTCACAATATCTATGAATCACTAATATAAAAAACTCAAACTCAAAGCTTCTATTTCAAATAAACCCATTACCTACAGGCACTTTTGCAATGTCAAGGGGTCTAATGGTATGCAGATGAGACCATACTATCAATGCTATGTTATATGTATCAATGCTATAAACTATCAATGTTTCATTTGCACCATTAATGGTGCAAACGAAACTAATTTGTCTCTTCTGCACCATTGATGGTGCAGGTCAATGGTGCATACGGTACAACGGGAATTGGTCTTATGCGGCTCAAAATAAAATCAAAATATTTTATTTCACATAAACCTACATGGGCACTTATGAAACGTCGGAAGCATGTGCACGGTTCCAGTTGGTTGTTTCCTATGGAGAAGAACCGGCAAGAAACTCCACGGTTTCTCTTTTAAAAATAGGTAGTAGTTATTGATGTTCTTTTGTTTTTCAGAACCCAGTACTTTTCGAGGAGATGTTAAAACATATACCAAGGAACGCAGTGCTGGTGGAGGTGGCTCCTCATGGTCTACTGCAAGCCATCCTGAAGCGCTCCCTTCCTGCAGACTGTAGAAACATAGCGCTTACTAGGCGTGCACACCCCGACAACACATATGTGTTGCTCGAGGCGGTCGGCAAGTACGTAACAAAAATACCAGTTATAATAATATTCTTTATTTTCGGACAACAATAATCCAGCGTGTTAGTAAACAATATTAAAACTTATTACTAGTGTTAGTAGTTAAAATACGTAGAGAAGAAGACAGAATAAATAGTACACACATCAAAAGTGTCTAGGGATCAAGCATTTTTATGCGGATTTCTTGAGATTGAGATGTGGCTTTGTAATAAATTTATGATTTTATAAATTTATATGGATCCTTTTTGGTGCATTTCATAATTTGAATCAGGAACTGTGAATCAAATTCGAGTAAAAGATGAAAATCAGCTGTCAATATTTTCCCTATAAAAACATACAACGCATTGAAGACATTATTAGTGCTACTGTTTCCCTACTACTGATTAAAACCAACGTTATTATGGAGCGGCGACGTCATTTAAGCAGGGAAGAAATGCTCAGAGCCGTGGGAATGATAGAAGCTGGTTCCCGGCAACGTACTGTGGCTTTAGCTCTGAATACAAGTCAGAGTGTTATCAGTCGACTTTGGACACGTTACCGAAGCACTGGTACCGTGGCTGAGCGCCATGGAGGACGGTATCGCTGCACCACACGGAGACAAGACCGATACATTCAAATCTTAACTCGAAGAGCTCCAACAATAACCGCCATGATGTTAGCCGTGAGGCTTCATCACTCTTCAGGGAACTTAATTAGCGACCAAACAGTCAGAAACCGCTTGCATGAAGTGAACCTTCATTCCCGAAGACCGCTACGGGTACCACCTATAGCAATGCACAATCGTAGGATTCGATATCAATGGGCTCTTGAACACAGAAATTGGGCAGAAGAACAATGGCGTTTCGTGTGCTTTTCTGATGAGTCTCGTTTTGGTATGAGACCGGATACAAGACGTATACGACACTGGAGAACCCCTGGACGCCAACAGCGATTAAAATCCTGCCAGGAAGTCCATCCTTATAGTGGTGGAACCATCATGGTATGGGCGGGTATTTGGATCGGCGGAAGAACTGAGTTGATTTGGATCAGAGGCAACCTCAACGCTCAAATTTATGCTGAGACGATTGTATCAGACGTCATCGTTCCTCTACAAGTGCAAATCGGTCCCTTATTTCAGTTAATGCATGATAATGCACGACCGCACACCGCAAGAGTTGTAAGACAGACTCTCGCCGCAGCTAACATCAATGTCCTGCCCTGGCCTGCTCAGTCGCCAGACTTGAACCCGATTGAGCATGCATGGGATATGCTACAGAGAAGAGCTCTGCCGAATATGGAGGGTATCCAGTCGCAAGAAGACCTTTTTTTGTTGTTGCAACGAACATGGGCTGCCATTCCACAGCGTGATTTGGATGAACTCATTTTGAGTATGCCAAACCGATGTTCTTGTGTTGTTAGTGTTCGCGGTAGAAACACGGATTATTAATTGTTTAAGTTACCCAATAAAATTTTAAAGAAAACTGTTATTTCAGTCTTTTTTTCGAACTTTTGTGTTAGTGGTTCAAATGTCAAAAATCCCTTTATTAGGAAAATGGCAAATTTCTTTATTAATGCAAAGGTGACTTGGTTTATCGTTACTGTGACAAACGAAAACACTTTATTTGATGAATCCTTAAAGAAAATTTTAATTAATATCAATCAGGAGAAAAGTTATTGCAAAAATATATGTTGATCCCTAGACACTTTTGATGTGTGTATTATGAAAAGGACATCCCCAAATTAATGTTTAGTGATTGTCCTTTTCACAAAACTTTTAATAATCGGAGAGTAGATACTCTCCGCCATAGAACTTTCGACTAACATGTTTATGTCTGCGTGGTAATTGCGTGACACACTTACAATGGCAATGCTTTGTCGAGCAGAAGACATTTTCAAACGTTATGAGCAATGGCTTAGCTATTCCCTTCAAAATCCATCGGATTGTGATTGAAAGAGGGTTACGCAATTTGGTTTATTTACCTGAGTGGTTTTAAATCATACGGAACGCCGCATATGAATTCGAAACTAGTCGGGCACACCCTAAATAAACACATAACTACAAAACCAATTATTTCATTGTTATTTTCTTTGGTCTCTATACTTATTACTTTTTCTATTTACAGATTATACATGGAAGGATACAACCCAAAGGTCCACATTCTCTACCCTAAAATAGAGATGCCAGTATCCACTGGGACGCCATTCCTTTCCCATCTGATCGAGTGGGCCCATGGAGAAAAATGGTGAGTGACATTACTTTTGTGAATAGTGAATAATAAATGCTTACAGATTTTATAATATGTCCTCTAAAATTAAGTTAATTAAGTAATTAGTAAGTAAGTATTATTTGTAGTTTTATTTGTTTAATGTAACATTTTTTGTTTCATTTTTCAGGGCATTGCCTATCTACCATACTGCTAGCAGGAGGAAGGGTGCAGCTTGCACATATACCATATCATTGTACGATAAGGAACATGAGCATCTGAAAGGACATGTTATCAGAGGTACCTTAGCCTAATAAAAAAACAGCATATTATGTATTCTGATTACCTATGGTCATTTTGTTTTTATGTTACCTGAGGCGAAAAAACAACAGCTTTGGCTGTATTCAGTTTTTAGTATCAAACGTGTCACTGTCCATTGCAAAAAGGGATGATGCCATTTATCATGTACAGCGTCATCTCTCTCAATCACTGGAACAATAATACTCTAATATACTTACCATCCGATCTTTGTTCTTTTTATAATGGTCAGCAATGGTTATAAATTTTTCATGATTTCTCTAGAAAAGACGGTATATCCGTTCGCATCATCCCTGGTAGCTGTTTGGAACACCCTGGCCATGACCCTGGGTGTACCGATGAAGCAACTTTCAGTGGAGTTTCGCGACGTCCACCTGTACGCACAACCCGTGATGAACATACAGAGTCAACTGAAACTTAGAGTTGCATTGCAAAGAGGAAGTGGATGTTTTGAGGTATGTACTGAAACTTCTGTGACATTACTTAATCTATCTAAACCCCTTATTGCTCCAGATCATGAAAGTATTATGTAAGACAGGCACATGAGACATGGCAATTGATCTACTATGCCTTATTGCTAATTTCCAAAAGCGGTTATCACTTACCATCACGTGACTGCTATTGCGCTATGTGACATTAGCTCATCCCTCTTTCTAGTATGAAAGCAAGACTATTAAAAGTATTCAATTCCACAGATATATGATGATAAAATTAAAGTAGCAACAGGCGTGATTGCTGTTTTTGAACCAAACGACAAAAAAGACGAAATACAACTTAAAGAATCCCAAGATATGAGCCTCAGTGCTGAAGATATATATGACTTGCTGCGTGAACGAGACTACTTGTACAGGTAAGGAAGATATATTATTATAATTATAACTTTTTTAATATGTGAGTTTAGAGTGAAGCAATGTGCGATAAAGCAAACCATGTCAGAGAGACAGAATCCGGATCTAGTGTGATACGATGAAGTTGAAATCAAGGGTTACTTTCCATGGAAAATCGGCATTTTCATTCTTTCATTCACTTGGTGAATCACATTGACATGGAAGAGAACTTTGAAAGAAAGCTTATCGAGAGAAATAAAAAGAACGATAGCTTCTCAATAGGAGCCGAGTCAGTGGCGGATTTACAAATTACCGCCAGTAGGCTATTCAAATTTTGCCGCCCCTAACGACCTCTACTATAATGTGTCAGTTTCTAGATAATATAATTTTCACTTCTCATGCTCTAAAAGTTCGTCTTTATGTTGTGCTTAGGCGACATAAAATCGCTTTTTATGTTCTAGTGCATAAAGTATTTTTTTTTTCTAAGACTAAGATTATCAGGCCCAACAGCCACATGCACAATAAAACTTCGCAGATTAAAGTCGTGATTTATTTCATTTTCTTTAATAATTATACCACTTCCGTGTTTTCTATCGTTAATTTAATAAAATCAGATAAAATAGTTGTCATTTATTATTTAAAAACGCAAAGAAACGTTTTTATGACTTGGCAGTATGAAGTACCCCAAGTCGAATGACACATGTTGAAAATTAAAAAAATCTTTTAAAAGTTTCGTGGCGGGAATTAGTTATGCTTTGCAACATTTTTGATTAATTATGTACTGTTATATACTTGATGCCTGTTTCATTTTCTCGTAATCGAAGTGAAAAGCAGAGTGTATAACTCAGG
Organism: Hydraecia micacea; assembly: GCA_914767645.1. Taxonomy (NCBI): domain Eukaryota; kingdom Metazoa; phylum Arthropoda; class Insecta; order Lepidoptera; family Noctuidae; genus Hydraecia; species Hydraecia micacea. The sequence goes on from OU611797.1 coordinate 11,414,138, forward strand.
CATAAACGAGCCATTTAACCCACAGAACAGTTAAAGAGGTTTTATCTGTTCTGTGATTTTACCCCTCCACTTAAGTATCCACCCGAGCCGCAGTGAAGTGGCTTCTTTTATGCACTTGTTGTACAATCTACTATTATTTGCTTTCTTACAGTTTAAAAACGGTATAATCAATTATCTGGTATACATTAAATTTTACAATACCTTATTACGCGATTTTCTATTCGCAAAATTATCAATTGTATATTAATTATCGTTGTATGAAATCTTTACCATTAGTTTTGACTCTATCCACAAAAGAGCTATGGCGTTTCTTGGCTTAAGGTAGATCTTAGTTAATATTTACAATTTTATTTGTCGTTGGTGTACATACAGGCGCGGTCGCATCGGGGGGTCACCATGGGTGCTGAGGAATATTTTTAAGGAGGTCTAGTGGTCGCAAGCGTTACTGCTGAGCATAAGGTTTTCTCGGTTCGATTCCCAAATAGTATCTATATTGTTATTAGGTTTTCATCAGGAATTTCTTAGAAGCAGTCGGGTACTTAATAATGCTGCTAAATTGGTAGCACCATTTTTTGAGAAATAGTCGGTACTAGAACCGCAGACTACGAAGGGTGAGAAGAGCGATCGAAGCGAGCTCGAAAATTTTTAACAACCCGGCACGGTTTTGTTTTGTTATATTTTCAAACAGAAACGGCGATTCCATTATCGACTTCTGCAGAAAAGCCTAAGCAACTATGAGAATGTAAAATGCAAGAGAGCGAGCGGAGCGAGCTCAAAAATTATACACACTCTTGGATAGATCAGATTTTCTTTTGATAATTCCAAAAGAAATGGGAATTATTTGGTTGGTTGACTTAACAAGAAAAGCGCAAGAATCAAGAAAATTTAGAATACAAGAGCGAGCGAAAAGAACCAGAAAATTTTAGCTCTCTTCCTTGACTAGGTTCTGTTTTCTTTTGAACATTGTACAAAAAATCAAATCAAATCAAATCAAAATATTTTTATTTCACATAAACCAACATGGGCACTTATGAAACGTCAGAAGCTAGGTGCACGGTTCCAATTGGTCGTTTCCTATGGAGAAGAACCGGCAAGAAACTCCATGGTTACTCTTTTAAAAATAATTGGCTTTTACAATGTTTTCGAGTTACAGTAGGTATGGGAGGACAGCGTAGGCCTGTCAACAAGTACCAGGTACTTGATAAAATAAAAAATGGTCTACAGATCTAAAGTCTACAAGGCTTACAAAGTCCTCACATTTACAAAATAAGGATGTATCAAAAGGATAAACAAAATATAAAAATCTACTAAAACCAAGAGATATGATTGCCATTTCAACTAAGAAAGAGGTGAAAAATTAAAATTGTCTGTATATAATGTCAAATAATAAAAAGAGGACATACTTTGTCGAGATATGACGAAAAGCTTAAACTCGTTTTACAGCAATTAACATTTTGGAATCTGGCCTTTACCATAGCCATTCGAACCCAGGGTGCCCAAATTCCCGAGTTTGCTTCGCCCGCTCTTGCATACTAGATTCTATATTTTTAGCAGGCTTTATGAAATAAAAACTTCTTTAGGTGCGTTGAGCGATTTTTGTATACCTTTATCTAAGAGTATGAGTGTATGACGTGTTGCGCTTGTTGTTGCCCGGAGTGAATTTTAATTTATAAATTATGAAATTTTAATATTTTAAACTACAATTTGAAATAAAAAGAAACACCACTGTCATTTCATAGTTTTAAGTTATCACTTCTGTCGGCAGTCCCCATGTCTGCCTATGTTCTTAATGTTTATGTATATGCTCATCGAGGTCTCCGTGGCTCAAGTACAGTTTTTGGTTGAAAAGACGAAGTAAATCATTCAGGCGCTCGACAGCTTGAATGATCCCCTGGGATCGTTCTAAGAGCCTTTCGAACTGCTATATATATCCAAGTTTGGATAAACGTTTTGCAAATTCTGTTTTCGCAGGAACGAAGATAGACTCTTCAATTATCCAGAATCGGTTTTACCAAAATTCTTTTAGAATAAAGGTGGCAGTGAAAATGTATGCATTCTTGAACTAAGTCAGTATCTAAATTATTAGGATACATTTCTTCTAAGAAAAGGGCTTTTTCTGTAGGGCTGGATGATGAAAATTCACTCATTTTGGTCAGAAATTATAAGTTTTCATTGAACCTATTGTAGGCCTCCTGCCGTTTTTCTAATTCGGATACGAGTCACTGAGGATGAGAAATGTGTTAACCCTGAAAGTATTACTCGCAGTTATTCTCATTTCTTCATCCATGATGATGATGATGATGATGATGGGGCTCCCTTTTCCGCACTTAGACTCCCATTTGGTCCGTTGTGCGTAGGGATTCTGGCTAAGAAAGCCAGCCTAGCTCCGCCCAAAAGCACAGAAGCTTCCTGGGAGCTTCGCAGGCTTCACGGAGCGACCTCACTGTTCCGAGGATTTCTTTACGTTGAGAAGCCACGGCCTCGCATTCCAGGATGACGTGGGCGGCTGATTCCTCGGCGTCAAGGCAGCCCCTGCAGAGGGAGCTGTCCGTGGCGCCTATGTTAAAAAGATGTTTGTTGAGGTGGTTATGGCCCGTAATTGTACCTATTATTATTCTGAGGTTATTTCTACTTAAGCTAAGAAGTTTTTTGGTTAGTCGCGGGTGTACCATTGGTAAAGCCAATTTCGACTGTCTACAGTCTGTTACCCGTGACCATCTGTTGTTATGGAGTTCAGTCGATCTTTGGCGAATCCACGCACGAATTTGTGAGAAAGGCAGAGGGAGAAGTGGGTACGGGCCTAGCACCTCCAAATCAGAGCCTCTCTTCGCAAGTTCATCTGCAGCATCATTGCCCAAGGATCCACTGTGCCCTTTGATCCACTGGAGTGTGATTCGATTGCACGTCGATAAACTCTCCAGAGCTAAATGGCACTCAAAGATTAGTTTGTTGTTAGTTTGTTTGTTCTCTAAAGCTTTGAGCACAGATAGACTGTCGGATAAGAATTTAATGCCGTAATACCGGATGCCAAAGCGCTTTACTGCTATTGCGGCTTGTGTTAAGGCAACACATTCACATTGAAAGATCGAACTGTGTATGCCTAGTGGTATGTAGAAGTTAATATTAAGGTCAAGGGAGTGTACGCCGGCACCTGAACCGTTTTGTGTCTTTGAGCCGTCTGTGTAGATGCGCACTTCATTGGCTCCTGACTGATCCCTATCTTCCTGAGTTGTTTGTATGACGTAGTTTTTGTTAAACATCGGTTGGTTAGGTGTTCTATCACACGGTGCAGCGATGAGAGGCTGGTACACAATCGCCCGGTTCAGGATTTTAGCGTGTGGACTGTTAAGGTTATTGCCCCATATGCCCAGGTGCATTAGCCTGATGGCAGCTAGCGCCGCCTCCTGCTGTATGTACAGGTCAAGGGGAGTTAATTGAAGGGCTATCTCCATGGCTGCTGTTGGGGTGGTTCTCATGCAGCCAGTGGCAGCTGAACAGGCCAGTCGTTGGAAGCGTTGTAGTCTGGTAATAGTGGTCGAGAGTTCGGTTCTCGTCCACCAGACCAGAGCGCCATAAGCCAACATTGGCCTGACCAGCGCTTTGTATAACCACAGAGTAATCTTCGGAGTGAGCCCCCATGTTTTTCCTAACATTCTTTTACATTGATAGAATACAATTGTGCTTTTATTAAGTTTGTAGTCAAGATGCTTGTTCCAGAGCAGTTTGCTATCAAGAATCACCCCCAAGTACTTGACTTCATCTTTAAGTGTTAGTTCTGTGTTGAAAAGTTTTGGAAGCCTATGGGGTCCAATGGTTCTTTTGTTGGTGAACATTATTAATTCTGTCTTCAAGGGGTTAACCGATAGTTCGTGCTTCGAGCACCAACCCTCGATTATTTTGAAGGCCCTACGCATGAGATCGCATAGGATACCCTCAAACTTCCCTGAAATCAGAATTGCTATGTCATCCGCATATCCCACCGAGTACAGACTGCTGGCGTTGAGCTCTGCAATGAGCTCATTTACGACTAAATTCCACAGCAGTGGTGACAGCACCCCACCCTGTGGGCAGCCCCTACTCACGATACCTCGTGTGGTGGTATTCACGGTAAATTGAATAGCACGGTGTTTTAACATGTTATTTATCCATTCTATGAGTGTTCGCGCAACACCGTGCGTGGCAAGTGCCCGTTCGATGCTGGCGAAGTTAGTTTTGTCGAAAGCACCTTCTATGTCAATGAAAGCGCCTAATGTTGGGTTTTTGGCTTTAAGAGCATTTCCTATGCGTGACACTACGCTATGGAGTGCTGATTCAGTTGATTTGCCTGCACAGTAGGCGTGTTGATTAGGGTGTAGAGGTCTTTGTATCGAAATTTGGGATCTTATCTTCCTATCTCCCAGCCTCTCCAGTGTTTTCAAGAAGAACGAGGAGAGGCTTATAGGTCTAAAAGCTTTGGGCTGGGTATAGTCGCCCCTACCAGGTTTCGGTATAAAGATTATTTTTACTTCCCGCCATTTCAAGGGAATGTAGCGGTGTGCCAGGCAGGCCCGAAACACCTCAGCGAGGTAACTAGCCAGTAAGTCTCGGCTCCACCTGAGCAGAGCCGGGAAGATACCGTCTAGTCCTGCTGCCTTGAAGGGTAGGAAGGTGTTGATTGCCCACGTTATTTTGTCTTTATCGATTACCTCTGACGCCACTTCCCAATCTAGGATGCCCGTGGGCCTCTCCCTGTGCGGTTCCCAGCTTTGCTGGGTGGCAATCTGGCATCCTGGGAAGTGGGTGGTCAGGAGTAGTTCGCTTGTCTCAGCGTCGTTTGTTGTGTAGGTGTTGTCTGGTTTTTTCAGGCATCCTATTGAGTGGTCTGTCTCTTTAGCAAGACAGGTTTTGACTCTCATTGCCTGGTTGTTATTTTCAATGTTAGAGGATGAGAAATGTGTTAACCCTGAAAGTATTACTCGCAGTTATTCTCATTTCTTCATCCATTGTTTCATCATTATATTATTTTCCTTTTCGGTGTTCTCTTTCCCATTTCTTTTGTATAGGTACTGCTACGATAGGTACACTTAATTTCATCGCATTTTCTTCACAATACCTACTTAAAATTTTGTCATTCAGCTACGACATACTTGCAAAAGAGATTCGTTAAGAACAACAACCATTACCGCCGTTTCCAGTTTCCCTAAATTCTAAAGTATTCATTTATGTCTCATGGTGTCACTCGTTCCCGCGCTGCAACCAAACGCGACTACGCAAATTGTAGAAAAATGTATCTAAGTGATAAAACATAATTATTACTGTTGAATTATTTATTTGGATCTGATAATATTTAAGTATATAAATATTAATCTTTATAATTTCTGTAAGACATAAAAAAATTGGCCCCTTTGCCGCCCCTAAAATCTGGCACCCTAGGCACCAGCCTACTCAGCCTACTGGTAAATCCGCCACTGAGCCGAGTCTAAATAAGCTATTTGGGTCTTGTATCATTTGCAGTTTTCACGAGTGTATTCAATCGACATTAGAAAGATAAATCAAATGACAAATTTCTCCGCAGTGGTGAATTCCGCACTATCGAAGCCGCAAGTGCTTTTCTGAATGAAGCTTCGCTGTTGTGGCGCGACAACTGGGTCACGTTCATCGACGGGTTGCTGCAGTTGAACATGCTGCGACAACCACACGATGGAGTCACCCTGCCTACACACATCAGGAGAATATCTGTGGATGTGGAGAAACATCCTACGAAGAAAATAACCACGGAAGAGGACAAAACTTTGTATAAAGCCGAAATTTTGGAAGAACATGATTTCGTAAGGTAAACCAAAACATTTGCTAACATAATATATGTATGCCCATTCTGTAACCACGTTTTACTTAAGTGTGGTACTTAATTTTTTAATTTTTTTGCCATATTCAGATGTGGAGGGCTAAAGATAGAAAACATAAGATATCGCAATTTACCAGCTATTGATAAAAGGAACATGGCGTTACAGACACTGAAGTTTGTTTCTTATTTCCAAGTAAACCAACAAGTAAGTGGGACCTTTAATTTAAATGAACTTCCATAAATTGTGTTGATGATTGGATAATGAATAAAGATGACCCCAAATGGAATAACGATTTCATGATGATGATTTGAATAAAATTATGAATATAGTAATAATGGAATGTGTCATTTTGATTACCAGGTTTCAACTTCACTACAAATTTTCTTGCAAATGGTTGCCGAAAATGTTAACAAAGACTGGATCAAAGTTGTTGGTATCACAAACAACCAAATTAAAGGATCTGTCTTTGAAGAAATGAAGAAACTTGGGGCTAGTGTTAATGGCGTCAACATTAGTTATGAAGAATTCAATCTGGTAGACTTGAATTCAACAAAGAATAGTGGCCTCTCAATTAAGAATGCAGACCTTGCTATCGTCCGTAATCTTTCCACCGATGATCACGTAAGACAGCTTAACAAAAAAAAATCTTAGTTAAATTAATTTAAGGAAATTAATTTAATTTAAAATCAACAGATGTGTCAACTGCTTCATTTTGCGCTACAAAGAGACTCGTTCATAGTGAGCGAAGAAGGCGATTTATACGGAGGTCGCATTCGGCCGACGTCTCTGTATCGTCAACTGTCTGCTCACAGCAGTGCAAGCTCGCGCTTGGACCTGGTACGCTGGCGGCCAACTAAGGTGGCCATGCCTACTACAGTCATTACAGTGCGCGCGCATCTCGACTTTGCTTCGCTCACCGCCGCCCGTGCCAGCCTCTCCTCCCGGCATCGCCTGCTCATTGTGGCCCCCTACCCAGCTCCCTCTACCCTCAAACAATTAGTACAATGTTGGAGGAAAGACGTACAACGAAACAATGTTCACCTTTTAACTGTCAATAATGAAGAAGGCAACAATTTCGTCTTGGACGATCTACCGGATATTGACCTAGCGTTCACCGTTTTGGATCATGTAAGTGTCAACATTGTTTGATATTCAAATAGACCAATGAGTACAGTAACAAGGCATAATGTGGCAAATCAAGTTTTAGATAAGTACGGCTTTGTAGAATGTCGTGTGTGATTGTCTCTTTCTAGAAGTCAATGTTACGTATTACGAGTAACAGCTGTACTTCAGTTTCAACTCCAATATTTCACAATAACGTTTAATTTTAGGGTAAATGGGGAGGAGAGTATTACGTGCCAGTACAAGATAGTGCGAAAGTGAGCAGCAATGTGACGTTACAAAGCGCACAAGTAGGAGATTTAAATTCTTTGGAGTGGGTCGATGCTGCTGAGACATATGGCTCTGGAGTACCAGTGAAGGTACGGACACCTATTGTATAATGTTAAACTACATGATAATTAACTTAATTTATTTTCAATTAGAGACCTTGGAGAAGAAACTAAGGGTACTCAGACCTGAGTTGGTTAAGATTGAAAATATGTACCTAATATCAAATTAACAAATACCTTTGAATGTTCAGGTCCATTACGCCGGATTGTCCAACACTGACGTTAAAAAAGCAATAGGAAAAATAACATCAAAAAATTATGGAGAAAACAATTATGGCATGGATTTCAGTGGAATAACAGAGAGGTAATGAAGTGATTAATACAAGGAGGTGTGAAAATGCTAAAGTCAACTTAGGAAAAGAAGTCGTGTACAGGTTTGTCAGGCCTTATATTATTTTGGCCAGATCAATCGATTCTTCTTCTTAGCGTTAGCTCAAATATTATGTTTGGCCCAAAATTATATTCGCTGGCGCAGTCATAAGGATCTCAAGTGCACAGGTGTCAGTGGGGTTATCAATCGATTGTATAAGAGCGATAAAGAATCTAAGACGTGCCATGTTACAGTGGTGAGCGCGTGATGGGGCTGGTGCGCAGCGGCGCGGCCGGCAGCGTGGTGCGCGCGCAGCCGGAGCTGCTGTGGCCGGTGCCGGCGCACTGGAGCCTGGAGGATGCCGCCACCGTGCCGCTCGCCTACGCACACGCACTCTACTGTCTCGTGAGTTTACACACAAGATACTTCAACAATCATTTCACTGTTTACTGTTAAACTGATCCCACCATGTCCCTTTTACTACCGGACGTGTGGTACGACATGATATCCAGCACTTGTGTGATACCTCGGCCAGAGAGAGAGAGAGACACAGAGAGAGAGAGGTACTCAGCGCTTCTCCTCCTCATATATAATTTCTCTCCGCACAGCCAAAATGTGGAGCCCTCTGCCCTCTACTAGTGTCTACGTTCCTAACGATCTATAATTGGTCAGCTAAAAAAACTAATGTTAATAATTCTGATTTGTTTTAGGGAATCAAATATGGCAAGAAGTTGACTTCTGATATCTCTGTGTATATCCATGGAGGGGCTGGAGCTTTGGGCCAAGCTTTGTTATCAATAGTCCTTGCTCACGGCTGTGAAGTATACACAAGTGTTAGTGACATACGGAAAAAACGGTTCTTACTTCAATTATTCCCAGATTTGAAAGGTAACCTAGACGTGATGTTCGTTTTTTTTTAAATTGGTAATGTTTATCTGAGTACATTTTTTAAATTATTTTATTTGTTTTAGCTGACCATATTGGCAATTCTCGGGATCAAAGTTTCCTAGATATGATTCGTAATGCCAAAAAAGGGCAGGGTTGTAAAGTTATTATAAGTTCAGCAAAAGGCAACTTGAAGGAAGTATGTATCTTATTTTTGATATTTAAATTTTTAATTACCTTATGTTAAGCTACACTGGGTTGTTTAATTTTTCAGAATATACTTCAATGTACTGGTTTCTCTGGCACATTTTTTGATGTTTCTCAACTTCACAATCAAGATGAAGATTTTTCATATAGATTGTACAATCTCACTAGAGAAAGGGCTTATGCTTCTGTCGATTTCTCAACGATATTTGAAACGCCCGAGGAAATAAAAGTAAGTACATCAAGTAAACCAGCCAAAACTCAAATAATAGTTACATAATCATAAATAAGTGAGACCAAGAGTTATACAAGAGATACACAATACAAGTGTTCGGTGAAGTTCTTTCACGAAATCTGTTGAATTGCATTTTTATTTGTTAATATCATTGATCTAAGGTTCACTTAGAACTAGCTGTTGATATTATAGGCTGTGTTTTGTCCGTCAGCCACTCAGATTGACATGTCCTACTAGTAGGTTGACCATTTTAAAAAGCAACATGATGTCCATGTTTTTATAATAGATCATAGATCAGTTACCTCATCGGAACATTTGCTTTATTTAATCCACAGGCCATACAGACGATGTTGAGCGAGGGTATTAGTCGCGGCTACGTGCGTCCTCTGTCGCGCGTGTCGTACGCGCCGCACGACGCCGCGCGCGCCTTCCGACTACTCGCGGCCAGCAGGCACCGCGGCAGGGTGCTGCTTAACATGCAGGAACATTCGACACAAGTGGAGTCCAGGTGAAGAGAGACCCTTTTTCTGTTTTGCAATTTTGTAGGAACGAGATTTAACTTTGACTACATAATCAGCCTATAATGATCCCATTGCTGGGACTAAGGCCTTCTCTCGGTGAGAGAGAGTTGTTAGCTTTGACTGTTTCATTATATTTCAATCACAATATTATTATTTTAATTGCAGAATCTCTTGCAATCCAAATCACAGCCAAGTTGTAATTTTGAATGAAGAAAGTTTTGGACTCCAAATGGTTGACAAATTAGTTGCTCGAGGTGCGAGAAAACTACACATTCACAGTAAGGCCCATACAACTGCAAAGTTCCAATTTAAACTACGGTAAGCAAATGGTTAAAATTAATTCTGCTAATGTTGATAATTCAAATGACCACGATGATGACGATGATGTTATGTTTTAACCTAGCCTTACAAAAAAGTACTTTTCTATTATTCAGGAATTGGCAGAAGATTGGGGTGCAAATTCAAATGTCGTCTCAAGAATTAAATAATGAAACTGATTTTGTAGAGATACTTAAGGATGCTACTAAATGGGGCTCTATTCAAAGCATATATACCACTACCAATGACGGTCAAGTGGTTCAAGAAACATTCTTTGCTCATCTGGATGCAGTTTCAAGAAGATTTTGCCCAGATTTAAGGTAACACTACCGCTGTTTTTGGTCATTTCTTTGAAAATTAAAAACAATTATAATGTTCTGTTGTTAAATCTTCATCCATTTAATCTTCCTTATTATTTTATTACATTTTTCAGATACTTTGCGGTGATAAATGTTGGTGAGGCTGTGCTTGGAAAACCGACGTGTCTTTCCAGGGTTCAAAATAATTTACCAGCTAAATTGATAATTCTACCTGAACTCAAGAACGTAAGTAGTAGTATAATTATAATCTTTACCTTCTAACCTTGGAATCACAGCTTCTGTTGCTTCAAACCATGATGCTTCATGATCTCTTGTACCTATTTAATAATATATTTTATGTAGTGCTCAGAACAGTTACTCTACCGAAGGCACGCCTTTACCCACTTTTTGCCATGACACCTTGTCGTCCCAACGCGGATGAACGGGCGCCTCTCTTTAGACTAGCTACCATTTTGGGAATTTGGATATAATCGCTTTACATCGTCAAAAATTTAAGAAATACACACATCAAAAGTGTCTAGGGATCAAGCATTTTTATGCGGATTTCTTGAGATTGAGATGTGGCTTTGTAATAAATTTATGATTTTATAAATTTATATGGATCCTTTTTGGTGCATTTCATAATTTGAATCAGGAACTGTGAATCAAATTCGAGTAAAAGATGAAAATCAGCTGTCAATATTTTCCCTATAAAAACATACAACGCATTGAAGACATTATTAGTGCTACTGTTTCCCTACTACTGATTAAAACCAACGTTATTATGGAGCGGCGACGTCATTTAAGCAGGGAAGAAATGCTCAGAGCCGTGGGAATGATAGAAGCTGGTTCCCGGCAACGTACTGTGGCTTTAGCTCTGAATACAAGTCAGAGTGTTATCAGTCGACTTTGGACACGTTACCGAAGCACTGGTACCGTGGCTGAGCGCCATGGAGGACGGTATCGCTGCACCACACGGAGACAAGACCGATACATTCAAATCTTAACTCGAAGAGCTCCAACAATAACCGCCATGATGTTAGCCGTGAGGCTTCATCACTCTTCAGGGAACTTAATTAGCGACCAAACAGTCAGAAACCGCTTGCATGAAGTGAACCTTCATTCCCGAAGACCGCTACGGGTACCACCTATAGCAATGCACAATCGTAGGATTCGATATCAATGGGCTCTTGAACACAGAAATTGGGCAGAAGAACAATGGCGTTTCGTGTGCTTTTCTGATGAGTCTCGTTTTGGTATGAGACCGGATACAAGACGTATACGACACTGGAGAACCCCTGGACGCCAACAGCGATTAAAATCCTGCCAGGAAGTCCATCCTTATAGTGGTGGAACCATCATGGTATGGGCGGGTATTTGGATCGGCGGAAGAACTGAGTTGATTTGGATCAGAGGCAACCTCAACGCTCAAATTTATGCTGAGACGATTGTATCAGACGTCATCGTTCCTCTACAAGTGCAAATCGGTCCCTTATTTCAGTTAATGCATGATAATGCACGACCGCACACCGCAAGAGTTGTAAGACAGACTCTCGCCGCAGCTAACATCAATGTCCTGCCCTGGCCTGCTCAGTCGCCAGACTTGAACCCGATTGAGCATGCATGGGATATACTACAGAGAAGAGCTCTGCCGAATATGGAGGGTATCCAGTCGCAAGAAGACCTTTTTTTGTTGTTGCAACGAACATGGGCTGCCATTCCACAGCGAGATTTGGATGAACTCATTTTGAGTATGCCAAACCGATGTTCTTGTGTTGTTAGTGTTCGCGGCAGAAACACGGATTATTAATTGTTTAAGTTACCCAATAAAATTTTAAAGAAAACTGTTATTTCAGTCTTTTTTTCGAACTTTTGTGTTAGTGGTTCAAATGTCAAAAATCCCTTTATTAGGAAAATGGCAAATTTCTTTATTAATGCAAAGGTGACTTGGTTTATCGTTACTGTGACAAACGAAAACACTTTATTTGATGAATCCTTAAAGAAAATTTTAATTAATATCAATCAGGAGAAAAGTTATTGCAAAAATATATGTTGATCCCTAGACACTACTGATGTGTGTATTTAGTGAATAGTCTACATTTGCGTGATGTTTAGTATCCGTTCTATTTGTTTGTTTCCGTAATAGTACTATTTGTTTTAGTTTAAAATAAGTACAGCCTCTTTTTTCTCTTCCTGTCTTCTTCTTTGTGTTTTTGTTACTTGGTACCTAGGTAATCTGTGGAAACGTTGTGAATTGCAAATTTACCCACTTCCAATGTAATCTTAGATGTAATTTAAAATGTAGAATTTTTTGTTTTCCCTAACAAAATAAATAAATAATAGATCATCAAAATGACCTTCATCGACTTTGAAAATCCGTAAAGTTTTGTAAGCGTTGCAAATAAAACTTTTTCATAGACAGATTTTAGAATGATTAACGAAAATGGCCCTAAAACAGAGCTTTGTGGTACACCTCATCGTGCAGTGATTCAGTACAATTCCTGCTACATTTTGTTCACACATTGTATTCTTTCATTGTAATAAGACCAAATGACGGCAAGTTACATGTCCTAGAAATGATTTAAGCTGAATTTGCTAGGAAGTGTGTCTAGGTAAACATACTCAAATGCTTTAAAAATATCACTGAGCACTTCAATTCAATCTTAGACACCTTTTACTTCTCTTTTGAGTAGATCAACAAAATTCGTTGATGGACGCCCAACAACGAATCAACTTAAAAAAAACAATAACAATTACTACATTACAATCCATTCAGCAGTCGAGTGCTGGTGATGCAGTGGACGCGGTGGAACGCGCACTTTGTGGTGTAGACACCTTGGTGGTTGCACAGAGAACTCATATACAACAACCTAGTCTGCTGAAACAACTAGCAGAATTGGCCGGTTAGTGGTGTGATCTTGGTCGAAACATAAAACTAATACAGTAGATAAAAAAAAACAATAACAGCATTTAACATTCAAGTTCTTTTATTTAACTATTTCTTTCTCTTTCATTTAGCATATACCTAAACGATTTGGTGTTCGTAAACTGTAAACTTATTTTGTATTTTAAATAAATAATATTTATTTTTCCAGATATAAATTTGAAAAAGAACACCCCAAATACAACTACTTTAGAAGAACTTGGCATTCAAGATGATAAACTACTACTGGTTGCTAGTTATTTGAGAATTAAATATAACGTTGAGTTCTCCGAACACGAGATACCACAGCTAGCAGTTGAAACGTAAGTTCTTTTACAAAATTAAATGTGGTGGTATATTTTAAATATCATATCAAAATTATGGAATTTCACGGTTTTATTTGACCACCAGAATACTGAATTTGGATGAAACAGAAAACGCCTTTGAAGATGTTAAAGGCTTAACGACATTCATATCTTATGTGGACACGGACGAACTGCTTGCTACTTCAGAAATAGTATGCATGCCTACAATCACTAGCGGCGGCGTATTGGTAAATATTATTCAAATTATATTTTGCATATTACGAATTATTTAAATCGTTTGATAATTTGAAGTAGCTAAGATATAGGTCAGATCTATTAGATGCATTACCTCCAGACCTTACCTCAATTAATTTGTAGTCGGAGCATGGTTATCTTCTTCCATACAAAATTTGAATTCTATATGCCATCATCTTAGACATTCAATTTCTATCTGGTCATGTCATTAGCATACACTCGATTCATCGTGTATTAAAACTTTTTCAAATATTTCAGCGTGAAGACGAATTTGACGCGAGCCAGACGTATTTGTGCATAGTGCCCGGTATTGAGGGTCACCACGAGAGGTTCCGCGTGCTGTGCGAGCGCCTCAAGCTACCGGCGCTGGTGCTGCAGCCGGGACTCGACCGCCCGACAGAAACCGTGCGGGAGACTGCCCAGAGATACGTTGATGTATGAGCCCACAACATTAAAAATAATCAGTTATGAAAATTAAAACCATTGGTACATTTTACCAACTCCAACTTCACCTAACCTTACCTTCTCATATTTTAAGGTGCTGCTGAACAAGACAGGGTTGAAAAATACTTTCTACTTATTGGGTTATGAAACAGGCGTTCTGGTGGCGTTGGAAATGGCAGCTATCCTAGAGGATCATGGTTAGAAATATTAGTTAACAACCGTATTTTTTTTTTATATTTTAGTACCTAGTTAACAAAATTAATGACGTTTCTTTCAAATTTTTAGGTTTAACCGGTACTGTATATTGCCTAGGATGTGCACCGAGCGAGGTTCAAACTGTGATTGAAGAAAATATCGCAGAATATAAAACAAAAGAGCAACTGCAAAATGGAGTGGTCAAACACATGTTTAAGTTGATGGTGGGTGACGACGTTGTGGACATGGAGGGAGCACTTAAAGATGGAGATTCGTGGCCACAAAAAGTGGACGCGTGTGTGCAGACTTTGTTAGGTCGTGTGCCTCACTCGGCGCAGTACTCACGCGCGCTCATAGAAGCCGCACTGGCGCGTATCGAGCGCGGTCGCGGCTACGACGCACCGGCGGCGGCGCGTGCGCTGCGCTCTCAGCTGGTGCTGCTGCGCGCCGCGTCTGCGCACGTGACGTCACCCGCGCAAGCGCTGCAACTGAACTCGAAGCGACCGGTCGCCATACACCAGCTAACCACACCACTGGCACACGCTACTAATGATATGAGCTGTGCGACTGTGATTAATGAGTACTTAGATCAAGAGATTTTAAAATCATTTAAAGAGAAAAATATTTGCGAAGGATATCTACTTAACCCTTATACGTTTATGATTGCTCATAGTGATGAACAATAAACGTTCATTTACGTACACAAGTTTGTCATTTAAATATTTTAAATAATAATAAATTATATCTCGATTAAGCGCTGCATTTTTATTTAAAAGAAACTCTCGATGTAGTAGGTATGTATTGCGAAAGAAAATCTACCGTCTCGAAATCACAATGAATTTTCATGTATCGAGCTCAATAAAATGTTTTTTTTTTTTGGGTTTAGGCCGAGTAGGCCGCACTCCACCACGCGGGCCCAGTGGTGGTCCGAGTGGTGGTCCGGGTTACGGGGTACGGGTCCTGGTCGCCACGATAATAGTGGTATAAATAAATCCTTCATGGAAACCATTTACGTAGAAATATAAAAAGCCTTCATGGAAACCAGTTACGAAACCCCGGTTTCCTTGATGGCCGAAGCGGATTTGTCTCTACCAGCAGTAGTTAGGTCTATGCTGGCGGAACCGGAGAACTGGATCCCAAATGGTAATGGATCGCATTCTGTGAGACTATGATGGTCCAGAAAGAGGCTGCTGAGCGGGATCGTGAGAAGGTTGATCCCGCTCGGAGAAGGAGTAATGATTAGCGGCTGTTTAACTAGAAATTGTTGATATTTACCTAAATATCTCTTAACTTTAAGCAATATAAATGAGAAGGCAAAAATGTATGGTTAATAAACAGTCGTTTTCATGACTTAACTTTAAGCAAGGTTTACTGAGATTAAGATTTATTTTCGTTGGATATCAACAAAACATTGTAATATATTTCTGTTGGATCCCAAATTTTAGAAATGTAAAATTTTACTTACTCATGTGGCGGTGAATGAACTGATTTCTAATTAATTAAGTCTGAAGTCATACTCGCCTAATAAACAAACAAAAAAAAAAAAAAACACGAATGGAAGAAAATCTATGTATTTATTTCATTGTGTTGTAGGTAAATAAATAATCAAAAGAAAGGGCATTGAGTACGATTACCTTGGAGAATAAATTAATAGGCGCATCCAAAATAGTAGACACTGTTGATTGGAAAAATATTCAAATCGATGACAGCGCAAGTGCCCTTTTGGAATTTACCTACGTCTAGCAGGGGATCGAGGGGGTGGAGTGGGGGTGGGGCTCAGGGAATCAGACCGGAATAAATCGTAAATCTGAATGGATGATTGAGTATAAAAAGTATTGGACTGGTAGTGGACTTTTTTTGCTGAAATAATTACTTAACTCTCTAGTCAGTATATCTATATGGTGAAATTAATGTTTTGCCTGGTTTTGTGTTAATTGTAATAGGCTCGCCTACTTTTACGACTGAGAAATGTCAGTGTTAGGTACACTATGCTCCTCTGTCCTCTGCCTAAACTTTTGAAGAATAGGTACTTACAGGCGTGTTGTAATGCTATGTTATTATTCGCAAATGTAACTACAGTTGAACGCAATTTGATGCTCTGATCACAGAAGATGGTGATACCGATCTTCTTGTACGATACGAGAAGAGACGCGCTACTTAACTTACTCGGAGCGAAGACAGAGCGAATGGCTGCCGCAATACCGTATAATAGGGATGACGACTAACTTTTTTTTTTTCGTCTATCAGGTAGATTATTAAAAAGTATTGGGCACGTATTTTTTATTTTTTCACATAATCAAAACATTACAGAGATAAATTGATTTGAAATGTCGCATGACGTCACGTTTTGGTACAATTTTTACCTAAACGTGACGTCACGAGCCCCCACGTGATTTTTTGGTTGATTGACATAAGATAAAATATGTGTCCATTATTTTTTGACGGACGGACTAAATCAAATTTCGTTTACTTTACCCCGTCGTCACTCGTCATCCCTATTATTAAACCATTTACGGTACGTTACACTTAATGAATATATGTATACGTCGTCATCTAGCACCCAAATAATATGATTCAGCGTATCACGGGCGGAGTTCAAGTGCGGTCTCTACTTATTAAAGCATTTCTTCCGGTCCTTCAATTTATATAAATAGAAGATAGTTCAATTTGGTATCATTCTCACCGAACTGACGTTAGAGTTTGGTGCGGACTATTATTACTTTAATAGAAAATAAACACGTGAGTATCCTATTCTATATTATAAATAAACATTTTATTGTATTCAAATATTACATTTTAATTTTTATAAGCAGAAATAATTTTTGGTCTTGTTTTTATGTAGGTTATTAATATTTATTAGTTTTTTCTGTTTTGGAGTGTTCTTTATCCATATTATACATATATTATATAGATGCCTTCAGAATAATCCATGTATTAAATAATTTATTTATTAATAAAAAGTTTGCCACCAGCTTCTGTATATCATCATCATCCACAGCCTGAGTTCACCCACTGTATACCTATACTGTATTAAAAATATCACAACACAATTTATATCAATACATTTTTGTTAAACCAACTCTGTAATATTATAGTCACTACGCTCAACCATGACTCCGACCCCGCAAGAGCTCGCCCAACACCAACCCCGCCCAGAGTCGGAGGGCGAGGCTGCGTCGGCGCCGACTCCGGTCGCCGACGGCGAGAGGGTCGTCATCTCCGGCATGTCGGGGATCTTCCCCTCGTCACACCACGTCAAGGAGTTGTCGGACATTTTGTACAATAAGGTGAGTGTTTGGGAATTGTTGGCTAGCTGAATGGCCCCACATAACTTACTAATTCTTGAGCTAAGCATTTTTCTAACTAATTTTTAACTTTGCAGCAGTTCTCTATCTATTATAGAAGTAGGCTCAATTTATACACATTCCCTGAATACTGATATTAATGCCCAAATGATGCCAGGCTAGGCAATAATATCGTAAAAACTGCTAGTAGAACAGTAACCCAATAACACTTATCCCCCAGGTGAACCCAGTGACTGCAGAGAATGTGCGCTGGAACGCAAGCCACCCTGAGGCGGCGCAGCACATGGGCTCGGTACCAGACCTAGAGCGGTTCGACGCCCAGTTCTTCAAGGTGCACTACCGCCTCGGCAACTGCATGGATCCCATGTCCCGTAAAGTCCTTGAACAGGCCTACAACGCTATTTATGATGCGGGTAAGATATCATATATTAAGATGATGTTGCTGCTGGCTTGACTGTATTTCTTGTCAATTCTTAGATTGAAAGTGAAACTCTCTAACTATCAATAAGAAGCTAGCTATGGTAAGAATATTGGAAAACTTCTCAGAGTGCGCCAGATGTACATTTGAGGAGTAGGTAACTTTCAAAAGTCGATAAATCCATTTTACCCTTTTTTACAGAAACTGAACAAAACTTATATATGCCTGATATAAATTTATTCTCAATTATTATATGATATGTGGGAATTAGATTATATCATCGATTTTCAACGTTCTTTTTCAGTATGAATTAAGGGGATTTCAGGACCTAAACGCAAAAAACGCAAGTTTTATAATGCGTAAAAGTACATGATCGACTACAGTAAACAAAATCAGAAAAATATATGATATTCTTCAGGATATATGCTAGGTAGATAGTGTGTTAAAAACATAATACAACTAATTTGATAAGATAGAAAATAATCATGAAAATACCTCTAAAAACTTTGTTTTTACAATAAAAACCTTACTAATATACATACAATCGTTCTGATTTTTTGTCAAATTATTCTACAAGCAACATACTATAGCACTAGTGTTTTAATTTTTTAGTCCAACAATATATTTTTTGTAAATAGATAATTTCTTCATATTTTGCAATTAATTACCAGCGTTGTGTCATCGCGGTTCTCTTTCTCTTCTATGCAGTCCGACAGTGACCGCGCTTTAGGTCATGTACTCCCCTTTGCGGGTTATGAAGCGGTTTCATTGTGTTTCACAGCACAGAGATATATATATGTCACGGCTAATAGCCGAAGTGCGGCTATACCTAGCTTTAGCCGGCCAAAGTGCGGCTAAACCTAGTTTTAGCCGGGTACAACTAGGTGTAGCCGGCCACATGCGGTTCGTGTGTACTTCGGGTGACATTGGTTGCATGGTTGCGGTCGGTCGATAGGCGACGTAGGATGCAAGAGCGAGCGAAGGGCACCCCGAGGTTAGGTTTGGTTAGGTTACTTTAAACCCTTTACACAGAAATAATCTTATGTTTATGTTTACTCCCACCTTTAGCCGTAACATATATACCTACACACATCAAGTTATGCCTACTTCTCATGGGGTTAGGCAGAAACTACAGAACGCTACCTACTACGATCCTTACGTACTCCTTTTCTTTCGTTTCTTCTAATATTATAAACGCGAAAGTTTGTGAGGGTGGATGGATGGATGTTTGTTACTCTTTCACGTAAAAACTACGGAACGGATTTTGATGAAAGTTTACAGTAATATAGCTTATTCATTAGAATAATATATAGGATACGTTTAATCCCAATATTCTCATGGGTTCGACACGTATGCGGGTGAAACCGCGGGGCGCAAATTACTCAAGTCCTATTAAATAACCTAATAATATTTTTGTTGTCCATAGGAGTAAATCCTGAGCACTTATCCGGTAGAAAAGTAGGTGTGTTCGTCGGATCCTGTTTCTCTGAAGCTGAAAAAGCGTCCTTCTATGACGCTGCCTCTAAATCAGGCTTGGGTATAACTGGGTAAGAAACAATTTTGTTAATTTATAAACATCAAGTTTGTTTGCTCCGAAAAGGCAGGGACATCCACATTTTGCAAGTTATGTGAGTGCAAGTGATATGAAAATTTCGCATGTAGTAGGGATAAGATGACGATTGCCTTTAACTATAACCGCGGTGATGAGCACAAAACCAACATCTCAAGTTCAAATACAATCCGAAGGATTTTGAAGGATATTTCTAATCCATTTGTCAATACGTTCGAAAAATTCGTTTGTTCAAGAATGTAAATAACGCAATGAATGTTGAACAGTCAAATAAAAGGCTTTGTCATTGCAGTTTGCTACGCAACTCGAATTTTATTTCAAAAATATTCAATCTCGAATTCGAGATTCCTGAAAGAGAAACCGAACAATACTTTTCCTGAGCCAATGATCGAACCCTGGAGTCGCTCTTGCTATCACTGGATTAGTCAACTGCATAATATACTTGCTGCGTGCCGTATGCCATTCATAATACCTTTTCTCTATAGATGCTGTAAGGCAATGTTCGCCAACCGCATTTCCTATTGGCTTAACGCGAAGGGTCCTTCGATGGCGATCGACGAGTCGTGCTGCAGTTCCACCGCGGCGCTGGAGCAGGCTTACCTCGCTATGAGTCGAGGTGATTGCGAGGCAGCCGTCGTTGGAGGCTGCTACTTGTGTCTGCATCCACAGTCTTCTGTGCACTACGGAAGGTGAACACATATTTTGTACTCATCATATTATTTGTAAATACTTACCGTCTGAAAATTGGACTTGCTTGTCGAGGGTTCCAGTAATTCAAACTGAAAAAAATTAATGAGTAGTAGAATTTTGACTCTTGATGGAACAGAAAAACAAAGGTGCTATTATAAAGGTTAAATTTTTCTATTAATTTAGATTAAACTTTTGTCCATAATAGATGAGAATAGACAAAATCCAATAGCATTCTAATTTTAAAAATAAGTAATCGTGTTTTTTTATGTCCAGGCTCATAAGCCAGGCGATGGATGGTAAAACGAAGTCATTTGATCAGAATGCCAATGGCTGCGTCAAATCGGAAGCCGTTAACGTTTTGTTTCTGCAAAAGGCTAAAGATGCTCTGAGGTAAGTTTTTATGGATCTCTTCTAGCAGAATATAACATGAGTTTAGCCAGTGCTAGAGAGAGACGGAGTTATACATGACCAATAGGACCATCTCTTTTTCGCAGCGGGTTTATGATGGCCCAAGTTTCTGATCAAAGGAAAATACGCACATACTTATCAACTTTAAATTAAAAATATAAATAAGGGTACTTCCAGCCTCCACCTACTTGTTTTCTCTTTATGATACCTCTCACTTTTTTCTGTAATTTACAGGATCTACGCAGATTTAATACACGCGAAGACGGAATACGCCGGCTTGCTAACGGGAGAAACGGGCCCTCAGTACGGATACTTTAGGAATCCTGATAAGACTGTTGAGTTTTTGACCAGATTCTATGAGGAAGCGAGGGTCCCACCGCATGCTGTGGAGTACGTCGAAGCTTTTGGTTCAGGTATTAATTTCTCTTGTATTCGTTTTTGACTTGAAGAACAAACATATGGAAGAACAAAGGGGTAAATCAGGGAAGATTTCTCCAGAAGATTAGATTTCTCCTTTCTCATCTCTCTCCTTTTTTAAAGCCGTAATAAATCCAGCGTCCAAGCTGCTACTGTAGAGAATAATCCAAAAACAAATAACTCTTTGCCCAACTCGAGGATCTTGCCCAAGACTCCACGAGTACAATCAGCAGCAGTCGAGCAGTAGACCAAAGAGCCAGTCATTAACAAACAATATTTTTGTAAAAATAACAGTAGTTATAATTGCATAATTTCGTTATAGGTACGCCTGATGCTGATAAAGCGGAACTGGACGCCATTGAAAGAGTGTTCTGTAAGGGAAAAGAAGACACGCTCTTAGTTGGCAGCGTCATATCTAACATTGGATACGGAGAAGCTGCATCGGGTATATCCGCTATAACGAAGGTACCATTTTTACTGGGGTCCTCATTTTATCATCTAAACATATAATAATTTAACATATGAATATTGTCATCACTGCACATAGTATTCGGGAGCACACACATTTGTTTTTAATGAATTCTTCAAAAACAAACGAAATCATTCGTCGTGGATTCACGTCCTAACCATTTTAATTTTAAAGCTTAATTTTGTTAAGTCTATTGGTTCCCTGACCTAGGTATTCAGTTTCTTCTCGATATGAACAGGTGTTGCTTGGCTACCATTGCGGTGAGATAGCCGCTAACCTGCACTGCAATAATCCGCGGCAGGACGTGGTAGCAATGCGCGAGGGTCGCATGCGCGTCGTCACTGAGCACCAGCGCTTCCGTCGCTCCTATGTCGCCGTCAACGGCATGTCCGTCACCGGCGTCAACTCACATGTGCTGCTGCATGGACACTATAAACCCAAGGTACAAACAACGATATAAAATGCAAGAATTATATATATAGTTTAGTTCATTATTATCATCTTCTCAGCCTGGGATCAACTAAAAAAATGTTTCTACTAGTCTCCACAATTTTACTCTCGTTCTATTTTTACTTGAAACCGGCAAAGTAATATATTATAATCAATCCAACGTATTTTCCAACTTCCCAATTTTGTTTAAACCGACCTTGGCCACCATTCAGTCAAAATCATTCGGTTGCTCCACCATGTCCTTTTGCTGTAGCTTACTTCAAAATGTGTTATAACACTTGGTCATTTTTTACCCTGAAAACTTTTCCATTTGTTCCAGGATCTGTCACGCTACAGTGGTAGTATTGCACATCTCGTGACTATATCAGCAAGACAAGACACTATTGTAGAGAAAATATTTGAGAACTTGAAGTCACGCCCGATAGACCCTGAGGAGTTAGCTTTGTTGCACAACATTCACCAGACGAGCATCCCAGGACATCTGGGCAGAGGATTTATCATTTTAAGTATGTTTGGTGATAATTTTATGGTACTTACTTCATCATCGTCATCAGAAGCTTTTAATGGCAGCCCTTTACCAGACTTAGGCAACGCCACTGAACTCAATCTTTGGCAACTCTTATCTAGCCATTACCATCATAATCGCTTCACCTAGTCTGAGGGCGTCCTGCTACCCTACGTATATGAATAGTTACGCTCAGTGGCAAATACGACCGGCCCATTGCCTCCTTAACTTGTTTATTCCAACATAATAACTTTCAAGTGGGACTGTATTTGCGATAAATTAAAATCTGTTTTGCTTCATCTTTCTAGAGACGGACGAAGAACAAAAGACAGTGAGTCTATGTGAGAAGGCTGAGTACTTCGACAACGCTCAGCGGCCGCTGTGGTTCGTGTACAGTGGGATGGGCTCGCAGTGGGCTGGTATGGGTGCGCAACTCATGCGCATACCGATCTTCGCCGCTGCTATAGAACGGTAAACGAGTTTTTAAGCTAACCTTTAACTGAATGTCTCTTGGCAAGTTTTTCTTTCTTCCTGACAGAGCCCAAATTTTTCAACAAGAAATCTTTTATTTGCAATAGAACGTAATTACTATATTTTTATTTCTTTCTTTTAAATTAATCCAGTACTAATATTATTAATATCTTACAAAATTCCAGTTGCCGACAAACTTTGGAACCAAAAGGAATCGATATTGTGCACATAATCACTTCACCCGATAAGACTACATTTGACAACATTCTTCATTCGTTTGTTGGAATAGCTGCTATTCAAATAGGACTCACTGATGTGCTTCGGGAACTTGGATTAGTGCCTGATGGCATTATCGGTAATACTAATATTTTTTTATATCTTAATTTTCTCTCTTATCTATATGAGAATTGGATTCGTTATCTCCTTCAATGATCCATAATTTTCTTGAGAAAGTCTACTTTCTTTATTTGTATGTATCTATGTGTTTGGTAAGTATTTATTTTTGTATTTTATAATTATTTCCGAGCTATCTATCTTTTATGTTACTCCTGCCATATTTATAGGAAATGCCTCAGGCATTAAGTCCGCCTTTGGGAATATTTATTTTTTAGTTGTGCATAATGTTTAAATAAATAATTGCTCATAGCATAATCAGTCTATAATGCTTCCACTGCTGGGACACAAGGTCCTCTCCATGAGAGGGGTGGGCCATAATCGAATTCAAACTTTCGGTTCTAGGTCATGCCGGTTTCCTCAAGATGTTTTCCTTCACCGTTTTGAGAGTAGTGATGATAAAATTAAATACACAAAGTAAAGTGCCTGCCTGGGTCTCGACACTCTCGACTCGAGTCGGGGCCGGTACCACCAGGCCACCACTGCTCTCAATAATACATAGCTCATGTCTTAGTTCAAATAATGATTAGCCCGTCAGAAAGGTGATGATAGTGGCGCTGACTGCCCAAGGAGCGCTGAATAAACATTTCAGTATGACAACACAACTCGTAAAGTCTATTTAAATAAATCAAGTGAGACACCTTCAGGTTGAAGCCCAACTCCAAAAACGATCTACTCTTCTCGTCGACAGGTCACAGTGTAGGCGAGCTGGGATGTGCGTACGCCGACGGTTGTTTGACGGCAGAGGAGATGATTCTATCAGCGTACAGCCGCGGTCTGGTGTCCCTGCAGACTCCATTTATTCGAGGATCCATGGCTGCTATTGGTCTGGGTTATGAAAAGGTAAGAGTATTTCGTAAACCATACGGTTTTTTAAATAAAAAAATTCTAGCTTATCCTGCAGTCGGACATCACAGGCTAATAATAATAATAATTGCCCCACTGCAGGGCTAAGGCCTCTTCTTATACTGAGAAGGCACGAGCCTTGATCGTAACGCTTTTTATTCATACGAAAGTGCTAATCTATTTGATTGCATACTTTGGTGATTCAACATGCATATCTTACTTTTATTCGCAGATTTCAAAAATGTGTCCTCCAGAAATTGAAGTGGCTTGTCACAACGGACCTGAATCTAGTACCATTTCGGGACCTGCTGATATCATGAAAGAGTTCGTTGCAGAGTTGACTGCTAAGGGCGTATTCGCTAAGGAAGTTCCATGCTCCAACATCGCCTACCACTCACGTTATATTGCTGATGCTGGTAAGCAAATATCACTCTTATTATACTAACAAACACAGTTGGTATATGAGTTCGATTAAATCAATTATAATCTTTAAAAACAGGTCCCGGCTTGCTAAAGTATTTGAGCGAAGTAATTAAGACCCCGAGGGCTCGGAGTGAGCGCTGGGTTTCAACCTCGGTACCAGTAGACAGATGGGAGGAGCCCCTGGCTAAGTACTCATCGGCTGAGTACCATACTAACAACCTTTTGGTAAGAACTCACAATATCCGCATAATAGTAAATTATGAAATTTGAACCACTAATATAACAAACTCAAACTCAAAGCTTTTATTTCAAATAAACCCATTACAGGTACTTTTGAAATGTCAAGGGTTCACATGGTAATTGGTCTTATGCGGCTATGTTATATGACCTAACTCTTTTCTGTCTCCTAGTTGATATGAACCATTATTATGTTCTGCTAATCCAAGTATTATGTTTTCTGAATTCTGATTCATTTTTTTGGTTACTTATTCAACCAATTCATACATATAAAACAACATCCAACTAAAGTTACTTATTCAACTTTTGCGTCTTTCGCAAAAGTTGAATTTTTTATATTTTTTGGTCTACTACTAACTTTTTTAGGTATATTTTTTGTTATCGCCAAGATTGATTTCGTCTTGGTGCTTTTTTAATTACAGTCGCCACTTTAGTTGTCCCAAAAAATATTTATATTTATAAAACTTTTTATTCTTCACAATGTTTGTAGTAGGTATTGAAGTTCTTTTGTTTTTCAGAACCCGGTACTTTTCGAGGAGACGTTAAAACATATACCAAGGAACGCTGTGCTGGTGGAGGTGGCTCCTCATGGTCTACTGCAAGCCATCCTGAAGCGCTCCCTTCCTGCAGACTGTAGAAACATAGCGCTTACTAGGCGTGCACACCCCGACAACACATATCTCTTGCTCGAGGCGGTTGGCAAGTACGTATCAATAGTACCAGTTATGATTAACTTTCGACTAACATGTTTATATCTGTGTGGTAATTGCGTGACACACTTAAAATGGCAATGCTTTTAATTTTTTCAATTCAACAACAAACATAGCGTGATTTACGTTGTCGAGCAGAAGACATTTTCGAACACAAATGAGCAATGGCTTAGCAATTCCCTTCAAAATCCATCCCATTGTGATTGAAAGCGGGTTACGCAATTTGGTTTAAATCATACGGAACGCCGCATATGATTTCGAAATTAGTCCGGCACACACCCGAAGTAAATACGTAACCATAAAACCAATTATTTCGTTGTTATTTTCTTTGGTCATTATACTTATTACTTTTTCTATTTACAGATTATACATGGAAGGATACCATCCAAAGGTCCACATTCTCTACCCTAAAATAGAGATGCCAGTATCCACTGGGACGCCATTCCTTTCCCATCTGATCGAGTGGGCCCATGGAGAAAAATGGTGAGTGACATTACTTTTGTGAATAGTGAATAATAATGCTTACAGATTTTATAATATTATGTTCTCTAAAATTAAGTTAATTAAGTAAGTAAGTTAGTAAGTATCAAGTTTATTTGTTTAATGTAACAACATTTTTGTTTCAATTTTCAGGGCATTGCCTCTCTACCATACTGCTAGCAGGAGGAAGGGTGCAGCTTGCACATATACCATATCATTGTACGATAAGGAACATGAGTATCTGAAAGGACATGTTATCAGAGGTACCTTAGCCTAATAAAAAAGAGCATATTATGTATTCTGATTACCTATGGTCATTTTGTTTTTTATGTTACCTGAGGCGAAAAAAAAACAGCTTCGGCTGTATTCATTTTTTAGTATCAAACGTGTCACTGTCCATTGCAAAAAGGGATGAAGCCATTTATCATGTACAGCGTCATCTCTCTCAATCACTGGAACAATAATACTCTAATATACTTACCATCCGATCTTTGTTCTTTTTATAATGGTCAGCAGTGGTGATTCATTTTTTCATGATTTTTCTAGAAAAAACCGTATATCCGTTCGCATCATCCCTGGTGGCTGTTTGGGACACCCTGGCCATGACCCTGGGTGTACCAATGAAGCAACTTTCAGTGGAGTTCCGCGACGTCCACCTGTACGCACAACCCGTGATGAACATACAGAGTCAACTGAAACTTAGAGTTGCATTGCAAAGAGGAAGTGGATGTTTTGAGGTATGTACTGAAACTTCTGTGACATTACTTAATCTATCTAAACCCCTTATTGCTCCAGACCATGAAAGTATTATGTAAGACAGGCACATGAGACATAGCAATGGACCTACTATGCCTTATTGCTAATTTCCAAAAGCGGTTATCACTTACCATCACGTGACTGCTATTGCGCTACGTGACATTAGCTCATCCCTCTTTCTAGTATGAAAGCAAGACTATTAAAAGTATTCAATTCCACAGATATATGATGATAAAATTAAAGTAGCAACAGGCGTGATTGCTGTTTTTAAACCAAACGACAAAAAAGACGAAATACAACTTAAAGAATCCCAAGATATGAGCCTCAGCGCTGAAGATATTTATGATTTGTTGCGTGAACGAGACTACTTGTACAGGTAAGGAAGATATATTATTATAATCATAACTTTTTTAATATGTCAGTTTAGAGTGAGGCAATGTGCGATAAAGCAAACCATGTTAGAGAACAGTCAGAGAGACAGAATCCGGGTCTAGTTTGATACGATGAAGATGAAATCAAGGGTTACTTTCCATGGAAAATCGGCATTTTCATTCTTTCTTTCACTTGGGTGAATCACATTATTGTATTTATATATTGTACTTTATTGTACACCAGATAATACAGAACAAAAAAAAATACGATTATTAATATAAAACATACAATGGGCGGCCTTATCGCAACCTTGGCACCTTGATATGGAAGCGAACTATAAAAGAAAGGTTATCGAGAGAAATAAAAAGATCGATAGCTTCTCAATAGGAGCCGAGTCTAAATAAGCTATTTGGGTCTTGTATCACTGGCAGTTTTCACGAGTGTATTCCATCGACATTAGAAAGATAAATCAAATGACAATTTTTTCTGCAGTGGTGAATTCCGCACTATCGAAGCCGCAAGTGCTTCTCTGAATGAAGCTTCGCTGTTGTGGCGCGACAACTGGGTCACGTTCATCGACGGCTTGCTGCAGTTGACCATGCTGCGACAACCACACGATGGAGTCACCCTGCCCACACACATCAGGAGAATATCTGTGGATGTGGAGAAACATCCTATGAAGAAAATAATCACGGAAGAGGATAAATATTTGTATAAAGCTGAAGTTTTAGAAGAACATGATTTCGTAAGGTAAACCAAAACATTTGCTAACATAATACTTATATGCTCATTCTGTAACCACGTTTTACTTAAGTGTGGTACTTATTTTTTTATTTTCTCGCCTTATTCAGATGTGGAGGGCTAATGATGGAAAATATAAGATATCGCAATTTGCCAGCTATTAATAAAAATAACATGGCGTTACAGACACTGAAGTTCGTTTCTTATTTCCAAGTAAACCAACAAGTAAGTGGGACCGTCAATTTACATGAATTTCCAAAACTTGTGTTGATGATTGGATAATAAATAAAGATGATATAGCTAGAAAAAGTGTGATAACTGAGATGGCCTCAAATGAAATAAGGATTGGATGATGATGATTTGAATACAATTATGAATATGTATATGTAGTAATAATGGAATGTCATTTTGCTTATCAGGTTTCAAATTCACTACAAGTTTTTTTGCAAATAGTTGCCGAAAATGTTAACAAAGACTCTATCAAAGTTGTTGGTATCACAAACAACCAAATGAAAGGATCTGTCTTTGAAGAAATGAAGAAACTTGGGGCTAGTGTTAATGGCGTCAACATTAGTTATGAAGAATTCAATCTCGTAGACTTGAATTCAACAAAGAATAGTGGCCTCTCAATTAAGAATGCAGACCTTGCTATCGTCCGTAATCTTTCCACCGATGATCAAGTAAGACAGTTTAAAAAAAAAATATCTTTGTCAATTTGATTCAAAGAAATAATTTTAATTGAAAAATCCACAGATGTGTCAACTGCTTCATTTTGCGCTACAAAGAGATTCGTTCATAGTGAGCGAAGAAGACGATTTGTACGGAGGTCGCATTCGGCCGACGTCTCTGTATCGTCAACTGTCTGCTCACAGCAGCGCTAGCTCGCGCTTGGACCTGGTGCGCTGGCGGCCAACTAAGGTGGCCATGCCCACTACAGCCATTACAGTGCGCGCGCATCTCGATTTCTCCCTGCTCACCGCCGCCCGCGCCAGCCTCTCCCCCCGTCATCGCCTGCTTATCGTGGCCCCCTACCCAGCTCCCTCTGCCCTCAAACAATTAGTACAATGTTGGAGGAAAGACGTCCAACGTAACAATGTTCACCTATTAACTGTTAATAATGAAGAAGGCAACAATTTCTTCTTGGACGATCTACCGGATATCGATCTAGCTTTTACCGTTTTGGATCATGTAAGTGTCAACATTGTTTGATATTCAAATAGATCAATGAGTACAGTAACAAGGCATAATTTGGCAAATCAAGTTTCAGATAAGTTCGGCTTTGTAGAACGTCGTGCGTGATAGTTTCTTTCTAGAAGTCAATGTTACGCATTATCAGCTGTATTTCAGTTTCAACTCCAATATTTCACAATAACGTTTAATTTTAGGGTAAATGGGGAGGAGAGTATTACGTACCAGTAGAAGATAGTGCGAAAGTGAGCAGCAATGTGACGTTACAAAGCGCGCAAGTAGGAGATTTAAATTCTTTGGACTGGGTCGATGCTACTGAGACATATGGCTCTGGAGTACCAGTGAAGGTACGGACACCTATTTATTGTAAATGATAATTTACATAACTATTAACTTAATTTATTTTCATTTTGAGACCTTGGAGAAGACACTAACAAATACCTTTGAATTTTCAGGTCCATTACGCCGGATTGTCCAACACTGACGTTAAAAAAGCAATAGGAAAAATAACATCAAAAAATTATGGAGAAAACAATTATGGCATGGATTTCAGTGGAATAACAGAGAGGTAATGAAATGATTAATACAAGGTGGTGTGAAAATGCTTAAGTCAACTTAGGAAAAGAAGTCCTGGACCGGTTTGTCAGGCCTTATATTATTTTGGTCAGATCAATCGATTCTTCTTCTTAGCGTTTCAACGGGAAATAAAAAAGAATCTAAGACGTGCCATTTTACAGTGGTCAGCGCGTGATGGGGCTGGTGCGCAGCGGCGCGGCCGGCAGCGTGGTGCGCGCGCAGCCGGAGCTGCTGTGGCCGGTGCCGGCGCACTGGAGCCTGGAGGACGCCGCCACCGTGCCGCTCGCCTACGCACACGCACTCTACTGTCTCGTGAGTTTACACACAAGATACATCAACAATCATTTCACCGTTTACTGTTAAACTGATCCCACCATGTCCCTTTTACTACCGGACGTGTGGTAGGACGTGCTGCAAGATACCTCCAGCACTTGTGTAATACCTCGGCCAGAGGTACTCAGCGCTTCTCTTCCTCATAAATTTCTCTCCGCATAGCCAAAGTGTAGAGCCCTCTGCCCTCGACTAGTACTCTAAGTTCCTAACGACCTATAATTTTTTAGCTGAGAAAACTAAAATTATCATTTCTGATTTGTTTTAGGGAATCAAATATGGCAAGAAGTTGACTTCTGATGTCTCTGTGTATATCCATGGAGGGGCTGGAGCTTTGGGCCAAGCTTTGTTATCAATAGTCCTTGCTCACGGCTGTGAAGTATACACAAGTGTTAGTGACATACGGAAAAAACGGTTCTTACTTCAATTATTCCCAGATTTGAAAGGTAACCTATACGTGATGTTCGTTTTTTTTTTAATTAGTAATGTTTATTCCGAGTATATTTTTAAATTGTTTTATTTGTTTTAGCTGACCATATTGGCAATTCTAGGGATCAAAGTTTCCTAGATATGATTCTTAATGCCAAAAAAGGGGAGGGTTGTAACGTTATTATAAGTTCAGCAAAAGGCAACTTGAAGGAAGTGAGTATCTTATTTTATATATTTTAATTTGTAATTACTTTATGTTATTAGCAGTTAGCAGCTACACTGGATTGCTTCATTTTTCAGAATATACCTCAATGTACTAGTCACATGGGCACAGTTTTTGATGTTTCTCAACTTCACAATCAAGATGAAGATTTTTCTTACGGATTGTACAACCTCACTAGAGAAAGGGCTTATGCTTCTGTCGATTTCTCAACGATATTTGAAACGCTCGAGGAAATGAAAGTAAGTCCATCAAGTAATCATAAATAAGTGAGACCAAGAGTTATACAAGAGATACACAATACAAGGGTTCGGTGAAATTCTTTCACGAGCTGAACAAATAAATCTGTTGAATTGCATTTTCATTTGGTAATTAATATCATTGATCTAAGGTTCACCATTTTAAAAAGCAACATGATGTCCATGTTTTTATAATAGATCATGGATCAGTTACCTCATCGGAACATTTGCTTTATATTAATCCATAGGCCTTGCAGACGATGTTGAGCGAGGGTATTAGTCGCGGCTACGTGCGTCCTCTGTCGCGCGTGTCGTACGCGCCGCACGACGCCGCACGCGCCTTCCGACTGCTCGCGGCCAGCAGGCACCGCGGCAGGGTGCTGCTTAACATGCAGGAACATTCGACACAAGCGGAGCCCAGGTGAAGAGAGACCCTTTTTCTGTTTTGAAATTTTGTAGGAACGAGATTTAGCTTATTATTATAGACTACAATAATCAGCCCATTCAGCATAATCAGCTCATTGCTGGGACTCCTCTCGGTGAGAGAGAGAGTTGTTAGCACTGACTGTTTCATTATATTTCATTCACAATATTATTATTTTGATTGCAGAATCTCTTGTAATCCAAATCACAGCCAAGTTGTAATATTGAATGAAGAAAGTTTTGGACTCCAGATGGTTGACAAATTAGTTGCTCGAGGTGCGAGGAAACTACACATTCACAGTAAGGCCAATACAACTGCAAAGTTCCAATTTAAACTACGGTAAGCAAATGATTAAAATCAATTCTGCTAATGTTGATAATCCAAATGACCACGATGATGATGATGATGTTATGTTTTAACCTAGCCTTACAAAAATGTACTTTTCTATTATTCAGGAATTGGCAGAAGATTGGCGTGCAAATCCAAATGTCGTCTCAAGAATTATATAATGAAACTGATTTTGTAGAGATACTTAAGGATGCTAATAAATTGGGCTCTATTCAAAGCATATATACCACAACCAATAACGGTCAAGTGGTTCAAGAAACATTCTTTGCTCATCTGGATGCAGTTTCAAGAAGATTTTGCCCAGACTTAAGGTAATGCTACAGCTGTTTTTGTTAATTTCTTTGAAAAATAAAAACAATTATAATTTTTTGTTGGTAAATCGTCATCCTCTTCTTCTTATTCTTTTCTTGTTTATTATTTCATTATATTTTTCAGATACTTTGCGGTGATAAATGTTGGTGAGACTATGCTTGGAAAACCGACGTGTCATTCCCGGGTTCAAAATAAATTACCAGCTAAATTGATAACTCTACCTGAACTGAAGAACGTAAGTATTAGTATAATAGACCATCAAAATGTTCTTCATCGACTTTGAAAAACCGTAAAGTTTTGTAAGCGTTGCAAACAAAACTTTTTCGCAGACAGATTTTAGAATGATAAACCAAAATTACCCTAAAACAGAGCCTTGCGGTACACCTCACCGTGCAGTAATTCAGTATAATTCCTGCTACATTTTTTCACACATTGTATTCTTCCATTATAATAAGACTAAATGACGGCAAGTGACATGTACTAAAAATGATTTAAGCTGAATTTGCTCGGAAGCGTGTCTAAGTGAACGTATTCAAATGCTTTTTATGAATCACCGAGCACTTCATTTTAATCTTAGATACATACTAACCTTTTACTTCTCATTTGAGTAGATCAACGAAATTCGTTGACGAACGCCCAAAAACGAATCAATTTAAAAAAAAAAAAAACAACAACAATAACTACATTAATTTCCATTCAGGAGTCGAGTGCTGGTGATGCTGTGGACGCGGTGGAACGTGCACTTTGTGGTGTAGACACCTTGGTGGTTGCACAGAGAACTCATAGACAGCAACCTAGTCTGCTGAAACAACTAGCGGAATTGGCCGGTTAGTTGTGGTGTGATCTTGGTCTAAAGAGAAAACTAATAGTGTAGTTAGATAAAAAAAAAAACAACTGTATTTAACATTCATGTTCTTTTATGTAGGTAACTTTTTCTTTCTCTTTCATTTACCATATACCTAAACGATTAGGTGTTCGCATACTGTAAACTTATTTTGTATTTTAAATACCTAAATAATATTTATTTTCCAGATATAAATTTGAAAAAGAACACCCCCAAAACAACTACTTTAGAAGAACTTGGCATTCAAGATGATAAGCTACTACTGGTTGCTAGCTATTTGAGAATTAACCATAACGTTGAGTTCTCCGAACACGAGATACGACAGCTAACAGTTGAAACGTGAGTTCTTTTACAAAATTAAATGTGGTTTATTTTATAAAATCATACCAAATTTATGGAATTAACGGTTTTATTTGACCACCAGAATACTGAATTTGGATAATACAGAAAAGGCATTTGAAGATGTTAAAGGCTTAGCGACATTCATATCTTACGTGGACACGGACGAACTGCTTGCTACTTCAGAAATAGTATGCATGCCTACAATCACTAGCGGCAGCGTATTGGTAAATATAATACAAATAATATTTTACACATTGCGTATTTTTTAAATCTGTTGATAATTTGAAGTAAACAGGTCAGATAAGATCAATTAGATGCACCACTTCCTGACCTTATATAAATTAATTTGTAGTCGGAGCACCATGGTTATCTTCTTCCACATAGGCATTCATTTTTTATCTGGTCATATCATAAAATATCATCATGCACTCGATTCATCGGGTTCTAAAACTTTTTCAAATATTTCAGCGCGAAGACGAATTTGACGCGAGCCAGACGTATTTGTGCATAGTGCCGGGTATTGAGGGTCACCACGAGAGGTTCCGCGTGCTGTGCGAGCGCCTGAAGCTGCCGGCGCTGGTGCTGCAGCCGGGACTCGACCGCCCGATGGAGACCGAGCGGGAGACTGCACAGAGATACGTTGATGTATGAGCCCACAAAATTAAAAATAACCGGTTATGAAAATTAAATATGTACCAACTACAACTTTACCTAATCTTACTTTCTCACATTTTAAGGTGCTGCTAAACAAGACAGGATTGAAAAATACTTTCTACTTATTGGGTTATGAAACAGGCGTTTTGGTGGCGTTGGAAATGGCAGCCATCCTGGAGGATCAAGGTTAGGAATATTAGTTAAAATTAACAACCGTATTTTTTTAAATATTAATTAACAAAACTAATGCCCTTTATTTCTTGTTATTAGGTTTAACAGGTACTGTATATTGCCTAGGATGTGCACCGAGCGAGGTTCAAACTGTGATTGAAGAAAATATCGCAGAATATAAAACAAAACAGCAGCTTCAAAATGGAGTGGTCAAACATATGTTTAAGTTGATGGTGGGTGACGACGTTGTGGACATGGAGGGAGCACTTAAAGATGGAGATTCGTGGCCACAGAAAGTGGACGCGTGTGTGCGGACTTTGTTGGGTCGTGTGTCTCACTCGGCGCAGTACTCACGCGCGCTCATAGAGGCCGCACTGGCGCGTATCGAGCGCGCTCGCGGCTACGTGGCACCGGCGGCGGCGCGTGCGCTGCGCTCTCAGCTGGTGCTGCTGCGCGCCGCGTCTGCGCACGTGACGTCACCCGCGCAAGCGCTGCAACTGAACTCGAAGCGACCGGTCGTCATACACCAACTAACCACACCACTGGCACACGCTACTAATGACATGAGCTGTGCGACTGTGATTAATGAGTACTTAGACCAAGAGATTTTAGAATCATTTAAAGAGAAAAATATTTGCGAAGGATATCTACTTAACCCTTATACTTTTATGATTGCTAATAGTGATGATCAATAAACTTTTATTTACCTACAAGTTTGCCATTTAAATATTTTAAATTAAAATAAATTATATTTCTATTAAGCGCTGCATTTTCATTTAAAAGAAGCTCTCGATGTATGTAGTATGTAATGCGAAGAGAATCCATCGTCTCGAACTTTTGAAATGTTAATGAATTTGGTTGTAGAATTTAGTTCTAAATTTTGACGCTCGTGGTTCTATGTGTCACAACAACAATAATGGCGAAGTGAAATAGAAAATAAATAAAACTAGTAATATTAGTGAAAACAGTGATTTTATGAATTTTATAGTCATCAGTTTTATGAAAGTCAGTCCTAATAAAAATACTAAATAATTTGAAAAGTAGCGCTGTCACGGCATCGTCCACTTCGCTCGCCCGGCTCGCGTGCGTTTGTTACCTAACCTAACCTAAACCAATTGGTCAGGGTGCCCTAGTTTAGTTCCGATTCGGAATTAGAAGCCACACCAAACGCTTATATTGCGACAGCAAATTGAAATACGTCTAAACGTGGCAGTTTTGTTAAACGTAACCACGGTAATAATAGTACCGTGACGTAATGCAACAGAAGCAGGCCTCCACCGAGCGTATAATAATAATCTAGTCACCTTATCGAACCTACGCGTCCGGAGACAGTGGGCCTAAATAGCTGTCTGTTTATCTTGTGTTCAAGGGTAAAAACTTTAAATAAATTCTTATTTCTCGTTAAATTGTCGTCAGTATAAATTTTTTGTCTTGATTTATTATTTCACTCGTGGTTGCATATACTGATGTCATTACCATGATTCCTTCATATCTGCACTAATATATTTTTAACAATTATCAACTATTTTTTTTCTTGTTCAAAAACTTTGTAGATATTGTTTTTTAATACCCATTCTTCATCAGTTTCGCTAGATAAGGCCCTGAGTGTTTGTTTGTTATTTATATCACCACCTGACTTTCTAAACGACGCGAATGTCATGTTACCATGTCTTAACGCATCGTACAAATTATTTCTTAAATGGTCTTCTTCATCGATGTAGCTGGAAGCTTCTCTTATCTTACGAAGCATATCATTTTCCATAGAATCTTCAAAATTTTGAGAATGATTGCAATTTTCTTCTTCCAAAGATGGAATATTGAACCTTCTGTTTCTATAAAAGTTTTGCCTTTGTAGCTTATTGCTTAAGAAACGAATTGCAAGCTGCTTTAAGTATTGTGGATCATCTTGGTAAGGTTTAGTAGTTAATCTTGGTCCTTTGAGAAGATTCCATTGGTTTTGTTGTGCATTACGTTGCTTTTGAGTATGCTGTTTTAGTTTATCAAGTCGTATTTTATCTAGTTGTGTACGTTGTACTTTGTGTATGTTTTTTTGTTGATGCGCTTCAGAATTTTCACTATAATATGCACCACTTTCGCTGGAGTCTGTCTCACCTTTCTCACTTTCCGATTCATAGCTACTTTCCGTATAAGCCCTTTGTCTTGTTTGCCCGCGGTCGTACAAACGTTCACGTCTATGATGTTGACCACGTCTTTTACGATAGTTATGATGACGCTTCCGCGTATGAGAGAAACGATGATGGTCATTTTTCTTATCATGTTTATATTGACGTTTTATTTTTCTAAATAATTTAGGATGCTTTACTAGAAAATGTTTAACAACTTTTTTGTAGTTCATACTTTTTCTCTCTGGTAAAGCTGATTGATTAAGATCTGCAAAAAAAAAGAAACTGTACGTCGTGACTGTAAGTCATAAAACAGTTTCTGCTCCTGCGCTCCTGCTGCAGAAACGAAACAAGGTCGCATAGTAAGGTACGCCAGCCTCAACAATATTATTCATCGAGCCATTGTCATCGCTACCACCAGCGTTATTAGTAACGATTTGGTACGTAATGGTGGAAAGAGACCAGACGGTATGACGTTGTTGCCTTGGAAGGTACAGACGCCAGCACATCAAGCTACTACAATCTGTCAAACTTCTTTAATAGATTTTTAACTTTTTCGCTAAAGCATAAGTACAAAGTTAATTGGGAAAATTTTATTTAATTTTACCGTTTCGGGTAGCTTGATGTGCTGGCATCTGTACATAGGTAGGCTTCTGTTGTGGGATGCAATCTGTATCGAAATCCTTGCTCCATCTCATGTTCCTAGCACGGTAGGCTGTGCTGGCGCTGCTGTTGCAGCTGCTGAGACCCTCAAGCGGCGCAAATACTGTAACCTTAACCTATGCTTAACCGGTTTGCCTGTGGGTGCCTCAAACATCAAGGCCTCCAACCAGGGCTTGCGACTACACGGTAAGGGCACCCCCTGTGGGGTACGGACCTCGGCTTAGCGTCACTGAGGGAGGGCAGCAAAGGACAGGCTGGATCGTATTAATTAAGAACAAATTTAAAGCTGCAGATGCTTCAAGAGTGCTCCACACTTTTTGTATTCAATTTAACTGTTTTATAAAATTTTTGTGCGTGATAAAATCGTGTTTATTAGTTTTTTTTTTAAACTACATATTTTTTAAGGAAACTCGCTGACTGGTCGACGCTTCACTTGACCACGAGGGCTGGCTCGTTCTTTGGCCAAAGAATTGGCATTGC
This sequence comes from Hydraecia micacea, assembly GCA_914767645.1. Lineage (NCBI taxonomy): Eukaryota > Metazoa > Arthropoda > Insecta > Lepidoptera > Noctuidae > Hydraecia > Hydraecia micacea. The sequence continues at coordinate 11,451,312 of OU611797.1, forward strand.
CATTCCATTTGGCAATGCTGCTAGTCTTCTGGGCACGTTTCCGATGCCAGCGATGCGGACGAGGACATTAACGCCTAAGTCGTTTTGTTTTTGTATTTATTTTCACAGAGTTGTCATCGTTTTCGCCTATTTCATTCGCTCCCTGAGAGGTCTAATAGATTTAATTTCTCTACGAGTCTTGTACAAGTATTTGCCTATTGACCTAGCTTTCATCAGTTATTCTATTGAGTATGGATTAGGACCCTTAATAGTCCTTAATAGATACATTCTGACGGTTTGACGATGACCAGGTAAGTGCTTACCGGTTCTCAGTAACGGAAACAGTTAGGATGACCTAGCTTTCAACATTTATCTAATTGAGCACGGGTACTACTACATGATACATTCTGAAGGTCTGATGATGACCAGGTACGTGCTTACCGGTTCTCAGTAACGGAAATTGTTAGGATGACCTAGCTTTCATCAGTTATTTTAGTGAATACGGGTGCTACTACATGATATATTCTGAAGGTGTGATGATGACCAGGTAAAATATACACTATAAAAATGTATCTACTAAGAGGGTAGGTACTTACCAATAGTTTTGGATAGCTCGGCCACGCTTTACTTTACTTTTTTAAACATAGTCAGGCTTACTCTATGATTGGTTTACAAAACAAAACGAATTAACAAACTTATACTCTTTTTTTATTTACAAAGACAACACTACTAACAACCTAATACTAATATATATATATACACATATATTATATACAAGTATATAATACAAAATTAAAGAAAAATGGAGGAGTTTCTTGGGCATAAAAAATAATAATAATTACAACTACTTTAAGTACCTATATATATTTTCAAACATAATTTCAATTCTTATTTTACGAAATATTTATATTTGTATAATTATGATTTAATTCAGAAATCATTCAAAACGTGAACTTATGTATTTTATTCGGAAAAAATAACACGCGTATTAGTCCACCCGTCACAAGAGCAAAGAGTACTAGGATAAGATAAGAGTCATCAAGACTCTGACGCTCTGACGCGTCTATTTATTATTTTAAAATATTAACCCGGCGCCAATGACGTTTGGTCATACTGACCCGAGGCGACTTAAATCTATCATTATAATTTTTTACGCCGATATCGTGCTATTTTAGCGTTTGTGTAGCTGGATATAGGTACGGCCTCCTCTACCCGAACCGCGGTTGTGCTAAGTGCAACGAACGCATACACAGCGAGATTAACGTGCATTAACTCAAAACGTGTAAATATGACCCAGCGTCATCGCAGGCGTAGTATTTTTGTGACATGCTTTTATTCGGTTATTTAGTATTTGTTGTTAATTCACCTTGTTATTTCTTAAGTTTTTGTTGAATATGGCACGGAGAAACCACTCTGAGAGAATATTTGCGGTGTTAGAAGAGTCGGGGTCTGATAAAGAAGGGTCAAATGCTGTTTCGACAGTTGCGCGAAAGAATCGCAGGTTTTGCGGATGACTCCACCCAGGTCTCCTGAAGTTTCCGGGAACTCACAGAAAATATCAAATATGACGGTCTAAAAAGGAAAAGGAGACATAATATAATCCTTGTAATGCATGCCAGATTTACATATGCCCAGATCATTTGATTCCGTACTGCACTAATAGCAAAAGTTCCATGTCTCTGAATGAGGAAGTAGAAGACTGATTTTTTATTATTATTATGATAAGAAGTTTGTTTGTTCTCTATTTTAGTATGTAAGTTTATTAATTCATATTATTATTTAGAATACTTTATCAAAAATTGAAAAAATATTAATATCATGTTTACAGAGTTGATTTTGCATGCGCTATTAAGAAAGCTAGTAAAAGTTTGATTTATAGAAGAAATTGGAATTATTTTAAATTTAACTACATATGTAAAAAACTCTTGTGTAATAAATAATTATTAAAATTTAGCCAGCTTCTTTTTCATGACAATTACTCGATAAAATCTGGGTCATGATGGTCTCATCGTCGGTGTAATTATATTCACGTCATTTGCCCCGTGTTAAAAGAAATAAGAAAAATAAACAATACAAATTGTTTAATATATCACTACGTATTTTTGGGTACAAAATTCATGTCGAAGTATTCAGCCGTTACAGAGAAAATTTACAATTTAGGTTGAAAAAGGACATACTATGATTTTTTCCGTACGTAATTTGGAAAAATATACTAAAATTTTAAACAATACTTATTATATTTTTTATATGAAAAACGCATGAAAGGATTCCTCTACAAACTTCTTTTTACATTCGGTACTTTATACATTTGAGCAATGTAATCCCCTTAATTAAATAGCTAGTGTAAATACTTAATTGTTTAATAAGCAGTTTAGTATATAGTATATGCGAAATAAACATAAGAAACAATACAATCAACATTATTTTCATGTTATACAGTAACAACAACCCAGGTTGTGTGGGTCATATCACTTTACGTAAAATACTGGTATTCTACAGCGTCCGGTTAAAATGAAGCAGGCTAGGCAGATGCAGTGAATTGAAATAGGCGATAAATTACCTTTCATTGAGCGATTCGCTTTGGTGCTATTGTTCGAAAGCGATAGCGATGACATTGTCTGTGCTCGAAAATGCGGATTTATGCTATTCGCAGCCACGAGAATATGCTGAACGAGTCTTCTTTGTTTTCTTGTGCCTTCTGATTTAAAGTATGGAGTTAACGCCGCGTAAAGTATGCCTTCTCCTATTGGTATAAAAGTTATGTTTCCTGGGAATAGAAAATCGATTAAGCTAAAGAGAAATTGGAAACTTTAAATTAATATAGGGTGGCACAAAAGTAATGACCTGGTTTTCTTAAAACCCGAGTGTAAAGGCCTGTCTACACGCAGTAACAGTAACTTCTTTGCGCAAACAGTTTGTGCAAAAGTTTGCGCAAAGAACATTGTGTGACACCCATACCCAAACCGTTTACACATTATCCAGTACGCAGTCTCAACGTACCCTAGATGCTTGCTTGTGGAACTTCAGTTTCAGCAAATTTGCGGTTGTGCAAGGTTGCACAGTATACAATGTGTGCACATTTTGAAAGTAGTTTGTTCAGAATCCTTTACTGAATCGATTTCTGTCATTTTTAATATAGGTAATTTTTAATCACAAAAATAATTATAAAACTACATCCGCTGTGGAGACAAAAAATACTAAAATGTAAGCGGTACCTACAACACTAGATCCTTATACGGTGCGACTGAGTACGTGCCTAGATTTGTAATGTGACCACAATCAGTAAAACTAATTTAATAAATAAACTATGTTTTATACAAAATAGTAAACATTCTGTTACGTACGGAAACCATTTCTAATAAAATAAATTAGTAAGTGAGACCTCGCTACTGCGACCTTACGCATATTTACATTTTTCTATCAAAGTAAATAAGTACATCAATAAAAATAACCTCTTTTTTGTTTGAAGACGGGTAATGTGAGAGATAACGTAGTCTCGCTACAACACCAAGAGCCGTAGAGCTCACATTTGCTTGGCAAACGTTTCACTCGCGCTTGCACGCGCGCTCCGACGTTAGTTCGTCCTCAGTACTCGAATAGCTCGCACGCCGCGCCTAACGCACAGTCTCGCGAACGCCGCTGCGAGGTCTCACACTTACAACATATTTAATTAACTGTTTCCTTGACCTGACCGACTAATCGCGTACCTGCGTGCTGTACGCAACACATTCAGTGTATGTATTATGATTATAACATAAAATTATAGTTGGGGTGTTTGGTGGTGTGCGTTAATTCCAGGACATGTTGTTTAAGTACTTTGGAATTTGTGCAAGCAAGATTGGTCTTAAAAATCTTTTTCTCAAACATGCTTGGAAATTTTAGCATTATTTTGACAACCTTCTTCGAGATAAATCGAAATTGCTGTACTGGTCAAATACATGCGAGCAGCGGCCGGCAAACGTTGTATGAAAATCCATATCTGTCGTGGTTTAGCGGCCAAATAAATTACTTACATAGTAAACTTATATCTGTCGTGTAATTTAAAAATGGAACGATCTTTTACTCCGACACATGGCAACCAAGGAGGTAACTTATCGAAGGTTTTATTTAAATTTGGAAGTGGCTTGCAAATAGAAAGCTGTTTATTGAAATAAAAAAATGAACACTTTAACGCGGGAAAAATTATTGTTGTTCGTTATTCGTCATTGATTTTGAAAAGTAATTGGATTTGACAAAATGAGTTCATGTGAAGACAATGAGTATTTCATTTCCGCGCATTATTTGAGAAAAGTACTATACAAGCTTTGGCCATAACTAGGCATTGAACGTGTGTATGTATGCCTCGGCTTCGCCTCGGCCCACATTTACACGTTCGTCCATCAATGCCTCTTTTGCTGGCCGCTACAGTAATGTACTATAAAGTTCAATTGATGATAAATATGACCCACGCCTAAAACTTAAAAGTATTCGTTTGATTATTGTGTATTGTCTTGCTTTGAAGTTCAATAATGCTATGTAATAAAGCGTGTTTACCTGCAGGATATAAATAAAAAGGTTCCAGCGATTCGAATAGTTTTTCTCCCTCTTCTTTCGTGAACATATTATCATAGAATTTCAAAACAGTTTTTATGTCATTACTTATAGATGCATCTACGATCTTGAGCATAACGTGTAGCACTCCTGCCTGTTCTGTTTCAATTCCAACCATATTAATATGAATTTACTTAGACTGAGTATTAAGTTAGGTACATCCTTTACAATCAAAATTTGACATTTCATATGCTTTAAGTGGGTATAAAAAATGGACAAGTGATAGGCATCTTCCAGGCACGCTTTGTCCATCGTAGACCAAACTATTGCGTTCCATCAGGCGAGATCGAAGTCAAGACAGGCCTATTTAGGAATAATAATAAAAAGCTATGGCCCTTCACTGGGTCGTCAGTTCACCTTGCCAGATGGATTCAGTGCAGGACCGGTAGGCAGCTATGGCAATGCAAGGGGGTGTCCTATAGCCAGTAGTGGAGCAATCGGTTGATAAAATAATTAAGACCTAAGACCTTTGTGTTCATAGGCAGCAGTTCGTGAAGTTAAAACTGTAAAGTAACTTTACTAGTTCAATGTAATATCCAACTTACCCTTTACTCGTGTAGCCGTCGCGGTTTCAAATATAGCTAATTTCCTTGCAAGTCTCTCAAGTAAATCCGTACCCAAACTATTGAATGTTCCGTTTTGTGCATGTCTGTAGATAACGTTAAAATAGTGGCAGCTCATGGTACCTAACTATTATAATAATTATCGATTTTTAAAATCAGTGTAACTTTACGTAGGTTAATAGTATACATCATATTATATCGCATAAAAGAAACGTGAGCTTTGCGTGGTGTGCGCCGAAAACAACTGAAAGTCGGCAAGTGTGCTTCAAGCTTAGTCTATACAAAAGATCTTTCTAACACCGTGGCCACGAGCTACACGCTCAACCAACACGTGTCTTGCGACAGCGACTGTGGAAAAAACAAATAAAAGAAGTTTTTGACAGCATGCTGCGAATCACCGTGGCGCGACTTCCAGAGCTAAGAACGGAAACAAGAGACGCGTGCTCGACGCAAGTCGCATTATCCGAGGCCGTGAACGTTTATATCTATGCACGTCTGAGCACGAAGACGCCTTGGCAGCTGCCGCTGCCTGAGCGGCACGACGATTTCGTGCTCTGCAAACAAACCTAAACAAAATCGGATTATGCAGCTTGTAAGCACGCACACTCAAACAAACACAATGCTCACCTTTCGGGTTTCATTGTACGGGCTGCATAATATCCTTTATTAATGACTGTCCGCAAGAAATTGGCGTCTGTGATGTTTAAAGTGTTACAAACCAAGCTGCATATTATGTTTTTGTTTTACGGAGGGCGGGGTCAGGTGAAACAAGGAGGTCTGACATCTCCCAGGCTCTTAAATGACCGTAGATGACCTCATAGAGAGACGCAGCAGTGTGCGTGTCGGGTGCAGTGTTGATGAGGCTAGCAAAACATCAACTATGCTGACGACATGGTATTGCTGGTGGTTTTGCGCGTCCAGTACAACATTGGTTTCAGGATGTAGTTGGGACTTCCTCAGTACTACAGCGTGTCGGAAATGTTTGCGCAAGCTCGCACCGACGGGTTTTACGCGATTGTTCGCAAGAAAATATATACTGAGGAGAGTGAGATACAGTCGCAACAACACCCTGAGAACTGTAGCGGAGTGCTTCAGCTCTCCAATAGTTTATGTGGAGAGTGATTGGTACTAACGCGAGATAGTAAGTTGTTTTAATATTATGTTACTACCACTCCATGGATTCCTTGTTCCAAAATTAAAATCATCGTCATTATTATTATTTTAGCTTTATGTATCTCGGTACCATGGGGTTTCAGTCCTTTAGAAGGCGTACCAGGGGTCAAAGCCAACTCGCATAGGCCCGTTAGATGCTTTTAATTAAATGAGGCACCACCCGACGATTATCCCTTTAAGCACTATGCAAGTGCACCCAAGGACAACCCTCGGTTGGTGTAGGACTGTAGCAGGATATGGAAAACAAGATATTGGACTATGGGTTTGGGTGGCTACAGTGGACTGGTTTATGGTTACCAAGATCTATGGAAGGACTGTGGCCCCTGCCTGATCAATGTTTTATGTAAACACGGATAAAATGGTAGGGGGTGACTTGCACATTTAGTAATGGGCCCCCGGAAACTATCGTTACACAATGAAGTAGCGACAATGGTACAACACTTCCTGATGTGCACGAGGAGTGCAGAGGAATTCCATGGCTGTCAGGACAATCACAGAGCCCGGAAGATGATCAAGATCCCTACCAGCATCTTACCGAAAAACTTCCTTCTCCGAGCACTCACTTTTGCACTTGCGAATCTCCACTCAAGCCAGCTAATAAAGACAAGAATGAGGTGGGAGCTCTGTTACTCGTCAGTGTTCACTCCAACCGGTCAAAAAAGGCAAGCCAGAGGTGAGGAACAAGGCTTCTCCCGGGAGACAGGTTCCGTAGGGTCGCTATTACCCAAGAGCTCGCCATATTCTGCCCTGCAGGTTTATGCATCTCTCTTGGTCTGGCGCCTCACTCTAGACCTGTTTCGGCTAAGTAAACTCTACCGGAACAGACCCAGAGTTCAGGAGCGCACAAGCCTACCACAAAACTACAATGTGAGATACGGTGGTGGGGTTATTATTATCTCTTTTATTTAATTATATAATATGTACAGTCAACAAAAGAGATAAGTATAGGTACTGAAATTTAAATTGATAAATGAGCTGTTTGTTTTCTATTAATAAAATTAAATTTTATTCGAGAACATCCATCGGTTTCTTACTAAACTTCAACTATATCCGACGATCCTGCAAACTTATCTCTTTTGCTGACTGTACATACATTTTATAAATGTTAAAATATAAGAATATAAAAACATTTGAAAATAGTAGCCCACCGGTATCGGGAACAGGGTGCAAGCTACCGGTGGTGGCGGTAAGGGGTCCAGAGAGAGGCACCTCCTAATAATGCAGCCCATGATTCAGCTGCCCAACGAGAGCCGCCTCATGTGTTGGTCGAGGCTCTAGCCTATTAAGCCATTGGATGTCACTACTGTCGGCACAATGAGTTCACATCCCACATGTTGACAACCTCGCGAGCCAAGATACTTGATTTGTTTATCTTTCTCGGGTTTCACGAGGTTTCCGTCAAGCAGGACAGTTAAATAAAAAAAAATACTAGAATCATTGCGCGCCGCTCCAATCGAACCACCACCTCTATGTCAGGTCTATTGACAACAATAGTCCTGTCAGTGATGATGGATCGATCACAGTGCAATGTGAAATGGGTCGGGCACATACCTGTAGTACGGCACTTCTGATTCCACAAGGCTGTATTTCACAATAAATGTTCGTCATCATAGCTTCGTCCATAATTGCATAGACAAAACCTTCAATTTCTCCAAAGAGGTCACCGAAACGCAGCCAGGCTACGTGCGCTAGTAGATCTACATCGGGTCTATGTAGGGCCCGGAAAAAGCGTTCATGAAGCTCCTTACTCTGCCATACGTCCAAGCGATCATTAGTGTCAAGCACTACTGGCTTGGCAGAGACGCTGGAACAGCTAGACCAAATGCTGCACTGCCTAAATGGAGCCTCTCGGCGGGTTGGCCTCGGCATGAATTTGGACAAGACGAAAGTCATGTACATTTCGCACGTCTTGCCGAGGGGTACATTGAAGGGTCGCTTCTTGAAGTTGTGAAGGATTACGTCTACCTAGGGCAATTAATCCAGCTCGAGACACCACTTTCAGAAAGAAGCCGACAGAAGGATCCAGTTGGGTTGGGCAGCATTTGGAAAACTCCGTCAAGTCTTCTCGTCGCCTATCCCGCAGTGTTTAAAGACTAAGGTCTTCAACCAGTGCGTTCTGCCCGTCATGACATGTGGTGCCGAAACGTGAACACTGACGGTCGGGCTGGTCCATAAATTCAAGGTCACTCAGCCCGCTATGGAACGAGCTATTCTCGGAGTCTCTTTGAACGATAAAATCAGGAATGAAATTGTCCGGAAAAGAACCGGAGTTACTGACATAGCTTGCAGAGTAAGCAAACTGAAGTGGCAGTGGGCTGGCTATGTTTGTCGAAGGATATGGCTATGTTTGGCCGGTGGAGCAGACGAGTCTCTTTAGCCAAGAAGAGCGGGGTAAGGCCCTTGTCCACCGCGGCCACATCTCGATGCATCCCCTCGTCGGTTATTATACCTATCATGTGTTTGTAGTACGTGTGTTGTCATAGTATGTACCTACACGCCTGACCCGCCACGTATGAATCCTAACCAACCGTAATCGTTTCTATGAATTATGTTCATAGGTAAAAACATCCACACAATCACTGTCCATTCCAAGGTTGCCTGGAAGAGATCGCAGAAAGCGATAAGGCCGCCCATTGTATGTTTTATGTGAACCATCGTTTTATTGTAATGTTTTTTCTGGTGTACAATAAAGTATATATATATAAATAAATAATAAATAAACATGATCGATCGTGCGAGTACGTCAAATACTTAGTCTTGAATTCGTTCATTCTCTGACCTAAACCGCTGGGTCTAGAATAGAAGCATGAAATGCTGCAAAAGGGTTCCTTATACCTATAACGAAAATGAGCTAAGGATATTTGGAAATTGTAGGTACCCCTAAGGGGATAAAAAGGAGGGGTTTCGTTTGTATTAAAAACTTGAAACTTGGTACGACTATGAATTACTTAGTAATAAGGTTTGATATTATTCGATTGATTAAACTCCCCAACCGGTTTACTACTACATCGAGGGTTTAAAGTTTGTATGGAAGAATCTTAACGCGGGGTGCGATTAATTTGAAACTTGGTTGATGATTTTGCCATAAAATAAGAATGGCATGTTTTAGGATTTGTAAATAATAAAGAAAATATCTAATGATTAATTTTCCAAAACTACATTTTAACAGTGGTGGGGCGGTGTACGAGTTCAAATTCAAAAATAAGAAATTCAGGTGGACGATGTCGCGAGTGAAAAGCTTATGTTCCTCTTATTATGAAAATGAGT